>JAGSMX010000013.1:10000000-11414512 GCA_029286785.1 Meandrusa payeni
CAATCATAATCATAATCATTTATTCCTCGCCATAATCCACAGTAGTAACTTAATACTATAATTGATAAATAATAAAATTAAATACACATACATATGAAACAAGAGAGATAATAAACTGATACATTATGGCGGATTGACACTTGAACTAGGACCAATTCTGTGTCTCAAATAATCAACTCTCCACCCCATTCAATAATAAATAGTAATCATTATTATTAGATTGGTATTTCATAGCTTGATATTGGTTTTTTGATTGAATATAAATGGAATCTGTCATTGTATATGTGACTAACAAATACTAGCAATTGCAATAACATGTCAAAGACTGTCGCTAGATGGCTGTGTCGAGGGTTGGATACAGAAAGTGGGTACTCCTGGACAGTGTCAAGTTTATCTCTGTCGCTCTAACTACCGGTTGCTAGGGGTCTGGTTTGCTGCTAGTGGCACCCTGGGCTAGGCTTTTATATATTTTGTATTGTTTGTGTAAACTCAATTACTTGAGTATTCGGAGCAAATAATATTTGTAATTCTTTTACTAAATCAAATCTTTCCGTCGTATCGTTGCAATTATTTATGTACGTGCGGAAAAACGACTGTAACTGATACATAAACATGTTTTCCCTTTTCTTTCACAATTATTCTGTCGAGGTATATAAGCTGTGCCACCCAGTTTGTACGTCACATGTCCTTTTCTTACTAACATTGTAAAAACCTAAGGTAAGATTTGAAAATTAAACAAAGTGATAATATTGTCGTATCAATAGAAAGGTATGTGAAAGCGAAGTGGAACAATTAAACCAGCAGATTATCAAAACGAGCAAAAATCGACAACTGAGCTCACTAAACGTTCATAATGACAATTGTCTAGATCACATTTGAAACAACTCTTGGGGCACATAACAACCTACCGTCACCGTCAACTTAGTTTTGTAAAGTAAATTTTCATTGTCTTTCTCTCTCTTTCGTCATTAAGCTTATAGGATAATCAAGTAAGTAAACAGTAGTTTTAATTTATGCAATTTCTACGCGGTTGTTAGATAAAGACAATAAGTTTAAACGAGAAAAGTTGAGAGTTGACAAACAAGCGGTATTGGCGCTTTAAGCTTTCTTTAATATCAGACAATGCGCACAGTGCACATATATATTATACAAAACATTATTGTTCCGATTAGTTATTATATTATACTTCATATCAGGAGAAAAAACCGCGATTCCCCTTTAAGCAAGGTAGAAAAAATAGAAATAATAATAGCAAGTAACGTCCACTGCGGTCTCAAATGTGACGTACGACTAAATTTTCGCAAGTTAATTTCTTGTATATACTTGTGGATTGCATTGTCAGATTTGGACTCAAATTTAACAGACAGACAAATTGAGAACCTCCTTTCTAAATTGGTTGCAAAATACATACAATGCCGGTTGGTATTCGAGCTCCGGCTATCAGATCGTCAATAGAACGGTATGACTATGATAGTACGACTCGTAAATGACAAGCATAAATGTTGCCCATGTTTTCAGATTGGCATGTATTACGCAGACACGATCATCATTGATGAACACTTTTTAAAACGTCCCAAATTTCCATTACAAGTAAAAGTTAAAATAAACATTGGAGCATCGTTCATCCTTTCGTTCTCAATTTCCAATGCAAATCGTCGACATTTCACGCATCAGTGCCTTTCTAATTTTCTGACAATGTTTCAGCGCAATCGGTATTTGATTGCTTCGGAAATGGAAACTCCATTTGACGAATAATAATCGTTTCGACAACTTTTATAGAAATCCCTCGAGCACGGCGACAAAAAAATATCATATCTTCGTTAATATGTGACGTTCTCAATCAAAATGAAAGTACCTGAGAAATTGCTGATTTTAATTTTGCCTGAATTTAGGATTTGAAAGGTATTATCTGAATAAGGACTTTTTTATCGCATGTCCTGTAAAAAATTGAAGATAAGTAGAGTATAATAAGTGGACCATGCCTTGGATAAACCAAGATGGAGAAGACTTTTAGGCCAAGCCAAGACCAAAAGGGAGGCAAGACAGGCTT
The DNA here is from genome assembly GCA_029286785.1 of Meandrusa payeni. Taxonomy (NCBI): domain Eukaryota; kingdom Metazoa; phylum Arthropoda; class Insecta; order Lepidoptera; family Papilionidae; genus Meandrusa; species Meandrusa payeni. Next base: position 10,002,051 of record JAGSMX010000013.1, read on the forward strand.
TGTATGCGAGATATGAAGTATATATGAAGTTTATGAACTACACAGATTGGCCAAAGACCAGCTTCTTTCACCTTGACTGCTTCGCCGGATTGAGAGGTGGCATAATTAGGCTTACTTAGGTCGCTTAGCCTGAACCTCTAAATATTTATGCAGTATTTATATAATGTATATATATTTAATTTTTTTGATTCTATATTGAGGCTTTTTATAATATATTAAAATCCTAAACAAAAACATGCTTTCACAATACTAATTAATTATTAGATAAATTTCCATTCGTTTGATATTGTAATAAAATAAAAATTATATTAAAATAAAATTCTATTTAATTTCCATTTATGGTACGCGTGATAAATAATTTCAGGTCAATTTAAGCTTTGGTCATTGACTTGCCAACGGCTGATTTCACCCGCACGTCTCACTTAAGCCTGAGTGATATATGGATTAAGTTGCTGGCGAATCCATTATCTATGTTAACAGGCTCGCCGTATAATGCTGTATACGCTTCGGATTTCCTCTCTATATGTGACGAGCTTTTAAACATTATTTCAAGACGCAAATATATTTTAACTCTTTGTTGAGTCTAATTATGTCTAGATTTACAGCTATGTCAAGTATATAATAATAGACAGTTATGTATGTTTATATTAACTAAATTTATCATTTGTAATGGTTAAAAACATAGTTACCGAACGTATTTTTAAAGGCATTACATTATGTATGACTAATTTTTTCTAACAATATAAGTGTTTATCAATTAAGTTTTTTTTTAAAAGAAAAACCATTTCTAAAGGTTAAGAACATACTTTACGGGCATATCTTTAAAAGCTAGATATATACGAGTATATTATGGCTTTGAATTTAACTTAACGATATAAGTGTAAGTCAATTAAGGTTCTTTTAAAAAATAAAATCATTTCTGGAGCTACATAATACATAAAGTTAAGAAGATACGTTCGAAAGTAATTTTAAAAGCTTAATATCTTTTCTAAACATATAAATGTATGTTCAAACATACACTTATATGTTATTACAGTTCTTTATAAAATCCTTAAATGTCTCCACATAAACAGGCCCTTCTTGAAGAAATGCGAGAGCGGTTTCAGGATGGAATGAATTCCGGCCCTTGAGATGGGCTTCGTCCGTACGTTATAGGTACTTATTCCATTCAGGCAATATTCATGAAGAATATTCCTCCAAAAAAGATTTTAAAAAATAAGAGGTTTTTTTACGAGTAAAAACAAAAAAACGATTTCAAATAGAACTTTAACTAACTTTAAACTTTATTACGCCCTCTTTGTACTTCAGAATTGTTATAAGAAAATTACGAAATATAATTAATCAGAACCTTTTTTTTTTGTTAACGGGGAGGAAATCTTCAGAAAGATACCCCGCCCTCTGGGGGGAAGGCGGCGGTTATGTGGGGTTCTTACCCACTAAAACCTCCCCGGTGGCCCTTTCCTCGGTGCATGACGAGGGGCTCCGGGATCTCCAGTGGAACGCACCGGAACCCCTCTGTACTGTGCTCAAGGAGGCGTCCCGGGGAGGATTGCTCCCTCCTGTGCCCTCGCAGCGCAAGGCGACACGGGCCAGCCGATGTCGCCTTCTTCCCAGGTCCACTTTGGTGGACGACTCAGGCCCCACCCTTGTCGCCCAGTGAACCCGTGGCCCTTTTAGTCGCCTTGTACGACAGGCAGGGGATACCGTAGTCTTATTCTTGAGCCCAGAACTACAGGGCAGAATTAATCAGAACCTTTTTTTTTTTTGTTAACGCGGGAATCGAGGTTATTAACCATCCTCCGGTAACCTGGGTGGGCCCGGAGGGATGTGTGGGACTCGGCGCAGGCAGCCCATACCCACTAAACCTACCGCGAATGCCATCAGCCGTTATGAGCGGGGTGTCCCGGATCTGTCAGCGACAGGACACCCCAACGACCGGCCGGTCTCGGCAAGACCGGACTTCACCCTCGAAGGGGACTCCTCCGGCACTCAGAGAAGTCCCGACGACGCCGAAGCATGCTGGGGCCAGGTTCCCATCCTGGCCCCGCTTCCAGTGCAGGGGAGCAGCGAGGAGGAGGCGTTTGAAGCCTCCTGCGCTGTCGTCGCCTGCGGAGGGAGGGCTCCTGACCTGTAGTGCCTGTCGGCCTCCTTCTGGGACATGACTGTCTCGCAGAAGGAGGCGACCGCCGGCAAGACCTGTCGCTCCATTACCATCGCAAGTGCGAGGCTCGGAAGCGACAGGTCTCCACCGATGGCGGATGCCAAGTCGCAACGCTGCGCTGCCCATCTCAGGCACACCTCCAGGGTGTGCTGGGCAGGGAGATCACCGCAACGCCACAATCATGGCACATGTGGCACTCCGTCGGGCCGTCCGACACAGGTAGTCCCCGAAGCAGCCATGCCCCGTGAACACCTGCGTCAGACGGAAGGTGAAGGTTTGCGCTTTCTGCGCATCCAACGCTCAGGACCGGGCGCAGAGCACCCGTTGTACGTAAACCGTACGGGTGATGCGCCAGGTCCTCCTCCCACCTCCGGCATAGTGCTACCTCTCCACCTAACCGACGGATCCGCCGGACCTCTTCTGGCAGAGGGTTCTCTCCGAGGGCCCTCCTATCCGAGACATAGTCGGACACCTCGGCCAGAACCCCGCCACGAGCTCCCACGGCGGATCGCCGGCAAGCGCAGTAGCTGAACCGATTTCGATGATACTTTTTATTTTAATTATTCATGAGAAAACCATATAAGTCTTAAAAAAAATTGTCCGCACGTTGTCTTTAATGTTTAACCATCAATGATTTGATTTGAAATCGGTATTGTTGTTTTAATCGTAAATATACTTGTACAGAGACCACTGTCCTGATATACCCAAAAATAAAGATATAGTGGGCTATATAATTTGAATATTTTAAATTAAGAGAAGTGAACAAGTTTTACAGAAGATGTTTGTAAAGTGAAATTACCCAGATAATTTAATAAAGCAATCGATAAGTCTGTCCGACGCTTCATTGTGGCTGCTAGATAAGAGAAAGTAAGTTTGAACGAGAAAAGTTGCGAGATGGCAGTGGCAAATAGGCTCGGGTTACGTGTAACCCTTTTAATTTTGCCGCTGTACTTATTGCCGTGGAATTGTAATGGCGGCATAAAGCGATGCTTTGTTCTTGCGACAGTTTCACTAATGACAACTGTTTCGTATGAATTATCACAGTGGCGATACCCAAGTCGCAACGACCCTATAGCGTTTAAATAAAAATCCTTTTTTATACCAAAGTCATGAATCGAGTGATTACCCCTTTTTCGATAAAAGCAACCGAGTCTCTTGGACGCTCTCATTTTGGAGTGCTAACCAAATCAGACTAACCGACCAAGCTGAGATTTTCGCGGGGGTCCTTGCGCCTAGTTACTCCATAAAAATGTTCAGGCAACGTGACCTAAGCTCTACCACCTCTGAAAACAGAGAAACAGAAGAGGCCTTGGTTGATCAGCGTAGTTCATTCGAAAAAAAAAACGATACGCTTTTTTTTAAAAACAAAAAACGGATAAGCCAGCATAAAGTTTAAAATTTAAATTTTTTATTAATAATCATATTAATATAATTTTAAATTATAAAAATTTGAAATATAAATGTTAAGCCTCAAAACGTGGATTTCTTTAGTATAGTTCAATTTAACGAGTACAAAATAACTTACATTAAAAAACTACTTTTACTACTGTATAACTTTTAACATGCTGTCTTTTAACATGTTGGGGAGTAATTTTTGTATTATATTTAAAATGTTTAAAACGGTATAGTTTATACAATCCGGATCTTGATTTCAATGCTTATTAGAGAGAGATGCTGAGTTCTTCAATGTTAAATATTTAAATAAATTTCATTTATCCAATTATTCAATTCGAAATAGGATTGTTGGTAAGCAAAGCATATTCTGTTTGCCGTTGGAACAAAATTAAATTTGTACTTGGTTTGTTGTAATTGAGTAGGAATCATAACGAACGTATTCAAAACAACGTTTAATTAACAATTTACTGTGGATTTACATATCAAGCTCATCAAATGAATACACATACAAATTGTACAAATATAATTACGAGTAAATACAAAAACCGAAAATTTAAATGGAATCAAACGTGCAAGTGCGATCCCAATTGATGTCAAGTAGAAACGCAGTCCTAGATGGTAAAGCGCGCTAGCTCTATAGCCATACACTAACTAAACACACACATTGTAATCGGAGGGGAAGACAGACGCGGACAAACTATTCCAGTCCTTTACTACTAATGAAAGACGAAGCAAAACGCTTCTTCTGGGTTGAATGTGAATGTACATTACAGTACAACAAAACAAGGAAATCCATTGATCAATCATAATCATAATCATTTATTCCTCGCCATAATCCACAGTAGTAACTTAATACTATAATTGATAAATAATAAAATCAAATACACATAGATATGAAACAAGAGATAATAAACTGATACATTATGGCGGATTCACACTTGAACTAGGACCAATTCTGTGTCTCAAATGGGTTTTAAAATTTATTTCTCATAAGAACATTTTACAAAGTTCACTTAAAATGAGATACAAGGTACTTAAATAATATAATTAATGATGTGCCTCTGGGTCGCAGGTAGGTGTCGTCACATGTGTATAATCAGATCTTTTATCTTGTTTTTAAATTGCTGGAAAGTGTCGCACTCCTTCACTTTATTTGGCAGGCTATTGTATAACTGTGCTCCTTCGTACAATATCGTTTTCTTTCCGTAATTGGTACGTGGGGTGATTAGGTCGAGCTTATCTTTGTTCCTCAAGTTACGAGTTGTTTCTTTTTTATGCAATTGTATATTTGTGTGAGTTGAATTTGTTATAATTTTCCTAATTAGAGTGTAAGTACAGTAAGTGTGTAGTTGTGTGATGTTAAATAATTGTGTTCTTTTATACAATTTATCTGTTGGCGTTAGGTAGTTATAGTGAAACAAAACTTTTATTAATCTATTTTGTGTTCTTTGCAGGGGAGCTAGATGAGTGACAGCAGCTGAACCCCATATTTCTATTAAATATTCTAAGTGTGATTTTACTAGGGAATTGTAGATAATGATGCTTACTTTTGGGGATACAATTTGATATTTTGCATATGGCTCCTAATACACACATAAGTTTCTCCTTTACGTGATCAATATGGGGCTTCCATGTGAGTTTGTCATCTAACCATAGTCCGAGATATTTTTCTTGTTCAGAGCGATGTATTATCTGATTATCAATAGTAAGGGGGGAGAACTGGGGTAAATGTTTGTTTTTGGCGGCGAAGATCATGAATGATGTTTTAGATGTGTTAATAGTCAATAGGTTGTATTTGAACCATTCATTTAGTATATTTAAATCTTTCTGAGCATCGGTTATTAAGGTGTGTATGCATTTGCCATAATAAAAGAGACATGTGTCGTCTGCATATAGTGTTAGATGACCTGTAAGTCCTATTGTATTTATATTATTTATATAAATTAAGAACATTAATGGACCGATTATCGAGCCCTGTGCTATTCCGAAAGACATGTTTTGAGTAGCACTTTTGAAGTCATCTATCTTTACTACCTGACATCTATTTTCTAGATATGATTTAAATATGTCAAGGGGCTGTTCCGGTAATACCAATGCTGCTAAGTTTCTGTAATAGTATATTGTGACTCACAGTGTCAAAAGCCTTTTTAAATCAATAAATATACCTAAAGCTATGTTTTCTGGTCAATATTAATTTTAATTTTTGTGACTAAGTCAATTGCCGCCATAAATAATGAACTCTCCACCCCATTCAATAATAAATAGTAATAATTATTATTAGATTGGTATTTCATAGCTTGATATTGGTTTTGATTGAATATAAATGGAATCTGTCATTGTATATGTGACTAACAAATACTAGCAATTGCAATAACATGTCAAAGACTGTCGCTAGATGGCTGTGTCGAGGTTGGATACAGAAAGTGGGTACTCCTGGACAGTGTCAAGTTTATCTCTGTCGCTCTAACTACCGGTTGCTAGGGCTCTGGTTTGCTGCTAGTGGCACCCTGGGCTAGGCTTTTATATATTTTGTATTGTTTGTGTAAACTCAATTACTTGAGTATTCGGAGCAAATAATATTTGTAATTCTTTTACAAAATAAAATCTTTCCGTGGTATCGTTGCAATTATTTATGTACGTGCGGAAAAACGACTGTAACTCATACATAAACATGTTTTCCTTTTCTTTCACAATTATTCTGTCGAGGTATATAAGCTGTGCCACCCAGTTTGTACGTCACATGTCCTTTTCATACTAACATTGTAAAACCTAAGGTAAGATTTGAAAATTAAATAAAGTCATAATATTGTCGTATCAATAGAAAGGTATGTGAAAGCGAAGTGGAACAATTAAACTAGCAGATTATCAAAACGAGCAAAATCGACAACTGAGCTCACTAAACGTTCATAATGACAATTATCTAGATTACATTTGAAACAACTCTTGGGGCACATAACAACCTACCGTCACCGTCAACTTAGTTTTGTAAAGTAAATTTTCATTGTCTTTCTCTCTCTTTCGTCATTAAGCTTATAGGATAATCAAGTAAGTAAACAGTAGTTTTAATTTATGCAATTTCTACGCGGTTGTTAGATAAAGACAATAAGTTTAAACGAGAAAAGTTGAGAGTTGACAAACAAGCGGTATTGGCGCTTTAAGCTTTCTTTAATATCAGACAATGCGCACAGTGCACATATATATTATACAAAACATGATTGTTCCGATTAGTTATTATATTATACTTGATATCAGGAGAAGAAAACCGCGATTCCCTTTAAGCAAGGTAGAAAAAAAATGGAAATAATAATAGCAAGTAACGTCCACTGCGGTCCCAAATGTGACGTACGACTAAATTTTCGCAAGTTAATTTCTTGTATATACTTGTGGATTGCATTGTCAGATTTGGACTCAAATTTAACAGACAGACAAATTGAGAACCTCCTTTCTAAATTGGTTGCAAAATACATACAATGCCGGTTGGTATTCGAGCTCCGGCTATCAGATCGTCAATAGAACGGTATGACTATGATAGTACGACTCGTAAATGACAAGCATAAATGTTGCCCATGTTTTCAGATTGGCATGTATTACGCAGGCACGATCATCATTGATGAACACTTTTTAAAACGTCCCAAATTTCCATTACAAGTAAAAGTTAAAATAAACATTGGAGCATCGTTCATCCTTTCGTTCTCAATTTCCAATGCAAATCGTCGACATTTCACGCATCAGTGCCTTTCTAATTTTCTGACAATGTTTCAGCGCAATCGGTATTTGATTGCTTCGGAAATGGAAACTCCATTTGACGAATAATAATCGTTTCGACAACTTTTATAGAAATCCCTCGAGCACGGCGACAAAAAAAAATATCATATCTTCGTTAATATGTGACGTTCTCAATCAAAATGAAAGTACCTGAGAAATTGCTGATTTTAATTTTGCCTGAATTTAGGATTTGAAAGGTATTATCTGAATAAGGACTTTTTTATCGCATGTCCTGTAAAAAATTGAAGATAAGTAGAGTATAATAAGTGGACCATGCCTTGGATAAACCAAGATGGAGAAGACTTTTAGGCCAAGCCAAGACCAAAAGGGAGGCAAGACAGGCTTTGTATGCGAGATATGAAGTATATATGAAGTTTATGAACTACACAGATTGGCCAAAGACCAGCTTCTTTCACCTTGACTGCTTCGCCGGATTGAGAGGTGGCATAATTAGGCTTACTTAGGTCGCTTAGCCTGAACCTCTAAATATTTATGCAGTATTTATATAATGTATATATATTTAATTTTTTTGATTCTATATTGAGGCTTTTTATAATATATTAAAATCCTAAACAAAAACATGCTTTCACAATACTAATTAATTATTAGATAAATTTCCTATAATATATCTAAAAATTAATATTAAAAATAAATAAATAAAATTAAGTTTGATATTGTAATAAAATAAAAAATTATATTAAAAATAAAATTCTATTTAATTTCCATTTATGCTCCGTGTGATAAATAATTTCAGGTCCAATTTAAGCTTTGGTCATTGACTTGCCAACGGCTGATTTCACCCGCACGTCTCACTTAAGCCTGAGTGATATATGGATTAAGTTGCTGGCGAATCCATTATCTATGTTAACAGGCTCGCCGTATAATGCTGTATACGCTTCGGATTTCCTCTCTATATGTGACGAGCTTTTAAACATTATTTCAAGACGCAAATATATTTTAACTCTTTGTTGAGTCTAATTATGTCTAGATTTACAGCTATGTCAAGTATATAATAATAGACAGTTATGTATGTTTATATTAACTAAATTTATCATTTGTAATGGTTAAAAACATAGTTACCGAACGTATTTTTAAAGGCATTACATTATGTATGACTAATTTTTTCTAACAATATAAGTGTTTATCAATTAAGTTTTTTTTTAAAAGAAAAACCATTTCTAAAGGTTAAGAACATACTTTACGGGCATATCTTTAAAAGCTAGATATATTTATTAAGGTTCTTTTTAAAAAATAAAAATAATTTCTGGAGTTACATAATACATAAAGTTAAGAAGATACGTTCCGAAAGTATTTTTAAAAGCTTTATATATTTTCTAGGCATATAAATGTATGTTCAAACATACACTTATATGTTATTACAGTTCTGACTAAAATCCTTAAATGTCTCCACATAAACAGGCCCCTTCCTGAGGAAATGCAGGAGCGGTTTCAGGATGGAATGAATTCCGGCCCTTGAGATGGGCTTCGTCCGTACGTTATAGGTACTTATTCCATTCAGGCAATATTCATGAAGAATATTCCTCCAAAAAAGATTTTAAAAAATAAGAGGTTTTTACGAGTAAAAACAAAAACGATTTCAAATAGAACAAACTTTAAACGTTATTACGCGCGGACGCCCTCTTTGTACTTCAGAATTGTTGTAAAATATTACGAAATATAATTAATCAGAACCTAACCTAACTCTCATCAAACTACTCTTGACGTAGATCTTTTCCAATAAAAAATGAATTACACATACTTGATGCAAATTTAAGTCCTTTCACGTTTACTCATGGATCCGAAAATCAGAATTGGACCACTAACTTACGGTTATGTGTCTGTGTGTTACACTATATATGCCAATAAAACAGATTTTTTGTATGAAGTAAAAGTCTGACATAATACTCCGTTCTATATGTCATGGTCTCGAATTGTAAACCAATTGTATACAAAATGAACGTTCGTAGTAAATGGCATATTTAGTCGCATACGAAGTCTTTATGTTTTAGTTCATTGGCGCCCTAAGGTTTACTGGCACGACAACCATGTGTGATATTATGACTGTAATAGATAATGAAACGGTCCATTAGCACACCTTGGCCCCGCCAAGCTTGTTACTAAAGTTAACCAAGTTCTGCTAAACGTCTACATAAATCCATGTAACAACAAATTGCCAACCCCTATAAAGTAATTTTCATAAAAATGCCCCATTAGCACAAACAAAAAAGGACGATAGATTTTAATTACTTTAATTATGAAACCATAATTCTTGTCGTAAAGTAACGGAGGTCTTTTTGTGGTTGCTACACAAAAGACAATAAGTTTAAACGAGAAAAGTTTGCGTAAGTAAGCAAACAAGCGGATAAAGCGCTTCAAATTTTGCCTTTCGTCATAAATGCTGTAATATTTTAATTAAGTCACGAATGCCCCCAAAATGTCCATTTTTAGTAATTATCAGTACAGCACACCGAAATGTAGGTAAATTTTATCCAATTTACGCATGACGCAAACATCATTAACATCGTCTTTCATAATATATAATATAATACCACTATCATTTTTCCAAATCCTATAGAACTTTTTCTGTAAAAGACAACTATATTTACGTATAAAAACAAAAAAACAACTTCAAATCGAGTCAAACGATAGACGGGATACGCTATTATGCGTGAGCGCCCTTCTTTGACCTACACTTAAATGTGTGGACCATTATTGCACTTTTAAAGCGCTGTCAATTAAAAATCCATTTCGAACTTTTTTCAGTTTAAAAGAATTTAGTTTCAATTTTGTCTCATATAATTAAAATTCGTCGTGCATCAACCAAATCGAAAAAAAAATCGGTGCACCCAATCCAAAGTTAAAAGGTAACAAACAATAAAAAATATACTAATGAATTGAGAACTCCTTTTTTGAAGTCGGTTGAAAAGAGAGCGTTCATGATTGGATTTCAAGTTTTACTCGTAGACATATTTGTTAATACTATAACAATATAATTGTATTAATTTCATAATTTTCAACTAATTATATAACGCCTGCTTTAAAATAAATGCATCCTAATCTATAACTGTGTCTGTCTTGCGGAAAATATTTTAATTAGCAACTAAATGACGAGAGTAAAGACACGTTCAGTTTGAAATTTGTACTTCCTAAAGACTTTATAATGCTCGGACATGGAAACTTGGACGACGGAGACGACCCCTATCGCCGGACCCTCCGCAATTATGCACTAATTTTATTTGTTCCAAGTTTAAGTTGGACTTTAGTTAGAGTTGAGCTATTCGTATAACTATATTTGAACTTACATTCAATTCTTTCATTTCTATTCATTCACTTATATTAATTACAGGAGCTAAAGATGATCTAACCCAGTTTACAGTGGATTTTATTATATTCAGGTATCCTTTGCACATTTATAAGCTTAATTCCCATTTATTTTGTTGTCTTATGTTTTATTGTTAAATTATTGCAGATGAAACCCTGAGGAACAGATACTTAATATATTAATTCTCTCATTTTATCCAATCAGGGAGACAGAAATCGCTTTCTTCTGTATGTTTTTTTTATGTCCGTTACCTTATAACTTTCGACTGAATGAACCGATTATGATGATTTTTATTTGAAAGCTGCTGCTTTTCGTGTGGTCCATAAGAAAACCATATATTTATTTAATATGTCGATTTTGTTTTACTTGTATACGGAGCACAAATTATGTAACAAGATTTGTATAGTAACTGTTACACATTAAGACATTGATATTTCTATGTATAACGTAAGCCATTTTTTCAATTTCTTATAACTAAAATGGCTACATGAAAACGACGATCTGGGAAATTAATTAAATAGTAAAATGGTGGCCTGACGAGAAGTGAAAATTAATTACATGCAATTATACTTTTTCCGGTGAGAGGACGAGAGGCTGTTGTAATAAAAAATGTCCTCGCCAAAAACGCTTCCGGCGCGGACCTTGATACTGAATGTGTTAGCATCTCGTCCCTTTATGTAATTAATTTTGGAACAAAAACTTAATTTTTCTTATCGTTCTGGCGTTCATCATAATTACGTCATTCTTTGATGATATTTCGATTAGTTATACGATCCAATTAGATTACGTAAGATGTCTTATTTTCATTATTAATCATTTTATTTTGGGTATATTAGTAATAAGATTTGCGTCAGTATACAACAACTTTATCAGCCTTGGAATGATAAAGTGAAATGACATGCAACGAAATAATGCTTTATTATTCTTCTATATAAAATAAAACAAGTTCTCCAGGCCCTATGACTATGTATGTATGTTGCCTATATGTATTATTTACTGTACTTAATCGCACATATCTAAATATATCGATACATGAAAGAGACAAAGCAATGATAGCGTGACTAAGCGGTTCGACTTTTGATCTGATTTTCGTGGGTTCGAATCCTGATCTGCGTGTAGCAGTAAAAATTGTCTTATTATCGGTTTTTTAAGTGCAAAAAACTACTTGCTAAAAATTTGTTTATTAAGACACCACCTATCACATATGGGACCTAATAAGCTTGGTGAAAAATAGAGCGAATGTTGTCTCCGCCTACTCCGCTTGAATCAAAAGGACGTGAGAGTTTATATTTGAATCAATGTAACATTTGAATTTGTTAAGATTTGTATAGAGAAAGCTAAAGTTTATTATATTGTATTACAAATCATTTTGTCTATGCTGTTCACTCGTCAATGACAGATGACATTGACGACACACTTAAGAGACAAATAGATGGCGTGGAAAGGAAAATGTCACCGTCATAATTATTAATGTCAATGTTCGTGACACAGATACAGTATAAAAAATAATATACACCTATCGATCCTTCGCATTGACACTCGCGTCGCCACAATCACACCACACACGAGATTCGACGTGGTCAATAAACACTCGTTTCCACAAGAACTAGTGTTCCTTATAAACGCGCTCTGCTCTCACAACGTAATTCGGTAAAAGAATTCGCACAACGTACCAATACCACCAAAGAAACATAAATTGTTGACATTTGTTAAATGGTTGCCTAGCAACAGTTTAATAAATGTCAAATTTAAGGTATGAGTTCTTGCTGCGAATTTTGTGTGATTTTTTTCCTAAATTAAAGGCGAATTTCGATCACAGAGCGTCCAATGGTAAAAAACAAATCACGGATCTCGATTTTTTCGACCCAACGTTCAAAACTTGTAACTCGATTACATCCGATTTTTACTGTCTGCTGCGCGCAGAATATTCGAGCTGCAACTGGGAGCACATTTATTGCATTAAAATGGTAGTTGTGAAAAAAATCACCCGAAAAAACTATGAGGTATCATCATCTATAGAACCGTTATGGCCGGTTGCTCAGCTTGAAGTACCTCAAAAGTCAAAGTAACAATTTACATGTGCACTGAGGGGCACAGGCCTACTCTTTAAAAGAGCATGAGGGCACAGCCCGCCACACGGCCCTAGTGCCGATTGACAAACATCACATGGACGGGGGGACCCTTGTGTCGAATTACTAGCAATAGAGGTTCAGGCTAAGCGACCTAAGAGCTATGCCACCTCTCAATCTGGTGAAGCAGTCAAGGCCAGCTTCTCTGGCCAATCTGTGTAGTTCGTCATAAAAAAAAAAAAAAAAACATCATCCTCACTGTTTTCCTTCACCGTCAAGCAGGTGTTAAATCAGCACTTAAAATTGCAACAATTTGTTTGGGTGGACCGTCCTGGGGTCAAACTCGGGTAAAATTTGGTGATGGTCGGAGCACTCCTATTTTGAACTGTTAAATACAGCATTTATTTACTATGATGATATTCCATTGTTTTATAACCCAAATTTGTATTGACACAAGCGTTGTGTATATTTATGCTCATGAAGAGAGTTAAATGTTTAAGGATGTAAGTTTATTTTAAAATAAAGTAAAAACTAGCCCGGCGAAGCGGCCTAGGTACGCTAGGATTATATATAAGAAACTAACAAAATTTATTCAATGAATCGTAGTGAAAATATAATATCAACAGATTAGATTTTACATTCGGTTGCACTTCTATCGGGATCAATTTTAATCTAAATTCCCTGGAGCCGCTTCTTTGAATCGCAAGAGGACGCTTCACCGATCACGGCTCACCTGGTATTATACGTTAACATCTCGAGCCCGGGACATGTAATTGAAATTATTTCATATATACTCGATGCTACATGACCGTTGATATTAAAATTGATCGTAAAAATTGCTGGCAGTTTTCTTCTACTCACATTTTATTATAATAAACATTGATAGCTTAGTGGCTAAACGGTTCGACTTATGTCTGATAGTCGCGGATTGGACTCCCCGTCGGCTTGTACCAATGAATTGCTGTGGTTTAGGTTTATTGCGCACAAAAAGATAATTATCTAAAAATGTATGCGATAGCGATGATTTCTCTACCTGTCACCTATTAATAATAATAATAATAATATCTTTATTGTACACAGCTATGTCACTAAATACATTGTCGTCCTGTCTCCTAAACTAGGAAAACCTGTGTCTTAGGAAACAGAATATTGTCTTGGGACTTGTCAAAATTACAAGTATTTTTACGAGCAAAAACAAAAATCGACTTCAAATCAAACGTTAACGCTATGCGCGGCCGCTCTCTTTGTATTGCCGAATTATCGTAGGAATATTACGAAATAGAATTAAAAAAAACCTTACCAAACTCATCAAACTACTCTTGAAGTACTTTACAAGAAAAAATGAATCACCGAAATCGGTTGGCGTGATATTGAGTTATTCGTCCATTTGTGGTTACATATGTCTACATCAGAATTGGATTGAACTCGATTAAAAATCGGTTCACCGAATTGAAAGTTGTAAGGTAATAAAAATAAAAAAATATATAAAAAGACGATTTTCATTTTAGGCCTTACTCAAATGGGAAAAACAATCTTTCATCGCTTAGTAAGGATCGAAACATTTCACTCGCTTCTTAATAAATATCTGTGTATTATCCGTATCGAAAATCAAAGCGTTAAATCAATAGCCATTGAAACACAAAGAATCTCGCTCAGATTTAATTTCGAGTTAGAAATGAGATAAGCGAATTACTTTGAAACGTTTTGCAATCCTTTGTTCGCGGTAAATATTTAGCGTTCACTGGTGAAATTCATTAAGCCGGTACTAATTAAAGAGCAGCGTTTTCGGTTCAACTCGCGTGGAATTCTATGAACGTGCCTCTAATAAATTTAATGGCGCTGCCGTTGTGTATCGTGACAACGCAATTTTTATTTAGACGAGGGTCACACACGAGCTGGTGACTGTCCCAGTGTTTGTTTCTACTACGTGGGCAACTCGAGTTCCTTACTGCTGGCAATAATGAAAACATTTGTGTTTACATATTTACGAGTCAAAATAAAAACCTACACAAAATATGGGGTATATTTTGTGTCGGTTTTTATTTTTAACCTATATACTATTTACTTTTTATTTATAAAGAGTAAAACAAGAATATTAATTTTTATCAATTTTTTTACAAAATCCACAACATTTACTTAGATATTATTTAAATCATCAATAGCCTAATGGTTTAGGATACGGTCTGCGCAGCGTAAGGTAATTGCAAATCCACCAATCGATTATTGACGTGTACTATCTCTAAGTACAGGCTCAAGCTTAGCCGGAATGGTTAACAGGAATATTTGTTATATTGGCTATAGTCGACAAGTTAGTAATATTTGTGAAAGATAGAAATATTGGTTTAGTAAAATATTATACACGATATATGATATGGTATACCAAGTACCACTATAAATCAAGACCACAATGCCACCCTAGTGCTGATTGGTTGACTACAAATGTCGTCAATTTTCAAACTCCTCACAGTGTTTTCCTTTACCGCCGATCACGTGATAAACCATCGTAAAGTTGGACTGATTTTATAGGTATAGGGGCAAACGAGCTTATGGCTTGATCTTAAGTGATCACCGACTCACATGAACGTCTACAGCACTGAACCAGTTGCAGGTACGTTGCCGGCCTTTGAGAAAGGATAAGACTCGTTTCTTAAACGTCCCCAAATCGTACTGGTTCGGAAATACCGCTGGCGAAGGTTGATAGTACGTGAAAGAAAAACGTATGGTCATGGAACGCCGAGCATCAAGATGCTGTCGATAGAAATTGAATATGGTAATGGAAATCTGTACCTGGGATGTTTCTGAACAACTCAGATCACTCCCTATGGAAAATGCGAGAGAGAAGCTTCAGGATCGAACTAGTACTACGGAACTTCAGGCCAGACACTGAGCTACCACGGGTCACCAGTGACACTTTATCTATATATTACTAAAAGTGGCATTACGACTGTACGTTAAACTATGAATAAAATGATGAATCCATCAAGTGACATAATATCGAATACACAAGCCTACTCTGTCAGATAATTGATTTTGCTCCACGTCAAAATTATTCATTGATTCTATAACTAGGTTTAACGCCAGCTGTATAATTGACTAATTGTACTCTTTGACCGGATTAATATAATTATTTTTATTTATTATAAACAACAGTAACAGTCCACTGCTGGCCTTAGGTCTCTCCAAAAGCCACTGAGCACGATTCCCAGCTAATCCAGCTCCGTCCATCCATCCTGCGAAGATCTTCGCTCCACCTTAGTCTACATTGCTATAAATTTATTATAACAAAATTAAATGAAACAAATTAAATAAAATAATTTTCGAAGACGTGCACAACTTCATCTTTCGGAAGTCAAGTTATCATCTGCTTAACTGTTATACACATATGATATGTTTAATAGAAAATTTAATAACAACAAGTTGTTCAATTAATTAAGTATACTTGATTAATTTTCTTTGTTCCGGTATTTAAGTTAGTAAGTTACCAAGTAAGATTTATTACTTTGTAGCATCGTAACTTTTAACTTTACGTGGTAATACTCATTTGTTTGTCCTGTCTACGTATGTTTGTAATTAAAAGTATATTTTTAAATTAAGCATTGTTATCTCCCTTTAAATTCTCGCTGAACTGTATCTAAAAATATCGCTTGAAGGCATTTGTGCTCATTGTATGGGTTCACCAATTGGGACTTTATGGGTCCATATACATCTGTTTACTATGACAGGTCGTTAACCTATCACCATGCACTGGGCACTAGCGATAGCAAGTGATTCTTTGTAAAAAAAATGAGTGCTTTAGAGCACACAACTGAAGTAAACCTAGTAGTTAAGAGAGATATATACATAAATAAAAAATACACGATTGTTCAAGAGAGATAAAAAAATGTGTGCTCGCACTGCTAAACTCTGCAATTCTTCGTCAGTTCTTTATCAGTTCCATCCCCGCCATATCCGCAAGATCAGCAAATCGATCAATTGCCACACAGCGGCATATAATATATGCAATATACATATAGCATAATAATATCAGAAGCGTCAATTGCCTGATGGTTTAGGGTACATTGGTGAAAATCTGCGAAACGTAAAATCGTAGGTTCGAATCCACCATTCGACTATTGACGTGAACCATCTCCTAGCACAAGCTTAAGCTTAGTTGGAATGGTTAACAAGAATGTTAGTAATTTTTTTTTAAAATACTGGTAGGAATCTTTATAACAAAAATAATTAAATAATATATAATAAATGATAATTACTGTAATTTAAAAATTATTCAAAAAATCGATTACTACGTTACTTTTTGTTTTTAAATATGAGCGGTTTTACATGTATAAACTTGTGCGAAAAGTGTATACATAAAAAAAGTTGTTAATATTTTATTCATTAGCTTAAGTAAATTTAAAGTGCTTAGTTAAGTGAAATGCTTAATAAACATTTCATCGCGCAGTCGGTTTTAAATTTTAATTGGAAACGAGATAACGGAATTACACGGGGATGTTTTGCAAACCCTATCCGAGCAAATATTTAGATTTCTAGTAAAATTTCATTAGGTCTGTACTAATTAAAGCGCACCCGATTCGAGATCACGAAAGCCCCATTTGAATTATATTAATAATAATAGAAATGATCGTAACATAATATCCTACCAATTAGAGAGTTAAAATATTTTAAATGAATCTACGTTCGTAATGAGTTTAACAATTGTAATAATTTATTTTATAAGTTATCGACGTTCTTAACATGTTGCAGCACATGGCATAGCTTTCAACTATTTACAAAGCATAGATACTTAGCTTTGTGTAGAGCACTGCTGTCATATTTGGGCAGGTGCAGCCAAATACATATAGCACTGGATTCCATGGAGAGGCGGGCCAACAAGCTGATAATTGTTCAAGGTCTACATTTAGATCTTGGTCAGCTTCCTCGTCCGGTCTTGAGCACCGGAGCAAGGTGGCTAACCTTTCAGTGTTTTACAGATTACATTTTGGAGAGGAATTACACGAGATTTCCCCATTCCCATTCTACCTTCGGACGTTTAGACACAATACACCCTTTTATAGTCGATTTTCCGCACGTCCGAACGAAGCGACTTGAGTCATCGTTCATCGTGCGTACAACATAGAAGTGGAAAAATTTGCCGGCGTCAGTCTTTCCGTCCAAGTGCGAAGTGGGGCCCTCAAGAGTACAGTGAATAAGCTCTTATTAAACTAGCGCATACCATCTTTCGACTATATCACCTCTTATCATCAGGCGGGATCGTGGTCGAAAGCCAGTTTATATCCCATAAAAAAATCATCGTCGGTTCTACCCTACGGATCTTCAAAATCGGTTCGCCCAGTCGTAAGTTATGAGGTAACAAACATATAGACATATTGAGAACCTCCTCCTTTTTTGAAGTCGGTTGAAAATACCAAACCTATTGAGGATCCCACATATGTTTCCATTATCCGTGATCTTTGCTCTGCTATATATAAATAACATAACGATGCAAGACCAAAGTGGTAAACAGTGAATAAAAGTTGCGGTTAAGCCGGGTCCACGGGACAGGGAGAAAGTAAAACGAAGCGATGGAAATGAAATGAAATTTCGCTCTTGAGGTGTTCCGCAAACATTCGCCTCCACTCTAATGAGTCCCCAACTTTGTTTTCTTTTAACATTAAGTTAAAGATTGCGAGAAAAACTTTCGTCCGCCCCGCGGTCATTTCCGTTTGACACACGCTGTACAGATTAAATAGCAAACAGACACGACAAAAACATGCTAATTAAGTTGAAGCCAATAGCCTAATGGTTTTGGTTTCGGACTGCCTGTAAGAGAGTAGGTTTGACTATTGACCGGAACCATCTCCGAGCACAAGCGTAAACCATTCAAACTAAGCTTTAGTTTCAATGGTTATCAAAATAATGTAATAAAAGTAATATTTGAAAAAAAATTGATTAATAAAATATTGGTAAAAAAAATACAAAAACTGAGAAAGCATATTAGCATGGTCGATACATACCTCATCGAGCTCCTTCTACGCCGACTCCGTTTCAAAATCTGATAGACAATAAAAAATATATTACAACATCATAATAACGGAAATAAAAAAGCGGTGATACGCGAAAAGCGTTTGAATTACAACCAAAGTATTAAAATCACAACCTCGAGTTTAGGGAATAAAAAGTGAAAGTGTAAAGATTCAGTTACTGGTATGTAAGTACAGATACAGTGAGAAAAGATTATCCGGAAAAGTTCGTATTTATCGTGCTGTCTCTAATAGCTCCATTTTAATTGATATGAAAATGTCACTCACTCGTTTAATACGATCATTCATTGACAGTTCGGGTGTCATCATATTCCGATAAAGATCCGAGCTTTCCCGAAGGAAAATACTTTCTTACTACATCTATATACGGTTTTTGTTTTTACTCGTAAATATACTTGAATCAATATTACATTAAATACCGAGAGTTTTTTAATTTTCCGTTAATTTTTTTCAATTTTTTCTCGATCGCCGCGCGTTCGCAGTTGTCAAACAAAAATCGCCGCAATACACGACAAAGTTTCTCACAATTTTTGGCTTAATCTTAAAAAAAGGCAAAGTTTAAAACTCATTAGAGCGAGGGGAACGTTTGCGGAGTACCTTCTGAACCAATTTCTAATTTAATGCAGCATCTTCCTTCCAGACATTTCGAGATGGTTCTTGGGGTTCCGGCTATCGGGGGCCCTTTGTTCACAGCTTCCAGTTGTTTTAGGTTTTGTTTTTTGTAGATCAAACTTTGATTCAATCTATTTCCACAATATAGTATGGAAGAGCCTTTGAGCAGGCTATATTTAGTCCAGGTATATGTGGCATGTCATGATATATCATGCAGCGGGCACAAACTTTTAGGAAGTGATTTTTTGTACTTAAAACAAAAAACGGGGGTCGTAATAAGGACAAGGAATTGACGAACCAAATTTTATTTCTTTGATGTACTATTTCTTCATTATTTTTTCCTGTTTCATTATGTAATTTAATTTGTAAAAATCGACTTGTAATTTTATTATAATTGCAAATAAAAATTTGCATCTGAATCTAAGCTTAAGGAATACTACGAAATAGAATCAATCAAAAACTAACCAAAACTCTCATCAAAATGCTTTTCAAGTACATCCTTTTCAATAAAAATTATCAAAATCAGTTGTTTTCGTCCTCTCCTTTAGTCGGATTTATTCGTCCATTTGTCACGCGCATATTTAAGACAAATTTAAGACTTTAGATATATCGTTTTCTCATGGATGCCATAGCCAGAACTGAACCAAATTTAAATGGTGGTCCCAAAAGAAACATCAAAATCGGTCAACCCAGTCGAATGTTATCAGATATAAAAAAAATATACAGACGAATTGAGAACCTCATCCTTTTTTGAAGTCGGTTGTTGTCTGTTCTGCTTATGAACGACCCGTCTCCAGAATTGATAACGTAGCCGGCGATAGTAAAGCTATTTGCCATACTTGTACAAGGTAAACGGATTGTCAGATTTATGTGAATATATATGTGAATGTAAATTCTTATTATGATGTGAATTTACATTCTCATTCATTTACAGTTTCTGGACCGCCTGAACTCGACTCACGGCCCCGAGAGTAGACTTCGGTTTTGACGGTTACTCTAATCTTTTTATTTTAATTTTCATGAGACATGATTTTTATTTAAAATTATAATCGATTCGAATGCATAATTATAAAATATACACAATAATTGTAATTTACAGAAAACCCAGCCACGGATTACAATAAATTCCATAAACGAGGGTTCACTTATAGCATCGTCCGCCACAATTCCACGATAAAATTATACTGTAAATTGTTATATTGTGCCATTACAATGAGATCAGGAGATTTTATTGCTATAGACATAATTGTTGTTCCGCTTTATTGTGTTACATACGTTATCGTGGCACATCAAATCTATACCCCGTGTTTCTCGTCAATGAATGACTTTAAATAAAGAAAAAGCGAGACACTTCATAAGTTATCTTATTTGGTAAGCTGTAAGCTATTACTTATAATAACAAAGTGTAATAAATTATTGAAGTTAAACTTCTTTACGCACGCTTAACTTGGGGAGTAAGCTGGTGAATGCGTGACGTGTTTTTTACGTTAAAAGTGTGATCGGAAGAGGCGATAGGGAGTTTAGAGGAAGATATATGTTAGTGAAGAGATATAAATCTAACAATCATAAAAAATAAAAATCAAATATAACATTAAAAAGTATTTTTTGATTGCATATAAACAATTTATTTCATTAAAATAATAAAAGGACTGCAATAGCAACACAGTCAATAAAGTTTAGTTTTAATTAGAAAAATTAAGTAAATTAATTTTATACTACATTATTTATTTTTTTTACAGATTTTTCATAAGTTTAAAATACAAGGTACATGTCGAGCATTAGCTAATATTTTATTAACACTCGATAAAGTTAAAACATTCGCAGATTAACAAACGAGCGCGTGTAATTCGTTCACCAGGGGCGTAAAGGTTACGTAGCCGCAAGTTAACTAATTCATAATACTCCTAAAGTTATATCTCAGGTGGTAACACTGTCGGCGAAATGAGAAGTTTGCCGGTGTATGTATGGACGGAGCGCGAACCGACTTCTACAACCTGTTATTATATGAATTAAGTGGCCTTCAGGCGATGCACGCGGTAATTTTGAAACTGAACGTCCGTCTTGCTTCTACATGAAGCAAACTTGGTAAGTTAATGAAATTACACACTAATATTATACTTGTATATAATACTATTCCATAGACAGCATCATGATGATGAACTCAGGATGGCTCCGCAGGATCATAGGATATTGCAGTGATATTGCCAGAAGAAACAGTGAACACTTGAAAAAAGTTGCCTGTCTTGGAAAAAATGCTGGACTGATAAAATCCGCACCCCGATCTCGGCACTTCGACACTAGCAATGCTTCGCACACGGCTGCAGATAAGAGAAAGTGACTGATCAGCGACGTCAGGCTGTTCCCACGTGGTCCCAGGACTCTCAGCATTGAGGAAACCGACACAAAGAGGAGGTGGAGTAATTATCATCTAAGTTTCGAATCGCTTTGTACCAATTAGCATTCGTTTGTCTGTTTCTTAAGTTAAAAAAATCACTAAAGCAAATCTAATTCAATCTAAGATTCGAAAATCGAGACTCCGCAAATAGAATCTCTTAGCCACTAGGCTATAACTAAATAATGCCTTCATCAATAAAATAAGACAATTTTTTTTAAATGAGCTCAGCACGATCAATCTTAGAACAAAATACACTTGAATTTCATTCGCATGACGTGTATCTCGGCGTAATGTAATTTGCCGTGACTTTTACACTCGTTCACTTTTCTCCGGCGAGTTTGTTAATATATCAAACTTTCGGAGTGATTCCTCAGGTGGGAACTGGGACGAAGTGCGAAGTTTGTGCAAGTGTGTTCACTTTGTAAATGAAGTCAATATTTTGTTTTGATGACTTTGCTGATATGGCGCAAAAGAAACATGTTACAAGTGTGATTTTAAAGGTCATATTACTTATGTACGTACTATTGTTGCTAGCAGACAAGTAATTAAACTGGTGGCGTCCAAATTATAATAGGGTTCGAATCCCAGAAACCATGTCCCAATGAGTTACCGTTCCTGCACATTATACTGCGATGGCTGTCAGAGTGGTAAGCAGAGTCGCAGACGTGCCTCCTTTTGCGTTTTTTTTCTATTTTATTTAAGACCCTACAAGCTCTATCGTGAAAGAAAGTACAGAGAGATCGATTTTTTTAACAAGCGAAATATTATATAATAATTAAATAGCGAAGTATTAATTTATTCCACCCTGGTTAAAAATACTTTGGCGCAATTTTATAACACAAGATTTTGTCAAAGTATTTCAATATGTTATTTGTATGAGTCAGGGACTTCGTGTACTTATTGTTGTTAACAGTAACCGATCTCCTGCCGTATACAAACCCGGGACTGCGAGACAACGGTTAGGTATCATAACTATTGAGTCGTCAACTTTGTTAAATGAAATATAGGTTATGTTTATGTCGAGCGAAATCTTTTAGAATCTATTCAATCTAAATTCCATGGAAGCACTCATCTCCGCCCAGCCGAAGCTCGTTCTCTGCGTAATATTTAATATATCAAACTTTCGGAGTGATTCCTCAGGTGGGAACTGGGACGAAGTGCGAAGTTTGTGCAAGTGTGTTCACTTTGTAAATGGAGTCAATATTTTGTTTTGATGACTTTGCTGATATGGCGCAAAAGAAACATGTTACAAGTGTGATTTTAAAGGTCATATTATGTATGTATGTACTATTGTTGCTAGCAGACAAGTAATTAAACTGGTGGCGTCCAAATTATAATAGGGTTCGAATCCCAGAAACCATGTCCCAATGAGTTACCGTTCCTGCACATTATACTGCGATGGCTGTCAGAGTGGTAAGCAGAGTCGCAGACGTGCCTCCTTTTGCGTTTTTTTTCTATTTTATTTAAGACCCTACAAGCTCTATCGTGAAAGAAAGTACAGAGAGATCGATTTTTTTAACAAGCGAAATATTATATAATAATTAAATAGCGAAGTATTAATTTATTCCACCCTGGTTAAAAATACTTAGGCGCAATTTTATAACACAAGATTTTGTCAAAAGTATTTCAATATATTATTTGTATGAGTCAGGGACTTCGTGTATTTATTGTTGTTAACAGCAACCGATCTCATCCCGTATAAAAACTGAATATTGGTTGAAACCCGGGACTGCGAGACAACGGTTAGGTATCATAACTATTGAGTCGTCAACTTTGTTAAATGAAATTAGGTTATGTTTATGTCGAGCGAAATCTTTTAGAATCTATTCAATCTAAATTCCATGGAAGCACTCATCTCCGCCCAGCCGAAGCTCGTTCTCTGCGTAATATTTAATATATCACGAGGGATGGATTTTCTTCCACTTGAATAATTGGAAGCTTTTCATATATTTGATCTCATATTAGCTATCTAATACGAGTACCTATTTGAATCTCATCGAAATATTTTCAAGCGTTAACCTTTGAAGCAATTAAATAGCTTATAGAGTATATAGATCAAATACCAGGCATTTTGTTAGACATAAGAAATCACAAGTATATTTAATAGTAAAAACAAAAACCGACTTCAAATCGAATCAAATGTCTTCTTTGTATTTCCGAAACTCTAATCAAACTACCCATAAAGTTCATCCTTGGTTGGCGTGACATTGTTTTCCTTCAATTTGTCGTGCACATACAAGTCTAAGACAAAATTAAGACATGGTTTTCTCATGGATCCCACTGTCACAATTGTACCAAATTTAAATGGGACCACAAGGGAAGCACTAGTTTTCCCAATCACCCAATTGAAAGTTATGCGGTAACAAACATAAAAAATCAGACGAAGTGAGAACCTTCCTTTTTTTGAAAGTAACCCCTTTTCAACAATAAAAGAACTTCCAAATTTAATTTATAAATGACGAAATTATGAAGGTCAAACATCAAAAAACTATATTTGTTTGTAGGCGACAGTAATCACTTTACCAGTTAACAAACAATAGAGATGAAAGAACTTTATTGTAAAAACGATGTAAGCTCAAAATACTTCAATAAGAATATACGTAGGAAATACAAGATAGCAGTCACTTGAACACTTGATATCTCGTGCCATCAGATAACACTCCGGCGGCATATTTCTTCGGCTCTATTTACTGATATTGATATAAGCTCCGCTGAGGTGACAATTACGCACTCCGTACATATTTTTCATAGGGCCTATAGTATCTAGATGTGACTGTGTTTATACTGCGCTGTCAGTTATAAACGAAATTCCAATTTTTGTTTGAAAGCATTTAGGTCATCAACTAGGTTCCAAATGAAGAGCCATGGCAGATCAGTGTCCGGGCCTCGAGTTGCATAGTATTCTAGCAACATGAGCTCGATTCCTGGTGCCGGCATCAATAAATTTGCTGTTGCAATTTTATGTTCTGATTTACCACGTATTCGGCGGTGGAGGAAAACATCGTGAGGGATCTCACATGTCTTAGGAAAAAATTCTAAGATAAAGTCTGCTTATCTGCACTAGGACCGCGTGGTGGACTGTGCCCTTAAATTCTCTTTACAGAGTAGGCCTGTGTCCAGCAGTGGGACATATATATAGATAGAGGTAGTAACTTTAAGTCCCATATGAATTTTGTTGGCATAGCGCTATGAGCTCCGAAGAGCAATTCAATGAATAGCAGGGAACTATTAAGGAAGATTGCTTTTTGATTCTCATATTGGGATGTTTATCCAAGACTAGGTAACTAAAGGAGAAAGAGAATATGGACGTTAGAACTTCGGAATATAACTATCAAACTTCTGAATAGGTTTTAAATATTTTGGGTAAATGTTTAAAATCATTATGATAATAGCAAATCATAAGCATAAGCATTTTCAACCGACTTCAAAAAAAGGAGGAGATTTTTAATTCTTCTGTATTTTTTTTATGTTTGTTAAAGCATAACTTTCGACAGGGTCAAATGATTTTGATGATTGTTTTTTGTTTGAAAGCTGGTGCTTTCCATGTGGTTCAATTTTTCATAATAGCGATTGTGACGTTTGATAAATATACATGTACTTAAAAATATCACTTCCAGGGTCTTAGCATCCGTCGTATCAATAATACGTGCGACACCCGACCGAATTTCCCCGGAGCGCAATCCACAACAAGCCGCGCTGAAGAATAACCAAGTGAATGCAAAATGAATATTACCATACAAATTCTCTTTCTTATATGTACCGGGCGACGTAACTGTCGCGACGTAAGTATCCTGAAATATGGAAGGGCTCCTTTGCCTTTCAAATGTTAACGCAAATGAAAATACTGCGCGGGAGGATTTCCCTGTACCAAATTTTAAGCACTTGTAATAAATGTTCGTGAATAATGCATGTGAACAACAGGACTGTCTTTTGTTGATTTCCTTACTACCTTGCTATATGCTTGACAATTTATAGTGTCCTTTTCATTCCATCTACAACAACTTATTTCAAAGTACGTGTTAGCTAGTAACGCATGGCGCCCAACGATTGTTATGCATAATAACTACTTCCGATGATATCTTAGTGATTTACCTGAACCTTATTGTATTTTTAATTCAAAATTAATAATTTTTTAATGAATTAATAATTGATCGTCACATTAACTTGGCATTATAAACAATAATTTAACTTTATTAGTTCGTAATCTGACTTCTAATTAATTTTGTATAAAGATTGTGTCTGAATAAAGCGAGTGTATTAGTTATTGGACTATTTCATTCCACAAGACCTCCAAGTTATTACATACGTTTAGAATCTCAGCATCTTTCCGAGTACGTTCTTCTGAAACATTAAACATTTAAAAGGTAGTGTGTGTTTTTTTAATGCATTTCGTATGCATAATTAAAAAATATGCATTCTACACTGCTTGTCTATATAACTTGTAAGTGTCCGCGAAATAATCGTTAGAACGGGTACAAATTTTTGGGTTTATGTAATTAAATAAAAAAGTTTGCTGCCAATATTTTTTTTTCACAAATATTAATAACATTCTTGTTAACCATTAAAACTAAGTTGAAGCTTGGAAGATGGTTCACGTCAATAGTCGAAAGTTAGATTCGAACTTACGACCTTACGTTTCGCAGAGGCTGTTGACTATAATGTTATTGACGCTTAAAAACATATGATAGAGAAATTAAAAGTAAAACTTGTCGAATGTCGAAGGCAGTGTGTTAGTTCTGGCTGACGTTGTCGAGGGGCGTGCGGTTGACTTCACGCGACGCACGGTAAACGAACGGGAAAACCGATAATTAGCAATCACTAGAAACATTCTTTATGTAAAAATGAGAGTTTATATAAGATTTAAATTAAAAAGAAATTTTGGTACACAGATGTGGCCATAATAATATGATTTAAGTGACAAAAGAAATATGGGCAATCAATCAAGCATCTAACGTTAAGTATTTTCGGAAAAAATAAAGTAAGATAATAGTAAAATTTTATGTTTTTAACAGTTTTGAGTTGCTCTTATAACGCTCCATCAAGTTTTTAAAAAACTATTAATACAGTTCCACCCTATAACGGTGACCAGGGATACAGACAACTTAAGATGTCTGAATCCACTTTTCATTGACATTTAGCTATGAAAGCTCAACTGAGAGGTACAAACCTCATTTTCATAGAGATTTTATATAAAAACAAACATTATAAATTTTACGTTTTTTACATTCGATTTTTTCTTCCAACAAGGGCTTCAAATTAGGGCGGATCAATGTGGAAACGGCCAAAGTATGTCGCAGGACTACGAATTAGATTAAATTTCACTTGGGAGGCGTTCCGAGAAAATTCATTCTCGCTCTAATGAGTTGCCAACAACTTGTTTCTTTTTAAGATTAAGTCAAAAATTGCGATAAACTTCCTCTACACTGTTCGCGACAGTGCCTTGAAATATGTCCAGATATTGTTAAATACTTTATACTTGTAAATTGGTCATTAAGGGGTTTTCGTGTTTTAACTACATCCGAATTCTAAGTGATACTATGCTTATTAGTTTGGTGTACGGTCTGCTAAACGTAAGGTGGTGAGTCAAGCACATTCTTAAACTTATTTAGAATATCACCAACGAATTTTATTTACTACGGGCCCCCGGGAAGTGCTCTCCTTGAGCACAGTGCAGAGGCGCTCCGGTGCGTTCCACTGGAGATCCCGGAGCCCCGCACCATGCACCGAGGAAGGGCCACCGGGGAGGTTTTAGCGGGTAAAAACCCCACATAACCGCCGCCTTCCCCCCAAAGGCGGGGTAACTTTTTGAAGATTTCCTCCTTGTTAAAAAAAAAAGGGCCGCGTTGCGGACTTTGCCCTTATACTCTCTTTGCAGAAAAGACCTATGTCTAACAGTGTATATGTTCACATATATAAAGGCAGTATACTTTAACTTAAGAATTTTAGGTGAAGCGCTGTCCTCATTGCATCATGTTTTCACCTATTGAAATATTTGTTGTTAAGATTCGTTTTTTTAGTGAATATAAATTTTGCTTTAGTTTCTTTCGTATTATTCTCGATCATCTTCGCTGCTCTATTCAGAAAATTAATAAAAGGAATTAATATTTGATCGTTCCTACCATTTGTTCTCGCACAACGTGAGAGAACGCTCAGCGTTAATAAAAGACGAATTGCTCGTTCGTCTTTTGTTCTGGTACAGATAAAAGAACGACTTATTCGGGAATACATAGTTGTATGTACGCTTATGTACCGATTTTATTTTTAAACTCAACAAGCTCATAACAATCATTTCTATTTGTTAAGACCTATTGATAATAACTCATTTAAAATTTTGCTCAGTTTTGACGATACGGTATGTCTGTCATATCTAAGTCGAAAGTCGAAAGTTTTCGACCAATGTTTATTATCAGTGATGACATATGGCACAGAAACGTGTTCGTGGTGGTGGTATGGCCCCACTGTCGCCTCATAAGCAAGCCCAAAGTCGCACAACTAGCTATGGAGAGGGCTATGCTCAGAGTATCTCTACGAGATCATATCAGGAATGAGGAGATCCGTAGACGAACTACGGTAACGGTCATAGCTCGCCGGATAAGCAAGTTGAAATGGCAATAGGCAGGACACATAGCGCGTAGAACAGATGGCTAATGGGGCCGAAAAGTTCTCGACTGGAGACCACGGTCCAGCAAGCGTAGCGTAGGACGTCCTCCCGCAAGGTGGTCTGACGACCTCATTGAGGTTGCAGCACGCAGCTGGATGCGGACCTCTTACAACCGGTCGGTTTTGGAAATCGTAGGGAGAGGCCTATGTCCAGCAGTGGATGTTTTACGGCTGAAATTATGAATGATCTCTGTCATATTTGGTACTTTCTTAACTGGATGGAAAACGGATACTCTGTAACCCATCCGAGTTTAAAAAAACGAAAGAACATTTTTTATTATTAATCCATTGCAGTAAAAAAAATAATGGTGTTATCATATGACAGTCTTATATCAGACAATTTATATATATTTCACAGCGGGTTGAGATGTCTGTACAGTAGAGAGTCTTGTTGATAAAACAAATCAAATATTCATATTGTTAAAACAAATCATTTAAAGGGCTAAATTGACTTCCCCCTAACACAATGTTTTCTCTAAGTTATTCGCGGTATCCATTCCGTTTTACAAAATAGAAATAGAGTTGATAAATATTTTTCTATTAAAATGACCTGTCCTAAAAACATAATTTTTCCATACTTAATAGAAGCAAGGAAAAAAAACATGAATTCTTTGAGCTTATTAGTAATATCGGAGAAATACCTGAAACGCTTTCCTTCAAATTCCAATAAATGTTATTTTTTTTCTTAGAACAATCTCTGTAGGTTTCATAAAAATTAATTTCATTAGAATTTAGTTGCCAGAGCAACAGATTCTTGAAATTCAATTACAATAAATACAACGTAAACATAGTCGCCACCTGTGCCTAGATATGATTCTTAGGATCGTAACTAATTCAAGTTTAATTCTTTTGAACTGCACAAATACTGAGAAATATCCAACATCCGAGCTTCGACAGAATAACGAGTATCTTTAGAGAACAGCTAGGCTCGGAGTCTGCTAAGCCAATTGTGTACATAACGACGGTTAATTGGCATTATAGTGGTCGATATTTGCTAGTTTCTGCATTCTTTTAGTTCATCCGGTAGCGTACCACTGACACGCCAATTGTGTTTGTGTTACTTTGGTAATAATGGAGTGATAATATGACTGTAAGAGATTGGTTTCATAAGCAGAGTCGGGGACCTGAAGGTGATCTAAGAGACCGCTTAAAATTGTGAGTACCATTTATAAGAACGTGATAGATTATTTCGTCTCTACTATACTTCATAGATGTTGCCGCTATCTATACCCAATTCCGACGATCCATTTGCACGCCAGAATCGCTACAGCCCTCCATCGGGGCTTCCCCTGACTTCGACCTGACCATGCATAGTTTATCAAGATGGTGCACATTGCAGCAAATTGGAAAGCACCATCTTTCAAACAAAAAAAAGAATCATCAAAATCGGTCCAGCCAGTCGGAAGTTATGAGGTATAACAAACATAAATAATAAACCAAAAAAAAACATAAAGACGAATTGAGAACCTCCTCATTTTTTGTAGTTAGTTGAAATTTAAATCGTTCATTGTAATGAATGATCTGTAGATCAGAACGTATTTTTCATGTTGTTTTACCCAGACGGTATTTCAGGTGTACTTAGGCTTAGAGTTTGCGATTTCTGACGCTCTTTGTCAAATGTGCATTGATTCGTCTTTTCCATTAGACTAAGAGAGGTGGGACGAAAGAAGTCACTTATTTTTACGCTTGATGTTGATCGTGACAACAACTGTAACTTAACCTCGCCCCGCGATGTTACCCGCGAATAAAAATTATTAATTTGAATCTTCTAAAATAAAAGTGGCCTAAGCTACTCCTGATAAAGAGTAACTTAGGCTATTTTTATCGGCTAGTGAAAGACCCGTCAAAATCTGTCTAGCCGTTCTAGAGATTAACCGGAACAAACAGAAAACCAAAAATTGAAAAAAGAATTTTGCTATATGTACGATTTATACATTCATGTGCCTGTAGTAAAAAGCAATTATTTTAATATTAAAATCAGAAACTCCAATTTTAGTTTAGCTCTGGAAATAGATTTAATTACCCGGAACGTATTAAAATAATTTCATACCATTTATGTCATAATGTGAGAGCAGCCATAAGGATCTAAAAAAAAATATTTTAAATACAATGTTCGCGGGTACTTATAAAGCTGTCAGCTTTTTATATTCAACTGCTGTCGCCAGTTTACAATATTTTTTATATTGTATATTGTCGGCAACCTTTTCAACGAAAAGACCCAAATAGAGACAATAAATAAACAATTGACATTTATCCAAAGGGCCACCTTTTTTAACTAAAGCAAAGGCTTTTTTCACATGAAATCATATTACGATAAAAAAAAATAGTGTACATTATCAGCATATTGTCAAATAAGGGTAATAAATTCGATGTTATGCCGAAACCAGTAGCGTGTCCAAAAAAACATTGTTTAAATGATTCATGATGACGCTTTTGCCTTCAGAAAATGCTTTAAGGAAGTATTCTCTATACTTCCTTAAAGCTTTTTCCCTCCGTCTCTAATTTAGAGAAAAAAATTATGAAAAATTTTCCAAGTAACAATAAATTACTCACGGTTTTTTTAAACTTTGGAGTTCATTTACATGCAATTTATCAAAAACTTTGAAAAATATCAATTATATTTCACTATAATTCACTTAAAACTTAACACGAAAATTAAAATAATAATAAATCATATAACGCGCCATACTTGAATTTGTAGTTTCGTAATGGCGACTATAGTGATGTTCTTTTCGGAATGTCGCCTTACATTAAACGATTTATTATTATAAATCAATTTTATAAAATATATTGTTAATTATTGTTCCCGAAAGAAATTTATCATTATAGCACGAGTTTTGACATTATTAAAATTGGTTAAAAAAATATGACGAAACCTTTTTTAGTTTCATCCAGTAATGTCATGAATTGTATATTTTTAACCACAAACACTCAACGCCTGCCGCACTGTACGTACTACACACAAAAGCAATATCAATATGAATTGATAAATAATATTTTTCCTTGATTTATTGCCAACTTTTTCGTCGTCCTTTTGTATTTAACAAATCGATTCGACTCTATTGTGCCGGACAATAATTCAGCCACTTTCCTCTTATCGCGCAGTACCAACGCAAGACAATGGACTTTCCGAACGTTCATCAGCTATATAGAGCGTTCTTTATATGCATTGTGGATCTGAGTCCCATGTCTGTTATTACATTTGTGACAAAATGATTTTTCAATGGCGTAAAATGTCCATTTACAACTACAATTTCCTACAAACATCTATGCTTTCTTACAGATTCGTTCATCGAAAAAAGTGAGGCAAAGGAAAGATGAACGTTTACTGTATTATTCATTCGCAGATAATAAACATGATCAACGAGAGACGACAACGTTATTTACGTGCATTATTTGCGTAATAAATGCAAATTACGCGAGCTCAAAATTACGCGGGAATATACTGCCGAAACAAATATTTTCTTACTTCACTTTAACATTTGAAAGGCAAAGGAGTCGTTCCATATTTTTGCATACTTACACCGCGACAGTAACGCCGCCGGTTCATATAGGAAAGAAAATTTGTATGATAATATTCATTTTGCATTCACTCGGTTATTCTTCTTCGTGGCTTGTTGTGGATTGCGCTCCGGGGAAATTCGTTTCCGTGTCGCGGGTATTGATGGCGGAGGTATAGACGGAATGGAAGCGGCACTCAAATTCAAGTAAAACTTTTTTTTTTTGTTGACGGGGAGGAAATCTTCAGAAAGATACCCCGCCTTCTGGGGGAAGGCTTAAGGTTCTTACCCACTAAAACCTCCCCGGTGGCCCTTTCGTCGGTGCATGACAAGGGGCTCCGGGATCTCCAGTGGAACGCACCGAAGCCCCTCTGCACTGTGCTCAAGGAGAGCACGTCCCAGGGGGGGAGGTTACTCCCTCCCCCCCTGTGCCCTCGCAGCGCAAGGCGACACGGGCCAGCCGATGTCGCCTTCTTCCCGGATCCACTTTGGTGGACGACTCAGTCCCCCATCCTTGTCGCCCAGTGAACCCGAGGCCTCTTTTAGTCGCCTTGTACGACAGGCAGGGGATACCGTAGTCTTATTCTTGAGAGCCTAGAACTACAGGGCTGCGGGCCGGTCTGCCACCGGCCCAAATTCAAGTAAAACTAAACTAACCAATCATGTATCGTTGTAGTACCAGTTAGTTACAATACCTAATTAAAACAAAAAAAAACTCTGTTTCGACTTACAGAGAGCAACAAAGTAGGTCTACTATACTGTCTAGATACATAGTTAGATATAAAGTTCTATGAGTTCTTATTTTTGTAGTAAAAAGTCGCATTGAGTGTAAAGTTTCAAAGTTGATGTTATTTTATTTACACGTTTAGGTTTCAATTCGATTCAACCACTGAAACTTAAACTTATTACGAATATGTTTTCAAAGTGCCGTCTTATACATTGCGATGTATTTACAGATAAAATTATTTTTTTTATATTACCTGAACAATGTAATATCAATATGTTCGAATTCGCCGAATAATAGCGCCATATTTTTACAGCAAAAAAAGTCCACCCATGTGATTTTATAAAGAGTGAGGCATTTTTTTGGTACAAAAAATAAAAGTAAACAAGAGAAATGAGAACATACATTTTAAAATTATATAATGCACAAAAATGGCGTTCACTCTGCTTTCAATCACGAAGTTTCCAGAATTTCGTGAATATAGATTTTCAGTGGAACCGTAAGTTATTTTTACGTCCACTCATTTTTAAAAACGCCTACAGACTTATTTTTAAGTAAACAATCTGAATATCAATTTTGAAATAATATTACGAGTATGCGAGAAATTTTAATAACTAATTGGTGCATTTACTTATGGGCTCAAGTATACATCGCAGGCTTCATTCTCACCTTTCATCAAATATTTTTTATTTTTATTATTTTCATTTATTTTCATTTATATTCATTATTTTCTTGACACTTCCAGTAATATTATGTCCATGATTCTGGTGAAATATACGCGACGCGTAATTGTCATTTCGACAGGGCCTATATCAATATCAGTAAATAAGAGTGGCTTAACCGACGCCTCGCCGACGCGTGAAGCCAGAGAAATATGCCGCGCTGAGTGTTATATTATGGGATATACGCGCCTCCCGGGGCTTTATTGACGACTGTCGATATATTCCCCGGTTGTGCTCTTAATTTATTGAACCATCTTTCAGCTACGCTCATGTCAAATACTTATTCTGGAAGTCATTCCTTGCATGTAACTCTTAGGAATAGGTGATATAAACAAAAAAAGAATGCTTTGACAAAAGTAAATACGAAGTCGCTCAACAATCGTCAAGTCTTATATATATATAAAAGATAAAGCCACGCAGGGTTTGATCCATATAGGCTCCGAAACGGCTGGACCGATATAAATGAAACTTTCAGGGAATCTTCGGATTGACCTGGCGAGTAATCCTGTAAAGTTCGGTATCAATCGGAGCACTACTTGTTTTTGAACTGTCAAACAAGCCATACGCCTTACTTTTATTTCTGACATTAACTTGAGCCCGATATGTTTTTGTATAAATGATAAGAATGATATGGTGTTTACTGATATGTACATGAGTACGAGGTAGGTCATACCGGGATCTTCATCCGCTCGAGAAGAGAATAGAAAAGAATGAATACGGAGAAATTGATAATTTAATATATTGCGAGAGTTAAATTAAATATTTAATGATATTATAAGTTTATTGTTTAAATTAAATAAAGCAAAATCTAGCCTGGCGAAGCGTCCTAAGTACGCTAGTATTAAATAAAAATAGTGACTTGCTCTAAGCGTTCTACTTACGTATACATAATGCGTATACGGTCTAAGATCAAATCCCAACTGACATTTGAGTTTCCCGTTTTTTAATTACACAAGAATAATTTGCTAAAATGTTTGCCTAGTACGATGCCTTTATCGTCTGTCCGTCGCCATCGAGTAGGAATACCTCTTTCATCATCAGACATTACACATGGAAAATGCGTTTCCTGTTAACATATAATAAAACCAATATTCATATTTAAAAAGTATCATATCTTGAGGACATCCCAGGCAAAACGCTCTTTTTCGTCTGACATTTTATGCAAACGCCAAACACCTGTATAATTTTTTAACAAAAAAAAAATGTTGGAAAAGACACAGACAGAGACCCGACATATCTATACAGACTCGAAAAAAATATATTGTTTTTTTTTTAAAGTCTGTGTAGATTTTGTTGAATATCTGTGCTAAATTTAATATATAACTTTGATTTTTATTAAATTGAGCAATCGAAGTCTCAACCCAGTGATGCTTTAAAAAATTGGTAATTATCCAATACCCGCCACACATCGACTAAGTACTCAAAATAAAAGAAACTTAGCAAAAAGTTTTTAGAAATATCAACAGTAAGCATAGCCCGGAATTGTCTCAGCAGTAACTTTGATAGTTTCGATTCTCGTCAGTCTCGAAGCCCACTTTTTACAGCAGTTTACGTACAGACTTCGACATTGGCAAAATCTAAATGGAAACGCCATCCACAAAAACAATTGAATTGAAAAAATTTTGTACTTCTGCGTCTCTCTGTCATTTAGATAGCCCAATCTTTTTAAGAACTTTCTTTTCAACGTACTTGCAACTCGTATGGTAAACTAGTCATCTTTTATCAGGAATGAATTTCACTGACCAGCCAGGCTTCTCTAGTTTTACCCGGTTTTTGAAAGGTGGAATACTTGGTCACTTAGTCTGAACCTCTTTAGGGAGTAACTGGCCTCAAGGGTGCCCATGAGGACCTCAGCTTGGGTAGTTACTCTAATTGTAGTGGCATTAGTATACTAATAGTAAACACAAATAAAGCTCAATATTATTAGATAAGACCCTTTATTAATATATAACTAAAACATAAGCAATCACTACTTGTTACTTGTTCTAGCTCGGTACATATCAAAAAACATGTGCTTTAAAATTATATTAATAAAGACTACACATATATAAATTGTTGCCATCATAAAATATATGATTTTTCTTTAACATACTCGATTGTAATAAAATAATAAGTAACTAAGCTGCGAAAATGAGAAATGTGAAGAAAAATAATAGAAAATTAAAAAAAAGATATATTTATATTATTTTTTTTCATTTAAACAGCAGGAATTTTTTTCTAATATATGATCTTTTTTACATACAAGTAATAAATTTTGATACATTACTGATTACTCGTAAAATTTCAATTTTTAGAAAAGTTTAAATTCTGATAAAAAAATGTCCTGCCACAATTGCTTACGTCACGTTATGTCGATAAGTCAAGAAATATCACAAAATTAAGTAATGCCACCAATATAATATAAGAAAGCAGCAGCTTGAAATTATTATATAAAATGGAATTCCATTAGACTTATGTATAAAATAAATGCTTTGGTATCATTAGAAACTACAAAGTAACATACAAAAATGTTTATAAAAATATTTTCTTCAAGGAGATTCTAGTGAACTAATATGTCAGATTAATATGTAATATCCAATATCATAGTAAACTTCAGTTTCATGTAACATAATTGAGATTGTTGTAATATTAAAACTATTTGATATTCAAAATGGTACTTAATTAGGTAGCCAAACTAAGCGACTTTATAATGTCCTCTTCATAGAAAAAAAAGTGTTCAGCCAATAAACATGAAACAATTTCTCAGACATAGACGGTCAGTTTGTCGGTCTATAGTAAATTTATAATGTCGCAAGAAATTTTTAACAAAACCTAAGTCAATAAGTGATTTTATTAGACAAATGACTTTCTGAAGTAAAACTTCCTTACGCACGCTTGACTTGGGGAGTAGGCTGGTGAATGCTTTACGAAAGCTGTGATCACGCGACGCGAACGTTACGGTTCTTATTACTGATGTTTATATAGAAGTAGGAGCGCACATTTTCTTTCTCTCTTGTATTCGTATAGATGGAGCTAAAGAAGGTTTACTTCAGTCGTGTGGTTTGAAGCACACTCGTTTTTTTTTTAATCTAATTACTTTTGACTTTTAAGTCACTGTAAATTTGAATTCATTACTTAATATGAAAACAACAATTGCTGTTATCTTCACTGAGAAATTGTGTTTGCACGTGTTTATTAAGACATTCTAAACTTATTTGTAAGTGTGTAAGTTTGTATGCAAATTATTTAAAATAACTGATTTTGTAATATTGCATCTCAAAAAGGCCATTAATAGTGAACGGCACTAAACATTACAAATATAATTTATGACAAAACAATAAATGTTTTGATTTAAAAACCAGCTCAAAAATATTGTATTATTAGGCAGATTACTACTTACATATATAGGAAATGTTAGTTGCCATTCATAAAATGATGATTTGCATATATTATTTTTCTTAAAATATAAGACCAAAATGTTAAGAGAACCCGCAGCTCATAAAATATCAAGATCATTAACATGATTAACAACTAAAAATCATTATTAAAATGTATTATTACTGGCTTAAAACAACAAATGTTACAAATCCAGGACCGATCATTCCATTCTCAGATAAATCGTGAAAGATAAGAGGTAGGAAAATCAGCTGAGGAGGTATAGTTTTACTACATTTCCCTATTATATGAGACTGTTTGCAATTTTAAAATGTATCAATGAACTGATTATTTCCGACATGCTCTCCAAGAGCACAATACAGAAGGCGGGGTCTTGTTGAAGATTTCCCCCGTCAACAAAAAAAAAGGTTTTATTGTCCATACACATAATTACAACAGTAATGACTTTAAATTAAAATTGACTGATCTATTAGGCATTTTAAAATGAAATGAGTATTTGTGTTTGAAATACCTCTACGACTTTTCTCCAGCAAAAGGGAAAAAAGGTCTATGGCACCCCTCATATCAAATATATCCATCATATCAAAATAAGAACCAGTTTAATTATGTACGTTTTTGAAATTATTATAAGTTTAAAATGAAACTAGCTGACCCAACAAATGTTTTTTTGTCATATAAAAGTGAATATCATAGTTGTGATATAGAAAAATAGGGAATATGGTCTATGGCTGAAATTTATTTTTATCAAATAGAAGTGCTGTGAACATAAATCTTCCTTCCATCTCGCTTTGTCATAGAAAACACAAAATAATCATGTAGAAAAAAAATTAACTGAAAACTTCAAATCATGTCCTAAATAGATAATTAGATTGTTTAAGGATTGTTGGTTTTTATAGTTAAAACAAATTAAAACTCATCATGCCTGGCCAAGGCTTCTCCAAAGTCAGTCGCCTGACTGCCAACAAACAGGTCGTATTTCTCCATTATCTCCACTTTAGTGAGCTTTTCATCTGCATCCCCATCAGCTTCGAACATTAGATGTCTGGCTTCAGCTTCAGCATGATCGAACTCTGGCGGTGCGATCCAGTCTCTGACCTCTCCCTCATCCATGAAACCATCCTTATTTGTGTCCCTGCGATTAAATACACAGAGATGTTTTTTTATTTTTTTAATCAATTTTAGTTATTTTTATCTGACTTGAAAAAAGAGGGAAGTTCTCAATTTATTTGAGAAGATATATAATTTTAGATATACTAAAAATCATACGGTAGTATGTTTGTTTATTGCGTTATTAGTAATTTAAAATCACGTTTGACTGCAATCGTTTTATTTATTTATTAATATTAGGCCTTACTGACAGGCACATTAAAAATAATTTATATCAAATAGATAAGTTTTTTAAATCCGTTTAAATCTAGCAAGATCAATTAATAGCATATTTTTCACCATACTATTATCTATTACATTTGTTTCGAATTTAGCAATTGATTTCAAAATCTACTAGAAAGTAATTCCATCATCTGGCAAATAGTATATAATATTTTATATTATTGTAGTGTTGTATTTCTTTTATTTTTTAATAAACACTCTTATCTCCTGTGAAAAGTTCATGGGAATGCATAATGTATGCAACCTTTTCACAAGAGATGTAGATTTTGACTTACAAAATCTTCATACAAACAAACTTTTTCAAGAGAGACAGTTATTGTCTAATGAAAGATTATGAATTCATATATTTCAATCAACCATATCTTTGAATCCATTATAGATGAATAAAGTATTAAAATACGCCTACCCAAAAATACATTTTTTTTTTAATTTAAAATTTCTTTTTTTTTCAGAAATATTACTAACATTCTTGCTCACCATTCCAACTAAGCTTATGCTTGTGCTAGGAGATGGTTCGCGTCAATATTAGAATGGTGGAATTTCGCTGACCATAACATTAACCATTAGGCTATTGACACTTGTATACATAAAAGAAGTCTTTTATTTACCTATATCCAGTAAACTGTTCACGCTCTTGCTTCACCCAGTCGGGTTCTTCTTCCTCATCACCATCCTCTGGCTTGTACATATCCCCAATATATTCCTCTAAGGACACTTTTCCATCCTGTAAACAATTATCATATTAGAATCAGTGAATGGCATTTTTGTTTTAGAATTGCTGGAATATTAACAATATTAATTATAGCCCTCAAACCTTTGACAGGAGGGACAGGTAGAGAACATTGATATCCATTTAGCATGATCATGACATTTTTCTATCTATTCATTCATATCTATATCTAAGGTGCTCTCTATTAACTCTACAACTATCTTGTTGCATCCAGTATGCTGCATATCATAATTTTTAAACAAAAGGAAAGCTCCTCTCACTTTTTAAATAGAACAGTATAAAAAGAGACCTAATGTCTTTTATTCACCATTTTTTTGGACACACAGCACATCTCATATTTTATCTAATTAATATAAATGATATACATAGATTTATTTAAAGAAATTTATCTTACATTGTCCTTGTCGATATCTTCCATAGTCTCAAGGACTACTACATCTCTCATGCCGGAATGATCTTCTGGATGTAAGAAGGACGCGAATTCGGTTCTGTTCAAAGAGTCATCTTGATCTTTGTCTGCAAATAGTTTATTTTGTTACTATAATTTATTTTAAAAAAGCGACATAACAAGCAGAAAGTTCGAACACAGTATGATACGCCCTGCATTAAATTACGTACAGATTTTTTACAAAACACAAAGCATTCACACTATACAAAACTTCAAAACAGGCCACATCAAAATCATTGCTAATCTACCATGCCAGGATAACAATAAATAGAATACATAAAACTTTTTGTGGAATTAGTTATTGTAAGATGTAGGGATCCTCAAGAAAACACTGCATTCCTACTCCTTTTTCACCAATGGCTACAGTATGAACAAATGAATGAGGGAAAAAGAAATTTTCAAGTTTATTATATATTACATATTTCCAAATTTTATAAAAATAAGTCAAATAGGTAATTGATATAAGGGGGAAATGAATTGCCAGCCTTCAAGACTATTAATTTTTTAGCTCCCTAAGCTGCTATCAGAAACACCACTGGATACTTACACTCGCCAGACAAATCCAAACACTAGATACATATCTTAATATGCATACATTACCGGTTATCAGTGAAAGAAGCTCTTAACATCACCTTTCTTTCAGTTGTCACCAATATGAATTTGCTTAGGACACTCCCTATTTGTAAACCGAGTTCTACAATGCAGATAATCTGAGCTTACTATGGCAATTTGTATACATTTTCAATATCAAAAGAATAGAGCTGGAATAAAATAAAATTTACCAGCATACACCCATCTCCTGCGATCTCTCCTCTGCAAGTTGGTATAAGTGAATCCTTCACTGTTTGGGTTCTTCAGCTCTCGTTGGTCCATTTCATCCATAAACCCATACACATTCTTTCTGTATGTCTGTAATTATTGAGCTTTCGTGTTCATTTGACACTATAAATTTTTAACTAAGATTTGAAGTGAAGAATTTGAAGACATGAAGTAATATCATTAATATTTGTACATGAAAAAATGTTTAGCAAAATTAATGCATTAGTGTGTTTTCATTTAGAAGTTTTAGCTACCTATCCTATATAGGAACCACTGTTCTTTTGTAAGGTTTTAAAAACTTATATATTGATGAGTGTGAACTAAAACATGACTGCAGAATGCTCACTTCTACGCTACAAGTGTTATGTCCTCTTTTACTTAGATTATAAGGCCTTTAGTGATCTATGGATGAATCTATATTCACAATCAATTGTGTTCACTCCTGAACACTCCTACAGCTCCTTTTACATTGCTATCGAAAATAGGAAGAGATCTCTTTGCCAATTTGCCACTTCTACCACAATAAAAAACAGCCTACAGCTGAAAATGAGTATATGTAGAAATGGTTAAGCAAAGAAAAACTAGATCAAAGTGAATGCATTATTATACCTCCCAAGGAATGAGCTCTTTATTATCAGCATTATGTTGCTGCCAGTGCCTGTCCACATCCTCCTCAATGTACCTCTTCTGAGTGTAGCGGATCCAATCCTTCAATTCCACTAGTGTAACAAATCCATCATTGTCAGAATCAATCTTGTCAACAATTATTCTAGAACAATAAATTTAATGTAAAAAACTTGCTTGTTGAAATATGTGATAAGTAGGTTGGTGACCTTTTACTGTATATTTTCATCATACAAACATAATTATCAAAATGTTCATTCAAATAATTAATGCGCTGACATAAATGAATTTTAACCTAAACTGGGTAAACAGATATAATCACAATTAGTTTTTCAACAAATTAATTTGATTACAAAATTTACCAAGTCTTTTTTTTTTAAGAGAGAATATAAACAATGGCATGAACTGTTAAAATTGTTCATACAAGGACACCCTTACAAAAAAATAATTTTATTCCATATAGGCTGGATGTAAAAGACACTCTTTTGTTTTATTCACATCCAATCATCTGCATAGTACTTACCTGCCACTTTTTTAAAATAGAAAAATGCAAACAAGTATTACCAAAGTCTTTTAAACTACACCTACTGTACATGAATATATAAGAATGTGTAATGTCTACAACATAAAAAAAGTAATGTCTTGTATGTGTTGTTAGTTTGTTTAACCTACTTAGTGTGTAAGCAAGATGAGTAGGAGGAGATTAATCTTCGAACATGATATTCTTATAAGATATTTTATAAAAATGTGCACTTTTGTTTCTTTTATCAGCTTTACAGCCATCAACCGATTATGATATGGGTAGACTTAATGATTTCTAACATCAATGTAAATGTAACACACTGAATAAATCCACTTTTTGTGACCATCAGCTGAACTTCTATTGTGAGATATTATAATAATTTAGTTATTAAAGAAATCAAGCAGATGTTAGGAATAAAAAAGAACCATAGTTTGAGTTATTCTGTGAATAATAAAGAGTTCTCATTAGTCATCAAGTACAACTTTATTTAAAAAATACTTTTAAATGCTCATGATATGTGAATTAACCAAAATTACTATTCAGATCATAATCTTGGAGTATTCCTTTTCAATGATAAGGAATCTTTCTTTTGTTATGGGTGAAGTTTTCATACTTTTTTGGCTCACTTTTTTATTATATTACTAAACCTTTTTTTTTTTTTTTTGTTTACGGGGAGGAAATCTTCAAGAAGATACCCCGCCTTCTGGGGGGAAGGCGGCGGTTATGTGGGGTTCTTACCCACTAAAACCTCCCCGGTGGCCCTTTCCTCGGTGCATGACGAGGGGCTCCGGGATCTCCAGTGGAACGCACCGGAGCCCCTCTGCACTGTGCTCAAGGAGAGCACGTCCCGGGGGGGGAGGTTACTCCCTCCCCCCCTGTGCCCTCGCAGCGCAAGGCGACACGGGCCAGCCGGTGTCGCCTTCTTCCCGGGTCCACTTTGGTGGACGACTCAGGCCCCCACCCTTGTCGCCCAGTGAACCCGAGGCCCCTTTTAGTCGCCTCCTACGACAGGCAGGGGATACCGTAGTCTTATTCTTGAGAGCCCAGAACTACAGGGCTGATATTACTAAACCTTACCCAAGTCTTCGCTTGCTTTCTTCGGGCGGCAATTGATCGAAAGTTTTCGCTTGGTCTTCGCCTAAGAAAGCGTCATGGTCAAATTGTTTATTGTGGTGCTCATTTCTAAAATGTTCTTGGTCCGAGAGGTGATCCATCAGCCGCTTAGTTTCTTCGGGATTTGGAACGCCCGCGAATACTGCTGATATAGCCAATACTACGAACAATGTAGTCAGCATTTTGGCTGCAAAATAAAATGGTATTAAAATAATAATCACACAATTTATACTCAGTAAATGAAACTAAATTATATGGAATCAAACTGTTACCGGTGTATGCCAAAGTTTCAGTTGTTTAATTTGTTCAGCAAGTCAGTTCAATCACCCGCTTTAAATTATAGACCTCCACGTCAATGTTCAACACGTAAGCTTCCTGCCGCGATCACAGATTGAATAGATCGCTCCCTATTTATAGTAGGGATCTCGAATCTCGAACTATCGACTTTATCTTCATCCAACAAAGTGGGCCGGAAATCAGGAAACCAACGAAACTTAATCAACTCAACAGCCACAGATTAATAATACGTTAAATACAATCTCTTCAATAATACTACCTAAGACTCAGGATTTTCTTAAGGAAACATACGGACTTGACGAAGAACAAAGGTGGTGGACATAGCTCCTAAAGTCAGTAAATTGATATGGCCTCCACTTCTGCTAAAAGTTAGTAACGGCAGACGCGGAAAGAATATTTCAGGACGGACCATAGAACAGAGACCTCACATGAATCTAAGAAATGCATAGTGCCCTTCCTTCAGGTAAACTGACGTCCTCGTGAGACTGGCCACAGGCCAGTCGCTGGACGCGGAAACGGAGGAAAGATACAAATAGGGCATAAGAGGTATAGACAAGAGTCTTGACATTCAACCTTTTCACTCTGAAATTACTTCCAGCTTCTCGCGTAGTCGCTAAGTGGTTTTACTTACTATCTGATATTGATCGCGAGCTTGTAGCTCGAGCTTTTTTCAGGGTTTTAAGAAAAAAAATCACTTTCTTTATTTTTGTGTACAACAGAGGGCTCACTATTACACCCCTGTTGCCATGGGACCCAATAAACTGGTGGTGAAGCGGACAAAGCTATCTCTGTCAACCCCAATATGTGCTAAACAGACTTGAGATCTATTGGACGAGGTACATCGAGGTACTACATTGTATAATAATATATTAATTTAATGTCTTACGCCTTCGGAAATTAAACCAAGATTAA
This sequence comes from Meandrusa payeni, assembly GCA_029286785.1. NCBI lineage: Eukaryota > Metazoa > Arthropoda > Insecta > Lepidoptera > Papilionidae > Meandrusa > Meandrusa payeni. The sequence continues at coordinate 10,045,626 of JAGSMX010000013.1, forward strand.
ATGTTAACAACTTCTCATTGATCTGTACCTCGGACCTTAAACAGATGTAAATAATCTGTATCCTGTTCCTGTACGCAAATTTGAAACTGTCATTAAATTGATTGATTGTCATGAACATGATTGACTTTTCGTTTTCGTTTCTCAGGTTCATTTAGTTTAGTCTGATCTAATAATTATGTTTTCAGACATAACAGCGATAATATAAGTAATATTTTTGGCTCGCTGCATTGTGTGTTCCATACGAGAAGTCGCTAAAACCAGATTGCAAATGTCAATATGTCAGGATCTCGGCCTTAATTTCCAACAGAGAATGGTAAGAGTATACACGTCTGAAGTAAGGGTTAAAGTTAAACGCGTAATGTTTTTAGTACAGATTTTCTTAAACCAGCAACTTTTAATACATGCGCGCTAAGTTATAATTATTTGTTTATATTTACTATTAGATACATGTCGGCGCTATGTACTACTTTACCTTCTTGTTTCAGGGCGCAAATATATCACAGTTAGAAAGAGATATCGGGTCAGAGCAGTTTCCACCTAACGAGCATTATTTTGGTTTAGTTAATGTAAGTAATCACATATATGAAAAGTATTTTAGTTTGTGTAGGGAAACTACGATACGAACTACAATGCTGTTATGATATTTGCAATTATGATATTTATTTCAATGAACCATCGTAAACAGTACTGACGTAGACCTAGTACTGTACATATCAATATGGTCTGAATGCCATTAAAATTATATGAACCATTCTTATGGTAATGTGCTTTAATAATAATATTGTTATAGACCGCATAGAATAAATATGGCAGGGTGGTTTAATAGAACCATATAAAAAATTCTATCATATTATATTGCATAATTATCTTGTCCCTTAATTTAAAAATAACAAGATTTATTTCAAATCATTATTTTGCAGTAGCAGTTAGTGTTGTGAGGTTTGATTCAGATCTTTAAATACCAAATTACGAAAAGATTACATTCATCCTGGCCGTTGTTAGACACTATGATCTAATGAAGAATAAACCTTGAATAATTCTTTGTATGTACAGTTACAAGAGTTTAAAGTATAAGGTTGTAGAGCAGCTTTTACTATTGTAGAAATAATATTAATGGCAGGACTTTATTTTATTAGGAGAGTAGATGGGGATCACAATCCCTATCTAATTTCACCAAACTAATTACTTTTAAATGTGGTAGCAAGAAACCTGAGAGTAAAGGGCCTTCAAGGGAGATTTCAAGATATAGAGGCTTAAAAAAGACTGTAAAATATGCAGCAGTGCTTTCATTTGCTGCCAAGTAGTCTCCATACATGTTTTAAATAATGTTCAAGAGCAGCTTTTAACTTGGCAATTTTAAATTTAACTTCTAATTGGCAAAAGAGGCAAAAGGTTTCTCATGAAATTAGTAATGTCAAGAACTAATTGATTATTATAATTCCTGTTTATTATGTAAGCATGTGCATAATATTTATATCAGTAGCACAGAAGATAAATAAGTTGGTTGTATGTTGTTATTGTGCCTTAGTCATCTATTGATTTCTTATCAACATGATGCTGATGTGAGATAGTGGTCTATCACAAGATAAAAGAAATGCTTGCAAAAAATATACAGCAACTTTTACTGTACATTCTCTTCAATGGATAATTTATAGTAATCCCACTGATGCAAGTGATTGAGCCTTCGTTTGGCCCTTATGGGCATCTTTATAACAGGATGCTACTGCATACATGCGGCCCATGCCAAGACTCCCTCTCAAGGAGCTTTGAGTCAGTCCAATAGAAGGTTGAACACCCTAATAGCTTATCCATCTCAGAAAACCTGGTGAAGATATAACAGCCACTACCCAAGCCCATAAGCCTTTTTGAAAAAAAATAAAATTATATATCCAATATAAACATGAGAGAAACCAACAAGGGTTGATTTTTAAATGGCCACTTGTAACTGAACTTGTTAATAAACAATATAGATTTACCTAACACTTTAATCTTATTATATGAGTACATATAAGTGCCTAGATTGTAGTTGAACAAGCTGTGCTACTTGCCAATTAGTACTAACTTCCTTGTTTTTGTTTATTTGATGATTGTGGGCTGCTCCTTTTGACACATCCTATCTGTCTACATTTGTAGAGACATAAATGTGTTGCAAAGCACATCTCACAATTAATGGAAATATTAAGTATGAGGGTAAAGTCATTGCCTTTCATATATATAAATGCTGGCACTGAATAATTGTATATGAAACGTTAGGAACTACATGATAAGGAAAAAAGGGTTAATTTCAAAGAGGATTTTGTCACAAGAATTGAGAAATACATGATTTTGGTATGTTTTGGGGATGTTGAAAGAATGAAATGGAAAAAGGTCACAATTAAAACTTTGATCTCTGAGTCTGTAGGCAATTGTTGATTTTTACCTGCTTTTGTTTTGGTCTAGAGTGTGAGTGTATTTTTTCTATGTATCTTCATAAAGCTTTTCTGTCTATATTCATCATGTCTTTTTAGAATTCATGTTTTATATTGAGAGATAATCTGTCTGCAACATTTGCACATACAATAACAAATAATGCATAGTAACACAAAGCCTATGCACACACATATATATATATGCCTATGCATAGGCTTTGTGTTGCAAATAAATAAATGCTCTGTTTGTTTTAGTATCCAAATTTTGTCATTATTATAGAAGAAAAATACGTAATTTATATATGTTCAGACCAATTATATCTTTTTTTTCAGTTTGGCAACACTTGCTATAGCAATTCAGTGTTGCAAGCATTGTACTTCTGTAGGCCTTTTAGAGAGAAAGTACTTGAATATAAAGCAAAGAATAAAAGAACAAAGGAGACACTCTTAACATGTCTAGCAGATTTATTTTATAGCATTGCCACACAAAAGAAAAAAGTGGGTTCTATAGCGCCCAAAAAGTTTATAGCTAGGTTAAGGAAAGAAAAAGGTAATATTGAAATTTTATATGTCACAATGCAACATTCCCAATCTTCAACCATTCAGGCATTATGTTACTATATTTAAATCAAAATTCATTTTTATATCATTACTATACAAAATCATTCGATTTTTTTCATGTAACATGCCTGTTTTAATTTTACAGAAGAATTTGATAATTATATGCAACAAGACGCCCACGAATTTTTGAATTTTTTAATCAATCACATAAATGAAATTATATTAGGTAAGTGTTAACCACTGGTCACAAAAAATACTTCAATCATCATATTGTTCTTGACATTGAAGCACAATTTTCTTATAGCGGAACGCAACCAGAGTACGTTGAAGCTTCAGAAGCCAGCGGGCGATGGTGTGACTTGCAACGGTACGGTGCCGCAGAGCACGGAGCCCACGTGGGTACACGAGATATTCCAAGGCACTCTCACTAGTGAAACGAGGTGTCTTAATTGCGAGACTGTCAGCAGTAAAGACGAACATTTTTTTGATTTGCAGGTGATTGCTTGTTACTAATTTTTTTTTCCAGTACAAAAATGTTATTTTAAGAGAAAAAATCCTGAGGAAACCTATATGTCTTAGAAAAAGTGAAATCTGCTAATCCGCACTAGGGCCGCGTGGAGGACACCTGTTGCTCTCTTTTCAGACGATTTTAGTGATGAATTTTTCTAAGAAATATATCCTCATTATGTTTTCTCAAATTATGAAAATTGCAACATCAAATTTATGGGTGCTGGCACCGGGGTTCAAAATCGGGTTGCTAGTGAACTATGCAACTTAAGGCAACACTGAGGTACCATGGATACTTTGAATTATCAATTAATAGAGAAAATTTATTAATTCCAGGTAGATGTTGGTCAAAACACAAGCATAACCCACTGTCTAAAGTGCTTTAGCGATACAGAGACATTGTGCAACGATAATAAGTTCAAATGTGACAACTGTAGCAGCTACCAGGAGGCACAGAAGCGCATGAGGGTAAAGAAACTGCCACTTATCCTGGCCCTGCACCTCAAGCGCTTTAAATATATGGAGCAGTACAATAGGCATATCAAGGTGTCACATAGAGTTGTGTTCCCGTTGGAGTTAAGGCTTTTTAATACTGTGAGTATGCACAGTTGCGTTCTAAGATCAATTGCTTTTATGTATTTATATAAGTATACAGCTAATTTAATGACGCAGTTATATAGGAAAATAGAAAACAAGAATACACAAATGAACCAGTGAATTGGCCAGCAGGTGCATACAACATTATCAGAAAAAATTTATTGAAGTTAAGAAGTGTCAAACAAGATTACGTTCTTATACATTTTAGTGTTTATTTAAATTAGACATAGACATTAATTTATTGGCATCATAATACAAAAACACATTACAGACAATATAACACACATTAAAAATAATGAAAAATAAATAAAACACAGTTAAAGTTACATAGACAAATAATACATAACATATGATGCCAATATCGGACACCGTCTCAGAATATGCTGTCGCAAGGCGACATATGCGGCATATACGACAGCGCTGATTTTCAGCGGTGCCTGGGACTACCTACAGACGTGCGCGCGCAATACTACTTTTATTTGGAATTTATACAGACAATAAGAGTATAATAAATATGATATATGAATAAAACAGTTATGAGATTTAAATATATTTTATACAATAAAATAATAGATGAAAAAATTTCATAAATATTTTAATAAGTCAAAAATAAAATGATAATTAAACGTATAAAGTTTATATTATATAATGAAATATTGAAAGTATTGGAAATTAAATTAGACTAAGTACGTAGCACGTAAGCTATTTTTGATAGCTGATGTAATATGGAGTAACATAGGCTACTTTTATTTTAGGAAGTATTTAAATATATTTTTTTTAATCGCGGGCTACACCGCGGGGAGCTGCTAGTAAGAGACTACGTTCACTTACTACGATACTCGCAACTAACTTCATATTTACATGTTAGCCGTATATGGCGGGAGGCATTGGGTCATTTTCAGTAGTGAATTGACGATAATGAAAGCATATTGCACGTGCATAGCAGATACAAAGTACTTTATATACTACTTACTTGAGTAAAAGTATCGATTGCAGAGTATCGTATAAAAGTGTCGATATCAATGGAAAAAATATCGATGTATTAAAGTATCGATACTTTTTCCGTGTCCATATTCATTTTGCCATAGCGTATCGAGCACGTAATATTACTAAACGCGTCAAAACATACATGTTGTACTAAAAATTTCTTCAGAGCACTTTCCTTGGTATAATGGCATACCCATTTCACGTACTTAGTAAATGGTAAGCTATAAAGTGTGTCCATGATCCAGTCAGATGACGCAGTGAATCCGGACCGGTTGTATGATCTGGTGGCGGTCGTGGTGCATTGCGGTTCGGGGCCCAATCGCGGACACTACATAAGCATCGTCAAGAGCCACGGGTTCTGGCTACTTTTCGACGATGACATGGTTGATGTGAGTAAAAACATTAATATTGTCTATGAATCTTCATGGTTTACGAATACGGTCACGCCCAGAATTAAACAAGGTAAAGTAAACCGAAGCCTAGAGTCCTACATTGAACTTTTTTTAAATCATAGATCACAATAATGTAATGAAATCCCCAGTTTTCCTATACCGCTTTGACTTAGCCGCTAAAATAACGCTGAATAGGTGGAGGCCAGAGCCGCGGTGCTAGAGAGAACTTTTTAATATACTTTGCAGTAATGTGAACTAATATCACATCATACAGAACAGCTTTCCGTCCTTAATACAAATACGAGCTTTGAAGATCTCTGGACACATCTATAGGAATGAACAGTCATTCCTACCTCAGACTAATTATTCAAGTTTATTCAATGATCTGGATGGACATATTAGGGACTTTGTTATAAGTGTACTGGTTCGTTTAAGCTAGTTATTACAGAATAATATATCATCGATTAAATAGAAATATGCCATTTTTCGAAATTTTCGGAAAATTAGATTATAAGCTAAAAAGAGCCTACCGTTAACAATATATTTATATGTATAAAAGACACTTTGAGAAATTAAACGTGAAGCTCACGACATGTCACAAGAAAGTGTCTTTCTATATAAAAATACCACCAACAGTAGGCTCCAATAAAAACCGCCAAAAATCCAACCCTTAGAAAATTTTGAAAAATGCACTTTTCCATTTATTCGACGATATATATATACTATAACAGTCCATCAATAATAAATAAAAAACATAACTAAAACTGTCAATAAAAAACTAACAGCACAAAAGTTGGTGTGGTATCGGTACGCGGAGCAGAGTACCACAGGGGAGACAATAAGCGCTCATGCGTGTCCGCCCGCGCCCCCTTCACTCGCCTGTGATACCGTAATATTGACTTCTGCGCATATCTGGTCAGCGCTAGACCGCGAGCTATTTGCCGCCAATTATACACACAATTTTGACTAATTGGTATAAAATTAATTTCAGAAAATTGATGCGTCTGCCATAGAAGATTTCTACGGCCTAACTTCGGATATACAGAAATCGTCTGAAACTGGATACATATTGTTCTATCAATCCAGAGACGCTAGTTGTTAAGTTTCACTAGTTCTAGTAATTTATATATTTAAGTTAGTGGTCGTTAGTGCGTTGAACTGATTATGCCTTGATTGTTAACGTTGAAACGGCATAACTTAATGAGATTGTTCTAATATTCCGATTATTGGTTATTATTCATTTTGGATTGTCATACATTTTGTAAATATTGATCGTCCGAAAATTAAAAATAGTGATTTTCTTGAGTGCATTGTTTCATTTAAAATATTTGATGGTAAATAGTCTATTGTTTTAATTTCTTTTAAAGGAGATCAAATTATATATCATCATTGTAGGAGGAAATATTTGATCAAGCCATCAAGCCATAGATCATTTGGAACGAAATTACGCTTTCAATTTTTAAGCCCATAAACCCATAGTAATTTTTTTAAAGTATTACCAAGTACAACTTTAAAGACAATAACTGAGATATTCAAAAAAAGTCCATTGTAACCTAGCTTTCAGCACTATAAGATTAAAAGGTTACCCCAAGCTGTAGGAGCGCTTATGCTGAACCTCATAGTCTCGTGGTAGATCACTTGGATTGTTACTTGTTTCTATAGTATCCCAACTCCAGGGTGCCAAACCCTGAAACCCAACTTGACCAGTGTTATAATCTGTAGGTCTCGTAGAATAAAATAGTCCAACAACTAATACACTCGCTTTATTGAGACAGCGTAACGTTGTACAAAGAATTATTTATATCGAGTCAAACGTCACAACTGCGCGTCCTCACCATCTTTTTATACAAAATTAATTAGAAGTCAGATTAGGAACTAATAAAGTTAAACTATTGTTTACAATGCCAAGTTCATGTGACGATCAACTAAATTATTAATTATGAATTAAAGATACAATAAGGTTCAGGTAAATCATTAAGATATCATTGGAAGTAGTTATTATGTATAACAATCGCTGGGTGTCAGGTGCTGCCAGCTAACACCAGAAAACATTTGAAAATGCTACAAATAGTATTGCAACATAGCACTATATGAAAGAAAGCACAATGTAACTGAATGTTATAAATGTATCATGGGAAACTGCGCAAGCCTACTGGGGCATTCGGAGATAAGCCTTTTGTCTGGGGAATTGCTGTTTTTCCAGCAGTTATTTCGAAATATGTAGAAATAGAAAAAATATGTAGGAGGATAGAAATATTCGAAAGAATTTATAAGTCATAGTTAAATCGTAGATTGCTAACAAGAGCTTTCTGTGGTAACAACACTTCTGCCTTTCTTTTGTATAGAGAATGTAGATGTATTAATAATGTATCACTTTCCATCAGAGAGGTGCATCTCTTATAATAAAAATAATGTACGTGTAATAGTTTGTAATGAAACAAAAGGCAATACTTCTTAAAAATAGTTTATTCCAATTTAAGCTACAAACTCATATGGAATAGGAGCCAATAAGATTGGTTTCTCGGCACCGTTAACAATGTGTGCAGACTTCGGTGGCTCGGGCTGTCTCTTTAGCTTGACAATTTTACCGGCAGCCTTAGCTTCCTTCAGGAGCCTCTCATTCTCCTTGACTCGTTTCAGGAAGTCTTGCCTACACTTGGAGTGCTTGACATGCTCAATACGGATGTTTATCCTCTTGGGTAGGATGCGGCCTCGAACACGCTTGTTTACAATAACGCCGAGAGCGTGCGCTGTGACATTGTACACGCGACCAGTCTTACCATGATAGACTTTGTGTGGCATACCCTTTTGAACTGCGCCATTGCCCTGGAAAATAGGAAAACATCTATCTATACTACCAGAATATGTATAACCGGCTTATTAATAATTGAATTTACTTATCATTCTGGCCATGTCAGTACAGTTAAATATTATAGAGAATAACTCCTTACTAAGCTTATAAATTTTAAATTATATTGGTATTTGGACAAATGACATCAAATAATAAACCAAAAAATTTTTTTTATATACTTTCTAAGCAAGTGCTTGACTACGATCCCACCTGATTCAATTCCACCACCATGTGTTTTCTATATAAAATCGAAAATAATAGGAACTTGATTTAGAACGACATAGGTTTTGCAATGAAGAGAAAGAATCCAGTCCTTATCCAGAAACAATAAATTTAAAAAAAAAATCCTAAATCCTTTCATCAGATCCAAGAAATACCTTAAAGGCAAAAAATATGTATGAGTGCCAATGCTATACTACTTCTAATCAACATCAGTTTGCAAATACATACCCTTATGTCTACTATGTCTCCGACTTTATAAACTTTCATATAAGTTGAAAGCGGTATAGTTCCATGTGTTCGGAACCTGCGGGCAAACAAGTCCCTCGTACCACGGCGGTAACCTTTGGAATTCGTCATCTTGACGCCTGAAATCAAAATTGTATATTTTACCAACAGTATATCGCACGTGGCCTTTGAATATTATCACTAATAAACATATCTATGTTTATTAAATACTTTACGAATAAAGATTATAGCAAGTATAAACTTATAATCCGTAAAACATGGAATTCTAAACATTTTAAATATTTCTAAACTTATTTATTTATTAAGCACAATATTCACCTCAACTTTACAAAGCTTGGCCCTAAAGAAAGGAAATAGGTTAGTTTGTCTTTGATCAGGTTGTATTGAGGTTGCCATGTCGTTGTTAATATTATTTAGAGAATGCATCTAATACAAATTTTAAAAATGCGAGAAGTACCTATTGTATAATGAATAATTGAGTTTTATTTATTGCGAAAAAAGAGTTCTCATGACCTAATAACACATTTTTTTGTGGTTGACAGAAACAGTAATGTCTGTCCACTTTTGAACAACCTTATGAAGTCCCAAATGTCCCTTTCGCTAATTGAGTAATTTGTGCACTGGACACAAATTTTAGATAGTAACCAGATTACCAGATGCAACTGATCTGTATCTGAACAATAAATTTTTATGTCTATTTAAATGTGAAGAAATGGTCTGAGAAATTTTTCATATTAATTTTTATTTGGTAAATTGTACTGAAAAAAACCGAAGTATAGCAGATGATTAAAACTAAGTCGTTACAAATTAATTTTAAACAAGTAAAAACTAAAATCATTAAGTAAAATATATAAAAGTACAGTATGACACTAAGCTATCTGTATCCATGTGGGGGATAAATAAGTTATAATTACCGAACAAAAAAGTTAACGTCATAAAATAGAACACTTCAACAATAGGGCTAACCTTTTTTAAATACCGCTATGAAGTAAATATATACAACACAATTGACTTGATTATTATAAAATTATGAACTCATCACCAGAGAATATCATTATCAATTCATGTCAATATACTCCGGTTTACTTGATACAAAATCCCAGCGTTGGTCAGGTATCTTCGCTGTTATTAATAAATTATTATGTATTTAAATATTACTTATTCGTACTTATAACAATTCCACCATTTTTCAGGCCAGATCATTTATTGTATCGCAAAACAGTGAAAGCCCACAGAAACCAGTCAGTAACAATTTAAGGAATTTTTACGAAAATAGCGGCAAAATAGCAAATAACCTCCTGGAAACTGTAGAGCACAAGCCTAAGATACTGAAAAAAACCGATAGCGTTGTCGGAAACAATTTGAAGCTAGCTAGCTTCCTTTTACCTAAGAATGACACAAGTAAGCAGTATGTTACACCAGTGAATAACATCGTGCTAAAACCCGTAGTAGCTTCGTGTAACACAAATGTAGTTAATACCGTACCGAAATTAGATATAAATAGAAAGATTGTGAAGTTAAAAAGCATCCCAAACAGTACAAAGACCTCAATTCAATCAAGAAAGTTGCCAAAGATTAAACCAAAAGAAAAGTAAGTTGAAGTTCCATTGTTATTAACAATCATTACACAAAAAAAATTAAAAAAAATTTGTATTGTTTGTAAATAAGCTCATAAATTCTATATCATATATGTATATCATAAATTCCATGTCATCAAATTCATTATGTATCATATTGAAAACTATGGAATATAAAATAAAATATTAGATTTTTAATTACATATGGTTTATAATAAGGGACAGGACATTATAAATCTTAATACAATACTTAATACAATAATAAGCAAGAGGGACATTATAAATCTTAATAAAAGGCGGCCATCAATTGCTACTAAAGGATTGCTAGAAATTCTAGAGATTCTGAGAATATTTTCCATTCTAACCTATGCTCTCTGTGTTTGAGAATGCCTCGGTGTGCAACACAACAGACTTTCCTGCTGAATATCTTAGCAATTATAACCTTTTTTTTATGTGGGGTTTTTACCCACTAAAACCTCCCCGGTGCACGGTGAGGGGCTCCAGGATCTCCAGTGGAACGCACCGGAGCCCCTCTGCACTGTGCTCAAGGAGAGCACTTCCCGGGGGGGAGGTTACTCCCTCCCCCCCTGTGCCCTCGCAGTGCAAGGCGACACGGGCCAGCCGATGTCGCCTTCTTCCCGGGTCCACCTTGGCGGACGACAAAGGCCCCCACCCTTGTCGCCCAGTGAAACCGAGGCCCCTTTTAGTCGCCTTCTACAACAGGCAGGGGATACCATAGTCTTATTCTTGAGAGCCCAGAACTACAGGGCTGAGCAATTATTACCTACAGATTATTAGGCTTTACATACTAAGCAATTGTGACAAGCCCTACGTTGAACATATCAACTCTATAACATATCTATCTATGTTGTGTAGATATCACGGAGTATCAGTAGCATTGAGTTTGAACGAGTTCTGAATCTCTTTGCATTAAATATAATGAGGTGAATAATCAATTAATGAATTTGGGATATATATTCTGTGTGGTGCTGCATAGCTGTTTAGTTCAGACACCAAACTGTTCAGGGATGGTGCAATGTTAACGGAATTATGTTACTATTTTTTTACTGACAAGCCTAAGAAGGTTATGGGTTCTTTCTATAAAAACTCCTGAGCTGAGCACCAGAAAAAAAAGAGCTGTTATATGAGCTGCATAGATTGTTGATATATGGTCCATTTCTTCTGAAAGTGTTGGTGTTGTTTTCTTTACTTTAGTTTCCAGAAAGTTTAAAGTTAATATATCAATGATTGTGCAATTAACCGGCAGCTTTTAAATACAAAACATGGCATATTATAAGAAATAAAACATATATAGACTAGTTGTACATAAAAAAAAAAAAATTTAATTGGGCATGAATTACTTTCAAAATAAATGGTCCATATTTTAGATATGAGTAATTCTTTAGGTGCAAATAATAAGAATAGCACACTCTTTTATGAGCTGTGTTCCTAGCAACACATGAACAACCATGCACAACACTCTTTCTTAATACATTACTAATTTGGTTGGCAAACATATTATATATATTCCTGTATATATATGTGTATATGCAATTATTGACAAAATGTTTCAAATGTGTTAAATTTAATTATAATAATTTAATAAAGTATTTTGTTTATCTATGAGAAAATATTAATTTCTGTTTCTATCTCTTTCAGCTCTCAAAACCCTAATCTAACTAAACATACTTCAGTGCAATTATTGAAACTTGGAGAGACATACCACAGGTATTTTAAATTATATAATCAAACTATGAAACTATGCTTTCAGAAACCATTGAGTGAGGCATTTTACAGAATAGCATGATAAGATTAAATTTCTATTTAACCCAACTAAGAATAACCATCTTATAAGGTCTATGGGAGGGATGAGCAAACTTTCTTTTTTTTATTAAAAGGCCAAAATTTCATCTAAAATTATGCATAATTTAATAAAAGAGCCCCTTTAAGGACAAAAATTGTAAAGTTAGAACACATAAAGCAGAACCATATAGTATAGGATGTCAAAGACACACATATCACTCAATAGCTGCAGATTCTGACCCCAGGTCTAAATACATAGTGACAAAGGCTACCTTAACTTAAATAGACAATCAAAGGCCGTCCTTACCTGGCCACCTAGAAAGATGGCAATATATTAAGACAATTGTGTTAATTCAATAAATTTGTGTCAGACAACTATTACAATTTACAGCAAAGCAGTAAAATTCTTGTAAAACAAACTCTATTCTGCCTATTAACATTATTGTAATTATTACAGTCTGAACCAACTAAGTGATGACCAGATGAAAATAGTGAATCATGCTCTAAAATTATTCAGTGACCCAGAGAAGAAACAAAAGGAACCTGCTTATGACCCAGTCACCAATACACGTTTTATATATAAGTAAGTTGATTTATGTATGAATCTCTGTAATAGTAACAGATTGTGTATGTCCCACTGTTGGGCACAGGCCAGTGTAAAGTATTAGGACTCAATGTCTCTTCACAATGTTCTCCACCAAATATGTGGCACATCGTAAATCAACACTTTAAATTTCAACATTAGAGCCATGTTAGGTCAGTATCATGGGTGTTGCCTTAATTTGTAAAATAGTAATCAAACCAAAGTTCCACTGCCATTTGTAGGTATTTTGAATCTAATTTTTGTTTGTTTCAGTTATAAAATTTTCGCAAATTTAATAGATGAAATATACATGAGATGATTTAAAAATTACTACAATTACATTAAAACACAACCAATCTGTTTTGAGACTCCTTTGACATATGATAGTATAGGACAGCTGTCACAGTTTAATTCAACTGCAGCAGCTTACTTGTTTGTTGATCAAAGATTTCTTAGAGTAAATCTAGAAGATTTTTTTGTTTTAGGGCTTCCAAGTTACTAATATTTTTAATTTGCTCATATTAATACCTTAGCTTTACTTTTTTTTTTTGTTTACGCGGGGGAATCTTTTTATAGACCATCCTCCGGTACCCTGGGTGGGCCCGGAGGGATGTGTGGGACTCGGCCTGGGCAGCCCATACCCACTAAACCTACCGCGAATGCCATCAGCCGTTATGGGCGGGGTGTCCCGGATCTGTCAGCGACAGGACACACCTTAGCTTTACTAAAAAAAACATCATCCTTAGAATCTCATTCATATTTTTATTTCATAAAACACTGTTTATATTTTATTTTATTTTAATTTTAGAGTTTTATCTCCAAAAGACTTGACTATAGTTGGTAAGAATAAATTAATATTTAAACAGAAGAGAACGGAAATAAAGAAAGAAGTTAAAAAAGAATTAGAGGAAGATATTATATTTAAAAAGAAAATAGAGAAAAAAGAAGTTAAACCTATTATTCCCCAGAGTGTTAACGGTGAACCACCAGCTGTGATTTTAGAGGTGAAACAAACCGTTTAAATTTATTAATTATAACTTTCAATATGTGGGGTATGATCTATTCCCACTTAGCTTATTCATAAAAAGTAAAATAAAAAACATGATATCTATTATGTGTCATACACATGGCGTTATATTTACCCTAATATAAGGTGGTTTTAAAAGTGTGCAGAGTTTTTCAATGAATTTCATTATTCAACCACCTGCTAGTGGGATAAGTGCTACTATCTAAGATACAAAAGAAACGTATATACTAACAGCTCGTTCTCCACATTGTATCACTTATTAGATGAAAAGGACCATTAATTTTGTTGCATAACTTTTGTTTCCAAGACTCATTTTTTTCCATTTTTTTATATTATTTTTCCTACAGTTTTTTGGTTTTATTATTAGTTTAATTTTTGAGGGGGGGGGAGGGTATCTTTTAAAATTCTGTGGAAAAGTAACCGACCGAGTCATGGTTCGAACCTCTTGGGCGCCCATGTATTGGAATTTCGCGTAAAAAATCCGAGGTCACCCGAGAGACAATACTAGCTAATCTTAACTGTCTGGTCTGTGAAAAAAGATACCTTTTGATGATTATTTCCACTCCCTTTTTGTTATTCTTGCTAGTGTTTGGTAAGCTTTGCTTAAACGCTACCAACAACATGGCGCAAAAGAATCTCGCTATTTGACGGTTGCCAGGCTTAAACACTTGACTGATACTGGACTCAACTTAATTTACCATCACTGATAGTTGTAATTATTAACTGACGTTACAGGCAAAAGTGACGAGAAGCGGACGAAAAGTGAAACTGCCAAGACACCATTCTGCTGAGGAGGAAACTCCACATAAGCCCAGGAAGAAGAATGGAACTATTGTTTCTTGCTTTCAATGCTCCTCAGTAAGCAGTGATTATTTCTTTGGCTCCCATTTATACCGTTTTACATTATAGCTGCTATTTCACGGACGAGATCTAGGACATTTATAACCTTACCTGTTTAAGATGTGCCATGCTCATGCAACAGAGGCGATAGTGAGGTAGAATGAGAGGTGTTTTGTTTACTTCTTAATCATACATAATGTTCAGGGCTCAAAAACCACAAATAGCTGCACTATCCCTAGTTCTATAGTTGTTTTCACAAGTTCATTGAGGTTCATTGCCTCATGTATAATGTTGGTATTTTTATCATTACATGTGGGATACACAATAAAAATAATGTCTCAAGTCAAGCTCAGCTTATTAAGTCTCTAATGTGACAGAGGGTGACCCTATTGCCACACACTAGACTCAAATTATTGTAATAACATACCAACCACTATCTGACTGTTTGAAATTTCAGGAGTTCAGTAGCTTGTACCGTCTCCAAAGGCATTATGAGAACCATCCAACTCATATACCAGCGAAAATACACTCCAACCTGTTTCACTGTCTCCTGGCCATCATCAAAAGTGGCTCAGAAGAAGACCGAGCCAACATCTTTATTCAACAGCTGGAACAATTGATAGCAAAATTCAAATCTCTTCTGCCTTGCCTGTTGAAGAAAGCTGATGGTGATGAGGGCAAATTGTGCAATATTAATGATGATATTGGCAGGTAAAAACAGACATTATTATATACTTTTTTTATAACACCTACAAAACGAGGCCTTTGGTGTTGTGCATGGACACTTAATATCAATATATAAGTGCATCGATATATAATATTTTTTTTTTATAATTTCTAAGCAAGTGCTTGACTATGATCCCACCTGATGTTAAGTGGAAATGCAGTCCTAGATGGTAAGGCGCACTAGCTTAGGAAGACAGACGCGGGCAAGCTATTCCAGTCCTTTGCTGTACGAAGAATGAAAGACGAAGCAAATCGCTTCGTTCGGGTTTGAGGGATGTTCACAACAAAAGGATGAAATATAATAATATAAGTGCACTTTCATTTTGTGTAATAGCAAGATAATGAACATCTTACTTTAAAATTACATTTTCAATATCTGATAAAATAATACATATTATTTGTTGTTTAGATTATTTGGCATGAATCCTGGAAAATACAATTTAAACATGGACGCATTAAGTTGTGTAAAGGACAAGGAAGGACACTGTAGGCACAATCCTGTAAAGGCGACTCAGTATAACTCGGACACAGCAAAACCATCACAGATTTGGTTAACAACACAGAATGAAGAACTGCCCAAATTAGAGAGTGAGAGTGACGATTGTGCGCGGATTAATTCTGTTGCAAAATGGCCTACCGTCACCAAAAGAAATTGGAAACAAAAATCCCAAAGTACAAGTGCAAAGAAAATGAAAATGGAATCGGAATGTGATGCACCTATTGAATTGGAAATGGACGATCTCATATTTAGTGGAAATGACCTGGACTCCTCTAGCATACCTCTAATCCCAACTGATGAACAAAATGATACTAAAGTACAAAAATGTTTGGACATTTTCAATGAACAAATAAAAAAACCGTCACACGTTCAGTTTCATAGTGCTCATTTCGACATACGATCATCGCCTATCAAACAGTCGTCAACACTATTTTGCAAATTCCAAATTAATCCAGAGAAAATTCCAAAGTATGAAGTGCAGATAATAAAACCTCTTGGATTAGAAAATGAACTAAATAATATACATTCAAATGAAACATTAGATGATAGTGTAATTTTTAATGACAACACGGAATTATCAGCAAAAGAAGCTTCTAATAACAATCTAGACTTTGTAAACAAAGATTGGACAATGGCAATAACAAACGAAGAAACGGATAGTGATATAAAATCAAATACATTAATTGAACCAGCTTTACTACATATAAAAGATGACAGTTTAAGTAAAAACCCCGTGAGTATAGATAATCAAAATGACAATTGGGAAATGAACAATCATACAAATCAGAGCCAGTCGGTATTAAATTTTTTGGATTCATTGGGTAGCGACTGCTTGTCATATCCTGAGACTGAAATTAGGAACAATACAGTTGATTTTCAACTAGATCTATTCTCATTTAATAATACATAGTAGTAAGAGTAAATTAAATTATGTATTGCAATTACAGATATTTTTTATTTTTAAATATACTAATTGATTTGAACAAAGACAATTTCCTTTTATTGACTATCTATAAAATTATGTTTTCCTCAGGCTCCTGACTGCTCTAGTTCAAGTACTCTTAATTCGGTAATAATAAATTTATGTTGGATATGTGTTTTCATGGATTTCATCAATTTCATAAAGAATGTGCTCTTTACAACAACAATTTTCAGTTCCTATGATCCTATGTGAGCAAGTAAGATATATGTAAAAATTAAAATGACTATATATTACTTCAATAATATAAGCCCTTTGGAAGTACTACAATATCTGTATGATTTGAAAGAAATTTTATACATTGACTTATAAATTTTCAATTCTGACATTTTCCTCATAGAAACTGAAAATATAATCACAATTTTTTTACTTTAGCTTTCGCTAGATAGCTCAATCTCAATTAACAATTTAACTTTAATTACAATATTTTACTAATATTAACCATAATTACCCTGAATTCACTGTCATGTTATATTATCACTTCTTGTCAGTAAAAAGTATGAAAATATTAAAAAGTGTCAAGCAATTTTATAGATAATTTATTTAAGAAAACCATTATATTAAGCTTGTAAAACTGGCCTTTCATTCTTTCCTTCAAGATTTTGGTTAGTGAGTGCATATCCTGTGCCACCTCTCTGCATAGGTATTATATCTTTCTCTTTCAACTTGTCACCAGTAAGTGGATGTAACCAGTCTTTCTTTATAATTTTCTCAACACACTCCATTGTTACCACATGGCCAGTTGTTCTATAACAAAATATGAATATGAGTAACTTACTATTATTATATTTACTAGTCATAAACATCCTCAACTTACAAATGCAATGGACAGTAGTTAGTAAGTTCAGTAGGAAGGAAGTGTGAATTAATAATATATTAATAAATATAATATACCAATATTTTTATTTTAAGCTGCTAATCTATGATATTGAGGCAGCTTGTTAACACAACTGTAAAACGCACTGCATGTCTACAGCAATATTAAAGCTGTAGTACTCCCACTTTCTTTTAACATGCAGAGGTATAGATGTAACTACTATCTGTTGATCACCAAGTTTATTAGATTCTTCAGATGCCCTCCGCAGGACCATTAACTGGAGTACCTGGGGGCACATGATTGATCTCCCAAAAAAGAGTAGAGAATTGGAGAATGATTGAGAAAAATTAGATCCCACATGCAATTTGGTTGACGCAATTGCCATTCATGTAAATGGCAGTGTGAATTTCATCATTGAGAATAGGAATAATATTAAAATTTCAGACCTGATAATAGCACAAGGAACAGCATTGCTTAGAATATCATGTGTAACAGGACACATGTATCTGTTTTCCTTCACAATTAAAGACTTCTTGTCATCGGGGTCATTTATTAAAGTCCAGTTGACCTCAATTAAATCCTTCATTTTGAGTGGTCTTCCACTGATGGGACAGTATACTGCAGAGTCTGGCTTTTCTATCTTAGACACCTTTGCATCTGGTAATTGTGAAGGCACCCAGAAACTTGGCAACTCTTTATGCTTGCCATTAGCCAAATTGGATACTGAACTTGAAGTTGAAGGTTGGTTACCAGTATTAGATTTGGAAATGTTTTTTTCTCTTGTCATAAATTTAAGCAAATTTGCTTCTTTTTCTGCATCTGCTAGCTCTTTTTTCTCCATTTCATCCTTTTTAAGCTGCTTCTCGTACTGCTTTAATTTTCTTGTGTATTCATTTTTCTTTGCAATTATATATTCTAAAATGGCCTCTTTATCAAATAAGTAGCCATCTTTTGTTACAACTGGATTTCTGCATGGCTGCAAAGTCAGGCTGCAGCAGTCAAAGCTTTTGACTGAATCCTTTCCAACTCTTTCACTTTGTGTACCGTAACCTGACGCAGCTGCGTCTTTCTTTTTCTCATGATACGTATAAACAGCTCCAGCTGTACAATTTCTAGCGTGGCGGGTCATTTTTAACAAAAAAATGTTTTAACACATAAATAAAGTAATAAGAAGCAAAGAAATCAAATCCCTGTTGAGTACTGTAAAATAAAATTATTCAGCAGCTGCGTACTGTATTGATATTTATTCGTAAATTGTAAACAACAAGTAATAAGTGGTGACATTTGTCACAGTGCATCAAACGAATGTCATTTTATTAATTTCCTTTTATAACTTACTTTTTTCTGTGACGCTTTACACAGATTATCCAGAGAAGCCGACTTTTGCAAACAAATTGCTCGTGTATAGGAAGCTCTCGTGAGTCCATGAAGGCGCGCAATCAAGCTAGGATAAGCCGTTCGTACACCTTCTCCAACTGTATGGAGCATACATTCGTGATATTTGAAGAGAGTTCAATGCAGGTCTATGCGCCGTTTACCGGGTTTGAAGATCTATACGACGTCGGCTTCCTTCCACTCGCTGGGAAAGAATCCGTGTTAAATATTTTAGCCAGAAAGCGTACGATATTATCAGGGAAACGTCTGGCAACCAAGTAAGGTATGCCATCTAAACGATTTTTTTAATTTTTCAATAATTTAGTTTTTATGCAAATCAAGAAGCTGTCATAACATCGAACTGTCATTTCAAAGTTGATCAAAATATTTAACACCATAACCTCTTAAATGTACATTATATGACCAGTGTTCTTTAATATACTTATATTAATTTTTAGTACACAAATAAATAAATTGCGCAAAAATATTTGAAAAATACATAGATCTACAAAAAATGAATTTATGTGCCAGCGTGAGATCATATTATATTAGAAGGCCTTTGTTGGCTTCGTTTCGGCAATTTGCTTCAACCCCTCCAGAAATAGAGCAAAACGAACAAGTCTTGATAGATGACACAGATGATATTCAAGCAAGGGAAGCTGAGATTGAGAAGAAACGAAATAAGTCGAAACTATCGCAAGCGCATTTTAACCTAGTGAACGGCAAAAGACCATATGAAACTCCGATGGCACTGGCACATCTCACTGTGAAGTATAGTCGTAAAATGTACGGTAATTACGGAGTTTCTAGTGGTGTCAATCCTAGTAAGTATTTATTGCTGAATATAGGCATCTCTTCAACAAAGACATCTTTCCAAAAGCATGCTACTGAGCACTCCACCTCCTCCAGTCCCATCCAGCTCCTGCTGTCCATCCTATGAAGATCGTCGCTCCGTTTCTTTATACATAAAGCTGCAATTTCTTTGCATACAAGCATATTTAATATTACAATGTTTACAGGTTTATGTTGGCCAACAAAGGAGGAAGTTCAAGAAAGACAGGAATATGAAGCAATTGCATTTCCATACACCATCAGAGAAATGATGGAAGCAGTAGCAGTAAAGAGAAAAGAAGAACAATCAAAAATAGAACATAGAGACAAAGAAATTGCTGCCAAATTTGAGAAGTTAGATCAATGGAAGAAGGAACTCAACTCTAAGATTGCGAAGAAGACTGCAGAAGTTCAGGCTGCTAAGGTACACTAAGATTTTTCATCATATAATTTTATGGCTGTAATGATATCAGTTGAGCTATAATAGTTCAGTGTCCAGGTGGTTGATTTAAGTTGTATAGGATTCTACCAACCCTTTCTTGTACAGTTACACTTCCTATCTAAATCCTGATTAGACATTCCAAATTTTTCATCATAACCTGTAATCATAAAATATGTTTATGGATGTAAATATCTGGCACACTTACTTTAATTACTCTATTTTTTAAGGTTAAAAAGGAGCGTCTTGTAGAAGAAGTTAGAAGACACTTTGGTTTCACTCTGGACCCAAGAGATGAAAGGTTCCAAGAGATGTTGGCTAAACGGGAGAAAGAGCAGAGAAAGTTGGAGAAACATGCAAGAATGGAAGCCAAAGAGAAGGTAATGATTGCTAAACTTCAACAAAAAAATGTTGAGCTAAATGAAAAATCATAAATTAATTTTTTTTTAATAGTCGTTTTAGATAATAAATGTTTAAAGAAATTATTCAAGGGTATATTTGTTGCACAATCATTACAAATATTTTTAATAAGAAAATAAGCAAAGAAGGCAGTACCACCTGATGATAAAAAATCCCTGTTGACCATCACTATTTACTCATTCACTATCAAACTATTTCAGCCAAATATATGACATTGGCAGCAAATTACACAAAAATATTTAAATATTTTTGTAATAATGTGGGAACACTTTATCAAGGCAATAAACTTCATTCACAAAATAATATGATACTTGATCATTACATTTACTAATAGGGTAGTTTCGTTTTCTCTCTCACCCTGGGTGGACTGTTAGAGAATGCCACTAAGTCATTAAGTCCACCTTTGTGAACTTTAGCTTAAATAGTAGCTTTAAGTAGTGTTTCAATTTGTGTAAATAGATAAATAAATATGCTGAAATTGGCAATTACTATGCAATTTTAATGAATCAGCAGAAGCAGTTCAGTTTGGCTCTACCGCGTCAAATTTAAAGATCTTATAATAAATAAAGTCAGCTAATGTCACTAATTCGGCAGATGGACACTTCCGCTTGAAGTGTCCATCTGCCGAATTAGTCACGAGAGATGAGGAATGATAGTCTTGGAATGGAGGCGGCGCATGAATCGGAGAATCGTAGGGCGCCTTTCTTCCAGATGGACCGACAACCTTATAAGTGGCTGGATGCGGAAAGTGGAGGTTCGTATATGGTGCAAAGCATTGGGAAAAGCTGTCTTACACGGGCAGATGATGATAAAATGGAATAATAAACATGTGCAAAAGAGCCATTTTAATCTTCATAAAAAGGGGGTGTAAACGTTTAAGAATCAAATGGGTCAGTCGCTGTCGTCGTCGTCTGTGGAGGCGAGGGCGTCCCGGGGGTTGGGCGCCTCGCGGGCAGGGCGTAGCCGCGGCGACAGGCGGCGGGCGCGTGCCGGCGAGCAAACCAGCGTGTCCGACGAGTCGCTCACCACGCTGCCGCACGGACTCCGCTCCTTTGTCAAAAAAACGAGTGTGCTTTAGACCACACGAGTGAAATAAAACTTCTTCAGCTACACCTATA
The DNA here is from genome assembly GCA_029286785.1 of Meandrusa payeni. Taxonomy (NCBI): domain Eukaryota; kingdom Metazoa; phylum Arthropoda; class Insecta; order Lepidoptera; family Papilionidae; genus Meandrusa; species Meandrusa payeni. The sequence continues at coordinate 10,067,430 of JAGSMX010000013.1, forward strand.
TCTATGTGTATGAATTATATATACACCAAAATTTAATATACACACGATTATTTAAGAGAGAAAGAAAATATGCGCGCGCACTGCTCTCTCTTCCTCGTACAGAGTGATACAGAAAATAGGCCTGTACTGTGTCTTATACGAAACGTAACTCTCTTTCTGTCTATACATATCAATAAAATTGGAGTGTCTGTTTTTAATAATAATATAACCACTCTTTACCACATGCATATGCATGTGTCGTTACATTTTCCGAAATAACATTTTTTTCAATTTTTGTCTGTCTATCGGTTCCCGCTAATCTCTGGAACGGCTGGCACGATTTTGCCGGGACTCATTGGCAGATAGTTGATGTAACAAGGAGTACATCAACTATCTGCCAGTTTAGGCTACTTTTTATTAATTCAACTTAAAAAAAAGGAGGTTATTGATCGGGTATATACTGCAAATTATTAATTAGTTGGATAGTTTAGTTGTGCTGAATTCAGTTCATCCCACCTATTCCTCTAAAATTATAAACAGCGAGCGGAGCGGATGACATTTTTCGTAACGCTCTCGTCACGCATTCACGCTTATAAAGAAGTTTTACCTTCTTCCCCTTACTCTGCGCCGCGATGAGTTCATCCAGTGCATTTAACTCCTCGTTATGCACTTCCCGTGTGTCGCCCATCTGCCTCTCGAACATGTCGGGGCTCTGTAAAACACAAACAAACCTTTGTAACATTTTATTGAAATTTGTTACAATTTATTGCAATATTGTTTTTAGCATTCTATAAAAACTAGTGGTCAATTGGAGTGATAAATTGCGCTTGGTAAATTAGACTTTAGAAATGGGAGAATTTAAATCACTACTTATATATTTTCGGTCAGTAATTATTTATCATAGTTACACGCATTTTCAACCGACTTCATAAAAGGAGGTTATCAATTCGTCTGTATGTTGTTTTTACGTTTGTTACCTCGACTGGGTGGTGGGTAATCGGTCAGGTCTGTATACTCCATGTCAAGTTCATGAATCCAAGTGAAGTCACTCACCAGTTCCAATCCCTCCCTCACGCGCTGTACGTTGCCCAGCATGTGCGCGGACTTGGTCATCTTCCTATCTCTGGCGCTCTCCGTTAGCTTCACGTGCGTGCTCTGCGCCTTCTTAGCCAGCATGAGCACAGCGTGTTCATTTCGTTCCATGTCCTCGGGCTCCGTCATCTCCGCTATCGGTGATCCCGTCTTCTCTTTAAGACATTGCCTGCGAATAGCCAGTAGTCAGTATTTGTTGAGTGATAAGGGAGAATAAAACCGTCACTTCATCCAGGGTTCACCCTGACAGTGCGCAGGCGTCAGTAATAGTGTAAGAAAATTATTTAATCAAATCACCCAGGCATAAACATACCTCTTTAAGTAAGTAATAATCCTAAATTCATCTTATCTTCTTATAATGTTTATTTAAAAAATCACGAGTAGAATGCACACGTCTTCATAAACCATGGTTTGATAGACGCTGGAAAGCAAACACGTAAGTGACACATATGGCCATTTTCACTTTTTTTCGTCGTTGGAATCAGAAAAAAAAGACTCGAATATATCACTTGTAACAATTGGATGAATAATAGCGAAAATAGGATTTTCAAGATTGACACTTTTTTTCTCATTTTATTGTTTGTACCGATTTTCTTTCAGGAAAAATCTGGGTGGTACAATACTTATTCTGCAAAAAAGATCCACAAACACGAAAGCTATCATTTTTTTTAAGTGAAATGTTTTTCGGCTCTGGTGAACAATTTCATTTTTGTGGGTTTTTGTTTTCTAGCGTCGATATACACAAATTATAATACATATACGATTGCTCAAGACAAAGAAAATATGCGCGCGCACTGCTCTCTCTTGTTCCTACAGTATGATACAGGCAATAGGCCTGCACTGTGTCTTAGATATACGAAACCTAGCTATGAGAGAAAGATAATGTGTGCTCGCACCTCTGTCTCTTGCCCCTACAGTAATATAAATTTAACCCTATCGCTCTATCTTCAGTAACTCTCAACTTCCATTCGCCTTCGCCCGGTCACATTTTTCGTAAAGCTCTCACCAGCTTATTCCCTTAGGGAGTGAAGCGTGCAAAAATTAAAAAAAAAACATAATTACACAACACACACTTACCCGTGACACTGGTTATTCTTAATGAACGTGTAGATGTCCCTGAAGGCCTGCTGTATATAGGAGAGCGTGCTTTGCTCAATGGGCACGGAGCGCGACGAGCCCGAGCTGCTCGACAGCTCGCCCGACACCGAGCTCGGCGCTAGCGACTGCTCCGAACCTGTTACAATAAACGGCTTACATTGCGATTCGTTATTGGAAGATGTGGCTCGTTCAGATAAGGCTTACAAATCTTCCCACAAACATTTCAATAGCAACTAATTAAATTACAATTATGGGCGAGGGACTGGTGTCCAAACTAGGAACAAACCTGTGAGATGGAGGCCTGGTGGCCTAAGCCCCACGGATGTGCACAAAACTTTTAAACGATTGAAGAAGCATTGGAGAGGGAAGAAGAAGGTATATATACATAAATATATATAATTGTTGAGTGTCATATGTGTGTGAAGATGTGTGTAAGTGCATGTGTATACAAATTTGTTTAGTTTAATTATACACACAAAAATACGCCTATAATAATACTGTACATCAGAACTATATATTATAGCCGGCCGATATATATATCTTGCTCTTCCATGAATTTCTTTTGCCTTTCCGTACTCATAGAACGATTACGCAACCCTGACCTTGCCGAATTTAAAGGGAGAATGTTTTTTTTAACTGGAGTGGAAAACCCATCGTAGCTACGGTAGAACAGCACGAATAGCTAGCAAAATTAGGGTACCTAGGGCTATCGCTCTACAATAGACCAATGTGAGGTATTAAAACTGTTTTCTTTACTCTAGTTTCTTTTCAAAGGCCGACAGCTTAGCTGTGGCAATGACCGCAGAGTAACTCCTGCGCGGCGGAGATCACATAAGCCTCATGCTCACTTTGTAGTTTTCTTTTACTAACAATGGAACTACGCCGTACCTGATGAGTTGCCAGCATTGGCCCATAATCGAACTTGCTGCTGTTTCAGCTGCTTCATTTGATTAACCAGCTGCAGATTTAACTCTTCCAGCTGCCGCCGGTGTGATATCTCCTCTTGCAGCTGCTCTTCCAGAATTTCCGCGTAATCTCTTCAGCGTGAAAGAAAGATTAGATATTAATGAGCTGTAATGAAGAAATGTTATTAGCGGTTGCTTGATAATTCAATGAGTTCCGCTAACTGGTCTTGCAATAGCTGCAAAATAACCAGATATTCAGGGCTATGTCATTGTCCTTAATGTTTGGAGATGGGGCTAGGATAGGGCTATAACTTTAAGAACATAGGACTCAAAAGTAAAAATCCGTTTGTTGGTTTCTTCGTTATTCTGCTTTCTTTCTCCTTTAGGTCAATATGTCTAGGCAGTGGAATGCGCTGTCACCAATTGAAGCCATTTACTCAGGAATTTTATGTAAATTTTGAATAGTTTTCATTTTTACCTTATCTTAGGAAGGCTATGAGATAACTCTCCCAAGATTAAATACAAAATTTAACCAGCACAATCAAATATTTAAGAGTGTATACTCACTTTTCTTTCTTCACAACATTCGTTTTGTTGCCGTACTTATTGGGAATATTCCTAACGTTGGATGAACCTCGATCCTTCACCATGCCATTCCTTTAATGAGAACAATTATAAATTGTTAATATCGAAAAAGAGTCTAAAATTTGTGAAGTTCACTGTCTCCAAGATAAACAGATTGAAGCAACAGTGAATGTAGCGAATATTGTTTAGGTTGGATTTGTTTTTTTTTTTCAATTATAATTGAATGAATGAATTTGGAGGCAACAAGAACTCTCATAATTTCGTCGTCCCTATCACGCAAAATGTTTCGATTTCAGTAAGGTTAAGAATATAGATAAATTTGATTACTATTCGTTTAACAGTACTCACTTATTTCCTATAATTTTAACTGATCTTCCATCACTCGAGGAGCTGCTCAACCATGAATACTGCAGAAAGAAAGTATTAAATACATTACAGAGAAATGGCAACAGCAATACATTACTTTGATATAATGATATATATAAATGTAATTAAATAATATTAATTATTTTTATAATTGATATTAGATTGTAGATCTGACAGAGAACTGAGGTGATCGACATAGTTCATCGATTTAGCAAATTGGAGTTGCAATGGGCCGGCTGCATCGGCCGTAGAAAGCATAACCGTTGGGTGAAACGAGTTTTTGAGTGGAGACCGCGGATAGGTAAACTCTATAAGGGACACCTTAAGACCAGAGGAAGTGACGAAGTCCAGGTGCAATAGAACAAAAGAAGTGTGTTAGGATACAAAATACAGGTCTGCATCACGCGGTTACCTGTCCCGCCAATCCCGCAGTCCGCTCGTTGTTGCGCAGTGCGGCGCGCAGCTTAGCCGCGCAGTCCGCGCTCACCTCGGCGTTATGTCGCACGTCCAGCACCACCAGCGTGGTGTTAGACTCCAACATGCGAAGAGCGATGCTAGCGCTCTGATCGCTCAGACCACAGTTCTGAACATCCAACGCTATAGAAATTTTAATAGCCTATAAACAATGAAACACCGACCCGAAACAGCATTCGATCATCAGGCCCAAAACACCAAAGCATTTATTTATGAGTTAACATTATTGTATGTAATAACTCTCTTTTTCATAACCACAAACTTTCAGGTCAGTGGACATGTTTGGTCGAAAACTTGGTTAGATAGATAAATTCTTTATTGCATCAATATACATGTACAAAGGCGAACGTAATACTATTTACCACTTTCATACAACTAAGGGTAGTGTCGCTAAAAATAGCGTTTTAAAAATCTTATATAGTGAATTATAAATGTACATATACATGCACGGATACTCAGTATTTAAGTTTCTGAAAGAAAAATTATAAAAGTGTTTATAATCAACCTTTGATCCACAAATCATCAGCGAGCACATCCGCCAAGGTTGCAAAGCCTCGGTCAGTGAGTTGAAGATTTCCGCACAGAGTAATGCGGCGCAATCCAGCCATTGCATCGAGCTCCGGCAACCGGTACCGCAACGTCTGTACCCAATTTTCGCTGTACCTATGGATTTTCTGGTACTGAAAAGTAAGAGCTAATATACGTACCGTACCCATTTATATGAAAATACTGCTAAATAAGAGTCTTAATTGAAGCACTTGACAATCAGGTTAGGTCTTAATTGTCTTGGGTGTCTAGATGGAATTTATGATATTTTGAATTAGGCCCGGCACTGACTATGCACATCTAAGTCGCCATAGTACTTAAGGTTAATGAGACAGTATGTCTTGTCCTAACAATATTAGCTATTGTTTAAAAATACTCGATATAAGCCATCAACCGTGGTGATAGCTAGCCTTACCTTCAACAAATCAGCTAGGTAACTGGCTCCAAGCGGTGTAAGATCACACCCTGATAAATCTAACGTTAGTATGTTAGGCAGGCATCGGACCGCCTTACAGACGGCCAGACATCCGGCGTCGCCTATAAGACACCGCGGCAGATACAAGTGTTGAAGGGAGCTGTTGGACAACAGTACCTGGAATCAAAGAACATGACGGGTATCTGTAGTTTTAAGATTTATACTTATCTATAGATTACTGGGAATATGCATTTACATTTGCGTATTTTTGTCATATGACTCACTAACGCCACTACGGGTGCAATTGGGAGTACTTCTACTTGCTGATCCAATTCAGTATTTGAAGACTACTACGTTTCGCACGGTGAGTAAGTTAACCAAATATCTCGTAAATTGACCGTGGTAAAATTACTCACTTGCTCGTTTTACTCCTCTTTATATATAATAAAGACCGTCAATATTGCATATAATTTCTGCATGTATACAGGACCTTCTAGCCAGAATCAGGCCTTGGAATAAACTACTCAAGTCTGGCTCGAACTGTATAAAAGTTGATGACTGGTCCTAGTTGAGTATATACCTCCCGAAGTGGCATATAAGTTAGTTTAGCTTAGATTATCCCAGTAGATTTCGTTAATAAAATAGCTACCGACCGAGTCGTGGTTCGGCCCTATCGGGCGCCCTCGGATCGGACTGCTAACGCGTAATAATGGTAACCGTCCAAGCCGAGGTTACCCCTCACCGGGGGGACCCTTGTGTCGAGTTACCACCTAAATAGAGGTTCAGGCTAAGTAGTTCAGTTGAGTATTTTCAAATGCAAATTATAACTTGTTGTAGCTAAAACCCTATTAATAATAATGATATAATACCTATGGTAGGTTTTCGTACAATGTAAAACTGGTTACATTTTTCTTGAACAGTGCGGAAATTTATAGATTAAAAAATATTTATTGCCGAGAAGTATTTATAGGTTTAATAATTTCATTTATATTATACTTCCTATGAAACAGAATTTCCATTTGTGTTAGAACTTAAGGCAGTATATGTACTTAAATTTTACACTGTTATAGCATTACCTCACAAAATGGGTTCAAGTATGGTATCTTCAACGGCAGACCTTCAATAAGTAGCGTTGTCAGCAGCGTAGTGTCTGCGAGCATCTGGCAGATTGCTTCCATCAGATTGGTGAGCATGAAATTTGTCAGTATCACCGCTCGTTTCGAGACCGTCTTCGCTAATCTCTCGCAATCTATGTGCTCCAGTACTGGACACGAACAAATTAATAATTTAAAGAAAATTTGCTTGATTTGTACCTACGGCCCATAGATATCCACTTTCTTTTTTGTAAACATATGTTATATAATAATAGCGAGAGCTACATAACTTTTTATTTTATCTGTGGTAACATTTGAATTTTTTATTTGACACCTTTACATGAAACAACAAATTCAATTATGGCGGTAAACGTGATTTTGCTATAACTTTGATGTTTGTGTTGTTGTAAACAGTATTAAACAAACTTTAATATTATTAATATTCTAATGGTTTCTGATAAGTTCTGTGTAAATTAATCGATGTAAAACTAAAACAGTGAATGTTTGAACGTTATTTCGAACATTTAAAAGTACACTACGAAAAGTACTACGAATCTTCATTATTTTATTTATTTAAATAGAATAATGAGCACCAACATTCGAAATTGGTTAAGATGATTGTGATGAGTGGGAGACTTCTTTAATATAAGCAAGTTTAAAAATACTCGTAACCGATTAGCACGTAGTATACGTTAATGCAGGGATGCGGACAGAGAGAGAAGGGAGGTCCATAATTCTCTGCATCTTGTTCGAAGGTAAGTGCCAATTTTTATTAAAGATAGAAATGTTTAACGTCGTCTCTTGGTCTTAGCATCAAAACGATCACTCACAATCTGTTGTCATTTAATTTAACAATTACGCAACATATATTTTTCCATAATCCTTTTGTACTTATGTATGTATGTATGGGGCTGCCTACCTGTTTTAACCTGCTGACGACATCGTATTGAAATCGAATGAAGACTAAGATCGCAACAGAGCGCGTTCAAAATTGGCGCCCAGTCAGCATATTTTATCCTGTCAACACAGAAATCCACAACCTTCCCACTGTTCGTCGGCACAACGTTGTTCAACGGCGTTATGTTCTGAAGCTTGCAACATTTCAAATAACATTGATGAAAAATTCTACTACTTTTCGAGTCAACACCTTTTCCCATCGCGTTAAAAAAATTATAAAGAAATCATCAAAAATACCACCTTTCAAACTCAATGGCTTTCCCCGATCTATTTAACTTTTATTTGATAAATATTGATAATTAGGGTAAATGCTCTAAAAGTTGAAGTAAAGCAGTGCTTTAAAATTCGAATTAGAATGACATTGACAACATAATTTTCTTCGCTTTTCCCAATTCAATATAATAACGACCAGCAAATTATATGCAACAGCATTCGTAAATGTTATATATGTATACTAGTTAATAATATGCACATTCTATGTTGAAGATATAAGTTACATCAAACATATTTTGAATAAAAATATTTTAAATGTTGAATAGACAGAAAAGTATTAAACCATTTTTTATATTTTAATTGGTGGACGTAAGGACTGTCAATGGAATTGAAAACTTTATAACTTAAAATTTTTGTATTAAAATTTCAAAATTATGAACATCAATTTGGTTTAATAATTAAGATGATAATCTAACTAAAACATTATTTGAACAATATACATTAAACTTTTTACTGAACCATTACATTTCACACACACACAGCAATAATGCTACACAATACGTCAACTACGACTGTATACATGGACAAATTCCGCTGCGCATGCGCCAGTCTGGTGTCATAGCTGTACGTGCTAAAGATATATTTACTAATAGATAAATATATATAATTAAAATTATAATGTCAGTGACGCGAACCCATAAGACTTTCCCCTACCAAAAAGTGCTCAACGCGGCTATAGTATTCACTTCAATTAACAAAATAATACTTCTAAAGATGAAGATAGCAAAGCGTCATCTATTAGCCGGATAGGTAGAAACAGGCAAAATTTAGATAAATTTGTAGAATTTATCAAGAGATGGCAGCACCTCGTAAATACAATAACTCGGTTTTCCCTATCAAAAAGTGACGCTTCTTCACTTCCAAAACATCACCATTGAATAAAACTCAAACTTTTGGACATCTACACCAGAGGAGTTCCAAGTACGATGCTAGCCGTTGAGGAAGAGCAGAGGCTTATCGAAAAGCTCTGTATTTAAACTTAGATGCAATAGAAGGCACTCGATTATATTTTTTTATAGGAAAAGTGGCAAAAGAGCTTACGGCTCACCTGATCTTAAGTAATCACCTTCGACCATGAACATCCACAGCACTGGAAGCACGCGCTGCAAGTGCCTAGATAGGAGTAGGCTCGTTTCTTGAAGGTCCCCAAATCGTACATATTCGATTACACGCGTAGTCGTGGAACGCCAACCATCAAGATGATGTCAATGGAATTTGAAATTCTACCGAACTGAAACGCTAAATGAGCGTTACGTACGCTGTTTTTTTTGTTTGATTTTTCATTTGCGCGCGTTATTTTTTGTCACATATCTCACATAGCGCCTTAATAGTATGTTAGCTGGCAACACCTGACACCCAGCGATTGTTATACATAACTACTTCCAATGATATCTTAATGATTTACCTGAACCTTATTGTATCTTTAATTCATAATTAATAATTTAGTTGATCGTCACATGAACTTGGCATAGTAAACAATAGTTTAACTTTATTAGTTCCTAATCTGACTTCTAATTAATTTTGTATAAAGATTGTGAGGACGCGCAGTTGTGACGTTACTCGTTATAAATAATTCTTTGTACAACGTTACGCTGTCTCAATAAAGCGAGTGTATTAGTTGTTGGACTATTTTATTCTACGAGACCTACAAATTATAACAAGTATCATGAAAATGTATCATAGTACAAGGATACATTTAGCGAGCATACTATTCAATGTTATTAACAATTTTATATCCAAATGTTAATACAAACCTTCAGGATTAAATTGCGTGATAAGACGGGAAAGGCGTTGTGGAAACTAGGTGAAACCTGGACCACTAGGCTGCTTACTTACAAAGCAATAAAACACATTTTTAATATTTTTATATTATATTTAAAAATTATACTTTTGTGACTTTCGTCTAACATTCACCGTATTATGGCAACACCTCGTGCACTACAAAACGATTTCGCTCTTTACTTTGGTATACCAGTAAATAAACATTAAAAACGTAGTGTTGCCATTTTACAGAAGGTTTACATGGCGGAAATATACAAAAACCTCTAAGAGACCAATAACATAAAAAACAATACTATAACCTTGTTATAAAAAACCCGTTAAAATTACTGCAAACAACATGATATTCCAAAATATTTCTATTGTTTTTGGTAACAAAGTATTGGTATGATTTTATACAATATTAACGCTCTTTAATTTTATCCTTAGTATTTTAACGGCTTTTAGCTCTTAATTTACAAAATAATCAATAATATTCTTACACAGATTATACAAGTTCTCATGACGTTTGTGTCATATAGAGATTAGGAGAAGCAGTAATAAAAGTGACAGAACTAAGACCCACCACAATTACACTCAGTGTAGGGAGAAGGTATGATATGATTTTTAACTATTGAAGACGAAGCTGAAATATTTAATTCAAATAGCGCATTACCTAAAATTATTGTAAGAACTGTAGGTTTAGCATAACTAACATCACGAATTAATATATTATATAAAATTTGAATTTAAATAAATTCCACAATCCTTAACATTTTAATAACTAAAGTAGCTAATTACTCTCTTCTTGATGTGCTTCTTTATCCTACTTTAATAATTTTTCTTTTAAGCCTTCTAGCTACAGTAGCGCCACCACAATTGAATGTCTTTTGACGGGTTTGCTATGACCGTTTTTACTCTGTTGTATTTTCACCGTCTTGATTATCTTATTGACTTTAGTACATGCTTTTAACAAATATCATTATAGTGCAGACATATCCTGTGAGATAATTCCCGAAAAAAACATAAATTTGATGCTCGTTTTTCGACACCACTTTATAAACATTCTTTCAGTTTTGAACTTATTTATTATTATCACCAACCCCACTTCTAGCTAAATAAACTTCACTAAACTTCAGTTCCACTGTGACAATCATATAAATCAATACGCTATCGGAACCGCAATGTGCTGCTGTATTATTAATTTCAAAACTATTGTACAGAAACACGTCTTCACTTCGCACCGCATTTGTGGTCACTCACTCTAACAGTCATATCGTTTTCATGTCTAGAAATCATAAAGGAGCTAAGTACCGGGATCAGATGCCGCAAAGAGTTCAAAGTATAGGACATCTAAATATACATATGTTTAGTCATTAAAATATGCATATAATATAGTAAAACACAGTCTTCCTTCTCCAACGGCCGACCTAACCCCAAGTCCGCTATTAAAAATTTGACAAAATAAATGTACATTTGCCATTTGTTGCTGGTTCAGTACGACATACTATGATTTTCTGATGGCGTACCACTGACATTTCAATATTATTTCATATGTTAGTATTTGGTTAAGTCGTATTATAGTATCTTCCAAATATTCCGGTTACATTTTAATATCAATTTTTTGATTACTTTAAATCGAATGAGACAGTTCAAATTAGTTTTAGATTACTGGCAAAATGTCAGTTAAATTGTAATTTGTCGGTTGTCATAGTGAAAATAGCAGACTTGGGTCCAGTTGATGATTCTATGGATGCCTTTTGAGGTCAGTCAGTCGACGCAGGATATTTTATTTTTACAGAATAAATAAATAAAAGCACTCGCACTAAAGGTGTCGGCAGAGATCATAATTACATCACATTCACCTTTCGTATATCACCAATCTGATATCCTCCTTAGGGCGTACTCTACCGACACTGTCATACACTATTGCAAAGTATATTTGTCTCTCTTCATTCATTCGTTTGTTCATACACAAACTACTGAAAGCTCTTTCAAGTCACACTTACCCCTTATCACACAGTTTCTAACTCTAACATACGAATTCACGTCCAAATATTAATATGGTCACTAACACTATAACGGCGTACCTTCTCTCATTCATTCTACATTCTTCTCATAATTAATGCTCCAAGCATTCATTCTATGTGCTGCAGCCAAATCTATGTAGATTCACACCACCAGCTTGAAAGAAAATGAAATCCGTGCTACCTTTAAAGACTAGTGCGCTCAATATAAAACATATACAGTATGTAGCAAGTTATAAAAGTATAAATAAAGATAAAAGTAAAATGTATCAGAAAATTTACTGCTAAATAGAAATCGTGGAACACATTCTATGCATCTCATTTTAAGTCCAAAGATTTTTTTTTAAATAAAAGTTTTGAATCCTTTTTATGACTTTTGGCGTATCAAATGTATTGATTAATCTAACTTGGTTATCGCTTCACCGGACAAAAACATTTTTATAAGTGTTTTTTTTTTGTATATAAGATCGAAGAAGTATGTTTACGGGTAAACACATCAAAATCAAATCAGTGACTCCTACAATCTCTTACTTCACGTCCGTGCTCGTTATCGTTAAGGAGTAATTACCTAGTCGATTGTCATAACACAATCAATTATCATTCACCCATTTGATTATTAGGACTTCCCTGGTATATCTTCGGAATTCAAGTCCTGAATCTATCCTATCTCTTTGAATAATCTAGTAACCTCTTTCAATGAAAAAAATATTTAAAATCGCTCCAGAAATGGCCGAGTTTGGAACTTATGACCACGGAATGATTAAGTTGAACATATTTTTATATACATGTACTTCAATATAAAATGACATATTTGCTAAACAAGATATGTCACTCAAATTTTGGTTTCAAAAACAGTACGTACGACACGTTTGGATTTCTTAACACATAATCAATTACAATATAATTTCTTTTATAAACACAAGTGCTTTATTGCATTTCTGTTTATTTCCTATGGCTGCTTCACCTACACCGGCCTAAAATACTACAGGTGTGAATAATAAAACCGTATATAAAATTAATATCAAAACAACAATTGTATTGTTAAATTGTACTTCGGCATAAACACTTTCTTTTAACAATAAACTTTAAAAAACATCTCGGCATGAGATAAAATACAAAGCGAAAAGTTTCCAAAAATATTTTTCACAACTTCTTAAAAATGTACACTTAGGCGATATAAATAGCCAGTTTGAACTGGCACTCGTTAGTGGTAAATCCATCGTTTTTATTACCACCTTATCATCACAGTAAACACCTCACATCAAAAGGTTAAAGTTTCAGCCTATATATGTCCCAGTATTGGGTACAGGCCTTCCCTAAGAAGTCAGTATAACGGCATAGTTCGCCACGCAGCCCTAGTATGGATTGGCAGACTTCACAAGTCTTAGAAAATTTTCTAACATTTGTAGGTTTCATGATGTTTTTCCACATCACCGAATGCGTGCAACAATCAAATTCATTGGTGCCGTCATAGGCATCGAACTCGGATTGCTAGCGGACTATGCAACTTGAGGCGACCGCCCTGACATAGCACTACCACGGCTCTCACATCTCACTCACACTTTAAGAATATCAAAGAAATTTAGATCATATTTTTAGCAAATGGACATCAAACAATTGGAGTAGATAACAATTTCAGAAAAAACATAGAGATGTTAATCAATAGAACTAAGATGTGATATCGGTGTTACATAAGGGAAAAGATGTTCTTTTAAGCCCGAGCATATCATACCACATCGTAGACGTGGCAGAGCCCACCGTGTTCTCGCGAAATGTTCTCGATTGGAGACCATAGAGCGACAAGCGCAGCGTAGGACGTCAAAGTGGTCTTACGACCGCATGGAAGCCACAGGTGGCCATGCCAGGATGGATGGATGGATGCAAGTCGCTTACTACCTGGTCCTTTTGGAAATCGTTGAGTGAAGGCCTGTGTCTAGGAATGGATGTTCTATGGCTGAAATAATGATTTCTCTGCCTAACCTGCTGTCCCTACAGTATACCTAGTGCACGTCAGTTGTACTCGTACGATGTAAAGTTCTGGATCCTCCGGTCTGACTCCGGCTGGTCGCAGTCAGACTCCGAGTACGACCTCTGTCTGGTCCACTCGCTCTCCGGGTCGGAGAAAATGTTGCGGTCCAGCAATTCATCGTCATCTATATCAAGTTCATCTGTAAAGAAATAGCACATGTATCCTTGATATCGAGAAATGAAAACTTCTCTAGTACCCTTGAAACTGACCTAAGACCTGAAACTCGATGAAACAAAATATGCGGCACTAAAAAGAGACAAACACATCTATTGGATTTACCCTGCAAGTGAATGAGATAGAACATATAAGTGTACATATACTATTATCTTTTCCATATCTATTCTCTTCGATGCTATTGCCTACTCTCTCTTAACTATCGTTTCCACAGCGCTAATGGTCGTGACCACCAAGAGAGGTGCTCTTGACCAGCATTCCCAACTCTCTTCTATTTTGGGCCAGTCGGAGAGCCACCTGGAGTTTCAGTCCGGTAACTACACCAATAGAATCTGTCCATCTAGTGGGCACCCTGCCTCAGCTTCTTCTTCCCTCGACATAGCTAAACAGAATCAACTTTTCAAAACCGTCTGCCTGGCGGCGACGAATGAAAGTATTTGGTGAAAGCAAATCATAGGGAGGCGAATCTTTATGTTCAGGTTGTCTAGAATAGTCTTATTATATATATGTCTACGGTGTGTTGTCAATATATATGCTTGCACTCGAAGAAAAGGCACCGAAAAATGAGTATATCATAGTGCCTAATACTTGTTCTGATATATGGGTATATGTGAGTAGGTGTGTCAAACTTATCGAACAAGTAAACTATAAACTGAACGAAAATAGAATTCTATAACCTTCTGGATAGTTGTAATGACTTTTATAGCTTCAACGAAAGATATTTATTATGCAAATATTCAGTCACCTAATGTATTGCCTTTGACTGGACATTTTATACCGATAAAATTGCATAGTCTGAAAACGATAAGATTAGCTGTAGTTATATTATCCTAAGTATAATATTAAAAATGTAGCGTCTTATCAAATTATATTTATTTATTTGTGTGGAAATCCTCCGACAGATCCTCAAATTGAATCGCGGCTCGATAAGATTATGTGATTTTCCAGCCATTCAATTCATTGAATTTCAATTCAATTGCCATTTCAAAAAGAAAAAATATAAATATCTCTGCTTCATGCAACACTTTGAGGTAATACTTCCCCGGCTATGGGGCCCAACTAAGCACCCCCCAGAGCCTCCCAAAGACACTGCGTAGTTCTATTACAATTACATGTGTTACCTTACCTTCATTAGCGATGAGGTCTGAGGACCAATCGTTGTCGAACTCCAGCTGCTTGTTCACATCCCTCTCATTCGGCGACTGCACTGCCTCCGTGTCTGCATCCGTCACGTCGTATATCTCAGTCATTTTCATCTGGAAGGAAGTCAAGTTAAATATTGGTTTAATTAAAATTTACGACCCCTAATTTCCAAGAGCAATACATACTCCAACTTTTATGAGAAGTCACGTTACAGGCTACTAGACTAGGAAATGCTCTTAATTCTGTTCCACCTGCTTAGTTTACTTAGTAATTTTGTATCGCCGTCATCGAAATTTATCCGGACGGTACGGGCGCCCCGTGACCCCGCGCCCCGCGGTCTTGCCGACATGCTAAAAAAACCTTAACTAAATAACTTTTTTGTTAAATTCCACGCGGACGAAGTGGTGGATATAGGCTAGTTTATAATATTTGTATCTGTAAGCCATCGTCCTGTTTTGTTCATATACTACAATTTCAACATTTCAATTCCTGGTAGAGATCGCTCTTCGCGACAAGGTCATCCATTGTACTTATAAGATTACTTATTGTTTACAATGGTTTCAAAATTGTAAAAGCAATCAATTAAGAAATAAATAAAACAATCAGGTACTCGTTCAACAAACACAGTACGTGTTATAATTAATGGATAATTACGAAATAACGGCAGAACTCAAAGATCTGTGAATCGCGCTACTGTTAATGGAATCCCTGCTATTTGCCAATCACATTTCATTATGAAACCAACCTATTGCAATGCAATTGTCATATACTAATTTAATTTTTTGTTATGTAATTTTCAATTGAATATTTTGATTATTTAAGATGTCATTAGGTGTCACTGGTCATTGAAAAACCACGGCAGATGAACTAGAAGATTACCGAAAGTAGCAAAAATCGACAACTATGATATTACTGAATGTTCATTATGACACAATTGGTTTAGGCTGATCGAGGCACGGCAGGTAGGCCCCGACCTGTCGGAATGCCAATATGGCTTCCGGCAGGCGCGGTCGACCGTTGACGCGATCCTCCAGGTCCGTCAACGGTCGGGGCAGGTAGTGACCTGGGGTGGCGTGGCGTTGGCCGTCAACCTTGACGTTGTCAACGCATTCAACACGCTGCCCTGGGGAGCGATTAGGGAGGCATTGGTGTATCACCACGTGCCTCCCTACCTGCAGCGCATCGTCGGGGCGTACCTGCATGGCAGGTGCATCCAGTACATGGGTCGGGACGTGTTCCATCGGAGGGAGGTGAACTGCGGGGTTCCGCAGGGGTCTGTGTTGGGGCCCTGCTATGGAACCTCGCATATGACGCGGTCCTGAAGTCGGTCTCCCCGCCGGCGTGAGTGTCGTCTGCTATGCAGACGACACGCTAATCATGTCCGACGGGAGGATTTCGATAGCACCATCCGGCTCGCCGAGCTTGGGGTGGCATGCGTCGTGGACAAAATCCACGAGCTGGGTCTACGGGTAGCGCCTCACAAGACTGAGGCGCTATGGTTCCACAAGCTCCCAGAGCTAAGGAACCGCCCAGCCGGTCGGTTCGCGTAGGTGACGTGCAGGTCCGGGTGGGGTCGGAGATGAAATATCTCGGCCTCACCCTGGACAGTCGCTGGGGCTTCGAAGTGCACTTCGACCGCTTGGTCCCCAAGATCGATAAGGCAGTGGGTGCTCTGCATAGACTGCTGCCTAATCTTGGGGCCCCAGGAGGGAGTCCGCCGCCTCTACGGAGGTCTCGTGCGATCCATGGCCCTCTACGGGGCGCCCGTGTGGTGTAACCGCTTCACGGGCGTCCGGCGCTGCAGAGCTAAGCTCCTTAGCCTGCAGCGCAAGATGGCCATTCGATCGCACGAGGATACCGTACGGTATCATATGAGGCGGCCACTATCCTGGCTCGGTTCCCGCCGCTCGACATTTTGGCGGAGCTGGACGCGCGTGTGTACACGCGCGTCCGAGCCGTCGACGGCGGGGCCGGGCCGCCCCTGGATGCGGGAGAGGTGCGTCGGCAGGAGCACAGGCGGGCGATAGAGGTTTGGCGCGAGCGGCTCTCGGAGCGTCGATGCTCGCGCCAACGCATCGTCTGTGCCTTCCTGCCGAACTTCGAAGCCTGGCTTCGCAGGAGGAATGACGCGCACGTCACCTACCGTCTGACACAGGTACTCACCGGGCACGGGTGCTTCGGTGAGTACCTGAACAGGATAGGGCGCGAACCGACCGCGCAATGCCACCATTGTGGCTGTGACCGGGATTCCGCGCAGCACACGCTAGCCGTGTGCCCCGCGTGGGAGGCGGAGCGGCGGATCCTGGTCCAGCATATCGGGCAAGACCTCTCCCCGCCGGCGGCAGTAGCGGCTGCGCTGGCGGGGAGATCTAAATGGAAGGCGCTGGTCTCCTTCTGCGGAGTCAGTAATGACCCAGAAGGAGACCGCAGAACGGGATCGGGAGAGGCCGATCCCGTTCGGAGAAATCAGCGCAGGCGGGCCGGTGGCAGACCGGCCCGCAGCCCTGTAGTTCTGGGCTCTCAAGAATAAGACTACGGTATCCCCTGCCTGTCGTACAAGGCGACTAAAGGGGCCTCGGGTTCATTGGGCGACAAGGGTGGGGCCTGAGTTGTCCACCAAAGTGGACCTGGGAAGAAGGCGACATCGGCTGGCCCGTGTCGCCTTGCGCTGCGAGGGCACAAGGGGAGGGTAACCTCCCCAGGGCGATAACTTCTCCTTGAGCACAGTGCAGAGGGGCTCCGGTGCGTTCCACTGGAAGTCGGAGCCCCTCGTCATGCACCGAGGAAAGGGCCACCGGGGAGGTTTTAGCGGGTAAGAACCCCACATATCCCCGCCTTCCTATCTTTCTGAAGATTTCCTCCCCGTCAACAAAAAAAAAAAAGGCCGATCGAGGCCCTGGTCGACTGAAGAATATCAAAATGAGACAAATTAGTCAACTACGCCAAAATGTCAGATAATTTTATTCCATTACAACATATAAGGCTTCGGCTATGAAAAATTCCACTCTTGCGTCGTTTTACGAAGAGGGTCTCATAAAGAACTCTTGTTACCAGAGCTTATTTGGACCAATAGGGCAGGTAGTGCGCCAATTATCATCTAACGAGCTGTAATTATAGTTATGATCAATTTCCCAATTAATATAATGGTGATATTTCAATTTATTGAATCGCATTACAACCTAATGGAATGAACAATACAACAAAGGAACCCACAGCTTAGGGTTATCACTTGCCAGTAAATAAATCTTACATTGAAATATTTTAATATAGCACTAATAGACTAGTGGCAAAGCGGTTCGACTTAATTTCGGCCGGCTTCTGCCAAGGAATTGCCGTTTTTCGGTTTTTAATTTTTCTTATAAATGAGGAGACCTTTTATTTGTCTAGCTTTTACTGTAAAAGACACAGAAGGGATACCCATTAAGTTATCTGGAACCTATATTTTTTGTTGTAATTCGATCGTCTTGTCTATCTCACTATCCCATTTTATACACATCAATAATGCGGTAAAAATATGAATATTAATAATATATAATTATTTAAGAAGGTATATGAATAAATGAGCATGAAATATTTTCCAACAAACCAGGCTTTGGCCCAAGATGCAGCCCTAATACGATCTTAATCAATTTAGAGCAAGTTAGATATTAAAACTGTGAGTCACGTATTAAAGTGCAGTTGTGGTGACTACAACTCAAATACGCAATTAGATTTTCTGCGCATCTGTTAACCGTATGATTGGAAATAAATGCTTGAAAAACTGATTTCCATAATTTAATTGGCGTCAATTAGCAAAATGCGTGGTCAACATCATTGCCAGTTTCTTGTAAGCATCAGAGACAAGTTGTTTAATATGCATATCTAGATTAATTGTTATCAATTATTTTCCGATATAAAATGGGAAGTTTTAAACCGATATTCCTAGACATTAGACAGAAAAAAAAGACGACGTTGTTAATAAACATGATGTGATAACCCGAGGTTGGCGTGTGAGCATCGGACGACACTACGTCACGGCGTCTGCAATTGGACACAGATAACAAATGTTACGTATCAATGTTGCCATCCTAGAGGATTTTCTAACATCCTGGATAAAACCAAGTCAAATGCAAAATATGTGAGCCAATGTATAAACTATGATATGTAAATACTATAAATTTGAAGGTGACATTATGACGGTAACTCAATTACAGACTTGGGCATGTTAGAGGTTACTAGACTGGGAAATGTCTTTGCTAATTCTGTTCCACCTGCTTAGTTTACTTAGTAATTTTGTATCGCCGTCATCGTAATTTATCCGGACGGTGCGGGCGCCCCATGATCCCGCGCCTCGCGTTCTTGCCGACTTGCTAAAACCTTAACTAAATAACTTTTTGTTAAATTCCACGCGGACAAAGGGGTGAATATAGGCTAGTTTATAATATTTGTATCTGTAATCCATCGTCCTGTTTTGTTCATATACTACAATTTCAACATTTCAATTCCTGGTAGAGATCGCTCTTCGCGACAGGGTCATCCACTGTACTTATAAGATTAGTTATTGTTTACAATGGTTTCAAAATTGTAAAAGCAATCAATTAAGAAATAAATAAAACAATCACGTACACGTTCAACAAAACAACAATATGAGTTATAAATAATGAATAATTACGAAATAAAGGCAGAACTCAACGATCAGTGAATCGCGTTACTGTTAGTTGAATACCTGAGTCTGCTATTTGCCAATCACATTTCATTATGAAACCTACCTATTGCAATTGTCATATAGGTACTAATTTAATTTTTGTTATGTAATTTTCAATTGAATATTTTGATTATTTAAGATGTCATTAGGTGTCACTGGTCATGAACTAGAAGATTACCGAAAGTAGCAAAAATCGACAACTATGATATTACTGAATGTTCATTATGACACAATTGGTTTAGGCTGATCGAGGCCCTGGTCGACTGAAGAATATCAAAATGAGACAAATTAGTCAACTACGCCAAAATGTCAGATAATTCTATTCCATTACATTATATAAGGCTTCGGCTATGAAAAATTCCACTCTTGCGTCGTTTTACGAAGAGGGTCTCATAAAGAACTCTTGTTACCAGAGCTTATTTGGACCAATAGGGCAGGTAGTGCGCCAATTATCATCTAACGAGCTGTAATTATAGTTATGATCAATTTCCCAATTAATATAATGGTGATATTTCAATTTATTGAATCGCATTACAACCTAATGGAATGAACAATACAACAAAGGAACCCACAGCTTAGGGTTATCACTTGCCAGTAAATAAATCTTACATTGAAATATTTTAATATAGCACTAATAGACTAGTGGCAAAGCGGTTCGACTTAATTTCGGCCGGCTTCTGCCAAGGAATTGCCGTTTTTCGGTTTTTAATTTTTCTTATAAATGAGGAGACCTTTTATTTGTCTAGCTTTTACTGTAAAAGACACAGAAGGGATACCCATTAAGTTATCTGGAACCTATATTTTTTGTTGTAATTCGATCGTCTTGTCTATCTCACTATCCCATTTTATACACATCAATAATGCGGTAAAAATATGAATATTAATAATATATAATTATTTAAGAAGGTATATGAATAAATGAGCATGAAATATTTTCCAACAAACCAGGCTTTGGCCCAAGATGCAGCCCTAATACGATCTTAATCAATTTAGAGCAAGTTAGATATTAAAACTGTGAGTCACGTATTAAAGTGCAGTTGTGGTGACTACAACTCAAATACGCAATTAGATTTTCTGCGCATCTGTTAACCGTATGATTGGAAATAAATGCTTGAAAAAACTGATTTCCATAATTTAATTGGCGTCAATTAGCAAAATGCGTGGTCAACATCATTGCCAGTTTCTTGTAAGCATCAGAGACAAGTTGTTTAATATGCATATCTAGATTAATTGTTATCAATTATTTTCCGATATAAAATGGGAAGTTTTAAACCGATATTCCTAGACATTAGACAGAAAAAAAGACGACGTTGTTAATAAACATGATGTGATAACCCGAGGTTGGCGTGTGAGCATCGGACGACACTACGTCACGGCGTCTGCAATTGGACACAGATAACAAATGTTACGTATCAATGTTGCCATCCTAGAGGATTTTCTAACATCCTGGATAAAACCAAGTCAAATGCAAAATATGTGAGCCAATGTATAAACTATGATATGTAAATACTATAAATTTGAAAGGTGACATTATGACGGTAACTCAATTACAGACTTGGGCATGTTAGAGGAATGATAGTGTGGTAAAAACTTTTTGATCTAAAAATAAGTGTCAGTGTCGGTTTATTGGTATGGATTATTGATAATAAACTGAGAAGTGGCCGTGTTTGTAGAGCGGTTCCCCTAAACCAATATTGTGAGTAATATAGCACAAAAGCCACGAGAAGGACTTTGACTTGGGGCGCCATTGTCTACAGTAAAGGCGAGCCCAGGTTCTGAAAGAATTTTAACTCGAGGCTCCCGAGAGAGTCGTTACGGTTGAATTGCTTCAATCGGATTACATGCCTACACGTACTCGCTCGATAAGGAGTGAACCCCAAGTTCCTTTCGTGTTAACAATCTTACTGACTTATTTCAACCATCTCCACAGCCCCTCTTGGGGGGTCCCCAATATTCTCAATCTAATAGGTCCTCCATATGCTATCGCGTCCAAAAGCCATTGGCCAAATAATAAGACATATAAAAATAAAAACCATCCCCTTCCACGGTCGTGACATCATTGTTCGTTTTATCATCACTTATTGTTACACTATCTTGCATATAAATGATTACCTTGTTATCGCTGTCGAGATAGTAGTATGCAAGCAGTGCGTCGTTATGTGCAGTGACGTTCAGGATATGTTCGAATGTATCCGAGTCGGCCACCACGTCTCCGTACGTCACCCGCACCTCGCTCGCCCGTCTGCGAAGTCAAAATCAACCATGCAACCTTGATCTCAACCATGTTAAGACTAAAGATAATAATGACTTGAGATATTATCGTGGGGAGGTGCGAATTCTAGCTGTCTTGTATTAACGTGCTTCCTTTTTATAGTTTCTTATATACAACATAACTTACTTAACATTTGTACCCCAGTAAGGCGATGTGATCTGCCCATCCCCTGTCTTATATGTGAATTTAATGCTTAATTATGATATTGTTAAGAGTATTTAAGAGGATATTACACTATTGGGAGGGAACATGGGGGTTGTGTTAAGAGACTAGTTGTAGCATTAATTTCCAAAAATATTTTAGACATGAATGATGACTGTAGTTAATATTACAGGCCTGCATCAGTCAACGTTTATGCTAAACAATTATGTTTGTCGGTTACTTTACGGTCTGAGTTAATTTTACATGGTACTTTTTAATAAATCACTATTTTGGATGATATTCTTTTATCTAGCAAAACCTTTACCTGAATACTATAAATAATACATTTTCCTAATCTCTCCTTTAATTCTTCATTTATTCTTAGAAAATGTAACTTCTTTTCATATCACAAAATATTGTAACATTAACTACGGGGTAAAATAAGCATTTATAATATAAAAAAGGTCCCGAATGAAAAAGAAAGATATTTTGGATATACCTTTTAAAAAATTAAAAAATGTGCTGATATAAAGACGGCTTAGTAAATAGTAGAAACACGTTATTTACATCATGAAATGTGGTAAGCCTGATGTCAAGTTTTCACAAGGATCACCTATGTTTTGTACTTTCGTACGTCGCATTTCGGGGACACGATAACTATGTTCTTATCGTCGCATCGTGTAATTTTATAAGTATCTCAGAAGTTCAATCAACCATGCTATCTACTTGTACGTGGCATAATCGGACAAATTTTTTATAAATTACCATTTAGAAAATCGTTCAATGAGTTCAATTTTTAAAAAATCGTCAAATGACGATATATTAAAAATTGTTCTATTCTGTATTCATGTAGAGTTGTACTCTAGTATCCGATTTATTTATCGCTTTGCCGCAAATAGCGCAACCAAACATCTGTGTGATTGCGGTTTCGCGGTATTCGCTATTGGTCATGTGGTCATACATATTCACACTTATTATATATTTAACACAGCCTCATAGAAAGGCTTCTGATTCAAGTAAACCCCTTACCACGTTTTGCCGTTAAAAAATCTAATGTAATGCGCGGATTGTCTACAAATAGTTTTTTATGGGTTATAAAGTAGTGCTTGACCACGATCTCACCTAAAGTTGTGTAAAATTTAGTTTAAAGATGGTCCGCCTTAGTTTAGAAGTGCCTATTCACTCTAATCTTGAAGGGTCCCACGTCGTAATTGGACGGAAAGACTGACGTCGGCAACTTGTTCCACTCCTTTGCTGTACGCAAAAAAGTAACGCTCATAGCCTTACGCATTAGCCTTACGTCTTAGCCTAGATAGGTAGATTAGTTACTCCCAAAAGAGGTTCAGACTTAGCGACCTAAGAGCGCTTTTCACTTTTCAAAAATTATTAAAGGTGCGTGGCTGATCGACGTTGTTCATTCCGAAAAAAAATGTTTACAAGATGGTCATAGATCGCGGACTTATCGATTAAGACGTCTCTATTTCAAGTTGTCTCTATTTGTGATTTTGTTGTACTAAGTTTGTATGCCCGCTTTTTAGGACTGTTGGCTCGATGAAAATAGGTACACTTTCATAACATGTTCATTACCTATCATCCGATTTGTATAATGAATTCTGATTCTGATGATATTAGATTCAAAAGTAGAGTATAAGACAGCACGCATGCTCATAAATTCAGTGATATGAGTAAACAAGACGACAGTGTTTACAGTAAAATGTTTGTCGATAGGACCCCTAACAAAGAGTAGTGGTGTGACGTTAGCTGCGCGGAGATAGCGCGCCAATTACTACAAGTGCATGACCCCGCTGCTCTATAATGGATGCTTCATTATCTGTGTTAATTTGCTTGTAATATCTTGTAACAAAAACCGAACTGGAATGAATTGTTTTTCTATTACCAGTGGTTGCCTAAATGATTTATCTCAAGAATTGGAGCATTAAAATCACACATAATTTGCAGCTTGTAATTCATTCGTTGAATCTGTCACTCATTATTTATGACAGTAACTTAACCGTTGCCGAGTAACCGTTTAGTATCCAGATCTATGTGTATGCTTTTTTTATTGATTTCATGCTACATGAAATTAATATTATTACGTATTAACAAAATGATTCTTATCTATTTCGTCCTAATTGTCCAGATTTAACTTTCTCGTGTGTTATCCAACTCTGCCAAGTCGACAAAGCATATGTTAATCATAAAGATTGTGAGGCCGAGTCTCTAGTCTGCCCATTGACATTTCACTATGAAACCAACCTATTACAATGCTACCGCCCTGGACTTCACGTATGATTCTAAAATGTACAATAGTGCATACTGATGTAAAAATATAATTTGATACAATATTATCAGTTTTACATATTTGCAGCATATAGTTATAATATTTGGAGTATAACGAAATAAGTTTTTCATTCAATATAACACACGAATAAGATAAAATTAAAGCTCTATAAATCGTTCAAGGCCTACAATGTTAGGTAATCTCTCTGATAATAATTACAAATAACCTAGTGACACAAATTATCAGTGTGAAAACAAATTCCAACGCAAAAAAAAGGCGTGCGTGGGAACATTTTACGCAGTACGAATACTACGCAAACGTGTTTTGTAAACACTGAATAATGTGTATTATTAACTTTACTGATAGTATTGTCTGATGTATATGAATAATGAGTTACATAAAAAATAATAGGAAATGTAGCGTAAACAGCGTTAATATTTTTTTTACTTTTGTCCAGATGTATGTTCGGATATATTTCGGAGCTCGGAGAACTTATTTACCATGTTTTAAGTTACCATCCTTTTTTTGTGGACATCCCATGGATTTTACTTATTAAAACTTTACCGGATAGAGAAGTGACCGAATCCTTAGATCATTAAGCCTGAGATATATACAATCCTTGATTTTTTTTTCGCATACATGAACATGAGTTGTCAGATTTGCACCGACTAAATGGGTTCTCCATTAGCGCAATAGAGGGGTCGTGGGAAAAGGTATGGAACGAAATCACAATTCCTCTGCGCCTCACTTTGTCTTGGGGGCGTGCGTTAAAAACGCTGGTCCCAAATCCAATCTCCCTATTTATTAGCACAGCTTATAAATTGATGTTGAATAATTTTAGAACAACAATTAATTGAATATGAATTGCGGCGACTATTTTGTGCAAATTTTACATAAGAAAATTGCATGAAAATAATTACGAAAACAATGTCGTTAATATTATCATTGGGTATCGCATCTAAATGTTAGCAGTCGCACTAAGGTCATGATGTGACTGCATACAAGGTCCGTCCTATCACCGTGACATTAGAACTAAAGTAATCCGCCTTAAGAGATAACGTGTGACTTTGAAACGACACGCGTCGTCGGCAGGTACAAGTACACTACGGCTTTTGATCTTTTTTTTTTTTAATGACGAACTACACAGATTGGCCAGAGGAGCTGGCCTTGACTGCTTCACCGGATTGAGAGGTGGCATAGCTCTTAGGTCGCTTAGCCTGAACCTCTATTGCTAGTAACTCGACACAAGGGTCCCCGGTGAGGGGTAACCTCGGCTTGACGGTTACTATGTTACGCGTAAGCATGCCGATCCGAGGGCGCCCGAGAGGGCCGAACCACGACTCGGTCGGTTGCTATTTCACGGATAATCTAAGAGACATTCAAAAGCTAAACTAACTTTGAGTGCCACTTCGGGAAGCGTTGGCGCTGGGAGAAGAAGTGGCCGAAGAAACTCCAGCAACGCTCCTAACATCTAAGGGTGGGGCCTGCCCATAAAATAGCGGTAACGCGCAGGATTATTCGCAACCTCCGATGGTCGCGAATGGACGCTTTGTGGATTTGTAGAGATCTAGCCTGTGCAATGGTAATCGCGTCGTCCGGATCGTCAAGAACGTGTCTCGGCCTCCGGGCGACGCGACGGAATTTATTATAGGAAGGCTTATAAGTGGCGGCACTTACAAGAAGTTTGTTAGAATGTTTGGTGGCAGTCTCGAAAAACCGTCGAGATGCCTGCTTAAAGAATTGGGCTATTGTCGGTAACCCTGTATCAACGTGGAGCTCGCGATTACGTACGAACCACGGCGCACCCGTGGCTCGTCGCAGAAAACGATTCTGAATTACTTGTAACCTATGGATATGTTTATGGGCGGCATGCGCGAAGACCGGGCTCGCGTACGTCATAACGGGACGTATAACTGCTTTGTAAAGTGTCACCTTATTACGGAGGGACATTTTACTTTTCTTATTAATGAGGTGATATAGGCGACCCATAACGTAGGCCGCCCGGTTCCTAACTTGGTCTACGTGAGGGCCGAAGCAGAGTTTGGGATCTAATACGACACCAAGGTATTTGGTTTGTGTAACCCATGGAATAGGGGTACCTAGAAGTTGGACGCAACGAGGTGGAGACTGAAGACGCCTCGTGAAGTACATGGCTGCGCTCTTGGCCGGGTTGATTTCTATTCTCCATTTCCGAAACCAATCCCCTAGGGCATCGGCAGCGGTCTGGAGTTTTAAGAATGACTTCAGGAGAACGCCCGGAAGCATAAATGCCGGTATCGTCGGCGAAAAGGGCTAGCTCTGCTCTACGTGAGCGCGGAATATCGTTAGTGTAGAGCGTGTATAGGACGGGACCGAGTACGGAGCCTTGTGGTACTCCGGCTCGAACGGGACGGGGGTGGAGCGCACTCCTCGACGCGGTACCTGAAGGTTCGACCGGTAAGAAAATCGCGCACTATGCGCACTAGATAGTCAGGCACCCCAAGCTTGTATAGTTTGTATACAAGCCCGGCGTGCCAGACTTTGTCGAATGCCTTCGCCACGTCCAGGAAGATTGCTCCCGTATGCATGCCAATAAAGGATTTGGCGTGAATGTGCTCCGTGATGCGGAGCACCTGTTGATACATGAGTGTTTGGCGCGGAAGCCAAACTGCTCGGGTATGGGAAGCTCTCGCGAGTCCATGAAGGCGCGTAATCGAGCTAAGATAAGCCGTTCGTATACTTTCCTAAAACGGAAAGAAGACTAATAGGTCTATATGAAGAGGGTTCTGTGCGCGGTTTACCGGGTTTGAAGAACCCTACGACGTCGGCCTCCTTCCACTCGTTGGGAAAGATGCCGTGAGTCATGGCCGCGTTAAATATTATAGCCAGGAGGCGTACGATATTATCGGGGAAACGTCTGGCAACCAAGTTAGGTATGCCGTCTATACCGGGGGCTTTGCGGGGACGCAGATTTTTAATACATCCTCAACCTCGGTGCACGTAATCGTTGGAACGGGATCGCGGATTGGTTTTCGCCCTACGATGGACCTCGCTCTCTACCTTCAGGAGGTGAGCGGGGTCGACGGGAAGGGTGCTGGGGAGCATTGAGCCTCGAGACTGTCAGCCAGACACTCGGCCTTCTCCTCGTCCAGTGAAGCTGGTGGAAGATTAGGACGACTGAGGGGTGGCATCCCGGATCGGGGTCGCGTTTAAGCGATTTTGGTAAGCTCCAAAATGCCAGATGTGATGGGCGGATGTCGCTTAGCGTATTGTTCCACCGTTCGTTCCTATAAGCGGCTATGCGTGATTTAACTTCACGCTGCAATTTATGTAGCCGCCTACGGTGACGCTCGGTAGGGTACAAGTCGTAAGCCCCAGTGGCGGCGTTTTACGTCTCATGAGATCACGAATTTCAGAAGGCAGGACCCATCTGTGGTCGTCCACAACGGGTACCTCCTTGGAGCAGTCTTTGATGACCGTCTGAATGTGTCTCGAGAGCGCGTGCGCTGCGAGATTTGTTTTGAGAGGAGAATCTACGTTCTCAGGAAACGCTTCTAGATGAGGGAGCTGGCATCTTTCAATTGGGACTCAAGTTTGTGCCAGTCGATGATGGATTTGGTCTGAGGGCGGTTTGGGCTGAAGGCCCTAGCCGCAGAATTACAGGGCGGTGATCCGAGTGAAGCTCGTGTATCACGCACGGGTTACTTACTGTAAGGGTGATATGGCGAAGGATAGCAATGTCTAAGACATCCGGTGTATGTTCCACTTGATGCGGAAAATGGGTGGGCTCTTGTGGTCCCACGATCTCGAAGTCGAGGGGATCGACCAGAGATTCGAGGGCCAGCCCTCGCGGGTTAGTTTTATAGGAGAACCACCGAGGATGCTTGCTATTAAAATCACCGGCTAGAATCGTAGCGTCTCCGAGAGAGAGGAGAGCTTCGAAGTCAGATCTGAGTACTTCTTTGCTACGGTGACACGGAAGGTATACCGAAGCAATGGTTATAGGGAGTGACCTGTCATGGCTAACTGGCAGACCGAGGCCTCAAGGTGCTTTAGTCGCGGCGTGTCAATCGGAACGCAATGCAAAGACCTCCTATAGTAAATGAGGTGCCGCCGCCTCTGGCGCCGGCTCTATCATTCTAACGATGTTATAATTCGCGATCTTCGGATCGCGCATAGACGGTTTGAGAAAAGTCTCTTGCACTAACATAACGTCGACCTGATATTCGCGTACGAAGTTCGCGACTTCGTCTTTGTTCCTAAGCCCGTTCGCATTAAAAACGCGACGGTAAGCGAACGTGGCTTTATCCTAGCAGTACTACTCATTGTAACGCCTTAAGGACGTGCTGGTATCGGTGTATGACATCTAGACGTGCGCCTGCATTCGTTTTCGACGCATATTCGTTCGCGATGGCGATGAGTTCGTCGATGTTGAACGAATTAAGGACCGCACTTAGTCCCTCGAAAGCCGTGGGAGAATCCGAGTTAGGTGCCGTGGGCGCCGACGGTGGCGCTGGAGCGGATGGAGGTTCCGCCGGGCGGGCGGGCGCGGACCCGTTAGCCGCGGGGGTGCCGCTCGCGGAGAAGTTGAGCGGTGTTAACCACGCGGGACGCAGCGGTGGAAAGGCCGACGGTGGCGGCAATGTCGGGCGTTTTGGGGCGGACGCGGTTTCAACGGCCGGCCGTTTACGTTTTGGAGCATTCGGGCATCCTTTATAGTTGGCCGTATGGCCTATCTGTCTGCATAAGACGCAGGAGGGCTCTTCCGTTTGGAGGGCTTTGTCCTTAGGACGAGGACAGTCGCGAGTGCCGTGGTCTTCAAGGCACTTAACACAACGGGGGCGCGCGAAACAATTGCGTGCGGAATGGCCATAGAGTTGGCACTTATGGCATTGCCCGGGCAAGCCTGTTTTACGCGGAGTTTCTACTAAGATTCGGGTAAACCTACACAGGGACTTAATGTCGAAAATGCGCTTTCCCTCGGGGGGTGCGCGCTAGCGTCACTTGGACCATATCTAGGGGGGTCTTGTCCCTCTGCCTACGCATGCGGTGCACGGATATGACCGGGAGGCCCTGCTCTTTGAGGTCAGCTATGACCTCTTCTTCTGAGATCTCTGCGGGGATCCTTTTGACGACCGCCCGCAGAGTGCGCTCTTCCGGGAGCGCATAGGTAAAAAAAAGTAAATACCTTTCTGGTGCATGTAACCAGTAAGTTTGCGGAAGGTGTCGGCATCCTCCGCCTGAATACGTATTTTGGTGCCCGCTAATGTTGGCACCAACTTAAAGTGAGGCATTGCGGATTGGACGCGTGCCCACTGCGATCTATCAGTCAAATAGACCGGAGGAGGCTTCGCGTTCGACGCGGTAGGTCCTGAAAGAGGCGCGGCGGGAGCGCGGGTCGCGGCGGTAGATTGAGGCGCAGGTATATTACGCGAGGTGGAAGGTAAAGGGAGGGCGGCCGAGTTTGCGACGCTGCGGAATCGGCGGGCCCTTTTGAGCCTTAGCCGGTGGAACAGGACTAGTGGAGGGCGATGGTACGGCTGACGCACGCTTCTTCCGTTTATTTTCCGTTTACGGGTGACCTCCGTAAAGAGGCCGCCCGCTTCGGAGTCGGACGCGGAGGCGCTCTCGGCGACCAAGTTTTCGACCTCCATGTCGGAGGCCGAGCCGGCGCGCGGAGAGGGACGTTTATATCTGAGCCCGACGGCGAGCTTTCATCTATGACAACCACGACCACGGGGTCGGGGTTAGAGCCCCTTGAAGAGGGTCGACGCATGGCTTCTTGAGCCTCCGCTACTAAAATTTTATACATCTCCGGGTGTTTCTCCCGGAGACCATTTGCCAGAAAGTCGTTTAGACTTCCCATTTTAAAACCGCGGGGGACTTAATAAAACAAGCCTATCACAGGGGTCCCGGTGGGATGCCGGGGTGAGTAGCCCTGCCTCCCTCCCCGCCGGGTATAGGCAGGAGGATGTGTGCCTTAGTGTGTCTGGGTGCCAATGTATTGTGCACCTCAGGTGTCCTTAAGACTAATTAAAACTACCCGGGGCACTAAAAGGCCAAAACGTAAGTCGACTGAAAAAAAAAAAAAAAAAAAAAAAAAAAAAAGGCTTTTGATCTTTTCGACTTTTGTGGATTCGTGATAGTTGGTGTTCCGCGCACTGGAACCAACTGTCGGTCGCCGACGGTGTTTTCGAACCTCGATTTGGGGACCTTCAAGAAACGAGCTTACTCCTTTCTCAAAGGTCGGGAACATGTGGATTTTCATAGGCGACGATGATCATTTAAAAACCGTAAGCTCGTTTGCCCCTATTCCACACCTTTCTATACGACTCTGTTAGCAATAGACGAATTCCACTTACCTTCTATCCAGTCTATAGTCCTCGGAGTCCTTTTTAGCTTCTAGGGCCAGCTTGTAATAGATCCTCGCGGCGGCATCAGAGCGGTCATGTGCCGAGTAAACGAACGCGTGTAGCTGACGCAGCAAACTCCAGCTCATTCGCCACAAAGATTTACTCATCTTTGGTGTACTGGTTACGAATCTGTGGCCATAGGATAATTGTTATTTACTGTATTCTTTTATACACTTTAATTAAACGTAAAAAAAAAACATAATTTCATAAATTAAATAATGCCAGTGACTATGGCTGTCTTCCTAGACACCGAAATTACCAAAAATGATTTCTTATGTATTTTTATTATCTTATTCAATTACACAGATACCATATCGTATATCCTACATGTCGCAAGGTCAGAGTTTCGCATTCTGTTACGTCACCAGGATATTATGGAGACAACGCGGTGTAGTGACCACTCGCGGTAACTGATAACGAATGTTCTATTTAAACATAATATGATTCAAATATAAAAAGTTTAAGTTACAGCCTATATATATGTATATCTGTCTGTCTGTATGTGAAGCTATAAATATGTCCCACTGTCACAGGCACAGGCCTGACAGACAGAGTATAAGAGCATCGTTTTAATGAGGTTACTCCGTGGAGACTCTTGTTTCGAGATACTACTGTGGCAACTCCCGTTCGCCAATTAGCAAAAAGTATATAAAGTGTATATACCATACACCGGCCCCCATAAAGTGGTCGATCGGTCCAGTGATGGTAAAACTATCACCATCGAAGTCAAAGGTCGTACAGTGGTTGTCAGTGTCGATAGGATCAAGCCTGCGTACATCGAGCATAATGACACCGACGCGCCGGACTCTGGTCGTTTTCCTTTACCCTCGGAGTTATCACAATTAATTCCACCATCTGCCGATGGACCTACAATGCCATCATCTGATCCAGTTAATCGTCTACCAATCCCATCATCCATCAAGCGTTCATACACTACTCGTGCTGAGACGGGTTAAATTCAAACATTTTGATGATTTTGCAATTGTTGTAATGTTATATTATATATTGTATGCATTAATTTGTTTTTTTTAGCATCTGTTTAGTTTATAAGTTGTAGCATGTTAAACTTATTTTTTTAAGTTCTAGTACTCCGTGAGGGGTGGTGTGGCGACTGGCATTCGCCAATTAGGAAAAAGTATTTTAAAGGACAAAATTATTATATTTAGAATAAGAAAATTTTACAAGACAAATGTCAAAGTTTTTGCATTTGCCAAGACTTTTCCAAATTATACATTTTAGTGATACAAATTTATAAAATATAATTTCAATACTCTGTGATACTTTTATTTACCGGCGGCATCAAAAGTCACTCTAGAAGACAAAGAACACGTGTAAACATAGTAAAAGGAGGCATTCCACCCGAATGCCACTTTCCCAAACTACTAACCTAAGGTTCAGGCAAATTGACCTAAGATCTATGCCAACTCTCAATCCGGTCAATCAGCTTCTCTGGCTATACTATGTTGGTTCGTCAAAAAAAAGACTTTGAAATATTATTTACAAATTATCTTCTATTCGTGTCACAACTAGTACATGCAAAAACAGCTACTACATAATTTTAGTTTTTTTTTGACGAACTACGCGGAAGCTGGTCTTGACTGCTTCACCGGATTGAGAGGTGGCATAGCTCTTAGGTCGCTTAAACCTCTATCGCTAGTAACTTGGCACACAGGTCCCTTCGGTTAGGGGTAACGTCGGCTTGGACTGTTACTATGTTACGCGCGTTAAGGAGGCCGAACCACGACTCGGTCGGTTGCTTTTCACGGATAGAATTTTCGATATATTTCATAAATTATACGTCGTTAAATTCGACACTATGACGAAATGCAAGAGAATTACAATAGAATTACAATAGTTTCGTGACGATGACCGGATAACGGTGTAAAAACAAAGGATATTTCAGTACACGTAAAAAAATACCGTTGAATTTCAACGTATATATGTAAAAACAGGAAACGATCGCGCTTTGGAAAAGGATATGATATCGAGCAACATTTTAGCTATTGTACATTTAGATAACGATTGTGTACTATATGAAGGCCGCACGAAAACAATGGTCGTTGGATTGGAGTCACGGCGAAGTTTCTAGAATACTTATGTATAATGGTTTTAGATATATTGTGATTATCATTATATTAATACGTGAAGCAAAAACTTTGTACCCCTTCTAACGAAAATTGTACGGACGGAGGATTAGGAAATTTCTTACAATAATATTTTATACAGAGGAGTGCTGAATGCTAATTTTTTTTTAATTTTACATACAAAATGCGTAAAATTAGGTTTAAATGTTTAGGTTAAAAATTTACGCGAATTATTTGTGTTATTTCAAAAGTCCAATTCCTGTTCGACTACAGGGTGACCTCTAGTTGTTAATAATTTTACAATTAGTACGTTTTTATTGGGGGAAAGCAAACGCGTAAAGGTTTTAACACATAACATTAACGTCTTTACCCCAAGCTATATCGTTCTTTAGGATAGGAATTTTCCACTTTGAAGAGATAAGTCTGCGTCTCCGACTACCTTATATGAAGACCGATGTATCAATTCTAGATATTTTTTCCATTTCAATTCACACAAATAATTAATATTTAATAATAAATATATACAAAAACCGAAAAACATTAATTGGTATTTTTCGGTTTTTATAAGTACAAATTAATTGCTAGCTTATATTTTGCGCTCGGTGTACGGCGATGAAATACGGCGCGACTTATATATATATATATTTATTATTCTCTGGCCCTCTCTCTTAAGTATCTAGACCCACACGATTTAAAGACATTACGATTATTATATTCATAATACAAACGACATAAATATTAAAATACATATACTTTCGTGTTTAAATACTTTATTACGCTTTAACAAATATCAAATTCAATACGAATACAACAAGTTCATTAGAAACATAACATCAGTTCGATTATTAGAAAGTCCACCACCAACGGTACAAATAATAAACAACACATGCGGTACACAAGCTGTCAAAATCCTAACCTAAAACCAAACATTTATTGCCTTATTTAGTATGAAATGGGGTCGAAGCAACGCACACAGCACACCATCACCGGTTGACCCAATTAAAATAAAACTGGCAATCACTGACCTAGTCATAACGTTGTTGTGTCGGAGACACCTCCTCCTACGCATGCGCACAGTGCCGACCACCGCGTACTGCAGTGCATGCCTCTCTACTTTATCACCGATATAACTAAAAAAGCGATTACAAATTTATGTACACATTTATTTTCTGGAATAATTTTTTTTAACTAGTACGGAACCGTGGTAGTTCAGTGTCCGGGCGGTCGGCTCAAGTTGCATAGTACGCTAGCAACCAGAGTACGATCCCCGGTGCCGGCACCAAGAAATTTTCTGTTGCAATTTTATGTGCTGATTCACCATGCGCTCGGCAGTGAAGGAACAGTGAGGAAATCTACATATTGTAGAAAAAAATTCTAAGGCATGTGCCAAAATGCCAAAGTGTGCAAATCCGCACTGGGGCCGCGTGGTGGACTATGCTCTTAAAGTCTCTTTACAAAGAAGTCCTGTGCCCAACAGTGGGACACATATAAAGGGATATATATATATATATAGTATATAAAGGCTGTAACTTTAATGTAGGGTAGCTGTATTATAGACTGATTAGTATTGTAAAGTATTGCGATTTGTTGAATGTTGACCATTTGTTGGATGTTTTGTAGTTGTGATTGAGTAGACACGGTGGGAGTGTAAGATTTCCCAAGACGATGTCGGAGATTGAGTGAAGTGGGAAGCGAAAATCCGAAAAGGAAAAGAGAGAGGTCATTTAGGCTGAGTTTTTAAATGAAATAAAGGTTATTATTATAACTTTATGGGTTTTAAGTAACGCCGCAGTTTTGCCCCCATTTCATACTGACAAACAGATACAAATAATCAATGTAACCAAATGGAGGAACGGAGAGGAAACTAAATTTACAATAATCGTATAATCTTAATTATTAATTAAACAATAATAAATACAGAAAGAACTCACGATTTCTCATGACAACTTTACCATTCACAGTCTTGCAATTGGATGCTTGGTTTTAGATTTATCAGTATTAATTATAGCATCACAAGCAGGTAGCCCGCCAGCAGGAACCCTTATTGAAATTAGAATTACGAATCATCATTGATAAGAATTGTTGCGAGTATTTGTGCCCCAAGTCTGCTAAAATTATGTACAAAATGAACGTTCGTTCGAAATATAATATTTGTCGATATTTGTTAGTTGTCGCAGTCCTTTAATTTACTGGTGCCACTATGGTTTACCAATGGCCAATAATGGTAATAAGTGAATGATAATTGATATGACTTTCATAGAAATCGGTGACGGGGGTTGTCAAAAAGTCTGCACTTCCAGTGACCGTAGGTTGAAGTGTAAATCTAAATTTCCCTACATCCTAAACATGCTCTCGCTCGTTGCCACGGCAAAGGCCCTTTTTGTCAGTTGTCTCCTACCTAATGATATCCCTCGCTCCATAGACTTCTTGTTAACTCTCCTTTTGTCTATATTTTATGTTCATTAATTAACAAAATAACATTAGACTTTAGTTTGTCTGTCTTTTAACTAACTAACCTTATGTATTATGTGTATGTTTGAATTGTTTTAGACATATCAACAGTGAACATCGTCCGGAATTGTCTCAGCAGTATTTTATTTGATAGTTTCGATTCACAATTCGATTTGACAATTCGACATTATATTATTTTATTATTCGAAATCTAAATGGAAACGCCATCAACAAAAACAATTGAATTGAATTGACCGTAGGTTATTGCTTTGTATTCCAAAGGTTGTAAATTATAATGATGATTATACACAAAAAATCAAAAAAGTCATCAAATGAATACAAAAGATTTCGATGTTAAAATAGTCAGAACTGTTTGTAACTCGCCTTGTGTGGCGAACGAGCTTTGTATTCGAGACATAAGGAACCAGAGATAAAAGTCTGTAGGTATCGCAATACTAACAAATCTCGGGACAGATGTTTGAGACAAATATTTGTTTCGTTAATTAAATTGTATGCAGTTTAAATTAATTTCAATTTAGATTAGCAAAATAAATGTATGTCTCCTGATAAAACGCACCGAGACTACAAAATTGTCTTGATACTGTGTTATATATTATATATATATTGTAGATTTATTGAAATTTAAAAGAACAAGTTTGTAATTAATATAACACAAGAATTCTTAAAGAATTATGATTTTATATATTAAATATCGTCATTTATATTCCAAAATCGGTCTATGATTTTAGACTATAACTCAATCCCGTTTAAACGATAAACACTGTATAGTTCAAAAAAGACACACCACAAATTTCTCATTCAAAATTACCGTTGACCCATGACACAGATTATTAGATCCCGATTGTCGATCGAAAAATATAATTACACGAAAAAAAGAGAACGATTTCGATAGGCCATTGACGTCACAGCATTATCTGCATTCG
Source organism: Meandrusa payeni (assembly GCA_029286785.1). Taxonomy (NCBI): domain Eukaryota; kingdom Metazoa; phylum Arthropoda; class Insecta; order Lepidoptera; family Papilionidae; genus Meandrusa; species Meandrusa payeni. The sequence continues at coordinate 10,103,594 of JAGSMX010000013.1, forward strand.
AAAATGTAATAAAAGTTACAAAAAGCGATAAGCGACGAGGTCACATCACTAGTGTTGAAATAATAAATCTAATAACAATATACAATGTTTCGCTAAATGTAAATATGCAACACACATCGTAGATAACGCAGGACACCAGGTCCCCGACTCTGGTATTTGCCGGTAAAGTTTCAATTATGGAACCATTTTTATTATGAATCCGAATGAAACATTATCATTATGAAACCGATTTATTATAGTCACTTCAATTATCATACCATCTTTACCAAATACGTCAAATACAACGCACACATGGTAGACGTGCCAGTGGTATACCATCGGTAAATAATAGCGGCACCAATGAACTAAAAGACTACTAAAACTAGCAAATATCTACCACAATTATGTTAAAATGAACGTTCAGTGACTGCCAATTCAGTTGTGCCGCTATGGTATTGCAGCGGTTTGCCACAGACACTTCAATATTGTTTAAAATTAATTATATGTGCTCAAAAAAAATTAAAAGTGTTGCCATCGCCGAGAGTGTAGTAACACACATACGTTATTTAGTTATCGTATAAAATATATCAATTAAAATATCAATATTAGATTCGGTAATATCGCGTTGATATATAGATATTTTATGAAATATCCACATATTCGATAAATAACGTGTACTGGTACTTGGAGCCCAGTCCTCACTTCTTGTTACAAATGGAACGTAATTAGCTAAGTGAGAAGTGGATAGAGATTGCTATACTTTTCTAAAGGTAAGCTAATCGTCTAAACGTAATAATCTAAACGGCGTAAGAGTTGTATTTTTTGTATTGTTTGTATTGAACAATATGAAAAACGCAAAGTTAATTATGCCAGCTGAAATTCAATATCTCGATAGTTAGACTTTAAGATCCAACCACTATACTGCTCTAGTTATATTAAATTCTCTATCGTAAATTAATTTGATTGCCTACATTACTCGGCTCCTATATCGAATAACGATAAACGGAATACATAATACGAGTTTCACAACACACAGAGATATCAATATTTATTTCACATTTATTTGAACAAGGGATTGGAATTTCTTTTTAGAAAGATGTTACCAGTTGTAATTAAGTGTTTAAAATACAATATTTTACCTATATGACTTGACTGTAAGCATGTGATTACATAACATCAAGTGATCTCCGCATGCTCGTTTGGCCTTCTGTAATTCTCTCTCTCTCTCTATCTTTGGACTGAACCCGACTGAGAGAACTAAAGTCCCGCCGATATAAAAATGTCTGGGTAAAGCGACTCACTTGGTGAAGGTGGCGTACAATATGTCAACGGGCACTCTGTAAGGCAGCGTCATCATGGAGACACACCTCATGCCCCGTTGCCTCATCAGCCAGCTGACGAGGCCGCTGTTTGCAGAGTCGATCGCGTTCTGGAAGATGGTCATCACGGTGTCCGGCAGGTCGTCCACGAGCGCGTCCTATTTAATAATCACGATGTTCAAGTAACTTGCGGCACAGGATTAGGTCAATATGCAGCAAAGAACTGTGTTAAGAGAGTAGTTACCATTTTTGAAGTAAAACTTCTTTGCGTACGCTTGACTTGGGGAGTAAGCTGGTGAATGCGTTACGAAAAGTGTGAGAAGAAATGAATGGAAGTTGAAAGAGTGAGTTACGTTTCGTATATCTAAGACACAGTGTAGGCCTATTGTCTGTATCACACTGTAGGAGCAAGAGAGTGCAGTGCGCGCGCACATTTTCTTTCTCGCGTAAGTAATAAGCGTGTAAACATTATACTTTGTGTTTATATTATATATTACATGTAGATATATAAATTTAGATGCAGCTTAAGAAGTTTTACTTCAATGGCGTGGTCTACAGCGCACTAGTTTTTTTTATACCGAAATGCAAGCAGGATGTTTACCTAGTGGTAACACTAATTTCACTAGCTATGACAGTCTTTCCGCATGAACTCGCACTTGGTTGACGGCTGAAACAAAGATCTTTTGAAAAAGTCCCAATGACCCATCAAAAGTTTAAGATTTGGATTTTGGATATTTGACCGTTAACTTTTAAAACAAGCAACAGAGAGATACAGAAAATATTATGATATGTACCTGTCTATGCGTTTTGCACTCCTCACACTCGGGGTCGTATTCGTACGTAGAGTCGTCCAACACATCCTGGAGCTGGAATGTGGTCTGCACGGCTAGGCATCTGGTGCATGAGATCAGGTTGTTTCTATGGAGGAAGCGAAGGGCGTCGTCGAAGCCCTGCTTGCACATGTTGCTGAGCACCTCGGGCTTAGGCGGGAAGAGAATGCGCGCGAAACGGTTAATATTCTGCTTCGACAGCTCGATGCTAGTGTTCGCCAAGTTCACCTGTCGCAATTCATGTACCTTTTTAAAATTAACCACATTATTGCATACATGCAATTCATGCGATAACATCAACCCACCACCAAAAACTTTTCACATGGCATATTATTTTCTCATCCATTCACCCATCAATACAAGTTCTTTCATCATGTGCAAGGGAGAACAGCGAGTGAATGAATCCCTAATCATCTTTTATTATAGATATACGAATATACCATTATTGAATTTCATGTCAACAAAAGTCAAAACTTTAATGAAATTTTACACAACAAAAATAAATACAACCGCATCAAGAACCTCCCCCTTTTTTAAGTCGGTTGAAACCATAGATTGATAGCAGTGATATCCTTGTAGCTTCGTTTGACTTACAATCTAACGGTTCAATTAGAATCCTAGGCGGTTTAGAATAATTACATTTCGTTTTTAAAAAAACGACTAGCAAAAATAAATCGAAACTCACGTGAAATAGCTGTGAACTTAGATCCCTCGGGCAAATATCGCTCTCGCCGCAGAAGGGACTGACGGTGACGGTGTTCTCATCGAGGACTGGCAGGTTGTCACTGAAGCCACCGTCCATGTAGCGGATACCGTGGAAACGTGGCGGCAGCATCCCGGAGAATACGGGCACGAAGCAGGATGCAAGTAACGCCTATGGAAATGTATGGTAACTATGTTTTACTTTTTTTTTATAGGAAAACGGGTAAACGAGCTTACGACTCACCTGATCTTAAGTGATCATCGTCGCCCATGAACATCTACAACACCTGCAGCATGGTGCGTTGCCGGCCTTTGAGATAGGAGTAGGATCGTTTTCACGAAGGTACCCAAATCGTCAGATAGTGTGCCAGTATCAAACATAAAGGAAAATCGTAACTACTAACCTACAGCTCTGGGGCAAGGGTGCTTATTTATATTCCTTTGTTAATGTTTAGCCGCAGAAAGGAATGCGGTGGGTTCTCATCTTGATGGCTCATGCAAACCTAACACCACTACAACTAAAATTATATTGAGGATAGAAAGCGGAAATGTCGTATTCCGAAAATTGTCATAAAATGGCTGCTGTAAGAGCAAAGCAAAAAGCTGCGTCGAATGGTCTCGTCTGCATATCACGAAAAAAGAATGCTAATGTTTATTCAAAAATATATAAATTTTTGACATCGTTTTTTGGCTCTGGAGTAAAATTGAATATTTCGATATATGACATATCCTCTTTCAACCATGTCAATATGGTTATCAGTTAAGACTTATTGGTGGCCGTTCAATTACTTTCATTACCTGTAGAAGGTCCTCTCTTGTAGGATACTCTGAAACAATGACGTTCTTGCCATCATACACTCTAGTAAGCGATATGTGCAGCCTGCCACTGACAAGCTTGTGTACATCAGGCGGCAGGTGCCTTTGCATGCTTGCTAAGAGCACATTCTGGATGTTGAAGGAGGGACTGAAGGGCCCTAAAGAGCCCGCCCTCGCTTCGCCGACTATCCTCAGCACATCACTTGTTATTTCACCTGTAGAATGAAATGCTTTATATAACAGAAACAGCAGTAGTCTATGAGCATGCCAGTAATCTTTCAAAAGTCTCTGTGTTTAACAGGATACCCGTTATATCTGTTTGTAAGCTGGTAGTTTTTATAATTCTTTAGGTTATGTAAAACTGAGATGTTGACATCAAATTATGTCCACTAGGATGGCATTCAATCTATGAAATCTGGCACATTTTTGTATGAGGAATGTAGAAAATAATTATTTAAATACAGGTAGACTTAGTACAAGACATGAATCATATAAATATTAAGTTGTAAACAAGCGAAGAGAAACATGACATCAATAGAACAAAATATTTACATTTCATACATGGCCTTATGGCCTGCGAAGCCATAGTTCAAATGGCTGATTAGGACTGAATAGCAAAGTAAGATTCCAATAGACCATTTTATCACATTGTCACATTGCTGAATGTATTGATAAATTAGTACAATAATGATGAATGCAAAATTATTTCCTTTAAATATTTATTCCACCCAATTTAAAACATAAATATATAGAAAGCCTTAATAAAATACTACTAAACTAATACATAATTTTTTTTTAATGGATAAGCCAATAAAAAAATGCTATCACAAATTTACAAAAACATAATCTAATTATCTTCTGATTAAAACAAATAAAAAATAGTATTCATAATACAAATTTTATTAGTTTCATTTTATTTATCAATTTCCAATGTGTCAAGAAGTTTACAAGACAGGATTGTGTCTCAATTTCACGCTGATCTGTGGATTACATTTATTTTATTAATGTTTTTTTAAAATTTTTTAGTACTACACAAAATGTACTCATGATATTACAGTAGTGATTAACAGTAGTTAAGGTATAAATAATAATTAACATTCAATGAATTATATTAATCTATATATTTTATATACCTAACATATATTCCAAGGTTTTCATAAAAGTAATATTTTTAAATTTTGGAAGCCTCAGGAATCCTCATAAAATACTTTTTGAATTAATGGTCTATGATTATTTTGCAATTTGTGAGTGAGTGATGTGCCACCTTTCTCAACATAGGTGGGCAATAAACCTGCAATTCCTTAAGTAGAAGTTTGTGTGCACCCAGATCATTTAACATCAGTAGTATGCATTCACATTACTGCATGGCTAAACAGCCACACACTTCTGCATCGAGATATTACTATTTTTCTCAAAACGACTTTAATAAATTTTATATGACCAAAGAGAAATAGTATAGTTAAGTATTAATAGTAAAAAAGAAATGTTTTCTGTAATACTGAATTGTTTTATTGTATTTACTGTAAAATGGTACATTATAAATTCATCATAAAAAAAATGTTGCTCGTACTTACCTATAGGTATATCACAAAGAAGCGCACACGCTGATATTGCACCAAAAGAAGCACCAGAAATCTTCCCTAACAATAAATGTGGCGCGTATTTTTTAAAGCACACTGCAACACCAACATGGTATATACCAAGAAAACCACAACCCGCGAACGACAAGTTCATTATTCACGCATACAAAAAATGTCGCAGAAAAACTATCAGTGCACAATATGAAATAGGTAGAAAATAAAATAACTAATCGACTACCCAATTGAGATTAGATAACAATAATCACAAGAACATTATCGGTATTCTTCTATTTTTTATTAATCTTAATAAATAAAAAAAACACGACCGAAGCGGATAAGTTTCGAATATAAATAAACATTAATTTAATAATGCAATGAAAACTATGACGAAAGTCAACTTCAAGTTAACTTTATCACAAACGTCAAAGTCAAACATGACATATATGCAGCGACAATGACATCCGTTATGATTCCATTTCGTTTTATGAATTTTAGTGTTAGTTTTATATTTTATTTCTTAAGTTCGCCCAGAAAATAGACCTTTTATTTCTTGGGCTACTTTCAGATATTATTGATTTGGATTCAGTGCCGTTGGTATTTAAAACTTGATGAATTCTGATTCTACCTTTGGCGATAATATTTTGCATTTATCCATAGATAGCATTCTGGGGGATGTGAGCTTAATTGTGATCTCTATTTATCCCCTTTGGTTTACAATAACGTCAAAACTTATGTATTTATTGGTGTGGCATATACTATCTATAGTTTAATATGTCAAATTTTTTATGTCTTTCTTGTCGGTACCTAAATAATTGTTCTGTATTGTCTTTGGTTTATTTGTTCACTCGACGTCGACGTTTGTTCTATTTGTTAAATATTATATTTCTCATTTTATTGTTAAAATGGACGACTTCGGCGACAACTTCGTCCAACCTGACGTAGACCCCGCGGCGGAGTTTCTCGCTCGGGAACAAAATCAGCTGGCCGGCCTCGAAGATGAACTGGAAACTACTGCTCCGCCCCCAATCGTTGCTCCGGCTTCGAATGGTTTGGAAGACTTTGTTGGTGAGTGGTGTCCATTCTTTCTTTAATTATATTTTATATAAATTGACATAATGTAATGTGACATAATTAAGAAAAAAATCAATAAACTTCACAAAGTTATAGCTATTGCCAGGTCACTTTTCTATTTCCCACAAATATCCTTAAATGGAGCTGTATGAGTCATTTTAAATTTTGATTTCATAGCAGAGAAGTCAATAGTTGTGTAACTGACCCATCAAAACCAATCAATTCATACTTCAGAATTGTGTATAATAGATTCATTGTTGCCTTACCAATTATAAAGATAAAAGGAACAATTCAATATGTTAACAAAGCACCTATGTTAATTAAATAAGCTAATGTTGTTTTGTGACAACATTATATATATATAATAGACAAGCGATAATGGGGACATAAATAATAAGAAAATTAACCTGCTTAGTTGTCAGCAATACTATCGCCTTTTAGGATAAAAACTATATATCACTTATCAGTACAAATGCATATAGACAAAGTAGACTGCATCTTAGGGGGATATATTGAAAATTAGGTGCCCCTTGTGTCTTCTATCTTTCACACATACATCCATGATTATATGGTCATAAGTTGGAGGTATTATTCATATCAGAAGAATATCATATCATAGAGTCATATGAGAAGTTGACATTGGGCCCCTTAATAATTGTATATTTATGCTGTTCATATTTGTGTCCTGTCTTCCTTTTCATCCTTCACCCATATATGCACTTAGTATAAATTATGCAAAATATCACATGTTGGATCATTTTATTTTAAGAATTCTTACAGAAATTCCGAGTGCAGCAGTTTTTGAATCAAATGGACTCTTAGATGCTGACCCAATCCCCACATCGGTTTTCCGCCAAGAAAGAGAAGAACCAGAGAAAATTAGAATATGGCGAGAAGAACAAAAAATGAGACTCACAGAAAAAGGTACCTTTACCCACACGGTCAATATAAAGTAGTTTGATATGGGTACTCTTTTAAATTATTTCATCTGGTTTGAAAGAAAAAAAATGTATAGTGTGTGTGTTTGTGTGTTATATAAAGTCAATAGGTATCTGGTTCTATCCCTTGGTAATTTCTGCATGTTAAGCTCAACTGTGAGCATGTATAAAATTCTCAACAAGAATTTCAAATATTTTTTTTGTTTAGAATATGTATATATATATCACAGTAGACAGTAGGAAGCTGAAATGTCATATCATGACAAATTAAAATTTACACCAGAGCTGAAAAAGTATGTAAAAAAATCATAAATTTTATACATGTTTTGTCTTTATTTGTTTGTGGTAAGCAGACAACACCTAGACCATAAGTAATTAAGAACAATATTCACAACATAACATTTCAGCCTCCTGTATTTGATATATTACTTATAGTAGTATTATATTATCCACCTCTGTTTTGACAGATTAGACTACAATATCTACAGGTGGAAGTAATACACTGTAGAGGGACCTTATATAGCAATATTCTTACTCCCATGTACTAACCCTATGACTTTATTAATCTTAAATTTCGGTACTAATCTTCTTATTGGTTTGTTCTATTAATTTCCATTGGTCAGATAACAGTACAACAAAAATATTCTAAGTGTCGCTTCTAATTTATCTCACTATTAAACTATCTTGTATTACCTTTTAGAGCCTACTTTTGTATTATGTTTCAATAGAACTTATTTTTAGATGAAGAGGAAGAAAGGAAAAAGGAAGAAATGCTTAAGATTGCCAAAAAGGAACTAGAAGATTGGTATAAGACTCATGAGGAGCAAATTGCAAAGACTAAGGCTGCTAACAGGTGAAATTTTGATCTAATACAGATGGTAGATTTATAAATATGGATAGAAGTGTGAATGGGAAAAATATCAAAATAGTGTCTTTGGTATACAGTAGAATGTTAAGGCAATCTTCAACGTTGGTTCAGGGTTGTATAGGATAATTTGTACAGAATAGCTGAATATTTCTATCTAGAGGAGTTGAGAATTTAAATGGTCAATTTTGAGTTTTGTCTTTTATTTGGATTTGTCAAGATCGCATGGCGTTGCTTTGCTCAATCAATTAAGAGTGCTCATGTTTATCCATAACATATAACACATATGTAGAATGAACTGTACATATGGGTTTAAAGACTATTACTCAATACACACACTACATCCACTGAATGGGCTTATAAAAAGATTACAGAATAGTATAGACTTAAAGTGATAGACAGGTCACATTGTCCAAGATATGTTTTTTGTTTAAAAATATATGTAGATAGACAATCTTTAACTACAATAAGTAGGTTATTGAACAATTGCGCTCATTCAGACAATATTATCATAACCCGTTTTGGCTTTTCTGATCAAGATTTTATTAGTGTTTCCAAAAATTGTGTTGGATTGATCATTTTTGAAAAATTAATTTTGAGTGTGTATTGTCAGTTAGCATAATGAAGATACAAGTTGTGTAAGTGTACAGTTGTTTTAAATTAAAAAATGTTATTTCTTATATAAAGAATGCGTGTGCTAAAATTATCTATATACTATATAAACTAAAATTTTGGCGGTATATATAATCACTTTTACGATTTCCTCATGTACAACACATTCTTTTTTTGGGTATTCTTTCAGTTCCTTTGTGAGAGAAATGATGACCTATTTATATAAAAATATTGATGAAAAGAAATGAAAATTTTGTGTTTTGAGTAAATAGTGGTAAATGTGTTTTGTACTTGTTTTATATTTGAAACCCTTCTCTGTTCTAATTATTTATTGTTTCCTTTTCAATGCGGTCAGGGAGTCTGCTAAGTGAGTATTCCACAGTAGTTTTGTTGTTTACTAACAAATATAATTATTGGTGATTTTATGTTATGATTTCATTAATAATCATGGGTAATTTTGTTAAAATTTAGATCTATAAATAAAGCTAAATTAGTATAGAAGTATTACTTTGGTCTCTTGAAATAATATTTCACATCAATGATATAGTTGGAATCATCATCACAAAGGCCACACAAAAGGCCTCTCCAGCAGGTGAAATGTAATCAAATAACGATCTGATGAAACACTGTCATTCACCATGTATGTCAAATCATCCATGTTCATTTTTTTTATTTATATTTAATTTTCGGTTATACAACTGGATTAGTATAAAACATAGCTATTTAATACTATGTAAAACAAAGATATAGAGAGTGTTATTAGCTGATTATTTCATTAACCTTAACTTGGTGTAGGCTCATTTCATATTGTTTTTGATGGCATAGTGTCCTAGTCGTCCTTGCCATAGCGGCTATAAATATTTGTTATCAGGTCTGGCTGTAATACATAAACCATAATCATACATTGTACTCGCTCTAACAATGTCTTGAAGTGACGAGGATAAACTCTTTGCTGCATCAGAATCAATCTGGAAAGAGTCACACTCCTCAAAAATTATATTGAAAATGTCTTCGAGCTAACTACAGCTATCATTTTATATTTAAAATCCCATGTTTTTAGCGTACGTTTATATACGTAGGTCACTTGTTATTAATTATTTTTATGTTACTCAATATCTTGGCGGTGAAGGAAAACGTCGCAAGGATCACCAGGATGAATTATTTATTTAGTCTTGATATCCGATCCGCCTGCGACGAATAGTCGGGCTAATATAACCTATTATACCCCTTATAAGTGTTTTTGTATAAATCCCCAAATTTGGTATAAACAAAACCAAAATAAACATGTGATATATAGAAACGCAGAGCGAGCATTAGCGCGGGGCTCCGAGGGCGGCTCCACAGAAGGAGGTGAGTGGGCGCGCGTGGCCGAGCTATGCGACTTCGGTCCGAGGCGAGGGCGTGACGTCGCCCGCTTGCGCTCTATCGTGCTGCAGCTGAAACAGGCCGGCGTCAGGCCCAAGTGCCCGCCGCGCACTACCAAAGTGTGAGTACAATTTTGTTACTTAATGACAGTGTAGTATATTACAACGCCATGCATCTATTTAATTGGTCAAAAGTTATACATTAGTGTGGTACTGCAAAGTATCAGTCGTAAGCATAATCCTAGCTCTGTGATTCTCAACCTTTTTTTTGTTGAAAGAAAAAGAAAAGTTTAAAAACTATTGCCTTACCTACAAGTAAATACATTACGTAAAATAGTTTACGATGATCATTTTAAATGTGTAGAATAAATTAATACGTATTACAACACGATTACGATACAACGAAACTAACACTACGATTATCAAGGGATTAATTAATTACAAGTTTAATATTATTTTATGTCAATATTATTTTATATCCTAAGTTTTGTGGCACACAAGAGTGCCGTGGCACAGTGGTTGAGAAGGCCTGACTTAACCTATATGCGTCCCACTGTTGGACACAGTTCAGATAATCCACCTCGCAGCCCTTATGTAGATTGGCCGACTTCACATTTCTTATAATCATTTTCTCAGGCTAAAGATTTGCCACCACCGTTCACCACTGAACATGTGGAAAATGTGAACTTGAAATTTCAACAAATAATTTATTGGTGGATTACTGGGGAACCAGCATAAATCTGCCCTTATTTCTGTTTTTACAAGTCTGTATTTAAAATTAAACTGTTTACGTTATAAATTGCAGTGTTGCAGATAAAATTGATGAAGAGGTAACATTTTGATAAATGCTAGAGTTTAGGTATAATAGAACATAATTTTATATATATGCTAGGGTAAAGGTGTAATCGAACATTATTTTGTAATTATAAAATAAATAAGTATCGAAAAAGCTATCATTATGTACGTAGTTGGTCATTTCCAGAAAACTTTTTAACTGCATGTAGAACAATACCAATCTCTTGCCTCACTGTTTTTGTCGTTTTGTCTATTGGTTTATATAAAAGAGTTAGCTAAGAGGTTGGTGTCACCAAGTTCCCTCAGGTTTGTACAAATGGGTGATAATTGTATGAATTCTTAAATTCAAAAAATGACTTGCATGAAATAGTAATGTGTAGTAGTGTAGGCTCGCAGAACAATACATATAGATTACTTATTAAACCTTTTGAACATACTGGAAAAAACAATGGAATGCTACATGACTAGATTCAAGCTATTGCTATTAAAAGTTATAGTATGTAGTACAAATTTATTATATGATAATATAATAATTTAATTGATTGTTCACAGGGCTTAAACTGCTGGAGCAGCTTGGAGGAGCATTGTTAGAGGCCTGAATATTTGCCTGTATGCATATGTCAGTCACGGAATTTGAAATCACATTTAATTATATATAATTGTTTATTTGTAGGAAATGCTAGATGTAATGCTACTAGCACTCTTAACATGCAAGAGTTCAATAGCTAGCTATAACAGATTTATTTAATAACAGGGGCTAACGGGCCATACTGTATTTGATCATAGCATTAAAGTTGTTAATAAATATCATTCCAAACTAATTACATGTATTTTTTTAATGAAATTGGGGTAAGAAAGCACACAGATCTTGCTGTAATATCCACAAAGGACAATAAGGTAAATAGACAATGTTTAGAACACTGCTGCAGCCATAAGATTTAAAAGAATTGTTAAGAAAATTATTTTATGTTACTCAATATCTTGGCGGTGAAGGAAAACGTCGCAAGGATCACCAGGATGAATTATTTATTTAGTCTTGATATCCGATCCGCCTGCGACGAATAGTCGGGCTAATATAACCTATTATACCCCTTATAAGTGTTTTTGTATAAATCCCCAAATTTGGTATAAACAAAACCAAAATAAACATGTGATATATAGAAACGCAGAGCGAGCATTAGCGCGGGGCTCCGAGGGCGGCTCCACAGAAGGAGGTGAGTGGGCGCGCGTGGCCGAGCTATGCGACTTCGGTCCGAGGCGAGGGCGTGACGTCGCCCGCTTGCGCTCTATCGTGCTGCAGCTGAAACAGGCCGGCGTCAGGCCCAAGTGCCCGCCGCGCACTACCAAAGTGTGAGTACAATTTTGTTACTTAATGACAGTGTAGTATATTACAACGCCATGCATCTATTTAATTGGTCAAAAGTTATACATTAGTGTGGTACTGCAAAGTATCAGTCGTAAGCATAATCCTAGCTCTGTGATTCTCAACCTTTTTTTTGTTGAAAGAAAAAGAAAAGTTTAAAAACTATTGCCTTACCTACAAGTAAATACATTACGTAAAATAGTTTACGATGATCATTTTAAATGTGTAGAATAAATTAATACGTATTACAACACGATTACGATACAACGAAACTAACACTACGATTATCAAGGGATTAATTAATTACAAGTTTAATATTATTTTATGTCAATATTATTTTATATCCTAAGTTTTGTGGCACACAAGAGTGCCGTGGCACAGTGGTTGAGAAGGCCTGACTTAACCTATATGCGTCCCACTGTTGGACACAGTTCAGATAATCCACCTCGCAGCCCTTATGTAGATTGGCCGACTTCACATTTCTTATAATCATTTTCTCAGGCTAAAGATTTGCCACCACCGTTCACCACTGAACATGTGGAAAATGTGAACTTGAAATTTCAACAAATAATTTATTGGTGGATTACTGGGGAACCAGCATAAATCTGCCCTTATTTCTGTTTTTACAAGTCTGTATTTAAAATTAAACTGTTTACGTTATAAATTGCAGTGTTGCAGATAAAATTGATGAAGAGGTAACATTTTGATAAATGCTAGAGTTTAGGTATAATAGAACATAATTTTATATATATGCTAGGGTAAAGGTGTAATCGAACATTATTTTGTAATTATAAAATAAATAAGTATCGAAAAAGCTATCATTATGTACGTAGTTGGTCATTTCCAGAAAACTTTTTAACTGCATGTAGAACAATACCAATCTCTTGCCTCACTGTTTTTGTCGTTTTGTCTATTGGTTTATATAAAAGAGTTAGCTAAGAGGTTGGTGTCACCAAGTTCCCTCAGGTTTGTACAAATGGGTGATAATTGTATGAATTCTTAAATTCAAAAAATGACTTGCATGAAATAGTAATGTGTAGTAGTGTAGGCTCGCAGAACAATACATATAGATTACTTATTAAACCTTTTGAACATACTGGAAAAAACAATGGAATGCTACATGACTAGATTCAAGCTATTGCTATTAAAAGTTATAGTATGTAGTACAAATTTATTATATGATAATATAATAATTTAATTGATTGTTCACAGGGCTTAAACTGCTGGAGCAGCTTGGAGGGAGCATTGTTAGAGGCCTGAATATTTGCCTGTATGCATATGTCAGTCACGGAATTTGAAATCACATTTAATTATATATAATTGTTTATTTGTAGGAAATGCTAGATGTAATGCTACTAGCACTCTTAACATGCAAGAGTTCAATAGCTAGCTATAACAGATTTATTTAATAACAGGGGCTAACGGGCCATACTGTATTTGATCATAGCATTAAAGTTGTTAATAAATATCATTCCAAACTAATTACATGTATTTTTTTAATGAAATTGGGGTAAGAAAGCACACAGATCTTGCTGTAATATCCACAAAGGACAATAAGGTAAATAGACAATGTTTAGAACACTGCTGCAGCCATAAGATTTAAAAGAATTGTTAAGAAAAAATATTTTGTTTATTATTAGGAATAAGATAAAATTCGCATTTGTAGTTTATACAAGTAAATTACCATTTTTAATTCTTCAGTTTCAATAATTACTAAGTAAGGTCATAAATACCAGCTTCGAGGTCACTAAATAAAATAAGATGGTCAATGCAAAGTCAGTGCTGTTATATTTTGAAACATATTTACATCATAAGTTTTTTATGGTTCCCCAACCTGATACTACTTAGTGTAGTATCAAGGGTTGACTTCCTTTTCAAAGCAGTTTGATTAGCACAGGAAATTGTGTTGTGCCTTGAGAAATAAGGAGATATTAAGTTGGTGTTACAACTACCTTGATACCTCTAATTGATACTGATTATCTGTAAAAACATATCATAATCATTTAATCTCAGCAAACCATTAGCACTACCAATTATTTTGCATAACTTAAAATTCTTAAAATTAATTTCAGGGTTTTTATACAGTGTACATAGATTATTGCAAATGCATGAATAATATTTTAATATAAAATTACAAAACTATGCACCAGTAGTCAATAATAAAAAATATGATTTTTCTATTTCAACATGGCCCAACTGGCTGCTGTTATAGTTTTAAATCTTTTGCTATATCAATATGTTTCCTTTTATATATTTTCTCAACTAATTGTAATAATAAATACATTAGACTTATCACTAAGAGGAAGGGCCATACACCACTGTTAAGATAACTTCTCAATTGTTGGCCCAATGGTTTGTTTTTGTTCAACAATATTTTATTATAAACTATCTCTGTTCTCCTTGCAATATCCATCCAATTATACATTTTCCGTATCATTCTGTTACATTTATATGGACATAGAATATTTCCTTTCTTTAAATCATCTATTGCTAATTCAATACCCTCAACAATGCTACCAACATTTGGTTCTGTTAAGTAAATCATGTTTTCGGGAAGGACTTCTGGGATTCCTCCAACTTTTGTTGACACAACTTTCAAGCCACATGAAGCAGCTTCAACTATTGCCATACAGTAAGCTTCTGTCAGTGATGTGTTAAGAAATATATCACCTTTAACCAATGTGTCCCTCACTTCAGAATGCTTTAAACTTCCCAACAGTGTAACACAGTGTTGGAAACCTTTTCTTTCCCTCACTTCCTGTAGGAGCCACATCTTTGGTCCATCACCGCCAATTATAAATCTAATTTTCGGGTAGCGAGGGCACATATCAGATATCACTGCTGCCATTAAATCTACACCTTTTCTGTACACTAATCTAGATACAATGACTATTGTTATTACACTAGGATCCCTTTTACTTGGATCTGGAGTAAAGTTGTAAGCATCTACTGCATTTGGAATAACAGATACCTTATGTGCCCTAACTTTTGCTCTTAAAACTGTGTTCTCTTTCCCAGTATGTGATACGCAAATACAATGATCACATTCACATAGACACATTTGCAAATATTTATTAGTTAGAACTGCTGAGGTGTCTGCAAAGCCAAACAGACTGTGGTCAGTGAAAACTGTTTTTAAGCCCAACAACTTGCCTATTATTGAAACTTCATGAGCAAGAACACTGAAGGCTGAATGCCCATGCACAATTTCAATATTTTCTCGTATTAGAATATACCGAACTAAAGCTATATTGCATATCATAGTTGGCAAAACACATTGCGCGTAAAAGACTTTTACAGGTAAATAATAGACTTTGAGACCGCCTGTAAGATATCTAACACCGACCCTTTCGCCGTAACAATGAGTAATAACAATGACTTTGTGCCCACATTTGATTAAACATTGCGCCAAATTGTATATATGCTCTTCGACTCCACCTGTGTTCGGGTAGAAAAAATCTGAAGCCATACAGATTACATGCCGTTTCTTGTAATTTGTAGTTTCCTAAAGAAACAAAAAAAATTAATGGTATAGCTTTGCTTTTATACATTTTCAAATAAAATGTTTGTACCTTCAGTGTATTCATAGCGCCTCAACTTCTAATATTTACTATTTAACATAACAATAATTTCAGATTTTATACATTATATAATATAAATGGAAATAAAAACATAGGCCAATTTATTCCTAGTACTACTAAGATAGAGCCCTATTACCTATTATTGCTTTAACACGGACTTGCACTTGACACTGACAGCTGCTAGATTTTTTCTTTTTTCAAAAACATTATATTGCTCGGTAAAAAGCCTTTTATATCAAAATTGGACCCAATCATTTAACATAAACTAATTTTTCTCAATTTCAGTTTTTCTATATGTCAAAACAAATTTAATATCAGTATTTTCGGTTCCACAAGATACAAAAACAAAGTACGACATTAAAATCATAACGTGTAGGTAGTTTTTGAAAGTTACTGACAGTATGTTGTATGTCAAATCTAAAGTACTGTCAGGCTCTCACTTTCAAAAACTGTGTTTAAAATATTAAGTTGTAATACATTAATATAATTTTAACAGTAGTACTGCAGAACGACTTATTTTCTAGCAGAACAGTAACAACATAATCTTTATAAAATGAATGAGAACAAAAAAATTGAGCGAAAATGTAAAAGATTTGCAGCAAGGTTAAAGTCATCTAAAGGGGTTGTTTTTTCTGATAAGCCTGGACCGGTGAGTTGCTGTCTTTATTATTCAAGTGAAATATGTGTCTTGGGATTTTTATGCACCACTGCTAAATCTAAAAATATAATTTTTTGAGAATAAAACCATTTTTATATTGTGATAAATTATATATGAGCTTACAACTTATACAGTGAAGTAAATTTTTCAGAAAATCATTCTATGCAATTTTGGTCAAGCCACAGGACTTACAAAGAATCACATAGTAAATCTATTGAATAGCTCACCATCAATAAAATTAAAAAACTTTATAGCTGAAAAAGGAGAATCACACTCCTTTGTGGTGTTTGACAGTGAAGACAGTGCTCTAGATTTTTATAATAAATATAATGGAAAAAAGTGCTTCAACAGTGATACATATTTGTATATGTGTTATGTTGATAATGGTAAGAATTGTTATTGGTATTACATAAAGTGTATATATTTTGTTATAAAAGTTTGTTGTCATATCTTAGTTCCTGAATACCTAAGCTACTTTGTGAGGCCCTTGTTACATAACAAACAATTAACTATTATTAATATAAAATATTATAGTATGAGTATTGGCAGTTCCATAATTTATATTGGCTCCATTTTAGACATCAAGACAATAACTTTATTAATGTAATATTTTAGTACCAAACACAGAAATCATATGTCAATATAAAGATCCCGAAGGCCTGTTTATACTTGAAGATTTTATAAGTGTTGATGAAGAAAAAGTATTAATAGAACTTTTTGACTGGGAGGACATAGAATCAAGCTTAAAGAATCGCCAAGTAAGACATTTTGGTTATGAATTTCGATATGGAAGCAATGATGTTGATTTAAATTCTCCATTACCTAATAAGATACCAAAGGAATGTGACATTTTGTGGGCAAGATTAAAAAAATATGGCTTTGACTTGAATCCCCCTGATCAGCTGACTGTAAATAAATATATGCCGGGGCAAGGTGAGTACTTGTTATAATAATAATATTGTTAATGTACACATGTGAGCTGCCACATTACTTTTGTCTAGTATGTATTAGACCAAAGTAATATTTTTAAAACAATTATTAAATGTTTATGTATTTCAATAAATGGAAATAGCTGCAAAACTAACTTTTAATAGCTTCACTGCAATATAGAAATGTTTCATGTTAAAAAAAGGTTTTTCTATGATTTTCAAAAACTATATTTTATATAGAAAAATAGTGAAAAGCAAATCATTGATTTTAATCATCAAGATGATGAACAAAGAAATGATTAAATTGATTTAATTTCTTGCCTGTTAATTAAAGCAATGAAATATTCAGCACCAATATTCTGTGTACTTAAAAAATGCATGTTTGCTATTTTTTTACTATATTAATAAAGCCATTAGTATCTCATCCAGCATATCCTGTAATGCCTTAGTACAATTTATTTGGATATCAATCAGATATCTTTAGATTTCAGAGAAAGGTATTTCATCCACCCTTTCCACTATCATTTCTTATCATCATATCTTAGATAACAATGTTTTATTCTTAATATTATTAAATTTTAAAGGTATTCCATCTCATGTGGATAGACACAGTCCATTCGGACCTACAATACTTTCCCTCTCTCTTGGATCCTCTGTTGTTATGGATTGGAGACATCACAGCATTATTAATGTACCAATAGACGTACCTGCTAGGTCCATGCTCATAATGAGAGATGAGGCTAGGTATGTGAACAATTTTTCAGTAATTTCATGTTGTTCAAGAACTTTCATTAATTCTGCAACTGTTAAGCTACTTCTATCCAACAGTTGCAAGTAATGCAAGTGGCTTAAGGATACAAAGCTTATTATTCACTTATGTTATATGGAATTGCAGTGTACAGTAGTAATATGATTTTTATTGATCCATTTTATTATTTTGCTTGTAATTATAATTTAAAAATCTTAATCTTAAATTTAACATTGTATTAATTCATGCAAACCAAATAGCACCTAAAGATCAGTAACATACCATTATAGTAAACAGTGCTACATGTACCTAATAGATAGATAGATAAATCCTTTATTGCACCAAAGTATATGTATGGCATACTTTTATTTCTTCCTGATGCTGCTTTATTTGGACACATGTGGTTATCAGTTACTATTATAGTGAATTAGATAATTTTTTATATATTGTGTATAGTAGTAAAATTTAAATCACAGATACGATTGGCAGCACGGTATTCAAGCTCGAACTTGGGATCCTGTCATTGAATATCGTATTCTGAAGGAAACTGGGCGAATTAAAGTGGTCATGAGCGACACCATAGATAGACAGACTAGGATATCCTTGACCTTTCGATGGACGAGGACCGGAAACTGTGAATGTTCCTACAAGACATTGTGCGATATTTCGCATAAAACTACAACCGATTTGGATGACACCGTGGCTTCTAATCTAGAAGAGTTGCATGTTCATCAGGTAAGATTTTTACTGTTCACCATATAAATTAAATAATAAAAATGGATAATATTTTTTATCATAGGTAAAGGAAATACAAGGAAGTGGCTCATTTGATGCTAAGTGGCCATAAATAAATTGAACTTTTTGATTATTTAATATTGATTAATTGATTGAAATGTAACAACATATTACAACCAAATATTAACTATTGAAACAATATTCTTGTGTCATTAATACAAGTTAGTTAAGTTTTGCCAGGAAGCCTTACTGGCAAAACTTAACTAGGAGATTATCAAAACCTAGTAAATTTCGATAGCTATGATGTCACCCAACATTCATTTCAGAAAGTTTCAAGTCTTTAAAAGAGTTCCATGTTTCAAATTGAGAAGCATAATATATACGACTAAAGTATGTACAATTTTCTAATAAGTTCCAGGCATAGCATTAGCTTATTTAAATATTTATGGTAATTCCATAGTATACTATATAAAACGACAAGTCTCAAATCTTCAATGACTAAATTCTCTTCAATGACCTTCTTAGGACAAGGTTCCGCCTTCTCTGGCACTTTCGACCCAGTCACGCAACAGAAAAAACCAATTCTCTCGACAGTCTGTGTGAAATTACACCTATAGAATATAGGCTCAATTGCCATAACATCATGTTGTGTTGTTATCTTATGTGTTAACTTGCGTTTTATGCTTAGCTGTTAGTAAAGTAGAGTATCAACTACATAAAACAATGATTATGAACATTAGCATCCCGCAGGTATATGAACAAATCTCCAGGCACTTCAGTACCACTCGACACCAAGTCTGGCCGAAAGTCGTGGATTTCTTGCGGGAAGTCCCTACAGGCTCCGTACTGCTCGACCTTGGTGCTGGCAATGGCAAGAATATACTCAAAAGAAACGATATACTACAGGTGATATAAATTTCTTTTTATGGAGATAATAGAGTTGTGATTATAATTTTTTTTAAAGTAATATTATTAATTTATATTCTTACATACATAATCAATGGTCATGGTAGAGGAAGACTGCAAAAATGTAAAATAATCAAAAATACCTCTTTTTTTTATAACGCGTCCCTTCTTCATTAATGTATTTTAAAGTTTGCGAATAAGATCAAAACCTGATTAACATCGCATTCGCAAAACTTCGTAAAACAAAATTTAAAAGAAAACTTGATAAATTAAGATTAAAAAAAATAATAACGTCAGTGGGTGAATGATTTGTTTGAAATTACTGCATTAAGTTCGCAGATTTATCCTATAACAAATAAAGCAGTCATCGCAAGTGTTCTAACTATGCTTTGAGTCTCACTATTGGTCAATAATTGACATATTATTCCCAAATTAGATAGCCGGGGAACGCAGCAACGGTTTGTTAAACGAATGCAAGAGCTTCGTCGGAGATTTGCCAGCAGCGGACTGCGTGAGACTGGACTTGCTTCTGGTGGGAATCAAAGATAGATGTGCTGATGTGATCATTTGCATTGCGGTCATACATCATTTTAGTAGTCAGGTTAGTTCACTTTACGAATTATATACTTTATTTGTTGGGTATTTAAGATGATACTCATATATTTCCATTTATAATAGTTTTTGTGAAAAACCATTCATAATTGTTACGTTCCTACCAACTTATAATTTATGCATCTTCGAAAAGCTCAGGCCAAAGTCTATCCAGCTCGAAGGACCAGATATGTTCGTTGTAATAAATATTTTTATTTTTATTAGTCTAGACGAGCACAGGCAGTAGCAACAATTGCTCGATTACTACGTTCAGGGGGACGTGCCCTCATCACGGTGTGGGCGAAAGACCAAACCAAATCAAACTATCTGTGCAAAAAAAAGGAAAGGATGATTAATAATAATAGCACAATCGAAGTCGCAGGCGTTAACCTCCCAGTACACGAGAACAGAACACAGTTCCAACACAAAGATCTGCTCGTGCCATGGAAATTAAGAGGCGTGAAAGAGAACAAACTGGCAGATAAACCGGATAGCACATTGCTAAGGTTCTATCACGTGTTTGAAGAAGGAGAGTTGGAAGAACTTTGCGTGTTGTCCGATTTAGTTGTGGAAAACAGTTTTTATGATGAGGGAAACTGGTGTGTTATTTGTAAAAAAATATAAATTACTATATTATCTCGTATTTTATTGGATAAGAATAATTTTGCCATTCGTATTAAAGTTTCAAACTACTGTAATGATATAACGAAGGAAGTTATGCAACAAAATGTATCAAAAATCTTATATTGACTTATTTTAAGGTTTCATCAATGCCAATTGTAATAGAGGGACAATGGATATCGTCGATAAATCCGCCAAAACGGCGTCCACATTTTGAATACTATTCACTTGAAATATATTTTCCTTTCTGAAACTCAAAATGGCGACCGCAAGCAATGGCAGAATGTCCAAAGAATCGTAGCCTAAGATAGCGTCCCATAGAAATAGCAGCTGATCCGGGGGAAGATGGCCGCTGAAGGCCCTCATTAGCCATTTAAATACAACTCTTATACTGAAAACAAGATATAATTAGTCTATTATTAGTTATTTTAAACTTTATTATTGTTTTTGTATTATGTTTACTTACGGATTGACGTTAATATTTCTGAAGTGTATCCAAAGCAATGGTTCGTTAGCTTCCAATAGTCTTTCATACAATAGACATAGACAAACAATGCCCTTAAAAAAATGAATTACACATATTTAAGAACAAGTAAGATCTTATTGAAAGAATATTGCGACAACGGGGCCATAGACAATCCAAAGTTAAGAAGAATCAAGAAACAAGTGGTGTAAAAGGCTTATTTATGGCCGTATAAGCAGCTCAGCTCGGAGACTCTCTAGTCAAATTAGAGGAACGAGAAAAGTTCACCACATAAGTTTAATCCAGTACTTATTTAATTTGTAATGTTTTTTTTACATGCTCTTAATATTTACACGTTTTTGATTTTATTTATTCGTTTATATCAATAAATTAACTATTATCGTATAAATATCCGAACTTAAATGTCTCTTCAAATGTTTCCACTATTGTAAATCGTAAACTTACAAGTAGGTATACGATTAACTACCCGTTAAAGTTAAAAGTAAATTGGTATATTTAATACGGTTACAGACGATTCACAAATAGGTGGGCAATGCACGTAATTTTTCCGATAAGTGTTTATTAATAGCAGTGATACTTTATCTTCAGATGAACTGCAAGCTCGATAGCGCTATTTGTTCGCTCGACCTCGTGTACTTGTATAACATAAGTGCAATGGAAATAATCACCTGAGGGTGGGTAGAAATGAAATGCAAACGATGCCAGTAGCGAATGTAGAAAGCCCTGAACGTATAGTACAGTTGGACGGGCTCGTCGTAAAGATAGCAGAACGGCGTGGCTGTTGATAGAGAACTTTATATAAACAATAAAGACTTCCAAATCTAGCAATAATCCGGAAATCGGAATT
The DNA here is from genome assembly GCA_029286785.1 of Meandrusa payeni. Taxonomy (NCBI): domain Eukaryota; kingdom Metazoa; phylum Arthropoda; class Insecta; order Lepidoptera; family Papilionidae; genus Meandrusa; species Meandrusa payeni. Next base: position 10,125,928 of record JAGSMX010000013.1, read on the forward strand.
TGAAAGTAATACAGTAATTTTGTAAGGTAATCATCGTAAAGCATTAGAAGTACCAGTGTAGTTTGGAAAAAAATTGCCAGTTCTATGGACTGCCGATAGATGTGAAAACTTTTAAATATGAATTTTAGTATTGAAATTTCAAATTATCATAATCAATCTGGTTTTCACATCCATTCACTCTCCGAGCATCAATTATATATATGTTTTAAGCTTTATATATTGTATTTTTGTATATTACGGGCTGTACAAGATGGCAATATTTAAATGCGACATTAGCATGTCGGTGACAGTAACCCATTAGATTTTGCATCATCTAAAAGTGCCCAACGAGGCTAAAGAAGTTTCACTACAACTAACAAAACAACACTGTCATATTATATGACAATAGAAAAGCGCCACCTATTAGCTGGGTACGTAGAATCCGACAAAACGTAGTACAACAAGTAGAACTAATCAAGAGATGGCAGCAAATGATTTTCACTGACCGAAAAGTGCTCGATGCAGCTTTAAGTTTTTGACTTCAAAAACCTTTACTGCACACAATGAAAAACGAAGCTTAGGATATTTTTAATATTTTTATACTTAGCATATTTTTGATCTACTTACCGTACATAGAGAAGCCATGAAAGGGTATGATACCACTCGGCGGAAAGGCGGTGACGCTATCGGGCGAAGTCTGTTTGCCTTTGATCGTCACAGTTAGAGCATTGCCTACGCTACCTTTCAACTGCTGTAGTACCTCGCCGTCCCGTGAAAAACATAGCATTACCTGGATAGCAATCGATAAGGATGATAACATAACTTATGTTCTGCGGTCAAATCACGTTATACAACGATTCTGAGCTGTTAGAACAATCAGAAGGTGAAGTTGAGAGAAGAAGACTCATGAGGTCTGTAAGTATTTCTTGACATGAGATTCCATGCTACATATTCCAAATTGTCTTCTTCACACGGATTTAGAGGGGTGGGGTGGCAACCGGGGCCACAGTCCCGGTGCCTACACCAGAAAGGGGGCCCCCACAATAGAGGCTTATAAACTTTAATAAAAATGAAAAATTGTAGTGTTGGAGTTTGTTTTAACTGTTTGTTTTGTTGTATCTTTACTCATTGAACTAATTAGAGGATTTCTTACCACTGCATTTTCAAACAAAATAAGCAATGATTTAGTCGTCCACTCGTATTGTATGGCTTGGGCCTCCAGATCTCTAAATCTGGCCCTGTTTCTTCGATTTGCTAAATGTGCTGCATTCAACATTAATCAGTGATAGAGGAATAAGCACCTTACCTAGGAAAGTACTAGAGTAGAATATAAACATAAGGTATTCATACTTTTTAGTTTCGGCCGGTAAATAAGGTGATGGAAACAAATTCTTTTCTCTGTCTAGTTTTTGCTCTGGCCTGAATAGCAATGGAGTATGAAAATACGAATTGGGTGTGGTGATCTCCTCATACTTGGTGAAGCACTAGCCCGTTTGACCTTCTTCATAATTTAATCATAAGTTTGAATCCATTGTTTCATGTCAGGAATAAAATCTCATCAAACCTGGTAAAGTAGATCTTCGAACACAAAGTACTGGTCATCATTGGAGGCGGTCAGTTGTACATCCTTGAATATGAGCTTGTCTATCATAAGGTCCACTTCGAGGACTTTCCTCTTTAGTTGATTGAAATATGCCGTTTGCTGAAGAAAATAAATTATCTGTTCAAAATAGATGTCGGATTGCCAAAAAAATATGGGCACACACCTTGAGACATTTTGATAATTTTTTTATTACAAATATTCTGATAATGATCACTTAAAAATCAGGTAAGCCGTATGAATGTTGCAACTTAAAAAAATTGTATTGTTTTAAGTAAATATTTTTTTTTCTTAATCTATGGCTAATAATATATATATATAAACCGAAATCTATGGAGGCTTCGGTTATTGCTTATTATTTAAGGGTTAAATAATGTTTATAACTCATTACCGAGACTTTAAAGAAAGATGCACCCAATGGTTGTTACAGGAATGGGGCTTGCTTAAAGAAGAACCACAAACTCACAATACGCGATGTATGTATTATTCTATTATGATGTCTGTAAGCTGAAGAACGAAATGGAAATAGCAATGCCTGTCTACCAGTTTTCTTCTGCCTATGTCAATGCAACTACAGCTTCTACCATTATTATCTACCTGTGGAGTGATCTCGACACCAAGTACTTGAGCCCAGAGTCCCGCTCGGAGACAATGCGGGCTTCCACGTTTAAGGAATTCTTGCGCAACCGGCGCGTAACGGAGTGCCGATACACGGGCTCCCAGCGCCGCACGCTCTGCCACCAATGTGCTGGAACCTAACACGCAGCTCGATTCGGGATTCGCCCCGAGCAGGGGCTCTCCACTTGCCCACTCGGGGTATTCTTTGCGCTGAGAAAATGATGCAATTTAGGTGCGTCTAAAAACGTTTACATGTAAAGTATTTTATATCGATTTTTCGCTATGAAGTTTCGTGGCGTGTAGATCGGTTAGAGTAACTTGAAAATAACAATATATATGACGTTAGAAGACAGTACTTAGATTTAGCTTTTATTTTTTTTATAATATTTTCGGGCAAGATGACGAAACTAAGCAAATGAATGAGCCCAGTGCTAGCAAAGTGATTAGAAATTTATAGAATTCCAACTATTTTAATATAGCCAAAATAATATTTAAATTTCACCCCATTATATTCCTGGGTTGAGATTTTTCACACCTTCATCCCGATTCAACCTAGTATGTACTTACATCCATATCTTCAAATTACGTGTACACTTTTCATCAACACGCTAAGGAGAAACACTACTATTACTATTAATAAAATGCAAGTAAATTTATTCAGTTATAGTACCAATTGATCCAAAGTTTTCACTTGTAGTGGCAGATGTGCAAACTCCCACTTAGGCTCATCTCTGCAATGATAGAATATTATTAACATCCCACATAATACAGATTGTAATTAAAAACCCTTAAGTACATGACAAATCACATGTCTTTAAAGATTCAAACTAGGTAACCCTGTGCTATAATTTCCTGGCGACCTCTCTCCTAACCTTTTTCAATTTCATAAATGAAAGTGAACTTTTTTTTACTGTATTATCCATTCTATTAACAATATTTATATATTGAAGCTTTATTCTTATTGCAGCATTATAATGTGTATAAATTAATGTATGTGTGTGAGTGTCTAAGCGTCCTATAAATAATAGATTAAATTTTTGTTAAGTATACCAAAAATAGTATAATATTGCAACGGTTCAATTATGTCCATACTTACTCTCTCGTAAACGGAACATAACCCGATAGTGTTAGCAGCACATCCAAAAAGTCCTTTGGCGCATATACGGGCCTGTATTTCGAAAGATCTGTAAAACATTTAATTCTGCGTAATTTATTTTATTGTTCGTACAGCAAGGGACTGGAATAGTTTGTCCGCGTGTGTCTTTCCTTCCGATTATAATGTGGTGTTTTCAAGAGTAGAGTGAATAGGCATTTACTAAGCTAGTGCGTCTTACCATCCAGGACTGCATTTCCTCTTAATATCAGGTGGGATCGTAGTCAAACACTTCCTTAGAAAGTATTAAAAAACGTTTTTTTCTAGTTAACTAAGGTGTTCTAGCTGGTATCCCTAGTTCGGTTCTGTGATCAAAGATCGCTTACCACTATCGCTATTCGAAGGGATTAGACATGGTCAAATAAACTATTAACGCAGCACGTCTCGCTCGAACTATGTTGCAGTCTGTTGGATATTGCATATTGCGCTGCAACATGATTTTGTGACCTAAGACAGGCGAAAAGCTCGAATACTTATCTAACATACTTCTCGCATCTTCAATGGGTTGCGGATAATTTATTGCAAATCCTTACCCAAATTATATGTACTGAGTTCATTCCATTTTTCGGCGATATCCTCTTGTTCACTTTGGGGTCTGAGTTTAGCTAAAGAAGTTTCTAAATCCGAACACATGGAGTTTAACGATTTGTGTATCCTTTTTTCCCATTGAGCGCTGGCTTTGGACAAAGATGTAAGAGGGTCTAATTTCTAAAAAGATGTTATTTTTAATTGATAAGGAATACTTACTATTTTGTTTAAAAAACAACTAAGAACTTTTATATCTAATACTTACATGCTGCTTACTCTGTGTTCGAACCCAGTGGTAAACAGTATTTCGTAGTTTTGTGTCTAAGCCTTTTTCTTTCATTGCCTCTTGTAGACTTTGTTTAAAATCTTCTTTTTTTACGCTCGGAGACGAAACCAATTTCTGTTATTTACAATTAGTTGGTTTATCTGAACTTTATAAGACTACACAAAAGAAACATTAATGGTCGAATTCCGTTATTATTTAATTATATAACACGTTTACCTGTATATCGCTGTAAAAAGATTTATAAATAGAGAGATTTTTTATTTCCTCTGCTAATTTTAAAGCTGTATGGTGGATGGCTTCTTCGTTTAAACTGTCCATTATTGAAAATTCACCAATTAATTTTTATTTTCTGATAAGTAACCAAAATAAACATTGAAACGCAGTTTTATTTACTTCCTATAAAGGACTTGTTTGTTGCTTAGTAACAATAGTTTCTTTAAAAGACTAAGGGGTTGATGTGTACAAGACTCGGATACTGATTTATCTATATTTTCGAACGTCTAAGTTTTTTACATGTCTTTGAAGGCTGTAATTGCAGCAAAAAGTACTTAGTAGTAGTAGTTTCTTTAGTCTTAGGACTTAGTTTGTAAACTTGATTATTATTTCAAAGTGTGATGCTGCTGGTGTATCTTATTAAATATATAAATAAATTATTTTTAAACAGTATTTTTTTATGTTGGCAGCACTAATCCGTCATAAATTGTCAAAATAATTTTAGAGTTTGTCATTCAGTGTTTTGATAACAAAGAAAAAATGGGAAAAATATTTTTACACCACATCGGTGGAACGAGGCTATTTTCATGCGCGACTTGTGATGTTAATCTCACCAATCGTGCAGAGTTAATTAGCACAAGGTTTACTGGGGCGACAGGTTTGTTATATTTATTTTAAGCGATTTAATATGCCCTACATGTGAAGGCCAAGGTTCTATTATCCTAGACCATATTACTGCTTTAGAACTCGAATAATTCTCTCCACATACGTAACTCAAAAAATGTTTGTACTATTTTCCTGCGTTCCGAATGATATTGACCTTTCACTTTCTCCGCCATAAATAAAAGTTCCATGCACTGATGCTATAACGTCTACGTTGACTTTGTAACTATGACTAACTTTAGGAAATGTAAAAGATCTAGAAAAGTACAATTCCAGCACGGATAATCTTAAAATTTTCGCAATAAATTTTTAAATAACTATGCTAATAAATTCTTTGTAATTTTGATTACAGAAAACTAAAACAGGAATATTACTTGAACTTTTTTAAAAATAAATATGTATAATATTATTATTTAGTATTCATTCTCCTAATTTATTTAAACATAGCAAGTTAATAATATATATCAAGGTCTATTTTTCACTGAACATATGTAACATATTAAATTGTAATATATTGTTCTAAGTCTGTTACAATCTATTCTTTCTCAAGAATATTTTTGCCTTAAATTTTATAGAATAATTAATATTTTTATAACTATTTATGTTTTATACAAATTTTTATAAATATGTTGTAAAATACCAGGTAGAGCTTTCCTGTTCCACAAGGTGGTCAACCTTGTATACTCAGAGGTACAGGATCGTGTGATGCTGACTGGTCGGCATATGGTGCGTGATGTCTCTTGCAAGAACTGTGCTAATAAGCTCGGCTGGGTCTATGAATTTGCTACTGAAGAAAATCAAAGGTATGTATAGTCATTGTGCGACTTTTTGCAGTGGTCAGAAATTATAATTATCTATAATGCTTAAAAGTCAACATGATGAAAAAACAACAAAATAATTATTAAACATTTTTACTAATTATATAAAAACTAAATAAAAACATAAAAATTTAATAATCATCGGATTCAGAAATGGAAGACATGGTTGAATCGGTATGACTATCCTCACCGTCGCTAACCTCAGTTATCAATTGATCTATGGTATCTTCAATTAATCCATCTCTTTGCTGATAATTTTCTTCTAAAATTTTGACGTGATCATCAAAGCTACGCCAATCTTCCTCTGTAACCAGAGAGATTGCCAGCTCCGTAACATCTTTTAACCTTTTTAGGGATAGATTGGAATTAACATCATGTTCCTTTACTATTCTTTTCACTTTTGCCCAAGCCAACTCTATAGGGTTGAGGTTGCACATGTAAGGTGGTAGTCTTACTACAACATGGCCATGACTTCTGATGAATTCATCTATTTTAAATGATTTTTCTATAGGTTTATGTAACTGAACCAATTGAAAGAGCTGATCTTTTCTCATCGCAAGTGACGCTTCCACATTATTCTTTGTTAACCATTCTAACATTATTGTTTTTGTGCTGGACTCTGTTGGGACTTTATTTTCTTGTATACTGTGACACGGTGCATTGTCCATCACAACAACGCTGTTTTGTGGTAGATTAGGGATTAAAATACAAGTGGCCCACCTCTCAAAGTTAACACTGTTCATCTGCCCATGATAATCACCCGAGGTAGTGCCAGCTTTAAAAAGTAGTTTTTCTCCATTTACAAAACCCTCTCTTGATCCTGCGTGAACCAGAATGAGCCTGTTTGTGGAGCTAATATCTGTCAATGCTGGGTCTGCCAATATTGCGTCGATCATTTCATTTCTCCAACATTTTTTAAAAGTGAGGTTATTATCTACCCATGTTTCATACAGAAAAAAAATATTTCGATCGTCTTGCCTATATTGACGAATTTCCCGCAAATAATTTGACCGTGCATATGCAATAGCTGGCCTCTCCACAAGAATTCTGCGTTTATTATGACATTTAAGCCATTTATATCCCATGTCTTTTAACAATTTTCTTAAACTGGTCACGCCCCATGGAAACTCGATTTTCTCTCGAATAGCTGTGAGGAGCTTAATACAGGTCGGAACAGTTTTTTTAGTCAAATAAAACTCCTCAATGGTTCTGTGTATAAGACTTCGATCAAAATTATCGACATTTAAATTATTCTTTTTGTTACATAGCCTATTCCTTTTAGAAGGAGTAATAAGAGGCCCTTTTTTGGCTTCATTTTGAATTATAGCCAATGTTCTTTTTGAAATACCGGTATAACGGCTTGCTCGATCGAAAGCATTATTTAAATTAAATGTCAAACTTTTGTTCTGCTTTTCTTCAATACACATGTCTAAAACATTTTTTGCCATTTCTCGCGCTTGGCGATGGATAAAAACTCGTTTTTTTGTAACAGAACGTGATGTACTCGGATCACTCATTATAAAAAAACACGGGATCGCAACTAAATCAGCATTAACGCGATAACGCTGTGGGCGTACGATAGTTATCAAGGACGCACGGCACAGCACTACACTGCAAGCGTGCGAGGCGGTGGGCACGGACAGCGGGGGGAGATGCTCGCGCTCTTTACCTCACGCCCTGACTGCATTCAACTCGCGACTGACTATTATATTAGTCCTGTATTAAAACAGGTCAAACAAGATGTCTGTTAGTCCTGTTACTGTAACGAAATAATAACAGATATCATTATCTATTATTAAATAACAACCTGTTATTTTTTGAGCACAGTCTGCCAGTCAAATGACGAACCATGACAACAAGGAAACGATGCGATTCGATGTCAAATAAATTTCACCTTTATTTAGACCGTTTAAAGTTGTAGTTACATTGGACATTTTGTGCCCAATGCCGTCGATGCTCACAAAGACGTTCGCTTCGGAAATATCGGAAAGTCGCCTTTATTTTAACGTTTCGTTTCAAGTTATTTCTGTTGTAATTAGTATAATGAATAATGTAAAAACCTATTAAAATAATTACATTGAAAGATCTTTTTTGATAAATACGCCTCCCTCCTAGATTATATATATGACAGAAGAAAAACATTGTGAGGAAACCGGCATCTCGGGAAAAATTGTGACATGTGAAGTGCGCCATTCCACACAGCAGCATGCCCAATATACCCAAATATATGCCCTATGCCCAAATACTTTTGGTCACATAATTAGCTTAGCTGTAACTTTTTTACATATGTCAAAATGCCTTTTTCACAAATACACCCAGAAGGGTACCACACAGCTTATAATGACGACGCTCATTTGCAACTCATTGACTTATAGTTACATCCCAACAAGATATTTTAAATGAAGGGATGTTTTTACTCTATAGGATTAAGATAGTATACTGTTAGCACTTTCCAAACCACAAAATGTACAGTAGTTGTAAGTTATTCTATTGCACAAATGTTGTTGCTTTTTCTTCAATAAACCACTACACCCTCTTCCATCTTGATTGTCAAAAAAAAATATATGTTGGCGTGAGTTAACAACACATTACAGCTCATCTTGGTTAAGTGACCACTCTTACCAACAATCAACACCAGAGGAATTACAGGTCCTTAAGCATTCATCAGCCGAAATGCAGAAGTATTGTAGCCTACTGACATATTTACTACATGTTATAGAATAGAAGTATTCAGCAAGGATTTGGCACTGCCCAAATTGTGCCATTCTACTGCATGATTTTAAATTAGTGGTCAAATGTTAGATTATAATCTAAAACCTTATGTTTCACAGGTTATATCCTAAACCGCTAGACTATTGTCCTCTGTAATTGATTATGTTCTGAAGATGCTAATTTTTTGCTTCAGATACAAAGAAGGCAGGGTGATCTTGGAGAGAGCACTGGTCACAGAAAGTGATGGCATTGAGGAAATTCAAGTGAACAATGATGATTAACTTGTATTCTTTAACAGCATCTATAGCTTTAGGATGTAAATTTTTTATTGTGAACATGTCGTAAAGGACATAGTCCGCAGTCCATACAAAGTTCGCCTAAGAATCAACAGGTATCTAATACTGATTTTCAGGTTCTACTAATTACCGATGCATCTTTGAAAGTAGATTGAAACAACGGACACATCAAAGAATTTAGTAATTAATAAAAATATGTTCCATTTTAGGTTATTTTTTAATATAATTTCGAACAGTAGTTAATTCAGTTTTTAAGCCTATTTTTTAATTATAATGATTCATAATCTCATTTTAACTGATTTAAAATGTCTGTATCTAGTTAGATTGTGGTATATATGATAACACAAATGAACTCACTACACAACAAAGGAATTTAACAATGACAAATGATGTCATAAGTAAAATATATTTACAAAATGGAGATATAATTCTCGACGCCCACAGCGCTTTAAATGCTTTAGCTCTTTTTACCTTACGTAGAGATTCAATGCTGTCTAACCTATATATATAATCTATAGTCCTACCGTTAGCGCTTCATAATCGTACGGCGTAGTCAATAAAACTACATTTAATTTTTGAAACAAAATTGTAAAGTGTCCGTGAAATTCTAGTACTTGTATTTAGTGGCATAAATTATGCTGAGAATTATAATATATATCACATTTCTGCTAATTCCAAGGCGAAGTTGGACCGTCTCCTTTGATGCCATGATAAAATGGCAATCGTCGATTGAACAGAAACATTCGCATTAAAAGTTACATACAATATGATGTTAAGAATATGTTACTGCGATTTAAATTAGAATATCAATATTTAATAAGTAGGGACAACTGAGCAGAACTGTAGAATGTTATAAAAAATACTTGTAAACATGATTGTTAAAATTAAATTGATGCAAATAATTTGTCCGACTTTGTCGAAAAATAAAACATGTAATAACAAAACTTGACTTTTTATATGTACTACACTCATATATTTTGCAGCCATATTAAGGTAAGTGTAAACTGACAGAGAAGATGATTGATTCCGGTCTACTTGTGTTCCAAGGTGATCATATTAGTTCCAGATGTGCCATCAATTAGCCTTTTGGTGCACCTTTCCACCAAGCAAAATCTAAACTACCTATTTCTTTAACTCCACCTGTTTTGCTATTCTCATTCATTTTTGCTCTTGAACAATATTTATAATATATTTTGGATATATTTATAAATATATAGATACTTATAGATGGAGCTCAAATTTTACTTTAGTCGTGTTGTCGAAAATAAGTAAATTTTTTAAAATGATTATGACGGTAAGATCGGAAAATATTATTTATATTTCATAATTGTGTAATTCTCGTATCTAAATATAATGACACAAGTTCGATATTTAAAGTGATTAATTGAAATACACATATCATTCAATATCACATTTTATTCATTATTATATAACACAACATATATCTTTTGCACATAATTCTTTATCTCTGTATTTCCATTCTGCAGTACATCAGCTGATCAGCGTTACAAATTGGAATATTATATAAATAAGATACTAACAACTTAAAATATTGCAGGAAGAATCGAGCAGTGGAATTCTGAACTTGACCTGTCTCCGATCACATAGTTTAGCACCTAGGTTAATAATCGGTCTTTAAAAGAATCCTAATTATAATTTCACTTTTTAACTGAAATTTTTACCATATAAATATTTTCATTATCATTAATTATTATTAAGATATGCAAATTTATATACATGTCTATAACAGAATAATTTTTATACCCGAAACTCTTAATTCGTACTACCAATAACATAAACAAATATAATATTTTATTAAGTAACAAGTCTCTATTCAGATAAAAGTGTACGAATATCATTCTAGGACTGTCAATAATTTGATTGACCTCTCTTAGAGCATTTTAAAAACTCAATAATTATCACTACGCCTAACATTAAAAATTATTGCTGTTAATTTAGACAAAGTTGTATTCTATGTTGTTATAGTACAAGCACATCGCAGTTAATGACATTTAACCTACACTACAGATTTGTTCAAGGAATTCCACTACTAGATGCAAAACCTCCTTACATCATATAACTTAAAAACTGAAAATAAATTTCATAAAAATATCGCACCATCGCGTCCACGGCGAACCATGGGTCAATTAATTCACATAAAGCACCTCATTTTTACACTTTGAAAAATAAAAAAATCTATGGATCGTTATATTAAAACCAGACTATAAAAAAAAAATTGTTAATGGGTGTGTATTCAAAATTCTTATCCATATTCATACACTCGAGCACATTGACTTTAGAATGAAATTGGGAAAAATTACAAGCAATGACCATAGTATCGACTCTAATGAAAATCTAATACAGAACTATTTAGACACAAATGGGATTATAATTTTCTTTAGTCTTTATTATATCTTAGTTACACGTCAATTTGTTTGCAAAATAAAAAATATACTCTTTCTAATTCAAAATCGAATTCGAGATCACATTGAAGCTAAGCTCCTAGCTTCATATAGTACATATTAAAGCAATAATTTGAAACATTATCAGGTCTCCGTTCTGTAATAAAAGTAGTTTTTTTTTTAAATAAAGTACTTTAAAATAGTATCTTTCTTTTATCATAGTATAACCTAGTGGTGATGTGTATTCGAAGATATTTTGATACGAAACCGTAAAGTATGTAAGATGGACTCGAGCCATGTTAATTATCTCTTTTGACGTAAAATGTCGGCCTACCAACTACGCCGATAGAATATGCTTAAGTTCAAAAATGTTGGATTTTTTTTTAAATTATTAAGTGTATATATCGATTAATGATTTTTGAACGTTTCCATTAAATATTTTTAGTGCTACGGTGACTAAATACTACGTATAACCTCACATCAATTTTATGTACATTGGAAATGTTACAAGCGAAAAATAATAATCGCGTCTATTTATATTCACACAAAGATTGAAATTTTACCATTAAACTTGCGGATTAATTACACCTCAGGGCTCCAAGTCTGCTATTATCGCCAAATTTTCATTATGACAACCGGCCAATTACAATTTAATTGTCATTGCGCAACAAACCGTAATCTTGTAATTTTATTTTTTGATAAATAGATCTAATCAATAGAATTTTTTGATTATTTGCTATCGAATAACTGGTTGAAATGTAACGACATATTTGGAAGATGTCATTATGTTCGAGATTACCAAATAATTATTGTAACATGTTACTGACGTGCCATAGGCAATCCCATTGGCACAACTCATTAACTAAAACTAGCAAAAATTCGACAATTATGATATCACTGAACTTTCACTTCGACATAATTGTAATAGCATATTTCGGGCCCTGATGCCTTCTTTATTATACATTTAAAACATAAGGAATATATAGGATTGTTTTTGAATCTTTCTCTATTTAATCAGTATACAACAATCAAATTGATAAAAAGAATCTTGGATTTCCCACAAAAAAAATCATTCTCGATTGTTCGGTATATTGTGCTTTGTACCTTTTAACTGTAAAGATAGGGCGATATCAATTGTTGTTCAACATGTAAAAATATCTCGAAATAAAATTAAGAAAAAAAAATCTGACCGTTATTAATATAAGGCGCCTTTAAAACCAACATATTTCGTTATACATATATATACTTATGTTCAATACTATAATTAAACTGCATTATTGTGATTTTATCGACAAAATTGATCGTTTAAAATATTTGAAGTATTGTGATATTAGAACCTACGAACCCCTACATTGCCGACGGATAAAGCTTTCGATAAGAACCATTGCGCCCTCCTGGCTCCATTCATAAAAAAGCTACGGCTTGTGAACGTGACCGAGGCGTCTTCTTGGGGCTATCTTCTATACCGAATCGTTGCTTTTCCGTTTCTATAAAGTCCAGCACGGCCATATAAATGAACTTATATTGGGCCTCGTTTTGCACCATTCCAGATCGCTGGTCTCTCACCATCTGCACAGTGCGGTGTATGTCTATTTCACGGTTATTACCTGTCTTTCTTATTTGATCCAAAATCATGTCGATGACTATGAAGGTACCAGTTCTTCCGATACCGGCGGAGCAATGTACACATACTACCGGCTGGGAGGGAGGATCCGGACCGTTCATAATTTGCTGGAGTCTATAATTGACATCCAAAAGGATGTTTAAGACCCGTCCAGGCTCTGATGGAACACCATGATCAGGCCACGCAGTGAAATGAAAATGATAGATAGTTCGCTTTACGTTAAACTCGTCAGTTTTCGTAACGACAAAACGTCTTAAGGTGTAGTCTTGTGTAGAGGATTCCGATTCGTTAAATATAGTATATTTTTTTATGACTTCGGTCTTGTTTAAGTCGGGCCAGTAACGCTCGCATTTCACTTTGCCTCGTTCGATCTCTTTTGTTGTCATTATTATAATGCGGACATCCTCCTGCCATATCATGGACCAAAACTGGTAGATTGTGGTTGACAGACAACCTTGTGTAGCGATGTAAAGTTTGCTGTACACCTGCTTAGAATCTCCGTTTTCTAGAGGCGCCGCATTTTTGGGAATCGTCGTATTAACGTAATTCGGATTTGAACGTAGAACAAATGATGAAATTATATTGTGAGTACCATTCTCAACAGCCCTTGGTGTTTCAGCCCTAGGCCTTTCTTCGGTGAACATAATAGTTGCATGGACAGGGGAGGACCAGTCCTTCCATTTGGTAGAGGTTCCGTCTTTCGGGGAATTGGTCTCAGAGCCGTTGCAATCTTGGGGATCGTAATTGGGATCGGTATTATCACACCGGATATAGTTGGCGTTGATATAATCTGCGCCGGGCGGGGCGTCGGGCGGGATGTCGCGCAACACGACGCGCGTGTGATCAAACGGAATAATGTTTTTGTATCTGTTTTTCCTAATGTTTTCTGGTTTGGAACCTTCCATTCTGTCAAATAATTGCAAGTTCTCCATCATTTGCAACGTTTCGAACTCCTCCCAGAAGCCCTGCTTGTACGCCATGCTCTCGATGGGACCTTCATTTTCTTTTTGGAGCTGTTTCACTCGTGTGTGGAAGTGTTTCACTTGAATTCGCGTAGCATTGAACGGCTGAATGAGTCGCAGGACTTCACCCGTGGTCTCAACCATAGGATAGTTGCGGTAGTGCTCTATCAAGCTTACGAGGTTATCAAATTGTTCTCCTCCGCCAACGTCAAATTTTTCATTCTCTTTTCTTATAATCACGTGTGTCACACGGTCGCGCGTTCTCACAGACAACACAAAGTCCCCAGGCTGTCTCTGGGACTCCCGGACGAGAAAAGAGCCGTTCTTACCGTTTTCCAGCATTATTCTTTCAGCTTCTTTAGAGGTTAACTGTCCGTGATACCAGCGCTCGGTCGTGGGATCTGCACAGTTGAGTGGTGTCTTTAACCTAATGATGTTCCCGTTCCTTTCACGCAGCTGACCCTGATTGTCCATGTAATGCTGGACGAGTTCCGAAAGAGTGGCAAACTTCTCTCCACCGTAAAGATCGAGAAACTCGCCATTGTTTTGGATTTTTATGTGCGTCACTTCGTTACCCCTTCGTACAGAGAGTGTAAAGTCTCCCTTAATGCTCGCGCTGGGCCTTGCGAGAAAATAACCGTCGCCTCCGCAATCCATCAGCAGTTTCTCGGCCTCCACGCCGGTCAACGTCGGATGGAACCATCGCCTAGTGATCATCTTACACTTACAATAAAGCACCAACTAGATACAAAAACTATAAATCTATCAAATTAATATTTTTATTTCTTGCTTCTTATATCTCCATGTAATCTCTCCATTCATCTGAAAATATGAAAATTATACACGTTAATTTATTTTTTCTACACGCCTATACACAGAGAACTTTGTCCCTGTGTCTTCACTATATACCAATCGTCCTACTGTATTTATTATATTTGAAAATGTAATCTCTTGTTTAAAAGTCTTCGTTCTTGTCCAAAAAGCACAAAAAATCTTTTTTGGAGCTCCAGTGCGCTTATTTGAAAAATTATGTACGCATGTTCGCAACTTGTTCTCGGATTAAATCGGAGTCGCACGGACTAATGCTCTATGGTGATCCTCTCGATACCTATAGTCAGAAGTACGGGACACGTTAACACACGTCCTTTGCTCCAACGGCATTGGCTCTTATGAACTTAATGAGATGAAAGTCATAAAAGCCTCACTCTGGGTTGGCGTGAAGCTGAGGTTACTCCTTTTCTGCGTGCGCTATCTCGAGGTCTGACATACATACATAGCCTTGATTAACTAAGGGAAGTACGGACATGTCCTTTGGGGATGATTTGATTCATTGATCGTTGACTGTTGTCGGAACTCTGGGCGGTGAGAAGGGTGCAGCGAGTGTTTGCTGTGTGTGTTGCGTCGAGGCACGTTCGCAGTGTTCGTGGTTTGTTTGTGTGTGTCGCGTGACAGAGCCAATGTTTGTATGTAGTGGCGTTTGGATTTGGTGTGTAAGTGAGCTGACCTACTTTCCCGTCTGTTCCGCGAACGTTTTGACCTCCCCACGTATGACTAGGCGTGGCCGTGCTGCGCAGGGTTTTTATGGGCGATACCATTAGGGTATGGTGTGTTCTAGTTGCTGACCGTTATAAACTCAAATTAGTTAAATTAGATCCTAAACAAAATCAATCTTGCATATATAATATTTCATTTACACCAACATATAGAACAAAATAGATGCCAATTTTCAGCTCATTATTTCTCATATAAGTATCTGTGCTCAAAGTCTTAATTATGTGTGACTCAGTATTACCATCACCAAAAAAGCACAATACAAATAGCAAATTCAACAGACATGTTGAAGTATTGTACTTGATGTACTAAAAATATTTTCTATATGGCGGTATTTAGTATGGAAACAAACATGCTACTTCACTGTAAACCTCTGACTTACTTTCAGTTGATAACTATAAAAAAAATGGCAAATGCATTGTTGGCAGTCTTTGTGGTTTAAATAATTGTGAAACATCATGTACTTTTAAGTACTCTACTTTAAAATATAATATAAATGATAACTACTACTTTGTGTGTAATTGATGTTAAATGCCCGGGGTTATGTCAGAGAGACAACTCTGTTTCATTCAGAAATGACAATTTACTTCACAATTTTCCCATGCGCCATTATATATATAACTTTTTTTAATACATAAAATTAATATGCACAACACCACTGTAGTCTGCTAATTTTCAAACATGGTTATGTAAATGAAAAATTATATGAATGAAATTCTAATTTTTGGTGTAACTGATATTGTTTAGCCTAGCAAAAAGTCTAAAACAAAACTCCATTTGAGCCCATTCTTGCATTTTATAAAGTATTATGCTATGAGATGGCCTGAAATAGTGCTGCATTCTACAAAGCAATCGTAATAATTTGTCAAAGATAGCTCAAGGGATCTGTTTCAGTATAAAATTTATATCCATCCAGACCTATACATATAGTTTGACTTTGGTATTGCTCATGTAAATTAGCTCAACTAGCTCTTAATTCATGGAGGTACAACGAAGCTGTCCATTTTGTTACCCAAAACAGGAGAGATATGAGATTCCATTAGAGAGGATATTTACATATCAATAAGAAGCGGACAAGTTGGCCCTGTCAACTTAAGGTATTAATGGACAGAATTCGTTTAGTAGGAAGTTGTATGTAGTAAATACTCGGGAGAATAATAGATAGGTTGCACTTCGTATTACATATATTCGGAGACTAACACAATAATTCGTATCATGACGGTGCCAGACAAACAGGTACAAATGTAGGTACAAGAAGTTATAGAATGTTTGGTGTGTAGTAGTAACCTTGTTGACTCTTTTGCTCTCATCAGCAATGCTACATTACTTCACTACTGAATCAAGGATCTGCTCAAAGGAGCCTTAAGGCCACTGTATTCACTGATTAAAATGTAGACAAATACAAAATAATTAATAATAAAAATAGATGGGAATGTGGCAAGATTATATGAAATATATTGGCTGCTGTGTCCGAAGAGTGCCCAACTTACATTTAGCCAGATGAACCCACTGGGCTGAATGCATTAGCTGTGTCAATAGTATGACATATATATCCTATTAGGCTGAAAATATTATAAGTGTAAAAAAAGTACTATTCTTATATGGATATAAGATTCTATTTAAAGATAAATAATATACAGTACTAGCATAGATGTTGTCGAATTGACAGGAAAGGATTCCAATGCTCTAAAATCTAATATCCAAAATCAGTTTTAATTTTTTTTAATAAGTTCAACAGGCTCAACAATGGCAATGGAAACAAAAAATTATGCCAGGTTAAACCATAAAATGATAGTGATTCATTTACTAACAGGAAACTTTATTGATATAAGCTACAAATTTGGGATCTGAATAACACAAATGATAGCTTATTTGCTCCGCCACTACATTATATACAATAAATAAGTTACTTATCCATCTAAGCTGGGCCGATAGAGGGATTGATCACTAATTAATACACACTATAAATAAACTCTTTACAACTTAACTTTTTATTCATTCATTAAATCATTGAGATAGACGAAAAAGTTAAGTACAATGTTTGAAACTATAAAACATTTATGATGTTCTTAATCAAAATATTAATTCATTATTAATTAATACTTAATTGTATAAAGTATTAATATGAGCTCAATGTTACACTTGAAGTTGGCCGCGAACATCGCCGTGGGGCATAACGATAGTTTTACGACAAATGTACACATGCTCAACTAGTACAGACAGACATACTTATATACAAGGTAGTACACAAAGGTGTAACTTAAATACGTTTTACGAACAATGTTAAAGTATAGATTTATATGAATGTCTTCTTACCTCTTAAAAGGCACTCGAGCGGCGAGTAATGCAAAATATACCATATTCCTTAAAATAGGAATTATACCGATTGAACTGTTGTTGCTAAGCTGACTTTAGACTTTTTGTTACACTGTTTTCAAGGGCGACTTCACTCATTTACCGATGCACTACACTTTAAACGATTTAAAATATTATTAAAAAAAATTCATACTGATATATGTGACTAGGCGGATATTAAAATAGTAAAATAGACCATTATTTTGTACGATGAGCCAAAATATAATTTCGTTCCCTTGATTGCGTACGGAAATGTCACACAACTTTTTCCGTTTTTTTCTCCACTTTGTCAGATATTGACATTTATACAGATAAACTATTCATACGGAGATATGTATAAACAATTCACAAAGCAATAAGTACCTAGGCTTCCGATTCTAATAATGTTTTATATGATAATATATCCTAATTAATTAATTTATTCTATGAGTATTTAGTATTAATATAAAAAACAATATAGTAAACTTTATTGTTTTTTGTATATTAATACTTTTATAGTAAAACGATTAGATTAAAAATAAAACATTTTATTAAACAACCAAATATTACTTTTCATTTGTTGTAGACGGATTTTTTTGGGATTTACCAAAATAACTTGATATCACTTTTCTAACAGCAAGCCGTTTATTCTGAGTAGTTGAGCTTTCCCCTTGGTTGTGCGAGGTTTTAGGCCAGTGTTCTGCAAAACTTTGTCGCCTGAAAACTTTACCAAGAGACTGCCATTTTTGTTCCGGACTTATCTGTTTATCGTGGAATGTTTCTTTGCTGCCAGATGGTCGGTCACCCTGATGTAAGATATGCTTAATTTAACAAAAGTTGAATAAATTTATATTCAGAACATGTACATAGAAACAGCGTATTTGTTTTTGTATGCTGTACTGAGCAGTGAAACTGATTTCTTGTAACAATTAACAACAATTATTTTTCTTTGTTGATGAGATGTGCCTAAATTTGACGATAAAGTTGTGCGTAATTCTTTTTATATTTTGTATTTCAAAATTTTAGATGAAATGTGGGTGACATGAGCACAGTGCGATTATATGTTTCTAATATGTTCTGGAATATATGTTCTGTATGTAATTGAAAAATTTAATTAACAATATAAAGGGATAAGTTTAGAAATGCTTTTTTATGAAAGTAACTCACATTACTGATCAAAGTTAAAAATAAAGGAATTATTCTAAAATACATTACAGAATTTGATAATACTTACATCATTTGACTTGGTTGATCGAAGCTGACCACGAAAAAAACTGGATATAGATTTCTTCCAATTTCTAGGATGTTTGAAAGAATTTAAATCTAAGCTACCGGAGCCATCTGCCGGTACTTTATTTTTCTTATGATACGTTTCCTCTTCCTTTTTCATAGAATCCTTTTGATATTGAGTACCCTCAGGGCATAACATTTTGCTTTAATTATTGTTGTTTTATTATTTTATCAATAACTATGGTATGTTTTAAAAGTTTAAAAATGCTTGCAAATGTGTCATATTAATGAATGCATTTGTTTAAATTACAAATGTCAAAATTGAAAATGGAATGTAACCTTTTTATGCTCATGAATATATTATTTTTAAAATAAAAACTTTGTGTTGTACTTCCTTTTAAAATAAATTGTTAACAGGTAAAGTTGGGCACTCAAATCACTTTAGATTTTTATAATATTAAGTGGAAAACAAAATGGATGACAATTTCCAGATAGCGGATTGAGACCAGTCATGTCGAAATTCCGTTTTTTTGTCCAGGTAGCCGTTTTTTAAATTCGAAATTATAATTTTAAATTTATTAATAAAAATATATTAAATATAATTTTAATTAAAATTTTAATCTTTTGAATGAACTGGCATATTTACGCCAGCGTTAGTGTGTGCATAAAAATAGTGAAATAGGCTTCCTCGATTTTAGACCTTTGTCTTTTTCTGTTTTATATAAATAAAAGATATAGAGAGCGGGAAACCGTACTGCGTTAACGTTTATTTCATAAATAAAGGCCGTCTGTATATTAAACACAATTATAGTACTATAGCTATTTTAGTTTAATTAAAAGTTAAGATAGTTCCGATTATCCCTAATTCAGATTGAAATTATTTGAAGTAACAATGCAGACAACAATTTTATCTACAAAACAAGTATATGTTTTTTATATTTTTACTATTATGTGGTGATTGATTGATGATGATGGCATTATAATTTGTAACTTTTTTTAGGAGTGGACTAAAATATTTCCAAAACAAGTGACTGAGAATTACACAAACTCTGTTGCTTTTATGAAACAATTGACAGTTGTGGCCCTGAGTGCAATAACATACTTGAAAGATGTGTTTCCTGCCGATAGTTATACCATAGAAAAATTTGGAGGTATTACCTTAAGAATATTAAGACAGAAGTGTCGAGATGAGTCTGCACACTTTCTAAGCACAGCGTTAATACAAGCCTTTGATGCATTTGACAAAAAATATGTAAGTATTTTTATTTCGTAAAGTTTTAGATTCTATAATATTTCCGATTATACACCTATGGTATTAAATAATCGTTGTATATTGTGATATAAATACATCTTAGATCTGGCGGGAAATATTTTCAATGTAATTGAACTCTGGGTACGAGAACATGAATCAACCGTCAGCATGGCAAACGCGTAATAGCATTTTATAACGTATACGTGTTTTCAGGAATAACATAACTGGGCAAAGCACTCGCAATCATAGATTTCGAAGTCGGTTTTTATTTTAGGAAGTTATATTTCTTTAGGCGCGTCATGGAAAAGTCATGACAGTCACACTTAATGTAAGAAAGTAAATATTTTTTATTTTATCGAATTTAAACTGATTTTAATTGACTGCGTTCATTATTCTTTTGTTATTTTGTTGTTATTAATTATTAGCATTCAATTTAAAACCATATTTTAATGGTGCCAACGAAGTATAACTTCTCACGCGCGTACATAAGTATAGTTGGCGGCAAATAGCTTTTAGCAACTTAGCGCTGACACGAAACCCCACACTCTCCCGCTGTACAGTCGCTTTCAATTTTTTTTTTAAATTGATTTTTGTTTTCTGTATTTTCGATTTTTTTAAATTGACTATTGTAGTTTATTTTTATTATATTATTTTATTAATTTATTTGTGACTTTAATTAGTGAATATGCCAATACAAAAAGTATAAATAAAAACATTTTATTCATAATTTGCGTGCGCGACTGTCCACATGTGCAGGAATCACTTCCACGTTTTCGTTCAGCAAGCTACACGCGCCCTTTTTTCGAATATACTAGTTTATTTACTTGTTTTAAATAACTCCCTTCAGCTGCGCCAGCTAGCGCTGTGTTTCTACGAAGATGAATGTAAGCCAGAGAACCTGGTGGAATATCACGTGTTCGAATACTATTACCATGAGAACGGTGTGAGCATGAACGTGCACTCCAAGTCTCGGAACAGCGCCAGGCTGCCCTCCGAATATTCGTTCGAGTACGTCAAGGAGAGAACCCTGTCTATGATCAAGGCGTGCATTTTATTGAATCAATCTAGCCAGCATCAACTGCCAGCATCTTACGACTTCTGCTTAAGGCTATACTACAATGAAGGTAAACAATCCTGTGTTCATCATCATCAGCCTGTATCATGATCGTGCTGAGGCATGCCTCTCCAAAGGCATGCCTCAGCACGATCCTCGGTCACTCTCATCCAGCTTCTTTTAATTTTCATAGACGCTCCAGAGGGTTACCAGGCGCCAGGCTTCCACAGCGGGGATGACTACGAGGATCACTTGGTCGCAACACGTGCGGACGCCGTACAGTTTGGTTTTGTGGACACACCTTTCCACACGCTACACGCCAGTACTTACATTAAAGAGGACTTCAGTACCGACCGCGGGGCTGCCGTAAATATACTTCACACACACATCTGTTAGTTTTATCATGGCAAATGCAGATGCAGATTTCGATGGTTAATCGTGAAATAATAAAAGTAATGAATGGGAGTCGCGGTAACTTAGTGAATGGTTGAATATTACGCTAGTAATCTTCCCTATGTTCATGGAAAAAATATATCGACATGATATATCGTAATGTTGTATCGATACTATGCGATATATTACATAAATATATCGATGTTACCCATATATCGTTATTTTTTTACATTATAAAATAATGCACCTGGTGCTGCTATCTCACTCTTTGTCATGATAAATAATTTATCTATCTATAGCGATGAGCTCACCAGCTGTCGAATATGGGACCTAATAAGCTCGGTGAAAAGCTACTAGCTAAGCTTTCTCTATACGTATTAAAGGGACGTGAGAGCTTATTTATTTACCTTGACTTGTTTTATTAATGAGTAAGGTCTGGTTGTAATTTACTTTTACCACAAGCATATTTACGAGTAAAAACAAAAACAGACTTCAAATAGAATAGGAATATTACAAAATAGAATGAATCAGAACCTAACCAAACTGTCAGAAAATCTATTCTATCCAATAAAACATGAATCACCGAAATCGGTTGGCATGATATTTAGTCATTCGTCGCACTACTTAATGCAAATTTAACACTTAAATTGTTTACTCATCGATGCCATTGACAAGATTGGACTAAAATTAAATGGGCCCACATGGGAAATATCAAGTTTAAAATAAAAAAAACAATCATAAAAATCGGTGTAGCCAGTTGAAAGTTATGAGATAACAAAAATACAGAAGAATTGAGAAACTTCTCTTTTTTTGAAGTCGGTTGAAGTCCTACATCTTTAACTTCAAACGGGACATAACAAAGCAATTGCTAACCGCTTTTATTTATAACCATAAATTAGACCCGGAATTGTTGTTACTTCCATGTAATTATTTTTTTCATAAATATTACTAACATTAACCAAGCTTGTGCTAGATGATGGTTCACAACAGTATATATCGTTCACTATGGTGGATTGGAACCTATATTATTACGTTACGTCACGTTACCTAAACAATTAGGCACAATAGTCTAATTAATTAAATAATTGCATATTGATGATTCAATATGCTATACAGCAAATACATTGCCGTCCATCTATGATTACCTATATTCACCACGTTCCCCAGACATCACAGAGCCAGCCGGTGACCGCGGACGTAGACATGGAGGGGATGACGGGTAAGTTAACACTTTGACATGTTTACAGCATCCTACAAAAGATGAAAATATGTAAATTCAAATATTAACTGACGTCAAAAAAGGTGGAGATTCTCAATTGGTCTATATATTTTTTTTTTCAATTAAGTGCCATATGAATTTTGTTGACATTGGACCTTGGGTTCAGAAGATATCAAGCTAACCAGCTCGAAGGACCACTTTAACGATGTACGGGTCGTTGTTATCATACGATAGTTAAATGATAGGAAACGATGTTGTTTATTAGTTTATTGTTATATAGCTTTCTGCTAGGATGTCGTTAAGTTACTCGTCTGTCTGAGAGTGAGAGTTAAGAACTGTACAAAAAATCACTTGTCACATATAGGACCTAATGAATAATGGTGGAAAGTGGGTAACTTAAGCTGTCTACCCCGCTTCGGTTAAAAAAGGATGTGAGAGCTTATATAATAAAAAAAATGTTAGGCGTCTAACTAAATAATATCGCATTTCATTACAGTTTTAAATAACGAATAACAATACCATGGTTTTTATGAGTGAAGCAGACCTGTACTGTTTTACCTGACTTGAGAAGGTGCGCATCTGTTTGGTGGCTAAACCTCAATCAATCGTCTTTATTTTGGAGTAACTATATCCAAGAGTACCCCCGGTAAGGGGTACTCCTCGCCTTTGACCACAACTCATCATGGGTAAAATAATACATAGTAGTGTTGGGAATGCATGGAATTTTGTGTGTGGCACAGGTTCGTCCCGTAGACTGGCATCAGGAGACACGTGGCCGGCGCTATACTGCCCCTGCAACATCTGCAGCATGGACCAGCTGGATGATCTCACCGAACTGATCACCTGCTCGTTGGTTTTTATCTAGGAGCATCATGTCATCAGTCGCCATCACCGCTTTACATATACTACCCATCACCATCACTTTTTATACGTAACGATTTATAACGAAAAGCACATAACGCTGACGTTAATGTCCCATAACTAATTTTTGGCACAGGACCTCGGTTTTCTAAGGGGAATTCCTAAAAGTCCTACGAAATAATGCTTTTGATGAAATTGCAATCGAAAACTAGGTTAGTACACCTTAACGACAACAAGCACGAATAAAAAGAAGAAAGAAAAGATATGCGCCAGGAATTCGTGAAGTAACTATGACTTACAGAAGAAAAAGAGAGAATCCGCGCGTGGTAGTGTTTAATGCTTAATTAGCCACTGAATTAACTAGAAGTCAGTTTAAGTGTTAAATTGTAAATATATATTTTTCTCACTATGAAGATGTCTCAGTGTCCAGATCCATAGGTCGTTCGTATCCGGCTCGAAGGTCGGGTTATTCGAAATGATAGACTATTGAGATTGATGTAAAGGACGAATTAACTGCATACAACTGATATATTGTAAAAGGATGAGGGGAATGATGGAGATCTGATACGAGAACGCGTAGCAAGTAGTAATGTGCGTGCATGCTCGTACAGAGGAGTCCCACGATAAACGTAGGTACTGCAAGAGGCAGCAGCACGCGATTTGCTTCGGCTTACTGAGCGGCTCACGCGTGGCGGAGCACTGCTGCACCGCCTGCTCGGACGCGGAGCCCTCGCGGCGCCCTACCGACCCTCGCCTCGTCACCAAAGACCAGCGGCAACGAGAGGTCGGTTCCTTCACTTAACAAACTTCGATAACGGAGGAAGTTATCGATTCGGTTGTTACCTCATAACGCCGACATTCTTGAACTGAATTTGAAAAATTATTTTTTGTTGAAATCTTACAAGGAGGCATTGACCAGCGACCTCCTAAATCCTAACTGAATGGAAAATTGGTTGAGATTTTGATATGTTTTTATATGTATACTATACTATACCAGGCAAGTGTTGTTTAACAATAAAAAAACATTTTTAGTGATCGTTGTGATAGTCAAAATATAAAAAATTACATGTTCCATCGGCCACGTAATGTGACAAGTGATTCAGATTACATCATAGGGCATGGATCATTTAGTTGTAGCAGTATCAAACTGTAATTGATCAATTGATCAGTTATTGAGCGGGATGAATAATGCTATTTAAAAATAATTGGTGATAGAAGGAAAATTTAGGGGTTTTATGTATTTTAATCCCACATTATAAAAAAATAAAAATTTTGTCTAAAAAATAAATGTTAGGGTTGTCCACAAGCTTTATCACTTAGGGATATGAAAAATAGGTATTAGCCGATTCTCAGTTACGTTCGAGACGGCGCAGGCGGGCTGGTGGCCTGTGTCGCCTTACATTGCGACGGTACAGGGGGGAGGTTGTAACCTCCCCCCCCCAGGACGTGTTCTCCGAAGAACACAGTGTAGAAGGGCTCCGGTGCGTTCCACTGGAGATCCCGGAGTCCCTCACCATACACCGGAGGGAAGGGCCACCAGAGGGGTTCTTAGTAAAACCCCACATAACCGCCGCCTTCCCCCTCAGAAGGCGGGGCATCTTCTTAAAGGTTTGAGTAATTTGTTACGCGTAAGGAAACTGATCCGTGAGCGCCCGAGTAGGCCAAACCACAGCTCGGTCGATGGCTTTTTCGGGTAAGTCGGCAAAGTAAGTGATGTGTGAATTATACGTGCGTAGTTCCTGTGCCTCACGCGGCTGGCGCTGGCGTGGTGCGTGGCGCACGGCCACGTGAGCCTCGCGCAGCTCACCGCGCTCGGCTTGCCCCCGGAGCACGCCACCTATCTGCTGGAATACCTGCGCGCGCAACACGCCCTGCCGCCGTGCACCCAGTCAGTATCTTACTTCTTTTTGAAGTACAACTGATGAATGCGTTACAGAAACTGTGATAGGGCGAGCCGAGCGGAAGCTAAGATGTGACCAAAATATTTTAAGAAACTGCGGACCCATATGGTGGATATATTATATTATAGTATGTAATACTTACTAATACCAAAAACGCTCCAAATAGCCTCCTAAAACCCTGGCCAATTGAATCGTCTAGCAATACCCGAACCCTGAAGATTATAATTAGTAAACATTACAATTCTTTTAGGTCCGAAGACTTTCAGAAAATAGACCAGGGACTACTGCAGAAAGCAATGCAGAAGTTCTTTCCTAACTCAAGGGACCAGGACATCGTGGAACGACTTATGGCGGAAACGTTTGCCTCACAAGAGAGACAGTCTGATCCCGTAGGGGAAGTGCTCAGCCCTCTGGAGATGGTGAACACAATTTCTATAATTCTCTTTTTAACCGACTTCAAATTGAAATTGACTTCTTGGAAATTGAAAAGCGGACAGCAAAAGTACTGTCTGTCTACTCTGTCTACTCCGCTATGGTTAAAAGAACAGAATTTATGTCAAAACTATTTCATAAAGTATTCCAGTTTTATTGAACTAGTCAGAACATGATAAGCACAGTTCTATTTTCAACCGCTCCCCTATTGCTGAGGATCTTGATCATTGGATCCTTTGGCGATCAATCACCTGTCCCCAGGTATACCGGTTCTTGGCTGGAGGGCGTCGTTGGTAGATGACTCCAGTTCTTCGGGATCTTTTTGGACTTCAGCCTTATTAGTCTTTTTCCTTCGACCTCGTCACAAACTCTTTATGTATCGACAAGTTTCTGTGGTGGGCTGTCCATGGAACAGCACATTTCCAAAGCGTCGACTCTCTGTCGGTCGGCGGAACACAGTTAACGGATTCTTTATTTGTCTACTCCAGTTAATATAAAAGACGTGTGATATTTACACTAATCCCATCAGGCAAGTCTCCGCACCGCGACGAACGTGGGTCGGCTAGTACAGGCTCCGCAAGCACCTGCCGTCGGCGATACAACCCTACTGGAATACCAAGAAGCCATAAGCTCCAGTTTAAATGATGACGAAGATATACCACTAGATTCAGCGCTAGAGCAGATGAAGTTGGAGAAGAGAAAACGGAAGACATCACCCGAGAAACCTACTCTCAAGTTTGGTGTCAAGTCAAAAAGGTTCAGGGTTACCAAATAACTGCTGACGTTGGCTTTATATAATACGTAAAATTTAAAAAAACGCGTTCTTAATTTAATAAAGTAAAAGATTTTGGTTTTATTTATCTCTTCTAATACTGTGAAGGGTGCCTACTGTTTCTGAATATATTTTTGTTTTTCCAGATATTTTTCTGCTTTCTTCTTCGGTCTTTTGACGTTTGCATATAAACTAAAGTTAATAAAAAGTTAAAGTTACAGCTTATAAATGTATATATATATATATGTCCCACTGCTGGGCACAGGACTTCTCTGTAAAGAGAGTATAAGTAAATATATTACGCACACTTAGTGCGGAAGTTTTCGTTAATAAAATAGCTACCGACCGAGTCGTGGTTCGGCCCTCTCGGGCGCCCTCGGATCGGACTGCTAACGCGTAATAATGGTAACCGTCCAAGCCGAGGTTACCCCTCACCGGGGGGACCCTTGTGTCGAGTTACCACCTAATAGAGGTTCAGGCTAAGCGATCTAAGAGCTATGCCACCTCTCAAATCCGGTGAAGCAGTAAAGGCCAGCTTCTCTGTGCTAACTGTGATAGTTCGTCAAAAAAAAAAATAAAAAAACACTTAGTGCGGATTGGTAGATTTATAAATAAAAATTGGAAATTAAAAAAAATTGTAAGACAACAATTATGTCACAGCGGACATTTATTCTACACGTTCATTTGGTAGGTAAGCACTCAACGATGTGAAAGAGAATATAGTTGCCACATTTTGTAATATAACTATGATAGTTCGGGAATAAAAGAGAGCGTTAGTGGGTTTAATCCATCATATACACCACAAAGTTCACATTTTATTGTGTTTTTACTAGTCGGATTTTTGTTTTTATTCATAAATATATTTGTGGTCAGTTTCTAACCTATTTCTATCACACATACATTATTCTAAAATTATTACTACTAAGTAAGAGACAGGTAACCCCAGAAGACAATATGTACCTATTCAAGAGCTTGCTACGCTGAGATGGGGTCGCCGAACTAAGCAGGAGGAGAGACGCGTAGTCACTTGCCCATGGTGCGCATCACTTTAGATAAATAGAATAAACATTTATTCGATACAGGTAATGAGGAAAGCAGAACCAGTATAAACATTAGACACACGGAAAAAATGGCGCGGAGACTCATGGGGGATCATCTAACTTACATTTTCATCTTCGACGTAAGAAATAAGTGTATGTTTTTAAAAATACTTGGCTTAAAGGTCTTGTTACCAAGCCATAAAATATTCAACAAAAAAAAGTATAAACATAAAATAAATTCAAAGAAAAGAAACAAACATTTTAAAACACGTGTGGCATACCACGTTCCAATAGACGGCGCCACATTAGACGTTTTATTATCATATCACAAATAATGTCACTATGGGTAATAACTCTATGACATCTTTACGACTTACCACTTATCATCAGGTGAACATCCCGGTCGTCTCCTCCAGTATATGATTACACGAAGATAAATTAATTATCTATTTTCAGTACTTCTTATTATAATATTTTTGGCTTAAAATTGATGTAATATTAACTTGAGACTTTCAAAGATAAATAAAATAACAACAAAAATACGCGTTATCTTAGAACCAACAAAACAGCCTTTTGTAAACTACCTCCAGTAAAGTGTCTCCTATGCTTAAAGTCAGCATGTGTATGGAGACTTTAAGCAAAGAATCGTGAATATATAATTAGCTACAAGTAGTTGCGGTGGAAAGGTTCGTAATCGCCAAAGTTAGTATAAACTCGGCCCCACCACTTGGGGTCGCCGCGCGGGTCCAGAGGTTCGTTGTTTGGCGTCGTCGCCGTTTGATTCGATTGTTCCAATTCGTAGAGCATCTGCCGCAAAATATCACGCTCTCTGAAAGTAATTGTTCCAAAAAATTAGTTTATATTAAGTATGGGACGGAGAAGCATAGAGCGCCCTCCGTCCAGATGGAACGACGACCTTGATAGCCGGAAGTCGCTGGATGCGGAAAGCGGAGGATCGTATATGGTGGAAGGCATTGGAGAAGGCCTATTTCCAGCAGGGGACAGACACAGGCTGATGATGATGAAGTATAACTGAGAGAAAAAGGTAAAAATACGGAAAAATTAAGAACTGGGGATTCATGGCGATCTATGTCTCTATGTTTTCTTTGTCGTGAATATCCGTGTACAGCAGTGGCTATACCCTACTTCTATTAGTACAACTACTAATCTGAAAGTTTTAATTAATAGATACTCGTCAGTTATATGTAAAGGAAATTCTAAGTATACTTACATATCGGCTAAATTCCTCATCTCACAAGGATCCTCTTCTATGTTGAACAAGCAAGGTGCCTTTAACGGTAGACAAGGTATTGGCACTACGCTGGCGTTGCATGTCAACGTCGCTTGTTTCCTGAACACAAAAACATAATTATATCTCCATCTTCCTTATTGTTGATATTTATATATTTAAAAATTAAGTGACAATAGCTGTCTTGCAGTCCAGGTGAGTCGTATGCTCGATAAAACTTGTATGCGTGATACATTCTCACATAAAAAAACGAGAATACTTTAGATTTAGAACAAACGACTGAAATAAAACTTCTTCAACTCCATCTATAAGGATGTATATATAAGTATATACACAATTGTTCAAGTGAGAAAGAAAATGTTTCTCACACCTTTCTCTCTTTCCTCTACAGTAATATACGAAACGCAACTTTCTAACACAACTTCGCTAACTTTCGCTCGCCTCGGCCGATCACACGTAACGTATTCACCAGCTTACTCCCCAAGTCAAGCGTGCGTAAAGATATTTCACTTCAAAAATAGGATGACCGCAGTAAAGGCGGAGAGTTTTGTATTTATTTGCATGATTTAGGGTTCCGCTAGTGTCTTCGCTTTATTTTATTTCAGTTTTACCTCAGGGCCAGTATCTCGGCGTCTGTGGGCATGAGGCCCAGCTGTACCATGACGCGGCCGGCCATGCTGTTTTGGAGCAGTTCAAGGTTGTAGGACCCCTCGCGGCCGCTCGGTCCGTACCATTTGTCCCACGCTCCGTTGTAATTTGTACCTTCAATTACCAAGCATGTAATGTACCAGACATAATACTACACAGAATTTGCTATAGAGACCTTAAGTTAGAAGACTGTCTATTGAGATTAAAAACAATAAAAAATAAAGATGTCTGGCTACGGCTTGGGAGGACGGGATTCTTGTCATCAATAAAATTTAGGCTAAAAGCAAGCATACCGCTGTGAGACCTTGCTCGTTCAGTGTCGTATGGACCAAAAATCAATATAATTAATATCAAATGGTAACTTTCAACAACTATACTCGTAACTGTGACCATTAAAACTGTAAAGTACACGAAACGGTGGAATCTTTAAAATATAAATTAATTTGGCATTAAACAGTGATAAATCTTTAAAATTAGGTGCACACTCCACATGAGTATATGAATTTATTTTAAAATAACGACAAAAATTGATAAAATTAATACAGTTATCAAATATAAAAAAACTTGTAGAATCCGATAATGTGTGTAACATTATCGGATTCTTCAATTTTTTTTTAATGACGAACTACACAGATTGGCCAGAGAGGCTGGCCTTGACTGCTTCACCGTTTTTTTTTTACACTGTGAGTGTTTTTACGAGAAGAGTAAAGCTTGAATTAGGCTATTCAACATTTCCATCCAGAACGGCATTTCCATGTAACAGATAGTGGCTAAGCTCTTAATTTTAAATAAAACAATGCAATAGCAGTAGTACCTTTGTGCAGTTTCCACTGGTCGATAGTAATGGAGGCGCTGCCGTAGATGTCATCAATGTTGTGCACTATGGAAGTTCTCTCGGAAGGCAAGTCTTCAGACAGGGTCGTCCACTGATTTATGCCATCTATGTAATCATCGCTGTGTATAAAAAAATTATTACTTTATAGACCTCAAGGAACTGAGTGAGAGTGCAGAGGGGCTCCGGTGCGTTCCACGTGAGATCCCGGAGCCCCTCGTCATGCACCGAGGAAAGGGCCACCGGGGAGGTTTTAGTGGGTAAGATCCCCACATAACCGCCGCCTTCCCCCCAGAAGGCGGGGTATCTTTGTGAAGATTTCCTCCCCGTCAAAAAAAAAAAAAGATTTGTGCGATGTGAACATGTAGCTGTTATTTTATTCCTATTTATTTATGTAACTACACTTATGTATTTCTGCAAAGCATATACAAAATGTAGTTAATGTGGCAGATTTAATGAAAACATGAGCCATTTACAATTTTTCACCTGTAACTTGTAAACTGTCTTTATATAACCATAAACCATCGAGTACTAATGCGAATCAATCATATACAAGTAATAGTTAAAACAAATAAAAATTAATTGAATAATACAACAGCCTGAGAGATCATAAATAATACATTTTAAAATATAATTTACCTGCAAATCTCTTATCGGCTCAAGGGTAACAGATAATGTTTACGACAAGACATAACCATCACGACTTTTGGATCTACTACGCTACTATTTAATGAATTTGCGCACTGCTTCCCGAAGTGGCACTCAAAGTTAGTTTAGCTTTTGAATGTCCCTTAGATTATCCGTGAAATAGCAACCGACCGAGTCGTGGTTCGGTTCTCTCGGGCGCCTTCGGATCAGAATTCTTACGCGTAACATAGTGACCGCCCAAGCCGAGGATACCCCTCACCAAGGGGACTCTTGTGTCGAGTTACTAGAAATAGAGGTTCCGGCTAAGCGACCTATGAGCTATGCCACCTCTCAATCCGGTGAAGCAGTAAAGGCTAGCCTCTTCGGCCAACTGTGTTAGTTCGCCCAAAAAAAAAACTCGTTTACTTCTATTTTCGCTGTATAATCCCCATTATTAAAGAGCATCGGTGAGGTTATTCAGGTAACTTATTGTGCCTTTACCTTTCATGCTTGGCGAAACTGCTGCGGTCAGTTTCTCTGGCTAATCAGCGCAGATTCGTCACAAAAGAAAACAACAAAAACATAGGTCTTATGTGAACAGAGTGTACTGAAAGTTCTAGATCCGAGATTATTTATTTCAATTTGTTTCCTCATCAGTATGAGACATGTATTCCGGGATCACATATATTTTAACAAGTCGGGTTTATTTTGTTAACAATCAATTTGAAACATCAATAATAGCCTAATGGTTTAGGGTACGGTCAGCGAAATGTACGGTGATAGCTTCGAATCACAAAAGAATGTTAGTAATATTTATAAAAATATCAACGCTCTGTATTCCGACTATATATGTATATATATATTAGCACCTGTCATTCCGGCCGGCCGCGGAAAGGAGCGTGGGCAGCCAGTCAACGATGTGCAACCGCTGCGTGGCGACGCGCGCCGTGTTGCCCAGCAGTGGGCTCCACAGCACGCCTGCACCGCGTACGCCGCCCTCCCATAATGTGTTCTTGACCTGTTATATAATATTTATATATTAAGAGGGTGTAAGTTAGTTATTGTAACCATTGTTGATTGTTAGGACGACAAATATTTACCAAACATGTTTGTAAATCAAGTATTTAGAACAAAATCATAGAACAGAATTAAATAAAGACAAAAATCCAATAAATATATTTAAATACGCAATATGACTGCAACAGAACATAATATGCATATTCAAGTATAAAATAAGTCCTTTCTTGTTCTTTACTTCACGCTGGCTACATTTTATAATATTTACAATACAATTGATAATACAATTAAGATACAATTGTCAACATGGTGTTTTCTTTAAGTCGGTTAAAAGAGACTATTGGTTTTCAGAGGTCGGTCATTGTCGCACATATACTCGGATATAAGATCGAATTGGCCGCATTACTCTGCCGTTAGTTAACTTGATATTGGAAAAGTAGCGAACATTAATAAAACGAATATATGCAAAATATTCTATAAGAGATATTTGTGTAGATATAAGAGATTTGTACAATAAAACTAAGTTTTTAATGAAATATCAGATTGTTATATAAGATGCTCACCCCCTTAAGAGGGTAGTTAGAGCCGGCGTTGTTATTGAAGCCGCCCGCGGCGCCGCCGTTGTCCGTTGTAAACAGAATAACGGAGTTCTCCAACATAGACCGGTGCTGCAGCGCTGCTAATACCTTGCCCACAGACTCATCCAACTTCGTCAGCATAGCTGG
This sequence comes from Meandrusa payeni, assembly GCA_029286785.1. Lineage (NCBI taxonomy): Eukaryota > Metazoa > Arthropoda > Insecta > Lepidoptera > Papilionidae > Meandrusa > Meandrusa payeni. The sequence goes on from JAGSMX010000013.1 coordinate 10,158,919, forward strand.
AATGTTATGGGAGCTGAATTAAAATTATGCATATCACTATACCATCATACTTTTTAGCATTATGCAAAGGTAAACCATTTTCCTCCCTCGCATTGGATTGGTAGCGTTCTATTTAACATGAAGCGACCGGTCACTGAGCCCACGGCCCATAATAAGAATATTAGCAAAATATAAACAATATATTTTATATTGAAATATTAAATACATTTGTATGCATTCATCAGTAGGTAGGTCCTCCGCGCTCGGTGACTCGCTGCATATGCATGCGGCTGTGAGATGGAATAGCGCAACGCACCTACCGGCGTACTTCTGGCGCTGTTGATCTTTGATGTGCCTGAATTTGTCGATCAGCGCGTCGGGTGCGCGCAGGAACTCGGCCGGGTTCCCGCTGTGCACGGCGGAGTGCGCCACCACCAAAAACATTGGGCACGAGGTGTTGTGTGCTTGTATCAACTGGGGACGATCAGGAGATAGGTACAGCACAGACACATATTTCTGAGCATTACAGCCCGCCGACTATTCAAAGAAGTCTGCCATTCCAAAATAAACACACAGCTCTCGACTGGTCGTGGCGGCTTAAGATAATATCTGCGCAGATTCACACTGTATTCTGATCCATTTTGTGTTTACGATAACATGAGCTAGGAAACTGTGTAGCGCATTATCACTTCTTGTCCACATTTTTCAATGCTGCGTCACAATTGCGAGCACAGAATTGATCATACATAAATAAAGGCGCCATTTCTTCCATGTCAGGAAGATCTCCTTGATCTACAGCAAGTAATGACTCTGGCCGGCAAGGCCAGCGGCTCCACGGTGGTCGGAACTCCCGATTAAAAATAATCCACTACATGCAAGTGCATACTGACAGCAACTATGCATCTTAAACACGCCGAAGCGTGCCGTCGCGACATCGTACTTTGGTATGCCGTACACAGTCTTTTTGCTTAGCCATTTAATTATTTACGGTGAAATTATAATTTTACGCGTTTCTATGTTTCAACTCTATTCGTTGCATTGAACTTGTGGTTGCGCCGGGACTAACCTCTTCACAGAATATAGTAATAGCCTAAAACCTATCCTCTGGGAATCGAGCCCATAGTCCTCTACATAGCCGGCAGCTTACACTGGCCATTGCGCCAAACTATTCGTAATACTTCACACACGTTTTGATCCAGGGTAGGCGGGATTCGAATCCCTGTAACTGTAGCTTTTCAAATTTGGAGACAAACTAGCAGGGAACTAGCGCCATTTCTCCCATACCTGGACTGCCTCGTCGGTGTAGACGTCGGTGGCGTACTTCCCGAACAAGTCGTGGGCAACTTCGTAGCCTATGAAAAATGAAAACATGTTCAAAATTGTAAATGTTAGTCATTACTTATATTTTCAACCGACTTCAAAAAAGGTGGGGATTTTGGACGGGGTGAAACGTTTTGTTGATTCTTTGAAAACTGGTACTTCCCATATGGTCCTATTTCGATTTGGTCCAATTCTGACTATGGCATCCATGAGAAAATCATAAAAGTCTTAAGTTTATTAATACTTAATGCATTAATTACGTGCGCGACAAATGGACGAATAACTCAATATCACCAACCGATTTCGATGATAATTTTTTTATTGGAAAGGAGAGTGAGAGTTTTAGGTAAGCTTCTGATTAATTCTATTTCTTAATATTCCTACAATAATTCGGAAATACAAAGTGGAAAGTCGAATTGGAAATCGTTTTTTTGTTTTTACTCCTAAATATACTTGTTGTCTAAGTACTGGTACTAAAAAATAAGTGTATGTGAAGTTTCAAATTATCAAGTTTAACCGATGTTACTGGTTATAATCAAACATTGGTCCAAAACAGGTAGATTCACAGTTACATTTTATAAATATTAATAGAGAACAATAAGACTAGGAAATGCTGTTACTCACCACGTCGAAAGTCGAATCCCCAGGAGCCGGCTTCAACGGACGTGTGGTCGTACATGTCTATTCTGCCTGTCCAGAAGCCCAGGTGAGTGTCGAATCTTTAACACAATATAAATATTTTATATGCAGTCAGTATGATTTTGATAATTTTTGATGGACCTAAACAGATTAGCTAAAGCCAGACTTTAACTTCACCAGATTGAGAGATGACATAGCTCTGAAATCGTTTAGCCTGAACCTCTATTCTTAGTAACGCGACACAAGGGTGCCCCGGTGCGGGGTAACCACGGCTCGCTCGGCTACTTTTCCATATATATACCAAGGGATAAGGGACTTTGGAAAGCTAACAGAAAATGGAATTATCTCTCGACAATTTGGACAAAAACGGCTAATTATTTCGATTTATACAGGGTTAAGATTACGAGTACTGAAGGTCGTGTTATCGAGGTGCAAATTAAGGACGTTCTACAACATTAAAAATAAAAAGCGCAGCATTGAGTTAACTTGTCGTATCCAAAGTAAGGACAAATTAAGGTAAAACAAATGAAAAATTTCAAGGAGCACAACTTTACAACAGAACTCTCCTAAGATATTGATAAAAGGCGTGCACACTTAGCGCATTCGAAATTCTCTGTCATTCAAGCAAAGGAACGTTCCTTACAAATATTAATTTCCTACATTGTATAAGGAGGAATTTATTATTATTTTTTGAATTATTGTTCTCTTATAAACGACTTGTAATGTCTAATTTTTCATTGCCTTCCGTCTATGATAATATATTTACATTTACCGTTTAGATTCTCTACAAAGTTGCTGTACGAAAAGTGTCAAGTGTTATCTATAAGGCAATTGTATATATTTAAACTATTATGTCTACAACACCAACTTACTCCATATAATTGCGGTAATGTTAGTAATAGACGGGTTATCATGAACATCTGCCCATCTACTAAATGTAGAACAGCCACTGCACGTCAACAGCAGCGCTTCAGAGCCACTTTCTTATACAATAGGTTAAATAAAATCTTAATTCAATAAAATTCATCCTTTAACGAATTATAAACGTAAATTGGTTTGTAAAAAGTAATTACTGGAGTTAAATTACAATCAGACGGAATGCCTCCTAATTTAATAATTTAATTTAAAATAAAGCTGAGCGACATACACATACACAAAGTTACACACACACATGTTTATAAAATATTGTTATTGCTCATGTTGTATTTTATTGTGTTTTTAAATGGGAGAAGACACTGACTCCTGAAACACAGGTCCAATGGAACCTAGCTCAGGAGTCAGGGACTTCACTTTATTGTTGAATCATTTTCTTTGGTGACCAATAAAGATTTATTATTATTATTTATCTTTTTTTTTTCGATTTTTAAGCCCAAAAAATCATTTGCTAAAAATTTGTGCCCGGTATTTAGCGTTGCACTTACGGCATGGCAGATATGGGACCTAATAAGCTTGGTGAAAAGTGTACAGCGAAAACTGTCCCTGTCGACCCCATTAGAGTTAAAAAGACGTGGGAGTTTTTTTGTCCGTTAAAAGATCAAAAATTGATGCCACCACTAACCGCTACTTATCTACCGATAATAATATTATGGCCTTAATGCCTGAATTTGCATAGTAACCCGAGTTCGACCCTGTAGCCAGCACCGGACGGAAAATATTGTGTATTTCCTCAATATGTTTGTCCGCGACTTTCGAAGACATGTTAAGTCTGGCATTGACATCGTGTTGCGACGAAGTTCCCATACCTTTTTTCAGTGAGAAAGCATATTTCCTTTTAACCTGACATTAACGTGCAAGTCAACACACATTGTCGATTTATGAAGTCAGTAAGAGTTTTACGACTTTTATTCACTCGTTTCCTGCCATCATAAAAATACGAACTGATAACATCCAGTTAAAAGTACAGACCCTCGATTTAAGGGCAGGTAGTCCCTCTTGTAACTGCCGAGGTGCCACTTGCCGACAAGGTGCGTCTTGTAGCCCAGCTCCCGCAAGTACTCCGGCAGCAGCTTCTCCGAGAGCGGCAGGCCGCGAGGCTCGCTGCCGTATATCACCGAGTGCTGCATGCCTGCGAGTACCATTATATTAATACATGAAGCAAACACTTTGAACTTCTTATATCTTCTGACACTTTTAAATAATCTCTGACGTAGAGTTACTCGAAATTAGACTTTGAGACCACTAGTTAAGATAATTATTTTATTTGGACATAAGGAGAGAGAAAATTTGCGTACGTATGTTGTGTGTTCCTATGTTGTATCAGAAGCATTCACAAATAGTTGCTTCGGTGTCTTTATAACTTATTTTTTTGGTTATTAATGAATTATACAGTTATTATTAATTAGTTATATGACTGGCAAATTGTTTTCGGTATGCACAACTTAAGATCGTAGATTGGAACAGACCAATCGTAAATTGACATAAACCATGTTCTAACTTGTTTTTGAATTACTAAATAATGTTAGTAGATTTAGTAAACATTTATTAGCATATATAAAGTTATAAACTTTTAATTCAAAAAACTAGAGGATAGATATCACGCATATCATAAGATGCAACGTATTTTGGTGAGATTTTATCGTACAATATATCGTTTAAAAATAACAAATTCGCTCCATTCCATTGCGTGTAATTCTATTCATTTCTATTATCCACTATTATCCAATTCCGCACTTGATAAATAAGTCCAAGTGAAACGGGGCGGAACTTTTGTGTCACTACTGCCTTACCCCTACATTTGTGTGTCCTATGATCCTAAAATCTGTATACATATCCTGAAGGATCGTGTTGCACCATGTCAAAGCAATGCGTCGGCAAAGCAGAACTTCATTGTAAAGTAGTCACTCGTTTATCTACATTGTAGTATGTTTTTAAAAAAAATACAAATTTCATGCTTATCAGAGAGTTATGCGAATCAACATATTTGCTACGGGCTATCTCAGGGGCCAGCAGCCTTTTGAGTCGAAGAAATAAATGGAAAGATAAAAAAATTAAAAGTTTTTTAAGAGCCATATTTTTTTCTTGCCAACAATAAATTAAGTAATTCCATAAATAAAGTTCCGTAGTTTAATATCCAAAGTGCCGTACGCAGCCTGCGAGCCGTAGGTTGGCGACCCCTGGCCTCATCTGCTTATTGATTCACTTTTACATTTAACATAATTGGGAAAACGTGTTGTGTATATTGATTTTGTGTTTAAAATTAAATGAACACGAATAGGTATATAAAGAATACTAAGTATTAGAATTATAGAGAAGTCTTACACGATCTTTTAAACGTGTAAATGACAAATCTACAAGTAACCTTGAACTCTTAACTTGTGATTGTTTTAATTCAAACATGAGATACATTGTCTGTTGTGTGAATTTATAATAGTCATATTACTGATGTCGTTATCGTCAGGGTGTACTTGTAGCGTCATAAACCTACCAATAAGAAGTTGTCAGAAACACCTGATACAATAAAATGCTGTAATGTCTTTTGAATTCTACTTTTAGCAGGGATAGACAGAGACAAAGTGATGGTGGTCATCGAAGTTCCTTACGGCAGGCTTGGAGGAGATAGGGCTGTTAAAAACACTAAAACCGTAAGAAAAATATATAACGGAAGTGCTATCGTCGTGTATATGACGGCCGATAGTGTGACTATTAAGGTTGTAGTTCAATTCTCTGATCAAAGGTGGCGCTTTAACGAATTAATAATAAGTTAAAGTTACAGCTTTTATATATGTCCAACTGTTGGGCGCAGGCCTTCTCTGTAAAGGGAGTATAAGGGCTTAGTTCGCCACGCGGCCATAATGCGGATTGGCAGACTTCACGTATCTTTTTTCTAGGACATGTAGGTTTCCTCACGATGATATCCTTCACCGCTGAAAGCGGTTAATAAACACATAAATTTGCTACAACAAATTTATTGGTGCCGGTGCATCGAACTCGGGTTGCTAGCGTACTACGCAACTTGAGGCGACCGCCCGGACACTGAGCCATGGCTCTATTTGTTATTTTCTAAAATACTAAATTTCTAGATATTTCTATGTACTTAAATAAACTACTATTACAAAAACCAATCGACAAAATATATATAAAATTAAGCAATTTTATTTTTTGTACAGAAATGTAGTAACTTCGTTCCTCATCATTTTCTAAAATAAAAAGGGGCAAAGGAGCTACGGCTCAGCAAGTGCTTGATCACGATCCCGCCTGATGTTAAGTGAAAATACAGTCCTTGATGTGAAAGCACATAGCTTAGTAAATGACTATTCACACTTCTCTTGAAACTCTCTCTCGAGAAATTGAAAATCTCTCATTGATCAATGAGAATGTCGTATGTTCATAACAATTATAAAGTGCGCCTTTTAAATGAAATGGATAGCTTTATATAAATGTCTATCTGTCTATACTGCGTCGGTTTGTAGAAGGCTTTCCATACAAGAATGTAATAGTATCCCGTTAGCTTTAACGACCCACAAACGTGTTGTCATCTGTAGCAGTAACCCGGCGTGGTAACTGTAGCTCAACTGCGAGCTCGTGGTTCGTTTATACATTTCCAATACCGTATCTTTTAATTTGTTTGGAATCAGTTCGTATTAATTAACTAGCTGCACCCAGTTGTGTTACTTGCGATTAAAACTTAAAATTTTCTAAATTAAAAATAGTCTACGTTACCTTATTAAATTAGTTATCTAGTTAGTTAGTTAGCTATCTACCAGAGACCTGATCAGTGTTATTTTGGTTTATGTAACATCGTATATACATTTTGTGCATGTAGTAAAATGGGTTATTTTTACAAACAGACATAACAGACACACAATTTGATTTATTTCTATAAATCTTTCGATAAGAGTAAATATCGAATTTGAGAGCTACTCGTCCCTTGTTTTGAGACATGTTCATGCAAAGTTTGGTTCTTGACGACGAAATTGTCGTTTTACATTGAATTTTAAGGAAAACATATATTAACCCTCATACTGGCTAGCGAGTAAAATACAGGCACGGCTTAGTTAAGATTTTAGAAATATATTTAATTGTTTTATTGTCATAACTGTAAAGATATTGTCTTAATTGTAAACATATATTTATGTGCATAATATATAATAATTTTTATTTGATTTTTATTTTGATAAGTGGGTGCCAAGTCATGTGGATTCTTCTTGGCATCACTGTGAACAAGTCACGACAACTGAGCCCCTGGCACGACAAGCGGCCAACGCTTCGGGGTGGCATCTGATATTATTAAAAGAGGACTTCGTGAAGTCGGTTAATGAATGTTACGGAGTCAAGAGTGGCGCGTGTGGACTGTGGAGCTGATAAGTAGGTATTTGTACTAGGCAGGTCAACACGTGCTCTTGTTAAGAGATTGTGTGTACGTTCACCTCTGTTTCTTCTAAACGTCACACTTGGTTCCAAATGGAAGCAATTTTTGTTTATTTATATACACTTATTGTATGTAACACCGTACACTAAACTTCATAAAGGCGGGCTAAATGCTTTAATGGCATTCTCAACCTGTCAACCCTGGGTGAGAGAGAAAAACATATTGACAGGCGTAATTATGAAGGAAAAGATAAGACACAGGGCGAAATATTAAGATAAATATATATAGAACCACAACATAATAATATATACATACAAATGTACACATACAATATTAAATATGTATAAATTTAATGTGTAGGTTGCCCTTCTTTCAGTTTTTAGCCCTTGTTACGAGTGTATTCTGTCTAGAGACTTCAGGGAAAAGTTCACTTTCCAATCGCTATCATATAGATACATATTGTAATATTGGTGGTCTGCTGTGTCTAAATTATTGCTATTATATATGTCATCTCGTAGGACTTTCCTTATTATTGTTGACGTGTGTACGGCCGCCTGTTTCTATAGGATGCATGCTATAGGATGCATGCTATAGGATGCACAAATAAACATCATTTATTTGTACATCCTACGTCTAAGGGGTGGGGCCGGCCCATAAAATAGCGGTAACGCCCGAGGATTATTAGCAACCTCCGACGGTCGCGAATGGACGCTTTGTGATACTACCCATGATGATACCTTTTTTTTTGTTAACGCGGGGGAATCTTTTTATAGACCATCCTCCGGTACCCTTGGTGGGCCCGGAGGGATGTGTGGGACTTGGCCTGGGCAGCCCCTACCCACTAAACCTTCCGCGAATGCCATCAGCCGTTATGAGCGGAGTGCCCCGGATCTGTCAGCGACAGGACACCCCAACGAGCGGCCGCTCCCGGCAAAGACCGGGCTTCAACCTCAAAAGGGGACTTCTCTGGCACTCAGAGAAGTCCCGACGACGCCGAAGCATACTGGGGCCAGGTACCCATCCTAACCCCGCTTCGGATTAGGGGGCGGCAAGAGGAGGCGTTGGAAACGACCCATGATGATACCTACCACAATGGACATTATAGCTCTGTGTGTGTTCCATATTATTTTTATTTCGTTTTTAATATATAGTATTTACTAACCTTTTCTATTTCTATATGTACTTGTATAGTATATATGTATATATTGTATAATATTATAATTTTAATGTTCATTAGAAGTAAAGACTTGACAAGGATTTTTGCGGCGATTTCTATATGATTACTAATCTTACGTATTATACGTAGTAGTAAATATTATATTGTACTATTGTGTCATTGTTTGTAGAAAAGGAAACATGTTGATGGGCCATTGTTAAGCATTTGTATCATTGGAAGGGGTGATAAACGCTAAAAGGTCATTCTGTTCAAAGACCTCTGATTCATATTTGTAAGATTATCTCAGTAATCAGACATGATCGTGGTCGACAGTTAGAATCTCTGCCATCTTGTATTAATAAGTTTTCTTAAAAAATGGAGGTTCTCAAATCGTCTGAATGTTGTTTATATGTGTGTTACCTCATAACTTTCAACTGGTTAAAGCAATTTAGATGATTCTTTTTAATGATCTTTTTTATTAAGCTGGGGCTTCCGGTCCCATTTTAATTTGGTCTAATTCAGAAAATGTAAATTTAAGACTTATAAGTCTTAACCAGTATACAAATTTAAGTCTTAATTGTAAATTTTCATGAAGTATGTGCGCCACAAATGTACGAATTACTCAATATCACGCCGACCGATTTCGATGATTCACATTTTATTGGAAAGAATGTACTTCAAGAGTAGTTTAATGACTTAATATTTCGTAATAATTGTTTAACAACTTTCGGTTTTCGGTTTTTGTTCTTGCTCGTAAATATACTTGTCGTTTTTCGATACATTATGTACATAAAAACATAACTCTTCGACCAAAATCAAACAGCCCTTAGGTTACCATTGTTATAGGCCTTTAGAAGTATACATAACGTAAGGCGATTTATCGTAATGATTATCCGTCCAAGCCGAGGCAACCCCTCACCAGGGGCCACTTAAGTCGAGTTACTCCCAAATTGAGGTTGATGTTTGGCGACCTAAGAGCTTTGCTAACTCTTCAAGACCGGTGAAATAGTACAGACCAGGTTCGCCTTAAAATAAAATTACCGTTATGTATGGGGTATTTTCCGGTCATCAGCGCAGACCTGGAGGGTGTACAGATGGGCGTTACGTAGTAGTTCTGCAGCGTAAGGCCAGTCCACGCCATCACGTCCAGGTTAGGCGTCGGTATCTGGTTGGAGCCGTGGAATCCGACATCGTTCCAGCCCTGGACAACAGGTAATAGATACAGATACACTTTTATTAGTAATTATAATAAGAAACATGATTACACAAAAATAAATAAACAATATTTTTTTCTATGTATATTTTTTAATGAGACTCTATAAATGCTATGTAAAGGTAGTAATGCGTGCGCTCGACAATGGGCAGTCCTGAATACCGCTGAAAATCAGTGCTGTCGCGTCCTTGCGACAGTACATGTTGAGATGGTGTCCAATGTTGGCAGTATATTCTATTTGTCCGTTCCTTCTTTTAATTGTATTTTGTTTATTTTTCTTTCTTTTTTAATGTGCGTTGTATGTAATGTGTTTGTATATTATGGTACCAATAAATGAAATGTCTAAACAATAAGAAATTACTACATCACTGCCCGGACAGACAACATTCTTAAGTTAATATAACGTTTTTCCGATTGATGATGTCATTTATATCTCAACATTGGTGAATAAGGAACAATACAACGATTAACAATTTTAATATTTTGTTAATTTACTTTTAAAACTGTTCGACTGATCGTCCATTCTTTGCAGTAGATCGGCGACGATATAACATGTTCCCGGTAATTATTTTGCTACTAATAATACTCGGTGAATATGGATTAAGATTTTTACATGGGCTATGATGTGAAAAGAAAAGCGTTGGTTTTACACTGTCAAGTAATATTTATTTTTTATAATTATTAATACCTAAAAAAATTAGCTGAATTGGTCGAGCCATTCTCAAGTTCTGCGAGACCTCGAGACTTCTAAATCCTGCCTTGCGACCAGCTTCAACATATTTTTAAACTGGGAACTTGCTCGAAGCTATGTTTGCATACGAACGCCAGCAAGTAAGAGATGTTAGGTTCTTAAATCTATATATATATAATAGACGAAAGCCGGCTCTTGATAAACTGAATTTATAGCACTTCACACGTAGAGTGACTAGTAGTAGACTAGACTTATCTTCAAAGTCTTTTGAGAGATATCTTAACTTCAAATAATTAGTAACTTTTATTCAGTTTATATTTAAAACTGTGTTCGTTTTTCGAATTATTCTTAGTAATGGAGATAAGTTTTAAATTCTTTACAAATGCAACAAAAAAAAACAAACATTTTGGCGCCATGCACAGTCATATCAGTAGCATTAATATTCATTCGTTGTGTCACAATTACATTAAAAAAGCAAGGTTTGCGAATTCCTTTGCAGTTTAAATTATCACTTTTTTAACGAACGAAACGAAGCTTCTATCCATTATAGTAGATATATAGTTGTAAAAGTATATTAAAATTTATTAAGTCATCGAAATGCATTCTATCGCATAATATGATGAACAGTTGCTAAGGTAATTGTTTTTTTTTTATTTAAATTAGTGTTAAAAAAGTGATTTTTATTAGTGATCACATTTCGTACTCGTATTCATACAACACAGACAAATGAATTCAACGCATCTTAAATAACAGTTTCACATTTATAAATTTATGTCAACGTACGTACCAAATCGTCGGCGATCATTAACACGATATGGGGCTTGGACGCCGCGGCCCGCCATAGGGTCACTAGCGAAATAAAAACAAACACTCGCGTCATTCCGGCTCCGCGGGCAGGCAACGAATGATCAAAATAGGTTATCAAAAAGCGAGCCCAACAAGCAACAACGTATGCTTTACAAAGTATTCCATGTTTCGTCTTTTCTACGGATATTTCCTATTTAACAACCTTTGATTTATGTTTACAACTTTACTAAAAATATATGCTAGCGACTCTCCAGGCTCCGCAAGGGTAGCACAATTCATAATATATACTAATCTTTTTTTATTCCATTAAAAACTTACTATAAATGTGCAAATCTGTTATATCTATTTGTCATAGAAAACAAAACAATATATAGCAGGTATTTGTTTTATTATTCGGCTAGTTTTACAATATCAAATTAACTAACTACCCTCCGTACTAGTTAAAAAAAACCGAATCGAGGTAATTTTTTGAGGTGGATACTAAAAGTAATACATATTTTTAAAGATAATGGGTTTTTTCGAATGTAAACTGATATTTCACGCTGATCAGCCAGGCAGCATCTACTACTAGTTTTCCCGTATTTTTGAAAGGTGGCACAGCTCTTAGGTCGCTAAGCCTGAACCTCTTTAGGTAGTAATTAGACTTAAGGGCCCACGAGAGTGGCGAACCACGACTCGGTCCCTAGCTTTTATCGAATAAAAAGAATTAAATCATAGCGCATACTATTAAAAAATGTGAAATACAATCTAGGTAATTCAAGAGCATAATAGCTATAAAACAATATCTATTTAAACAAAACCTCTAGATTCAAAAATACCACCACCGTGTAGGCAGTCGGAAAAATACATCATTTTAAGTTGAATAACAAAGACCTCTATATCTTTGCATTTGTGTTGGCTTTGTTTGCAATGCTGTCGTGTCGCACTCCGCGGAGTATGCGAAGGTCGAACAAATTAGCAATGGTATCAAACTATAACTTCGATCATAATTCAGTTTTTTTTCACCTCTTGTACATCTGTTGTCCACAATTGGTTCAAGGTCGATCCACGGTTGTCCTAGATAATTTTAACAAAAATAAAATATTTGAGAATTACTATTGTATTAAGAAATCTTCTAATATATAAAATTCTCGTGTCACGGTGTTCGAACTTGAACTCCTCCGAAACGGCTCGACCGATTTTTGTGATCCTTAGCGTGATTGTCGGCCAGGGTGGAGAATCGGCCAACATCTATTTTTCATCCCCCTAAATGTTAAGGGTAGTCCACCCCTAAATTTTTGTTTTTATTTTTTTATGACACAGCATACAAAAATACATACAACCCTAAATTTTCACCCCTCTGAGATCAACCCTTATTTTTTATTTGTTAATTAAAAACTTTAATTTTTTGGCAATTTTTTTTTTTTTGATGACTTACAATAAAAAATCTCATATTACTCTAAATTTTTCACCCCTCTACGATCAACCCCTATTTTTTATTTGTTGATTAAAAACTTTAATTTTTTGGCAATTGTTTTTTATTTTTGATGACTTACAATAAAAATCTCATATTACTCTAAATTTTCACCCCTCTACGATCAACCCTATTTTTTATTTGTTAATTATAAACTTTAATTTTTTGGCAATTTTTTTTTTATTTTTTGATGACTTACAATAAAAAATCTCATAATACTCTCAATTTTTCACCCCTTTTCGATCAACCCTTATTTTTTATTTGTTAATTCCTATCCAGATATTATAATTTCAAGTTCCTTTAATTATGATTTTTTTTTAAATTCAATTTGATCTCACGCCCTCACCGTTCGACTACTGATCAACTTGGTAACTCTGTTATCTTACCAGGATTCTATGACTTTCGTGCGTGAATATGGACGACCGTGTCTTTTCATTACTTTTACATGTAATCCAAAATGGCAGGAAATTACATCATTGCTATTGCCAGGACAAAATGCAATACATCGTCATGACATTACAGCACGTGTGTTTAAACAAAAATTAAAGTCTCTAATCAGCTTCATTACCAAATTGCATGTATTTGGCCCCACACGTTGTTGGATGTATTCAGTTGAGTGGCAAAAGCGTGGATTACCTCATGCACACATTTTAATATGGTTCGTCGACAAAATACGTGCTGAAGACATCGATAGTTTGATTTCTGCAGAGATTCCAGATCCGTCTACTGATCAATTACTGTTTGATATCGTTACTACAAACATGATTCATGGTCCATGCGGAAATCTGAATCGTTCATCACCTTGCATGGCAGATGGAAAATGTACAAAGCGTTTTCCTAAAGATTTCACTAACGATACGGTCACACATGTTGACGGATATCCAATATATCGTCGAAGAAGTACCGAAAATGGCGGACAATCTTTCATTATATCTATCAACAACGCAGACATCGAACTGTGCAATCGTGTGGATGCTTTTGGTGCCTTCGCACAAACACTGCTCTATTCTGAAGTTCCGCGGTATTTTACATGGGCTCAATCGAAAAAATGGATACCCCGCAAGCAAGGGATACCAGTTGATGCGTGCCCCGGTTTATTCAAATCAAATAGTTTGGGTCGTGTATATACCGTCAATCCAAGGCAGACTGAGTGCTTTTATCTGCGACTATTGTTGGTTAATGTCACCGGACCATTGTCATTACAAGATATACGGAAGGTAGATGGACAACAGTATCCTACGTATAAAGATGCATGCCTTGCTCTAGGCTTGCTAGAAGACGACATACATTGGGACAGCATGCTTGCTGAAGCAGCATTAAACTGCACAGGAACACAAATTCTTCTACTATTTGCTATAGTACTGACTACATTTTTGTAAGTATTAATAATAAAATCGTTACGTTTCTTTATAGCGAATGTTGTGTACACCTGTAATTGGCATACACAACAGGACTTAGTTTGTAAACTTGATTATTACAACAATGTATGATTGTGTAATGCTGTTGGTGTATCTTATGAAATAAATAAAAATAAATAAATACATGTTTCCCGGCCCGAGCACAAATGTTGTGGGATAATCACAAAGATTCAATGACTGATGATATATTGTATCGACATCGTACAAGGTGCAACGATCTGACAATATCATTCAGTGAAGCAATGTACAATGAATCATTGATTGCTATCGAGGATCTTTGCATTGCTATTGCGAATTTACCAATCAGTCATTTCGGTATGAGCTCACCGAATCGAAGTGCATCTGATTTACTCAACACAGATATGAATCGTGAACTACAGTACGATACTGTACAAATGGCGAGCATTGTTAGCCGCAATGTTCCACTACTTAATGATGAACAAAAAATTATCTACGACCGCATCATGCTGGCAGTTTCGGCAGGACAAGGAGGATTCTTTTTTTTAGATGCACCAGGTGGGACTGGCAAAACATTTCTTATTTCGCTACTTCTTGCCGAGATACGATCAAAAAATGGCATCGCATTGGCCGTTGCATCTTCTGGCATTGCAGCAACTTTATTAGATGGAGGCAGAACAGCTCATTCAGCATTTAAGCTGCCGTTAAACATTCAAAATAATCCAGATGCAATGTGCAACATAAAAAAACAATCGTCTATGGCCACAGTGCTGAAACAATGTAAAATTATTATCTGGGATGAATGCATTATGGCACACAGACATTCGCTTGAGGCATTGCATAGGACATTAAAGGATATAAAAAACAACGATGAACTATTTGGCGGCACTTTGTTACTCCTTTCAGTGATTTCAGACAAACACTTCCCGTTATTCCGCGTTCAACCTACGCTGATGAAATCAACGCGTGCTTAAAATCATCGCGACTATGGCGTAATGTTGAAAAAGTACAACTGACGGTGAACATGCGCGTTCAAATGCTTCAGGATCCATCCGCCGAAACTTTCTCTAAACAACTGTTAGATATTGGCGATGGGAAAGTTGCTGTACATGAAAATACTGGATGCATAAAATTACAGACGGACTTCTGCACAATCATCGACTCGCAAAATAGTCTCATCGATCACATATTTCCCGACGTACACACACAATATGCAAATCATAAGTGGCTGGCAGAAAGAGCGATCTTGGCAGCTAAAAATGTGGACGTCAATGGGTTAAATTTAAAGATACAACAGCTGTTGCCTGGGTACTTGGTGTCATATACTCGTAAATCTATCGATGCAGTTTGCGATACCAACGAGACTGAATTATCCAATTGAGTTCTTAAATTCATTGGATTTGCCAGGCATGCCACCACATCATTTACAATTGAAGGTTGGATTTCCGATTATTCTACTTCGAAACTTAAACCCACCACGGCTATGTAATGGCACACGATTAGTCATTAAAAAATTAATGAAAAACGTTATTGAAGCCATCATCTTGAATGGCAAGTTTCAAGGCGAAAATGTGTTGCTGCCACGAATCCCTATGATTCCTACAGATGTGCCAATTGAATTCAAACGCACTCAATTCCCAATTAGATTGGCATTCGCTATGACAATTAATAAGTCACAAGGACAAACTTTGTCTGTATGTGGCTTAGATTTGGAAACATCGTGCTTCTCCCGCTGACAACTATATGTGGGATGTTCTCGTGGGAAAACCATCCGGTTTGTTTGTGTTGGCTAAAGACGGACTAACCAAAAATATTGTACACTGTATTGCGCTAAGAGATTAATTTTTTTTTCAACTGCCATAATTGATAGTAAAAATATAAATATTTATTTTTGATGTTTAGATAGCTATCAAAGACTGTTATTTAAAATATATTCGTTACTCTAATTAAGATTTATTTATTAACCTAAATAAAACATACTTTTATTCTTTGTAATGCATTCGATTATAAATACTTCCCCGCACACTTATAGTAGATAATTATTTTTATTTAACTATAAAAATGTTTCCTAGAAATAACATACATGGCAAAACAACGTTTGCCGGGTCAGCTAGTTATCCTATACTAATTTAAATATGGATCGTGCGGAGCGACAGTCTAGCTAGTGGATAATTCAGTTTACGACCTGACGGTCGAAGGTTGAAATGCCGCTATAAATCAAAGAGATTTCAGTTTTTCGATTTTTTAGATTACGTAAAAAAATTACCTTCAGTTCGCTATAGCTTGGTTCAGTCACAAAAATGTCACTGCCACTCAATATTGTTAAAATTTAAAACACGTGACAAATACTTTTACTGTACACATTTATGGTTATCTCTATTTTACAACTTGAACTTTTACTTAAATACTTTGCTTTTGTTTTTAATTTTGTCTTTTTACATTTTGATGTAATTGTTTTGTTTCTTTGAAATGAATGTGATCAAACAAATAAACGTTTAGTGAGTAAAATGAATAATTAATTAGTGTCTTCTTTTTTTTTAAAGTTCCGTCCGAATTTCGGCCAGCAACGCGACTTGTGTATGCAGCGTCCAAGCGTAATCGGCGTATGCGCGTGTGTGGTGCGTAACAATATATCTGTTTTTTTTTAATCATTTACAATAAATGCTAGAGGGAGCTTGGTCCGTAGGACTAGTTTTTATTAAAAACTATTTTATTCTTGTATGTGTATGTAGCGGTGCATAATATAGGCTTTCACGACTGTATAACTTTAATGGGGTGATCAGAGATAGATTCAGACAGAGACAGACGAGTCGTACGTATGTACATGTCTTACTACTACAGTCGAGAGGTAGGAGATGAAATAAAACAATCGATTAGAAATAGTTTATTTAATTATGAAACATAAATGCCAGTCCACTGACTCGTTACTATCACACACAAAACGCGCACACCGACCGACAGACAGACAGAATGTTTCTAGACAATTCGCTAACTACCGTTACACGTAATATACACTTTGTTCTAAATGATGGTGAAATATAGACAATGGTAGAAGGTTTAACGCTCAGAACACCGATTTTATAACCGCTAAAAATAAACACGTTGCACTAGCACGTCTTATATACGTAAGTTTGTGTTTAAATTATATTGTCTTAGTACGCGCATTTTAACTTCGCCATTGTGAAGATGGCTTCGATAAAATAACTAATGTATACAGTTCGATGAATATATGATGAATACGTGTGTCCTTACGTTCGCCCATAAAGAATTCGAATCCAGACAAACAATCGAAAGTGTTGCAGCGTTTGTATATGTAAACTTTCGGGCGTAACTTCATACTGTCACTCCGTTATGTATAACTTTTAATACTTCTACCACTGATATTGATTAAAAAACCAATTTTAAGATTTAAAAAAATCTCGGGTGTCTGGGCGCAAGGCACTGGGACGTTAAATTCGTGACAACGTATCCTAGGTACACTCGATATTCCAACAAAATTAAAGTATTTGCATGTGCCGAATCGTGCACTATTGGAACTATTATTTCTTGTTCTGCGATTTACGCAATGAGAAAGAGATCTAGGGAAATTAGCTCATGACGTAGTGTTTAAATCTTAATTTAATTAATTTCTTTTATCACCGCGAATATATAATCATTTATAAGTATAGTATTCAGCTATCTGATCATAAGGAAATGTTAAAAAGCGCGTACTATACAATGCATTTTAAATGATGGATGCTTTTATATGATGTATGTTTTTGATAATAGTGCTTATAAAAATAAAAAATGAATAGTGTTGTCTATTCCAAAAACCGGAAACCGTTGTTAAGGTAAAGTGAAATATTTCATTGAACTAGAGTTTGTTTTATCAAACACAATTTTTCCTACCTTTAATAAAAGTTATGGAGACAAATTATTTCATTGCAAATAATTTCCGACAGTATGCAGAGTAGAATATCATGAGTCTATTATCTAAATTTTACATAATATAATCGTGAATACATTATATATATATATTGAAAGCATTATCTAAACACAAAGCCATACACACCACAAATTTTAGGACAATAATATATTAAATCCACTACGCATTATTTATTTCTTAATATTAAATAATAAAAACAATTCAATACATCTGGTTCGGCGTTTGTTCACATTTAAAAACAGACAAATTGCTTCTTTGGTAGGCGAAATATTGAACAGGTAAATTCTGCACTTTGTAATGTGACAAACAATAAAACATAAAAATTCCTATGAAATCATATCGTCTAATGGTGCCTTATATTAAGCGAACACGATGTTTGAATGAAATGATGCACACGAATACAGTGTATATACGAGTTGAAGTCATAAAAGTCTACTAACCAAAGTTCAGTCACCGAAGAGAATAAAATTATCCAACAACATAAATAATACAGCGAACATAAATCAAGTCGCACTAACGAGGGCGTTTCCTACAACATCGACCCTCGACCGAGACCTGACATTAAATACAATTCGTCGATATCAACCGAGTCCCTCACTAAACATTAGATGCGAGTTCCTGCGAGCGGCAGCACAGAGAGTGAACATAGTGATATTTACACGTGAAACTTTAATATCGATATTATAATATTATAGACTACCAATTGATCAACCGAATTCCTCAATAAACATTAGATGCGAGTTCCTGCGAGCGGCAACACTGAGAGTGAACATAGTGATGTTTACACGTGAAACTTTAATATCGATATTTTGATATTATAAGACTACCAATTGATCGCATTCCCGTTATAGATAAAGGACTCTGTTGATTGCGACATTAAATAATAAGAATAAGACCTAATTTATTGAGTTAAGGATAAATTAAAAACATATACACCATATATACGACAAGATCCGTATTTTGGTGGCAGATCTACTTCACATATGTAATACATAGAAATCGTAAGCTATATAATAATATTTAAAGGAATACATTCATGTTGACTATCTTTGAATTACCTTCTAATTTAATAAAACTGCTTCAAAATGGTAAAAATGCATGAATAAAACTGAATTAACAAGTTTTTTTTTTTTCTAAATAATTCTAACAATTATCACCATTCCAACTAAGCTTCAGTTTGTGCTAGGAAATGGTTCACTTCAATAGTTGAATTGTTGATTGGAACCCACGATCTTATATTTCGCAGACCGTACCCGAAACCTGCGTAATCTAGTGGATTTTAATTTGGGTTAAAATTACAATTTTTTGTATAATGACTAAGAAGTCAATTTATGTTTATCAATATAGTTTATGGTATATATTTTTTATGAATTGCCATTGTAATTTAATTACATCAAATTTAAGTATCATAGAGCGGTCTTTAGTGAAATATATTCAGACTATAATTTGTTTTATATTCGTTTGTAAAGTTTTGAAGAAAATAATTCAAAGGTAGTCAACTTGAAGGATGTTTAGTGACTGTAGCTAAGACGGAGGTGAGTGTGTGAAGTGAAGTGAACACCTATTTGTTCCAAGTGATTGCTACTCAATAAATTAGGACGCAGCTGTCTGGGCAGTCTACTCCTTGCGCGGCTTCCGTTTCCTGTGGCCGTCGCCAGCGCCCTCTGTGTCCACGGGGGCCTTCCTGCAAGTACAATATTTTATAATAATGTTTATTAGGCAACCAAACAAACAAACAAAATTAAAATTCATGACATGCTATATAATTTAATATAATTATCGTACTGATGGTCGATAATAATTGGTTAAAACGCGTTAATGTACCATAATAGACAGTAAGGATTGTTTTTTGCCAATAACTAATGTGTAATATTATATAACATATTATATAAGACTGTGGTATAGATGGGCAATTTTATTTATGTGTCCAAGAAAGCACGAAATAAAAATACAGTGGTACATGCCTGGGATTCGAATCCCGACCGTCAGACTACTTTTTTGTGTATATTATATAATTTAAATAATATAATCTTTTGTGTATGTATACCAATATTATATATAAGCTTTCAAGTCTTTTTAATACAACAGCGTAGACAGAAAAATTGCAGAGAGTGATTTTTTGTACTTTAAACGGAAAAACCGGTGTAGCTATTATAATCTAATGTTACTTAGATTTATTGTAATTGTTTTCTAAGACGTTAATAACACAAACTTGGCTATCCTCTCAAATGAAAAAAATAATCAAATGAATGCGATAATGAGATTAAGTTACTCGGTCAGTTCAGGCTCCACATCGGACTCCGGTGGTGTCCCGGGACCTTCAAGGTCGGCCTTGCCAGTCTTCTGTATGGGCTCTGTCTCCTCCGGCTCGACTTGCGGGTCGTCCTCTGTCACCGCGTCTGTCTTCTTGTACTCAACATCTGGCTCCTCCTACAAATGTCCAAATAATATATTAATTTACCTGCTTTAATTTATATATATATAAAGTTAATTTACTTAATAATATGCAAAAGTTGTTTAATTCATACTTAACAATAGGTTTAACAGATTTTAAGGCTAAAAAGCGCTGTGCTACATATTTGTACAGCACATGCTGAGCCAACGCCTCTTGGGCACAAATTCTTTTGTTTTTCTTGGGCACAAATTCTTTTGTTTTTCTTAATTTGAATGACTTTTTTTAAGTTTTTTTAAATATTTTTTATATTTTATTCTAGTTATGAAGTGTTGGCAGTTAAATACTCACGGTGTCGGAGGGTCCACAGAAGAAGTATGCGAGACACGCCACCATGACAAAGCTGAGCAGCGCAGCGGCGGCCGTCAACCAGGGCCGCTCGCCCGCCAGCGCCAGCGCGCGCTCCACCAGGCTCTCCTACAAACACTAGCCTACTGACACACGCTCACAACTACCGCTGTCCAGGGCCGGATTCAGACCTCTGGAGCCCCGGGGTATAAAAGAGAAGTGGACGACATAACCATTCCTTATTTTGTTAATTGTATTTGCTTTTTTTGCATAAATGCAAGAAATCCTCACAGAACAGTTGAAACAAACTCCAATAGCGCATATCCTCACCCCCCCCCCTCTCTAAATCCGACCCTGCCGTCATCTACAACACAACCAGCTTACACTAATACCGTCTCGCAGGCAACTCCTGGTCATTTTACTTTATAGTGTTATTCAAAGTAAATATGTTAACGGAAATGTATGTTATCTATCATTGTATACAATTCCTAGGAAATGTATGTAATTCCTAAAATTTGGCTTTACTTTTTTAAAATTCGCAAATTAACATACGCTAAAAACACTGCTTTTATTGAAAATGAAAAAAAATTATAAAGAGTTAATTGAAGAAGTTTCTACGGCAAAAACAACAGCTAGAAAGACTTCTCGTGATTATTGGTTATTGCGGCGATACGACGTGCTATTATTTTATATAATAATAATGCATATTATTATTATTTTACGGTATGACTGTTACCCGATTGTCTCAATAAGTGTTATAATAAAAAAAATATAATTATACATTTCCGGTAACATACCGGATTGAACTCGGGTTGCTAGCATACAATTCCTACCTCAAGTCTTAATAAAGAGTAACTTAGGGGCTGTTCCTTTTGCTTCGGTGACTATTTGTGTCGGACGGCCCACCGGGAGGCTGATGAGCGGTGCCATGATTGTGGTGCTGCCGTGGACTCTGCTCAGCACACCCTCACGACTTGGCTCACGCTTTCGCGATGGTCTCTAGTGACAGGTCTTGGACGGCAGTCGCCTCCTTCTGTGAGACGGTCATGTCCCAGAAGGAGGTCAGGGAGGTTAGCGCAGAGGCTTCCTCCCTACACAGGCGGAGTATCTGGGTGCGCAGGAGGCGTTACAACCAACGCCTCCTCTTGCCGCCCCGTAATCCGAAACGGGGCCAGAATGGGTACCTGGCCCCAGTAATGCTTCGGCGTCGTCGGGACTTCTCTGAGTGCCGGAGAAGTCCCCTTTTGAGGATGAAGTCCGATCTTTGCCGGGACCGGCCAGTCGTTGGTGTGTCCTGTCGCTGACAGATCCGGGGCACCCCGCTCATAACAGCTGGCATTCGCGGAAGGTTTAGTGGGTAGGGGCTGCCCAGGCCGAGTCCCACACATCCCTTCGGGCCCACCAAGGGTATAGGAGGATGGTTTGTAAAAAGAATTCACCCGCGTTAACAAAAAAAAAGGGGGCTGTTCCTTTGGGCATAAGTTGTATTAATGTTCTATTCTTCTATTGTTCTCTAGCACTAGCTTCAAACTACCCTACCAATATAATCAATCCACTTAGCGAGTGTTGCTTTAGCACTACTGCGACAGTAGTACAAATATTTTGCACCTCTCTGGCCCTCCGCACGAGGTATGCAATGTAAATGGAGACCGGTATGGCGCAGTACACCGCGTACACGGCCCACAGGCCGGGCTTGTAGTTGGTGGCGCGGAGCAAACGTCCCCACAGTGTTTGCTAACACCAAACGCACATCCTTACAAAACCTTTTCTATTTAGCCATACTATGAAGTGGTGCCTCGACATACGAGCTTAATTCGTTCCGTAACCTTACTAGTATGTCAAATTGCTGGTAACTCTCAAAGCAATTTTTCCCTTAAAATTAATTGAAATGCCATTGCCATAAATGCTTTGTAAATATAACCCAAATTCATAGCCAGTATATTTACGAGTTACGTTCTAATAGACACCCTCTTTGTATTTCTAATTATCCTAGGAATATAACAATATAGGATTCATCAGAATTAAACCAAACAGTTATCAAACTCTTGAAGTATATCGGAATTGGAAAGCCAATAAAAAATGAATCATCTAAATCGGTCGGCGTGATGTTTAGTTATTCGAAGAAGTGTGTGACGCACACACTTGTTGCAAATTTAAGACTTATATGGTTTTCCAATGGATTCTATGATGAAAATAATTATTAATAAATAAGATTGGAATTCGCCTGGTGGGGCAGACAGAGATCACTTATTTCCACTTACTACGTTCCTGACACACCTAATTTTGAAAAACATTTTTGAAGATTAAATGATTTCATAACCCTGAATATTATTTATATGATTTTCATTAAGTAAATTCGGAACACATTACTCACAGACTCGCTGGAGATCTTGGCACGTTTCAATGCATACGTCTGCTGAGTCCACTCCTCTGCCACGTCGGGGTCATCGGTGATGATGAGATTGTCGAACAACAGCATCGGCGACATGGACCACAGTTCGAATCCCACGGCGTGCTATGAACAAATGCCAGATGTAGTCTGTATATTAAATTCCATGTTATATTTTGAAGTAATTTGTTATCTCTTTCAAACAAATGTTTAAACATATTGAGAGTAAGAACATTTTTTGACAAATTATTAACATTGAATCACTTACAATAGGGGTCATTTTGAAAGGGTTCTCGTCCTTGAAATAGTGCGGGTTGGGAATCCTGCGCGGGGTCCATTTGCCTCTGTAGTTGGGGTTCGGGATCAACGGCGCTCGCCATACGCCCTATAAGGCAACAATATGTTATTATAATTGAATATAACTAAAACTCATTTAACCGAAGGGCGTCCGCGCGATACAGCAATTAACATTTGATGCGATTTGAAGTCTTTTTTGTTGCTACTCGTAAATATTGAAGCCTTATTGAAGTTGGTTAAAATGTATAACCAACTTCAAAAAAGGAGTTCATTGTATGTAAGATCATAATGTTGTAATAGTAGATGTGGTCAATGAGCTCACTTTGTAGCTGGGGTTGGGGATGAGCGGTGGGCTCCAGGGACCGCAACCCGGGGCGGCGCCACATGCAGGGTTATCAACTAGCGGCGCTTCCCACTCGCCATCCATATCTTCATCCCAGTCTGCTGGCTTCTTGGCTTCGGGGTCTGAAATGTTATGTCTGGTGTGTTATAAAACACAAAGGATTTCTAGGCCTACTCTCTACTCTAGGACAACTTCTATTTATTTATCTACAAGAACATATTGCAATGATAAGTTTTGATCACTAAATCTTTTTTTTTTCATAGAGGGGAATTCTTCAACAAGATATCCCACCTTAGGAAGGCGGGGTTTGTCTGGTGTGGTTTGTCCCGGTGGCCCTTCCTCGGTGAACGGTGAGGGGTTCCGGGATCTCCAGTGACTGAACGCACTGCAGCCCCTCTGCACTATCAGTGCAAGACGCCACGGGCCAGCCTTGTCGCCTAGTGAACCCGAGGCGCCTTTTAGTCGCCCTCTACGATTGAACTTAATTATTTTCTATATTTAAGCATGTAGCCTTTTATGCTTATCGGTTGTTATACTAATATAAGCCATTATAACTCAGGGTCGATAGAAAAATATAATCACCTGGAATCATCTCCGGTTCATTATCGAGCCATCCTTCCGGCTTCACAGCGTTAGGATCCACAATCTGAGCGGGTGCCTCTTCGTCCCAGTCATCAGGCTTTGTGGCACTTGGGTCCACAATCTGACACGAACACAAGCCATTTATTAGACCAGATTATATCTACATTTGTACTTTAATATTACCTGAATTAATATTTATATATATATATATATAAAAGAGAAAGTGTGTGGGTTTGTTCCAGATAGGATCTGAGCCAGCTGGACCGATATCAATAAAAATTTCAGGGAATCTTCAGATTGACCTGGCAAGTAATCTTGTAAAGTTTGGTGACGATCAAAGCACACCTCTTTTTGAACACTCAAATATAGCTTTTATTTACTATGATACTACTACTACGGGTATGATATTGTATTTACTGATATGTACATGGGTGTAGGTAATGATCTTCCCCCGCTCGAGAAGAGAATAGCTAATATATATAGAATAGCTTTTTAAATTATTTACATCATTTACTTGAAGTCGGATAATATTATACAGGCACAATCCTGTTATCCCCAAGTAATGCTTCTGATATAGCCACAGTTAGGTCCTTAAAGCATCCTCTAGTGAAGCTATGCTATCACAAATACCGTATCGAGATTTTTGTATGAGAGTATTTAAATAGAAATGTTATTTTATATATTAGACAAAATTATGTTGTTAACATCACAGTTCCACCAATGCTATGCTATAACTGAAGAATATTATTAATCTATACAAATAAATAAAATTGGAGTGTTTTTTGATATTAAAATAACCGTAACCTTTTACCATATGCTTATAACTATATATATACCAAAGTACCATAGTATATATACTAAAGTAACATTTTTTACAATTTTTGTCTGTTTGTTTATTTGTTTCTAATCTCTGGGACGCCTGGACCGATTTTGAAGGGATTTTTCACTGGTAGATGGTAGATATAGTAAGGAGTAACTTAGTTTATTTTAGAAAAAAAATAGACTTTAATTTCCTTTCATGCACTTGTACGCAGATTCTTCCTGTTGCGACTGGTTGCAACAAAACACATTCACTTGCTGCGATATAGTATTAATAAACCCACCCAACAGCGCGGGACTACGGAGAGTTCTTGGATAAGTGTCGTGGAGTTAGGAACCAGAAGGTTTTGTGGTTTATAATACTATTTTAATGACCTTTTCTCTCTCATCCCAATCCTCAGGCTTGACGTCCTCGGGGTCGTCGATCTCCTCGGGTGGGTTGACGGAGGGCGTGAAGTCCTCCAGCAGCGAGCCAGCGTTCACCTCCTTGTTGTCCACGAGGATACTGAAAGTGTTGTCTGGGCGCACCACGAGGGTGTACAAGTGAGGCTCCTTATCCTTGTATATGTCTTCCAGGCGTTGGCTGAAAAGGGGCATCAAATAAATGAACTGTATCCACACTGTATCCTCAGTTCACAGCTTGAATATGCATCACCAGTATGCAATTCTCGTTAACACAAACATAGAAAACTTCTAGAATATATACAAGCAAAATTTCTTCGTCGTATCAACTATAGGTGCGCTCGTCACGTATTCCTAAATAAAACAAAATAAATGTGACTGACATGTAAAGTGTAACATACCTTGGTTTCTTGCTGTGCTTCTCCTCGATAGTACCATTCTTAGGGTTCTGATGTCTGAAGATGAAGTGGAGCTTGTTGTCGTTGCCGCACTTGTCGGGACCGAACATGATGGTGTAGGCGGTCTGGTCGTGGAACTTGCGCAGGTCGGCCTTCGTGTTGGTGCCGCGGGAGAGTAACTTGATGTAGGCGCCGCCGCAGTTCTGACCCTCCTGTGACACCAAATAATATGGCCACGTTAATATTACGTCACATTTTAACCGACTACAAAAAAGTTTTTTTTTATTTTGGAAGTGCCGTACCAATTAAATTACATATAATAGAGGGTTAAGCTATAGAATAAAATTCGGTTATTTAGAGCTTTAATCTTTCTGTATGGCGTCGAGACATGGACAATTCGACCAAGAGAAAAACAGAGAATAGACGAATTCAACAAAATAGAGAAGTAATGTTTGAAGTTGCAATAACTTACTATTCTAAATGTGTATTTTTATATTTTAGGCTAGTAAATATGTTCAAAAAATCATTTGCTTAAAAAAATCTGCCTAGAGTATGGGAATGGGCTCATTACCTGTCACATATGAGACCTAATAGGTCTGGACTTGCCTTGAGAAAAGTAGACTGCGAGAGCTTATTTTTTAAAATATGTTCATTCTGTTTGAGTTCAATAAGTAAATAAATTTAAATCTAACTAGATAATAATAAATAATATGACAGATTTTTAAATAAAAAAATCAAGAGAATCCCTTTTCGACATGCCGAATCTTTTGGCACGAATTTTGAAATAGTCATGTCATGCCAAGAGCATATCTGTACATTGTAAATTATTTTCAGGTTCATAAACACCAGGCAATAAACTATACTGACGTAAGTAAGAACGATGATCGGGCGGTTCCAAAAACTTCTGGATCCGCGCCAAAATAAGCTGATTTCCTTTGTGAAATCGTGTATGAAGTACGTCGAGCGGTGATCTTTGTGAATTCCTTTTACGACTTACATTGCCAAGGTGGATGAACTATATTTTGCATCTCATATTTAATACATATAGGATCGTTCAACAGCACAAGCTGTTGCCGTGGCCTAATAAAAAAGCCTAAAAGTACTAGTACAGTGGCAAAACAACCTAAGTTACTCCTAATTACATCAGCTATGCCCGCGAGAATTCCGTCAAAAATCGGGATAGCCTTTCCAGAGATTAGCCGGAACAAACAGACAGACAAAAACTAAAAAATAATAATTTCTAATAAATAAAAAATAGTTATTTTTTGTAGTATGTAACTAAAAAAAATTAAAAAATTCTTTAAGTAAACCGTATAAAGTCGGTTATAATCTGGGGCCGAAGAATGTGAGAAGACTTATTACGAATACACTATAGCCTCATTAGCGAACAGATTAAAAAGAAAGAAACGGCGAGACCTAGACGAGTACGTAAATCCAATAAAATGTAACGTATTCCCTTCGCAGTGCTGGCCTAGTAGCGAGCCTATAAGTTGATTAGTGATGACTCGTGTTAAGTATCGATAAACTCAACTGGATTCGAATTGTACTAGAAACATTGTCCATGTTTACAAAACTTATCGTCCATAACCATATATTTTTATTTCCCTCTGACGCCCGAGACCATTTGAATCCACGGTGATATTATAAATGCTGAAATAACTCTGTCGGTTTGTTACGCAATCACGCCTAAACCAATAAACCCATTGAAATTAAATTCGAAACACAAAGTCTAGAGCTTTAGAAAGACTTAGACTTTAGAAATAGGCTACTTTTTAATGCGGAAAACGGGCCGTTTAATGTGACAATTTGTATGGAGATTACATCATTTAAAACTTTTGCACAAGAAACAAAATAAAAAACACAAAGACAAAATTGTCCATATCCAAGTCACTTAAACACACTTTTCTCAATTCTAGACATTCTCTTTCAATTCATACGTACGAGCACGTCGTCGTGTAGTCCTAGGCACCACTGTGGCACACTGAGACTGTGTCCATTCTTTCTCTGTTCTACTTCTGTCATTCAGAGTCACACCTAACATACTCAATTCTCTTTGTTACCATATCCAATCATCCGAGCCAAACCTAATTTTAAATGCTGTATGTGATAATTTGCTACAGCTGTAACTATGCAGTTAGATTTGAAATAATAGTAAGGATCACCAACATTTTGATGCAGTACTTCATATTTGTATTAATAACCTTTGGTATTAAGTAAACAATTATCAAAGCATTAGAACACTTCACCTGCATTGTAACCTCATATTGGATAATTAGAGGTTTTTCATTGAACTCAAAAGGCTTGTCCAGAAGGGCAGAGATGGCAGCGTGCTTGGCTTCTGTTACTAGAACTAAGCCAAGGTCTTCCTTGAGGATACGTCTGGAGGGAGCTTGGATCTACAACAATCATAATACATTGTGAAAGCCAACAACAAAATAACGCACATGCATAGATTTGATGAGGAATTTAAATCAAAATTGAGTTTTTTTCACTACTACTAATAACATGTACAGCTAATTATAACATTGAATCTAATGAGTTACTTTATTAGTTTTATTTATTGTTTAAATGCGAGAAGCTTCTAGAAATGAAGGTTGATGTTGGTTGCAGCACATAGCTGAGGGTTTAGCCATTTTGGTCAAATATTATGTGCAATCAGTACCACCTCAAAATGAGAATCTTGGCTTGGGCCATTACCCTATTCACAGTAGCATTCTGATCCACAGGCGTGGGAGAGGGTTAGTTACCTCATTCGGATTACATAACATGGAAATAGTCAAGACAAAAATGATATTTAAGCCAAAGAGAAATCATGTGCAATAAAGAGTTTATTAAGAAATATTAAAAGTAGACACTAACCTCCCATTTGCCATCATACTTGGCAATATTCTCATCAACACCTTGTTTTTTGGCTTCAGACTTGATCCATTTTTTCTTGAATGCAGCCTCATCATCAAAGTGTTCAGCTATATATATGTTCTTGGAGGCAACACTTGGACTGCGGTATATCTCCTTCTCCTCGACAGTCTAATAATTAAATAAACAATATAATAACTTGCATAATGTTCCAATTTCAAGATAATTAATAAATGGACGAAGTGCAATGCAAATGATACTCAAAATATCTTGCCTACTATATCTGTGTAAAATATATTCACAAAAGATGCATACAAAATATTGCTTGGATAAATTCAGGGCAAAAGCATTACTTACACCATGTTAAATGTGATGAAAAAATATATTTTATGACAGGGTGCAGTTACTAGTGTAAAAGGACGAAAGTAAAATAACTTTATTGGATTAAGAGCTTGCCAGATTGAGTGCTTAGCCTGACTTCTATTATGAGTAACTCAGAACAATGGTCCCTGAAAGTTAACTACGGCTTGAGCCATTACTATAGCATTCTGACTTGACGGACCAGACTTCTAAGACATTCTTGTACCGTGATTACTTAGGTAGGTTTTTCAAAACACATATTTTAGTATCATAATTAAACTATAATTATTTAATTGTAATGTTGGTACAAAATATATTCTAAACTTTATTGAAGAATAAATACTAGTCTAAAAAAATTAAATATCTTCATTCCCAAATGCATAAAATATGTTGTTTCTTGTCTTAATAGTGTGGATATAAAATAAAAAATAAATAAAACTTGCAGAGTAAAAAAAATGTTACAGTGATAAGCAACACTGGTTTTAGTCCACAGCCATAAAATTTGGTTAAATACAATTGAAATATGTATTAAACATGCATAACTCTTTATGAGACTATTAGAACAAGCATGTAATAAGCAGACACACAACATGAGTAGACAAAGCTTTTAATAATTAGGTGTCAATGACCTAATGGTTAATGGTACAGTCTGCAAATCGTAAGGTCGTGGGTTCGAATCCACCATTTATAACGTGAGGCTATTGACGTGAACCATCTCCTAGCATAAGCATAGTTGGAATGGTTAACAAGAATATTAAAAAAACAGATATATTGCTAGCTTTCTTTTTTTTTAAATGTAGGGCAGCAGACAAAAGCTATTTGATGGCTATAACCAATCTCTCTTTAAGTAAAATCAGTTAAAACATTTCAATCCATTATCAAACATAAAGATAATAATCGGATTGTCAATACTCCTATTGTTGAAATGGTATCCTTTTGCAAAATCAGCATATCTTGCATTTCAACCCTGACACAAAAAATGTAATGTAATAAGGCAATGAGGCTATAGACAGATTTTCTTTTAAGACAAATTGTTACTTATTACTCACTCCTAGTTTGGTTTGGAACTTAAAACACTAAGCATGTAATTACAATCCATTATGCCATAGCGGTAACAATAGCCAATATCTGTCTTTGTAGTTGCAAACCGAACTAGAACTTGGTTCGGAACTGTAGCTTATATGCACATCAGTATGCACCTTTATTATATCAAATGTGGCATTATACAGCTAAAAAGCCAGCAATTTTTTGCCTCTATTATGTATATTTATATATTAAGTTTTTATATACAATATAAATCAAGCTCTTCAAATCATATACCAGAATAGAATAGAATCATATACCATAAAGCAGAAAGGGGTAGCAATAGGTTAAGTTTGAAATGATCCCTTATTTAACTGGACCTCTTTCAGTTTATAATGATAGATGTTAAGGCATACTACCATCTTAATGGTCAAGCCAAAAATATTTATGCATAGTGTATGCCACAATGGATTCAAGATGCACACAATCTATATACAAAATTAATATCACACTTTTGGTAATACTTAATTTGTAGAACAAAATTATAAAACCAAAGTGCAAGATCTACAGAATAACTAGGTTACAAAACAGGTATAGCAAGTAAAGCAATCAAATTTCAATGTAAAATTACAAGCATGAAAAGAATAGGACAGACAGATAAATGAAGAGATAAAACATTTGAATAGTAGTATATATTACTCTTATCTGATTGCCATAGTTAGATAGCTAAATAGGAACAAGACAGATATCAATGTTAATGTTTACACATCAAACATTATTAAAGATTACAAAAATTAAAGTATAGTCAGCATTAAAAGTCCATAATTATTGAAAATTGTTTTATGTTTGATAGTGGAAGAAAGATGTTTATTTTCGGAGCTTAATATGGAGTTATCAGAAATAGAATTTACGAGATAATCAAAGAGTTAACATGGAAATTATCACCTTCAAATAGTATATGAGGTTGCTCATGGAGCTTTTGTAAATAATTTTGGTGTCATTTAATATTAGCTTTTTGTGCTCCTACTATAAATAAAAGAAATATATATTTTATATTATAATAATATGTACATGAATATGAGATAAAGTTTACAATGTTTCCCATTATGTACATGAATATGAGATAAAGTTTACAATGTTTCCCATTTGATATCAATGATTTGAGACATCTCTTAAAAACAATCACAATTTGTTGACATGTAAAATAACTAATCAACAAACAAATCATAAATAACAAATGAGGTGATATATGTTATTGAACTGTGTCCTTTTAAAAAACAGATTGTGAATACAAGTAAATTAATATAATGGTTTAAATAACTATTAACAACTGGAGGACAAAGAGTTTTCTGTGGTTAGGATTTCCAAAATTAAAATATGCTTTACTAATCTATATGTTGCAAGAATTCTATTCACACAATTTCCATGACTTTTTTGTAGCACCTAAAGCTTAGAAACTAAGTTGGTGATGAAATGCAAACATTTAAATTTATATTTAAACTACAATTGAAAAAAAATCTGTCACGTCCCTTAACCCTTTTTGAACAAAGTGGATTAAAACAGCAATCAACATCCACTTTCACCAAGCTAAGAAGCGTCCCATTTGTGACAAGTGGTGAGTCTATCGCCGTACACCGAGCACTTAAGTGGGATTTTGTACTAATGTGAAACTCATTGGTACAAGCCGGCTGGGTTTTCGATACTCCGAACATTAAATCGTAAAGCGTTAGGTTATGATTGCTTACTATTTATACAATATTATCAGATATTAGAAAACAAAGAAGTAGGTCATTACATTGGACCAACTAACCTCAACCGTGACACCATCATCATCACTGTCTGATCTCACGAACGCACACCCTAATAGCAAGAGTAATCCACAAAAATACACTTTCCGATTAAATAGAGCCATCTGAAATAATAACACAAATATAAACACGAAAACTTAGAGTACATATGTAAATTGACGAGTCAAATCATCCACTTATACGCTTTAATTTAATTAAAACAAAAGACCACGACTATGGAAGTAGCGGACGAAATTGAAGTGCGGGCATAAATTACTCGATTGCGGATATCCTCAATAATAAATCAATTGTTGCTAACATTTATTCTTTTACTAATTTACGTCCTTACCATGCTCTATATCTATTCGTAATATTGCAATCAATTCATAAATCTATTTGTTGTGTCTGAAAAGCCGAAGGGAGTGACAATGACAAACGAAAACTGAAAAGCGAAAGAAATGTGCTCATAGCACTTCGAATCTTTACTGAAATATTATTCTTCGTCTGTGGTTGATTCTAATTGGTTCCTTTTTAAAGCTGACCAATCGAAAACAAACAGTTGTCACCGGTTGTCAGGTTATCAAATAATCTAAGAAATTTGTAGAAGCGTTCATTTATAATTTCAGTAAGAAAATTATTTCATTGGATTTTATTTTTGGGATAATATTTATTATAACGACATTTCATGTTACCTGAAATGAGATTATTTTATAGGAAAAAGGTCGAACGTGTTTTAGCCCATAAAAATTTCTCCTACCCGTAATAATTAGTACGATAAATTAAAACTTAACATTTTTAGTTGGTTTTTTAAACCAGTTTGCCACAACTGATTCCACAAAACGGCTATTTAATTCGGCGAAATAATTGCACTTTGACAAAACGTATATGGCATTTGGAGTTTAGTCACGTTATAAAATATAAAACTTAATGGATGAAATTATTCCACTGAATATGCTCCTTTATAATATACTGTATGCAATACAAGTTTCTAAGTTATAAATTAATGAAAAATTTGAGCCGGTCTTTGCAAGAGATCAAACAGTAATTATTTACTTATCAACAATAACAATCATTACAACATTAGCCAGTTTACCAAAAAAAGCAGTGATACACTTATGATAGACTATGCGTGGCTAAGCCTTCGGTTAACAGTCTTGTAATAAATGAATGGTTGAGATTCGAATTCCCTCTGGTTAAAACCAAAGTTTCCGTTTTTCGGTTTCTATGGATGGTTTGCGATGTCATGCTAACTTGAGGGTGCATTTGATGGCTGACGACTCGATCAGACTTTAACCGGATTACAAGAAGTTTTAGATAGAAAATAATATAATTGTCATTTCGTTGTTATTCATAAGTGGCAGAAGACCCATCGTTAAAAATGTGACTAAGAATTTTTTATTTTAAAAAACGATTTGCTAAAATTTATGCCCGGTGTAAATGAATTGCGAGGTAAAGCTGGTGTCCGCTTTAATTTTGTAGAAGATTACGAATTTCCAAGGAAAACTGTGTCAATCCTTAATTTTTATAGGTGTTGTGTAGAGATAATGGCGAAGTCCCCTCCCATATTCCAATTTTTTTTCTTATTGGAATGGAATAGGGTAATATTTTCGTATTGGTAATGTTAGTCTATGGTATTATATTTATAAGGTGCAAAGATGTGTGTTAGTCAAATAAGACAATATCAATTTAAGCTTTTGGTAGGTGGATACTGTTAATAATAAACAAAATCTACTTTGTGTAACGATAATGTATTTAAATTTGAAGTGAAATGCAAATTTTAGTAATAGTTTCTGTTTGTGTTTATTGTTATATATTCATTTGAAAAAAAGTAATTTCTTCGTAATTTTAAATTCTGGCCGCTTTCCCGGTACGTATAGTTTAAGCGATAATATATCTAATTGATAAAAATACGTATTTACTGAATGTATTTTACATAAATAATAGGATTTAACAGCCATATAGTACAGATGTTTTGATAAGAAGATTAAATTTAACTTGTTTAATTAAGCGCGTAGCTTAGCGTAGGCAAGAATTTATAAAGTGAAAAAAAAATTACTGATATCTTGCATCAGATATCAAATGATTAATCTTTTTGGTATCGATAATCGATACACTATACTAATTTACTTTGATTTTTTAATCAGTTCTTATAAAATTAAGTTCGGAAATATTATATGTGAGAACAATTTTGCAATACCTACTTTATATCAAGATTTTAGGTGTTTTATTAAAACTCTTCCTTTAAAAGAAATATTATAAGATATCGGTAATAATGTTATAAATGAAATAAATAAATTCAGTCAATGGTTTGACTGCCTTCTGGCCTTGAACTCCCCTTATCAATCTATTTTATGTGCCAAATATTTACAATAACATGAAAATTATCATATTGGTCCCATAATTTCTACCTTTTACACATAGCATGCACTTATATTGTTGAATATGGGTTATTTTTATGAAGGCAAAAATATTTTTTAATTAGGATCTATTGCATACTATAGATATTTGTTTGCAGCTCCATGCTTGTAATGCGGCGACACTTCCTAAGGCTGCTAAGAGTACGGAACCTCCTTACTTTAACTTTACTTGTAATACTATTGTATATAGTGAAGACTTTCAGTGATATAAACAATGGCCTACCACCAAAAGAAGCTCTAAAAGATTTAGGAACTGACAAGGATTATTTTATTCCAAGCAGTTTTAAGGTATGCTACATAAACTAAAATAACATAAATGTAATTATTTTTTTTATTTAATATTTCATTTGATTTCATTCATGTCACATCAGTCTATCAGTGTAAAATCCTATGTAAACGTACTGCATTTTATTATGTTACCTATCAAAACATTATAAATTTATATCATTCTACCTACACTGACAGTTGATATACTATATTCAGAATTCTTGATATCAGAACTGTATTCCATATATGGCCATACTTATAGACTTGAAGCCAAGGAATTAACATGAAGTATAGAATATAGTATTAGCTCTATTAAGATTTTTAGTCTCCGATTTAGCATTTCCCTCCTAGATATGGCAGACAGGCAATTTGCACTTCCAGCACCAAGTTCACTTGTTGCTGCAATTGTAGGTGTAAGGGCTGTTTGTATCTATAAGCAATTACAATTCCCCCCCAAAAACCCCCTGATTTCGTACTTATTGAAGTAATATACAAGACTTCCTAATTTAATTATAATATATTTAATTATAATATATTTAATTATAATATGTATAGCTAGAAAATTTTATAAGATAATATTTTTTGTTTTAGAAAATTGACTGGCACAATTACGAACAGATAGAGTATGAGAGAAAACGGCAGGGTGAGTTATTGTTCAGATGTTTGTATAGAGGAACATGTGTGATGGCATTTTTTTTCTTCTTTCTTCATTGAATCCAATATTCCAATCGTTAAGCATTAATGTATATAACCTGACATCCTTTGGCAATGAAATTAATATGGAATTTAATGCAAAAAATATAGAAATAGGTTCATTTGGTGATGATGGTATGGGTGTATAAAAAAACAGCCTTTTTGAAGTTGGTCAAGAAAAACATAAACAGCAAAATTTGTTGAGTTTTAGTGGCTGTTGTTGTTGATGTTATAGTTGAAACATTTTCCAGGCATTGGTGAGCAGGGATTGCCGGCGCGACTTCCTAAATCGGATGCAGCGCTGGAAGAGCAGCTGTACTCAGTAAACGGATTCAATGGGGCGCTAAGTGATAAGATCCCGCTGAATCGCTCTCTCCCTGACATCCGACATCCCAGCTGTAAATGGAGGCTGTATATAGAATCCCTTCCCACTGTCAGCGTGGTGGTGCCTTTCCACAATGAACACTGGAGTACGCTGCTTAGGACGGCATACAGCGTCCTCAATAGGTCCCCGAAGTTTCTGATCAAGGAAGTGTTCTTAGTTGACGATGCTAGCACTAAAGGTAAGTCTTTATTTATTCTGATAAGTTTATTTCTCCGAGAGCACTGGTAACTTGAGCCGTGGTAATTCAGTGTCCGGGTTGCTTCAAGTTGCGTACATCCATACCAGAGTTCGATCTCCGGTGCCGGCACCAATGAATTTGTTGTTGCAATTTTATGTGCTGATTTATCACGCGCTCGGCGGCGAAGAAAAACATCGTGAGTTAGCAATGAATGAATGAAAACCTACATGTCTTAGAATTTTTTTTTATAGACATGTGAAGTCTGCCAATCCGCACCTTGGACCCTAGAGACGCGTGGTGGACTTTGCCCTCATAATCTCTTACAGAGAAGGCTTGTGCACTACAGTGGGACATATACAGGTGTCCAGTAATTCAACTTCCAATTGTAAGTACCATACCACCCGTATGGTATGTGACTGTATGAGAGCCTCGACAAAAAAAAAGGATCATTTTTTTTATACGAGCATTGAAATTTTAAATCAGATTATATAGTTATAAAAATATATATTTTTATGTTATATAGTAAATAACAAAAGCTCAGAGTACAATTAAACGAGACATGTTACAATAACGAAAAAAAAATTGTTATGGCTATTCTTAAAATGATCCAAAGATAATCATGAGATGGCGCACTATGCTTTAAAAAAATGTATGTTGGTAAGTGATTTAAAAAGTTGGCGCTACTGTTAATTATTTCAAAATGGTATAACACCGGCCGCATTTTATCGTAACTTTGAAAAAAACATTGTTTTCGTGACAGTCGACGAAGTTTCTGATAAATGTTTATTTTTCAACCAAAATCTTTATTTTATATTATTAGCCTATATAAAAATTACACGCATAACATGGTAATATAAGGGTTTTTCAAAGTCGATTGAATCGTAATAGAATGGTTTCATAATGAAATGTCATTTGCAAATACTACTCGAGACCCTGGCAAATGCTGTTAAGATAATTTGGTATTATTAATGACGTCAAGTACATGTATTATCTTGAAATACTTTGTTCGACACAAAACATGTCAAATGTTTGTTTAAAAACAACTGGTAAAGAACAAAGAACAAAATGTGTATAAATAAAGTCACCTTCAGTTGTAATAACCAATTTGAAAGTATCAATTTTGTTGTTTTAAATTATTTTTAACCGACTTTAAAAAAGCAGGAGGTTCTCAATTCGTCTTTATGTTCTATTTTTATTTTTGTAACCGCATAACATTCGACTGGGTAAAACTATTTTGTTGATGAGTCTTTTTTTATTTGAAAGTTGGCGCTTCCCGTCTAGTCCCATTTAAATTTGGTCCAACTCTGACTGTGGGATCTATGAGAAAAACATGTCTTAAATTTGCATCAAGAATGTGCGCCACAAATGGGCGAATAACTCAATATCACGTCAACCGATTTCGGCGATTCAATTTTTATTGACTTGAATTCGTTTGTTGTTTTAACCCGTAAATATACTTGTTAGAAAAAATAAATAAGAAACGAGTCTATATCGAGTGTGGTAAATACATTCACCACGCTGTGTCGTTTAACGTTCATTTATTATGCATACACTTTCATTGTTGAATATCAAGTGTATAAAATTACTGTTTAGCTGTTTAACCACGATAACATAAAAATATTAGATGCACATTTTTGTGTTATCATTGATAAGTTAACATTCTTCCTTCCTCTATTTTATTCGTTCAATTACACACACACAATATGTAAAACAATTTCCCACCAATTTCAGTGGGACTGAGAAACAAGTTATGGACAAGGTATATGTCCATAACTCGTCAGCCAGTGGGATGGATGATGGATTACATTTACATTACACTCGAGTAAATGTAACATAGTAACCGTCCAAGCCGTGGTTACCCCTCACCCGGGGAACCCTTGTGTCGAGTTACTAGCAATAGAGGTTCAGGCTAAGCGACCTAAGATCTATGCCACCTCTCAATCCGGTAAAGCAGTCAAGGGCAGCTTCTCTGGCCAATCTGTGTAGTTCGTCAAAAAAAATCGAGCTATGGACAGTATTATGCTCGGGATATCTCTACGAGATCGTATCGGGTATGAGAAGGTCCGTAGACGAACGAAGGGAAAACAAGTTAAAGTGGCAATGGGCAGGGCACATAGCGAGTAGATGGCCGATGGGGCCGGAGACCACGGACCAGTCACAGTATTGGGCATCCACCCACAAGGTGGTCTGACGTCCTCATAGAGGCCGTGGAGATAGACCCTCACAGAGAACGCAGCTGGAAGCGAACTCACAACCGTTCTTTTGGAAATCGTTGAGGGAGGCCGATTTTTTGGAGTTGCTTAGTATATCTTCGTTATGAATGCAGTGTTAAAATACTCAGTAATTGAATATGTATGTATATTGTCTTACAAAGTTTTGTATGACATGTGTCTGCTAAGCCTTTTTTTTTTGTTGACGGGGAGGAAATCTTCACAAAGATACCACGCCTTCTGGGGAGAGAAGGCGGCGGTTATGTGGGGATCTCACCCACTAAAACCTCCCCGGTGGCCCTTTCCTCGGTGCATGATGAGGGGCTCCGGGATCTCACGTGGAACGCACCGGAGCCCCTCTGCACTGTGCTCAAGGAGAGCACGTCCCGGGGGGAGGTTACTCCCTCCCCCCCTGTGCCCTTGTAGCGCAAGGCGACACGGGCCAGCCGATGTCGCCTTCTTCCCGGGTCCACTTTGGTGGACGACGCAGGCCTCCACCCTTGTCGCCCAGTGAACCCGAGGCCCCTTTTAGTCGCCTTGTACGACAGGCAGGGGATACCGTAGTCTTATTCTTGAGAGCCCAGAACTACAGGGCTGATCTGATGTGTCTGCTAACCCTAGCCTAGCCTAGCTCTACTCCTACTCTCATTGCAGAGAAGGCCTGAGCCCAACAGCTGAACATATTTATGTTGTATCTTTAACTTTTAATATAAAATAGATACGGTATTGTAATTTAATTACGATTATGCTCGCATATTTCTTGTGTGCCCGACGCACGCAATGCTGTAAACTTACTATCGGTCCCGATAAAGGTTTCGGTTTGGTGATTCCGGTTACAGATAACACAAATCGTCGGAAAAAATAGAACTAAAAAACATTACTGTTTGAATAAAAAACTGACTTAAATATATAACTTTTGAAGAAAACGATACAAATCAGAATACGACTCAACGGTCCACAAACTTAAAGTCGCAATAGAAAGAGCTATTCTCAGTATTTCCCTAAGTAGAATCGAACGAAGAACGACGGAGAACAAAGTAGTATAAATAATAAAATAGTCTACATAGCTCTTAAAGTTAGCAAGTTGAAGTGGCGGTGGCCAGGCCACATTTGTCGAATCAGTGACGACAGATGTAGCCTGGGGAAGAAAGTCTTGGAATGAAGGCTGCGTGGGCCGGACAAGCGCCCGAAGGCCTGTGTGAGCAGCAGTGGATAGACACACGGTGATGATGATGAACAATTAAAACCATATTGGAGTGTCAGTGGCACGCCATTGGAAATTGGTGGCACAACTGAACTAGCAGATTACAAAAAATATCGAATGTGATGTCACTGAACGTTCATTTTGACACTTCCTATTTCCGATGATCATGATCCTATTGACGCGATGATCCCTATATGTTATAAACTGGAAGGATCCCTGTGAGACAGCTTTTAACCTAGTGCAGTGATCGTTTTTTTTTAAATTGGAAGCGAGTAAAATGATATTTTCAGAAATATTACTAACATTCTTGTTAACCATTCCAACTAAGCTTAAGCTTGTGCCACGAGATGGTTCACGTCTATAGTCGAATGGTGGATTTGAACCCACGACCTTACGATTCGCAGACCATACCCTAAACAAATAGGCTATTGACGCTTCAATAATTCAGTCATTGACTGAAATATTCGCACCACGTAACAAATTTATTAAAAAAAATACTTCTAGCAGATCTTTGTGTACATCGCCGCAATTTCCGCTCTATATAATAATTGCAGAATTCCTGAAGCAGAAGTTAGAAGACTACCTGTCTCAGCACCTGCCTAAAGTGAAGGTGATCAGGCTGCCGGAAAGGAGCGGTCTGATAGCGGCACGTCTGGCGGGAGCCAAGAGAGCCACTGCCGATGTACTTCTCTTTCTCGACTCTCACACGGAGGCCACCGTCAATTGGTTACCTCCCCTACTAGGTTAGGACATTCTTCTTCTTACTTAGGAGTGCAAGATACGCACTTGCGCACAAATATGCTGAGGGAAGAATTCCTCGTACGTCGTACGGAGGTGCTTGGACTCGTACATAGGGCTTCATTTGCTTCAGTAGTTTAGCTGTTTTAGTGGGTAAAAATCTCACTTCTAAGCCGCCTTCCCTCAGAAGGTTATCTGTTGAAGACCTCCCGATAAAAATAAGGGTAGTTGCGTCTATTCTTCGCATTAAGCGGCGTCTGTCATCACTGGTACTCTGGTATACTGGTCTCGTAACCTTTTTTGGTCATATATGCTGCTGAAGGGAGGTGGCTATTGAGGTCTATTTGTGGTCCAGGGAAAGGTTGAGGGTATAAGGAAGATCGTCTATGAGGTGGACCGACCAAATAAATGGATCTTCGTCAGTGCACGAAGAAGGCGGCCATTAGAGAAGATAGACCACGACCACTCTGATAGTGTCATCGGCTAAGAAGAGAGTTGCGTATTTTTAAAGAGTATGTTGGTGCAGAGTAAAATAAGGAGTAGTACAATGTGAGTCTGTGTGCTCCCGCAGAACCCATAGCGTTGAATTACCGCACGGTGGTGTGCCCCTTCATCGACGTGGTCGCGTACGACACGTTCGAGTACCGCGCGCAGGACGAGGGCGCGCGCGGCGCCTTCGACTGGGAGTTCTTCTACAAGCGGCTACCTGTGCTGCCCAAGGACGAGGAGAATATGCCCGAGCCCTTCGAGTGAGTTGAACAACGACCGAATAATTTTTACATTCGTTTTATTATATACTAGCTGTGCCCGCGACTTAGACTGCGCTGAATTTAATAAAAAAAGTTATTTAGTTTTTTTTGTAGTTTTTGCATTTTACTGCATTCTGTTGTAGCCGTTAAGGTACGTAGGGCTATTTACAAATTGATAAGGGCAGGATTACCATTTGTCCTAAATTGTTTGGGTTGACGTTACCATTGATTCTAATGGTATCCTGCCAATGTAGGCAGCAGTCTGTTTAAGCGCTCACTCCCTAGTTTGACGAACCAGAAATTCGAATAACGACCAAGTATTAGATAAATCACACAAATTATAAACTAAACCAATAACTACTATCAACCGTTAGAAGATATTTTCAAGTCGTATTCAATGGCACTGTATTTGATTACCGTGCCTTCCAGGAGTCCGATAATGGCGGGCGGTTTGTTCGCAATTTCGCGTAAATTCTTCTGGGAACTGGGAGGTTACGACCCCGGCCTCGACATCTGGGGCGGCGAGCAGTACGAGCTCAGCTTCAAGGTATGTTACCTTCACGCCTCATCTCAATACGGGCCGGTCAGGGTTCAATGACTTGAAGGGTTGTAAAAATGTTGGCTCGTGTTTCAGATATGGCAATGCGGTGGTCGTATGTTAGACGCGCCGTGCTCCCGCGTCGGGCATATCTATCGGAAGTTTGCGCCCTTCCCCAATCCCGGTCACGGAGACTTCGTCGGTCGGGTATGTACTCGTGATAAGAATATTTTTTGTGTTAAAGTGTATGTTCATAGCACATCAAAAATGTTGAGCATTTATTAATTGTTTGCAGAACTACAGGCGCGTGGCGGAGGTGTGGATGGACGAGTATGCCCAGCATCTGTACCGCCGGCGGCCGCACTACCTGCAGATAGACACCGGCGACATCTCCGCGCAGAGACAGCTGCGCCTAGACCTGGCATGCAAGCCCTTCCGGTGGTTCATCACGCAGGTAACATGCTTGCAAGTAATTGTATCTTTATTTTTTTAAATTTACGTGAATAATTGACTATATATCCATATGTATATACAATCAATACGCGAGTTGAATGCAGAGGTCAAAAACGCAATAGTGGTGTGACTTAAGTTATTGATGACCATAATGAGTGTCTCGATAGATTTGAGCAATTCTTTTTGTTTACCCTTTTACTAAGTTACCATGATGAAAAACAATACACAAAATATTTATCACATACTTTTAATAATTACTTCAGATAACGATATAAAAAATTCCATGTATTTATATAATTGCACATGTCTAAAACATTTCTCGGCTCATACATAGGCGGCGAATAAAAACTCGTTTTCTTTCAAAGATCAAATAAATAACAAGGGATCTCAACTTTATTACAATCGCGATGATACGGGAGTCTCACGGTATCTTTTTTTTGTTAGGGAAGAAATCTTCGAAAAGACATAAAAACGTTATGTGGGGTTTTTACCTAAAACCTCCCCGGTGGCCCTTCCTCGGTGCATGGTTAGGGGCTCCGGGATCTCCAGAGGAACGCACCGGAGCCCCTCTGCACTGTGCTCAAGGAAAGCACTTCCCGGAGGGGAGGTATCTCCCTCCCCGCCTGTGCCTCGCAGTGCAAGGCGACACAGGCCAGCTGATGTCCGGGTCCGCCTTGGCGAGTCGTACGATATCTATCACATCACTACACTGCAGGGTGGGATGGGCCTGTGGATAGCGGGGGGAGACGCTGCTTCCGCTCTTTACTCACGCCCCGACTGCATTCAACTCGCGCGCTGACTATACGTCATCTATCGTAACATGGTTATAGTTGTATCTCTGGTTTCTCCAATTTACTTGAATAAATATTCAATATGTATATACGTGTGGCGGCATCCCTAGGCAGCGCAAATCGCCCTTTGATGACGTCACACGCCGGTTCCCTTCGTCGGCGCTTCTTCGACGGCGATACTAGTGCCGCGGCTGTGTTCAAACGAGCGGCGGGACCTGTACCGCAGTTCAAAGACGCCGCTAACCACCAAGAACGAAGAATATACTACGATATTAACACGTGCAACGAGCTTGAAACATGGCAGTTCTTCACTGATCATACTAAGAGGGAGGATTCTGCTCTTCGTATCGGGGACATTCTCCGCCCAGAACTACAGTGGTACCTCTATATAAGAGTGTTTAGAGCCGCCAAGTGAGCGATATATTGCTTTGAGATGAGAGAAAGATTTTAAATACGAGGATCGCACACATCGCTCTAACAGTTTCTCCCATCTCAGACTAGATCGATCCATATGCTTCAAGTCGCACGAGGAGTTGGGGGACAGAGAACCCTTCGAATTCGAATCCTGACAAGCCCGGGAATTATTCAGTTAGCTTGGAAGGCAATATACCAGCCCTTACTGACTCTATTCAGCACCCTGCTATTATAACGGAAAACCGCAACGACTGTTAGCAGCACCGGACCACTGTTCGCAGTGTACCACAGATAACAAAAACATTTCTTTTCAACATGTGTCCCGCCTGAGAGTTTAGCCGTCTTAGGACTCATCGATTATTGTGTTCATACATGAACACTGCAAAACGTGCAAACAAGTCTCCTGCGAAAATCACTAGCACCACCATATCAAGGTCACCTAATGCTGCGCAGGACGGATCGGACGGAAGACCATCACTGTAAAATCGTCAGCAAGACCAGTGACATTATCAATAGAACGAGTCAAGCCTGCCTACACACTCGCCAGATGAGAATCAACGTCCAATTAAATCTTCTTCGCCGAACTTCCAGCATCCAATATCGTGCGCTGCAATGGATGTTACTGCACCTCAAGTGTGGTAGCATCCGTTGCAGCGCGAGGCCCATCACTAACGCAGGTGCGAAACAAAACAGAAACGTCGCGAAGACAGTTCTGTTATCAGTGCTATTCATGACGGATGCGGATTTTGTAGGTGTCCTTCCGATCCTTCACCGTAACGTGCATAACTCGAAACTAAAAATTGCAATAAATCGCCCAGACAGTGAGCTACCACACCTCGAATTAATAATACTCCTAATAAATTGCAAAGTTTATTTGTGGTTACAATAGATATTGTTATAATAACGGTATGCGAGCAGAGCAGGGTACCTCCTCGTAGTATGATCGGTGAAGAATTTCCTTTTCTTGTTTCTTTCTCCGTTCTCTTTCCCATTATTCATTAACCCAAGGTGAACAACTATAAATAGACTTTACAATTTATTAGGGCTACTATAATATTATAGTATTGTTCGCGCAAAACATAAATTAGGATACCCCAAGCCCTCAGGCCGATAATTATAAAGAGTGTTTCCAATATAAATATTATAATGGTATTACCACCATGTTAGAAGAAGTAGACAGAGTGTATCTAGATAAAAGAAATTGTAGGAAAAGCGTAATATAACATGTAAACTACAATAAGAAAGAAAAGAAAAGCTCAAATAATATACATATATGTATATAAATAAAAAAGTAATTAATAACACTGGTATTTGTTAACGCAACTGCACTTTTTAATTGCACGACACACTGAAAAGTATAAAGTACAAAAAGGTGGAGCGAAATATAACGCCTACGATAACGTGATAGCAATACTTTGCTAATGCAAATAGGAGACAGGAGTAGATGAGCAGTTTTATTTTTAACAGGATTCAAACCGCCAAATCTCAGATCTTAAATGGCCATTGATATCTAAGTGCGGTGTTCTGTTTTCAGATTGCATTTGATTTGACAGCGAAGTATCCTCCAGTTGAACCCGAACCTTTCGCTGAGGGTAGAGTGAGTATAATTTTATGTGGTAATGGCCTGATGCCTCTGCGTTTGATCTGATGGTCGGAATTTTTTTTTGTTATAGTATCGCTTAACGATCCGAAATGTGGACACTTTTCTTGTTTCTTGCAAAAATCTGATTCAGTGGTCGGAAACATTTTTCCAAATACGGACAATATACAATTGTGATTTATCTAAAGAACCATTATCAAGCGACTTAAAAAAAGGTGGTGGTTCTCAATTAGTCTGTATTTACAGCTCTGATTTTGATTTTTTTTAATTTGAAAACTGGCGGTGTGCAGGAGCACGACCCTATTGTAAAAATAGCATCCATGAGA
The DNA here is from genome assembly GCA_029286785.1 of Meandrusa payeni. NCBI lineage: Eukaryota > Metazoa > Arthropoda > Insecta > Lepidoptera > Papilionidae > Meandrusa > Meandrusa payeni. Next base: position 10,203,745 of record JAGSMX010000013.1, read on the forward strand.
AAATCATATAAGTCTGAAATTTGCATTAAGTATGTGCGCGACAAATGAAGTAAATTACGCGAACCGATTTCGATGATAATTTTTTTATTGGAAAGGATATATTTCAAGGGTAGTGTGATGATAGTTTGGTTAAAGTTACAGCTTTTATATATATAATATCACGTTCCACTGTTGGGAGCTGGCCTTCTCTGTAAAGAGAGTATAAGGGGAATATAAAGAGAATATAATCCGCGCGGCCTTAGTGCGGATTAGCAGACTTCACGCGCCTTAGAAAAATATTCTAAGACATGTAGGTTTCCTCACGATGTTTTCCTTCTGCACATAAAATTGCAACTGCAAATTTATTGGTGCCGGCACCGGGAATCGAACTCAGGTTGCTAGCGTATTATTACCACGGCTCCTATCTAATCGAATTTGGTTAGGTTCTGGTTAATTCTCTTTGGTATTTCCTACCATAATCCTGAAGTACAAACAGGGCGTCAGCGCCTAATTTACGCGTTTGATTTGATTTGAAGTCGGTTTTTGTTACTACTCATGAATTATTAGTGTGAATGTTATAGATATAATGTATACGCAGATAAGGCCGTCCACTCACGGGCAGTTGTGCGTGGACATGCATCGCGGAGAGCAAGGCGAGTCGCTGGAGCTGAAGGCGTGCGTCCAGTCCGCCTCCACCGAGCAGAATTTCATCCTGTCCTGGCATAAGGATATCAGGCGAGGATTCTTTATTCCACTTACTTGCATATCTATCTCATGGGGTTATGACTACCGGACTATATTCTTCATCCTCAGTATCCTTTACAAAAAATGCGGCGCGGTTTTGACAACCTGATACACAAAACAGAACACGATAAGCCACTATTTCACAGCATAATAAAACCACTTGGAACTCAATCAAACACAACATTCTACCGCGTAAGTAACTGATGAGTACAAGAAAAGAAGCAGATCTTCCAAGTAAAAATCAGAATGGCACTACTGCGTATATCAGCGCGGTTCTACCGCGTAAGTAACAGCATCATCGCGTAAGTAACATTATGTTCCTAGTAACATTAGGGTTCAACCGCGTAACTTACAGCATAACTAACAGCATGGCTGGAACATAGTTATACAGTGGTAGAAACCTTGTCACTATGAATGTAATACTATGGCTATAGCTACTGATTATCAGCACGGTTTTACCTATTAAATAACAGCATGATCCTAATTTAAGTAACAATAAGGGTAAAAGGAGTGCAAAGAGTATAAATATGCTCTACACCGTAAGAAGCAGCTAGATCATACCAAGCAAGTAACAGCTTAACTATACCACCTAAGTGACTGTATGGTAATACCTTGCAAGTAACAGCTATTCTACTTATGTAATAACCTCGCAAGTATCAGCATGGCTTTACCATGTAAGTAGCAGCATGGCAATACATCACAAGTAACATGGCTGGACATTACATGTAACAGGCATGGCCACACCATGCTAGAACAGCATGGTTATATTACGCTGGTAACAGAATGGCTATTCCGCGCATGTAACAGCATGGCTGGACCTTCAATGTGACAGCATGGCTATACCGCGCAAGTAACAGCATGGCTATACTGCCTAAATGAGAGCATGACTGCAACGCTAGTGAAAGAGTAGCTATTCCGCGCATGTAACAGCGTAATATAACAGCATGGCTGGACCTTGCATGTGATAGCATGGTTATGCTGCGCAAATAACGGCATGGCTATACTGCCTAAATAACAGCATGACTACAACGCTAGTAGCAGCATGGCTAGGATGTACAGTGAATGACGACTATATCTATTTACTATGTGTGCATGAGTGAATGAATGAATGAATGATTGGCTTATTTACTTCAATAGAAATATTTTGTATCCCTAGCAAGTGTTAGTATCGCTATAAATATAATGTTTGTACCACATTAAAATAACACGAGTCTACCACATAAGTGGGCACGCCGGAAACTTCCATGGAGGGGTATCGTTGGGGAAAGTAGTTTTGGTACCTGACACTAATTTTCTATGGCTCTGTTTCCGTAATCCGTTTGGCTATTTTTGATTTATCGTCTTCGATATACAATGGGATTTATACTTATTTTGTTTTTAAATGTATGCATCAAGTATTAGCATGGTTATAGACGTTTATTATCAGCATGGCTAAAAACTTTCAGTATCAGCATGACTATGCACGTTAAGTATCAGATTGGGTATACATGTTAATTATCAGTATGGCTATGAACTTTCAGTATCAGCATGGCTTTGCACATTGTGTATCAGCATGGCTATGCACGTCAAATATCTGCACGGCTATGCATGTTAAGTATCGGCACAGCCGCATAACGTAAGAAATAATGCGTGTGGTGGTACTTAAGCGGTAGCGTGTCTATTACTGGTAGCGCCAATATTTTTATGGTTTGAATTAAAGAGTGCGGTCTGCAGATGACTTTCTTGAATATTTAACATATCGTAAAAAGGACTTCACCATGTAAGACATAGCACGGTTCATAATGCTTACTATATGAAATGGTCTACGCAGAAATCAGTATGGCGATCCCACTTAAATAACTGCATGACTCCACCACGATAGACATCATGGCTCTGTTTAATAGGTTGCATAAATTTAATATGTAAGGAATAGCTGTATCACGTAAGAAACAGCATGGCTCTCCTGTGTCTAACAGCACGGTCATAAAACAGTATTAAGTTACAGCATGATCTGCTACTTAAGAGACGGTACGGCCCTATCACGGAATAGCATGATTCTACCATTATTAAAGGGTATCGTTTGCAAAGAAAAATTGATTTCAAAATAATACTGTATTTTCAGGTCGAAAGACAGAAATATGTGCTGGGATGTTCCAGATTCAACTCCCAAGCAACCTATCATTTTATATTCGTGCCATCTGGGTGGAGGAAACCAACTGTGGAGGTATAATATGGTAGGTAACGATTTAATCCCGATCCCGTAGTCGTTGGCTTAGAGAATAAGGCTACGGTATCCCCTGCCTGGCGACAAGGTGGTGGTCCCGTGTCGCCTTAGCATTGCGAGGGTGCTGGGGGACGCAGCAACCGACGTGCTTCAGGGCATAGTGCAGAGGGGCTCCGGTGCGTCCTATTAGCGTACCCAGACCCTGTGGAATGCACCGAAGAGAGTTTTAGTGACCACAGCCTCACATAACCTCGCCATTTAAAATATGACCCTTTATTTTCCAGATTACGAAACAACTAAAACATGGTGGCAACGATAACTGTATGGATTGGGAGAAGTCCACTCGCAAGGTGTACATTAACCGCTGCAGCGACGCGGAATCCCAGCGCTGGGACGTCGACAAGGTTAACGAACAAGCCATGAAGAAATGGGACAAGACCCTCCTCAGAGTTACCGGACCAGTTGAAGAAGAATATTAGTCAAATTTATCTAATTAAGTGTAAGATACAATTTCCTATTTAAAACGAAAAGAGCATCTTAGGGCTGGCGCTGCCCAATTCTAACACCTTATATTTGACCGTTTACAAGGTAGATATCAAGAGATCAATGTCTTTCCGATCGACTTGACCCTCTCAGTCTGAGAAGATATGTAGAGGTTCTTTGCATTCTCTATCTCATTTACCACGGGTAGTCTTTTGAGGAATTGTCTAGAATCATCTCAGCTACCGTTCCATTACCGCGCACATCACGGCAGAATTCCAAATCCATCGACAACATTTTAATTGTTGCCGTTTCACGACTGTATCTCGCGTAATTCTCTTCTATACACTATCAATTGCGGAATCAACTAATCTATACGACTTTGAGATTCCTCATTATTTACTGAATGAAGGATCTAAATGTCAGGAATTAAGATAGATTTTATTATTTATCTGTAGTATGCTTACAAAGAATGTTTGTTAGTATCCTTATAGATAAACTATAGTCCATATATTATTAGATATCAGTACAACTGCAGGGTAAAGATGTTTTCACATTGGAGTAAAAATTATTTATTACTGTTATCTCCATAGTCACATTTAAACAACAAATTTTAAATTGCTATATGTTATAAATTACTCTTCTTTCTTTACTATAAATTACCGTTTCATTTTATTTTTACGAACATGCGAGATATTCATTTTGATTGTAGGCGCGTTTATAGTATTAGTGTCAACTGGTTTAGATAGATGGCGCTATTACTAATTAATATTTCAACGGAACTTTATTGACTGTGAACTATTATTACGCAGTACTTTTATTATTTTATTGTAATTATTGCGTGCAGTTAAAAACCTTTTTTTAGTAGGGAACGCACAAAAGACACGACATCTGCCGTCAACTTGTCAATGTGAACTATGCTTTCTAATTTGTTACAACATAATTGGTCGAAGGGCGGGGAACAACGACTAGTTTCTTAACGCGAACGGACTGACTATATGATACTTCGGATGTGTACAGTCGTGCACGCAATTTCTACAAATTACGAATGAAGTGGTTTTGTTTGTAATTTTTATATTGACATATTTGTTACTTAAAATCACAAATAAATTAATAAAATAAAAAACATTCCATAAAAAAAAAATTAACAGAAAACAAAATTCAACTAACATAACATTTCGAACGCGACTGTACTCCCCTGTGACACCATATTTTCGATGTCTGCGCATTAACGGTCAGCGCTAGAGTTATTTGCCGCCAACTATAGCTGTAAGTGGTAATCAGTGACAGTGAATTGACTTGTAATTAATTTGTTGGCAATGTATAATGTAATGTATGACTATGCGATGTAAGGTATGGGACATGATTAATTTACTTTTTCAATATTTTAAAACAATTTTACCATAATAGACCTTTTAGGGTTTACTAAAAGCTACTTTTTATTTTGTTATTACTATACTTAATATTTTTATATCGATGTTAAAATATTAAAAAAAAGATAATTCTAAAGTATATATATATATAATTATGACTGTTTGCACTGATTGATATTTTTTTTTTTTTTTTTAAATTTGTATAATAAAATTAGAGGTTGCTCGCTAAGCGTTTGTATGTTAAATCTGTTATAATGAATTTTGACAAATGCTCTTTACTGTTGTCTAATATGTGTACAATTATGTCTTATATATATGTATATATAGTTTAATGTCTGAGTGACACCGTCATACAAACTTCGACATACATATCACTAGTTGTATGTAAGCACATTATAAATAATATATATTTTTTAATAACAGAGATTTTTCTGGAATGTAGGTATTTCATTATTCTTTTCTCAAACGTGACTCCTTCTTCAACCGACCTCAAAAGGGAGTAGGTTCTCAATTCCTCCGTATGTTTTTGTTAGATTATGTTTGTTATCTCATAACTTTGGACTGGCTAGACCAATTTTGCATCCATGAGCAAACCATGTAAGTCGAATTTGCATTAAGTGTGTACGCGACAAATGGACGAATAACTCGATACCACACCCAACAGATTTCGATGATTCATTTTTCATTGGAAAGGAAGTATTTCAAAGGTAGAGTAGAGATGAGAGTTTGCGTTAGGTTCTGATTAATTCAATGGAGACATCCGCGCGTCTTACGTTTGATTCGATTTAAAGTCGTTTTTTATTGCTAAATATGCTTGTGATGTATTTTATGATACCCTTAGTGGTTCAGATGGTTAGACTTACGATATGACTCGTATCCCAGTGAGCTTTTACCAATGAATAAACTGGTTTTTCGGTTTTTATTTATTATTAGACTGTGTATATAAATGCCATGTAAAAGTATTAGGTAGTATTAGGTAGTAGTTGTTCTGAACACCGCTGAAAATCAGCAGCAGTGGCATCCTTGTGAGACAGCACATGCTGAAACGGCGTTGGCATCATATCCTACATGTCCGTTTCTACTTCCTTTAAAAATTTTATGTTTTAATATGTTTTATTATTTTGTTTCTAATGTGTGTATGTAACATAAGCCAATAAATAAAATGTCTATGTTTAAAACAATCGCTCCCGTGTTATATGAGCTCACCAACTGTCACATATGAGACCTAATAAGATTGGCTAAAAGCGGACAGTCTTATCAATACCAAATAAGGTTACAAAAGAAAACAAAGTGTAAATTTTAATGATTTTATTACATATTCCATTTGAATACATTCTATATTTATTATTGTACACACATACATCGCCTTCCATAAACCACGCTCGCACTTCACACAGGCGTTCACACCCGGCCGAGTATGCAGACTATCTATACACAGATTATCCTGGGACCTACGCATTACGCATCGTATCTACAATAATACAAATTAAAAAGTTACATTCAGCACGAGAAATTCAGATCTACGTTATTAAATGACGTGTTCCATACCGCGTCTGTGAAGCCCTCTAAAAAGTCTAGAAGCTTAAATTGTCTATGGTAAGTATTGATGGCGTACAATCATTACGTCCACTCGCGTTGACAACCGACCGAGTATACCTAATAAAATAAGTCCATGCATTGTTTGACAGATCGAAGGTAATCAAGGGAGAAAGTTTATTCCAACGCTAATGTTTACTAGGAGGGGTGTGAGGTGACGCGGTTGCCAACTCGTCCAACTTCCAGCGGCCTCTGCCGGCCGTCCGTGGCTCACCCACTATCATACAATACACTTCATAGTCTAAAACCTTACGAACAATACCGTTATAAATAATTCAAGCGTACAGATATGTACAATATTTTTACACAATACAATTTTAAGTACCTATTTACAAATTAGAAATCTTTATACACCATAAAAAAGATACGCTCTACTAAATATCACCGCGAAACGAATAACTACATTCACAATAGATATAATATATAATTGTATTATTAATTTAAATAAAAATACACCTTATAGTTATTAAAAAAACGATAAGACGTATTAAATTACAATGTATTGCTTTGTTTAGTCACATTTTGAAAAAATATCACCATCGCGTGGGTCGCCCGCCGCGGCCTTGCGAGACCCGTATCTCTACGAACCTCCCAATGTTCACTACAATATCTTTTTGTAAAAAATATTATCGACGCCCTATCACCGACCACTCAGTCACCTAGCAATTAAATTAGTACCTCTAACATGAAGTAGACACCACAATTTAAACGAGACACATTTATGGACATAAACTATAAATCTACTTTTTAATTACATTATTTAGCTTCTTACTGACTTACGATTACGATTAAGAAAACGCTCGCAGGAATATAATCTTAAAATTATCATTAACTGAGGTCAATGCGTACCTTAACTAGATCGAATTTAATCTTGGAGCAAATTGAAGAGTACGCTAGGAAAGACTATTGTAAAATTTACTGCAATGCGTTTACACAGAAGCATCTAAAAATACAATCGAGGCAATATTTCGTTTGCTAGAAAAATATCCTGTTTGAAACTACATTGACAGATGACTAATTCACGAGGGAAAAATGTGACGCAATGACCACAGCTAAAAAATACTAAAACGAAGAGTATTACCATCAGTCTCTAAGAAATTATGCAGTCTAGATAAGTCAGCAAGAAGTATGACCCTAGAGTTTTACTGTAAAATCTACTTTTTCATTATTGCACAACATATGCAGAGTGTACGTATTAACGTTTTCAATATATTACTTTATTTTTTTTTATTAGGAGAAAAACTTGAGGAAAGGTTTAGATTATTCATCAAAAGAGTATTCGAAGCTCCGGGGAAAGATCTATGGTAAGGGAAGCGATTCTTAAATATATGTATAATATAAACATAAATATTTAAAATGAAATTAAAAATTGGCATTTTTTTTTTAAATAAGAAAGAATCATATTCTTAGGCCATAGGTGTGTATTATTTGGTGTCACGAGGTGCCTCGTACTACTACGATACTTAATTTTATAAAATTTATAGATAGCTCATAAAATAGTAAATAAATTGTAATCCGTATTAAGTTATTTATAGCTGATAACTGTAATAGGCCCTCCCATGTTGTTCAACGTTTGTAACTTGGTATTCATTTTTGTGTACCCACGGTGAGGGACAAACTCATATTGCAAGGAATTAGTTTTATCTGTTTCATTGATTTCTTAGTGTTTGCAAATATCAGAGTTATGTAGGGCTTTGAACTTGAATATTTTCATGTCTCTGTAATATTACTAAAAAGGCTTCCTATCAAATAAGAGTCATTTTGAAGACGCACATTGTACAATAAAATGTAAAATTATTGCTTATATAGTTATTAGTATTGCGAAGTTATAAAAGGCCTAAGGTTTAACGTTACTAAAGGAATAATTACAAGAATAATACGCTATTTACAAATACTTATATGTATGGGTAGAACGAAATATTTGGCTAAAATACGATAGGAATATATGATTTGCAAAATTATGCAAGCGATTGGTACATAGGATTAAAATAATTAAAAAAATGGTAAATTAATATGAAAAAGTTCAATATCGAGTTGTGATCGCATTTGAGTATTTTGGTTTCAAGTATTATGCTCATTTATTTTCATTATTATGTTATTGTTGCTTATGACTCGTTACCCTGTGAGTTATTTAGTGAGATTCCTCGAAATTATTTCCACGAGAGAAATGAGTTTGTTGAAAGCATAATTCATAGCCTAAGTACGTATCGTAAATTAAGATCAAGTTCATTTCCCTACTGTCTACTTAATATTTAACCTCGCAAAGAATACAATTTTCCACATTCAGAGCCAGACCTAAGCTATCCATTCCTTTCACATGTGGAGACTTTCTTTATTAGTCCAAAAAACACACATCTACACGATAATCACAAGAACCCTTCAGACAAAACAACTTCACTTTCTAGAGAAAAACTCACTTTAGAAAACGATACTTAACGAGACAAAAACCACTTTAGTCCTATTGAAAGTAGCAAGAACTAAAGTCTACAAATTATTCGAACGCCTGCTGTTAAACTTTGGAGGACGTCGAGTGAAACTCAACATGGCATGTTATGGCACGATAAGAGAAGTCACGAGCGGTGACGCGCGCGACCACTCTTTCTCCTTTTCCTTCTACTGTCACGTACAAACTCAATATTGGCTGGGTCGTCGGCTAACTGAGGGAATTTCGATACGGAGTGAACGTTTTTCGCAGCCCATCCATCAACAATTCCATGCGAGATGAGTTCTTCTTTCTCCTCCTCAGTCCAGGATCCCCTGCCCTCCCAACCGGCGGCTACCAGCGCCTTCTCTCTTTCCCACGCTCTGGCTGCAGCGCGTTTGTGAGCATGCTTGAGCAGTTTGATTCTCTCTTGAGCGGGATCAACTCCGTAACGTAAGACAATAACCGCCTGCGCAGACCCTTTGCCCACCGCGTGAACTCGAACCTGGACAAATAAATATCAAGTTTAACAAATAGAATCGAATGACAGATATAACTTTATTGTATACAAAATTGAACAAAAAGCAAATTACAGATCTAGGCAGGTAGGACTTAGCAAATATAACACAATTAGGAAGGGCATTCCACAATCTAGTAGCTTGCCACGTAAATATTCCCATATAAGTTTCAGCAATGAAGAGGAGTCTTCAGTTTAAATGTTTCAGAGGAACGTAAGGGTAGAGTAGAGGTACCCTTATGTATGATTTTATTAAGGACTAGCTGACCTCGCAAACGTAGTTTTTGCCATATAAATTATTTCTATTAATATAATAATAACAATAAATAACACACATTTATTTATGAAAAATTTTTCATGTATTATTTTATTGTATATAATATATATTAATATCATAACCATTTATACATATATCATATTTATTGTACTCTTATTGTCTGTTGTCTGTATAAATTCAAAGTAAATGTGTTGGGCGCGCACGACTTTGGGTGGTCCTGGGCACCGCTGCAAATCAGCGCTGTCGCATCCTTGCGAAGGCATATGCTGAGACGGTGTCCAATATTGGCATCATGTCTTATGTACTATTTGACCGTTTTTTTCTTTATCTTTTTATTTTAATTTTTCTTTCTGTCTTTTGATGTGTTTATTTTGTGCCAATAAAGAATATGTCTTTAATAGAAACACCATTTGAATATCGTATTTTCCGTTCACCGATTCATTTTTATTTATATAGATAAAATTACAACTGCAAGATAATATATCTAGGATATTATATATAGACTACGTGGTAACTAATTATTTAGTATTGTATAACATGACATATACCTCTGATCCTTGGTCGTTAGTTTCATCTTGCGATACATTGAACTTCCCAGAGAGCCTTCGCAGCTCTTCCATATCGTCTCGAATCTTCAAAGAATTATCCTTCACAAAGTAGAACACGTCCTGGTCATGGATGCTGAAGTGTACGTCTAGGAAGTAGGAGTTATTGAAGACGGTCGTTATGACATCCTCGACCACGCTGTTCGCTCCGTCGGCGACGCTGATAAAGGCTTTGCCGTCGACCCTCGATATGAGAACTCCTTCGCCGAAAACTCCGCGCTTGTACGAGACTCTCGGGAGAAGATTCCTTGTAATGGGTTCCATTTTGAGAAGTGGCGTAGGCACGAAGTCTATGTCTGACAATTTATCATTCACCTGGAAAATAGAAAAAAATTAGCAAACACTTTTAGTATAATCCTAATTCTGTTATAAAATCATTTATTTAGGTTATTAGTACCTTTTCAATTATACATTGAAGTCCGGACATGACTCCAAAATCGGGTACCAATTGAGGTTCTGTTACAGTAGTCATTGGTTGGAAGACCATATCAGTGATATATTTTGATCCCATCATCTTCGCCAGGTCGTATCCAAAGAGTTGCAGCCAGCTTGCCAAATTTGTCATGTACGGCACATTTTGATTTTTATTTATGGGATCATTGTTCTTAAATCGATAAATAAATATATCCGTTGGTAAGCTCAGCTTGGTTGCGAGATGTTCCCAACTTGGCGTCATCCATTGTCCCACCACTGGATCATACAATCTATTATCCAAATACACTAAATTGGTATTGTAATCAAGTATACCCCCATGGAAGTCTACAGGTACGTAGAACCCTGAATTAGTGTCTTTGACAATTTTACCAAAAGGACTACGCTTTATTTCTTTGACAATTTCCCCATTCACGTCAAATACAGCAAGAGGTGATCCGTTGTGATCGGTGGCGACGTAGAACCTTTGGTCTTCAGTTTCAATGCAGGTGAGGAAATCTCTTTGATCGTAGAGGAATCTCACAGTCTTTTCAACTTTAGGATAATGCATGTGTGTGATTAAATTAGGGGTTTGCGGGTTCGTGTAGAAGAACTGTGTTATATTGTTCTTGTCATCTTTCCAAGCCACCAGCCTGTTCCTGTCGTCGTAGAAATACCACATCTGGAACTTGTCTCTTTCGAAAGCATGAACGAATTGACCTCGAGAATTGTATCTGTACTTTTGTTCACCACGTCTAATGACGAAGCCTCGTCCATCGTAGCTGCTGAATTCCATGTCACCGTACTGGACAACTCTATCACCAATGTCGTAGCCAAGGTAGCGCTTCTCCCCATGCTCAATGACACCAATAACGTTGCCATTTTCATCATAGACGTATTTCCAGTCGTCTTCAGAGCCGACAACCTCCATCAGGTGTCCGTCGTAGTTGTAACTGATTCGCTCGCTCGACGATGTGTCGCCGATCATCAACTTCTTGGTTTTTATGCGGTTCCTTACATCATATTCCAGTTCCAAGCGGAACACGTCGAAGGATTTTATGTTCATTAAGACGGTTTTGATTCTTCCATGGTCATCGTAGTCTGTGATCGTGAAGTATTGTTTGCTAGTGTCTTGCATAACGGAGCGATTGAATGTATTTCTGTATATTCTTAGATCGCTGACAGCCTCCAACATGCCCAGGTTCTGGCTGTACTTCAGTTTCAGCTGTGGCATTTCTTTACTATTGATATTAGCGTCAATCATAGAAAGCCGTGCGTTTCCGTCGTATTGATACTTGAAGTGTGCGTTGTTTAGACCGCTCTTTGAGTTGAATTTCATTTTTTCGTCTTTAAGTATACCTGCATGATATTTATAGTCTTGCTTGAGTTCATAATCCGGATCAGTGATGTCAACATTCTTTACAAGATGAGTATTTTCGTGGTAGACATATCGTATTGCAGAGGCCCCAGCTAATATGGTTTCTAGTTTACCAGTGCCGTCGTACACGTATAGAATCTTGCCCGATTGGTGTGGGAAAACCTTTGCTAAGATGTGGCCATCGTCGTTATAGAGGATTTCATATGGATGACGATTCATCGGTGAGAAGTATTGATATTTGAAATATCCTAAGGATGTCATGAGCGCAAATGTGTGGATATGGCCTCTTGGTGTAGTTAAATTCTGTAAAGCGCCAGAATCGTCGTAGTCAAGAAGGTAATCACTACCTCTCGGGGTCGTTACTTTCAGCGGTAGGCTTGTAAACATGTCTCGGAAGGAATAAGCCAATGAAGAACTGTCTCCGTAGCGTATTTCATGTAACCTCCCAGCTCTGTCATACCCATAGGTCTCATTGAGATCACCCCAGCGCCAACTGGTAAGTCTATTAAATCGATCGTAATCAAGTTCCACTTCAGCAAAGATGCCGCTTCTTGGACCCCATTTGACTGGTCTGGCTGTTCTATCGTAAGTTACGTTAAGGAGCTCCACTTTATCATCCATAAATACAGCTACCGTCGAACTGTCTCTATCATATTCAAGTGTGAGAAGATTTTCACCGTTTACACGTAATTTTCGCCCAATCTGTGCAACAGCTTTATTGCCTTTTCCTTTATTAGACTGCAGTCTTCTCAAAAAGTAACGCCATTCAAACCGATTTGCTAAATCTCCACCTACTTCAGTCCTCTGTTTAGCTGGTACAGGATAGCTTTCACCGAGAATTGGATCGATTTCTGACAAAATCGTATACGGCACAGTGTCAGTAGAAAAGACATGACCCCATGGTAAACTGGACGAAATGCTTCCATCAGTTGATATAATGGTTTTCTTTTCTGCCTCTCCAATTTTGGTATTAACTGATGAACCCTTTATGAGAATAGATATTGGTTTCCTGTTATTTTCGCTTATCAGGACAGTAGCACCCTTAAGACTGAGATCGAAGGTAAGATTGATTATTCTGCCAGTTGGAGTGACTGCTGAAGTAAGTCTTCCAAATTCATCGTATTTATAAATATAACTTCTTCCTGTGCTGTCATACTTGGCTTTTAACAAACCAGTTGTGCCGTGGTAGTCAAAGGTGACATTAAAATTATCAGGAGTTCGAAGTTCTTGCAGCATCTTCATTCTAGACATTTTAAGTCGGCATTTCTGTCCTTTGGTATTCTCTATCGAATTTACAAGACTAGAATAATCACGCAAAAGGAACACTTTGTTGCCAGCTGCGTCCGTGACAGTGCTAAGTTTACCGTTACTTGTATTCACCGTGTACGTAAACACATAATTGTTCTCTCCGGTCAATATGTTCTTTGTCATTACGTGTTGACCGAATCTGTTGAAAATGTAGATTTCTTGGGTATCGGGCGAGTATATTTCGTACTCTCTTGCACCACTTGCGTCTGGAATGCTTGCCATAACCGAACGAATTCTGTAGTTTGCTTGATCTGCGATATGAACAATACCATCTGGGCTTACAATAACGGCTGAGATTGTATTGAATTTTGAATTGGAAGCGAGGAAGTGATCTGCTTCAAAACAGTCACAACCTCGTTCCAAGCAGTTGCATTTTGACTCCGCACCAGCGTACAAAGTGATCTTGCCGTCAGTAGTGATAAGACGGACACGATTTATTCTTTGGGAGTCACTTTCCGCTACATACAAGTCACCAGCTGCGCCGAATGCAATGCTCTGTGGCATAACAAGTGTTGCATAAGTTGCAAGTTCCATATCATATCCGGTCAAAGGAGAAGGGCAATGAAGTGGTCGCCCAGCTATAACTTTAACCCTACCGTCGGGAGCCATTTGAAGGATCATATGGTCATCGATAATATGGAGACTGTTGTCCAGTGGGTTAATAGCTAGTTCTGTAGGCCAGCGTAAGTGGACCTCTTCCACACTTAGTGTTCCTTCACAAGGTATAGGCTTCCAGTGCGCTCTATGCATGTGGTTTCCGATCACAGTTGTTATTATGCCATCTCTGTCAACCATACGAATGTTAGTGCCGTCAGCGAAATACAGAACATTGTCAATAGACACTGCAACTCCTTTAGGGTATGCTAGTTTCGCGTCTCTTGCTAAAGCCCCATCACCGCAGTGGGCTTCGTCTCCCGGAAGGCATCTCTCACCAGAGCCCACTACCGTTTCCCAATTATGTTGTGGGTCACTGTAATCACTTGTGTCCCGAACTTTGATGATCTGATGAGATTCGGGATCGGAGATGTAGAGCGTGCCGTCCAAAGGTGATAACGCCATGTGGTAGCGGTATGAAACCCGAGTTGCGCTGTAAAGAAGCAAATATTGTTTTTTATTTTCGAAAGAATGGATTGTAAATCTATTTAATGGTAGTATAGTATTGTTGGATAAACGTCTTCTTCTCTATGAAGAGAGTATAAGGGCATAGTGCGGATTGGCAGACTTCACAGCCTTAGAAAAATCCTCACGATGTTTCCTTCACCGGCGAGCGCGTAATAAATCAGTTCATAAAATTGCAATAACAAAAAATACTTGGTGCCGGCACCGGGCATTGAACTCGGGTTGCTAGCGTACTGTGTAACTTGAGACGACCGCCCGGACACTGAGCTACCACAGTTGTATGTAATGGTAGGAATGACATAGTGAATAAACATTATCAAACTGATACTATAAAGAACTTAAAAGTTATTTCTTGTGCGATGATAATGTGAGTTGATTCTTAAAATATCGAAGAATAATGAGGTGATCGTTCTATTAATTTTTTTTTAAAGAAAGCTAGAATTTTTTTTTCAGAAACACTAAAGATATTTTCTAATCGATATAACTTACAGAACACTTCCGTTATTACTGATATACCCATCACTTCATAGACGATATTTATCCAGAAACTATTTAATATAGTGAATAAAAGACATGTTTAGGAGTATACAACATGAGAACATTCCGTCAATAGTAGTTGTTACGTTTATAGCTCAAATTTTATAAGTGTTGTCTATATTGCAACTTATAGGTATGATTTCATATGAGTCAAATATTTGATAAACAAAGGCGGTAGTCAAAGCCGGTCACGTGATACTAACAGGCTGTATAATGTTTATGGGCAAATATTAACTAAAGAAAAATCTTTAGTTACTATTTGTTGATATATTAATTTAATTGTTTATATTGTGAAATAAAGTACACAATTATCAACTTACTTAAGCTTGACGATAGTCCTGACCGTGCCATCGGTGCTGATCTTCCTCACCAGATTGAAGTCGCCGACATAGAGCGCGCCGTCGGGGGCTGCGGCCAGCGCGACGGGCGCGAGCAGCCGCTGGCGGGGCGCAGGACCGGCGCACGCGGGGCCGCACTCCAGCGCGCGCTGTCGCCCGTCGCCCAGCGTCGTGATGATCAGGCGCGGTTTATGCTTCAGGTAGATGTTGGTGCCGTCGCCTTTTTGCAGTATACCTGAATACATAAGACCGAATGTTGCTGGTCATATAGACATTTTCTATTCATAGCCGTATCCCGTATACCATCCACTTTCATTAGAAATCAAATACTTTTCAGTATTCTTTTCTACAGATTTACTTAACATTATTTGTGGTAACGGTAGGACGCGAGGGGTTGGCGTTATACTGTATAAATCGGAGCAACAGTGACGTAGGAAAACCGTAAATGTTGAAAATACTACACAATATTTGCGCACAAATAAGTTAATACTATTGAAATATTATATCTGTATATGGTTATTATCGGAACATTTTATTATTGGCATTAACTTGTCGTTAACCTTTCGTTTATCCATCTACCATTAATAAGTGTATATCAAAATGTGTTGTCAGGTGTCATCAGAAGCAATACAGAGGGACGTTGCTCACCTTCATGGAAGTTATATCTGTGATGTATGTCCAAGTTCCATCCTCCAACATCCGATATACTCATATCGTGGCCGCTCAGCTTGGTCGTCTGCACGTTCCATATGATGTCCTTGCAGTCGCTGTACTGGTAACCGACCTTCACCAGCGCCGTGGTGACTCCGTACACTCTCTGCCTGTACACGTTCAGCCTGTTCCACGGATACGTGAACTTGATAACTGGATCCGCTTCGAAAGTCTTCTCGAACAGTATCCCTTCTATTGTTATTCTTAAATGGATTAGAGCTAAGGTGGGCGGCACTTTTTCTGGAGTCAGTTGCAATTGGATTGTGGACAAGTATCCCGCGGCTCTGGAGCTGTGGTAGACTAGGTTTAGACCTGTGCCAGGGATCTGTAAGCTCTCCTGTACGACCTGAAATAGACATCATTTGAGATTAATACACTTAAACGTTCTTAGAAAACACACAACTTAAAGTTACATATATAACTTGTAATTGTTTTTTGCGATTTAAATAATTTATTGCAAGTGCAACCAAAAGTATAAGAGAATATAAATTTTGTTATAATGCTATTCAAGCTTCTATTCATCGAATCGATACGATCGAAGTCGTTTAAAAGTTAAAGTTACAGCCTTTATATATATATTTATCCCACTGTTGGGCACAGGCCTTCACTGTATAGAAAGTGTAAGGGCATAGTCTGCCACATGGCCCTAGTGCGGATTGGCACCGTTCACATGTCTTAAAAAAATACTCTAAGACATGTAGGTTTCCTCACGATGTTTCCTTCTTAACTTGACTTTAGAATAATATAGTCAAAGTTATATCTACTTTCCCTGACATTATTCCGTCATGGCTCTTGTCATTCCGTTATCTTCTTTCGCTCTAATTACATTCTTCTACTAAATTATTTAATTAATTTCAATGAAGTATAGTAGTGCAAGTGTAGTACAGCAGCAGCATACACTTCTTCAGTAATGTGGTCATTTATCTAGTTACTCTCTCACTTGCCCATCTACCTTCAACAGTTATTGTTCTTCTCCGATCACTTAAAATCAGACGAGGCTTGCCTCTTCACAAAAAACAAGTGACAAAATCCACGCAATATCTCTGCTTTTAGACCTTTATATATAACTAACCTGAGATTCAGCTAGTATAGCACTCTTATCCGGGCATGCTCCTTGGAAGCCGTGTTTCCATGTCGCCAGCACGACAGGTTTCATAGCGTCGTAATCGTGCGCAAGGCATGCTTGGGGCGGGCCCATGCCTCCCTTTTCGTCGGACGTCGTCATCATCACCTCGTCGATAATTACAACCTAGAAGATTGTATGCATTTCTGTATCATGTTCCGTTCTATTTTATTACGCCGTAATACATTTTTACAGATTCATATTACAGTGGTTAGGTTAGTAATGACGGTAGTTGTAATTTTCTTAAATTTATTTGTTAGTTTTTTATCATTTTTGTAATAACGAGGCTGGTTTTTTTAATTCCAAATTATTCTTCATTCAATTCATATTCTTTAATCTTTAATTGTTCTAAAATTATAACATTGTATTTAAGTTTATGAATTCCTATATTCTATATTATTTTCTATATTATTAATATCGGATGCCTGTAAAACATCTATTCTCCAATGCTCTATTATATGTGCTATTGTAATAGCGTCACGGTAAAGTTGCAGGCAGGTCGCTAGTTTAGACATTACCTTTTGTATGGGACTTACAAAACTCTCAGACATCTTTATAAAGTTTCAAGTTAAATTGAGAGTTGAAAAATCCTAATGCCTCTTTGATAGCCGCTTCGCATGTTTCGAGGGCGGAAAAAAAATTAAATTGCTTCATACGAACTTTGGTGGAAGTTGGCGGAGTTATTAACGTCAACGTTCTTTCGAGATTGGATAAGCAAGTGTTCAAGTGCTTTATTAATTTTAACTTCTTTTAAGCTTACAGTAATCTTTAATGGAACCGTCGGCCGGGAAATTAAAAATTACGTACTTTACGTCAGTCTTTAACGAACTATGTCGGCATCATCTTTGATGTAAAATATATTTTGGACAATACCTATAATATAAGTAAACAAGTATATTTATGAGCAAACACAAAAACCGACTTTAAATGAAATTAAACGCTACTAGGCACGCTCTCTTTGTATTTCCGAAAAATGGTAGGAATATTACGAAATAGAATCAATGAGAACCTAACCAAACTCTAATCAAATTACTCTTGAAGTAATCTCCTTTCCAATAAAAAATGAATATCGCGTCAGCCGATTTAGATGATAGATAGATAAATCATTTATTGCACGAAGGTATGTACAAAGACGAACTTAATGCTATTAGCATTTTCTTGCAGCTAACCTTTAGTGGGTAAGAGCAGGTAGTGCTTCTAAAAATATGGTTTAAAAATAATATATAGATAAATAAATATAAATTTACATAGATACGTCAATATATGTATAATAAAATACATCATGGAATAAAATAAACGCTAATATATATGCCACTTTGTACTTATCATTGTTTGAGTAGAAAGTATTCAGATACACGCGATTTAAAACATTAGTTGACGAAGCCTCCCTAATCTCAATTGGCAAGCTGTTCCATAATTTATAATATATATGATGTTACATAAGTTGGCGTGATATTGAGTTATTCGTCCATATGTGGCCCACATAGTTAATGAAAATTCAATTGAAGACCTATATGGTTTTCTCATGGATGCCATTGTCAAAATTGGACCAAATTGAAACGGGACCACACGGGAAGCACCAGCTTTTGAACAATTTTTTTTTAGTTTAACATAAAAAAACAGACGAATTGAGAACCTCCTTTTTTGAAGTCGGTTGATAATGCACGATAAGCTTGATCTATCAATGTTAAAATTGTTAGGGAACATTTCAGGACATAAGAAACAACTACATATATTTTGTTGCCGACCGCTACATACAGAACCAAGTATATTTACGTAAATATTGACTTTAGTGACGAAGTGTTGAAACTTTGACTTGGATTTACGTTACGACATGTTATGTTTAAACATAACATGTCGTAACAATCGATGTTTATACCATGTTTCTAATTTTAATCTTCAATCGTAGTTACATTTTAAAACCTAGCAATCGCTATCCGATTTTCCCCAAAATTGTTGTAATTCGGCATGATTTTTATGTCCGTGATAATCTGAGATAAGAAAAGTAATTTACACGAGCCTAAAATATAAAAATATCTCATAAAATTTTAGTTACAATAAGCAACACACAAGTGAATCTTATTTATGATAATTTAATTATACGAACCTCGTTCCAAGGCACGAACACAACTTGTGTAGATCTCTTGAAGGGCGCTCTTCCAAAGTGCAAAGTGACGGCGCCGCCTCCGTTTACCAAAAGGTCGAACCAACCGTCTTCTCGAGTCAATGTAAACCCTTCTAAAGGAGTAGAAGTTGAAACCCTGACTCCAACCAATCCTGATCCCAACGACGTCGCTACTCTACCTCTGATCACCGCCGACCGACTGGAAAGGTTGTTTAATTAAAAGAAACAACTTTAGGTAATAAAACTTTTAGCATATCTTGCATACAAATGAGGTTTGTAATAAATTTGTGCTCAATTTCTAAGTATCTGGCAAACTGGAGATAAATGAGATTTCTGATAACTAAATATTACTTAAGGGCTTCGGGGATTTCTAGAACTGGTCAAACGTTCATTCATGATCAACTATTGTATGTGATAAGGGTTTCTATTAGTTAACGGTATTTTCATTGAAATACTACTTGATTATTCTGTAAATAAATATGGTAATTGCATCTATCACGTGAGTGACCAAAAATTTAAATGTAATTAACTACAGTTTTATAATAACTTAGTTCAACGTATTCTACCTACATACTAAATACTCTTATAGTGAAAACATTATACATATTATAAAATAAAAAGCATAACACAAAATTCACAGGACACGATGTTAGGTATCTATACATAGACATAGTCATGCACACACAATATAAAATAAATAAGTTGGCAATAAATTACATCGTACAATGTACGTGTTAATAATATAGGTGATATCATAATGTATTGAACACACACAATCCTACCTAAATCTCGCTAGATCTTACCTCGTGTTGAAGTGGTTCCAAAACATACTGCGCAGCAGAAAGACGAGAAATGACAAAGAATGAGTACCATTAGATACATTGTTAATCAGGAAGAAGGAAATTACAAATATGTTAGGAGCAGCATGTGCTGAGCTTAGTTTCCGACAAACAAATCCATTTTCATGCAAGTGCCAATTTAGTAACCTTTGAAGAAAACGTTAAATTTACAGTAAACATAAAATTAGTTATCTTTAGTACAATGTGTAAGGATAAGAAACGAACAGTGAAACATTTTCAATAAATAAAACATTAGGATTGACTGGGGCACAACATTGCGTATCTTATATAATAAATATTTCTTGTTACATTAGTAATCAAGCACCTGACAATGAAGAATCGCTTGACATGTTATGACATCTTTCGCTTGAATTGAAACAATTGTGAATATGATATTGTCAAATGATTCTCCTTTTTCCAGTTAAATAAACAAATAACATCGAACATCTATATTCTCACCTTTCGTTAAAAGTCTCCTGTTTAGCATAATTTTGGAGACTACCTTCGTCTATGAGGAACTTCATCCTTTCAAAGAAGGAAGCGGTTATGGCGGGCGGTTGTTTCCTGAGCAAGATATCCGTCGGCTTGGGAGAGGATACGCAAAGTTGACTGCCTTTACAGGCAGGGCTTTGACAGCATTCCGGATCTTCGCAGTCGACTAGGCCATCTACACGAAAATATAGTAAAAAAAAACAAATATATATCAACTACAGGTACGTACTTACATATTATAAGGTCTTTGTAACCATAACTTTGGTTAAAAAGTTTATTATACCTTTATGGCATCGTTTTGTCAAGTCACGTGAAAATTTATGTTTATCTCACCTTTGTCATTGTCCTTAGAGTCGTCACAAATCTGCTCCTTCAGCGTGGTGCAGTCTGGTCCATCCCAGCCATCAAAGCACTTGCATTCCCAATGGCCATCGTTAGCGACTCTGCACTGACCGTGTCCAGCGCAGCCTCTAGGGCATCCTTCAAGAGTGCAGTGGCGACCATTCCATCCAGACACACAGAGACAAGTTCCGTTCTTGCATTGACCGTGATCGCTACAACGAGCGTCGCAGAGTTTCGACGTACAGTACTCTCCGGTCCATCCTTGATCGCAAATGCAGGATTCACCAACGCATCTTCCATGGGGCCCACAATCAAGATCGCATACTTCTGTAAAATTAAGAATCGTTATAATGGGATTTCAAATAAGTTCTATTATAAAATATACTCAAGTTATGACGTGTTTTAATTTTAACCTACCTTTGGAACAATCATCTCCTGACCATCGCGCGTGACAAGTACAAGTTTGAGTGTCGACGTCAAATGTTCCATGACCTGAACAATCTGGCAAACACTGTAAGGCGTCCTTGTCCATTGTCGCACAATCCATACCCTTCCATCCTTTCTTGCAGACGCAAGCGCCTTCGATACAAAACCCGTGACCAGAACAAGTTGGATGTGGACAATCGACCTCTTCGCAAAATTTGCCTTTGTACCCGCGAACACAGGAGCATTTGCCGTTTACACAGTGACCATGACCATTACAGTCAGGTACTTCACATTCATCATGCCGCAACGAACACTCTTTACCCTTCCAGCCAGGATTGCATTGACATTCACCGTTAATGTATTCACCTCGTTGACTACACAGCACTGGACACACGCCTGAAATAATTATTTAATTAATATGTACATTCTACACACTGTAATTATAAATTTCAATACATTTTCCTAACATAGAAAACTTACTTTCGTTACAATCATCCCCTCCGAAACCGGGTTGGCATTGACAGTGACCCATAAGACACTCCCCTTTTCCTGAACAGCCGTTGGGACAGTTGTGAGTCATGTCCTCAGCAACAGCGGCAATAAATGAAATTTCTTGAGGATCACCGTCATCATTATATAGCGATAAGAACCAATGACCTTGTTCCATATAATGTGTTACTTCTTTCTTTACAGATGGCTATAGAAAAGAATTAAATATAATTTACTACTACTTTATCTCAAGCCATTAAGTGTACATTTTTTTTAAATCACTTACATGGGAGGAACGGGTTGTTCTTGCTTTAAATCCACTTAAAACTTCCAAGAAGTGATATTGAGTGTGGGTGGGTAAAGCATTCCTTCTTGCATACACTCCTATAGAAGCTCCGCGAGGTATCAGGTAGTCAAACTTTACGTACGAAGCTTCGGATTGATAGAATTGCATGTTCCAATAACTATATGGAGGGATTTGTTTTGATAATTTTTCACCTAGAGTAATTTGTTTAAACGTAGTCCCGTCAGGTGGAAAGGACTGAGCTGGAAATGTGCGCGCACCTATAAAATATCAAAGGTTTTGATACAAGTAATTTACTTACGAAAATATTTTCATTAATTCATGCATATGTTTTGATGAATACTTGTATAAGGAAAAGAACATGAAAGGAAATGTCTACATTGTTTCTAAAATATGTTTACATAGCGCATGCATTTGTGAATAAGCACTAATGAAATTTCTTGTTGCTTTGCCCATTTTCGTCCATAATCATGCGAATTAATTTGTTAAGTTATAAATTATGATAAAATATTGTTGTGAATTCGAGTTCAATGAATTTAGACTGTCGTTAGTAAGTTATCGTTGCTCGAATTCAGGTTTAAAGACCTCACCTTCCAATATAAGGATGGGTGGAGGTTTAATTTTCGGGCACACACACTTTGGAGCTTCAGTTGTGAAAATGATTTCCGATTCGGTAGACAAATCATTTATTGTTGTGCTCATTTCGGGAACAGTGGACGGTTGATCTGTATCTATTTCTGGACTTATTTCTGTCGTTATGTCAGATGTCTGTGTTTCACTAGAATCTGAATCTTCTGTTGTAGTTGATAATTCGCTATCGTCATATGCTGGACTTCGAACGGTACTGAATTCTGTATTCTCCCATGATTTTGTAGTACTTTTCTCTGAATCAAAATCTTCATAGAAATTATCAACAGAACTTCCTTCACATACTGGACAGGAGCATTCACAACTACCTCCCCACATTTCGTCCGTGCTTGTATCTTTGGTAGCTTTAGTTGAATTTTGCACGGCTATAGGTTTGTTAAAATTAGTCGGCATCGTCGGTTCCAAATCCAATGGTGTTATTTTAACAGTAGGAATTTCATTTGAGTCCCCCATTGTAGGAACAGTTACTGCTAATGAGTACAGAGGCTTATAGGAGGAATTTTCAGCATCATCAGCGGAAATAGTCAGGTTAATCAAAACATGTTTGGTATTAGATGTAAAATCTGGAGTTTTTGAATCAACAGCAATATTAACAGTGGAAGGGTCATTAGGCACGATTGTTTCTTCAGTCGTAGTTGTATTTAAAACAGTATTAGTTATAGTCATACCCGGTGTTGTCACAACATGCTCGGTTTGTGCAGTGGTTATATTTGTGCTATACGGGGCAATAGTTTCAATAATTAGAGGTTTTTTTGTTTTGGGCTCATCTGTTGTCATTTTGTGTTCTGGTGTTGTTATTTTTGGAGCAATCGTAGTAAGAGTACTTGGAGAAGGATTGCCTTCGCTGTCGTAATGAAACTTTTCGAGTTTACTGTCGGTTTCAGCAGTATCATTCGAAAATATGTGTAATTCTTCTCCGATTTCATTCAGTTGAGTTAATAGTTTTAAATATTGCAGTTTTTGTACGCCATATGAATATAAAGAAGGAAATGCATCACCCTGCATTGAATCAGGGTCATACGCGATATCAGATTTTATTTTCTTATTGTGCATTTTTGTTTCCGGTGGATGTTCAAGCATTATTTTATTTTTATTTGATAAGCTTTTTGATTTCATATCTATATGCAAATTTTCTTTATTTTTGGGCGTCGTATTTATTGTTGTATTATTATGCGAAGTATCAAGCGTAGTGTTATTAATTGTTAGATCACCATTGTTAACAAATAAACCAACATTACTGGACCCCGAAGCATTAGCAGCTTTCATGTGATCTGCATTTGAAATGACAGTCGTACTGTTTACTTGTGACGTCCAACCATGCTCTGGGCTAATAGTGCTTAAAGAAGGCGTAGTGATTAGCTCATGCACATCTACAGTAGTGGAAGAATCCTCGGAAGAAACAGAAGACAAAGAAGCATGCCCATCTACACTTCTACGAGGGCGTACATGAAAATCCTCTTTACCTGAGCTGGAGGACGTAGAACTCTGTTGCGGTTTGGACAGAGATTTATTATTAGATTCTAGCGTCGTTGCTTTCGATGCTGGAAATATCTCTGTGGACTCGCCAACTAGAACTGTACATGCTTTAGAATTCTGGTATGACCAGTTGACGATATAGGAAGCTGTGGACAAACAACAGTTAAGTCAATCAAACAATAACATTTTAATAAATTTAAGTAGATTAATAATGGTCATTATTGAATGGAAAAATATTTCAAAGAAACAGTGTAGTAGGGATGCTTACCTGACATATAAGAAGCAATGGCTAAGAGTAAGACGAACAACACTATAAATACTATAGCAGTACATTTCCAAGAGCATCGCGATGAGAGGCCCTTCCTGAAATGGAATCGAGAAGCGGCAGGTGTGAAATGCGAGGCCCTTAAATTGTTCCTTACAGGGAGCACCGGCACCGGGGCACCAAACGCGGGGTGACGATCACTTCTGTCCATTCTTTCCAACGTACTCTTCTCTTGCTTGCCAGGACTACTGCACGACGAGTTCGATTTGTAGTCCATAGACGGATTTTTTTGTATATCTCCTATAACAATCATATCGTTTTATAAATATAACATTGTGAGTTTTGACCAGGATATCCATTGGGGTCTTGTTAATAGACGGTATCATTGCGTTCAACGTACACTCGTTACCTAACTTGATGTAATGGATTAGGTTTAATTTAGGTACAGTACTAAAATCCTATGATTTACACACATACCTAAAAAAACTACAAAATTCAACTTACTTTTTTTTTGACGAACTATACAGATTGGCCAGAGAATCTGGCCTTGACTTCTTCACCGGATTGAGAGGTGGCATAGCTCTTAGATCGCTCAGCCTGAACCTCTATGGGATGGTGTCAGAATGCTACAATAATAGATATCGTTTAGGAAATCTCACCCGAAGGTACATAGAAGTTCCCAGAGGGCGTGCGAACCAGGCAGGAGGGTTCGAAGTCAGCCAGGTCCGCTGGGTTGCCGGTGATGCGGCCGTTCAGACGGGACATGGTGGGGTTGCGCGGAGGCACATCGGGCGGGGGCCGTGGTCCTTCAAGTAGGCAACCTGAGAACACACAGAGAAAACATTCATATATAGCTAAGAAATAATATATTTTTACATCACATTAGGATATCAAACGTGTTCAGAGAAGGGTCACAAAGTCTCACACAATCAAGAAGACAGTGTGAGGTAGCATGCAGCGTGCGGTTCACTCCACAACACCACACTCAATGAAGGTTGCTTATATTGGTCACGATCCTCAGCAGTGAGGGGACGAAGAAGAAGCGTTTCAAATTAAAACCGCAGTCAGGTACCGTCGTCGTATTGTTTAAGACATTTGGAACCTAGGTAGGTAGTCGATAGTTGTGATAGCCCAATCATTCGATGCTTTGACAAAGAACTTAAATTCTTCCTACTTTTCTTCCGTTTCCGTTTGTATAATATAATTAATTACATTCAAGAGATGGTAATGTTTAGGATCCAAATATTGACAAAAGTAATAAAACATTAGTTCTTTAATCATAATGATGTACACTTACAATGATCATTGTTATTTAAATTGTAATCTTATTTAAATGTCAGTTGATCTTCCAACTATAACTGAACCGTAATTACATACTAGTCTGCTTAAATAAACGAGATTTCTTTAACAAATTTCTAAAGCAAGCGAAATTTAAGTGCTTAAGACAATTTGTCTTTAAAATTTAAAAGACGTTAAAATACTTGGCTTTTAATTTGCGAATTATATGAACAAACTTTGGGAAAGTTAGGTTTTAACTCTACAATAATTATTAGTTAAAAATTACGTTAAACGTTAAAGTTAGAGATGTTGCTGAGTGCTTGGAGTCTGTTCGACGAATTGATGGTAATTGAGAGCTGTTTCTTTAACAGGAGCTGACAAATTACTTATTTAAATACGAATGCAACATATTTTTAAGAGATAAGTTCGTCGTCATTACTTAAAGGTAATGTATCTCTATATATATATGAATATACATATACAATATGTGTATATTATTATACACATATTATATATGTATATTCATAGATACGCCTTTGTGAACCATAGTTAATGGTATTACAAAATATTATTATTATTCATTGAAAATGTATGAGGCTGTAGTTGAAGTATTGCTAAAATTTTTAAAGATTTGTACGTATAATCATAGGAATGAAAAAATGGTAGAACCCTAAATAGATATTAGCTATGTTGTTATGCTACTGTAGTGGGAGTAAGAAATCTTTCCAACATAGTCCTGCAAGTGATAAAGATCTTAGTGACTCTTACTCATCTCTCTTACAAGGAGAATGAACGGAGATGGTGTATAAGAATTAACGCTAACCGAAGACATGGATAGAAGCAGCGTTTGACGTGGTCATAATGAATTACATGTCGACCGTTTAATTAATTTGGACGACGGGAATCGCGCTCAAATTCAATTAGGCCAAACGTTGCCTTCCGCTGGCTGTTATATAAATATCGGCCCGTGGAAATGGATCAAAGATCGCGTGTTTCGGTAGTTAGTTAATAAAGGAAATATATTAGATCAGGGGCTATTGCTCAAGTCGAGGCGAGGCCTTACCCATCGCTAATATAAGCTAATGGAAAATCGAAGTATTATCTCCCCCGCCTCCTACCGATCTTACCCCTATACTCCCCGAGCCAACTTTTGATCCCCGACAAATTTTAAGGATTCCTGCGAGCGTTAATTAATTTATTATAGCAGCGAGCAATGTAACCGCAAGAAAACTCAATTAATTGTGAAAGGGTTTTTGTGTTGTTTTTTTTAACGGTTCGACGAAAAGAAAGCGACCGGGCAGAGGCTCAGAGGAGGGGTTCGGTGTAATATCGCGCGGCTGCTTTTGTAGCCTTTGAAGCGACCCGTTCGAGTAATTAGAGATTAATGAATTTGCTTTACCGTTCCCAAACTGAAAATAGTATACGTCGAACGCTACGAAGCTCTAGGGATAATAGTCCAACAATAGAAGCACGAACACAAAATAATACAGGCCGCTATAGCTGTGCGCTGCCACAGAATTAGTACCATGTCAACGAGCTGGACAAGATATCATTATTATTATCCCTGCTATCTGCCTATCAATACCATCTAGCAGTTTCAAAATACGATGATCCGCTTTCTAGAAGCAGCTTCTTCCAATCATGAGTCATGAGTTGATCTCGGGGAAGAGCGCTTCTCCGATCTATACGCAAGTTTCTGTCCACTCCTAGTCGAGTAAAAGAAGCGCGCGAATATCTATTTGAACAATTACACAACAGAACAGTATCAAACGGTTTCTAAGCGTGGCTTAACTAGGACTATTTGTTTCAAATCCCGAACGCAACGGAGGCGCAACTTCTATCCGTCTCGCCTGCTTGCCACCAATGAAAAACTAAATCACCTCTCCCGCCTAATTTAATAGGACAAGCGTAGTCATTAATACACACGTCACTCCTCGTCCTACTACAAAGTGCGCCTCATTTATATCTCGTCTACGGGAGTGGGAATTATGGTAATCGGGCGAATCGTGTCCTTTGTCTGTAATGGCTGGTAATTACTAGGGCCACCTCCGGGGGGCAATACGTCTCACGGTAGGGACCCGGAGCAGAGAATTCGACACTCGTTAACCGAATCGTCTCAACTTTAAAAAGGGCACGCGATTTTGAACGTCGCTTTGGGAATCGTAGGTAACTCGTTTTCGAGACACTCGTAACGCGAATGGACGACCTCTCCCAATCTAAGTTTGATTTGCGAATTTTGTTTGCTTCGCTTTTTTTCATATCGTTTATTGGGAGTTACATATACGTAGGGTAGACGAATAATAATCTCGGGAACAGAGTATATTCCGCTCCATTCAATTTTATATCTCGCCGGCCATGTGGCAGTTGCCGTAAGGCTTCGCCGAGGAAAGCTCGTTTACTTATTGGAAGATAACAGTGTGTATTACGGCTCATTTGCGGCGTCTGCCCGATCAAACTCGATTTCTCACTGCAGGCGGGCGGCGGATGTAATATGGAACTACGTTCTACTGACGAACAAGTCCGACGATAGAAGTGAATACTGTCCGAATTAATTTTAATAACGTTAATGCAAAATCGTAGATAAACTAAACGCTACATTTGATTTTTATCTCGTGGTATAAATCGTTTGTTCGGTAAATTCAAATTAATGGTTCATTCCTGGTCGATTTCGAAATTGGTAGTACGTATTTTCTGGTTGGGTAGATTTAAAGTTGATTTATTTTTAGCAATGGATTTAAGATGAATACTCAAGTAAATTGACCGTAGGTGTCAAATCTTCCATATATGTTACGCTATAAATAATTTTGAACCATGATAGAAGCGCTGCTGTAGTTCTTCGCTTCTAGAACTAGCAACAGGCACTCTAAGTATTAATGATTAAGCAACTGATCATACCGTGATTCGAATCTCTTGGCAACCCTCGAGTTAGAATACTATGGTGGCGATTTACGTCCCGTTCCTTTTTCTCCCGTCATCATTTTCCTTTTAGGAGTCACTCATAATACTGGTGCCAGCTGAGGGCGCTAAGAGCCCGGACTTCGAATTTTCAATTTCAAAATAGGAGGAGGAGCTTTGATACCTAAGAGGTTTTCGAATGGCAAAATCTGTCCACTATTATAATTTTAATTCCACCAAATTTTCGACCGATGTTCTATTTCATAATATTCCTATTCTCAATTTGAAGTCGGTTTTCGCTTTTACTCGTAAATATACTTGTATAGGTTCCTTTTACAACGCACTAGTGTTTTACTCATGTTTCACTCCGGTTTATTCTTTATAATTGATTTATCAAGGACAGACTTAGATAATAAAAAATAACAGTTAAAGAAAGGGTTAGCTCAAGCAGACGTGCCCACAAATGACGCGACTAGATTTACAGTCAAACTGTCAAACATATATCTCTTTTCTGTTTGTTTCATAACTTGGGACGTTGATGTACGAGCGCCGGTGAGCGCTGAGATGAATCCGACATTTGTGCGAGATCGAGACGACGCCGCGTAGAGACCAATCCGAAACTCATTACCCTATGTGTCTGCGTGGCAATTCGGAATCTACCCCTTTTTAATGGGTGTACAAAACGTTAATTTATCTTCATCAGGTGAGCGTAGCTTTTCTACGGAATTTTAGTATATTGTTTTGCGAGCTGTTAAAACGTCTGCAAGAAAAACGTTTCCGTGATTAATGTATTGGGGTATCGGCACAAGTGTTTTAAGGTTAAGAGATATTTTGTCGAAAATATATTTCTTGGAGTTTCATTATATAAGTTAATACTGTATTGAGGCGTAGCAGCAAAGAGAAACGCGCTTTTTTAGAAATTCTGATTTATATTTTCAAAGTTTGTTTTTAAAGTAAAACGTCTATACTTTTTGACTTGGGGTAATCCAAAAGCTAGTTATGAAAAGTGTGATCGGCGAAGGGAAGTTGAAGTTAGTGAAGATAAAAAGAGAGAGATACGTTTTGTGTATTACTGTAGGGAGAGGTAGGCGTGAGCACACATTTTCTGTCTGTCTTAGCTAGTTACATATCTAAGTCCAAGCCTAATGTCTGTAACACACTGTAGGAGCAAGAGAATGCAGTGCACATACCTTTTCCTTTTCTCTTGAACAATTGTGTATATATTATATTTTGTATAATATGATACATATATACATGTATGTATAAATGGAGATAAAGAAGTTTTACTGAAGTCGTGTGGTCCAAAGCACACTCGTTTTTTTATGGATATATTTATAGAAAGCAACAAATCTGGAGTTTCAGATGGAAAGTGATAGCATACCACATATGTATTTATACCCATAACAAACCGGTACTACGCAGAGTTTGAGTAAGACATCCTGCGTAGCATCAGGTACGCCTTAAACGCTCCGCAAGCCTATAAAGACACATTTATGTTCGAGTATCTACGCCAATGTTTCGGAATAGCAGCGATAGGTGTAGGTATCCCAGACGACTCGCAACAGTTTTGAAAGAAAGTTTCTCAAGAGCTCTCATGTCGTCATCGAGATGACCGTAAATGTGAGTGTAGATTGAACTAAACAACTTAATACTATATATAATTGTTCATATTTCCATTATATTATCTAGCCAAACACATATATTAAGTATACTCATATATCATTTGTATTAATTAAACGCGTGGAGCAAAGTGTGAACACATTAAACTCGCATACCTCCAACCGATTCGAGAAATTTAGATTTTAAATTTAGCACCGAACTTAGTCTGTGAATTTCGAGCAATATTTATATAAGAGAGGAGCACGACGATTTATAGTTTGAGAACAATCCAGAACTTGGTCGTTCCTTCTGACTCCATTTTAATTAGTGCCCATTCATCGCGGAACAATCGAGTCGCGGATGAATCCATTATAGAAACTTTTCGATGATCGAAAATGGCGCGCTCTGAGTTTCCGATTGTGAACCTCCGGGACGGGGAGGTTCTTTGTTTTTTTTCGATTGAAGTCTTAGGAACTGTCTTGAGTACAGCCACCTTTCTTTATAGGATAATGACTGCGATAGAATATATTCTTTATGTACCTTTGCTCCCTGGGGGAACTGAAAGAAATGGACAGGGAATATAAAATGGACGACTCGTTAAAAAGCATCTCCGAAGAGAATTAGTGTTTTCTATATAGTAGTTTACTATTGAGGAATCAAAACTGTTACTTTAAAAGAAAAACTGTTTCATACGTAATTGCTAATCATCACATATGAGCCACTGATGACCCCTAGTTACAGTCATAAGAGATCGTGATATTTCTTACAATAATGTGGATTGGCAGAAATTACATAGAAAATATTCTCAGACGTGCAGGTTTCCTTATTTTCGTTCACCTATAAGAATATGACAAAATGACTATATAAAATTGCGATTAATAAATATATTGGAGCCGTAATCGGGAATCGAAGTCGAAATATTAGCACATTGTGTAACTAAAGGCGAGCGCTGGGGCATGGAACTACGACTGCTTTGTGCACTTATTATTTAGTTATTATACGATGACCGTATTGCAATTTCGAATTTTACCAGTTTTTTGGATGAAAGAGCTCAAGATTTTAAAATCATAATCTGATTTCATGTAAACACACAGACGTCTAAAGGAATTGTAATTGCGTTGTCTTTCTATTATATAAAAATTATATATAAAAATTTGACCGCCGGTAACACACTCAACGAGCGAAATGCAGGAAAAAGTGTACATATTTGGGAAGACACAAATGTTGGGAAGTGTCCCCATGGGTAGCCTCAACAATTAAAGTCCAACACTTTTTAGTTGCGAAAGAAAGCACTAAAATTTGAAAGAATAAGCAGAAAGAACACTACACTACACTAGAGGAGCGAAAATGCTAAATGAAAAGTTCTAATAAGTTTTGTATTTCCACGTTTATTTTCTAAAATAAATCCTGATAATGCAACTGAAATCGCTATCAACGAGTCTCTCATCGTCTTAAATAGCTTAATTTAAATATTATTTCATATCTGTACTTTCTCTTAATTTAATAACATGAAAATTGTAAAGCAGTTCGTACGACGTATCTTTGTGCGCTTCAAGTTAAAATTTCCCTTTGAGGTAGCTCGGGTAAAACCGGCGCTATACAATTTGCTTCAGCTCTATTGATAGCGGCTTAGCGCTGATCCAATTTACCTCAGTCCAAAGAATCAAAAGCACCGTTGTATTCAGTCACTCAATAAACGTGTATTTGAATACAGCCGGCTCATCAATCACCGCTAGACATTAACAGATAAGGTGGGCATCCGGCTCGAAGGACTTTCGATTAAAATTCGTATCATTATCATTATGCAGACCCGTTCCATTCGCGGCCAGAGATAAGGCGCGGTTCCGTAAGGAATTCCTTTAATGTCCTCCCAATTCTTCGATAATGCTCGACGTATCCGTTAACTTGTAGGAAATTACCGCCGCCCTTTGCTTAGAAACTGCTCTGTGTTTGTCAGCTATTAAGCTGATAATGAAGTGATTGTGTTTTATCGGTAATTAGATTTTAAACACCGTTTTATATGTAATAATCTGTACTGGATTTAATTGCTTTAATAAAAATTAAAGTAACTCTATGTTACTAGATTATATTCTATGTCAATCAACTTGCAGTCATATAGACTGCCGATTACAAGTAAAATTATCAACGTTATTATGGTTTTCACATTCTACTTTGAGCCACAATTATAAATAAATTTATATGGTTCATTTATTATTCAAATATATTACGAGCTGTAATGTATTATATATATATAATATACGAGATCATGACAAATAAAAATACGTTAGCATGTCAATGACGCGAAACCATAAGAATTTCCCCTATCAAATAATTTTTAACACGGCTAAAGAAGTTTTCACTTCAAATAGACTCACTTATGTAACCATCTATATATATACACCTTATATAGGGATAGAGATGGAGATAAATTATATGGAGTAAGACATACTTCAGTAAGCAAAGGACCTGTTTCAAAGTAATTGTTGAAATACCTTACGTTTATTAATTATACTTGCATTCTCCATAACTATAAATAAATATTCAGAGTTGGTTTTATTCTAGAATATAAAACTAATACGAGATAAAGTTTATCAGATAATCATTCCGAATGTAATCGCCATTTATTAGTATGTTGTAACATGCTATCACGGGACTTGAATCGACGTTTTGGGCAGAACCGTGTACAATGAATAAACATACAATTAGCCGTGAATGTAAATCTATAGAGCCAGCAATGTATCATGTCACGCAGCGACCGCTTGCCACGCCGATAAGATTACTAGACAAAGGAAGTCCACCCATATCACTACCACCAAGACCGCTAAATGCGAGCCTTCATTTACCACCCGCGTCTCACAAAGCGCGATTATCAATTTAAACTCATTACAAATAGAGTTCATTTTGCAACTAGCGTTCTGCATTAGTGCTGTAACGTCAACGTCTAGTTCGTTAAAGGACACTCAGCTTTATTTATGTCGACATACTGGCAACGTTACCGTATTTGTTGTTGCGATTTCTCTTACATCAGTACTGATTTCGACCCTCCGATTTTAGTTATAGAGTTTAAATTAGTACGTAGCATCGTTTATTTGCTACGAAATTGCAAAGGAATTGAAACGTTTTGTAGTTAACTTTAGAGTATATTTTTAAATTATAGCGCGGACCAATCCACTGGGTGGCTTCCGGCAACGATAAGGAGTAGAAGTGGCCTAAGTCGGTACGACACGCGACCTCGGCTAATTTATGTTGCGGCGATCCGAGATATAGCCTACGGACGGGCAACCGTCTGACTTTTTATGGGCAGTTATGTTAATCGAATGTCTAGCGAAGCAGGGACAGTCAAATATTAGCATAGCCTACGCGCACAACTCTCCATGTTCCTCCGTACATTCGGAATTTAAATTCCATATTATAAATTGAAATCTGCCGTCTAACGATGTACATGGCCCTCTGGCGGAAATAAAGTAAAGAAATTAACCATCGTTTTCTGTCCCGACACTGGTCTACATGTTAACAGTTATTCTGTCAGAGACAACTTACGCGCGTGTGCTTTATAATCTCCATGGAAGAGCATATTAGTAGAAGTAGGAAAGCGGACCGAAGTAGGTACCAGGCCGCGAAGTCGTTAGGCAGAAGAAATAATATTCACGTAACTATAAGAAGTCAACATTATCTTTTCAACCGACTTCAAAAGGAGGAAGTTCTCAATTCGACTGTATGTTTTTTATGTTTATTACCGCATAACTTTCGACTATGTGAAAAGATTTGGATGTTTTTTTTATTTGTGCTTCCCGTTAAGTCCAATTATGACAATGGAATCCATGAGAAAACCATATGTCTTAAATTTGCATTAAGTATGTGTGCCACAAATGGACTGATAACTCAATATCACGGCAACAGTTTTCGATGATTAATTTTTAATTGGAAAAGATGTATTCTAAGAGTAGTTTGATGAAAGTTTGGTTAGGTTTTGATTAAGTTTGATTTCGTAATAGTCCTACAACAATTCTGAAATAGAAATAGGGCGTCCGCGCGTAATAGCGTTTGATTCAATTTGAATTCGGTTTTTGTTATTACTCGTAAATATACTTGTGGGGTACCTCCCACACCGAGACATTTGCAAAGCTATTTATTATTTAATATTAACGCTTTATTATTTAATATACTACTGAACGACATGGTCTAATTCCCTCATCCCCTTTCCACCATCGGACTTCTAGACGCACTGCGGGATTTCATCCTTTTGTTGTGAACATCCCTCAAACCCGAACGAAGCGATTTGCTTCGTCTTTCAGTCTTCGTACTGCAAAGGACTGGAATAGTTTGCCCGCGTCTGTCTTTCCTTCCGATTACAATTATAATAGTATTTTCAAGAGTAGAGTGAATTGGCATTTACTAAGCTAGTGCGCCTTACCAACTAGGACTGCATTTCCACTTAACATCAGGTGGGATCGTAGTCAAGCACTTGCTTAGAAATTAAAAAAAAAAACAGAGTTGAAAAAAACATACAAATTACATATTGTTAGTATCATATATAATAAAGTAACATTTCTTGACTCCTGTTATGATTCAAATGCAACGCTACACAGAGTGGATGTTTTATATGTGTTTTGTTTGTCTGTCCAGATGTGTTGGATGTCCGAGTGTTAAGGTAAGGTTTATCTGAACATATCACATGGATAAATACGGACTGTGCATCTATCAATGGTTATCCAAGAGACGTCATTTTCGATATATATCCTAGGTGGAGATGCAGGAGAATCAATATTAGTGTTGTCGTTATAACATCAAACGATGTTATGCCATCTGAGAATCTAATCGAATTGTGGAACAACTAGCAGATTATCACACTTAAAAATACTTTTTATTTTATCGAGTCCTGGTGGCACAGCTGCTGCCAAGCTATGCAGCATCCTTATTTTCCCAATTTCGAGATACTCGAGGTAAACTACTTACTTATTCACGACTTAATATAATTTTGACATAAATTTAATAGCAGAATTGGGAAATTGTGAGTTTTGCATTATTAAGATTACAAAACCGTAGCACTTTGATTGCACTCTCATGTTGAGGCGTAGCACTCTTGCCAGTCTACTTATTTCACTTGCTACAGCGCCCTCAGATCTGACCATAATAAAATATGCACACTCTAGTATGTAGATGGCGTGATTTATGATGCAAATCCCACTGTATTATCAGATATACAGGAAGAGTCATGGCACAACGTTTCAGAAATCATAAAAGATATGAATTTGCCGGGAAATGTGACGTACTTATCAAGTCGTTAGCAGGCGCATTGTTATAATGCATCCACGATGTTTATCGATTTGCTCCACATTTCAGTTTCAACTGCACTCGTGGCCGATGAACTGTAAGCTCGGCATGAGTATCACATTTATATCGCAAATGATGCGAGACCAACGACACACTAGGGCGTAACGTGCAACTTAAACCTTTTAGTTTGCAGCAAGTTTTTCGCTTTATTATCACTTTGGTATTAACATCGACTTTTCTTAACTTATTAACTGCAATAAGTAGTTAAGGGATAAACGTCTAACAGTGTCCAATGGAAATGCTGTAAATCGGTTGGGAAGAATTATGTACTATACCTTTATTCAATGTAAAACACTCTCACTATTATACAAAAAGTAATAAACTCTCTTATTCTTTAAATCGAAACGGGTGGACAGAGATAGCACTTACTATATGCTTTCCACAGAGCTTATTCCAAATGTGAGCGAGCTCATCCTTTTCAATTGAGTATAAATTTAAGGAAGTGATTTTTTATACGTCAGAACTGACACCAAGTAAGTCATAAGTGTACGTTATTTTACGTTACTTCGGTAAGGGACACAATTATATATATTTTAAATTTGTTATCATTGCCATATAAATCTGTAAATCTTATATTAAGATCCAGTGTATGTAAGCTGGTTGCTAAGTCTAGTGTGTCTGTACCTTTATCGCAGTTCCATGAATAAGCGGAAGTATTATGAGGGTAATGGTTGCCGAATTAATCGCCACTGCAGTATTCATTGTTAAATTTATGAGTTATTACATTGAGTGCGCTTAGATCCCACATTATGCATATTTATAAAATGGAGTTCTACTACCGCTACGTTCTCTCATCAGGTCAAACAAAAAAATATTAAAATCGATCCATAAGCGACGGCTATATGAGTGCACGAACACTAAAAATATACACACTAATTGAGAACCTCCCCTTTTTATAATCGGTTAAAAATCGGCATTAAGACAATCTCACTGTCTTCTTCGTTCGTTCTTTATACGATTTTATGTGTGCAACAAGTTAAGAGGAAGGCTTATTATAATATTGAATATGTAATACACACACACCCGACAGTAAACACAAACACAAATATTAGTTCTGAACCGAACCCACGGTCACAAAGACATGAGACGAATAAGCAAGACTTTCATGTGTACTGT
Organism: Meandrusa payeni; assembly: GCA_029286785.1. Classification (NCBI taxonomy): domain Eukaryota; kingdom Metazoa; phylum Arthropoda; class Insecta; order Lepidoptera; family Papilionidae; genus Meandrusa; species Meandrusa payeni. The sequence continues at coordinate 10,240,494 of JAGSMX010000013.1, forward strand.
GGTTTGTAACTCAACTAATACAATAGCTCTAATAAACAAAGCCATTGTTATTCAATACTAATTTTATTTAATAATGTTATGGGTCCGAAAATTATAAATTCATTCAATCTTCCGACTGTTGACCTTACAAATAGACATAGACATAAAATTTTCTATATTGGCAACATATACAAACACATTATTAACAAAATATATTAAAAAAATATATTATAAACAAAATATATTAAAAAAATATATTATAAAACAGTTAAAGAGAGAACGTACAAAAAAGACACGATGCCAATATTGGATACCGTTTCAGCATTGCCTGTTTCAGCACCGATTTTTAGCGTTGTCCAGGACTACTAACCCAATAACGAATGTCGTGTGCGTAATACCACTTTTACATGGCATTTCAAAAGAGCCTCATAATAAATATAATATAGGTATATATAAACAATATATTCAAGTATATAATATGCCATACTTTTCCAATATAACATAATCCATAGAACCATTCTTACACCACTGTGAAGCAAACTCGTTTGATTAAAGAGCCGATGATAAGTGTAAAGTGCAACCCAGCTCGTTAGAAAAGTTCGCCCGTCTCCCTTCATTAGTGTTTTCCAGTGAAAAAATAAAGCGACGCAACCTACTCGACTTACCCAAGCGAAAGCCTTTGTACACGTGGCAGAATGAAAGCAATTTCCAGTGCCCAATTTCTAACGTTCATTTTTTAAAAAGAACCATCGTCACTCAACGAGAATTGTTATATTCGTTATTAGTTAATAAAATATATATATATAAAAAAATCATTTTACTTAGATAAATCATTACGTTAGTTTTTCCCTACACAACCCCAAGGCAGACTGGCAGAGAATGCCTTTCGATTTTAAGTCTGCCTTTTTTGTACACTTTTATTTTGTGCTAATAAATAATTAGGTGCATTTAATTTAATATGATACACAATGACTCTTTTAAGATGCAAATATTTATGTAATCTAGGTTGTTTTCATGGGAGGATGGGGCAAGCTTCACTGTTGAGATCAATTTAATGCGTCGTCGTTGTCTCTACTACATTCGTCCGATGAAACGCAGAAATATACGTCTACATCATACGTACGTACGTTCGATATATACGCAAAAAGGTGGGACAAAGCGCATCACGCACTCACCATAATACTAATATTTTCGCTCGTCGCTCATTATTTTTATTCTACCTATATTCAGTATTTCTCTCTTTTGTACGATGTGTTTTTTTTCACATTTCATTCGCGCAACAAAGACAGTCGTGTGGTGACTTTATAACTGCTGAGACAACTTATAGTTAGAAAACTTCAAAGGCGTAAGTTTTTAAAATATCCAATTGTATTAATAACTCTATCTGTGCTGGTGTGTGGATTAATAATAAAAATCTTTATTTAGAACGACAACGATTTATACAATGCTATTCTAGTGTACCATAATAGCAAGTTTATTTATTATCGCTGCTATTAACGTCCGCCCTCCAATCGAATTAGACGTTATGTATTTGTGTGTGTATGTTTGCGTGTGCTGAGATGATAATAAAAACTTAGACGAGTAACATTCTCATTACGATTGGCATACTTCATATCTTTTCAAAATAAATATCACATAGATCAATGTGTACGCCGTGGAGGGTGAAACAGCTACCACTTTTTAAATAATACAAAAAATAATTGGTATTAAAGTTAAATGAGTACTCAGCGAACGCCTCGCGGCCGACAGTTGGCAATCTCTTTAACGAGCCTGAAATTTCGAGCGTATCACGTCCAAAACAATGGTAAGACTCCATTAATCTCACTATCTCACTCTACATATTTCTTTGTCCAAATCCATTAAATTAATTACAGCGATTCGGGGAGCGAGTCCGTATTTATTAGTCTCGTTATCATTCATTGAATCTTTCGATAGTAGTCCGTGGATCGGGCCGGGTGATAGATGCCGGTGTTACACGTAAAATGGGAGCCGAAATTAGCTGTCTGAAGGAGAATGCAGTTACGCTTCTGACTGATTCCTGCATGTATCTTATGGCGCGAAATCGGTCAGGGTTGTCAGCATCAGAGATCGAATGTCAGTCGGTTTTTAGTATTGCAAGTAGTAATCCACTACACAAAAGTATCACTTGTTAAAATTGTTTGTGACGATAGTCTTATCTCAGTTACATTAGGTCAGGTAAAATCAAGGCCAGCCTTGTAGTTCTGGGCTCTCAAGAATAAGACTATGGTATCCCCTGCCTGTCGTACAAGGCGACTAAAAGGGGCCTCGGGTTCACTGGGCGACAAGGGTGGGGGCCTGAGTCATCCACCAAAGTGGACCCGGGAAGAAGGCGATATCGGCTGGCCCGTGTCGCCTTGCGCTGCGAGAGCACAGGGGGGAGGGAGTAACCTCCCCCTCCCGGGACGTGCTCTCCTTGAGCACAGTGCAGAGGGGCTCCGGTGCGTTCCACTGGAGATCCAGGAGCCCCTCGTCATGCAACAAGGAAAGGGCCACCGGGGCGGTTTTAGTGGGTAAGAACCCCACATACTGAAGATTTCCTCCCCGTCAACAAAAAAAAAAGTAAAATCAAGGCTATAGTATGCTTAAATAAATTATTACAAGTTCTTCGCTCCGGTTTGCTGGAAGTTATCTTGTGGCATTACAAAAGAATTCTCGTTGCATAGATCATATTTTTTGTAAATAAATATTGTGAATAAATAAAGTATTATAATGCATAAATAATTGGTATCGTGGCAACCCTACCAGCGGGAGACAAGGACACATAGGTGTCGTGGGGTCGCCGATAGGGTGTGGAAATTGGCAAATTCTTTTCGATATTAAGGTGCAAATCGGGTGTTGTAAGAAACGAGCACATAAGCGCCCTCTTTATTTAAAGAATTCCATCGAAGTTCGGGCGCTCGGTGGAAAATTAAATGCGCGAGACGTGAATAGCGGCTTTCTAAAGGGCGATTATATTGGAACTGTATTTGGGTATTGAATGTACTGTACCTCCGTTATTACTTCGAATATGTTACTAGATTACTTCATTTGAATTTACTATCCAGGTCTGTGACGTACGGACGCTATCCAATCGACTTGTCGTTATGTGTTTAACCGGGGAGGAACTTGTGTGGACTGAGCAGAGCGTTAGTTTTCTCTCGAGCAGAGATTTTTAGCTAGGGTATCACATGTCTTGGAAATATTGCTGAAACTTGTGTTTACTTCACTGTGTAAACACGTGTTATATCGGCACTTAAAATCAACGGTATAAACCTTAGATGTTTATGTACATTATTATTTTTATTATATGAATATATTATGAACTTATAGGCTTCGTTTAAATTGCATATAAAAATACTAATACCGTGAGCAGGTAGTCAGAGACATTGCTGAAATTCAGCGCTGTGGCACTCTTGCGACGGCACATGGTGTAACGGCGTCCAAAGGTGGCATCACATTCTTTCTTTTTATTTTTAATGTGTGTTTTATATTGTTTGTATGTTGCCAATAAAGAAAATGTATATGTCTACAACTGCGTTAACAATTTCTCTTCATTAAAAAATATTCTATATTTATAATATAGAATTGTTTGATCTCAAATATTGCTATCATTCTTGATAACAATTCCAAGCTTAAGCTTGTGCTAGGAGATGGTTCACGACAATAGTGGAATGGTGGATTCGGGCCTACGACCTTACGATTCCCCGACTATACCCGAAACCACTTGGCGCTTTGGAATTGTTTGACCGTAAAGTAATTAATTTTTCTGAATTAGTTTTTCTCACGTCCTATATTATTTGCTATTGTTTGTCACAAACGAATAATTTAATTCTTCCAATTTACTTAATTTTATTAAAACTACATACACTTCAAAGCAAATAGAGAGGAATACCGCGCGACCTTCCAATCGAGGACTTCACTCGACAGCGCCGAGATGTCCGATAGAGACTTCGTCCCAATTAACCTTATCCCCAGCATTCATTACAACGAACTGCAACAAACAAAACTCTTATCGCGATAACGATCAGCTTTACTTATACAATTGTGTACTGGACTTTATGCGGGATCTTATTTAGAAAATGAAGATGTATCGGCCTTTCACTTGATTATGTATTTTTATAAGTATAAACAAAAAGCGACTATAATTCAAATTCAAAAGGGACAGGTGACAAATTAAAAGCTATCACCTAGTGAGCGCTTTCTTTAATTGCTGATATGTCATAATTATATTTTAAAGCTCTTACGTATGTAATTTTTTTCCATATTCGTACTTATTTTCGTTAACCAGTCTTGGATTGTCATAAACCTACAAAAATACACACGACTAAAGTAAGAAATGTGCGCACGCACTAATCTCTCTCTCTTTTGCTCCTACAGTGATATACGAATCGTAACTGGCTATGAGAAAAAAAGAGAAAGAAAATGTTTGCTCGCACTGCTCACTGTTTTCTCTAAATTAATATACGAAACGTTAATCTTAAGTCTTTCTATCTTCATTCTCTCAACTCCCGATCACACTTTTCGTACCGCCCGTACTTCCCAAGCCGTACATAAAGAAGTTTTACTTCAATAATAACGTACTTCCCCGATCATGCTGATCCATTGATTTAATTCAGTATAAGTCGGTTGTTATAAATGTGTCCTTAAAAACATGTGTCCTTATGTTTCGTATTATTGTATAAATACGTTCGTCGTTATTCTGTATATTGGATATTCCTGTAAGCCCTGCTCGCTATAATTCGCATGCAACTCCGGCAGCTTCAAATTAATTCATTGAATCGTCACGTATCCGTCACGTTGAACTGTAAATCGCTCTGAATACGAGATTTGCTTCCAGTTTACACCCTAAGGGCCTCTTCACACTCACGCCCGTGTCACGCACAGTTACCTTATAGAAGTATAGTGCATAGTGGTTTTTACACGGAGATGTATTACAGTAATTTATCTGAGTTAACTTTAACTCAAGTTGTTGTTACTGTGTCGAGTTTACGGGAAAAGTGAACTAACGTTTTGGATAAGTAGTGTTAGCAAATAAACTAGTTATTTTTTGAAAAAATAATTAATATTCTATTCATAAAATCACCTATATTTTTATTAATTGACACACGAGTTTAAAAAAGGTCGTAACTTCGAATCCACCATTCGACTATTGACGTGGACCATCTCCTAGCACAAGGATAAGCTTACTTGGAATGGTCAACAAGAATTTTAGTAATATTTCAAACATGATGTGAAATACGCACAGACAGATTAAGAAACTATATTACCGCTGTGAAATAATAATACACAAGAGATTTCTATTTTTTAGGATACAATTCAGCACTAATGTAGAGTTTAATTTCATATATTTTTGAAACATAAGATAAATTTCCTGATTTACTAATTGCTGTCTTATTCACAGGAAGCAGTCTTGATGTTCTATCAAATTGTCTGTGGTTGTCTTTGACAGTTGACATTGTACAAGCATTTAACGACGTGACCGCTACCGGTGACGGAGAGACGAAGTGCGGGGAGCAGTCAGCTGTCGCCCCTCTCGTACGCACGCACGACCACCTTCGCACCACGGCCGCGGCCGAACACTTGCCACAGAGAGACCGAATTACCATCATGTCTCAATCAAATTTCTCTCTGTCCTTTTTTAATATAAAGTTCCTAAGCAAATCGCCTTTTATTAATAAAAAGCCTAAACAGACATTTTGACACATGCGCGGGAAGCCGTTAAAAAATAAAATTGTATGAGATGAATTATTGTAATAAATGTCGCGTAATTTATATTAATATACACACTAATTAAATTATGTTTATTAAAAAAAAAATAACAAAATGACTCAATAGTTGGGCAATTGTTCACCAATAGTTTAACAGTAATAACTGTTACAAACTGCGCTACTTTTAATCTGTGGAACTAAAATATACTAATAAAATGTTGTTGTGCAGGTGCCTTAACTGGTAGCAACTTTTGTCTAAATTTCACTCTCGTCAATCACTTCTTCCGTTAATGAACAACTCCTGAATTAGATCAGAGTTTCGTAAATGTTCTGTATAATTTCTTTGTTATAATTGTTACTCGGCGCGAACAACAAAGTCGAATCGACTATCAGAGAAGTGTTACGGATCGCTTCATAAATTCGGTAGAACGAGCGCAGACAAAGGGCAGCTTTTATGGAATTCAAAACGTTTTTAATCTGTTATTTTAATTGGCTGTCAAATGTTTATGCTGTTAGAGATTTAGGCATACGGTTCTGTGGATATTTTTTATATTGACGTGCGTAGAAAATATTTTTTTTATTAAAATGGAATATGTCGTGCGGTATCTTTTTAAAATAATAAAATAAAAATGCTCTGTACTTTTAACACTAGCGAGTGTAGAAGACTACTATAACTATCCACTTTTCAACCAGCTTATTATGTTCCATATGTGACAAGTGGTAAGATTTGGTATTTAAAAAATACGATAATTCATTGGTACAAACCGACTGGGATTCGAACCAGCGACCATTAGATCTTAAGTTTAACAAATTAACTACTAGGCTATCACTTTCTATATAAAAATAATAGTTACATAGTAATGAAAATTGTTAGCTATTAGCTCGGCACAAGGGTCCCTCCGGTGAGGGGTAACCTTGGCTTGGACGGTTACGATGTTACCCGTAAGCATTCCGATCCAAGGGCGCCCGAGAGGACCGAACCACGACTCGATCGGTTGCTATTTCACGGATAATCTAAGGGACATTCAAAATTTGTCTCACCATTAGTCTCACTTTCTCCGTAAGGCAATTGTGATCTCTGTCTATCTTGTTTTGGTTACTTTGACAGCTCTTTTAACATTTTACTTTTATAAGCATTATATTGAATGTTTTTTTATTATTCAACGATAACAGTTGAAGTGTTTGATCCTGACAAATTGTTCCCTCACTTATCTCTCGTACGCTTACTCACAGGAGTATTTTTGACAATAACATACGATCTAGTGTCGTAATGTGCCGAATTTTCACAGGTCCATAGGCCCGAGGGTAGCTGCCGCGAAAGCGGTCATATTTCCATAGGTTTTTTGCGGCCGTTACGATGTCTGATGGAGATTGATGACCACGCCGCCCCTGGCCTGGCCTCACGGGTTGCTGGGCTTACGCTATTACGATAAGGGTCACCATAACCTAAAAAATTTAGAGGATATTTCCTGTTTTTTTTTATTTTTCCAGATATAAACCATAAAAAAGATGAAAAAAGAAACTAATTGATAGATACTATGTATGCTGGTTTCTATTTCGTTTTTTCCTTTCAAGAAACATAACGGAACACAATTGTCAGAACTATTAGACGTAATGACGAATTCTAAACTCATAATGATAAAAATATGACAACTCATATTTATTAATAATCTTTAAATTTAATATATAATTAATTAATAATTCTAATAAATTAATAAAGGCGTAGGATTGTTATATAGAAATTAAATTATTTGAATAACTGTGTACTGCATCATCTGCTCTTACGTCAAATTCGCTAGATGCTTCGGGGACTACCTGTGTCGGACGGTCCATCGGGATGGGCAGCGCAGCGCCATGACATGGTATCTGCCATCGGTGGTGTAGACCTGTCGCTTCCGAGCCTCGCTCTTGCGATGGTCTCGAGCGACAGGTCTTGGACGGCGGTCGCCTCCTTCTGTGAGACGGTCATGTCCCAGAAGGAGGCTGACGAGCGGGTCAGGGAGAGGAGCGCAGAGGCTCCCCCCCTCCGCAGGCGACGTATCGGGGTGCGCAGGAGGCGTTACGAGCGCCTCCTCTTGTCGCCCCCGTAATCCGAAGCGGGGCCAGGATGGGTACCTGGCCCTAGCATGCTTCGGCGTCGTCGGGACTTCTCTGAGTGCCGGAGAAGTCCCCTTTGAGGATGAAGTCCGGTCTTTGCCGGGACCGGCCGGTCGTTGGGGTGTCCTGTCGCTGACAGATCCGGGGCTGCCCAGGCCAAGCCCCACACATCCCTCCGGGCCCACCCGGGGTAACGGAGGATGGTCTATAAAAGATTCCCCGCGTGAACAAAAAAAAAAAAAAAATTCGCTAGATAATAAAAAAGCGTCTTCTTTGAAACCAAAGGCGAATGGCACATTTATAAAAATTAGTTAAATAATAGCATAGTTAATTTCTATAGCTTCAAAAGGAATGTCCCAATCTAAATGAAACACCTGGTAACCCTATTACCAACGAGGGTTTCGCATATATCCAAATTACGCTCTTGATGGACGTTTCTTAGGCGGACATCTATCCGTTATAATCCCCGGCGGATTGAAAGTAAATGGCTCGGATAATCAATACGAGAACAAACCAACGAGTGTTAATGCTGCATGCCAGTGTCAGCACCAACAGTGGAATAACTCATAATGAACAATTTTCATTAATATAGCCATATTGGACGACAGTCGCCCAAATATGGCATATTGCGGATTTCCATTGACATGACATTGGTTTTTTTTTATGACGAACTATACAGATTGGCAAGAGAAGCTAACCTTGACTGCTTCACCGGATTGAGAGGTGGCATAGCTCTTAGGTCGCTTAGCCTGAACCTCTATCGCTAGTAACTCGACTCAAGGGTCCCCCTGGTGAGGGGTAAACTCGGCTTGGACGGTTACTATGTTACGCGTATGACACTGCTCTCGATTCTTCCACGTTTTCGCATAAATGCAACAGGCACGAGGCAATAGGCTTTGTGAATAAGCAATATGTTGTTATCTCTATAACTTAGCGTTTCATCGATCTGGCTAATATATGGCGTCTCAAACAAAATATGAAGTGTGATTATGTTCACTCATATTTTCAAATCTGAACTATAAAATGTGAATCGTACGCTATGCGAAAAAGCTGTTTAATATAAAACAAGTCTAACTGTACCTTTGTGTGTTTGTCTAACTTGCGAGTTATATTAGTTAATATAAGATATTACATTAATGAATAATACTCAAATAACGACTTTTTAAACATGTTTAACATAAAAAATATATGAGCATAAATCACTAACAAATGTGTTAAAATATTTTATGATCATTATAAAGTCCCGTGCAATACGCTAGATCCTTTTATTGGCCGTAATTTATCTCCTAAAAGTCAATTTGTCGGGTCGCGCAATTTTACAGTTTTTTTACGATGTTAGCACAATAGAATGAACTGTCATATTGTAGCAGTTTCTGCACCACTTTGTAATAGACGCTCGCTATATTCCGAATTATTTTCTATATATTTTTCCTTTTAAGTTAGAGGCGGGAAATAGTGATCTGATGCGCATTTGTCAAAGCGTGCAAAGCCGCCATCTTGAGTTTGGAGGGGCATTCGACACCGACAGAGTGGTTCAGTTCGCGCGCGATAGACAAGGCCCTTCATAGCACGAGTTGCATGAAAAGCAAATTGTGCATGTTTATTTTTAAAATGGAAGAACGATGACGGAAATTGAAACTAGCATGCCGGTATAATATCCCAGCGGTGAGTCGCTATGTTTGTATCTTTACAGCCTACGTTTGTCCGATATGCAACATCTAATTCAATACTTTCCTTAAGGAATAGACAAATGTGGCCAACCTTCGACGCTTCAGCTTTCTGACTTTGAATTGTTTATTTCTTCCTTTCCGATTCTAATCCCTACAAATAACGATCATTGTTCACAGCTTGTGGATCTAGCGTAAAGTTCGTTTTCAAAAGGTCTACGAGTATGTTAGAAGGATGTATCAAGAGGTTGTGGAAACTGCAAGTATATTTACGAGTAAAAACAAAAACCGACTTTAAATCGAATCAAACGTTAAACGCTATTGCATTCGGAAGCCCTCTTTGTATTCCGAATTATCGTAGAATTTATGAAACAGAATTATTCAGAACTAAACGCTCATCAAATTACTCTTGAAGTACATCCTTTCCAATCAAAAATAAATCATCGAAATCGGTTGGTGTGATATTGAGTTATTGGTCCATTTGTCGCGAACATACTTATTGCAAATTTAAGATTTGTATGGTTTTTTCATGGATGCCATTGTTAGGATTGGAACAAATTGAAATGGGAAGCACTAGCTTTCAAATTTCAAATTATTGAAATCGTTTAGGCGTTTATCAATTCAACACACTCAATAACAAGCCTTTTGGAACTTTTAGGAAGCACTTTTGCAATTAACATTGGTAGCGGCTTCCAAGATATCATATATTGAAATATAATTAAGTACAAGCTCCAGAAATAGGGGTGTGAGTATTCAATTTCGATAAAATCATATCGACTATAAAATAAATCAGCAAGCCCCGCGCCCCGGGACGTGTCGCGTTACACCCTCGATGCTTCATTTGCGTTTAAAAACAAAATGGTTGTCGCGTAAGTTTGACACAAAGTTGACAGCTGAGCGGTCCGTTTTTGCTTTATTTGCTGATTATCAGCTAAACGTTTAATAAAATATAATGTAATTGATTTATCAAAAAATGATTATTTTAAAAAGCGAATTAATATTTCGGACGATCAAATATGTTATTTGATAAATGGATAATAAAATAACAAAAAAAGTGCATAAAGTGCAATGTAATTTGCAAATAGGAAATAACAAAAACACTTGCGTCCGTGATGCAATACCAGCACTCACTTCGCTTCTTCAACACCCATGCTGAGCGTCTACTAAACTAATTGTCTACAAAATGAACTTTCATTGGCAACATAACGGTAGATATTTGCTTGCTTGAGTAACCCTTTAGTTCATTTGTGGCACTGTGGCGAATTACTATGTTTTGAATAACTATGGTTAACGCGCGCGTGTTAGTGGCAATTATCATGATAATTACAATGAAACTTGACACTTGATATGAGCGTAATAGATCGGTTTCAACGGCACTGGCAAATAACAGACTCAGTGCCCTATTGCATGTTTCCATCAAAAACTTCGTTCGACTTCGTCAAACATTAACATGTTAAAGAGGCAATGTTTTATTGGTATGTTCTCCTTGAGAACCTAATGTGTCTTTTATCTTTAAATCGCATTACTTAAGACTTGACCCGGATTCGAGTTTGAATTATAAAGATGTAAATCGTTACGCTATGCGAAAAAGCTGTTTAATATAAAACAAGTCTAACTGTACCTTTGTGTGTTTGTCTAACGTGCGAGTTATATTAGTTAATATAAGATATTACATTAATGAATAATACTCAAATAACGACTTTTTAAACATGTTTAACATAAAAAATATATGAGCATAAATCACTAACAAATGTGTTAAAATATTTTATGATCATTATAAAGTCCCGTGCAATACGCTAGATCCTTTTATTGGCCGTAATTTATCTCCTAAAAGTCAATTTGTCGGGTCGCGCAATTTTACAGTTTTTTTACGATGTTAGCACAATAGAATGAACTGTCATATTGTAGCAGTTTCTGCACCACTTTGTAATAGACGCTCGCTATATTCCGAATTATTTTCTATATATTGAACTTTCATTGGCAACATAACGGTATTTGCTTGTTTGAGTAACCTTTTAGTTCATTTGCGGCACTATAGCAAATTACTATGTTTTGAATAACTATGGTTAACGCGCGTGTGTTAGTGGCAATTATCATGATAATTACAATGAAACTTGACACTTGATATGAGCGTAATAGATCGGTTTCATAATTAAACGGCACTGGCAAATAGCAGACTCAGTGCCCTACTGCATGTTTTCATCAAAAACTTCGTTCGACTTCGTCAAACATTACCATGTTAAAGAGGCAATCTTGAATTGGTATGTTCTCCTTGAAAACCTAATGTGTCTTTTATCTTTAAATCGCATTACTTACGACTTGACCCGGATTCGAGTTTGAATTATAAAAAGAGATCCATGAAAAGTTTGCAGTAAACACCCCGGGCGACCCGGGACGGACACATCGGAGGTCAAGAGTTCTCGAGCCCTTTGTACCCTAAAAGATACAGCCTCGTGCATTAACGGAACTTGTGAATTTTTCCTCAAGGTACGATTGTTGACTAGGGATGTGATTGATCTTTAAGTTTGGTTATCCTTAATACATAAGTTCACGAACGTATTCTAATGTAGACTTTGTGAATGGCTGCTTGAAATGATTTTAACCAACCATAAGTTTTATTGATACTTATCTTTGTAAACTCTTCTTTGAGAACAGATTATGTGTTATTTATTACCTTTTATTACAATTTATTATTTATTTGGCCTTTTCTATGTTGTAATATATAGATCACCGATTGAGTGATGACATATGTGAATCCTTGTTGTACAGATTTTATGTAATCTATGCATAAAAGCAGGAAGGATAAGAGTTTATTAACACTACCCTAAGCTTATATAATGTTCAATATTATAAATCGTGATTAATTAATCATTGGAATTGTGTAACTACTTGCACCTGCATAGAGATAGATGTTTGTAGATGGTGAATTTTTTAAATATAATTTACTTCACCACGACATTTGCACCGATTTTGATAGGACATTTTCACTGGCAGAAAGCTGATGTAAGTAGTAGTACTGTAATAAGGAGAACTTAGGCTTATTTCAATTTTATTTTAGAAAAATTTAAATAAATAGTTTTTATTCGCGTAACACCGCTGTTCGTAGCTAGTGATAGTTGGCGAAGATCTCAGATTAAGCGAGCGACATTTTGATTTATACCCAGTATTATTACACATCACACCCCTCCCTCGCCACTGATGCATTTGTTAGATTGTGTACAAAGATAGAGAAGGTAGTTTCGTATGGAGGGCTTTCCGGTTCAGAGTGAACCTTGCGAAGTTTTACACGAAGCCCTTGAACATACTTTGAAGGGTTTGTTTAGGGATTGTATAATTTTTTTAAGGGCACACGAGCTTACGGCTCACACGATCTTAAGAGATCACTGTGCATGAACGTTTCCAGATAAAATATCAGAGGAGTTGCAAATTCAATGCACATTGAGAAAGAAGTAAGCTCTTTTCTGGCACTTAACCGCAAGGTTAGGAGCACGATATTAATTAATAGAATATAGAACATAGCAATATAGTTGAAATTCGACTATAATGTAACTATAATAAGTGTATATTATAGTTATATTAGTGTAAGAGCTCTCAAGTTGCTCAGTACGCTCTAACTCCGAGTTCGATACCTGGTGCCGGCATCAATAAGTTTGTTGTTGCAATTTTATGTTCTGATTTAGCACTTGCTCGGCGGTGAAGAAAAACATCGTGAGGAAACCTACACGTCTTAGATTTTTTTCTAAGGCATGTGCAGTCTGCCAATTCTGCCAAGTCTGGGCCGCGAGGCGGACTATGCCCTTATACTCTCTTTACAGAGAAGGCCGGTTCCCAACAGTGAGATATATATATTATATAGATAAAGGCTGTAACATTAACATTATTTATAACAACTATAATAAGTGTATTCCTCTAAACTCGCATATCTGGAAAAGCTGAAGCATCCCAACAGATTTTATGCGAATCTGGTTGTAAATAAATCATAATCATGCTCGAAGCCGACAACACTGAGCATTATTATTATACATATATCAACATATAGCAACATTGCCTTAGAAATCCATTCACGTTCGTGGTGTTTTTCGTTTAACTAAAATACCGTAACTAACTGTAAATAGTAAAATAGAACTGGTTTTAAAATAATTTGCAAATGCAAAGGAGTCTACGGCCCCGGGGCGGGTCGAGGGCGATCTCATCCGTCTCCTCAGCTCGAGGTGGCCGAGGGCCGGCGAAGGCCCCCTCGATATTTGAGATGACACAATGCGATGACCCCGAATCCATTTCTTGGGTCTCCGGTAATAGTTCATTCTTTCGACGCACGAGGTAGGGTTGATACATTAAATTGAATGATTTAGTATTTCTTCTCTACGGATTTTTACAAATAAATGATGCTCGTAATATTTTACTTTTGTTGAAACCAGTCAAATTTAACGACACATGAGTTATTTATTTATGCTAAACTTATGTAGTTCACTAGTAGTTCACAGTGGTCAAAATCTACAATTATACTTCTACATAAGAAAGGCGACAGAAGTGATCTAGGGAATTATAGACCAATTAGTCTTACAACGAATTTATACAAAATATTTTCAAAGATTATATTAAACAGAATAACGAATAGTTTGGAAGAAAGTCAACCACGTGAACAAGCGGGCTTTCGCAAAGGATACTCAACTATAGATCATATTCAAGTTATAACACAGTTAATAGAAAAAGCGAATGAATACAAGAAGACATTATATATGTGTTTTATAGACTATACCAAAGCTTTTGATTCTTTATATTTTGAAGCCATATGGTCAGCACTAACACAACAAGGCATTCACTCGAAATACATCAATATAATAGATAGCGTTTACTCAAAATGCCACGCACAAGTGCGGTTAGAGCGTGAAGGTACAGAATTTCCTATAAAAAGAGGCGTAAGACAGGGAGACCCACTCTCGCCAAAAATATTTTCTGCAGTCCTTGAATCTATATTTAGGTGCTTAGAATGGGAGTTGAAAGGAGTAAAGGTGGACGGAGAATTTCTGAACCACCTGCGATTCGCGGATGATATTGTGCTATTCACGGAAAATGCGACTGAACTACAGACAATGGTCAGTGAACTAGCAGAAGAAAGTAAAAAAAAAGGTGGGATTGTCTTTGAACACAACCAAAACCAAAATCTTAACCAATGGCGTAGCCCAAGATATTACATTAATAGAAGAAAAAATTGAATATGTAAAGGAATATATATATCTAGGACGACTAATATCTTTTGAAAATAATACTGAAAAAGAAATACAAAGAAGAATTACTTTAGCGTGGAAAAAATATTGGGGTTTGAAAGAAATAATGAAAAATAACACAAGCATAAAAAAAAAATTATATGAAACGGTAATATTACCGTGCCTAACTTATGGCTGTCAGACGTGGGCATTGAGGAAAGAAGATGAAGAAAAAATTTCTATATGTCATCGTAAAATGGAAAGAAGCATGCTAAGAATAAAACAATCAGAAAAAATAAGTAACGAAACTATGAAAAACAGAACAAAAATTGTAGAAGCACAGAAAAGACTAAGGTTACTAAAATGGCACTGGGCAGGACATATATGTAGAATGGAAAATAATAGGTGGGCAAAGAGACTAACAGAGTGGGTACCACTGGAAAAAAAAAGAAAAAAAGGAAGACCATTTAAAAGGTGGAGAGATGTCTTCAAAGACATATGTGGATCTCAGTGGATGCAGGTAGCACGGGATAGACAAAGATGGAGAGGTTTGGGAGAGGCCTACGCCTTAATGGCGACTACTACAAACTTGTAATTTAAATTTCTTAAGCTGCATGTTATTTGTAGTAGCAAATAAAGGCTATTTTATTTTATTTTTTATTTATTATGTAGTTCACTCAAACTTCGATCGATTTACCAATAATTATCATATTTAATTGCAATATGCATTATCAAAGAGTTAAAAAACTTATACTAATTTTGGAAAATATAGGAACATGATCATATACTATTTATGACCTTTTTAAAAAAAATAATCAACAGCCAAAACAGATTTAATTAGGTATCTGTATTAAAATGGAGGCTAAATATACACGGGCTCGTTAATGACGTATCAACAAAAAGCATGCATTAAAACGTGTATGCTTTTCATTATCCTTTGTGTGAATTGGGAGCATGTGTATTTTTTAACATTTTACGAAAATTTCATTCATATATTTTGTGCTTGCAATATCGAAAAGGTTTCCGCATCACCGCACATCTATGTCATTGTAGATTGCCGCATCACAATATTCCGCCAATAGCTCCGACACTAAGTCGGGTGGGTTCCCGCTTGCCATTCTGCTCCAGTTCTACAATTTTATTTTTCGGCTAAAAAATAGCCGATTAGTCTTACACAGCTAGCTGCTTTAACACTTTCATTACACTGACCGTAGCGAACTTTCCTGAATTAGTGTCTAAGAACATATTTCCATTCGATACCAGGAACGAGAGCATTGTAATGAATATTGATTATAAAATACCTGATAAGATGATTATGATATTAATTTGGTAAAACCGACAATATCCTAATGGTTAAGGTTACGGTCTGGGAATCGCAAGGTCCTTTGCATTGCAATCCACCATATTTATTTGGCTCCATGACATAGTAGCTAGAATAGGATTATAGTGTACGACATTAGCATTCACTTTCTAATAATAATTTTTTTTTAAAGAAAGCTAGCAATTTTTCTTTTTTTTTTTCAGAAATATTACTAAAAATCTTGTTAACCATTCCAACACGGAACGGTAATAGTCGAATGGTGGATTCCAACCCACGACCTTACGATTCGCAGGCCGTGCCCTAAACCATTAGGCTATTGACGCTTCTCCTTCTCTATTCCTAAATAGATTTTTTTCTTACAATCAAAATAATTCTGAAAGTGTTTTACTTTTGTGTGGGTCTATGTGCGTGTCTGTGACGTGATCTTTGTAGGCGTTGTTTACTATTTAAGTACATTTTCAATATTCCGTATGGAGTTCCACTACAATGCTTTTTTGGAATTTATGCATAGACACAAGTACATCTTCAACGAATAAGTATCCCTTACATGATTCTTTTGCACTAAGTTATAAACATAGCAATGATAAAATTGTGGCTAAGGTTTCGACTGTAGGAAGTAACTGGGACCTACGAATCTTGTAAAGGGCGGAGCGATTGCCGCCTGCCACGCGGCTCAATATGAAGAAAACATTCTGAATCATGCATATATAAAATATCAAATTAATTGGTGACGGCACCGGGGATCGAACCCGGTTTGCTAGCACTGTCAGTGTCCATTGAGCTTAATGGTATCAGAGCCTAATTTCAATAATGCCAGCACAAAATCGCCTATTTAGAAGGAGCATCGATAGAATTAGCACGAGTCGTAGCGTTTATTTATTGATGAAACATTCTTTTATTATTTTTTATATGTTAAAAAATGAAACTCCACTTCCCTGAAGGAAATAAAAGTGTGGGGCGAGCTTGTCCAACCCTATCCGCTCTCCATATTTTACCGGACCGCCGCTTTTTTATGAGCGTTATATCGGTAAGGGGTCGGCTTAGCCCCGTAACACACTGCAGCGAAAAATCAGAACAGCGAACGAATGGGTTGCGAACAAACGAAATTATAGATTCCTAACGATATATCGTATCGTAACTATAGTTAGTTTTTATATTAAAAAAATCTGCATTTGTATTAAATAAATATAATTTTAATGACGTTTAATTTTATTGGGGCGTCCGGGCGCTCTTGTCTTAGTAACACGTTCTATGGCAGTGCGATGGTACGCAGGATTTAAAACACAAAACTCTACACGGTAATGCAATAATCCACGCACCTTGAGGCAACATATATAAGCTATCAAACTTTGCAACCTCAGTAGTTTAGTCAGAAATAAAAACAAATAATCGACTTACACCATTACATTGTATATATATGTATATATGTTTTATTAGATATAATTTTAATGACGTTTAATTTTATTGGAGCGTCCGGGCGCTCTTGTCTTAGTAACACGTCCTATGGCAGTGCGATGGTACGCAGGATTTAAAACACAAAACTCTACACGGTAATGCAATAATCCACGCAACATATATAAGCTCTCAAACTTTGCAACCTCAGTAATTTGGTCAGAAATAAAAACAAATAATCGACTTAACACCATTACATTGTGTATATATGTATATATGTTTTTATTAGATATAATTTTGTACATTGCTTAATTGCTCTTAAATTGTACTTTATTTGTACTAGGTCTCAAATATTAGAGGAGGTTAGCGCAGCGCCACAAATCCCGCACAAATTTTAACATATTTCTGTTATCTCGTGAACTTTATCCCAAATCGGATCCTTACAACTTTTAAATCGGAACAAAGAGACGTTTGCATTATATTCATATTTATTTACACCAATAACGATTATAAAAAAGATAGCCCTAGTGTGTCAGAGTCCTAACGTGCCCGTCCGCGGTCCAGTGTGTACATATTTGATGCAAGCGCGTTAAGGATTGATGGTGCGCGTCCCATTTTTTTTCGGGTTCGACTCCGAAATCCATTTATTATCGGGCACACTAGTGTAGCGCATTGAAATCCTTGTCACCGTTAGGTTTTCGACACGCTACATTTATTAATAGTAAAAATATGAGTAAGCGAAGAAAGCATGAAAAGTATAAGCCTTCCAAACACAACGTGTGAACAACGTAACCGCTTTGGCGCAAGAACATATTTTAACGCATTCAAGTGATAATTTATATGTTATTTTCTTTGATAATCCTACGAGAGTCGAGAGAAGCTGGCCGCGACTGGATTGCGAGGTGGCATAGCTTTTAGATCGCTTAGCTTGAACCTTTAAGCTGTTAATGAATATATATGTTTTTTCTGAACCTCGCAGTGTTACCCGCGTTTAAAAACTATTTATCAAATCTTTTCAATTTAAAAGAAGCATAAGTTACTTCTTTTACATCAGCAATCTGCCAGTGAAAATCGGTCCAGTCATTCCAGAGATTAGCCGGATCAAACAGACATACAAAAATTATAAAAAATGTATAAAAATAGTTAATTATATTCATATGCATGCAGTAAATTGCGGTTTTTTTATGGCAACAATGGCGTACATTTTAAATTACAACCGACGGCTCTCGGCTTATCTCATAGCGAATATTTCCTGAACGTATAAACAAAATCAGCGCTGCATCAGCACGTCATCTTGTCTTGATGGATGACGTCATTAATTCCGTGACGTAATCGGCGCAAAATGGCCGACATTGATAGCGTTGACCGCGTAAACCGTTTAAGCTGAAAATTAAGTCATCATTCTTTTGCATAAAAATGATCGCAATTTTATTTTAAATTGTAAATGCATAATACGACACAAAACTTTGTATGTTACCACGCGTTGGCAGCAATATTATAAAATATTAACAATAAAAAACTTAAGTATTTCTCATCGCAAGTCGAAGAGGTCGTCTTTAGATTATCACTGTTATGCATATTAATAGATAAGAAAAGCAAAAATCAAACACAGTAATATGCAAAAAAATACTCCATTTTTCTTTTCTATAGAATATTCCCAGTACATGAAAAAGTAAATTATTAATAAGCTTACGAAAATAATAAAAAAGTACAATATTTATTCAGTTTCTCATAAATTCCCACTAGAATGTGTTTTCTCTATCTTGTTTCGTATATTAAATAGATTATACTGAGACACAAATAGCTTAGGTCAGAATTAGGACATATTTGATATAAAATGTGTGTTCTATGCTTTACAACAATGACACGGATAGTTATGCAGAGTGTGAAATAATATTGGTAAAATATATTATTAAGACGTACCACAATTTTTGTGTATTGCCCACTTCTATTTATTAATTTAATTTATTGTGGATATTAAATTACTTTATCATTTTATTATTTTCTCCCCAACAGAGTTTTTTAAAGAATGCAAAGAAATTTCCTTATAAATGTTACTAATATTCCTGTTAACCATTCCAAATAAGCTTAAGCTTGTGCTAGGAGATGGTTCACATCAATAGTCGACACTTTAATTGTTAGAAAAAAATGTGTTATAATTAAAAACATGTTTGTAAACTTATTACTACTTCATTTTATAACTTCATTTTTATTAAGCTACTATTTTGTTTTTGTATTGACACTTCATATACCAATGGCGGCATAAATATCATAACTGTAATCTAAATGAAGCAAGTCATTGATTCGCGTTTCTGAACACGAAATGAAGCTCAGAATAGAAATGCTGATAGTTATTCTCAGTGTAAGCACCACTCTGAAGAGCCGGCAGAAAGCCTCACAGCAAGAATCTAAATATAAGTGGAGCGGCGCTTACTAATCACACGCCAAGTCTGTTAGAATTTTAAGTGTGAAATGTGAAACAATTCCCCCAAGCATTGTTCAGGCTCTACGTGTCTCCGCTGTTCAACCGGCTAGCTCTATTTCTGGCAGCCATTTTAAAACATACATACTGATAAAAATAATAACATTGCACATAGCTCAAGCGAGATCTTTGGTGGAATACTGTAGTGGTGGTAGATGCTGACACGAGTGAAGTTACTAAATACTAAATCATCATAATTTCAGTCGTAGAACATTCATTAGGTCTCTCCCAACGATTTTTAAGTCGCCAAGTTGTAAATAGCTTGAATTTTGACCTTACGGGTGGACGTCCTATGCTGTCAGGCCGTGGTCTCCAATCTTGTTTACTTGGAGGACTATGTCGGTTACCTACGTTCGTCGTTACCTCAACTTGATATGATCTCGAAGAGATACCCCGAACCTTTGCACGTTGTCTCGTGAACTAGAGGAACCTTTTATTCGCCTTCTACGACAGGCATACCGTAGTCTTATTCTACGAGCCCATAACTACCGATCTGAACGTAATTCCAACCTTAACGCGTTTTCCTACGTTAGAGTTTGGCTTTAAAACAAAATACTTCGTTTGAACTACCGGCTATAATAAGTGAGTGTACGGGATATACCCACACTGTCATAACTTAAAACTTAATCTCAACACTGGAACCGTAGCGGTGGGGGACAAAACAAAAAAAAGAAACGCTACACAGTGGCACGTTTAATTCAGTGGCTAAACAAAGATCTAAGTTATAATCGCTGCGGTGTGGTTTAAAAAGGATTTTTTTTATAAAACCGAGGTAGAATTTTCCCGCGTATCCCCCGAGACTCTTGCTCGGCAATTTAATTGCAAATTTTTCTCTAAGCGTTCCGACTTCACGAATTCATCAGCTATTCCTTATCGTTTGTAAAATATAAAATGATTGGACGTATATCAATGTTGTCCTTAGAATATTTCTAACATTTTTTTTTGATTGGAAGAAAATCCATTGATGGACATATTGGTAAAGATTCTAGTTATGTTCTATATTAGCAACGTTATTAATAAGCACACACATTTATTTATCTCCGACCGAAATGCCTTCGCGTAACGTAGTAAACGAGCAAGCCGAACAAGCCGAGGTTACCCCTCACCTAGGGGACTCTTGTATCGAGTTACTAGCAATACAGATTCAGTCTAAGCGACGTAAGAGCTTTTACACCTCTCAACCCGGTGAAGCAGTAAAAGTCAGCGCCTTTTTTTTTAAATAATTTATCTAAGCAAGTGCTTGACTACGATTCCACCTGTTGTTAAGTGGAAATGCAGTTCTGAATGGTAAGGCGCACTGGCTTAATAAATGCCTATTCACTCTATTCTTAAAAATACCCACATTGTAATCTGAGGGAAAGACAAACTATTCCAGTCCTTTGCTGTACGAATAATGAAAGACGAAGCAAAGCGCTTCGTTCGGGTTTGAGGGATGTTCACAACAAAAGGATGAATCCTGCAGTAAATCTAGAAGTCCGATGGTGGAACGGGGATGGGGAATTAGATTATGTAGATCCTGAGCACCTCTGGCCAATCTGTGTAGCTCGTCTATTAGGCATTACTTGCTGCTATAGATATATATTAGAATGGCATATTGGTCTATGGGAGTATTAGTGACAGTACGGATGACTTAACATCCAACGAAAGGAAAAACAGTGGGCGAGAAACAAATAGCACTAACATTTGGACGTTCAAAGCTTTCGTTGCCGCATCGGCTGAACAAAGTAACATAAACACTGCCCAGAGAAATATTCGCACCGTTTATTTACCTCGCACAAATATTGGTACGTATATACGAGGACAGGTTCGCGACAGTTGAAAAACGCCGCGGGTCGCCCGCTCACATTGTGCGCTAACAAAATGACCCATAGTGATCCTGCCACTGGTAATCCTATTTGCTCCGCCAAATAAATTATATCCAGTGACGACAGATAATGCACGGATGTCCAATAATCTAGTGACCGCTTGGAGAGGTTTTCGACACACAGTGGACGTAGCCCTGACAAATAAATTCTCCATGTATTTTTAAATTGGGTTTTGATAATATACAGAGCTTATTCAAGTAAAAGTTTTTACGCACTCTTGGTTTGGGAAGAACGCTGGTATGCCTTATGAAAAGTGTGATCGGTAGCTACGAAGGGAAGTTGAGAAGGAGATATACAGTAAAAAGAGAGCTTCGTTTCGTAAAGTACTCTACAGTAAAGGATCTACAGCCAAGGGAGGTGCGAGCACACATTTTCTGTCTATTATATACAGGATGTCCCAGAATGTAACGATAACCCCGTACCTATGGAAAGATCCTTATGAGGAAAAGAAAGTCCAGTCAAAAAAAATGAGCACCCAATGATATACAATCCATATAATGAAGTAAATAGAATTAAAGCATTATTGAATTAGTCCAGTAATATCTGTTTTCCTGCGGCACGAGCAATCAATAACAAAACGATATATAGATTGAGTGAAGTAGACCTCGAGAGGGTCGCTGCCGAATAAATAAAGAGAGGGTGGAACGCTAACTTGCAAAAACCCCATCCGCCTGGCGGGCGCGAATAAAATATTGATCTCAGCGGAAATTTATGAAAACATAAAAAAGCGAAGGTGTGAACGGCACCCTGACGGAACACGTGTAGACGCCCGCCTGTGCCAGTGATGTTATATTATGAAAATAATCTATTACAGTCATATTTATTATCAGCCCATCATTACCAAATATGTTCAATATTTATACACACAACATTGTCATGCTAGTAATACGCCATCGCTAAACCATAGAGACACCAATGAACTAAAAGACTAGTAAAGATTGCAATACTATCGACTGTGATACCAATTTTGTACACAATTGGTTTACCGTTCCATCAGCTTTCGCTGTCCGCTTTTCTGAATAACCTCCCGCAATTACAATGTTAACTGCAAAGAGTAGAGTCTTAGTGTTCGGAGCCGCGGTAGCTACTTGTCCGTCTCAAGTTATTTTATTTGTTGCTTATTTAAGTGCTGATCACCACACGCTCAGCGGTGATGCAAAACGTGAAATCTGCCAATACGCACTAGGTTCGCATCGCGGACAGTGCTCTAATAGTCTCTTTATAGAGAAGGCCTGTGCCCAACAGTGGAGAATGTATAGGCTGTAACTTTTAATTAATTGGTGTCGTGTGCAGTAATAGATAAAATTATATGAAATTGACGCACGAAAACATTTTCACGTGCGCTAGACACGCGTGCAGCTGGAAATCAAAAAGGTGGAGGACGTGACAGGTGACCTCAGAGCACACAGATTGTGTTGCTACTGTAAGAAATCCTACCGATCATGGAGCCGAATAAAAATACTTATCACGTATAAAAACTGACGCTTTGGACTAGGGTGTCCATGAATAAACATTATTTTACATAGGATAATTACTAATGATGATAATGACTGATAACAAACAACAAATAATTTAAAAAATAACTTTTCTTGTGTACTCCGTAAGGGTTAAATGGATGAGAGAGTTTAAAATTTGAGACATGTTCAACAACATTAGGTTGTGTTTAAATGCCAATGAAAGGTGCGACCACGTGACGACGACAGCTATCAGCCAGTGAAAGTCCCGTCAAAATCGGTCCTATCGTGCCAGAGATTAGCCTGGACAAACAGATAAAAAAATTCAATTATTTTGGTATATGCACCGTAAATACATTCGTATGCGTGTAAAAAGAAGTTATTTTAATATTACAAATAGACACTCCAATTTTATATATTCTGTTATAATATCTTTTATTTATTAATTCTATACAAGATTTAATATCACTTACATTGAAGAAGATATTCGTGGTACAGTTAAATATGTTTATCAGCTGAAAAAAGAGTATTGAGCGTACTTAAAAGATTTGAAAGCAGTACATGTCGGAGCGCGTGGCGACCCTAGTACAGTTTGGTAAAACTGACTCGCCTAAGGTAATAAACTGTCGACTGCAATCAGGGCCCGTCGCCGGCGCTCAGTGATTGGATTTAAGACGGCTCGGGGACACGGTCCCCCGCCCTCCGCATTTTAGGACCGCACTAACTTCTTGAAAAAATGTTTTAACTTATCACTCACAAACTTCTTAATGTTTATCGCTCACGGTAACTTTGAATGATGCTTATAATATTAAAATCTAATGGACATAAAGACTATTTTACATTAAAGAAGTTTTGACGTTCCTTTTAATTAAATAATAAATAGATAGAAATCGCTATACTTATATATAGTTGTCCACACTGATCGATGACGGCGACCGTAATGAGTTTCGGGCATGAGCCATTATATGGCTTGCGAACCTAAACTTGAATACCCGGTCGCAAGTGGTACAATATAGCTGACGGGTATCATTGTAGGTGTAGTTGTAGGAGAGCTTGGGGCGAGATTTCCGTTCGTGGTTTTTTGCGTCTAGGTCTTTTCAAAATCCATTCCATAGCCGCAATGAGGCAAAGCTCTTCCACCTGTCGGTCTGTATGTTACAGGCAGATAGATGGCGCTTGCGTTCGTCCTTGTAACGCAGTTACTTACACGTTTCATTATACGTAAGACTGTAGTCTTATAGTAATTTAGAGAAAATTTCTTTTTAAAATGATAAAGTATTAATAATATGAGGATGCCGAAGGACGGGAAAAATGGGGTAGACTAAGAACGAAAGCAGTGACGGCCGGGAATCACTAGACAGAAGAAGGTATTAACAATATGTTACATATGATAATTTGTTACATACCCGGCGTAGTACCATGCCTATCGCCCAGTAATTTCACTCGCTACTGTGCTGTATAAGACGTGATACAGTCAGTATTCATGTGTGAATGTCACTAAAGGCGTCTATTGGTTATTTGTAATTTCATATGCACCAACATATGATTAATATAATTAGTTAATTTATAAGCTTACTAGTATGTAACAATAATAATAATATGTTGAGAATGTTGTGGATAAAAAAAAATCTATCGTAAAAGTGAACTGCTTAAAACTGAAAATATGTTAAAGTGGTCAATTAAGTAGCACTTACACCTTCACTGACACACATACACATGAACACGAACACACACATACTACATTCAATATGCCTATATAATATTCATGATAGGAAGGACTGCCACCTATCGCACAGGAAATTCCTAGTTTAGGTGGCAGCGAAATATAAATTGTATTAATACTATGAGCATATAAAAAATTGTAATTAGTATTTGTGTTATTATAATTTCGTTATTTAATAAATAATATTATTATTATTTCTTACTTAATACTCTCACTCAATATAATAATAATAATATGTTGAGAATGTTGTGGATAATTTTTTATCGTAAAAGTGAACTGCTTAAAACTGAAAATATGTTAAAGTGGTCAATTAAGTAGCACTTACACCTTCACTGACACACATACACATGAACACGAACACACACATACTACATTCAATATGCCTATATAATATTCATGATAGGAAGGACTGCCACCTATCGCACAGGAAATTCCTAGTTTAGGTGGCAGCGAAACATAAATTGTATTAATACTATGAGCATATAAAAAATTGTAATTAGTATTTGTGTTATTATAATTTCGTTATTTAATAAATAATATTATTATTATTTCTTACTTAATACTCTCGCTCAATATAATAATAATAATATGTTGAGAATGTTGTGGATAATTTTTTATCGTAAAAGTGAACTGCTTAAAACTGAAAATATGTTAAAGTGGTGAATTAAGTAGCACTTACACCTTCACTGACACACATACACATGAACACGAACACACACATACTACATTCAATATGCCTATATAATATTCATGATAGGAAGGACTGCCACCTATCGCACAGGAAATTCCTAGTTTAGGTGGCAGCGAAATATAAATTGTATTAATACTATGAGCATATAAAAAATTGTAATTAGTATTTGTGTTATTATAATTTCGTTATTTAATAAATAATATTATTATTATTTCTTACTTAATACTCTCGCTCAATATAATAATAATAATATGTTGAGAATGTTGTGGATAATTTTTTATCGTAAAAGTGAACTGCTTAAAACTGAAAATATGTTAAAGTGGTCAATTAAGTAGCACTTACACCTTCACTGACACACACACATGACACATACACATGAACACGAATACACACATACTACATTCAATATGCCTATATAATATTTATACCTGTACTAAATATATAAAATATATTTAGTACAGGTATAAATAGTCATGATAGGAAGGACTGCCACCTATCGCACAGGAAATTCCTAGTTTAGGTGGCAGCGAAACATAAATTGTATTAATACTATGAGCATATAAAAAATTGTCATTAGTATTTGTGTTATTATAATTTCGTTATTTAATAAATAATATTATTATTATTTCTTACTTAATACTCTCGCTCAATATAATAATAATAATATGTTGAGAATGTTGTGGATAATTTTTTATCGTAAAAGTGAACTGCTTAAAACTGAAAATATGTTAAAGTGGTGAATTAAGTAGCACTTACACCTTCACTGACACACATACACATGAACACGAACACACACATACTACATTCAATATGCCTATATAATATTTATACCTGTACTAAATATATTTAGTACAGGTATAAATAGTCATGATAGGAAGGACTGCCACCTATCGCACAGGAAATTCCTAGTTTAGGTGGCAGCGAAACATAAATTGTATTAATACTATGAGCATATAAAAAATTGTCATTAGTATTTGTGTTATTATAATTTCGTTATTTAATAAATAATATTATTATTATTTCTTACTTAATACTCTCGCTCAATATAATAATAATAATAATAATAATAATAATAATAATAATAATAATAATAATAATAATAATAATAATAATAATAATAATAATAATAATAATAATAATAATAATAATAATAATAATAATAATAATAATAATATGTTGAGAATGTTGTGGATAATTTTTTATCGTAAAAGTGAACTGCTTAAAACTGAAAATATGTTAAAGTGGTCAATTAAGTAGCACTTACACCTTCACTGACACACACACATGACACATACACATGAACACGAATACACACATACTACATTCAATATGCCTATATAATATTTATACCTGTACTAAATATATAAAATATATTTAGTACAGGTATAAATGAATTGTCGTTTTCAATCACTTGCTAAAATTTGTGCCCGCTGTATGTTATATATGGGACTAATAAGCTTGGTTAATACTGCGAAAGCTGTCCTCTGTCTATCTCGCTAGAGGTAAAAGGACGTGAGCATATTTATATTAATTATTATAATTAAGACAAAATAATTTGTGATTATATCCATACGCCTTAATTAATACAATTGAAGCAACGTAAACTTTTTAAAAAGGTCAACCTACGGTAATACGACGTAATCCGAGACTTAATCCCTCTATGGATTGTAAATTAGTCTGGATGAAATTGTAAGACGTATTCACGAGCTTTTTTAATTAAGACCCTTCATTAGTTCGCTAAATACTCATTTTTTGAATTTCGAAATTAATTAAGACTAAAGTTTATTTAAAATAAAAAAATGCATATTTTGTATCACAATGTACCCCTCACAGAAATAGCAATGCTTCATACTATTTAGTTATAAATGAAGTTGTGGGTCGGATCGATGTATGGCTGTTTCATTAAAACTGATTTGCCCTAATAAGATATTAAATGAATTTATCATTGTGTGTATTCACCCGATTGGATAGATTCTACCTTTAAATCTTCATTTGCAAGAGAAATCTATACACACAATATGTGTATAAAATATTGTCTGTATGTTTGAGAACTCAAAAGTAACTGTGAACTTTGCACTCGAGAGGCAAATGTGTTTACTCTTCAAAGCGAAAGCGTAGGCAGTTTGAGATTAAGTGACTGCTTCTGCAAGAAAAATGCAACCTCTTTCTAAAACATTTCGACAAGTATCGTTTAAGAACTCAATACAGGCGACAGACGGGCGTGCCCCGCTTCATATATTTCGTAGACGTAACTGAAATTGACTTTTCGTATTAAACATCCTACATTACGTGCTCCGAACAGCATTCTCGCTGCGATGGAGTCAGTAACAGAGCGATGTACTGCGAAATTGATTTTTTTTATTTATAGGACTAGCGTTTTATAGTGTATGTGCTCCCCTTTCTTCCCTTTGTGGACCTCCCTAAACGGGAGGTTCGCGATAACCGCATTTTATACGCGTAATGCCCGGGATATCGCGCTAAGCTGATAGAATTGTGGCGGAATCAGCAGCCCTTTTGAAGTTCTATTAAATTCTAACACTCGCGGGTTCGCGCCAACGCACCCGTGAAATTGTGGCTTTGTTGAAATTGTCTCAAATTATTTTTTTAACACCTCGGGGGATTTTGTGGAATTTTAGACGATTAAATGTATCATTTTTAACTGGATTTAATGTGAATTTTATGAATAGACATTATTTTGTCCCTGAGGGCATTTGACACTCGCTTTTAAAATAATATTTTTATTTTATTCGAAATATTCCCGGCTGGCAAACATATTGCTCACAAGTGTCCGGATAGTGCGAAGGCCTTAGCAATCTGGTTTGTGATTAAAGAATTTATAGCCTACTGTGGTTGGTGTAACATCTTCATGCCTCTTTATACATTTATACACAGTACTAGAGCTATAATGATGAGCTAACTTTTGTGATGAATGCAGATACTTTGTGGCCGTGTGTAGCATATGACAATGGGTTGGCGTGACATCAACATATTCATCAGCCGTTGCGTAACAATGACGTTTTTGTGACTGCCGTTTTAATGTTTATTACAAAACCTGTTGCGCTGCATAGTTATCATTATTAATATAATGATTCAATTAGTTACCACTATAGAACACGTGCAAAACACAAAAACCAACGGTCACTATTATTCCCCAGCCTTTACAGAAAACCTTTACGTAAAAATAGAGCAAAATCAACGTTGGATATATAGTGTAAATTCAGTTGAGTTCATAGCGCGATGAAAAATACACCGTTCAAATTTATAACAACATAGCGAAAGCTAAAAGGACTGTAATTGAGAAACAGCACAGGAGGAAACTGAAAAGGACTTTACACCTTGGAAATAGGTTTTAGAAGTCGACAGTTTTCTTTTTGCATGAAACGAAGCCGACTCGCGAACAGCGCGTTATGCGAGTGGCAGCTTCGTATTTATAGTTTCAATTAACCGATTTTGTGTGTTACCGATTTTACTGTTGACCCTTTTTATTTATAATATTAGTAGAATGATGTTATTTGACAGTTTATTTACTTAATAAGCTACATCACATAATTACACAAACCTGCATTATTCATAAACAAGTTTACTTAAAACTATATGCTACACAATATGTATATCAATTATAGGTAGGTATCAATAAAAGGTAAATAATGTAACTTTTATAATACATTAAAAAAAAACAAAAGTTTAGTAAATAATTTTGTAATTGAGCCAATAATTTTAGATAGCTATGTATTAAGGAGCGGAAGACTTTTTTTATTTGTTTGTTAATTGACAAAAATATCAATCGACTTGGAATTAGTCCTAAGGTTATGGCGACAATTCTAGGCAAAAGCAAGTGTGACACATCAGGACGCTCTTAAAGTGGCGGCGACAGGTGGTAATAAATTAGGTCATCTAAGTTTAGTTCCACCTGCAACCTGTCACTCTGTCACATTTGGGACCTATTAGCTTGGTGAAAAGGAGACAGCAGACCTCTCTGTCTAACCCGCTAGAGCTAATACTGAAATGAGAACTAATATGCAAGCTATCATGGCCTATAAAGTGTGATCGGTATAAACCATTTTAAGTCCGTCCCAATGACGTTACTAGGTCGTCAATAAAATTAATTCGTCACTTGCAGGCGAGCCCGCGAACTGCTCGTTTGCCGCGCAGTTACCGCTTGGTAAAACGTTTTAATGCGACCACTTAAAGATAAGCATTTTGTACTTTTAATGGTTTATTTACGATTTAATTGCTGGATTGATGTGAACATTAATTATTTATTCTCTTGTTTAACTGCGTATTCGTCTACATTTATTCTAAAATGGATAAATTTATATAAAAGAAGGTTTTCTTGTTTGCATGCTTTATTGATTCATATTAACTTGTGCCTTAGTCTCGCATTGCATGGCGTGACATATGTTCAACCATTCACTATTACTATGAGTGCGATCTATTGAATGCAATTTAAGAGCTAGTCGAAGCAGCGTTTAAGCGACATTCCCGAATAAGTAAATAAGACCAAGCCAACAGATTAAATATTATCATATTTTGACATGAAATTACTATGCTTGTATGTACTTATTTATGCCTTTGCCTATACTGTAATTGCCGATACTTGTGCTTAGTACTAAATGCACGTCGATTCACATTTTTTCTAATTCGCGCAGCTGCATCTTAGATTTAAAAACGAATCTAAAATTAATCAAATTTGTTTTCATCTAAAAACTTAAGTTATTTTTAATTATTAAAAGGTACGTTCATTTATGGTCGTATGTTATGTTAATATATAATTAGCATACACAATAGGTCATCGTTTAAGTAAACTTGTTTCTTAGTAATGTACGTTTGTGTAATGCTGTTGATGTACCTTATTAAATAAATAAATATTTTAATGAAATATCGTTATAGTTTGTTTGTGTTAAGCTTCAAAATTCAATTGCTTGTTTATTTCACAAACCATTACGTAAAGAAGCTGAGAGCGGATGAATCGAGCACTTGATCACGAACAACGACACCGTTACAGAAACAATGATTCGAATCCATTAAACCGAGTGCTCCCCGAAGTCGATTAAAAAATTAAGCTGCATGCAAACGCGCTACGTTAGCGCAATTAAAATCAAACGGATTTCAGCGTCCGCCAGCGCTTTAACTGCTACTATTTAGGCACAATTACGTCGCGTCATCGTCCATTGTCCAACGGCGATTAAGCGTCGACTACAATAGCCCCAATTCGACCTCTAACTAAGCGACTTCGGCCATTTCCGTTTCAGCTTCGGGCGCGGTCAAAGATGTAGAATTTGCGGCGACGAAAATTGTAGCCGTCGGAGCGTTCCCGACTTCGAAATTAGAGACGTAGTAGTCTCTTGCGTTTAAAGCGAGAGACTTTATAACGTCAAGTTGTTGGAGAAGCTTGTAATTAAATTGAATTGCATTACATAACAGTTGCATAGTCATATGTTGGTAAATATTAATATCTACTTTGTGGCAGGTACGATATAGACATAGACCATTTCATAAGACAGAGAGCAAACTAGTGAAGGTCGATATCTTCATTTCAAATCAGAGGAGAGCATTTAAGCGGAATTATTTCATATAGAGATCGTGGTATCCATTAATTATAAATCATCAAAACCACATCGCAAATCATCTGGTAAATGCGATTCCGAAGAAACCTTATGTATGTAGACAGTAGTATAATCGTAAATACCATTAAATGGTAGCTACGAAATAAGCTACGGTCGGGCTACGTAGCCGCTACGAGTAACTTTATCGTTACAAAGAAATTTAACTCGTAGCAACTGCGTCATTTTCAGATAACAATTTTAGATTTTCAAAGCGCGACGGCAGACAATCGAGGCGGTAATATTTATCTGTTCTCCGCGGCGGGGTAATTGCGCGTCGACAAAGACAGTGGCTGCCCTTTGTCAGCCCGCACCAATAATGATGGCGTAAACTTTACTCATTTTGCTACCAACCGCGCGCCGCTCCAGCCCCGCTTCTACGCTACAGTTCCTTTGAAAGCTATTTACGTTCGTGTTAATTGGGGTATGTTAGTGAAGCAAGTTGCTGTAAAAAAACCTAACAATTAATTCAATATTTTAAATTTTATCCTGCTTTAAATTTCATCACAATGTCACAGAGGTGTTTAAATTCCTTATTATATATTGGTTCGATTAATTTATGAACCTAAATATATTTACAGTGGTGTGCAACATTTTTTACTGAATTTTTAAAAATATTTTTGCGAAATTTTAATTAGGAAGTGCAAAAGACTGTTACATGGCAGCTTTTTGCTAAGAAACGTAGAAACGGGCGGTGTTATTTCATCTCCCCTCGCTAATTCCTCCCGACCCGCGATTAAGCCTCGCGGTTAATATTGCACCAGCGATATGTTTATATAGTCCCCGCCTGACTGTACTTAGTGGGGCAATCGGGGAAAAATGGAATATCGCGAAGATTTCATAATCTCCAAACAAACTGTTATTTATTTAGCAGGTGTATGTAATTAAATAGTAGATTTAGTTAATTGTTACATTGCAACACTAATGAGCTGTGGTGGTGGGAACATAAATGAGCTCAGTGTCTGATCCAATCCCCGGTACCGTCATCAGTGAATTTGTTAGTGCAACTAATGTTTTATGTGCTGATTACTGTGACACGCGCTCGGCGTTGAAGGAAAACAGTGAGGAAACCTACATGTCTTAGAAAGTTTTCTATGACATGTGAAGTCTGCCAATCCGCACCAGGGCCGCATTCTCTCTTTACAGAGGAGTTCTCCCTATAGTGGGGCATATATTTAGCGTTATTATTTATTTAACGTTAATGATAATACAACAATACGTACTATAAGCGGTACATAGCATATTAAAACTGAATTAATGCCTATCAGTGTATATTTAAGTTACAAGTAGGGTTTTTCTTTCTTTTCGTATTATATAAATCTTGAGATCTAAGGTGAGGTAAATCTTATAACTTAAGTAACAAGTCAAGTTGTTTTACATAGTGCCCTTCAGACCGAAACGCACTAATGTTTATTACTGATGAAAGGGTAAATAGAATCGGAATGAAAATGTTCTACTAAAGGCCAGCTTTCTATCTGAAAGAGTATTATGGCTGAAAACATGATGAGAGCTTCACTAATCATACGTCTCATCAATCAGTTACTAGATAGATTTTAAAATAAAATGGTCCAAAAGACAAACAAGAACAGACCGATTTGATATTTTTTCATTTTAATTTATTTTTCATAAAGTTGCAGACTTTTCAAAAGATAGAAAAATGGATTCAGTAAATTAATACAAAGACAATAAGTAGCAAAAACAAAGCTACAAAAGTAATTAACTATCATTGTGAAATCAATGTGCAATTCCAAGAGGAGAAAATGAATTAGTGCTTTAGAGATACAACAGAGCTCGTAGCTAGAGGTTGATGTCGCTTGCAATTGCCAAGCTTTAGTCTCGGTGGACACCAGCCAGCTCAGACAGTAATTGAAACGGGAATTTAAGCCTTATTGCCGATTTATTATTACTTCAACACGCAGTGTCGCTCGGTCATTTCAATTCAATTGTTAATTTTCTCCGACAATTCTTTTTCTGGAGTTCATGCCATGTATTTTAATATAACTAGTTTCTTTAGCTATTAGCATTCCGATTAGCTATTTATATTTGATAAGCTGCTTCCTCTCCACTAAGCTATCCACTCCAATTGTGTCTTGGAAAATTAGATAACTTTTTGTCATAAAATCTAACTAAGTCCTTGAACAGAATCATATCTGATGTTAAATGAAGATTGATTTCCGATACCCACATAAACAATAAAAATCTTAAGCAAAAACTGACACAACCGGTCGTGGGATCGAATTCACCATTCCACTTTTGACGTGAACCATCTCCTAGCACAAGCTTAAGCTTAGTTAACAAGAATGTTAGTAATATATGTAAATATATATTATGTATATATTTATATAATATATAAGAGCATACGTCCTTTTAACCCTAGCGGGGTAGACAGAGACAACTGTGTCTATATCTATATGTGATTTTGAATTTTTAGCAAATGATTTTTTTGTACTTGAAAATACCGTAAAAAGTTCTTTAGTACAAGCCGATTGAGATTAAAACCTGCCACTATATTTTGTAAATAAGTACATATAATGACAGTATGAACTTTACTGAAACAATAACATAAAAATATAAAAAACAGCAAACAATTTTCGCCCTTCCTGCAATGCACTCAATTACTAATTTATCCATCCAACAAGCCAACACCCAACATTGATTCCAACGTTTTCCTAAAGCTGAAAGACTGGTTGTTCTAGCGCACTAAATAATTAATGGGAGATCTTGCGGCTTTGAAAAGTGGAGCCGGCAAACGTTCCCGATGTTATTATTAACGGAATAAAGAAATAGTTTTAAAAGGAAAACGGGCTCTTGATATTATCTAAGCACATTTGTTTATTATTTTTACTGAGAATGCGAGAGAGCGTTCAAAGGAAAACACTTTTATAGACATTTAATGTTTGATGAATGATCATCATACATTTCTCACCACTTCTACATTCACAAAACTTCGCATACCGACACTTTCTAAAATCTTCAAGGTCCATTTTTAGTATGTAAACAATGTAGGCTAAATACGTTCGCCTAGGGTCGCTTACCATCACTGCCAGTCACTACATTCCTCGTCTCTTTTTCCTCATTAATCATCATTAGATTTTCCACGCCACCTTACTTACCCAGTTCTGGTCACAACGATTTCAAGCCTGAATTTATTTATATTGGTTTCAATTGGTTGAATTCCAGTTACGCAGTATAAAATCATGTTTGCCTTGTTTATCATAACGGAATCCTTGTCTGAGCACATACGGAAGCTGGGTGAAAAACGATTGCTGTCTCTTTTTCAGCCTGTTATTTTTATTTTACATTTAAGAAGGTGTAAGGAACGATTGTTACTAAAGACTCAATTGCTTAGATTAAGCTTTACAGTACAGAAAAGCTTCCGAGCTAACCATGAGACCTGACAGGGGCCAGTGCATTAACCGTGCACGTCAGATATCCGTTGCTGAAGGAAGCCGGCGGCCTATCGCGACGCCTCCACCCCCCACCCCTAGCGCGTCGACCGTCGGCCGAAGCCACCCCCGTTTTAGTCTGCAAACCTTGTGGAACTATCCGGCTCCTTTATACTCAAGTTGAATATCTTTTACAGTCGGGATTTAGCAGAAATCTAAAATCTGTATACTCTTCTTATTTTAATATCTTTCATCTATTTATATTTCTATAATTCATATAAGCGATGCTACAGGGAAAAGTAGATTAAAATAGCATGTCCTAGTGTCAGCAGCATGCAGCTATAGAAAAATTCTTATGACTCTTAAAAAATTTAAATTTTGAAAATTGTAATTTTTGGCTTCGCCGACCTGTGACCTAGGCCATTGGTCGGTAAACTTATTGGCCAAAGAGCGAAATAGGAACATTACAACAATTTAAAAAAAAATGGGAGACAAATCTGCTTGTTTTACCTTAAAATATTATACATGTTCTAGATTTATAAAAGAAATTTAAATTATCAAAATAAAATATAACTTTTTTTCTTATTTAGTTTTTTAATCAAAATATTTTCGCCCTTTCCGGGGGTATTTGTGCCAGAGCCGCGATTAAAGAGCCATTGGTTCGATTTAAGATCTGATGTTTGGGGATTTGAAACGCGTCCAGGTTGTACTAAGAGTTTCTGTTTTATTTTCATATTTCGCATGTAATATTAGTATATAATCGATTGTTCTAAGCTAATGACAATAGAGATTACGAGTAGCGCTACGACATTACTCTACGTAACTAACGTATTCACTATGCGTGCACTACGGAACGGTATTTAAAATATTTTCCACATTCAAAAAAGCCAGCTAACGGTTCAACGTATGTGGACGTTTATTTCCATTTTAAATGTTCCAGTAACTTGCCGCCATTTTGTCGGTATAGGGTTGTCACTTTAATTACTTTGCCAACCAATTTGCCAAACAATAATTACAATGCCAAAAACCAATTTAATACAAATAATGGATTTGCATTAAAGTAGGAAGTGTTACACTAAGGTTCATTCACATTTCTCTTGCGATACGTCTCGTTAAGTTATCAAGTCCACAAAACACCAGCTTTCCTGTCACTGTATTTGATATAAAGGGTATAAATAATATACCTTTTAAATAAAATTATATAAGAATATAAATACAAAATTATGTTTGGTATTACTAAAACTTAAGTATATAACTTAAGATTTCGTTAGTTTCGATTTGTGCAGCCCTTCAGCCCTTTACTGAACAGAGGATAACCATTGTCAATACATGCGATCAGTCGACCAAACAAATATCTACGAGTACAAGGCCTCGAATTTCATACAGTATAAGGGCCCGAAAGGAAATACAAGAGGCAACTCAATTTGCATAACCTTTTGAAATGGTATTATTATGCTCACATGTAAAGAGGTGGAGTCTGAACTTGAACAAGTGTGTGAATGAATGACGTTCTATAAATTTGGTTAATACTCGTAATTGAAAACGAATGGTATAAACTAAGAAACTTATTTCACAATCTTCTGATTGAAACGAAAATCATCATTTAACGACCTATTTTCAACCGACTTCAAAAATGGAGATTCTCTTGAACTTCTGTGTTTCTGGATGTTTTTTTTATGTTTGTTACCTCATAACTTTCGATTGGCTGAATCGATTTTGATGATCATTTTTGTGTTTGAAATCTGTTGCTTGCCGTGTGGTCCCATTTTGTTTTACGTTTGATTCAATTTAAAGTCGGTTTTTGTTTTTGCTCGTAAATATACTTGTATAACTGCTAATGCTTCTCCGTTTTAGACTATTGTTACAGTATACCTTGCACTTTTTTTTACAATTGTGTAGCACTTGTGGACAATAAAGTATTCCTTTTAGCTTCTAAAAGTAGTAAAAAAAATATTTTACTTATTTTATAAAATCAAGTTGTTCATATGGAAAACATAATTATACACAGAAGTTAAAAATGAAACCGATATAGGATTTGAATTTTGACAAAGACGTATAATTAAAGAAACAATAAGATAGAATTTTTGGAACGTTCAGTAGAAGTCTTAATTAATTTGATAAGAAAAGAAATAAATAAAAGTAAAGAATTTTAATATTTTAGAATAAATTGCTATAATTTGTGATCGTGTGTTTATTGGAGCGTGTGTGTTTTTGATTATGAGTGATAATTATGTATTTTAAGCGAAAAAGGAAACACCGGATCGCGACAATGACCTATGAATATAAATATCCATAATACCAGAAGACTTACATGTGGGAGCCCTTAAGAATGCAGTAGACTCCTTGTACCGGAAACTCCACCGGCGGCAGATGATGCCACATTGTGTAGATTGTGCGTGAAAGAAAATGACGCAAAAACGTCCAGTTGTGAAATGTCCCTCTATCATGTATATTTTGATTGATCTATTAAGAACCTATTTAGAATATAAATTATGGTTATATTATTAAACTGTTTTGAAAGAGACAACCCTACGACATCAGCTATGGCGGCCACAATGAAGGCATCAATCACTTCGCGTGGCGCGAGGAAAGCCGTCGCTTATCAGACTGGCCCTATTTGCTCGCCTACTTATAAGTAATTTCCGTACAATCGATTCGTTTCTTTGCGGCCGGAGCTTTTCACTGGGGCCATGGTGTGGGAACATTTTACTGTTCACAAGTTGTATATAAGATACCAAGTTTCATTAGTTCTATGGCAGTCTCGATTACAATTTTATTAACATAAGCTCTCATCTTTTTATATCAAATATATATGTCCCACTGTTGGAAGCAGGGCTTCTCTGTAAAGAGAACATAAGGGCATAGTCCGCCACACGGCCTAGTGCGGATTGGCAGACTTCACATGTCTTAGAAAAATGTTTTAAGACATGTAGGTTTCCTCACGATGGTTTCCTTCACTGCCGAACGCGTGGTTAATCAGCACACAAAATTGCAACAGCAAATTTATTGGTGTCGGCACCGAGCATCGCACTCGGGTTGCTAGCGTACCATGCAAAATGCTAAACACTGAGCTACCACTGCTCTTATATCTTCTATCGTATGATGCATCAAATGCCTAGTAACATTAAGGACTTCCATGATAGTGTCCTGTGATTTACGTTTGTCAATTTTCCAATAAATGGTGAAGCTTATGTTCTAATGATATGAATGTGATTCGAATTCCAGACCTACTATAATGCCTCCCGGATGCCAGACATTCAACATTCAACGTCGGAGACTTATGATGAATTATTTTACGCCTCCATGTCTCTTTAAGTACGTAATGTATTTCAGCTCATATATCTTATCCTGATTAATATGCAAATAGTCTTGTGTCTCTGTGTTTAGGGCTTGATATGTTATCGTCCGAGCCTGCGTTGTAATCGATAACCTCGACGGCTCCGTTCTGTGAGGCACTTCAAAGTTGTACAGGTTGCGAAAGTAAATTTGAAACATTCAGTTATGCTATTTAACTTATGTTTCATGTTTAACATGATACACGTTATAAAAATATCATTAGAAATATATATTTAGTTACAACCGCGTTCAGATTTTTATTGAGAGAAAAAAAAACACTACAAATGAAAATGGCTGTAAATTTTCTTTAGTAGTTTTTGTCCTTTAGAGACAGACACAGGTAAATTGTGAAACTGCTGCAATTTCGAAAAATAAAGTTGACATTTTTTTCTTTTTATATTCTTCCGACAGTGGCACCCTTTAAAATTAATTTTAGCAAGTTATGTTACATGAAGTTAAGCATCATACTTTTTATACTTTCTAAGCTAGCTTTACTAACTGATATTGAGTGGAAAGGCCCACTAGCTTAGTAAACGCCTATTCACTTTACTCTTGAAAGTACAGTCTTATCGAGGGAAAGAAAGACGCGGGCAAACAAATAAATAATGACTAGCTAATAAATAACTAAATAATGACATACGAAGCAAATCGTTTCCTTTGAGTTTGAGGGATGTCCGCAACAAAAAAAAAATACCATACTGGTCCCAATTAACCCTAATCAATGTGTTTTATACTGTGTAAAGGAGAGAACTCTAGTAGTTTTACTTTCAGCATAATATCATACGGTGTTGATCTTTAATTGTGCAAGACTATCACAGTTGGATGTGCTGGGATTACGCCGTACGGACTACGTTTACGCAGATATTTGTTATTTTTTTTATTTAATTAAAGTTATTTGCTCGTGTACGAACATGGGTTTTACCATGAAAGTATTAACAACGGAGCGACGAAGGGGTTTAGAATAAAATCCCCATTCATTAAAAACTTCTCAACGCTTAATGAAAATCTTATTGAACCCTGGCGCTGCGAGTGCATCTGGGGGCCCGTCCAGCCCCGCGGGGAGGTTTAGGGGGACTGAAATGGCCCAGCTAAGTGTATTACAGTCGGATCGCTGCCTTTGATTCGTCACATCAAAGAAGATCCAGTTCACCCGTCGCTAAATCGAATAAGAACCGCTTTGTTCCTGACTCCGGTAGGTAAATTTGTAAAGGAGCGTCTTAAGGATGGACGTGATGCTTCTCAATAGGTTTCTAGGGCATGCCTACTTCATGTTCAAAGAAAACTTAGTAATTTGTAGGGTTATTTAAGCTGAATGAGTTTTGTGAAATAAATGGAAATTGTTTTTCTATAACTATTCCTACTTAGCTGTACCATATACATGGCAAAAGATGAATGTCGGATAAGACCTAATGACCTTAATTTTTGCAGATCGTACCCACAGCAAGTAAGCTGTTGAAAAGTATCTTTTTGTGGTCATCAATCAAGCACGCAAAGAAAAAAGATTTTTTTGTATACTGATTTTTAATTTTGATATTATCAAAGATTTTCGCGAGCGTAGACATACTAAATAATTTACATCAGATTCATGATTTGCCTTCAAGCTTGCAAATGATCGGTGTAATTACAAACGCTGCGTTTGCTTCTTAGAAAGGTGCCATTAACTATCGTTAAGGGCAGTGCTACGCGCGATGTTTGTGCAAACAAGTTGCGATGACACATGGAAACATGATTTAGGTTCTGTGTATCAGTGATGGATTGAATAATTGTTGGACTCGAGATTTTGTGGCCTAGGGTTGGAATTCCATACAGTTTGTATCAATGAGAAAATAGTTTCAAATCCCGTTCACTACTAAAATTTTTGAGCTTTCGTATAATGATTTTGATTAAAAGAATATCAAGATTTTTACACTTACAAATAAATGATTAGATATATTGATAGCATCGAATCTAAACGACGCTTAAACTAGTAACAAAATTTTCAACATTTAATTTTAAATTGCAAGTTAAAAATAAGCTGTACATTTTCACAACGATAACTAGGCACTAAAAGCTTAACCCTAGAATGTTTATCAGAGCGACCGCATCGAATCACCAGCGATAAAACAAGCGGGGGGGTTAATTCCACAATTCTGGCAACACTGCCCGGATAAAAACTAAACCAATATACTTCTTAAAATTACCGCGGTGCCCGGTTATGCAACTGAACGTGACCCGGAGAGAATTTGGCAAGCGGCCGAGGCTAAGACGTGGCTCCACGTCGATACGAGTTTCGACTTGCATTTCTGTATTTTTAACCGGGTTATCCGGATGAAAATTCGGAGTGTGAGCTAGTTGGATAATCCTATGAAGCAGTTAAGAGCTAATTGGATTTTGAAAAGGTTCTATTAGACTTGTGATAACGTACTATTTATACTACTTAAAAAGAATTGTGTCATTAATTTAAAAACTTAACTGTTGACCAAGTAATATACTGGTTAATGTTGACAAAGTTAATTATTAAGACTGATTTTATATAATTAAACCATACATGACAAGAATATTGACTTCTTTATTGATTCGTTGTAACATCACATCTCCCTTCTTCTCTATCTTCTCAAACTCTAACATCTTTTTTTACAGTTTAATCTAAAATCAAATAAAAACTCAAATACAAAGTGAAAAATTTCATGTATCAAATTTTTTTGGAGGTCTCACAATTGCCCACTTCTAGTGACCTACGAAGTCTCAAAAGACTCGAGGCTCATTTCGTTTTCGACAAAACTATAAACTAAAATTTAATAGACATCGAGATGATAAAAGCAATCTATTCTTTATCTGCTTAAGGTAAAGAGAAATCCATTTAGAATTTGGTTGTCGTCCAATTCGGGACGTGGAGCGGGCCGGCCTTCAGTCCGCGATCAGTACGCGCTCCACGTAGCCTGTCTGGGCGCACGCCAGCACCGATTGAGGAAACAATTGCGGACTTTACAGTTGAGATGGACGTGCGCGCTTAAATCAAGAAAATCGGGATTTCGGGCTGTCTTCCCTTGTTTCACTGCAGCTGTATTGATTTAATTGGAGTTACTTTCGAATGTAAATGTTGTTCAACTTATTACAACAGCCTTTTTTTTTCTTGTAATAAAAGCGTAATATTATTATCTATTTGACACTTGCTATATCAGATATAGGTATAGAGCTGTGACAGGTCAGTGTCCAGACGCTCGTTATGTTGCTTGTACGCTAGCAATCTGAGTTCGTTTCCAGGTGCCGGCAAAAATTAATAAGATTTGACTTAATTTGAAAGATATATGAAGTCTGCCAATCCGCAACTAGGTGTGCGTGGTGGACTAATGTCCTTATATTCTCTTTACAGAGATGCCTGTGCCAACATTCCAACATAAATAGGCTGCTATATTAAATTAGTTAGAAGGTAGAATAAGCCGAGTTATACCGAGGGTGCCGTTATAATAATAAATAAAGGAAAAAAAATTGTTATTTCACTGTTTATTGACGTTTATTTACGTATGAGTTCAGCTGAAAGCATTATATGTAAAGATGTGAAGTATCTGTTTAGTCTATTATGCTAATAACGACGTTGATTGCTTAGTGGTAGGGAAGTGCTGACGTCGGCAGTACATCTTGCCTCTGGAAATTATGCGCACACTCCAGTTACCCAGTATCAGGGCGCGCCATCGAGCTGCCAGTCACGCGTTGCTATGAACCTATTACCACGCAATAAGGTTACTGATTGCGATTGAAAAGTTAATTGCACGATGCTGAGAGTTAAGAATCAAGTGTATTCCGATAAATTTAGCATACTTTTAATAAAACAGTATTTTTAAAGGTTAAAATAGGTTGTGATAATTAGTTATTAAAGCTATAGAGACTAATATATTTTTATGTAATTATTGCGACCTATCAGAGACTTTATAGCCGTTGCTAAAATATGCTACGATCGAGTAAGTTGCACGAACTAACAGAATACCTATCCAGAGTTAGGGTGATAAGAGGTGGAAGGCAAGGAGGAGCTACAAAACTTTCTACCAGTTATCAAAAACATAATACAACGAGTAATAAGTTTTTGCTAAAGCATTTGATTACCTTAAGTGGGCGCCAGAATATTCTTCCACCCCGGGCAGTGGTCGTAGCGCCGGCTTTGAGAATACCGCTACGAAGTGAAATTACCTGGTGGCGTAGACATACAAATTTTTCTAGTGGGAAGAGACCGATGGCCTAACCCTTGCTAGAGACTGGCACGAATCTGCAACTTCTCTGGGATGTTAGTTCGTGAAAGGTGGTGTTCTCTTGTTGTGAATTCTCTACTGTGCTTACTCTTCTGAATCAACTGTGATGTTTTTGTTTTGTTTTGAGTACACATGACATACGAGTAGCCTGATAGGTATGACGTAGTCTCTGAATTTTATTTGATATTCTATTAACGTAAATAAGTAGGCTACCGGCTCATTTAATTAATTTTTATTTTATACATAACAACGTTTCATTTGGAAATGCTACATTTTCATAAATTCAGTGCTTTTGAGCGAGTCACTACTTGCATCTGCATTTGAAGTGCGCCGACTGAAAGAGGCTGAATGTTTTATGTGTTTGCAGTTTTGTGTTAGTGCTTGAGTTCTCTTTTAATAATTAGCTCAAGCTTGCTATAGTTAAAAGATGCGCTCATTTATAACACGTCGAAATTAATTATTCTGTCAATGTGTGTGTGTTTAAATGAATCGTATAAATTATACGTTTTGGCTTGTTCTCAAGTTAAAGTCACATGTTTATGACAGGTTATCGTTTGGCACACCTGATTATATAAAAATTGAGTAAATTTCACTTACTACCTACCTAATTACTTCATGATCGTATAATTGTGACTAGGGGTTATTTATTACTTTACTATTATATACGACCACGAATCCCTGTCTCATTTAAGACGCCATAAGCCTGGTGAAAAGTGGATGTGTGTAAGCAGTGTTTACAATCCCGTTCTAGCGCGCTGGGGTGAAACGTGAGAGTTTATTTATTCAATTTAATATTTGCGTTAATTTCAAAACAATCACGGCATTACTCACTATTTGTTTCAAATACTTACTTAAGGACACGTCTAAAAGCGCTGTAGTTTAACAATGGAACAATC
Organism: Meandrusa payeni; assembly: GCA_029286785.1. NCBI lineage: Eukaryota > Metazoa > Arthropoda > Insecta > Lepidoptera > Papilionidae > Meandrusa > Meandrusa payeni. The sequence continues at coordinate 10,283,524 of JAGSMX010000013.1, forward strand.
GTAAAACTACAGAGTTTCTAACTCACACAGTAAAGTTAACTCTAAAATGGGTTGAAAAGCAAAACATTGAAAATAGAAGCTATAATATGCTACGATTCGTAGAAGCTACGCCGTAGCATTCTATGAAAAATTCGTAGCTGTAGAGGTTAATTGGGCGTAATACAAGCATACCGGGATTGAATACAAATATATGACGTATATATATTATATATTTAGTGCATTTACATGATTGATGTTACAAATGCATTACTACTATATTGCCTGCATACAGTACTAACCACGTATGTTAGTGACCTTTCAGATAGGCATTAAATCACTGGAATGATCACGTCTAAATCGTCAAGTTTGTGTCTTAATGATCGTCATAAAAAACGCTTCAATCAAATTCAATTAAAATAAAAAAAAGTTGTAGGTTTATTATTAAATAGTAAGTCTTAAAGACGATTCCACTATACATCAGTGATTAATTAATTAGTTCGGTACAAGTAATTGCAAATCAGGGCCACTGCAAAGCGGCACTCTGGTGCCTCCAGAAGTTCACTGACCCGTGTTAACCAGGTCACCGACCATGTAATTGCATCACCTGATCTTAAACCGCCAGGTAAGAAATGATTATGCATTTCTTAATTGTATGACAAGTCATAGTAAATTGTAAATCTATTATTTACCTGATCATGTATGTTTATCTAAATAAATACTTTTTTATGCACACATTGTAGTTTTAAAAACATTAAGTGATTTACTTAAGGACTTTTTAATAATAAATTACCTTAAGTATATGAACGTCGCTAATGTATGTCTAACGTCACGAATTAAATATTGATGCGAATGATTTTTTCATATTATTTTTGAGTGCTGCTTATATATTTAAATAACCAAGGAATTTTGTTTTGTTTAAATTTATTTACACTTATTGTGACACCTTAAACTCAAGGTACACAAAGGAGGACTTAATGTCTTAATGACATTCTCTACCTAACAACCGTCGATAAGAGATAAAACATTGGTGGGTGTAATCATCAAGGAAAAGATAATAGACATAACACAAGTAGATTTAGGAGTAAAATAAAAAAGGCTTCAAATCGATTAGGAATATTACGAAATAAAATTAATCAGAACCTTCATAATCTTTCATCAAACTACCTTTAAAGTACATCCTTTCTAATAAAAAATGAATCATCCAAATCGGTTGGCGTGATATTGAGTTATTCGTTTATTTGTCGCATACATATTAAATGCAAATTTAAGATTTATATGGTTTTCTCATAGATGCCATTGTCAGAACTAGATAAAATTTAAGGTCACATGGGAAGTACCAGGTTTCAAACAAAAAAAATTAAATCGGTTCACCCAGTCGGTTGAAAATATTAAGTTAAATACATATACATGCACAACTTATATTCATAAATACATATGTTATGCAGTTGTAAGACCATGCGGTATTTTTAAATAAAAATCATGATCGAGGCTGCGTCGCTGGTGCGCTGCCAAGTGATACGTTCAGGCCATTATCGTCGGGTTATGTAGTGTGTTAATTATTCCGCCGCCTCCATAGATATATGCATGCGGCTGCGGGAGCTGTTGATCAGGGACTTAATGGAATGTTTGTCAAAATGAAACATGATATGTGACTACGAATGGAATAACACCGACTTAAAATCTTCGATGGATTTAACATTAAAGGCTACTACGTCCGGTCGATCTCCTTTAAGAGTTAGTAAAACACAAAAGACTTCACATCGAATACAAAATAGAATTAATCAGAACCTTCATAAACTCTCATCAAACTACCTTCTAAGTACATCCTTTCCAATAAAAAATGAATTATCGAAATCGGTTGGCGTGATATTGAGTTATTCTGTGAGACTATTTGTCGTGTACATACTTAATGCAAATTTAAGATTTATATGGTTTTCTCATTGATGCCACTATTAGAAATAGGACTACACGGAAAACACCAGATTTCAAATAAACAAATCACCAAAATCGGTTCACCTAACGAAAGTTGTGAAGTGTACTTCACAACTTTCGTTAGATGACGTTAGATGATTAGATTTAGATTAGATTAACCTAACATTGTTTTAAATATGAATAAATAATGAAGTAAGACAATCATCTCGAAGTAGTCGGTCATTAATAAACACGAATCCGCACGCAAACGTAATTCCCACATCTCGCCTCGCAACCCGAAGGTGACTATTACGAACACGCACGCTATTTCACACCACTCGATTCCCTCCACGGGATCGCAATAGTAAATTTCCCACGCGCCATTACACCCCGGGGCGTTCGAAAATTCGCTCTTTTTTAAATTTAGTTAATATTTCATGTGGCGCCATCTGTGTGCCAGTTTCTTTGTACAATTTTATTTCATTTTTACCAGCACCAGTGTGTAAATTGTGCAAGGTGCTCCATGCGATGTCATATGTGCCGTGTTCTCTCGTTCAATATATTAGAAATTCTTCTTCCGTCTTCCGGGTATTTCTTACGAATTGTTATAGCAATTTATCTGAGCATAATTATAAATAAGCTACCAATTCCAAGTTTATAATGTATAATATAGGGGAATGATTCAACGTACTTTACAGTCGTATGAATGACTAATGATGATCCAACAATTGTATGTCTTCATACAATTGTTGGATCATCATTATCAATCATCCGGGCCAGGATTTTCAGGACAAAAAATAAAAAAGAAATATAAATTCAGGAAGTCAGATTTTATATCTATTTAATCCTAGATCGCTCGATCGAGAGACGAATTATGGTCTAAGACACTGAGCAATAACGACTTACGTAAATAATAGTTAGAGCATGCATTATTTTCTAAAAATTCTCGCTTCGTTATATTTATACATGTTATGAATTGAATAGCGACGCTGTTAGTGCGATGGACACAGGTTAAACAAAACAAGTATACATTGTAATTGCTATAATTTGCCCCTAACGCTGGGGCCCGGGAAGATTGGTAATGACGTCACACCCACTGTTCGTCCGCACTAAGGGCAATTTGCATCAGCCGACACGTTCACGACAACTTTACAAGTTAAAGAAATTATAGATTTTTGTAGTTTGTCAGTTAATTTTCGAAGCGTCAATAGCCTAATGGTTTAGGGTACGGCCTGAGAGTCGTAAGGTCGTGGGTTCGAATCCACCATTCGACTATTGCCGTGAACCATGTCCTAGCACAAGCTTAAGCTTAGTTGGAATGGTTAACAAGATTGTTAGTAATATTTCTGAAATATTACTAGCTTTCTTTTTTAAAAAAAAAAATAAATTAAAAGAAAGTAGTTAAACCTGTACTTCCATCAATAGAGAGTGAATTAGTCATAAGAAACTCTGACAGATATATGAGAGATAGTAAGATGATTCACTATTTTTCTATCTTTTTACTGATTGGAATGACACACTGGTCATACCAATTAAATAAATAACCAGTCTATGTATTTATATACCTCCTGACGTACATGGTATAAAGGGATATATTTTTTAGAATGGGAAGAGGAGAATGAAAATAACAGTGCTTACAAAAAAATATTTCTCAAGGAAATAATTCAGACGAAAAGAAACAAATTTTTCGCAAAATTAATTGCACTGAGCGAGTTCATGGGGTACCCTTAAAATAAAAATAAAACTATATCCAAGACGCTACCACCGCTTGCGTAGAATCCTGTATTGAAACTCATCTGCGGAAAACAATGTATAATTCAAATCGTACGGTAGACTGAAACATGACCTCAGATATTAAACACTGTTGACCGCGAGTGCTCCAAATGTCTGAAATTTACAAAAGCATTTAAATCGAAAATTACATTGCGATGAAATCCGACAAATGAGTTTAATTCATCACGAACAAGTGATTGGCGATGACGTTTTGATAGCGATCGTCACGTGAACGTGTCGTGTTGTCCAAATTGCTCGAGCACCGTGTCGCCTACCTAGCCCACAATTAACGTTCGCCTCAAGTTTTCTTGCAAGCGGAAAATAATTGCGATTGAGTTGCGAATTTCGCTATCTGACGCCCGACGAGCCTTTAATTGGTGCTTAAATGGCGAATTCATTTCACGCGAAACATTTCAACAGGAGAAAAGTGAGGACCGATCTGTTTTACGAAACAATAATTGATGCTTTTTGTACGCGATGGCGGCCTTCTCAAGTATCTGATATTTAAATATATTGTTATTTCAATATATTTCCTGAAATTGTTTGAGGTTATTTTTAAAATGAAAATATTTTGTGCTCATCGACAAAATAGAGAAAGAATTGAAATTGTCCTCACGGTGTTACACACGCTAGGCGGTGAAGGAAAACATGGTAACCCCATGTTTTCCCTCACCGCCTAGCGTGTGCGTCACTAGCAGTTTAAATTGCAATAAACAAATTTATTGGCGCCGGGGATTAAAGTCGAGTTGCTACCGTACTACGCAGGATATTTAATTGCCTATAATGCACAATTTATTTCAGTTAGCTAGCGTCTTTATCTTCCGAGACATTCAAATTTTCTTAACCGGCCCTTAATTTTTGCTCATGAGTGTATATACAAACCAATGTATTTCAGTATTTCAGCCTAAAGAAATAATTAGGTGCTACACGTGCTACGCCGGGGCAAGCTACTAGTTATGTGAGTATATATATATATACTGGCGTTTATGTATAAGATACCTCTAGTTTTTTTTTAATTTTGTCAGCGACAGAAATGGCCGTTAGTTTGGAATGGTTGAAATTATATTTTTCGTCTATAAAAGAAAAATATATTGTAAAGTGTAATATAACAGATAATATACATTAGATTATCCAATTAAATGAAATTGCGTTTTGCTTCCAGGCAATACAGAGTATTAAATGAAATTGAATTATTACACACAGTCTTGCCTGTCTGTTGGCATTGGAAGCTTTAGCGTCACTTAATTAGTAGAAAAGTTTGTGGTCATCAGCGTGAGAGGCTACGAGAGTTAGGGGGCAGGCGGGGAGTGGGAGGGGGATTATTCTCGGTTATTGATCCGGATTCGTCACTGGCGATGACAAGAAAGTTTATAAAGCATTTTGTTGATACTACATAAGACGTGTTTGTTATATCGAACAATGAAGTTATAATTTGACAGCCTATTGTCAGTCTGGGAGATCAGTTTTTCAGCTTGTAGTAAAGAGTCGTATATAGGTTGCTTACGTAAGGGTGTTACATAATTTGGACAAAATACAACTTTTAACAAGTATATTTACGAGTAAAACCGACTTCAAATTGAATCGGACGTTAAACGTTTGCGCGCGGATGCACTCTTTGTATTTCCGAATTATGGTACGCATATTAAGAAATTAATCAGAACCTAACCAAACGCTCACCAAACTACTCTTGAAATACATCCTTTCCACTAATAATCATCGAAATCGGTAGACGTGATTAATTTAATATAAGGTTATAAGGTTTTCTATTGGATGCCATTTTCAGAATTAGACCAAAAAAAAACATATAGAGGAATTCATTTTTTATAAACTAATTATTTATTTATTTAATTAAATAATTAATTCTGCACAATGTTTGTGCTCATTTCGTCTTATCACCTTGACACGTATGTCGTGGTTACGAGTAGATTTTCATTATAAATATTTCATGCATTAATTTCGAACATTTACCCACATTTTTTCACTTAATTTAAGTAACGAAATCAGAATCTAAGCATTCCACGAAGACACTATGATAACACGGGACGCGTTATAAAGTTATACAAGTTACTCAAAAGATAAACTTATTAATATAAACAACAGCTCAATTGAAGCAGCACCAACTCATACGAAGTAAACTTTTGCCAAGCAACGTAGTTACGTACACCGATATATCGTGGCGTTGTAAATTTCGCTTTTTGCAGCGCCAACGTTTTTATACAACAAACACCTCTTTCAGCCGTCTAGACGCATAAATAAGTACATTTGCTTGAAGCTAGAGGTCCCACAGGAGGTGAAACGACGCGTTATATTAATCTATGACAGCTCTGTTGACTATTAAATGTCGAGCGACTTCACTATTTGTGTCGCGAGAGAACTAGGACAAAGCGTACGCTAAGCTATTTCGTCGCCATTCACAAGTTATATAGAGTTATAAATTTCTTTAAAGCATAGATAAAGAACTTCAAATATATAGAAGAGCCATTATATACATAAATTTAAACAGTATAAGTCGAGTGATAACTGTTTCATTAAAAAATTAGTTATGAATTGTCTGACGCAATCGAATATCGCGTCGACATAGATGTCAATTTTTTATTATAAATAAAATAACGTAAATTCTCACGCGATTTTATGCCTAACGGGGTCGACAGATATTTTAATCCTATTCGTCTAGTTTACGGGGAAATAAATGTGCTGAATTTTACAATATGCGATACCGTACCGCACTGTTCCTTAGGCCATAGGCTATCATTACTGTATTCAATTAACATTAAATTAAAAATATATCTGTATAACACATTGTTTAATAAATTGAATAATGTTGTAATTTTTTTCTTTTTTTTTTCAGAAAATTTACTAACATTCTTGTTAACTATTCCAACTAAGCTTAGGCTTGTGCTAGGACATGGTTCATGGCAATAGTCGAATGGTGGGTTCGAACCTACGACCTTACGATTCGCAGGCCGTACCGTAAACCATTAGGCTATTGACGAAAAATAATTATTAAATAACGATAAAATTAATCGTCGCCATATTGAAATTCATCTCAGTCGGTCAGTTATCCGCGTAAGTCAAAACTATACATTTTTAAATAAATCAATGATAAATTAATAACGAATCGTTTTAATGACATTTAAAATACGAAAAAATGCATAAAGATATTTCTTTATAATCTTTCTATTTTGGTAAGGGATGTCTTTATAGCAAAGGTTAACATTTTTGCCTGATTTTATTTTAAAATTAAGTTAACTCGAAATATTCTGAAGTATTTTTAAACAGCACAAACCATATAAGTGTGTCGTAAAAGTAACCGTCAGAAAGTGCGCTGCATAGCAAAAAGTTTTACTGCCTTACTTAGTTAATTGAAACAATTAACCGGGGCTCACGTAATAAAGGAAACTGCGACGCGTAAAAAGCTTCCGGCTTTTAGTTCCTACAAAAATGTTGGCCGTACCTTCTAGAGATCCGCGATCGAAATATACGAACCATTATATACGAAAAAATTAATAAATATAATGAATAGAAAATTGCTAATATTATACGCCGATAACCTTTATACTGAACAACGCTCTTCAAATGTCTACGTTTAATACGACTCAATGCCAAAATTTCGTTACAAAATATCACAAAAATTGTTTTCTATTTTCTAATGTAATTAGTGATTTCATATTATAAGTAATATATTTGCAATTGTCATCATTCATAAAATAAAATTTAAAACTAATATTTAAGATTTTTTTTTTGTATTAATGATGTATGTAAAACTTTCCTATTTCTTGCACGGTATTCCCCTTGAATGATAAAGCATTTATTTTTTTTTATTACTAATTGTATTGAGCCAACAATGTTTTTGCCAGTAGTGAATCCTTAATAAATAAATAATCACTCAGGGGAATGGGAAGAAACCATTTAATTATCAGTATCCTTATAAATAACTAGGTTCTAATCTTTTCGCCACTTATTCCCTTGGAACACAATCCTATTCCATTTCTTGATTATTACCTAAGATAATCTTTAGGACTAGAGATACATATAGATAAAGAAAGCTTTGGATAAATAAATAAGAACAAATCTATAGAACAATAATATCGTCCTAAGAGATTGACAGAGACGGTAATTACAGTCCGTCTTTTATAAAAATTTAGTAAATGAAGTAGGTGCCGAATGTCACAAGTGGTAAGGCCATAGCTCTATACCAGCTAAATAGTTTTTTTGTAATTAAACCGAAAGGCGGAAACTAAATTATTATTAGATACTTCGGATTAATACTCCTCTAACATAAAATCGTTACAGTCGAACATTTATTATATAATAATTATTATTGTTTAAAATATCCATCAGAATCAATTATAAGGTAAGAGTAATGAATTAATTAAGAATACTGCAATTATCAACCATACTATAAATACTATATAATTGATATAAATACTATAGAGGATTCTGTTATATGCAAATTAATGAATATCTTTAGAGTAAAAATAGGTGTATGGAATAGGGTCTAATGCACCGTTCAGACTTAACTAGTTTTTCAGTAACAATAAAAACTTTGTACAATATTCTTACGTTTAGTGTCGAGAAGAAAATATATTCGAGCGGGACAGGGACGGAGTTATATTAGCTCGATGTCAGAATGAGACAGGCATAATGGAGATGTAGAAATATAAAATGTAATAGGGTACAGTTAAAATTAGCTTGACGTACAAAGTTGGGTTATAAGGTTCAGTTCGCGTCGCCTTTTCTGTTTTACGATCACTTTTATATTGTGAAATTCCACTGCACCATATGTTTTGTGCTGCATTTTAATAGTACAAGCGCAATTTAACTGGACATAATCGATTTCTGCATACAATAGAAATCTACGTTAAACCCTGATAGTTAAGGCGGATACGGACGCGCTGTAAGAAGTACATTAAATATCCACTTATATACTTATTGCCTTTTGAAAGTTCTGTGACTTCTTTAACCCCGAACATAGTCGTATTTATGGCCTCTCTCGTTTGAATGATGTGCTCTAAAATACCGTAAATTATAATCCAATTAAATATATTGTATTGACTATATCATAACGTCGTTTAAAGAAAATAATTCTCTAAAATATTTCACACGAAAAACAGCGTCAAATTAAGATAAATAAAGATAAAATAAAATAAAGACAAATAAAGATGCATCTTTTAATCGATATCTGGCCATAACGATAAAAGAATGGTGTTAACCTCAATGGAATGATTCCAATTTTATTTTTCTGATGAATAAAAATTACTTGCAAAAATTTCTGCTAGGTTATAGGCTTACCGCTTGATACATATGGGTGAGAAATATATTTACGAGAATCAAACTCGCAACAAACTACCTTTGAAGTTGAAATTCCTTTCCAATCAAAATGAATCATCGAAATCGGTTAGCGTGATATTGTCGTCATGTTGATATATACGTCCATTTGTTGCAAATTTAAGACATATATAGTTTCCTCATTGTCAGAACAGAACCAAGATGGGAACATGTGGGTAGCTTTAGCTTTCAAATAAAAAAAGAATTATCAAAATCGGTTCACTCAGTCGAAAGTTATGAGGTAACAAACAAAAAAGAAAAACCTACAGACGAACTGAGGACCTCCTCTTTAGAAGTAAAACCTATACTGAAGTCGCTTTTAAACAGGATAGCGACTGCTATCTGGCTGTTTACAGCTCTACACTTAACACGAAATTAAAACACTTTTATAGACTAATGTGCAAAATAAGGCATACTACAGTAATGAATACTAAAGGCGATAATAGGTATAGAAAAATCACAAACGGAGGTGTAATGACTGGGTTACAATTTAATATGTGAACGCGTCAAGGGAACAGTTTCCGTTGATATTATAGGAAATATCAGGGTTAGTGGTCGCTCCACTATTATTATTTGTTCCATTGTCCAAAACCTTCATTTAGTTAATGGATTCGACCGCTACTGTGTATTTTATACGGCATGCAATATCCGATGTTATAATGTATCGTCTAATATTACTATTGTGAGAGTATGTAAATGAAAGGCCATATGTAATTGTTTTTAAAAGCAAAATAATGTATTAAACCTGTTTGCTTCAAGTCAACGTTAACTTACCACTGGATTCGTGAGTGAAATTTTAGTGTTTTATAAAAGTCGTGTTACATATAGAAGTCACGGGGCGTTCGCATCTCCAGTCATATTAACAAGTATATTTACGAGCAAAAACAAAAATCAACTTCAAATGTAATTAAACGGTAAACGCTATTATGCGCGGCCTTCCTCTTTGTATTTATGAATTATCATAGGAATATCACGAAATAGAATTCATCATAACCTATCCCCAACTATCATTAAACTACCTTTAAAATAAATCCTTTCCAATAAAAAGAATCATGAAATCTATTGGCGTGTACTAATTTACAAATATGATTTATTAGGTTTTCTCATGGATACCATCTTCAGAATTGGACCGGGATTATCAGCTTTCAAAAGGAATCATCAAAGCCGGTACACCCAGTCGAAAGTTATGAGGCAACAAACAAAAAACAATACATACGAATTAAGAACCTCCTTCTTTTTGAAGTTGGATGAAAACGGCGGTCTCTAATGCGGGTGGTTGGTGACTTTGTAAATGATTTTTTATGACGAACTACAGATTACAGACTACAGAACAGATTGGCCAGACATGCTGGCCTTGAGTGCTTCACCTGATTGAGAGGTGGCATAGCTCTTAGGTCGCTTAGCCTGAACCTCTATCGCTAGTAACTCGACACAAGGGTTCCCCGGTGAGCGGTAACCTCGGCTTGGACTGTTACTATATTACGCATTGTAAATGATGATACTAAGATATTAGTAATGGTTAGTAAAATAATTGTGCAAGTCAATGATATCAGAATGTCAAAGAGCGATGAAATGGCCCCCAAAAATGATATAAGTTAATTATTAATTTTGTACCGCTGCGTCTCAATCCGGAAAGTGACGACAGTATTTAGGTCTTTCTAACAATAACGACCAGCGTTTGCTTTCTTTTTAAAAAAGGCAACATGAATCGTGAATCTAGACAGTTTAAGATAAACATCAAAGGAAACTATACCGCTGGGCACGCTTCGGCGAATTTCGCAGCAAGCTAAGTCGAGTAATAAAATATTTAACTGCTTCTAATTTCATTTATTAAGAAGAGGCTCAAAATTGAGCCGGGAAAAGCACCGAAAAGTCCGCTGCGGAGTTGTGTTTTTAATTGTATGTATTTACGGCGAGGAGGAACTCGAATGATAATATTATTACATCGGAGTTTCGGAACGAAGTTAGCCCGCGACCTCGGGCATGGAGCGCAACACAAACTGCCAACTCTTACCGATACAATCTACTTGGCGAGTGTTTTTATTTTTTTCCATAGAATATTTTAGAACGCTGTTTCGGCTCGTGATGGAGTTGCCACGAGTTCGGCGGTTTCTTTTTATGTAATTATCGTCGTGATTGTTGTGAGTTGAATTTTAAGATGAAGCTGAATCACAAGTGGCGAAAATGGAACAAGGCTTAGTAAAACCAAACAAACAAATATCACAAATTTATGTCTGGAAAAGTAACCGACTGAGCCGTGGTTTGACTCTCTAAGCGCTCTCGGATTTGAATTACGCGTAACATAGCAACCGTCCAAGTTCGAGTGTCGAAAATAGAGGTTCAGTAATAAAGTTGATCAATCGAACAAATCTTAGTACGGAAACAGCTATCATATCCAGGGAAAACGTTATTAGGAGTTCCCTACACTATAGAATAAGAAGCGGTTTTAGCGTAAAGAGCGGCAACGTAATTGGTTTATAGATAAATAAATACTGTTTCCTTTTGCCTGACCTCTCTCACCCTTTTCACATCAAAACCTCTTCAGATTTCTGAAATTCCACGATCGAGATCACTTGGTCTGAGTAGGACGTTCCCTACCGACACTACAATTCACTTGGGCAATACAAACTTCCTTCATCTCTCCTCTACCATTCAACCGTTCTAGCTCCCCATCACCGGTTACTAAGAATAGTGCTTCAAGCTAAGCGACCCAAGAGCTATGCCTCAATCCGGTGAAATAGACAAATTCAGATTTGTCTACTCAGGTTAGGTTTGTCTTAAAAAATGTTTGTGTTAAAAAGAATATATTGAAGTGAGTGAGTGGCAGTGTCGGTAGGGGGCGTTCTCGGCGAATGTATTTCGCCCTGATTGGTGACGTACTAAAAAACGACGTCACCCACGTCAGACACACTTGGAACCGATGAACATGTGTGCGATGATGTGTGGTGCAAGGAGGTGTGGCAGGATAGTGAAAAATGGAATTCCGTAAACTTCAGCATTTAGCGAGAGGAACATTAACTTGATGAGTCTAAGTCCACTGTGGCATATTTATTAGGTAAAGTTAGTATTAGCATAGCTAGTATAAGCTCAATGTTACGTGGGTGGTCAAACAAAATCGGTATTAGTTGTACATGTGGTGGCGGTAGAGTATGAGATTTATTTAAGGTGTGTTTGTATGTTTTGTGTGCTTAGGAAACTAACATTAACTAAGGAAATTCTCTAGCAGGAAGTCTGTAATTTCCTGCAGTGTTAAATGGTAAAGAGGACTTGTTAAGCAACTCCCATTTACTCTTATATTACAGGTTGAAATATTAAATTGACATGTATGTAAATAGAGAGTGCATAGTGCGAAGTAGTAGTGCTATTTGTGCATTTGAAATTTAGCAGGATGGACGATTAAGGCCGCACCGCACCTTAGCGGAAACGCCGCTTCGAACGCCAATAACTGCACCGACGTCGATTAGGAAGCTCCATTGCAAATATCGGATACTGAACAACGTCGAAATATACGTCGCTCCCGGGAAAATGGCCCCTTAGACGATCGTTGTAATATCTAAAAGCTAAAAGCGCTGAAATACAGCGCTGCATTCGAGCAGGAAGGGAACTGAAAAATGCTAAGTGACATTACAATGGGGAATGCGTGGCTCCACGGCGAATTGCTGCAACATTTTGACTGCCCCTTTTGGAAATATACGCTGTTCAAAGCGCTGAAATTTTATGTATTTGGTTTTATTTTGTGAATTCAAATAAAAATGGTTGTAGATCTATGCCTTGTTTTTATAAATCCAAAACTATTTTTTATTATCACAAATCCACCTCGTGTCCAATGAAGTTGCAGTCCAAGCTAAAAGGCATTGGTAAATTCTTATTAACTTTTGAAACATCGAAAAATTTTTGCTTCGTCAAATTTACGGGAACCAGAAATGTAAAATCGTCAAGCATTTAAGATTTAACTACGATTATGTAGGTGGGTGGAGAATATATTTAACATACAATTTTTACGCCCTCTTGAAAATGATTCCTATAAATCGTCCAGCTTATAATTTTTTCTGTGTTTATTGTCCCTATAAATCGGCTTATCAGTTTTAACTTACAATGAACAGGCTGTATGATTTTATAATTGGGTTGGCACGATCACGAACTTGCAAGATTGCAGTTCTTTTGGGTGCAGGTATCGAGGCTACGAAAAAGGATGAGCAGTTTGAGTTGTCCACACAACACTCCCATGCAACAAAATCCCACATCCGTTTCAGACATGTCTTTAGATATACCTCTACTGGTGTTGGTGGTGGCGTTCTGCATGGTTGTGCGTTTTTTACGTAATTACCTTCCACGCAGCACCATCCTAGTACGACTAGGGGACCTCCAAGGAACAAGTCTACTTCTGTCTGAAAGACATTGCAAAATATCGTGTTGTAGATGTTCATGGGCGACAGTGATCACTTAAGATCAAGTGAACTGTAAGTGTACCTATATATTATGCGTGATAAACTTGAAACAACTCTTATGTATTTCGTTATTATTTCTGCGAGAATCACGGGCTATTGTGTAGAGCCGGATAATAGTGAAGAAAGCTAATAACAAAGTTATTTTTCTTAAGCGCCGTGGCTAATAGAAAATATTCCTCAAGAGCTGTTTCTCCGAGACGCTAAATCATCGTCCATTGTTACACTCGACAAAGAACATCAAGTGTCACCCGTTTAAACGATAAAAATAATGCAAATTCACTTCGAGGCCCCATCCCGTGAAATAATGCCCGATCGTTATATAGATAAGACAGTTTTTCCGTTAAATCGAGCCTCTTCCGTTCTTAACGACATTGTCCTTCGTTAAACGACAAAGTGATTCAGGTAGTCGTTTATGTTGAGTGTCTTTTTTCATTTGTTGCGAGCTCTGAAAGCGAGTTCTGACTAACAATTTATATTGATATTGTTTCCAGTTAAAGCGAAGGTGCTTCCTAACTCCTCCGCGGAGCCATTTCTAACGAATTTCCGCTGTACTCTTGCTGATAACTTCCTCTTTCAATATTATTACAATATTTTGCACAATTGGTCATCGTTATCAGGCCGTTTCTTCTATTTTGAGATGGACTTTCACTTGGTGGTTGTGTGGTTGGTCACACTCACGATGGTAGGTAATATTTCCTAAACCTAAATCTTATTTTTATTTATTTATAGGAAGATCAACAGCAATAAAATTTACAAAAAAGATATAATAATAATTAAGAAACAGACTGCCAATAATAGATCTTCGCGAATACGAAAAACTTTGCAATTATTTTATTGTGTGAGCAAAAACATTCATAATAAAAAAGACTACTAACCATTTTTCAATTAAAGAAATTTCCATAGAATGCCCGTCTTATTGCTACAGTTGTAGTATTAAAAATGTCTACTTCTGTCCTTTTCGAATAATTATTGAGCGTGTGACCAACGCGCCACACAAATGAATTTTGACGATAGTTTGGAAGATGCCAAAGGGAGATGGATTTATATCATGTTTCTTTAGACTTGGCCTTCTCTTTCTATAAATTCCTTTCTATAAACTCATTTTTTATAGAGATAATAAATACGCATAAACATAGCAAATCAATTCAATCATTGCATTGCGTTTCCACTTAACATTATATGAGATCAGGATATATTCAAATCTCAATCTAATCACATGGTACGCACAGATCCAAAGCTTAAGTTCCATTGTTATTAAAAAAAATTGCAACCGACTTCAAAAAGAATTATAAGGTTATTTATTAACCAATTTTATATATGACACAATATTGACCTAAACCCAGGCACAAACAACCGCACGAAATCAAAACACTTGTTGAAACTAGGCTGCGGGAAGCCTAAACAAATATACGATTATGTTCTCTGTTCGTATTTGCGTTGTTAATATTGAAATTATTAATCATCAAGGTGTTAGAGATATCAGTAAAATTGATGGGTATTAATAAATAAAAATACGATACTTGTTACAGTGCTATTGACGGGTAACGGTTGCACTAAATGTGATCGAAATGAGAAGCGCTAAGAAAAATGTACACATCATTTTATAACAATTATAGTACTTTCGTAAAAAGTCTAAACATAGAGTATATTTCACAAATTCACTTATTAATCTATTAAATTACATAGAGCAAGATATGCATTTAATGAAATTAATTAAATATGGTTATTATATGGTTGCGAATATTATCAACAAACCTTTATTCTTAGAGGTACCGTAGATTTTCTTGGGTGAAATCCAATGATAATAAAATTATAATGGAATCTAACAAAATTTCACAATAAAAAATATTTCTAAACCAAAAAAAGTGCAAAAAAAGCATTAAGAAGGCTCGAAATAAATATACAATCAATTTGGAAAACCACCTTCCTTTTTGAAGTCGGTTGACAGCACATTTGATACGTAGCAATAAATTTTATAAATCACAAAATACTAAAGTTATTTCCAAACAGAATGTAGCGAGTTGCTCACACGATATTTACTCGTCGTATGAAAATATTAAATATTCCACAACTAAACGTGTTATGAATTAATTTTCGCAGTACCTGAGAGATTTAACGACTGAACGCCTCGCCGAACTTTGTTCCTACGTACGTAGGGTTGTCTTTTTCGCTTCTGCGGAGAGAACGTGAACAAGCACGTTTCCTTCAACTATTTTTGACGATACAAACGCAATAATTATAATGTTTATGTGTGACGGCGATCATTACTGTTCTTAAGATCCCTCGTGCTTTGCTATTAAGATAAATAAAACTCTATGCCTATGTAGGATATACCTAGAATTTGCACCGATAACTCTTAGCACAGTGTTCGGGCCTTTTTTTTGGGAACTACAAGTAATCAGTCGGGAGATCTTTACAGTTTGAGTGAATCGATTGAAAACGTGATGGAAACCTGCCCAGAATATAGAATATCTAGGCTTCTATTGTACGACGTATAAAAAGGATGTTTGTCTTTGTGATAAAATATCGCTGAAAGCCTAGAGGCTTTCCCATCATAACCGGTTTGATACATGCCGGCTGTGCTCTTAGAGTGCTCAGTAACATGAATCTCTATTATATAAACTTACTTTTACGGATTTTATCGGGGTTTAATCTTGGCAACGTTTCGCGGCTAATAAGTAATATTCACGTGAATATTACTAGTAAAGCTTTTATTAGTTGTTGAAGACGTACGAAGGTCTCGAGAAAACCCAAAACCTTGGGTTCTCTTCACGTATTAATAAACTACTGTGAAATATTCACACAATCTATGTCGGAGGGGTGGAGAGAGGAATTATGTTTGTTATAAAATAAATATGATATTAGAGACAGTTTATTATTTCTCCTAGACTATCGTACACAGTTCAATATTAGATACATAAACAATCTCAGCTACGTTCTAAATTAGATCCGACGGCATCCCTAACACGAGCGGGCTTCAAACGAGCGATTCGCTTTGAAAATCACCAACTTTCTATCAAACTGTTGAACAATCGCTAGTCGCGTAATTTGCCAGTTGTGCCGTAATGAGCGCGTATTAGAAGCAGCGAGCTTCAGAAGTTGCTTCCTCCGTGCCAGCGCCCCGTCGAGGAAATATGTCGAAATACATAGATCACTGTTTCATAGCGGCGTATATTACAAAGTTTTGGAGACATTAATTCTAAATGAAATCAAAAAATATATATCGGGCGTTAGGAGAATGCTTGTTTTCATCGTGGTCAAAATGAATGGTCCCGTAAGTAACCTAGCGGCGAACGCGAGTTAATTGCCACAAAGCTGTCACTGCTTCACTTTCTTTGCCGAACATAATGTTTCAATACAAAAAGTTCAATTAAAAAGATAACTCACGTTCGTGGTCTGGTCGGTCGAAAGTAGATCTCAGCATGCCTGAAAAGAAGATTATTTTAAGTATTTTTTTTTATTTCAATCAATATTTTTGATATACATACAAACAAAGTAATGACCATTATCATTCACCAATCAAAGGTCCATAAAAAGTTCAATCGTCTGAGACATTTTTGCCTGACGGTAGACTTACCGTCGCCCGTTATAAAATTAAAATTAATTATTTTATAGCAGTTAAGCTAACGATGCTATACCTATTTCTAATAATGCCAAAACAATTTTTAAATAATTATTTTATTAAAACATATTAATTTCATATTTAAGACTGCCTTTATGTTAAGATATTTTTCGTCATTGTATAAGAAAAACTTGTCTATGTTGGATTCCACGATATTTACGACCAAAAACAACGAAGAGGGTAGATTGAAAACGTGGTAGAATGCTCGATTCGAACCTAAGACTTTATTTCTAGTTAGTCAGCGACTCCACTGCAACGCTATGGAGGTACTGCGTCGATAAATCGTTAGGGGTTTTATCCTGTTACATCATTTAAGTAACAGTAGCAGAATCTACATATCTCCACTACGATAAATATTTAAAATAATTACATCTAGTTATATTACTCTTGAGCTATAAGACCATGCACTAATACAAAAATAATTGAAAAAAATGAACCTAAAAGCCACATATCCGATTAAACTTTGTCGCAGTTCCTGCGATGGCAATTAAGTTTAGTACATCATTAAAAAATCTTTATTTGCAGAACGGTTACAATGCAGTAAAGTCGATCGTTAATAATGTTATATAAAGCGGTAATAACTAGTCTAGACGGTGACCTTTGGAGGAAATGAAATTACCAAGGTCATTGAACGGTCGGTTTTTAATACAATTGGAGAAGAGTTGATGAAATTTCAACCAGTGACAGTTGATATCTATAACACACATATAGAAGAATATAAATTACCACAAAGAAAACGACACGTATTGTATCATTAATCCTTTGTATACAATATTTACGAGGAAAAACAAAAACCTCGTTGATTTTCAACCAACTTCAAAACGAGGTCTCAATTCGTCTGTATTTTTTTTGTTACCGTATAATTTTCGACTGGGTGAACCGATTTTGATGATTCTTTTTTTATTTGCAAGTTAGTACTTCCCATGTGGTCCTTTTTTGATAATGGTATCCATGAGAAAACCATAAAAGTCTTAAATTTGCATCAAGTATGTGCGCCACAAATGAACGAATAAATCAATATCACATGATGTAAGGATGTACTTCAAGAGTAGTTTGATGAAAGTTTCGTTACGTTCTGATTGATTTTATTTCGTAATATTCTTACAATAATTCGGAAATACAAAGAGGACGTATAAAAATTAAAAACAAAATCAAAGTATATACGGTAGTGTGACGCAAGAGGAGACGGCGCTTAGGGTATTATTATGGAATCCTATAACACTGGAATATTACTAGATCCGAGTAGCTCAAGTTGCATAGTACGCTACCCGATTTCGATCCCGGGCGTCGCCACCAATTAAATTGTTTGATGAAATTTTAAATGCTGATATAAGTGCTCGCCGGTAAAGACCTGCATGTCTGGGGTAAATTTTCTAAGGCATGTAAAGCCAAGAAGCGTACTATGTATAGTATATATAATTTCTTTAGAGAGAAGTCTTGTGATTAATTGTAGAACATAAATAGGCTGTAATTTTCCTTTTACGAATACTATAAACAAACGAAACGCCTTTAAAAAGATGCATGCATTTACTCTTGGAGAACACCTACTGTCATGCATTCATAAAAACATTGACCAATTAGTTTGTTTAACATGGCGAGCGGAAAGCGATGAGCGTGACAGACGTTGCTGCAACGTCATAGAGTGACCAAAATAAGTGATAAACAACGGACATACCGTACCGGGTAGAATATCCTCACAGACAAGGTACAAATGTAGCAAATTTACGAGTATGTAGTAGTTACAGCCTTTATGTATATAAATTATATGTGTGAAAGAGTGTAAAGGCATCACGGTCACGGTCTCCAAGGTACACCTCGCAGCCCTTGTGCGCATTGGTTCACATGCCATAGAAAAGTTTTCTAGGACATGTAGGTTTCCTCACGATGCTTTCTTTCACCGCCCAGGACATGGTAAATTCAGCACATAAAATTGCAACGACAAATTTATTGGTGACGGGACCGGGGATCGAGCTCGACTTGAGGCTTGACCGATCAGACACTGAGCTACCACGGCTCTCGCATCAAATTTATGTCCATTTATTAAAAACGCAAAAATATTGAAACTGCAATGTCATATGTCAGCATCATTATATTAATACGTAAAACAAAAAGTTTGCAAAAATTGCTTGGGCGAAGGAGTACGAAATTTTCCACACTTATAGTTTATGTAGAGTAGGAGAGCACAATGCTAATATTTTTTAACAATGCATATTAAATGCATTAAATCAATGATAAAAAACACACTTAGATGCGTTTAGCACATACACACGGCTGTAATAATGTTGCTTGGCAACGGTTAAATAACTCTTATAAATAATAACTGACAAGCAGTTATATTAATAGTGATTTCAATGCTCCAATTTCTGGAGTAAAATATCAAGTATAGAGCGACCACAAGTATTAATAAATAGAGAAAGTAATTGGAAGAGTAAGAAAATTTGTGCATGGATCAAACAACAAATATATTAAGAGAGAAGAGTTATAATAATTAAAAGTACACTACCTAAAGTACAATATCTATAGTCGTGTCCTTGTGACCCTTACGTGCATGTGTCAATTGCTCGGTCTGTCCGTGCGAGTGGACATTCTGGACCGTTAGCGCCCCGTCGCCGAGACACGTTAGAAATTTGATTGAAACTCGAGTTTTGGAATCGTTAGTGCCGTCAGTCGAAAATCGAAGTGAGCACAGTACGGACTGCGATTTATTTGAAGCTTTATAACGAATACTACATGTCAGTCTGAATGGCTGCGTAAATGGATTACAATAAGAAGACAATATTTAGTGTAGTGCGGTAAATTTCATAATTACAGCCTCTATATTGTATCACTGTCCTAGTGCGGATTGGCAGACTTCACAAGGCATAGAAAAAGTTCTAAGATATGTAGGTTTCCTCACAATGTTTTCCTTCACCACCGAGCGCGTGGTAAATCAGCAATTAAAATTACAACAAACAAATTCATTTCGTGTTGGCACCGGGGATCGAACTCTGATTGCTTCGGAGCGTACTATGCAACTTGAGGCGACTGCCCGGACACTGAGCTACCACGTCTCTAAATAATCTTTAATACCATATTATATTAATACGAGAAAAGAAAAATGTACCAAACATTGGTCATAAACGTAACGTATTCATTTCGGAAACGTTTTAAACAAATATAGTTTTTCTGAATGAAACTTCACAAGATCACGTTAATTATAAAGTACAATTGTCTCAAAAAAACAAAGTTAATAAGGGCATAATTATCATTAAGTCATTATTCTTATTAGTAATAATTCTTACTTAGATTATTTACATATTAATATTTTTTTTGTCGAAAGTTTGACAGCCAGTGTCTTTAGCCGTATTGATCTGATTGATTATACATTGGACGCAGGTAAAATCAACAAAGATGTATAAAAAATGAAAAAAGCTGTTAACTCCCCAATTCTGATTTTACAATCGGACATCAGGACGCACAGTCTCATTTCATTGTACGTACAGAAAAGGATTGGAATAAATTGTACGAGTCTGTCTTTCTATCCTATTAAAATGTGGGTGTTTTCAAAAGAAAATTTAATAGGACTATACCAGTAAGCCTTATCTACGATTGCATTGCCACTTAACATCAGGCGAGATGGTCAAGCACTTGCTACGAAATTAAAGCAAAGAAAAATATTGCAAATAAAGTACTAAAGGAATACACTGCTGGAATTGGCCTGCTCCAATACCTTTATCATATCCTCCTACACATTGCGCATCCAGCCACTTTCTTATACTTAAATTAGGTCCATCTCGAGGGAGGCCGCTCCACGCTTCTCCGACTAGACCAAGACTCTCCGCCCTTATGTGCTTTCACAGACTCGACAGATGTTACCAGCCACCTATCACTTTAAAAGCTACGCTGAATACCTTTGTTCTGTGTCGAATGTCTACGTTTTGGATTCTATCCTTTAGAGAAAATGAAAGAAATGCTGAGCATAGCTCTTTCCATCGTTTGTTGTATGACTTACAGCTTCGTCGATATAGAAGTAATGTCCATCCATTTCTCACTGAAGTCTATTGAGACAAGCATGGCGAAGAGGCATACGTAAAGACCAATTGTTCCGTTGGGATTTGTTACATAAGGGTCCTTACTTTTCAAGGTCATACAGCCACGCTAGTGGGCTATAGCGATATCTGTTTCAACAATTCTCTTTAAATGTATAACTTGCTCTAAAAAACTGTACGTTGAAAGGAATTAAATTTGATCATAATTAAACAGTCGAGCTCAGCCGCTGTACAAAGGAATTACATCGTTTTTTGCTGACAAAGAAAATACGCCAATTAGGGATTTTCGTTTCAATTATATAATTGTTTTCCTGTGGTGAGAGTAACCCTTGCCGAGGAAGTAACGTGAAGTGGTCTCATTAAAATTCCAAAGTACGAACATTTGTGTGATGAAATTTCTATTATTAAAATTTGTTGACGTTTTTATGTGTCCAGTGCGCCAGTGGTGCTGTGTACGGTTTTTAGACAAAAGGGATGGTTAGATTATGGATAATGGATAAGCTAACGTAAATAAAATGTGTACATTATTTCGTTAAATTCAGTTATAAGTAACGCTACGTTCGTCTAAAGGAAATGAGAAATATTAAAAAGTTTCTCATTATATGGAAAACAGTTTATTTATTGTTATATTAGTTTACTTAATTAGTGTTACTATATCTAAAGCACAAAATTATTTTTTTTTTTTTGAAAAAGAAAGCTAGCAATATTTTTTTTTTTTCAGAAATATTTCTAACAATCTTGTTAACCATACCAACTAAGCTTAACCTTGTGCTAGGACATGGTTCACGGCAATAGTCGAATGGTGGATTCGAACCCACGACCTTACGATTCGCAGGCCGTACCCTAAACCATTAGGCTATTGACGCTTGAAACCAATTTAGGCGTAGAGTCCGGTTTTCCGTAAGTTCCTAAGCTACACGATTTTTTTTCTTTTCTCCTTGTCTTTGCCACTATTCGTTTTTTGTTTTTACTCCTACACTTATATATTTTTAAAATAATCTTGCTTTAAGAAAATGCCCCAATAAAACTGTATACTAATATTGTACAACCTGAAGACGGGTCCAGAGACTTGAATATAATAAAAATACAATTCGACAAAAAATGTTTTTCTGCCGACGTTCGCGCCCTCGGATATTAAAGGCGTCCATCGAGCGTACACAATGAAATAATAAACGGTCGTCCTCCACCGAGCCCGCATTGGTATGCTATATTTTCCTTTATTATTTGCAAAGTAAATTTTCCGCGTGCCCGCGCGAATATGCCCTTAGGGTTTTGTGTCACTACAAGTTCGTTATTTTCGCGTTTGCTTACTCTAGTGTGTTTGCGGCTTAATGCTTTTTATATGCGAAAATTGAAGCTTAGGAATGGTGACATTTAAATATATAAATGCTGTTTGGATCTTGATTAAAAATTTAGTTTGTGAGACGATTTGGGCAATGTTAGTTTTTAATAGAACTAGGGGCATAACTAATGAATTTGGCAGAATTGGCGTAGATAACATTTTTTTGTAGAATTAGGACCAAGAATCCAGCCGTTATATTGCAGTTAAACGATCGATTATTAACATATATACAAGTCCGCCAATTAATATCTATAACATATAACTTAATAAGAATTATTTCTTTCTAGTTGCAGTAATAATGTGACTACGTGGCGATTTTTTTCTATAAAAAGCATACAGTTCACCTGATCCTAAGTGATCACCGCCACCCATAAACTACTACAGCACCGGAGAAGCTGCAGGTGCGTTGTCGTCTTATGAAAAGGAATAGCTTCGTTTCTCGAAGGACCCCAAAGTCGTGTATAGATTCGGTAACGCTGTTGACGGTTGTTTCCACAGATTGATATTGCAACGAAATCCGGATATAACATACTATAATAAATGCTTAAAGTGTTTAAAGCATATGACCGGCACGTCGGTGCAGGGCATGTTAACCCCGCAGTGCGCGTGACCGCTCCGGCCGTCGACGATGAACGACGACGCGACGACAATACGCGTCGTGATCGGGCGTCGTGATCTGACGCACGTGGCACTCGGAAGCCGAGTGTCACGATCGATGGCGGCCTCTTTGTCATCTCGTCGGTCGATGGGCGTATTGTTTCGTTCATGTCGCAGTTGAAGGGTTGGGACCCGTCCTTATAATTTTTTGCAGTACATTACCAGCGTTGATGTTGTTACCGTTTGCGCATACTCGTACAGTGAACAGAGAAGATAATCTATTCTTATAATGCACTCCGGCTACAAAAAAATCACTCTGTTTATATATTTCTAGCTTTTACTATCTGCACATTTTACTGGAGCTCGGATGTGACAGTTTTTTATGACACACCAATATTGGTTGACCAAAGATACTGACTGGAGCAGTTTTGCTGGATTGGAGAGGTGGCAGAGCTCTTATATCACTAACCCTGATGCTCTAATGTGACAGGGGCTGAACCTATCGCCTAAAAAATAAATAATAGTGATTGTTTATACTTATGAACAAAAAAGTTACTAACTATATAATCTACGATTTTATTACCTAGTTCTGTTTTGTTTGCATTTGTTTTGAATGTACAAAACGGTAATAGGTACAAATAAAATGGGGTTCGAACTTTCGACCGCCAAATTTCACAAGGCTTTCATTGCTTATTAGCTCTCAAAATCGACGTGGCCACTTCATAGTGTTGATAAAATCGAAATAAATAATCTGAATACTTAAACAAAAACAAAAAAATAAAACATTACTGTGGTATTATAGCATACGATTGTCGTAAATAACTACCAGTCACAAAATAACTTTTTTCGTTAAGTTATTAATATGGTTAACATTTTAAATTCATTGTTTATTGATTTCGATATTCTTGTACGCGGCATCATTGATATTTAAATTTATAAAAGTACTCAACACATAATGATGGGCATCACATCATTACAGCGAAGGTATCAGTTACACAATGACTCGTTATTGACGATACGTCTTTCGCAAGCAGTGCGAGACAAAAGTTGAGTAACGAGTGAACAAGGCTTTAAACACTGATTCACTGTAATTAGCATGTAACCTTGCATGTGCGAAAGGAGATTTCAAATTATTAAAATTAATTGCGTGATATATCTGTTAATTGTCCCTCGCTTGAATAAAAGGAATCGTTAAAAGTTACGTTATAATATAATTACAACATTCATATAAATGTATATACGGTACGACTTCAAAAAAGGAGGAGGAGGAAAGCTGATGCTTCCCATGTGGTCTCATTTCTATTCGTTTTGGTCCAGTTCTGACAATGTAGTCCAAGTTGCATTTAGTATGTGCGCGACAAATGGACGAACTACTTAATATTATGCCAACCGATTTCGATTATTGATTTTTTATTGGAAAGTATGTACTTCAAAGGTAGTGGGATAAGAGTTCTGATTAATTTAGTATCGTAATAATCATGTTCGATTTTAAGTAGGTTTTTTACTCGTAAATATACTTGTTATTGTTTGTCTGCTTGTATGTAGCTGATCTCTAGAACGGCTGGACTGATTTTGATGGGCCTTCCACTGGCAGACAGGTGATGTAATTAGGACTTACATACTTGTATTTTAGAAAAATTAAATAAATATTTTATAAGGGCGGATAACACTACGGGGCGCAGTTAGTTACGACATATAATAACACAGGACTTTCGCAGCAAATTGCCAATAGATTGCATATTTTCGGAGGGCGGCATGTGGCCTTTTTGTAGAGCGTACGTTTCCCGTCAACGTTCTAGTTAAACTTAGATCACAAACTAGATAGAAACTTAACGTGCCGTCATGGAATGATGTACGACCTCTTTCGTACGAGACTATTTTTGCATCACTAAGCTTCTATTCGAAAAGGGGACTTGCATGTCCAAATAGGATATTGCTTTTGAAGATTACGATCGTAGCGATTTTGAAAGAACAGGTTTTAGTAGAAGGGTAGGCTTTGATAACTAAATAGCACACGCAAATAATAAAGCTACACATTGATGTAGTGTGTGTTCAGAATTTGAATCTCATCTCATTTGAAACGTAACATTTTGTAGTGTAAATGTATTTAACATTCTCTGGTGTTATAGAATGGAAATAAAATATAGGCAAGGAGAAAGAAATCTATGTGTAAATTCATATACTGCAATTATATTTCACACATTTCCTTATTTTAAGATTATTTAAAAAAAAATGTTAATATAACTTCCGTCTCATGAAAAATAGAAATCTTCTATACCATAATACGGTACTGATAAATTAGTTTGTAAGGATTTATTAGTTTATTAATAGTTCAGTTATATGTTATCTTTTCTTTAATTTTTATTTTAAATTTTTTTTTTATATATATATATATTTATATATATATATATATATATATATATATATATATATTTTTTCTAATTCCATATTTATTTATTATATGTATATAAATTGTCACTCGAAAGTGTTGCACGTTGTAATAATAGTAATAATAATTGTGGATAATGTCGGTAGTGCAAACATATACTTAAAGAGAATAATAGTCCCAAATGAAGAAAAAAAATATATAAAATCATCCCTTATAGCTGACAAATGTTCCAATTCATCACTGTGGTACTCTTGTGACTGCACATGCAGAGACACCGTCATGTTGTCTAATGTCAGCACAGCATGTACTGTGCCAACTCCTCTTTAGCACAAGCACTTTTGCTTTTTGTCTTGTTATACAAGTTTCTGTGTTCTGTATCGAATGAATATTTTTTCTATACTATTCTATAGTTTACAGCATCCTTGAGCTCAATGGGAGACAATATCATATATAAT
Source organism: Meandrusa payeni (assembly GCA_029286785.1). NCBI lineage: Eukaryota > Metazoa > Arthropoda > Insecta > Lepidoptera > Papilionidae > Meandrusa > Meandrusa payeni. The sequence continues at coordinate 10,309,396 of JAGSMX010000013.1, forward strand.
ATTAAAACAATATTATGTAATAAATTGAAATCTTGCATATTAAAAGGAACTATGAGAACGGATTAGATCACGTTTAATTTAACTTTGTAATTCCCACCGTGCAGAGTGCTTTACAACACTCATGGCCACGAGGGACTTAAGGTGTCGCAATGTAGTTATCGCGGGACATCCTAAGCTTTTGATACTTATCACTACAACTTGTATAATACATGTCGCACCTAGCAGTGTTATAGACAGATTAAGAGTACCACTACTATATCTGTTTAACGATAAAAGTTTCACTAAAACATAATTTACTACTGTAATTGTTTTTTATACCTTTATTTAAAAAAATGGAATAAAATATTATTTTATTAGAAAAGATACACACTTTTGATAAAATATGGCAGCTGAGTTCAGTGTATTTTTATAGAGTCATAGTAAACTTATAGTACATTTTTCAATGAAATTATATTGACATATTTTACTCCAAAAGTACAATTGTTCCCGATTTGTTTGACTTAAAAAACAATTGAAAACTCAATGTAGAAAAATTCCATTCCGGATAGTATGTTTTAATAAAATGGTTGCTACTCGAGCACTACTGCTCCTCACAAGAGGGTATTTCCTCTGGTTCGAGTTTATCGTTACCTTCTGGAACACCATACATATGGAGCTAAAAAAGTTTATTTCAGTAGTGTGGTCTAAAGCACACTTATTTTTCAACCGAATTCAAAAAGGAGTAGGGTTGTCAATTCGTCTTTATTTTTTTATGTTTTTTGTTACCTCATAACTTTCGACCGGGTCAACCGATTTCGATGATTCTTTTTTGTTTGAAAGCTGATGCTTCCATATGTTACAATATGTATACAAAACCATATAAGTCTTAAATTTGCATTTATTATGTGCGTCACAAATGTACTAATTAGCCGATATCTTGTTATGTTACGATTCATTTTTTATTATAAATGACGTACTTCAAAGGTAGTTCGATGAGACTTTGGTTAGGTTCAGATTAATTATATTTTGTAATATTCGTATTCAATTTGAAGTCTGTTTTTGTTTTTACTCGTAAATAAATACTTGTTTAATTTAATGTTAGTGCATTCACAGCACTCTTTAAATTCTTTACCAAATATTCTGGCAGTAACTCAGTATCAACGTTATAATGGGCAAGTTGCCTTTTGCCTCGCTAATGGCCTATTGTAGGCCGGTATCTCGAAGCCGGGCGCTGCTTACACGTTGTACGATTCAATTTTAATGTGAAACCCCAACAATTGTGGCACACAGTGGCGGAATGGTCCGGCGATCCTTTTAAGGGCCCGAGCGGGCTTCCTTACATAGTCGGTCGCTGCGAACGACGCCAAATAAGCCGTGGGGAGCGGGCTAACTGACATACGCGTATTTCGCAATGCGATGGCGGACTTCGTTGTTTATTTCGCATTATTGTTGTCGGTTGCGGGTGCTGCATGACGGGCGTTTAGTGTTTTTGTATGACGCATTTCTGTACGTAAATGTTGTATACTTTCTGTTATAACATAACTAGTACTCCACGACCTTACGATTACCGCACACGAGTGTACATGGACAACAGGCATGGATGATGCCTCTGTGCAATCATTACAACTTTAAGTTTATTGTAACGTATGACTTGAAAAGCATTGCTCATATACGAGTATATGATAAGTCCGTAATGTATTAACTCTTGGTCAGTATGATTCACAAAAAACTGATGCCGAACTTCAAAACTTCCGACAGTCATTTAGCGGCTCTTGCAAAGATGGCCACCGGTAATTACATTTAATTCGACCCCGTAACTGAAAATATAAAAGGAAAACGCCCACTGGAGTAATAGCCTTGACGTATTCCACGACGCTCATCTCAACAACGGGAAATACCAAATACTGGTTGTTGTAGCCTCGACAAAATAATGCAGTAAATCAATGGGTTAGGTTACGGTGTGAAAAAACATTTAACTTAAAAATAAATAAAAAAAGCTACTATAAATCAACGTGAACCATAACCTAGGATTATATGCCACAATTTTATATCTTTACGTACTGCTTCGATAACGTCATCACTTCACCGTGTGTTTGGTTTGCAATAATTTGTTAGTTTTTTGTGGTAGTTTGTAAAGAACTGTTGTCTCCCTATGACCTTTCCATTGCTTAGATGCAATTGTTCACTGAGAGTCAGTTAATCCTGATGATATTGCCTAGATATGTACTCAAAATTTGAACTAGGTAGGTGATTAATGAATAAGTTAGCAACACAACTATGTTTTACCACAAATGTCTGTAAAGCACGGCTAGTAACTCGAAGCGAATGTACTGGCAGTAAGGCACGATACGAGTACGGCAATTTATCTCTGTCGCTGGTGTGGCCCGGCCTTACATTAGGCGCTGATAACGCGAGGTTAAGTGAGACGTCCACCCGGCACGGAGCGATTCCTTCACCGACCCCCGTGTACATTATATACAGTCGGGTACGAAAGTCTTCGTCAATTTTCAAATTCATTACATCGTATTTCGTACTGCAAAGCACTGGAATAATTTTCCCGCGTGTCTTTCCCTCTGATAATAATGGGTGTTTTATGTTTTTAAGAATAGAGTGCAGCATTTACTAAGCTAATGCGCCTAATAATTCTGGATATCACAAATTTTTTAGGTAAACTTGGAAGAGTTTCTCGGATGTGTCAGTTTCAGCGGTCGAATTCGTTTACCTCTTCTATGACGTAGACGGGGAGATATGGTAAAGCAGGTTTGCTGGAACTCCAAGCGCGACCAGGGTCGAGTTCATTTAACGAATGCTAAGAAACACTTAAGATTGCAGAATGAACGAAAGGAGTAACAATTTCAAATTAAGAAAAAAAAGTTTAGTAAAGAAATATTTGATTAAAATCATCTGTAAAGTTCTCCGTAAAAATGAACGATTCAACAAATTCTCAAAATGAAAAGATTTAATGGGACGGAATTCAATTCGGCCTTTCTTTTGAGTTTCTCGCAGGGCGGGGGTCGGTTTTTTATCGAGGCGCTGACGGTAGTTAATTTTAATGTTGCCTCTAATTAACAAATCTTAAGGTCCTCGAATATGAGCGCGAGGCTTCCGGGCGCCTTAATCACACCGACCCGCGGTTGGCGCAAGCAATAAGCGGTAGCGGGACGGGTACACCTTTATTTCATTTATCAATAATTGCTATAATTGATGCCGTATTTAATGCCAACTTTTATCGCAAGATGCATGCATAGAAACATTATTGCTCACATTTAAAAAAGTACTTAATCGATTGTACTTTTATATGATGTTTCGAACCAATATGTGAACAAACACCTTATAGGCTCACATGTTTCATCCTACGCTTCATCTTCGCCTTTCATGAAGCGACATAGAAGCCAAACGAGAGCCTATTTTGTATTAAAACGTAAAAAATAAAACTAGAATTAAGCTTAAAGTGGGCAAGAGCGGCCTTCGAGGGATCTCTTCCAGACAACCCGGACAGGAGAGGTAATATAAATAGTAGGATAATAAGACAAGTCAAGAACAAATAAATAACAGCTACAATTGTTATATACTAATTAAAATAATGTATAGTTTAATATGTAATCTTTATTTATTGATGACAACCGATATGTACATGGTATATCTTACCAATTAAGTTACACCAAGAATGTGTAATATAATGTCATCTAACGAGAGTCAGTAATCAAGTGTCTAATATAATAGCATCACTAAGAACGTGAAATACACGAGCACTAACAGTACTGTATGTTAAGTACGGTAACTGTACCGTATGTTTTACTCTAAAGGCGTGTTACTTTGCGAATCAACATACAACAAGCATTAGTTGCGCCATGCCACACTTTCTCATTTGTTCTTCTCTTAAAAATTACAAAGTAAATGTCGACATCAGCACTGAACAACAAGACAGTTATGTCAGTCTACTACAAGTCTATCTGTGTTTTTGTTCCATGAAATTTTTACTTACGTTAACTAGTAACTAACTAACAGTTCTTTAACTATAGTACCGTATGTACCACGTTTGTTCTGATTATAGCTTCTGCTTTTTCCAAATTTGTGTGCGTCCGTAAAAACAAAGACTCTACGGACACGTTCAAATACAAATTAATTGTTATATCTAATTTAAATTTTCTCGTATATAACATCAAAAAGTTTATCGCTTGTTCTTGTTTTAAAACTAATTTGAAAGTACGACGCGAAGTCGAGCAGTTTTTCTTGGATTTTTCATAGTAACCGAGGCGAGCTAGGTTAAATTAGATATTTGCCGTGTAATGAGGACTTATAAAACCTCCTCGGAGGGAGTCAAGAGAACCTTACTCGATATTAAGCCGTTAGTTCTTATGACGCGGCTTAACAATGGAAAATTTCACTGCGAGATTAACACTTAAGAGAATATTAAAGAGAAATATGGGAACGGCCGCGCCTATAATGTTAAAGTTATGTAGGTACGTTATGTACTAAGTTATGTAGGTACGTTATGTACTAAGTTATGTAGTACTCACGAGAAGGATTAGAAGAAAATTAAAGACTTATGTCGTGGTTTATCCGTACCCAAGCCTTTGCCTTAAGCTATCTAGTACGTGACCAACTTGATTTCGATCGGCTGGGGTGGCGTCAATGAAATGGCGATTTTAAGTGCTGACTTACATCGTGCTCGGATGCGAAAAAACGCTTCACGTAGCAACCCATCAGTCTAAAAATATAAAAGATAGATAAGGTTGTATATAAACTCTAGGACCGCATGTGTGACTACTATACCTCTTTAGCGCCTCTTAGTTTTAAGTTGATTATTTATTTTTTAATCATATTGATAGTTAATGCCTTTATTTTTACATCAAATCTAGTCTCACCACAGTTATGTATATTAAGCATCAATATATAATGGTACATGGTACGGTGTGTGTGTAAGATCATTAATTCGAACGTTGAAATATTGACGGAAACCATATCCCAGCAGAACCTAGAGAATGATAGAAATACTTGTAACAAATGCTAGTATTCTATTATTTAAAAAAAATCATAAATTTTTGTAAGTTAATTCGGAATACTCTAGTTATAGACTGGCATATACCAACAACTATTCACAGTCATGTAGACATATTATTATACTATTAAAAAAGAAATTAATAATATTCCTGGTATTTCTTTTTTATATTGTACTAAAAATAGTGTTCGGTAATTAACTAAGAGACACTTCGCTACTACAACCACTTTCACACAATTTTGGTCCTCATTTAAAGGCGAAGAACATTTGCTATGATGGTGTATGTGTATTTTCTGGTTTAGTTTATATTAAAGTTTTTTTTTATCTAAACAAAGTGCAGTTTACACCTAGCGCCTGTCACGCAAGATGTCTTTCTACACATCCGGTCTGACGGAATCTGCGGACCCCTCGTAGGCCACAATTTAAATTTAATCTAGCAGACGCTTACCCTGTTCGCGATATTAAAATATGACTCGAATGGCGGAGGGGCGCGGCGCAATCAGCATCTGATCACGTGTTCCTTTTGAAATCCGCTTATCCTCTCCTAAGCTTTATCTAACCACGATATGGTGCAGTCTAAATTGTACCCAAACACCGCGCTGTTGAATTCTTTTTTCGATGATATCTCGTAATGGTTTCTTTACGGGGTGCGTCTTCTGTGCCTTTGAAGGTGTAATTATTGCTGAATTTCATTGGAATTAATAGAAAGATGAGCCGCCATCTTTAAATTTGCGTAAGAATAAAATTCTCTTTGGATTTGCTTCTTAGTATTGGACAGATAAATTTCTCGTGAAAATTTTAAATCAATTGCAAAAGCTTTTTAGAACATTTTCGTACTATAATTGCGTCGGTAAATATATTTATTTATGTGAAAACATAATATAAGCTTTAAAGCGATATTTACAACTTTGTCAGTAAATAAAACATGTCACCGTCATCGTGACAAATAATATTTCGGTGAAGGCATGAGAAAGTAGCCATTCCGCTCTAAAATCCTAACACTCATTTAAGATAAAATATATTTTTTACTACTGGACCTATGGCACATAGCAGCATATATAAGCAGTTGCCGATCCGATCAACGTTGTTTTGTCACAAAAATATTTATATTTTTGTGACGAACCTACGCTGATTGGCAATAAGCCTAAGTTACTCGTTATTACACCATCTGACAGTGAAAGTCCCATCAAATTTGGTCCAGCCGCCAGGGATGAGCCAGAACAAATAAACAGACAAAAATAAAAAAAAGATATTTTGGTACATTCATAAGCATGTAGTAAATATAGCTTCTTTTGAAATTACAAACAGACGCTCCATTTTTTTTTGTATAGATTTAATACATTTTTCTATAATATCACAATAATAACTAATCTAGGTTTGTCTATATAAGGCTACTTCTCAAACAATTGTTATACAAATTAATTAGTCAGTGAAACCACGGAGCAAAATTGTGATTATTGTTATCGCTATTGCAATATACACAGCAACGCGCTAATTCTGACTTAAATAATTGGCTTATTTAGTTCAATACAAAGTAAGTGGTTGATAAATTCATATTTATCATGATATAAAAGGTGTTATAATGAGAATGCGAACAGTAATGGCCACATTGGTCGGTAGTCGGTGGAGAACAACTATGCATTGTTAAAAATTCACAGCGCCCGCCCCGCCGGCTTGCCGCGCGTTTGACATGCTAATGTATGGGCCTACCCGTTGCGCTCTGCCCATGGAATTTGCACACAACCTACCCCATTCGCGCCTAGCACGCGTGTAGTGTTGAGCGACTCGTGCGATTGATTTGTCGATATCGACAGTTGTAACGATACGGCACGATGAATACTGCATGAGCCCACTCGATGTTTATTTCATTAGTAATGAATTTATTGCGGAACGGAGAATATCTATTTGATTTAAACGTGCAACTAATATAAGAGAAATGGTTTAGCGGTTGCGTATGTATCTGGTAGACCGTGGTTTCGATGCAATGAATGCTCATGTTCCCTTTAATTTGATTGTTTTTAAAAACAAAATAACACCCACCTATATTCCAGTTATGTATGTGTATACACAATTAGATACGGTAGGTGTTTGTAAGCTACAAGATATTTTGAGATATGATAAACATACAAAGCTAAATCGTGCTAGTAATGTTACATCCACCAATAGTAGTATGTCATTCCTCATCTTGAGTTTGCAGATTATACTCTAGTCACTAGCCTACAGCAATCATCACAGAATTTTTGTGACGAACTTCAGAGTCAGAGAAGCTGAGGTTTGCTTAGGATTCCGATCCGAGGGCACCCATCCGAGAATGGTCGGTTGATTTTTACGGATAGCAAAAAAAAATATAAAAACAACAGAACCTGTTATAGAATTAGAATATACTTATCGATGTTTTACGTGTCAGCCCTATGTAGAGACATACACCTGCGCCCGCATCGACAAGCCCATACTCCTCACCGTCGCCCGTAGCGCCGCACTCACTCGCCCATCCAACAGCCATCGAACACGACTGTTAGGCATTAACTTGTCAAGCCACATCACATCACAGCTCTGACTTGCTCTTCTTTAAAGGGAAGTTAAATTAAGGGCGTGGAAAGATAAATGGAAAAATTCTGTCAATATACTTCTATTAAGTTTGCTTGTATTGAAGCGGGGTTTTAAGATGTGTTTTTATACCCATCATTCACGGAGAAGCCGATGCACTAACAGATACATATCACACTGATTTTAGAAGAAAATAGAAAAAATAATGGATATTCAATATATTAATGGTTACTTTTTTATTTTCCTCTTCCAGAGGAGTTGTAGAGTCGTTGTGGAAGCGTTAGAAACACAGTTACACGTGCTTCTGTTCTATTACACGTCTTTATTTATGGTTGAGGTCCGTCCCTGATATATATACCATAGCGGCTGTGGTGGCCAATATCATCGTATATTTTTAGAATGTCTTTCGAATGTTATTTAACCGGGCGATTGTCAATAATCGAATGACGGGTTTTAATCTGTGACCTTTCACGCAAACTGTCATTAAAACCACTTGTGTAGTGTATTGTAACAAACTTAAATGTGCTTTAGACCACACGACTGATGTGAAACTACTTTAACTTCATCTATATGTTACTTACTATATATGTTAATATACATATGTATGTATAATTATATTATACATGATTGTTGAAGAGAGAAAAAAAATGTGCGCTCTCTTTGGCCCCTACAGTAATATATATACACGAAACATAACTCACACTCCCTCTCTCCTTACGTTCACCTCCCCCAATCAAACTTCTCTGAACTGTCTCGTTTTACTTTAAAAATATTGATCTGAAATACCTTTTCCGCTGCCTTCTTTACTCTGGAATTATTGTGGTAACTCATGAAACCCCATCAACGAATTCCTGACACCACTTCCGTTTCCCGATACCAATATGGCGGACGGTTTAATAGCGCCATTGTGCACTGTGTGATACGTTGACGCTAAATGATAGAGCATTTTCGCCGAGTCACTGCCACATGGGACCGTCTGTAATTTTCGAATTTAAAAGGGGCTATTGTCATTGTATTATTTACATTGATCATTTGGTTCATTAAATCGAACAGAGCTTCGACACGCCCCGGTTGCGATGGCCGTGCAATCGGAATGAGGGATTGCTTTTAAAGCTCTTTGCAAAGATTGATAGATTGAAAGGCATTCTAAATAACGTGAACCATTTACGCTCACCCTAAATTACCCGCAGAAGGAATATAAGGAATTCCATTTAATATGACCCTGGCAACATACATGTAAAAGAATATAGCACGTTCTAGAACATTATTATTGTAGCGGTAACAATTGCGGATAGAGTTTATACAAAAGCAAAGTAAGATACATTTATAGTCTAAGACAAAGATAGGAGAGCCGTGACTGACCTGGAGTACAAAGGATCTAAAGACGTGCCAAGGTATCATTTTGTAGTTTCGCCGGAAAATATTGAAGCAAAATATAATTTTAATAAATAGCCTGTGTTTTATGGTGAGACATAGCAAAGACATAATTGGTAGAAAGCGGTTGTTTGGATCCCCAACCGTATAGTCGAAACCACAGGTAAAGCTTTCATCAAAGTATCTTTTATTTTACTCAAAATTTGGATAACGGTGTGCCGTTAGCGAAAGATTTAGAATAACAGTACACCAAACAATTTTACGTGGAAAATTTGTCGTGGCATTGTATGGAGGTCTAACAATTAAGCTGTAAAATTATAAAATGAGGTTTTCAAGTTTTTGTTTCATTTTTGGCCGTGGGAATTTTAGAGCGAGCGCGTTAACAATTTGCAACCCTTTGTGTACGGGACGTGCAATTTTTAATTGGAAAAATACATAACAATGTAGAAAGGTGAGATTCTAAAATTTATCTCTGGATTTTTTTTATTTAATTACTTTTTCTTAAGAGAGGTAAACGTGCAAGTGGAACATCAATCATCATCAACGAAGAGCTTCGAGTCTGTTATGTGCCAATGACATTTCTCTGTGAACCTATTACAATAATTGTGATTGTGTCAAAAACCGCACCAAAGGTATGGTAAGTTTTTTACTACTGCTAACATAAATAAACCAACAGAAAATATTGGGAGTATAATAGTATCTCCAAAATAATTTAAAAAAAAACAGACAAATAGACAAAATTGCTCGAGACAGAAAAACTTCAAATAATAAGTACCAGGCTAACATAAAAATCAAGAGGCCAACTGCAAGCCAAGTGAAGCCTCTAGCCGCATTGGCGTGAAAGGTAAACGTAGCAATTATCGTTCGACCGCGCGCACCTGAATGGAATCCCGCCCTGATGCCTCTTAATTCCTCGTTTTAAATAACAAAAGGTTATTACCGAGGTTTTTCACCGCGCCTGGTACGGACGGGCGCGCCCCATTCACCCACCCTCAGGAATCACCAATCTAATAACTCCGCTCCTCGATTGATATGAAAACCGTAGAGGTTTTAAGCGATCATTCGGAACATTGGCGGTTGAGTCAGATAAGGAATCCAATTTGAGGTGTATCGATCGAGCAGGTAACTTAGTTTCTAGTGGCGATGGATGCTTTAGAATTTATAGTCTTGCAACGCAATTTATTACATTCGGAAATCATTCGTTGTCTCATATATATATATTTTTTTTAATAATTTCTAAGCAAGTGCCTGACTACGATCCCACCCATATATAGCCTAAGAATCCCAGCAAGACTATAAAAACAAATAAACAAGTTTATTTCAAATTGTTTTTAGTTTTCCAACTGTGTGCAGTGATGATGTACGCATTTAAGTCCACCTTTTTTATAATTTCTATAGTGTTTCTTTTCTACGAGAAATCTTACCTGATGTTAAGTGGAAATGCTGTCCTGCCTGGTAAGACGCACAGCTTAGAAAATGCGTATTCACTTTACTCTTGAAAACACCCTCATAATCGGAGAAAAACAGATGCGGGCAAACTATTACCATTTCTTTTTCTATGCTGTTCTAAGTCAATACTAAAGAACCAAAGAAGATTTCCACATCTAGTGATTCTTGTAGCTACCGGACAACTATAGTTGTACATGAGTTTACCAAAAAATCATATTTAGATGTCTTTTAATTGCATTGAGTTGTAGTGTTTCTGCATTCCTGGGTATAACTATATCACCACATATTTAACCTAATTGCAATATAAAAATGTAAAATCCGTATATTTAAAAGAAAATATTTCGAAAAGCTGATACACAATACGATAAAAGTACAAAAAAATCCACCCGCACTCTAGTTTTCGGTGTGAATGCAAAAAACCAATAAACACTTAAAAGTGGCGATGAAAAAAATACAGTGAACGTAGAATGCGTATTTAAAAATGGACGGGGGGAAAAAACCGGTGCGTTTTTTACCCGGCCGGGTCCATGTACGGTTGTACGGTCATTTTTATAATGAGCGATGCGCGACCAACTTTATGGACAAAGCGACAGCCAGTTGCGTACGGGAGTGGACATCTGTATGCCCGTCTTTAAATTTTAAAACGTTTGCACGTTGTTGACGATTGTCAACAATGTGATAGAGTGCATGTGTTGCTGTCTCTTTCTACTCCACTAGGATTGAAAGGATATTAGACCTTATTTTCAACCGACTTCAAAAAAGGAAGTTCTCAATTCGTCTGTAGGTTTTCTTTTTATTTGTAACCACATAAGTTTAGACTGGGTGAACGGATTTTCATGATTCTTTTTTATTTGAAAGTTAGTGCTTTCCGTGTGGTCCCATATTTATTTGTTCCAATTCTGACAATGGCATCCATGAGAAAACTATATAAGTCTCAAATTTGCCTTAAGTATGTGCGCAACAAATGGACGCCTCAACGACGACGATATGACACAATATCACGCCAACCGATTTCGATGATTCATTATTTTTATTTCGACAATAATTCGGAAATACAAAAAGGGCGTACGCGCGTAATAACGTTTAAAGTTTGATTGGATTTGAAGTCAGTTTTTGTTTTTGCTCATAAATATACTTGTCTGTCGTTTGCATAATTAAATAAACAGATCAAAATGTGCACTGCTATTTTAGCATGACTATATATAACAGGGCAACACTGAGCGTACAGTGTCAAGCCGGAATCCCTTTCAGGTAAACACAGGCATTGTTCTAAAAGCATTATTCGATTATGGGAAGAGATTACAAGGCACTCGGAGGCGGTCCAGCGCAGCCTCCAATAATTCCAATTACGATGCATCGACCGCGCCACTAATAAGTCAAATTGAACAATGGACAGTCCACTAATTGTCTGCTGGGATCGCTTCCCAGCTTCCATGTAATTAGGTCTGTTTTTGTTGTTAATTTTCACTTCATTACCGTTAGATGGTGATCTCAAAAATAAATTAGCCTTTAAAGAATATTTGAAAATAACTTTTTCTTTTATAAAATATTGATACAATAGAGAACATAACTTTTCATAAATTCGACAACATAAATTCGATTTGAAGTCACTTTTTATTTTTGCTCGTAAATATACTTGTGCATTTAAGAATGCGTACGTCTATCTCATTTGAGATTTGATTCGACCGTTATCGGGTCATGATATAAAACGTCACCTTAATTAATTTTAAGTAATTATTACCTAGTCTAGAACTATGATAGTACACTTTAATTAAATATTGCATCTCAATTTAACAACACGTTGAAATATGGATGGAGTAACATTCGCGTTATAAATTTTTTTTAAGGTAAACTATTACTTAAATAACCATTGGACATCAGTAACTTGGGACTTACGAAATCCTCCTTTTACAGTTTAGTCGTCCTACTGACCTTTACGACTTAATTGTAGGGCAGTAATAACATAGAGGAACCCAGCACCTGATTACACGGCCACCTATAATAAACGTATATGAAAAAATCATATTTAAATTTCGCGTCTTCTGGGTGGTCTACGGAACGATACCGAATAAATGGTCTAAAGATGATCGAAAACATTTTGAATACAAGATTCATGCCTAATTCTTTTTAACCGACTTCAAAAAGGAGGAGGTTTTTATTTTTTTATGTTTGTTATCGCATAAATTTCGATTTTGATGATATTTTATTTGAAATCTGGTGCTTCCCGTGAGAACCATGAGAAAACAATATAAGTCTTAATTTTGATTAACGGTTTTGATTTTACTCCTAAATATACTTAGCAATTTAAGTAAAGTAATTCGACGAATTACTTATGTGATGTGTTCACAAGACGTAAAGTTTAATTTTATTTTAATGTCTGATTTGTTAGAATGAAGACGTTTTCAAATCACCGAGTTAAGAGGTAGCGCGTAGGGCGCTTAGTCTAAACAACTATAATAACCTAACAAAACACCGATCTAGATACATGGGATAATGACTCGAAAGTGCTCAAGATGGAACTCGCCTCTATCTTTATTCATGTATTTTTATAAAGCTAACACTGTCTCTTCTTTACCTATCTATGTAAATATTATAAATATTTCAATTTCATTTTCAATGTAGAAGAAAATCTTAATAAACGAAGTGGAGACTACTATACCACAATCGGTCGAATTACATATCGATCCGGTGATGCATTATTGACGAGACAAGTTGGAAACCGCACCGACTTATGATACAACGAACAACTTCGTCTATTTACCTGGAGCTAGGCTATTTCTGAACTCGAACGTTGTTTATGGAATCTTTAATGCATCGTTAGGCTGCTCGCATACTAGTGTACGTTGAAGACTACATAGTCATAATTGACGAAAAATGAGTCACGAAATGGGCGAACTATCGAGAAGAAAACTTGGCCACGTGGTTCTAGCGCGTATGGCGGACTTCACATATCCAACAATGGAAATTTATTCGCACTGGGAACTGAACTTGAGGCGGCTGCCTAGACAGTGACAGCTCTAATTTCAATATCTGTAACAAACGGCTGGCATTCGAATCACTAAAGTTTTTACACTGTCACTATGTTTAACAACAATAACTAAACTGCTTTGAACTTATGACTTCATTTTGAGTTAATCGAAACTCATCAACTGTGAGTTGATGAGTTTCGATTATTGTCTTTAAAACGCATATTAATTTGAGAATTGGTGTACAGAAGCCCTAAGGCGAGTGACATTTCGCGTCGGACAATTGCCTTGTTATAAAATTTATTACAGACAGTCAAACACTCGTTCGTATCTATTTGCAAAACGATTGCCGATTACTAGGCAGATTTGTTATAAGGGCTATATTGCATTTGTATCATTTATTTATGAAATAAAAGTTGCTCATTCTCATATAGAAGAGGTATTCATCAGACTATTCTCGTATCGGAGCTTGGGCTTAATATCCTTTTATTGGAATGTTTACAACGTGACGGCCAAGTTGCTTCTTGTCAATTAATAGCAGAATTCTTCAAATGTACACCACAAATTGTAATTGAAATTTCCACCTCGTTATCTTCATGTATCAAGTAGGTTGATATGATATGAGCGAACCCTTTATGATAAGATGTATGTAAGTATATCTTAATATAATGTCGATGCTTAACAAAGGCTCACGACAAAAGTGACGGCTCCAACACAGTCGTAGCAGACAGTTATTACATTCTTGAATAATGGAGCATAACAATGCGGCGGACCAAATTTAATCAACGACTAAGTCTCATACCGACTTATTAATACAACGGGGTTAAATTGGTTTTTGCTTTATTTATGTGCAAGGAACGCTGGCGACTTGAGAGAATTTTATATTCGCTTCCAAGCGCTAGATGACAATCCTCGTGAAATATTCCTTCGAAGTTTCGCCAGCTTAAATTAATCTATGCATTACAATTGTGGCTTCAATGTCGCTACTTTTTTCAAATAACTGATGAAACGTTGAGATGACAATTGAGAACATATGCTTCGGTGCTTAGAGCGTGTTGGAAGTATGAATGAGTTATGAGAAAAGAAAATTTATGATGCCAAAGTAACGACGTAAAAAGGAAACGCTGTCTGCACTCACACTCTGACTGAATTTAAAACTGTCAGCGAAACATACATTTGTAGATTAAAATCCACAATTGGACTTGACGTGAACGATTTCCTAAGTTAATTGAGGAAGAATAAACGAAGAGCCGTTGTAGCTCAGTGTCGCCACAAGTTCCATAATACGCTGTCAACCAGAGGTACTAATTTACCTTCAGGTCTGAGAAAAAATTCTAGAAAAAAAAAAAAATCTAGAAACAAAGGCCATCAATCCGCACTAGGGCCGCCTGGCTTACTATTTCCTAATACTCTCTCTTCAGAGTACTGTAAATTATGTGACTTATAAAGGCGGTTACCATCTTGCTACTAAAATAATGTTAATAAATAAAATGCGAAAAAGAATTTAATGGTTAAATTTGCCCTTCTTAGGGTTTTCCTATCCAATTTTCTCTAATCAAAAACTAACATCAGCTTTCCAGCTAAGCATGTCAATCCATGGTAAATGATGAACATACACATATCATTCTATGTATCTGTAAGCTGTAAATAATATTTAATAACGAAAAGTACTTTCAGTAGGTATCCGATGAGGTTTTACGGTCAGGACGATCCAACGACGTCGGTCATTTCTAATTTAGCTGCGATTCCCTGAGTGTTTCGTGAGTAAATTGAATTAGAATGTAATATGGAATAATAGATTCATCAGACATCGGTCGATGTGAACACGGCAATATAGTGTAATGAATTTGTCATTCACAATTACAATATTTATGACATTTTGCAATTTAGAATCTCAATGACATCTATGTGATTGTTTTAAACTTTTGTTGGTATTTATTTTGATATATAAATACATAGTGTCATAACTTTCCGAACGGACCGAAATTTATAATTATTTAGTTGGGGATTTATAATTAATATTTTAAATACGTCAATACGTACAAAACTCACGTTAATCGACCTCATCTTTACTACATGACGGCTCTAATACTACTGGTGTTCCGGGTAGTTCACGTGTATACGTTTCATGTCATCAGTCCAGAGGGGTAGACAGACATAATAGAGTATCGTTTTGCACGATCTTGGTAAGCTACATCTTAATGTCCGTCTGTCAAGAGCGCGCTTCACGCTGTTATTTTTAACTATATATCGTATATCTATTTGGTCGATATATATTTGATATAGAATAAAATCTTATGTTACTTAAAGTTGAAATCTCGTAACACATAGACGTTCTGTATATTCAATTCTGTTACAAGTGGAGGTGCGCCGTGCATCACATCGCATATGCACAAGTAAGTGGGTAACTGCGCTGCAATCCCTCTGCATTACGAACTTGCTATTGAATTTCCAAGTTGTAGCTTGCATGCATGAAAAACTTTCCGCCGGCTTGACCGCTCGCGTCGACCTCGGCCCGCAAGTTTCTATAATGTATACTCTGTACCGGCGTTAGACTCGGAGCTCACATCAGTTGTTTGGTTTTTGTAACGTTTGTTCCTAGAATTGAATTTACTAACAATTCTCTAGAATTGTTGGGTAAGTGGAGTAAATATTTTGGCAGTGGAATAAAATATTATACTAATAAAAAATAGTTTCAAACAACTGAGATAAATCAAAAATAAGTGAAACAAATGTTGATGCTGATAATCCAATGTCAGGAAATCACGACAATGTAATGAACGTGGAAATACAGAAAATTAGGTGGTCGGTACATCGCTCACCAGGCGAAAAGCATAACATATGGTATTCTAGGAGATCGTGTTGATCGTATTAACATTGCGTTACCATTAGTGTAACAGCAGTAGCCATTGCAGTGAGTCTGAGCAACACGCTCTAAGTGATAGTAGGCTCTGTGTTTTGTATGGTGGCATGTATGATTCAAGAAAGACAAACAGTAGACAATTTGATGAAGTGTGATTTATCGACATCAACTAAGTTGTTTGGCAACATCACTAGTAAACGCAAAATTTCACAAACGCATTACGGCCTTTTGTGAAAGTGGGCCAGCTCCGGACGCGGTTGCAATTACTGAACGCGAGTAATGCGCCTCTTTGTGCAACAGCGTCTCGGACTGCCTCCCGCAGTTTTATTCTATCACCGACTGCCTTCAACTTTTAAGGATCTGTATTTAAACTTTTTTACTGGAAAAAATGCATATTTGTGATTTTAACGATGTTGTTGTACAATTGGTCGCAGATCAATTCCACCCAACGAACGGTCGTAACGACAAGGAGTTGCCAGATGATTGTCACCTTTTTAGGAGGTTTTATTCAATTTACACACCACACATGATAGGGTAAAAACAAAAGCGTGGCGGTAAATATGTGTACTTTATGCAGGTGGTACTCGTCTTGTATCAGCCAATACACACACAATAATAATAACCGCTGCGGTGGATTTACCAATCTTGATACTTATTTGATGACGTAGAAACTTTTTGTTATCTCGAAAGAATTAGTAGTAGTTTCCTATGCAAGAGGCTGTATATATACGAGTAGGTAACGGTTGCGATAAAGCATACAACTGCAATACTGAGGACTGAATTAAAGAATTGATAAGACGAACCTTTTCAAGATGGCCTAGGCCTTAAAATTTCAGCCCTGTAGTTCTGGGCTCTCAAGAATAAGACAACGGTATCCCCTGCCTGTCGTAGAAGGCGACTAAAAGGGGCCTCGGGTTCACTGGGCGACAAGGGTGGGGGCCTGAGTCGTCCACCAAAGTGGACCCAGGAAGAAGGCGACATCGGCTGGCCCGTGTCGCCTTGCGCTGCGAGGGCACAGGGGGGGTGGGAGTAACCTCCCCGGGACGTGCTCTCCTTGAGGACAGTGCAGAGGGGCTCCGGTGCGTTCCACTGGAGATCCCGAAGCCCCTCGTCATGCACCGAGGAAAGGGCCACCGGGGAGGTTTTGGTGGGTAAGAACCCCACATAACCGCCGCCTTCCGCCCAGAAGGCGGGGTATCTTTCTGAAGATTTCCTTCCCGTCAACAAAAAAAAAGGCCTTAAAATTTAACGTTTTATTTTTTTTCTACTTTTTTCCTTTTTTAAACAAAAATCATAACTATTAATTTCTTTTGTTAATTAATTTTTCATTTTAGAAATTAGTTAAGTAGTGTTGTTTACGTTATATGTATTTGTGATGCTGTGTTTTCACATGATTAGTAAGGCAATTACAAATTATTTGTCGGTATATTAAATTATATATATATATAATTGAAGCTTGTTTTGAAGTTTAAGTTAAGACCTAAGTTTTGGAATATAACTTCGCATGGCTTTTTACCCACGATTAATTAAGTTCTTGAGTACTAAAGTACTGGGAAAAATTTGAAATCTGGAAACGGAACTCCTTCCCAATCGAAATACGTTAAAATTTCCGAATCACTCTTACAAACACCCTCAATAATATCGCTACTTTTTCCTCCGCTCACACCGTATTACTTACAATACACATAATCAGGGGCGATCGTGTTGAATCCTAGACTATTTACCTTCGGAACAGAAGCAGATCTACAAAGGTGGCTTAACGAGCACCCGGCGAGATGCGACGGCATCAAATTATAAAAGTTCTTCTGTGAAAATAAAGCGTGTCCTGTTTAGGGGCGGAGGCTGCAGAGGCGCGACGTTATGTTTGAATAAACTGCGATTACGGTGTGGAAGTGTTTCGAAGGTTGGTGCGGGCCCTGTATCATTTGATTAAGGTGTTTATATTCTGCGTATTTGTTCATGGATTTTATATAAGCGTCAATAGCCTAATGGTTACGGGTATGGTCTACGAAACGTAAGGTAGGTTTAAACCTTCTATTCGATTATTGAAATTAAGTATTTCCTAGGACTTTTTACAAGTTTCCGAGTGCTTTAAAGGTACAGTTCAAACAGCGCTGTAGTTACTGCTTACTCGTAGTGAATTTCAATAGAAGAGATATATGATAGATATACGGGGAAGAGAAAAGCAAGAAGCGGTTTATGGGAGTGAAGACCACCGATGATATTGTTCCACAGAATACTTAGCTTACTGTCCCTCATTGCAAATATTCAATATATTAACGGCCATGACGTCATCTCTACTGTTGTCAACTGGACGTTTTGTTTATCTCAAAATTTAAGTCTCTACTCTACATGTGTTCCCTATTTGATTAACATTTAAGAGAATTCAAAACTTACAAACATTTCTCAATGTTACATTCAGTTCTCGAATCACGTACGAACTATTTGCGAGGTTTCTAATCTAAGTTTAAGAAAATACGTAGAAGCAAGCAGCTTTCGGGACTAGGGCGTGCGGGTGAAAGAAAAATAACGAAGTAAACTGGATGCGGTTATGTTGACACGTTTTAGCGGAAACGCGGGTATATTTTTGTTATTCTTGTTTTTTACCGAGAAAAGGGACTTGTTTTCCAAGCCTAACTTTTAGTATTAACATGCGCGGTACTGCAGTAGCAGTAACTAGTCTTCCACAAGAAACAGAGTTAAGAAAGCAGATAAAAAAGAAACTGATATAGATTTCACCGGATTAAAAGGAGAATTATAAGGCCAGTAATTGAACGTAATAGTCCACCCGATTATGTATGAAGGTGTTGAATAATAAAAATGAAATATAACAGGTTACCAGGCGAAACATTCTCCATCAAAGACATTACCTTAGTCTCTCGTATAAAAAGGAAAAAGTGTTCAAGTGCGAGTATAAGAAACAATGTGTGTAAAGATTTTATCCAGCCTGGGGCGCGATAGCCATAAACTGGACACTAGGTCTTGTTCACTTATAATTTAATGTTGCTTAAAGTTTACTTTATATGGAACTAGTTTCAAGGTGTTCTTAACACGCTTTCCCTTTAATAGTTTAGCGGCTTTACAAGTAGTAACCTCTCAGCATTATATTTTAGATGATTAGTTATATTTTTTATTTCCTTAAAAAAGGTTTTGTAATACCGTATTAATTAATTTATTCTCGCTCCCGCTGTCAATACGGCCATACCCTTATCCAAGTTTTTGTATGAAAAAGAAACAGATTCGTTCTGTCTCCAACAGAAAGATTGTACAGTTGCTTAATGTTTATTTAAAGTTTAGGCTTATGTGCAATAAATGGTGGATTTTACAACGTTTAACCATTCTGAAAACTATAGGCTTTCACATGACGTCAAAAGTTTGGCGGTGGAGATTGATTAATTGGTTCGAAGCAAAAAAATCAGTATTACATAATTAGCGCAAAACTTCCGAGAGCGAGTACCTTAATAGTACTTTTTGCGACAAGGAAAGAAATCATTAATAGTTCTTTCAATCAGAAAAAATATGTCTATACGTATGTATGTATATATATGCTTATATACGTATTTATGTATAATATATACACATTTGTTCAAGAAAGAAAATGTGCGCAAACACTACTCTCTCGATCGTACACTGTGATACAGACAATAAGCCTGCACTATGTCTTAGATATACGAAACGTTACCGTCTCTCATCCTATCTACACTAACTAACATCTTCCCTACACTCAGCTCAGTCACAATTTTCGTAACACATTCACCAAGTTACTCCCCAAGTCAAGCATAAAGAAAGTTATAGTTAACTTTAAAAAAGTCACAACATCAGTAAGTGTATGTAAGCTACTTTAAGACGTCCTGGATTAACACATTCCCCCGGCGTCGCCTCGACTTATGGAGCACACAGCATTCTCACCTCGTAGTTAGCGCGACTGAATGACTAAACAGGGTGTCCATATTTAATCACCGCGCGGTGGTATCGGTTTAATGTGCGGGGTGTGCATGCATTATTCAGGGCGCGGAAACTTGGCGCAGTGCTCCGGTGCGCATAATGCGACCTCGCCGCTACGTACTGCGCGCGGCCGGACGTTCACGTGTTAAAATTACAGTGACACTTCAGTGACAGCGGTCATGGTACTACCTATGTACTTAGAATTAAAAAGGCCAGAATAAACTTGGTGGAGGCTTGAGGAGGGAGGTAATGGTACGAAATGAAAATATATCTACAATGATAAACTGTACAATATTAAAATACGCCACGAGAACTTTGAACTAGCTGCGTTCCGTGGTGTTACGCGCGATTAAGAATTAAATATCTTAAATTTTGTAAAATAAAACTGTTACTCCTCATTACGTCAGCTATCGGCCAGTGAAACTCCCGTCACATTCGATGGAGCCGTTCCAGAGATTAGCCGGAACAGACAGACAGAAATTGTAAAAAATGTTATTTTGGTATATGTATATCGTATATAAATTCGTATGCATGTACTAATAAGCGTTTATTTTATTATTACAAACAGACACTCCAATTTTATTAATTTGTATATAGATACCGCACAGCTTCGGATACTTCGTATTTCTGTTTTCACTATTTCCTATAGTCCAATGTACATGTTGGAATATGTAAAATTCCTTCATTCAGTACTCCCACTTAAGGCAGGAATAGAATGTGAGACGACCCTTGCAAGGACCTATTATTACTAAATTATGAACAGCCTTTGCGGCTGTTCATAATTTAGTAAAAGAAGCGTTTCAAAGAAATAACTGATATGTAAGATGAAATGAGAATTTAGAAAATTCCCGGATTGCCCCTTCTCGAGTCCAATCGCTATCCCCAGGGGTCGATGAATTATGGTCAAGCTGGGAGCCGCCGCTCCGTTTTTTAGCGTCCCGATTCGGCTGCAATCCACGTATTTAATTTAGCTATTTAATAAATTTACTATCTGTATGGCCTCTCCCCTGAGTTCGGTCCGCTCGTTTGTAGCACGTAGCATAACGAGGGGGAATTTATGGTGATTGTAATCGTTAAAAGCCGTCTATTTTTGTTTATTTGGCAACATTGCGAGGAATATATAGATAGAAGAGGTATCACCGATATCTGGGAGAATCCCACAAGGTGCTTTACTGGGGCCTATGTTTATTTAACTGTCTGCAAAGGATGGAACGAAATGATTATAAAGTTGTAACTTTTTACATACGCACAAATTATAGTGAATGACTAATTTATACATATTAATCCGATAAAGGAGAAACCCATTAGTATAAGTAGAACGCTTAGTTTTCACAAACATTACATGAAATTATGATTTAATAATTTTATTTTAATAATTTATTAATTAGATAAGCTATTTGTTTAAAAAATCTCATCCGTACAAAGCGTCAACAGCCTAATGGTCTAGAATACGGTGGCAAGTTCAAATCCACAATTCTAGTATTGCCGTGAACCACCTCCAAGCACAAGATAAACTTAATTAAAATTGTTACCAAGAATGCTAGTAGATAAATCTTTATCTTAACATATCCGTGAAGCATGTCTGAGACCTCTTTCGCGGATCGAAATATTATAAACGTTACAAAATTGCAAAAAGCATCGTGATGTGAAAGCTTGGGAAGCTAGCCTCTGACGTGAGAGATGGACGACACTACAAGTCTCGCTTCCGCCTTGAAGTCACGGGAGGTTCATTTGTTAGTGGTGTAAGTGTTTCGTTGTGCAACCACGAGCGCTATTTCAATGTCAGTGACAAATTAAGACTTGTCGGTGATTGAGGTTAACGTGCTGTTTATAATTACATACGTTAGTAACTTTTTAATGGTCATAAAGGTGTCTACTTTAACGTAACATAAAATTAGCGCTATCGTTATAGTACTCTTTGAAATAATGGAACACGATGTCACGGTAAAACTTTTAATATTACATATTTAGATATTATAATAAATGAATCTTTATTTTCAAAAAACAAATGACATCAAAGATCAATAGTGTTTGGATCTTCTTTTAAGTATAAAATATACTTGTGCCAGAAGATGCAGCTCTTCGTTAATCATATGCTATTGATAATAAAGTTAATTAATATAAAATAATCATATGTACGTGTGTGTGTGCGTGCGTATTCATATGAAATTATAATAAGAATGTACAAGAAAGAGATTACTGTAATTTGGATCGTAATATTACCTCCGTATCCTCGTAGTCCAAACCTTTTCTTGCAAGTAACTATAGTAAAGACGCTTTACAGTCGTGCCAGTTTAAATCATTAACGCCTAATTTCCTGTCTACTTCATTATATACATAGCTTGATAGCTTTCAATATTAGTCACTGAAAGTTATGGTGGTGGTGTAAAGGTTATGACTCAGCATAAATGTTGCAGAGAGTCTGCAACGCTTATATTCTGCCAGCACCTTAATTCTAAAGCAACTCTTCTCAACCTCTTATCACCATATTTATACAGGGCAAACTCTTTCGAACAAATATAACTCAAATGAGTTTAAATACATATGAACTGCTTCCTTCATACATAGACTTAATTAATATTAATGTAAGAATATTGCGATAGAGCTGTCTTATTTACTCTTACGAAATCACAATTAGCTCACACTTGTGAATGGGAAGCGCGCCGCGTCGGAAACTGCCGGCTGCCGGCGATATTTGTCTTTAATTCTGTACACATTAGACAAATGAACGTCGCCGCTTTTACAGTCCTAACTCAATTTATTTAATGCATGCCATACATTACGTCGTTACAGTTAACAATTCACTACAATCCACAAACTTTGCACGGAATTCCGCAATGTAAACAGTGAAAACGTGTAGCACCCATCGCCGGGAAACGGAGCCGGGCGACTGATATTTATTTTATTAATAAATATGTTAATATCTTAGGTAAGTGGCATGAAGTATGCATTATTCATCGAGCTACCTTGCTCCGTTGACATAGCCACGGATACCGTCCATGCAAATTCAATCCGCCGGGATGCGTCCGGAATTATCATAATTATAAAGTGTGGTTTTTGTTTCTACACCTGCGGGGAAGTTTAATACGAAGTTTGGCCGACACTTTTAGTTTTATACAAACCCGTCATCGCGGCAATTTGCAATTCAGATGGGAAAAGACGGTGGCTCATCCGCGAGTTCTGCGGACCCGTTTGAAAAATACACGGCTCCAGCACTTTTTGGTTGTTCGCTTTTTAATGTTACACGAATTGAGTAATCTTTTCGACGGGAACGGGGGAACTTTCGCGACTATTAATCACGTCAAAATGTTCGATATATTTTGCGCTGTAAAATTTGCGGTTGTGTGCTTAATGGATTTCGGAGCAAGTTTGCTGCTTTGCGGGATTTAAAATTTATTTTTACAGTGCTACTACAGTATACTACAGTATTTACATTAATTATATATAAGTCGAAGGTCGAAAATAAACGCACTATAATTTCCTCGGTATAGACAAAGATTATAGTCGCTAACCTAGCGCTAACTTTTGAGCTTTTTCGGTTCTGTATACTTCTACATAGGCTATTTCCCTTGAATTAATCAACGATTGTGTTAATATAATATCGTTTCATTGAATGCAGCGGGGCTTCAATATAACTCGAATTTCGAATCGACGTTTGTTAATAACAGTATGAAAACGGGGTGTTAAACGTTTAGCGATGTTATGTGCCCTTTTATAGTGCCATCATATTGTAAATACCTACTAGGCCTTAAAGTGGGCCCTCGTAAATACGGCCTTTGAATTGCCCGAGGCCCACCGATCCAATTTTATGACGCACAGAATTGTCATTTACGATTTATTGGCAGATGTGACGATGTAGAACCGAGCGTAAAAGTTTTAAGGGAGCTCTTTGTTTATTGCATCGTCTGATCCTGCATGACAAGGTTTTAAAGGAGTATTGACCATTATTTAACTTTTTTTGTTATTCATGATTATCGTGTATTTTTTCTGGAATAATAGTAATAATACAGTTCATAATAATAGTTCATAGTAATAATAATAGTTCATCTGACTATCGCCTATTCCTAGTGACTATACCTATATATATATATATTACGAGACATGTATGTTATTGAGATTTTCACCAGCTTCATCGCCTACAAAATACAATGTACTATTATTAACGCATGATAGTAGAAATTGTTCTCGATTTTTTTTTAAATTAATGGAATGTAATTTTGTTTATAAATAAATGGTATTATTGAAATTGAATAAATACTATATTGACAAAGTTTAAACGAAAGACAGAGAGAAACAAGGGACTCTTATTATACACGATAATGGAAATTATAACTAACGATTCAGTACTAAAATAAATTCAGAGTCTGATTGTGCAGTTGTATGTGTGAACTTGAAGAACGTAGTGAAATCAAAATGGTGTAGAGATGGGCATTGGAGTTGAAACGCGATGAATGAACCTAAGATTTAATGGATACATTTTTAATGGTTAATAAAGAAAATCAATTTATCAAACAATTGGAGAAGGACGGAATGTTTTCAAGCAATTACTAGGAATCTTCCACGTAATTTATCCACAGTTAGTACGCTTCAGTATCAGAGACGGACGTAGCTATGAATTTACGAAAATAATTTCTCAGTACAAATCGTTTGGATATAAATTTAACTTTGTAAATTATGTTTATTGATACATATTATACATATCAAAATCACGAAGAAGACGATAGTTCAACCCTGAAACCTTATTCCGTTTTACGACTGCGACACAAATATCACAGAACATATAAATGTACCAACGACCCCGGTTTATGATAGAGAAATAAATGTAGAATCGAGTAGGAAACGAAACGCAAGAATTTCTATAGCGTATGCGTGTGACGTACTATTTCCAGGGCCCGATTTCTGCGTCCCAACTGCCAATCGGAGCGAAGGGCGCTCGCTCCGCTATTTCCGGTGCGCTACGACGTTCGCGATTTCTTTCTTCCCGCCTCTTGACATGGACAAACTTAGTGCATTCATCACTTCAAATATGTAGACCTTCAAATGTAGAGAGACGGTAAATTTATAATCATGATTGCACCATTATGCTGTACTGGACCAAATAAATTCTAGAAGTTGTGTCGAGTTAAATGTGCTTAGTTGATTTTTAAAAACATGATAGTAAAATCCCGCCCAAGCTCGTCTTTTTGCTCGGTGCTAGAAGCATATCACACGCATTTCAGCTTTTTAATTTGTCTTTCTACAAAAATGCGATCCTATGTTCAATGCGATCGTCATTGATTAAATTGAAGTATTAGCTCACATTTCTATGAGTTGAAGTTACAATATAATAACCAACGTATAAATATTTCTGCTCAGTCTTGAGCACAGGAGTAAAGTAGCGAGCCTTTCGGTTTTCACAGATTTTTACAGATTGCATTTTTGAGAGTGCGCTCAGGAACTACATAATCTATTTCCCCCATACCCGTTCCACCATCGGACTTCAAGACGCACTGCAGGATTTTATCCTTTTGTTGTCAACATCCCTCAAACCCGAATAAAGCGCGTTGCTTCATCTTTCATTGTTCATACAGCAAGGGACTGGAATAGTTTGCCCGCGTCTGTCTTTCCGATTACAATGTGGGTATTTTCAAGAGTAGAGTGAATAAGCATTTACTAAGTTAGTGCGCCTTACCATCCTAGATTGCATATCCACTTATCATCTGGCGGGATCGTAGTCAAGCGCTTGCTTAGAAAGAATAAAAAGAAAAATTATAATATTTTTTGTATAAATTCCATTGCCATGATTTCTTTTCAAGTCGTATATCTATATAAGTATCTTCTTCGAGAAACGATACGATTTTACAACATAAAATGCACAGTTTAGTGTACTTTTAAAAACAAATTTTCTGCGTATTCTCAAATTTCTTTCACAGATACAGATATATAGATAGATATTTATATTGGTAATTATAATAATCACACTCGCTCAGAGCTCGCATTAATCACTTTTATAACTCTGTACCGTGTCTATCACGTTGAAGATCTATGTAATAGGCCTGTGCAAGGGGATGTTTTAGCAAATGAATGCCGGCGTGAAGTCGACGAGCCGCTGAAAAATGTTAAGGCCGCTTTTCACGAAACGCCTTCAGAGTGAGTGTGAAAGATTTGTATTTTTTTCTTTAAAGGAAAGATTTGCATGTTTAAACGTATCGATCTCGTGGTTTTCCTTTGATGAAGATTTCGTTTTATTTTGTACGGACGACATGTCTAAAAATGGACTAAATTATTTTATGGAAATATTGTTCATTGATATATAAAACAGGCTTCCTTAGGTTCGTGTAGTATTGAGTAAGACTATTTTTACTTTACTTAATACGATCTACTTTACTTAATTAATTATTTAATACGATTGATCTCTGCCTGCTGAGGTTCAAAAGAACCAAGTGAGGTTCAAAAGAACGCAAAAGTGTTTTAATTTTTTAACACTTTATATTTCCCGTATTATGCCATAATACATATAGCATTTAAATTCTATACTACAAGCTATTTACACATACTGGGAGAACCTCTAGTTTGTAACAATTTATCTCGACTAAAATAAATGAGGATCCCTAAAAGAACAGTTACATATCAAATTGAAATGGAAATCACGTATTTACATTTTCCGAACAAACGCCCTCGAATCTCATTCAGTGAGGCATATTAAAACCAAAGGTAAACCGTCCGATTTGTAAAGATTCGTGCCCACATTGAAATCCCTAACAAGTTGTTTGGAAAACGTTTTTGCATAGGCAAAGTTTTAATTGGCGGATTAATACGCAGCCTGTTAATAACCCACGGGTAAGAACACGCCGCAGCGTTTATGAATTTTGTTTCACCACATTACGAGTTATTTCACTAAATTTTGTGTAAAATGGGCCTTTAGTAGTCGTTAAATTAGTTAAATATATATCATTATTATTTGTATACTAATTTACACAGAGCACCTTTAAAAGTGACTTTTGTCCCAAAAAGATAAACATTAAAAGTTAAAATTTGGAATGTACTTGATAGAATAGAATAGAAAAAAAACCATTTATTCGACACGAGAACACAGGAACATAACAAATATAATTTGACAAAAAACATCATTTACATGTCCCACTGCTGGGCGCAGGTCTTGTCTGCAAAGAGAATATAAGGGCATAGTCCACCACGCGGCCCTAGTGAGGATTAGTAGACTTCACGTGCCTTAGAAAATTTTTCTAAGACATGTAGGTTTCCTCACGATGTTTTCCTTCACCGCTGAGCGTTAATCAGCACATAAAATTGCAACAATAAATTTATTGGTGCCAGCACCGGGGATCGAACTCGAAGCTAACCGCCCGGACACTGAGCCACCACGGCTCTTAAATTAAAACTGAGAAAAATTAAAAAAAAAGCCCTTGAACCGAAGAGGGGTTGGCTCATCGTACTGACGCCCGGCGTAAGGCTATAAGTCACTCAGGTAGAAACTCAAATAGAGCGGCTAAGACATGTAAAAAGGAAAATAAGTAACTATACATTAATAGTATTAGAGAAAACTATATAAATTGCTTTAAATATTTTAAAATGTAAAACACTTTAAACAAGTTACGGTAATTAACGAAACTTAATGCAATCAGATTAAAAATAGCCACCTGTAGCGATTCCCAGTCAAATTTTTAAAGTCGTACTGCGCGCTACTTAAATAAGTTCTAATGAAAACCATTTAACGAAATTACCCTCGTTTTGTGCAAATATTAAAGGACTGATTGAGTTGAAAACTTGGCGCATTACCTCCCCGGCGGAGCTTGGGCCCCTTGATTGGTACACTCGAGGAATTTGTTCTGTGACAAAATTAGACCATCAGCTAAGCATTCGCTGCGAAACTTTCCCGGCTACGGCTACCTCGGTGTAAATATGACAGGAATTGTGTTTGGATTAATTTTGAAGTGTGGTTTTGGTGTTTTGATTTGGCTGATCCTAATTCAATAAGATTTTCATTGAAAACATGCTTAAACATCTACTACACCCCGACATTTTGCGGATCTGCTCGTAAAGTTGCCTGTTAAATTATCTGCATTACACTCTCGCGACGGATTAGTATGTATACACTAAACAGTTTTACAGTCAGTCAACCGCTTTATATAGGTTTCGGGTTCAACTGACTGCCAATATTTCATATGCTAACGTCAACAGCTCAAGTGTCCATTGCCCAACTCTCCTTAATTACATCTGATCCTACTCTTACCATATCGAGTAAGCCCAACTCGGATATTAGTTACACAAGATAATACAGTCAATGCTCACGTGATTCGCCCACTGAATGAGGGGTCGACGGCCTATCTCATTATTAGAAGGAAGGCAGCGCACCTCCTCACCTAACACATTTCACTTAGGACATTTCCTGTTGGCGAGCGTTTGTGGGCTACAGTGACGTAAGGTAAGCATGCTCGTTGTCACTTGGGCAAAGTTGGCAAATGTGTATCAATTGCTATCCATTTTACGCCACTTTTTACAGGTACTCGCAGAATTCCCTTGGTATTTTTACCCACCGCAAAACATAATTCTGCCGATGAACAATATCATAAATACAATCTTATATTTCGGGGTTATGAGAAATTAAAAAAAATAGCACCGTTATGTTGCAGCTGATCATCTCTTTGAGTTATTTAAAACAAAATGTTTAAAAATATTTTTACACAAATAATTTTTCAAGCATTGTTAAAGCTCGACGCTGTATTTCAGCTATTAAAATTAAGATCTTAAATAAATACTTCTATTAAAATCAGTAACAAATTTCCCAACCTCAGTATATTTAAATAAAAACCAATCAACCTAATAAAGTAACCCTATGGCAGTTTAATGTATGTGAAGTTATTAATTTGGACCCGGGCCTTAACCTTCCTCCATTAAGAGGCTGTATAAGGCATCCCATGCCACACCCGACCCCGGTAAATATCGGTTTAAATAATTTCGCATGTCGTGTTCATACGAGAATTATATCGTAGATGTATACATTTGCGTAGCGCGATGTAGCATGGTTCATTAGGTTCATTAGATTCTACGTGGAAACGGGCTGTTTTTCGTAGAGGGATTTTATGTTGCAAAGGCTATTTATTTTAAGTGAATTATTTTAGGTTTACTTTAAGAGATTACTGACATATATTAATACGTTGTTAAAGATGATAAAACATTCCAGAGGGTTGTCTGTAAGGATCGAAATTATTTAGTGTGTTATAGCTGCACTGTTTTGTGTACTTATACGTACCTTGTATGACAAATATTATACCAGTCATCTGGTCATTATTTTATTTAAACAACAATAAGCCGAGTTTGGATTATTATGTTTGAGTTTGACATATACAAATTATCTTGTAAGGCTACGACTACCTTATACTACGGTGCTCTATGTGCTACGGTCGTGTCGCGCGGCTGCTTGCAGTACACACGAGAACTACGAAAACTCTACGTATGTGAAATTTCGTAGACTTTTCTACGGTACCGCCATATCTCGTCATTTCGACAGCTCTTTATTGCAACTATTATAACTTAAATACATTATTGATGAAATATAATAAACTTCGGGCTTTTGGGACCAAGTACATTTGAATGGAAGATTTGAACGTTGACAGTCAAAAATAGAAAATAAAATTGAACATTTTGAAATCGTTTTAAGTACTGGTTGTCTTCGATCATGCATACGCCATTATACGTGGCAGAGCTATTAAGATCATGGACACTTACATCCCTAGTCCACTTGCTTCATGGATTAATGTTTTTGCCGCAAAATATAACTTATCAAAATAAATGTGGTGTTTGGCGTTAAGCTTATCCCTAACTTTGTTACCTGATAATCACGTAGATGGGATCAGCGATGAGTGAATGAGTTAAAATTTTACCGTTTATGTTAGACAAAAATTTAGTTTGTGAATTTATTTTGGAATATTAATAATTTAGAATGGAAATTGTTTTTATAAGATTTAGAGCAATTTACGTTTCTACGATTTTAAACTATACAGTAGTATGTATAGCTATTGTATAAATCTAAATTGCCATAAAGGTACAATATATAACTTTGTTAATTTCCCAAACTACCTTCAACGAAGCGCGCATGCACGAAGAAAAGTTTGAAGGAGTCTTACCTGAAATAAAAAAAAATACGTTAATTTATTTTTACTTTTAAGTATATATTTTGACATCCTTGTAAGAGAACGAGAGAAGACAATTTTAAAAAATATTTCAATTACCTGATCATCCTTACCTACTCTATAAATGGCTTAAGCGGGGAGTATGTAAATTTGTTCCCGATGAGGCGAGATCATCGCATGTGCAAGCACAAACATTTGCCCTGTTCCAACTCGTCGATGGACCAGTTACAACTTGTTTTTTAAAGCCTTTAAGGCGCCGACAAACGCCTTTTAAGGTCCTGCTTCCGATGTTGTTTTAAAGCGCACCGTACACTAGGCTGTTTACGTTCGATCAGTCGGGGTAAGGTAATTTATCGAGAGACTGTGTTTCTAAGGAGTGGAATTCATGGAATGTTTTATATATTACATAAATTGAATGAAAATATATGCTACAAAGTATTAAAACGCTAATGTACTCCTGTAATATACCCATCATGTTCCACTTGGAGGAATCTAACTCATATAACAAAATGCAGAAGTTAGAATATACCGTCACTTCTCGCCAATATCTAATAGTACTTCTCCAATTGTACCGGCTGGCTTTGCTACAAAAGAAGCTGCCGTAATGACTCTACTACTTTTACAATCGATCGCTTTTGATAAAACCCTCCATAATAAATTATACTATTATAATTATTTCCTTAAAAAGATCTTTCGAAAATAGTAAATAATCAGGTTTTTAAACCCAAAAAAGGACTAACTACAGACATACTAAAACGATACGGTAAGTAAAAATATTTTCAAAAAAGGGTCGGCTAACGTTTTGTATCACTATTTACACGGTTACGGTTAACACTAAAAACACACTGATTGTTAATCCTATCCTCGTCACCAATTAGTAAATATTCGGGAGAATAATAGACACGTTGCACTTCATCGTGCATTCAGAAACTGAATTATATGTACAATGACGGTGTTAAGAATTAAATTTAGAATAAAATATCGAGTTGAATTTGTTCTGACTGCTACCTGATTGTTTTAACTTATGTACCATAAGCTAATATGGAAACGATCACTATTTGGCTCCATAAGAACGTTACTCATTAGGAACAAGACATAAACATTTGTGGTTAACTACCACCGGAAGTTCATTGTTAAAATGAAATATCTACATAAAAAGTATTCAGAGTTAAACTACATGAAATAAAAAGGAATATCAAGTCCCGTTCCAATTGAGTTAAACAGTGCATACCCGAAATAGCGACACAACCAATGCAAATTAATTCAACTCCCAATGACTATTAATTAACTTTTAATTAAGCAATAAAACAATATAGTAAAAATTCATTGATAAAAATACGAATGGGGCCAACATTTTGTCCTATCAACTGGTATCGTCGTAGATCGCCCTTTTATTTTGTTAATTGTAGATATTCTTTTACAAATTACCCGTTATATTTTGTTACGGGTTTCAGAATTAACTTCTAAATATGACGTCATCAAAATCACGACCAGAATAAAGATCTCATAAAATTAATTAAGTATATATAAAGTTAGTAACAGCCTGTACGTAGATCCCATTGTTGGCCACAGGCTTTCGATATAAAAAGAGCATCAGGGCAGGCAAGTACCATTAGTTATTAAAACCTAGTCTCGCCTAGCATCCTATTTGTCGATGACGACTTTGTGATAACGGCTTCAACCAAAAACTGGCGTGCGACCAAAAAACTAATAGCACCAGAACATAGAATTTGCCTGAATTTCATGTCGAAATATATATGAATTTATAAACACTGGCAATACCAGCACTCGAATGATGAAAAAAAAATATCTAAAACTACAAAGCCGAATGTTCCCTACGAGGGGAGGTTTGACTAAAAAGGATAAACACGTTAAAGGGTGCCGTTGACTGTTGGCAATCCACAAAGAAAACACTTATGAACGTACGCGGGGGTTAGGGTACAAAGTCAATCGAAATTTTCGCAAGCAATTTCTTCTCTTAAGGAATATGCTGTTGAAAGCAAGCTCTTATAGGGTCTACTAAACTGAGTTTAAAACAGTTTTAACCGACTTCAAAAAAGGAGGAGGTTCTTTATTCCACTATAAGTTTTTTTATGTGTATGTATAGTCCCATTTGTATACTCACAATTTGGTCCAATTCCGATAATGATATAAGTGTTAAATTCGCACATCAAGTATGTGCGCCACAAATGGACGAATAACTCAATACCATGCGAACCTATTTCGATGATTATTTTTTTATTGTAATGAATGTACTTAAAGAGGTTGGTTCGGTTCAGATTATTTGTAATTCGTAGTATTCCTACGAATCCACACGTAATAACGTTTAATGATTAGTTCGATTTGAAGTCGGTTTTTGTTTTTGCTAGTAAATATACTTTTTATACAAGAGAAACTATTGCAAAAATTTGATTAAGAAAACAGAGCATCTTGATGGCCGGGTAGTAGTTAGCATTTATTTTATTCTATGGTCGTTTATTTATTTTGGCATTTTTTTTATGACTTAATAAAGTTAGCTGGTTACAAATTAACACAGCCTCTCTATTGCAAACAGCACAAACCACCACTTTTGAAAGTCTCGTCGCATAAAAAGTGATTACACAAACTTAAAGCGTCACATAGCACAGACTAAAATGCCACAATTCCTTAATCCAATAATACCATACACTAAAAAGCCTTATTATTTCTAGGTAATAATTCTTTTGGCTGAGACATATTTACACGATGCTCGTCAACCTTAGCACGTTTCAAGCAGTAACCTTACTTAAACTTAAAAGCTACACCAAAACGTTAAATAAAACAAGTCGCAGACATGAAAATATGAAACATCGCGCAGAGGGAAGACGTCTACTAATTTTGTAATGGAATTGCAGCTTGTTAGCGCACCACGCGCGGCGAATACATGCCCGCTACGTGGTTGGACAGCGGACGGTTGGGCGCCACTGTCAGCGGGCGGATAAGCGGGGCGCTTCAACATTAAGTTTAGCGAATCATTTACTTATTTATAAGTAAAATTGTTAATTATTAACATATCAAACAAGGACTAAAATGCACATTTGACTGTGGGAGAAGATAGCAAGAGAGAGAGAGTTAAGAATATGTATATCGAAGACACAGTGCAGGTATGTCTGTATGATACAGATTGTAGGAGCAAGAGATAGCAGTGTGAGCGCACGTTTCCTTTCTCTATGGATGTATTCTATCATTAATATATTTTGTGTATTTAGCAATAAAATAAGAAGTTTTTCTTGAGTCATGTTAAATGGCTAAAGCGCACTTGTCTTTTTTAATTTATTTATAGAAATAAGTTTAATATCATAACTGTAAATATATTCGCTTGGTTACAAACAGTTTTATGTATTTACTTATGTCATTATTTCAAATAAAAACTGAGAACTAAATGAAAAATGAAGTGCTTACATATTAAAAATACTTTCACGTAAGACTATAATCTTATCAGATAACTTACGCTAGTAATAGTTACTGCATGTGCAATAATACATACATAGTAAAAACTAGCAAAATCAATATCCTCATTTGTAAATATTCGATCTTTATCGCGTATACGATCTTTTTTCAATATTCAGTGAGTATGTTATTTTCTCAAATTAGAATCTGTGGCAAATTATTGAATACGATATTTTTCTTATATTTAAACAGTATTTTATGTTAAAAGGTAGTGCTTCAGGTCAAGCGGCCAAAAAACTAGGTCCCTCAATTATTGAATATATTGATGAAGTAAAAAATATTTGTATAGATGTAAATATTTTTTTCTTCATTAATATACATTAGGATAATTTAATTGATAAATAAAAGCTTCATTCAAATATTTCAACTGGTATTGTTATAACAACTGTATTGTTAAATATCTATTTCACTCGCTTAATAACTCGCTTTCAAACGGGCCACACACAGTGCCGTAGAACACGTGCCGAGCCCGAGGCGTCCGTGGATTAAGCGGGTTATAGGCGCGGATATGTGGCGGTTTTTCTTTGTTAACAATTACAAGTAGATATAAAATACCTCTACTTCATGTAAAAATAATGAAAATGAAAAACGAAGTTATTTGACGAGGAGTTAATAGAGACACCAATTTCTGAATGATATTACGAGTAGGAAAGCCTACGCACGAGCCCAACTAAGCACTTAATGTGAACTAACTTATTTTAAATTAAAGTATTTTAGTCAAATAGTAACATTTTATTAAAAACGCTATAATGCGTCATTAATCGTAAATAATTTATAATTAAACGTAATTAATAATACATAATTAGTTTATTTGTCAAATGTTTTGTTCACTGAAAGTTATCTTTGAAATAAACTCGTACTGAAGATATAATTAACGAAATAACGAACAGTTTCTTTACGTAATTAGATTAACATGTTATAATGAACGAAAAATTTATTGGGAGAGGAGGTAACCGGAGGACCCGGGCCAACTTTGATCTCCTAATTTAAGCTCATTTAATACAGTTCGGCTCAAGTAAGCCAATTTGCGATAAACACTCTTTAAAATGTTTCGAGTCGACCTCCCCGGGACTTGAGGACATTCCGCTCAGGTGCTCGCGACGAATTTTAATGGGACCTATCATCTGACTGCTAACCATTACAGGTATTTAATCGACCGTTAAGACCTAATGGTTTAAGTTTCCTAATGATTATTTGAAGTGTGATTTTTCCTTAAAGTCTTGCATGCATTTGAAGAATAAAAAATAAAATAAAAATAACCCATAAAGACTTAACCCCAGCTAGGTAGACAGAGGCAGTTAGTGTCGCAGTTACCTTAAACCGTGCACAAATTTTGTCTAGCAGTGAACTTTTTCGGCTGAAATGATGATCATGATAACGATTTATGGATAATATTTTTTTAAATAAATAATTTGTGATTGAAAATTCTATCCTGTCCTCCATCCATCCTGTATCGTACAATAAAATTGGTAACTAATGTTACGTAATGTTACGTAGTTACCATAATTCTATATTTTTTCATTTTATTTTTAAAAAATATATCCTTTAAACTTAAAGACTATTAGAATGTATAATTAACCATAATGTTGACCAATTTTGGAACTCCCGTTATAAAACAATTAATGAAATTAGAAACGAATTTGACCATTAAAAAAGTACTTATATCGCAGGAAGGCTTTAGCAAGGGAAATTTCTATTAAAAAACCCCAGGAAATAAATCGAGATAGCCATAAATTACTTTTATTTGCCCGAAGGCGGACGAAATTCACACAGGTTGGTAATTTAGTAAATCACGACTTAAAGCGTAGGCTTCTAGATCTAGTTAAGTCCTTGCCGTTTGATATCATTCAGGGCGTTATCACGCCGTGTCACGGCAGCCTGTGCCCGACGTACACTATATAATTACGTCCACTGGAAACTTTATTGAGGAAATAAAGCCATTAAAGTGTTCTTGTTAAAAATATCACCAGATTTATATCAACGCGGACCACCCCACCTACTAACTATGCGAGAACTTCAAGTCTCGTGCATGTTCCTGTACTTATATGGTCTTAGATAACATAGACATGCTTTTTTAGTACAAGTATATTTACGTGTAAAAACAAAAGGCGACTTCACATAGAATAGAATTTGTCATAACACGAAGATTGTGTAAGATACCGTGCCAAATTTTTAAGCTGGTTTTTTGTTTGAACTTATCAATAAAAATATAATAAATTAAAAAAAAATGTCGAGTAAAAACAAAAACCGACTACAAATCGAATTAAACGTTAAACATTATTACGTGTGGACCGCCCACTTTTCAGAATTATAGTAGGAATTACGAAATAGGATAAATCAGAACCTAACCAAACTCTTATATGGTTTTGTCATGGGTGCCATCCTTCAAATGGACGAAAACAATTTAAAGGGACCACATGGGAAGCACCAGCTTTCAGAAATCAGTTCAGCCAGTCGAGTTAGGAGGTGGCAAACATAAAAAAGCAAAACATACAGACGAATTGAGAATCTCGTCCTTTTTTGAGGACTGTTGTAAATATCAACGCTGGTTTAAAAAAAATACTAATAGATTTTTAAACATAAAAAACCTGAAAACTGGGTCGAGTAATAAATATAAAACGAATTGTTAAATGTATACATGATATAAAAATATATATGAACTCGTAAAAATTTACATCCGCGCAAAATGTACATTAAGGAACAAAGGCGCTTTGGATCCAGTCACAAAGTGAGGTGCAGCGATCATTATACATTCATAGACGACTGACTGTGAAAGATTCTTTGGGCCTTCGCATACTTTCTCGGATAATTTTCAAAAGTGTTCGCGCTTTAGGAGTCTACCGCAGCGTAATAATATAATGGTCTATATCTTAAACGTGGTGGAAATCTGCGGCGCAGCGGTCGAGGGCCGATTCTTTGACTCTAAAGAGATAGGAATATTCAATCGTACTTCCGTAGTTTATAGTGTACATATTCTGTGTTGTTTAAAAGTCGAGTTTAAGACGAAATAAGTGCTTTTATACTTTCGCGGTTCAAACTCATATTTACGACCCCCTCTCTCTCGCTAAAAGGTTCATCGGTAACGCAGCTGCAACAAATCTGCTTAGCCTTGAGCTAGTTTTTTCAAATACATGTTGAAGAGTGTGAACGGGAGAAACAAGAATTGATTCCCTCAGAAAAGTTGGTTTTACTGCCTACAAAGGCTAGATTATAAATATGTGAGAGATTCTATTTAATATACTTTAAAACATATAGTATGTTATAACATATGTCTTTCCTTCCGATTACAATGTGGGTATTTTCAAAAGTAGAGTAAATAGGGATTTACTACGCTAATGCACCTTGACATCAGGTGGGATCGTAATCAAGCACTTGCTTAGAAAGTATAAAAAAAACATTTACTTTTAAAAGTTTAGGTATTTTTAAAAAGTATTCTACCAGGATCTCATTTAAGAAAGGGCGGAGTGTTAAAAGCAAATTAGAATTCCGCGCGTATTTACACAAACGATAACTTAGCATTACTGAACAGTAGCTGAACACGCTAATAATAATACACGAAAATATCATCCCCATTCCCCATTACCAAGCGTTTTACTCGGCGCGGATAAATTACAACGTTATGAATAAATTTCACATAAAACTGCACCTTTGCAAGGGGAGGGAGATGGACTTACGCGGCATCCTGGCCGTCGAACAGGGACATGCGACACGGCAAGTCGTAATCCAAAAATTTCATTAAGAAGTCTGGCGATTCAAACAGTTCGCTGATATCCAGAATATTCGGGCGTACTTATTAAGACGAGAAGCGAAATTTCTTCAATTCCGCAGGATCATTTTAATATAGTCCAACTTTGGGGGTGCAATTATGCGAGATATCGTCGAAGCCATCGGAAGCTTCCCGATTCCTGATAAGTCGTTAGTGCTTCATTAGTACTTCTTTCAAATACGAATTTACTTTAATTATTTGTTCAGTATTAGAATCTTCAGTCCGATTTCTCGAGCAAGTAGAATTGGAAATAGCATAGTCAGCTGATGCGGTCAATGTACCTTGACCAATTAAACCAACTTCGTTAGTCTTAGGGTTTAAAATTATACCACCAATATTAAGATTTGAAAAATAAATTCCAGTAGCATTAGAACATTGGATGAATAGCGAGTGGAATTGTGGAAAATTAGATCCGTGAACCCTTAATTACTGCATCATTTAGATTACAGGTGTAAGTGTCATATGAAATCCACGTATCTGTAATCAAAAATTGCGGTTACACTGCAGTGTAATTTGATAACGTCTGAAACGTGGGCGGAGTTCATAAAAAAAGGAACAGTATTTTAAGAAATCTTTTTCAGTCTGTACACAAATCCTTAAAAAAATTCCCGTCCCTGACCTAAATCCCATCCCGCGCAAGCTCATTATTCTAAGTTGACGTCTTAATCAAATTGCGCTGTACGGAAAGACCCGAGTCATACTCTTTCAGCGAAAACAAAAAAGCGGCCACGTAACACACCTCCATTAATTACATTCATAATTTTTTTCGGTTAATCAAAAACCTGTCTGACTTTTGAGGGTTTCCACCCCGGCCTCGCATCATTAGTAACCGCCAAAATTGCGCCTACAGAAGTTGATTTCAGTCGAATTTAATTCAATTTACAATTAAAACGCTCCTCTCTGTTTATTTTTTAGGGTCGGCTCCTAATTTGCCCAATGAGTTTCGACGATTGTTTTTCTTATATTTTTTTCCATTCGCGTTTTTATTTGTCGAGGACGTATGACTCGAATTTTTATGAGGCATTTTGTTTTATTGTTTACTTAGTTCGTTAAGTTGGTTATTTGCTTTGCAATTGCTACACTGCTTAGTAACTGTTGGTTGTTTTGCCCCTTTTTATCGGATTTTCTTTTGTTTGCACGCTTTTATTACAAATATTTATTTTGCAATTTATTTTAATGTTTCTACTTTAGAATCACATTTCTATTTATTTTTTATTCCGTACCAGCATGGAGACGGTTATAGCCTAGCGACTTACACTGCCTGGGGTCGTTTGGGTGACGTTTGAAGTCACCCAGATTTTACCAGAGTTTCGATAAATGACGATAAGCTCCTTCGTGCTTCCTGCTATTATTGTATCTACTACTTAAAAGGACGTATAGCTTCACGGTCCATATTAAGATGACAACAAAGTCAATTATTTTTAAATAATGCAAAGTTTCGTTTAAATTAATGCAATAATTCCCAGGCATATATTTATTAGTCATTAAAACCAATTACTCACAAAATTGTAGCGAAGGCGCATAACAACTTTGAACAAATCTACCTCCTTTGATGTATTTAATGGATACTGATGTGATACAAACACATTCCCGATGCCGGCAGACGCACTAACAGAGTTAGAGTTTTTGGATGAACCAACATAAAGTATTCAGTTTCTAAATGCGTACCCACGACCACACACTTGTAATGCTCTCATCCTATTAAAGGAATTATCATATCAAACGTGTTCGAGGCATCCGGCGTAAAAAAAGAAACAATCATTCAAAACCTTTCATCCTCTTTATTACAGAAGGGGTTAAAAGCAAACCGTTACAAATTACTAGTTACGCCAATTTAAGCTTTACGCGTCAGTTATTAAAGAATATATCGGTCGCAAACTTAATCTACGCTATAAAAGAGAGCTTTCGCCGCGTCGCAATCAAAGGTCCACCCATTTAAATAAATCTAGATTTGAATGCACAATGGGATTTTAAAAGGTTGGCCACATGCTCGTAACGTTACTGGCGATTTGCCAACAATGCATTATTATCTTTTATGACCCATGGGTTTTATTTTTAATTTGAAAGACTGCGGTTACAACCGACAAGTGGTCGAGCGTAAGCTATAGTTTTTTCTGTATGAAGAAAACTATCACAATGCCTGTATTTATCGTTGCGGGAATTTTACGTTAATGTTAATCATTTTTGTAATCTAGCTGGTATATTTTAATGCATTAAAATCTCGGTATAAAATTATTCTATATAAGCCAGTCATTAAGTAATTTCTTTGTCTTTTCTATCTACTACATGGACGAATCGACTTTGATATCTTTAATACAAGAGCATATTCCCCTATAAAAAGTATGCAACTACTCTGGTATTGCGAACATCACATATCTGTAGGTGAGCCATTAATGGGAAAGTTGTGACAAGTATAGAAAGATACGTGTTGATGGTTTGGGCATGAGGAACAGATGAAACATTCTTACAAAATCAAGTGTTAGTATCGCTCTGTGGGCGGATATACATTTATTGACCACATTGATGTAATACTGTATAAGACTGTATGCCATAATGTGTTGATTGGATACAAACGATGTAGGTGTGTCTAAAGCGTGCAAAATGAGAAATTTCTGCTTATCCCTTTTGAACCATCAGTAGCCTAATGGTGTAAGGTGCGGTCTGCGAAATGTATGACTGTAAGTTCGATTCCCCTGAATGACTATTGACGTGAACACTGAGATATACATATAATATATATATGCTGTAACTTCGATATTGATATAAAGTCGATAATGGTATTGAAACAATAACATTCACTTTTAATTATTAATGTAATAGTACCAGGAACCAAATCCTAACAATATCTTAAGCTTTGTTGGCTAAGCTTATATATTTGTATAAAAATAATGCAATCAATCTTTCTTTTTAAATAACGGCGTAAGTACTTTTTTTTAAAGACACAAATTAATAAAGGCCTTAATGTGCTTACAGTAGATAAGGCCGAGTTCATAAAAATATATGACTAGTAAAAAAGTTTTTACACGACCCCGCTCGTTGAATGGCCATACATTAGACTGACGCCGGCAAAAATTATGAGCTTTACTTTTGCCGCCGACAAAATTGGGTTACCGATAGCTCTGTAATGAAGTGCTGAACTTTCAGGTCATGTGTGGCGCGGAAGCCTTAGCCCGGGCGGGTGTAATTGTACTTGATATACTGAGCCTCCGAATCCAGACGCCGAGGGTAATGTGCGCCCTCTATAGTTTTAATCTTCTTTATTGCCGACCCTTTTGCGAACGTCCCGGCTCGTCGGCCAGGTACAAATGGGTTCCACATTGAAAGTGCAAACGGTATTATTCCGTTTTAAATGGGATCGTGTATTAAATGTTATATAATTTATACTTAGATTTTTGTACAAACTCTTATATGAACGTTAAATTTAGATATTTATGACATTTGACAAATAATTGAATTAGGCCTGTACTGAGCCGTAGTAGCTGTGTCCGGGCGTTTGCCTCCTGTTGTATAATACCATAGTATGCAATACTATATAACACAAGTGCTGATTAACCATGCGCAATGGAAACCCCGAAGGCCGCGTGGTGGTCTATGTCCTTATAATGTCTTTATAGAAATTGCCCGTGCATTTAACTTTAACGTAGTTGTAAAATTAACGGTAGTTTCAATAAGAGTCAATTTTAATTATTTATGTAATAGCATCTGTGAACAGAATAGATCATATAATACAGTCGCCATTTTGCAAATTATGCGTGTGTCAAATCTCAGGAAGATCTTTTTGATCTTCTGCAAGCAAGTAATGAGCCTTTTTTGTTTACGGGGAGGAAATCTTCAGAAGATACCCCGCCTTCTGGGGGGAAAGCGGGGGTTATGTGGGGTTCTTACCCACTAAAACCTCCCCGGTGGCCCTTTCCTCGGTGCATGACGAGGGGCTCCGGGATCTCCAGTGGAACGCTCCGGAGCCCCTCTGCACTGTGCTCAAGGAGAGCACGTCCCGGGGGAGGTTACTCCCTCCCCCTGTGCCCTCGCAGCGCAAGGCGACACGGGCCAGCCGATGTCGCCTTCTTCCCGGGTCCACTTTGGTGGACGACTCAGGCCCCCACCCTTGTCGCCCAGTGAACCCGAGGCCCCTTTTAGTCGCCTTGTACGACAGGCAGGGGATACCGTAGTCTTATTCTTGAGAGCCCAGAACTACAGGGCTGAAGTAATGAGCCTAGGTCAACGGCTCCACTCTGGCCGGAACGCTAACTCAAAAAAAATGGTTAGTATAAATAATAAATAAATAAAAAAATTATGGGTACAAGGATGCTGCTTATCCACATACGATAACAAAAATAATAAAAAAAATAACATCTGTGAATAACTTAAACATCCGCCTGCCGCTATGTTTGCGAGATCTCTTCCATAAAAAAAGTGTACCGTCTGTATCTGACATCTAACTTTTGCGTCAAGCCAAGAGAAATGTCTCTTTAAGCGTTGGCACGTTGCAAGTGAAGCGGAAAGATCCAGTTCCATCGTTTCTCCAGCGTGATATTGGTACTGGAAGTCGAGTCATGCAAGTAGTCCGACGTCTATAAATCTCACAGCTCATGTACAATGAGAGATGATTTTTCAAAGCAAAACCGTGGGGTGTGCGAGCGACATAAACGCAACAATTAATTTCGCGAACGTCTCTTGGCCTAGTCCCGTGGTGCAAGTGTAAAGTATTGCGCGGTTTTAAAAATTCTTTTATTATCTTAGAACATATTTTTTTATTCCTCTTCTATGCCTTTTCCCTTTATTTAGGATCGGCACTCCTCCTGTTGCGGCGCCAAGACAGACTCCGAATCTCTATTTTAGCTCGTTGCACATCTTTGGAAACGGTTGTCTACCACGTGGTCTGCATTCTAAACTATTCCGTATAACCTCTGTTTTATGTCAAGAGTCGATTAGTGGGTTAAAAATCGTAACCATATGTATTGCTCTTTGATAAGACTTTACCGTATTTACGTACCTAAAGAAGTAGTAACTGGTATATTTACGAGTAAAGACTAAAAACGAATCAAACATAACGTTTAATGTTATAAAATATTACGAAATAGAATTAATAGGAGCCCATACAAATTCTCACCAAACTACCCTTGAATTACATTCGCTACATCGATTCCATTGTCAGTACTCAAATAAAGAAAGAATCTAACTTACAAATAAAGAAAGAATCATCAAAATCGGTTCACCCAGGGCTAAGTTACGAGGTAACAAACATAAAAAAATACAGTCGAATTAAGAACCTCCTCCGGGTCGGTTGAAAAGAAATTCAGAATTTATTATTTGTGTTTTATTTACATTTAAAAATGCGCATTGTCGCTTTTAACTTAGAGTCACCCGACAAGCAAACTGGGGCAAAATGGTGAGACATTAATCTTTGGCTCACGCGAAAAGTATTGTATAGATTACGTGGGGGACTAAGATGTTTGCCCCGGCTCCTCTCGTTTGCTAATCAGGCCAAGAGGGGATAACACGGGCAAATAATGTTAGCTTGCTATTAGGGCGGGGATACACGGGCGGCAACGGCCTCGATGCTGGTTTTTTTTTATAAATTGTTATTAAAATTCAATGAGTAGATCCGTAGACCGACATAGACCACCGGGTAAGTTGAAGTGGCAGTGGGCAGGACACGGCGCGTAGAACAGCTGGCCGATAGGACCAGAAAGTTCTCGATTGCAGACCATGGACCTGCAAGCGTAGGACAAGGTGGTCTGACCTCATAGAGACCGCAGGACGTAGCTGGATGCAAGTCGCTTACAACCGGTCCTATTAAAAATCTTTGGGGGAGGCCTACGTCCAGCGCTGGATGTTTTGCCGCTGAAATGATGATGACGTTTCAATTTTGATTTTGTTGCATAAAGGATCTTGTACCAATCTCTGACTTTGGAATCGACGCTACAATAATTTACAAAGGGTTAAAATATATTATTTTAGCTAAAGTTCATTGTTTGTTCTAGAGAAAGTTCCTTTATCATTCAGGCGACTCTTAGTGTCGAGAATAAACGTTGATTTAGTTATTCGTGTATTTTTTTTGACGAACTACACAGATTGGCCAGAGAAGCTGGCCTTGACTGACTTGACTGGATTGAGAGGTGGCAGAGCTCTTAGGTCGCTTAGCCTGAACCTCTATCGCTAGTAACTCGACACAAGGGTCCCCCCGGTGGGGGGTAACCTCGGCATGGACGATTACTATGTTACGCGTAAGCATTCCGATCCGAGGGCGCCCGAGAGGGCCGAACCACGACTCGGTCGGTTGCTATTTCACGGATAATCTAAGGGACATTCGAAAGCTAAACTAACTTTGAGTGCCACTTCGGGAAGTTATTCGTGTATTTGTGATTTTAATATATGTGATGATGCCGGCGTATACATACAGGATGTATATGTACATAGAGGAAGGTGTATAAATTAAGCCTTATTTCTTTTGTATTTCTTCTAAAATGTTTTAATTATAAAATGAGATAATATTGATTGCATTTGACTATTTAAAAATAATTTAAAATAAATAGCGTATGTCACGTATAATCGGCTTTTTTAAAACATCAGTAATATGCACTTGAAGATTTCTCTATGCTCAAATTATTTTTCAGTTTAAAAAGTCCTTAACCCATAATTATTCGCTTTTAGCATAATTATCTT
Organism: Meandrusa payeni; assembly: GCA_029286785.1. Classification (NCBI taxonomy): domain Eukaryota; kingdom Metazoa; phylum Arthropoda; class Insecta; order Lepidoptera; family Papilionidae; genus Meandrusa; species Meandrusa payeni. The sequence goes on from JAGSMX010000013.1 coordinate 10,353,551, forward strand.
TTTGCCCGTTTAATTTTAATATAAAATTCGGATTAATTTTGGTTTTTATGTTTTTTAGTTACATTTAATTATTGTGAATTGTCCCCGTAAGTAGTAGTTGTTGCATGCTGTCTTCACCTATAAATGCGATGGCATTAACCATGCAACTAGTTCATTGTTTTAATATTTTCGTATCGTAAAAATGTGCATTGTATTGGTGTGAAGAAAGATGATTTTACATTCTGACAAATCCTAAAAGGTAAAGTCTGTTTTGCTGCAGATTTTTTAATATTTGACCAGATAAAAGAAGCGATGGAGGAATGTAGCTCGAAGGTTCTGTTGTTATCAATGAGAACGTCTGTTTTGCGGTAACTTTGCAAATAAATTTATTCACATAAATATTTACGTGAAATACAAAAGAACGTGATTGCGTCAGTATGTCACTGCCTTTATACCTCAAAGCTCGTGCTGGGCGTATAGAGAGATTAATCAGACTGCGGTATGGATCCACATTAAAGTAAATTCTAAACAACATGTGTATATAAATTGTCTTAATGGCCCACAGAGGGGTGGCCCGATAGGGGTAGATACTTATCAACCCAAGTTTTGTCGATTATTTGAGTTCGGTGTACACCTATTGCGTACTCTCTTACATTTTAGTGCATGATTTACACGAGTTTGAAGTTTAATGTACTTGGCGAGCGGAAGTTTCCAAGTAATGTACATATCTGTGGATAATAATAACTGGTAATGGATTGCTGTGATCGTGTATACTTAGCTCTGTTATATAAGAATTGTTCCGGATATACGAGTAGTAACCACATTTACTAAATTCAAGTATGTGTTTATGTATAACAACTCCAATGATTATGGTTAAACGTTAGGTTATAGATACGTCCACTGTTTAACCATTTTTTCTCTCCTTTTTTTCTTTTTTTTTAAAAAAAAGCAAGCTAGCAATTTTTGTTTTTTTTTTCAGAAATTTTACTAACATTCTTGTTAACCATTCCAACTAAGCTTAAGCTAGTGCTAGGAGATGGTTCACGTCTATAGTCGAATGATGGACTCGAACCTACGACCTTACGATTCGCAGACCGTACCCTAAACCATTAGGCTATTGACACTTTTTTAAAAACTATGTCGAGATGGTTATCAAGAATATTAGTAATATTTATGAAATAAAAATAGTTAGCATTCTTGAAAAATACTAAGTAATCCTTAGCTTATCCTATATCTTTTTAGGTACCAAATGTGATAGGGAATGGGCCCATCATCATAAACCTAGCACTAATCTTAAGTAATTGATTTTTTTTGTACTTTAAGACGGAAAAAGTAGACAATACAATCAGATCGAAAGTTAAATGCACAACCACCACGCTACAATTGCCTATATCAATAAATATAAAATTAATAAAGCATTGTTATTTTTTACAGTAACAAGAGATTCGCTTTGTCAGCGAATAGGTGTAGTTCCAGTTGTCAAGGCGTCATCTAGCGCAAACTGCTACAAGCGTTGAAAGCGCCAATTTTGGACGATTCAGGCGTGAAGAGCAGTCCGAAGCAAAAAGGCGTCGCTCGCCGCTGTTATTCTACTATTTCTCATTTGGCTTTCAACTAAACACGGATGCTTCTGACGTTGCGGCTTCGTAATATCCTGTCCGCCCTTCTCCAGCAGTGGGCGCGCTGTGACTCTGTGTCACCGCCGCAATAACCAACTGATTAAAGCCCTCGTTGTTGGAAAACGCGGCTCGTAGCGACACTTAAGTCTTTATTACGAAAGCAATAAAGGCGATAGGAAAAGGTTCCGGTAGAATTAAAGCGTCGAAATGAAACTTTGGACCCTTTCGGAGGTTCTGTTTGTTTCGTCGACTTGGTGTCTACTTAATAAAAGGTTGCGGGTTGCGAGTCGCTGCGAAATTGCGAACTTGCCTTTTGTGAGGGCCCACCTTTTAAACGAGTCAAAGAACTTATCATTGAGATTGGGCATCTTAGAGAATTATTAGTTATATAAATGGACATATTTCTTATTTATGATGTAATATTGCCGGTAATACATAAAAAATAGGCAAAATATATAAACCTTCACGCCTTTGACTCCAGAGGCGTAATTAGACATCACAAATTTATACTTTGAATGACTGGTTCATTGGACTCGGATTAGTAATCACGTGTTAGCTGGCAACACATGGCACCGAGCGATTGTTATGCATAATAACTACTTCCAATTATATCTGAGTGATTTACCTGAACCTTATTGTATCTTTAATTCATAATTAATAATTTAGTTGATCGTCACATGAACTTGGCATTGTAAACAATAATTTAACTTTATTAGTTTGTAATTTGACTTCTAATTAATTTTGTATAAAGATTGTGAGGGCGCGCAGTTGTGACGGTATTCGTTATAATAATTCTCTGTACAACGTTACGCTGTCTCAATGATGGGAGTGTATTAGTTATAGGACTATTTCATTCCACAAAACCTACAATTATAACAGACGTTACTGTTCGTCAATATATTATGGACGTAGTCTACTGCTGCACTACTACACATTCAACGAGAGTGTTGCTACTACAACACTTTCTTCCATATATAGTAAATACTACCCCGATATATCCGTACGCAAACTAACAGAAATCGTGAGCGTCCGTAAAAGGGACATAAAATAAATTTTCTTATCAGACTGACCTATATAGGTAGTATTAACCTAAAACAATGGCGGGAGCCCGCCCGGCCCGGGCCGACCTTTAATTCCACTTGATTTCATTACTACGGCAGTTTTTGTGTGCATATTAGTAATAGTACGATCCGAACGATCGCGTTTACGTGTCATAAACTTGGAGTCAGTGCTTGTCCATGTATAAGGTAAAGTAGATTACATAATCTATACAAATATATAAAATTGGTGTCTGTTTGTAATATTAAAATAACCCTTTTTACTGCAAGCATATGAATTTTTTACAATTTTTTTTGTCTGCCGGCTAATAGGTAGATAGATAGGTTAATTCTTTATTGCACCAAAGTATATGTACAAAGGCTTAAATATGCTATTTAGGATTTTCTTCCAGCTCACCTTTAGTAGTTATGCGCAAGCTAAGGGTAGTGCCGCTAAAAATAGCGTTTTAAAAATATTATATACATAGATAAATATACATTTACATTTACATATACATACATAGATACATGAATATAAATATAATAATATAGATATACATAGAATACATAAGCGACAATATATATACCAGTTTGTAATTTTCATTGTTTGAGTAGAAAGTATTCAGATACACGCGATTTAAAGACATTAGTTGACGAAGCCTCCCTAATCTCAAAAGGCAAACTGTTCCATAGCTTTATAGCTGTACAGGTAAAAGAATTGCCGTAAAAATTTGGGTGACATTAGGGAAACGTTAGAAACGGCTAATCTCTGGAACGGCTGGACTGATTTTGACGGGACTTTGACTGAAAGATAGCTGATGTAATAAGGAGCAACTAAGACCACTTTATTAGAGAAAAAATGAAATCAAAAGTTTTAAATCGCGAGCCAAACCGCGGGGCACAGCTGGTGGTTTAACAAAATTTATGAAACACGGTTAACAAAAATAAAACACTTAAGCCTTTTAAGAATGTCCGTCGATTTATATAGCTCCGACATGCTAACCCCCAAAAGATTCCGCCATCCCAAATGACGTCATCAAGTGCGTACACCTCGGCACTCGCGTGACGGCACCGCATTAGGCCAATGAATGGAATTGAATCGACGACTCGAGGAAACGGTCGTCGTTGAAATAATAAATAATCCCAACTAACTAGCTTAATGGGTCAGTGACCTTGGACCGGATTTGATTTATCGCTTTTTAAAGTTTTGCGTGTAAAGGAAACTATATTTCTATTATTCACAATGTAATGAACCCTGTTATAAAGCTAATCAAATTAGAGCAATGGGGGCTAGAAATGACACGTATTTCGTTTGTTACTAGAGCTTTCGTTACCGAATATCGTCTCGTTTCTTGAAGGTCCCCAAATCGTACTGGTCAATTGATAATATCTCCAGGGACGATTTGATGTGATATCTGATTTAGGAGCCTCTCGGACTACGGCTCGATCTTTATATAGTCGAGTTACAAATCAGAGCTAAGCTTTATACTAACTATAACTTATCTAACGTATTCGGAAAGTCCTATCGGCTCGATTTCGTAATAACATTCTTAAATGTATGATCACGAATGGTGTTGCCGTTAATAATAAAGAAACTTAAATAAAAATGTTGTAAAGTCAAGAACAACCAACATAAGGTTTAGTACCTTAATGTATTGTACAAGCCATACTAAAAGAATTACGTAAATTTCCAGTGCGCTAACATTTCACCGCTCGCATAATAAACCGTACCAGTTATTTGACACAGAGCGACAATAATCGCGCAAAGTCGTACCGAATATTAACAGCACTCAATTGCCCGCAATAAAACTAAGCTCAACCGTACCACAATAATTCCTTTACAGCGTGGACATAATAAAGTAGTCCGTACCAACGCATAAGCGGTAGAGTGCGGTCGAAACGACCCCGCTGCGGACTGTCCCGGCTCCCGGCGACTTCAAACTCTGTTGGAGAGAATTAATCGGGTTATTGTGGCAATAAATACAGAGGCGTCTAGTTTGCGGCCTGCTTCGGTCAGATAAATCAAGCGGGCCCGCACCGCAAGATGGCCCGTGGAACACCCTACTTTCTGGCGTTGATTGGTGCGAGCCATGAGACAGTTGGAGGTAAATGAAAGTAAAGAAAATGGAGCTGCCGATTTAGTTTTCTCATATTATTTCGTAACTGCAAAGATTTACAGGTACCAGATTGTTTAGCAGTATCCTTTTCTTTGAATGTTATATATTAACAAATTAAATGACACAGTTAAAAATCCAACAGACATGCACGTGGTATTTTCTTTTGGGAAAAAATCTCGTAGATCAATTTAAAAAGCAAAACGTAAGCTACATAAAAATTTACAAAAATATTATAAAATTGTTTTTTCTTCAGGAAACATGCGCGTGACAACTTAATACGTTTCCAAGCTTGAAAAACAGAACCGCTTGTTTAGAGTTACATGCCAAGATGTAACATTAACATCAAACATATTTAACCAACAGTCACGTTTTATTACAATAATTAATAGTGTTTGTATATATTTATGTAATATATTTCAATACAAATTAATCACTGATGTTACAGGGGCAATTAACTAATCTTTCCACTATACCTATGTTGATAATAATTTATTTATTAAAACTTTGTGATTCGTGTAGCAAGAAATATAAGATGGTGGAATGTTCAATGATCTTATCATCGAGCATCACTCGATCCTTCATGTCCAAACCAATATCGCGGTTCTATAGAACGAACCTCAAGCTCACGCGTGCTCTAGCCGTGTTGTGGCTTTATACGCAAATTCTTGACTCATTACAAGTTCTTTCCCGTAACCTTCCCTACTTACTGAACTCTCCCCTTGACAGCATTTACATTTATAAATTGTCAACATATAGATGTTTTGATTTATCAAAATGTAAATACAAATATTACATACGTTACCTCGAATATTTTAAAATTAAGATATATACTTAGGACGAATTGTTGTTAACTTACGCTTTAGAATTGATTAAAAATATATACTCTTTTTATTTTTTTTTTTAAACATGCACAATTAGGGGAACTAGAAACGCTTTAACCTAATATATTGTACCACACGCCAATGTTAGGTGTAACACTCCAAGTTGGAAGGCAGGCCGCAAAGGGAATGGCGCGCGATATATGGCCGAGCACCGTCCCCCGGATATACTTTGACAAGCGTACTCGTGATAGAGGTGCGAGTTTAATGGTAGGCCATTCCTTAATTGGAGGCTGTGATTTGCAGCGCATGGAAGTGGCTGCATTGGTCGGCCGACGCTCTGCGGGAGCTTCGGTGACCCAATTAATAAATGCTAATTAGTTGGATGCGAAATGTTAATTGAATGTTTTCGACGCGTTAAACGCTATGCTACGCTACACCAGCGAACTCGAGATTCTAATTAGGCACTTGAAAAATAGAGGTAAAAAACAAACGATCGCGTTCTTTCACGGATTTGTCACTCTTCTTAACAGTCTTCACATTTCTACTACTCTGTTCTGTTAATGTCACGGATGCCTGCTAATAGATTTCCTTAAAAAGTCCTAGCTATACTGTGTCCCCAACCTGTACTGGCACCGGTTTTAACATATAAACTTTCAAATCTTTTTACCCTAGCGGGGTAGATAGAGATAAGTTTTCAGCAAGCTTATTAGGTTATTTTTATTTTTTATAATACAATACTTTTACTGCTGCCTTCAAAAAATAAGTGAAATATGTTAATGGGAATGGTGGACGGCTTAGCATAAACTGTCTAATAAAACTATCACTATTTATATCTATACATAAAGGATTCTCGCTAAACAAGTGTCCTATCTGAGGCAGATGAGTATGTTTATCATAGTAAGGTATTATTATTAATACATAGAGTAACTAATATAAAGAAGAAAAATGTCAGTCGAAATACAACATTCATCACAAACTATCAGAAACATCAGCGAGCTTTATGTAGAATATTTCATTAGAACTAATTAAACACTGAAATAACAAAACGCTACTCGAATTCCGAGATAACAGGCCGAGCACACTAATTTTACAGGCAATATACGTAAGAGCATTCATGGCATGGACATTTAAATTTGACGAGCTCTTTTCCCAGGCCTTGACAATTGTTTTGATGGTTTCCATACAATTAGCGACCCTACACTAAAATTTCCTAGTTTCTTATCAGGCCGTTTCATTAACAATTGAAATGGGTATGAGGATAAAAGGGTTGTGCCTTAGGGTTGCTTGTATTCTACGGATGTAGTATCGTGCACTGTGGAAATATTCTTATATATTTTGTGTCATCGAAATGCTTTCTTACATCAGGGTACGGTTAAGAAAAGTTAAGAGGTAGCAATTGCTTTTCGAATTTCACCAAGTGTCTTATGTACTCTGTCATTAAAGACTTTATAGTAATTTTATAGGATGTTAAATAAGCAAGGAAATTCCAGATATCAAGCAATCATCGTCGATATCAACTGCAGGTTGTGAAGTAGGAGAGGTGGATAGACATCAAAAAGGAATTTACAATGCAACTGTCTTAAAATGTTTTGTTTCTTAAACTAATTAATATACATTCACGTCCATTTTTCAGAAAGATCAACAGCGACCATAGACTTCCACTTACGACACGCACCTCATTCACTCTTTAGGCGATTATGGCATCTCCTTACTACCTCGGTAGTACGTTGCGTATAGGACTTCTTTCTAATGTGCTGTCAGTATTATTATTTACATTCAACATATTCTTTGTCCATTATATATTCGTTCATTAGTCTACGTAAGTAAATTTACTAGCAGACTTAGACTAGGTGATATAATAAGAATGTTAAATCGGTAAGTTAGACGCGACAAAGCAAGGAGAGCGCTTGCGAAACTGAATAAAGTTCCATCATGATACATTATGCATTAGAGAGTATGTAGAAGTTTTCGGTTTATAAATTTTCAAGCGAGAACACAACAACAGCACTTTGTTACTTTTATAAGCTCACGGCGTGATCTTAGCCTACATGTACGTTGAAGGATTCACAAGTTATCCAATGTAAAATATCAGATCTTGTTTACTAGACTAGACTGTTTACTTTACTAGACTAGGAGTCTAGTTAGTTACTGGAATGAATTTTTACAATGAAATGCTGCCGGTTAATACCTCTCATTGAACATGGGTTAGAGTCGGTCAAATTGAAACACGACAGAACCACTTTCTCCAGTAGTCTTTGTGATAGGAGATATTCACGCAAACTCATTGCTCAAGCAGTCCTGCTGGTCTTCGGAGTTTGTATTTTTGCAACGGGCAGTAAGCCAAAATATCAAAAAAGGACGATTTGTTGCATAATCTGTGTAGGATCAGATCTGAAGCCCTAGTGGAAGGCCTACTGCAGTACAATAGCATAAGATCAGGATTTTGCAACGCACGCGAGAGTGGTGGTGATCGATCTATGTTTGCAAGGAGTCAGCGTGACAGCGATGCTTAGTAGTATTTTAGCATTCAGAGACTTTGTTAATTTTTGTGAGAACGTAATAGTTAAAAGGGAAGCTGCTGAGAAAAATTGAATGTCCGGATCCCGCTCGAATATTTCAAATGTGTTAATAAACGACGAAATTGTGAATTTAAATGAGACCATGTAATTGTGCAAATAATGAAAAAATCTTAAAATGAAAGATAAAACTATTGTTTAATATATGAAATTTAAGTGACGATCTTGTTACAAAGGTGGCATTCCCAAGGTGTTAGGGATGGTAATTTACTAGCGGTTAATTCAAGCCATAATACGGGACAGTCCCTTAGGGTCGAAAAGAATTGTGGTGCGATTTGCATGTCCAGTGTAACTGCCGTCCGGGGAAGAGTGAAGTCCGGTCTCGACGATTTAACTAATGATGTTTTCCACTCGCCCTTGTTTGAAAGGATTAATAAATGTTAGAACTTCGCACTGCGTAATTAGTAGCCGTTTGTGAAGCGAGGCGGAGAGAAGTGCACATCGATGTAGTACGTTTCATTTAACATCGCAAAATGCGCAAGGAACCTTATGGATATTCAATGCTGCCATTCCGGCAGCTGCCACGGGGAACTGTCTAGAACAACCTAGTTAAATCTCCGAGATCGCCCGATTCCAATAATTTCATCTCGCCAGAGTCGACTTAAGTATCTACACTGTAAGTACCACGCTAAGAAATTGTATAACGAAAATAAAAGTTCTGTTATTTACCTGCTGAAGAAAAGACTTTATCATTATTTTCTGTTCAGATTATCCCCTTAAGTCATTACGCATTCGGTTAAACAAAATTACAACAGCTGGTAAACATTTGTACAAATGCTCGTAGCAAGTTTGTACAAAGTTTGATGGTGGAAAATGAAAATAATAATGCTCATTGTTTATGTTACATCTTCGAGCGGCGTGGGTTTGTTGTAATTTGCCTGAATAACTAGCGCTCCAACTTAAGCTACGAATTACGACTTTTGAAGGATGTTGTTGATTTAAATTAAACTTAACATGAATCAACATCATAAATTTAAAAACATGAGTAAAATCTACTATAGTTGAATATCAAGTTATGGCACAAAAAAAGATATAAAAGAAGTAAATTGGAGAAGTCTGAACTCTCTACATTCAGAATCGCTTTGCCTCGTGCATCATTATTCGTACAGCAAAGGTCTACAAAAGTTTGACCGCGTTTGTCTTTCCCTCCGATTATTAATTATTTCCCTGCGTCTTACCATCCAGGACTGCACTTAACATCAGTTGGGATCATTGGTCAAGCATTTAGAAAGCATTAAAAAAATACCAGAAGCAGGGGTACCGTGATATATTTTTAAATACTTGCAGCGTGATAATAAAATAAAACATATGTGGATTTTATAGCGTTTTAAAAATGGTTTTGGATACACGTGAGGGACCGAGGTATTCGACTAGTCTGGCCATGGTGTGTGTTTGGTTAAAGATGAAATTTTAGAAATCACCAGAAGTTATCACGAGTTTAGCTTCATGCTAGATAGGGTTTAAGATGTTTACGAGTACCTACATAACACATTAATAATGTTCCTTGCACTAGCGACCTCAATCAGATACACATCTTCGGTAACGTAACATAATAATGTGGTTTCTTTATTATCGCGAAAATAAAATGGATACCACTATTTCCAGGAGTAGATCGCGAAAACAGTGTTCAGAAAAACGTAGCTACTCGTATGTAAACTCAGACCCTTCAGTCATGTTTGCCCGGGGCCGTTCTAAACGCTGTCAAACCCTAAATTATCTCGGGGCAAAATTGGACACTCGTTAATTATAACTTCACCGCTACGTCCAGTAAAACACCACGCTTCAATTAAAAGACTTAGTGAGGAAACAGTCAATTCTAAAGACCGAAAAAAGCCATATACTGTTTTGTTATTCTCCTTTCTTCGTAAATTTCAGTAAACTCCAAATTTAAGAATAGTAATTAAAAAATTCTTTACATAATATGTAACCTTTCTGTATTAACTGCATAAAAACAACAGGAAAACCGTTTTGTAACGTTATAACTAGGTCACTGCTTTTTGCTGCCAAACCTGTTCACACAAGGCTCGTAGAATAAGGATACGGTATCCCTGCCTCTCGTACAAGGCGACTAAAAGAGGATACGTTATCCCCTGCCTCTCGTACATAGCGACTAAAAGTTGCTTGAGGTTTACGGGGCGACAAGGATGGGGGGCCTTTCAGGTCCGCTACAATGGACACGGCAAAAATACTGGAGCTAGATTTAATAAGTAAGAACTTCACATAGCCCCGCATTCCTGGGAAGGCGGGGTTTCTTCTTGAAGATTTCCCTCGTTAACAAAAAAATAAGGTACGCAAAGACGGACTTAATGCCTTAGTGGTATTGTCTACCAGTCAATCTTAGGTGATAGAGAAAAACATATTAGGTGTAATCACTATGGTAAAGAAAAGAGATACATTAAGAAATATTAAGATACATATACATACACAGTGTAACATATATGTAGATATGTACATATGGATACAAACCTATGCATATAAATATATTTAAAGAGATAATAAGCAGACATGACTATATCAGGGCCTTGGAATCCTATAATTTATAAAATTTAGTTATTTCTGTTATTAATAGAAATGAAATCAATCAAGTTTTGCAACGAAAATTTCAAAACATCAACAAAATGTAACACACACAGCTCGGTAAAACCAATAAGACAATAAAACGAAAGAAATGTTTACAGAAAGCAATTTGATCGGCTGTCCTTTTTTTCTGATTGAGAATTCCTTTACCTCGGCGCGGTATTGGACGAACTTTGGCCCGTGCAAACAACGGGGCTTCAAAGTATAAGACAAATGAAAAGTATAACTTGTAAGTGGAATTCGTTGTCTTAAGGCGGTTACAGAACTTATCATTTAGATTTTATAACACAAACATACATCGTGCTTTTAGAAACGCCCTCATTTTTTAAGCGTGTCGGGTGAGATATAACCGAAGGTATTACGAAAACTACTAAGAATTTGCTTAACTTATACGAATACTTAAATATTGACTTGTAGTCCAGGGAAAGGTTGAGAGTACGTAAGGTCACGAGGAAGCTCGCCAATAAGGACTGAGCAGGTTAATGCGTTAGTAAATGTCTCATCATCAGTAAATAACAGTACGAGGAAGACCGGCATCAAAGAGGAGTGGCGGCGTGTTATAATGCTTGCCAGTAACACCTGGAGAGATGACCACAATTACTCTGTTAAGAATGATACCGGCGAAAACGAAATATTTTATTTATTAGAGCTTATATCAAATCTGGCTATCTCTATCAGATTTGGCCGGCCCATTGCCACTTCAATTTGCATTACGGTGGACTGTATCGATCACCTTATTTCTCTGTCGGATCACCTAGTTCCGGCTCCGATCCCGGTAATATGTGCTTCATTATATTTGCATTGTAAATTATTAATTGTTTGGATAGTTTCATTGTGTTTAGTAACTTTCCCACTAATTCCTCTAAAACTGTAAATGTGAAAGTTGGGATAGATGGATGTTTATTAATTAATAACGACAGAACGGCTGAACGGACCCGGATGAAATTTTTCTCAGAGACAGATTATAGTCTGGAATAGCACATAGGCTACTTTTATTCAACCGACTTTAAAAAGGAGGTTATTGGTTTATTAATGATCTAGTATTTGATAGTTTAAAATAGTGTTTAAAAAGTGCTTCAAATTATACACTTGAAATTGTCTGACCGACAAAAATGACGATAACAATTCACGTAATAAATATGACTTTTCTTATCTGTATCAAAATGCTTGATCGAAATGTTCGCAAAGTTATTGAAATCATTATAATCAAAACAGGTAACATAAATAATCGATCCTTTTTTAAAAACCGTTAGTGTTCAACAATCTCATACCAGTTGTCCTCCTAATGACCTTTGTAACCGAACAATTGGTTGTACGGTGTGCAATACCAGAAATTAATTCTGATAGATAGAATTGTTTCGGATCAGTCGATCCGATAGGCAAGCGATAAACACTGCAGCTTGAAACGTGAACAGTCGAGAACGTAAAGCGTGCTTAGCCATTACAGGTTAATAATGATCTTGACTGTATTAATGTGTGTGCGGGAAATTAAACAAAATTACGGACAATAGCTAAATGACAGGATTTGAAAAAAGGAAGGAGAGTACTGATAAACCCAACTCACCTTATTTAAGTTTCTTCTCAAAATAAATAGCTAAATTTGTAATGTATACATAGATTTGTATGCCCAGAGATTACTTACTTACCCTTTTATAGGGTGGAAGCCTAACCTACTATGGTCACGGCACAGTCTACTTAATTTTTATAAGGTATTCACGTGTTTTTAATATATGAAATAATTAATAAATATGTGAATTACTTAACTCCTCATAGTATGTGTTTTAGATTACGTGTACGTGAGTGAATGAGTGTGGTACGTACTAAAGTAGTCTTAAAGTTGTAGAAATGATTTGGACTGTGTGTCTTTTGTTAATGATACCTGAATAGGTAGATTTTTATTGATAATTGAATGAAAAATAATAACAAGTTAATATATTTAAATTAAATTATTTCGCCACTCTATGAAATGACTTCTCAACCAGCCATGATTTCAACCTAGACATCGTTGTTAAAGATCGATAAACAAAGTCTTAATGACGTGATGTAATTAATCTACACATTGTAATTACCTATTCACTTTCCGGTTTCTTTCTAAATTCAGTATATTAAAACTTTCAACATTTATTAAGACCGAAATAGTCCTACACATTGGCAAAAAAGTTTTTTTAATCCACCGTAACGTTTATAAGAAGTCCCGTCTTCACTGCTCTCCTTTAAAGCGAAAAGGGAAACTTTCTTCAACTCCTTTAATCCTGGCAATGTGTTTTGTCGCGGAGACCGCCCATTGTTGCCGGGGAACTTTTTTCTTTTGGCAACTTTTTTTCTCTTTAATTTTATTTCGGCCTCCGAGGATTATCAGACGTCCTCGCAGTATTCACGAGACGACTACGACCGCGTCCTTTTATGTTCGGGGATCCAAGCTCTTTTATAGTTAAGATGGACTATTATGATGGCTCAAGAAAAAGGATAGACGTTTTGTATTGTTGTTTGTTAATTATAACTAATGGTCGCCATATAGTCGAAATTCGAATCTAACCCAGTGATTGGAGCATTGAAAACACATATAATTCACAGTTTGCGACTTATTTGGTGAATCTATCAGTCATTATTTATCATAGTAACTTAACCGTTGCCAAGGAACCAAATAATATCCGCCTGTGCACCAAACGCATGGTATGCCAAGTGGTCGATGATGTGCACCACATAATGGGCGACTGTGCTAAACATGAAGCGGAAAGGAAGTCATTAATAGATAGCCTTAAACTAAGGAAGCAACATGTGGGTGCCCTTTTAATGTTGTTGTCTGACCCGACCTCAGAAAGAGCGAGGAAGCTGGTGGCTATGGCCATGCAACATTGATGACTTTCTTTCTCGCTTCATGCGACCGATGTGTATGTATTTAGGTTAGGGTATGATGTATGATAATAATTCCTTCTTATAATTCAGGACTTAACAGGGTTTGGACAGGAGTAACAAGCTGTTTCTTAAACCAATCCAATTTGCGGCAGTGTTGGACTTTTCATTTGACATTAATGTCATTTCATTTATGGCTCGAAAGTTTTTTATATAGATTGGGGGATAGCAGACCCTTTGACCGCTGTCTGAACTTATATGTAGAATTTGGTAATTCTGAGACGTTAAAGTTATCATGTATTGTGTAGTTTACTTTAGATTTTATTTCAATAGCGACGACGTCCTTACGACATAATATCAGGTAAAAGTCGTCAGACGCGAAGAAATTTCCCAGTTATGTTCACTTTTGGAAACGAATTAGGCTCTGTGATTTCGTTATTTTTATTCAGTGGCAAAGTTTGTATTGTTATTCTTTTTTTGTCACAGCGTGGAACTGCTTTTGTTTTTTAAAATTAACCTTAAATAACATTTGTAAGCGCTTTCTTTCGTTGGGAGATTTTTATCAAAATGACTTATTCGTATAATTTTATAAATTTCGTTATCTTGAAGAAACGAGTCTTGTTTTTGTTGGACTTTGTGAATAACGATTTAATTTTTATCGTGCGGCCGTAAACTCTCTGAGAGCAAAGACTGTAACTTTTAAACTTAGTTATTAAGAACAAAATTTTATTCAGAAACATTAATTTTTTTTTGTCCACTATTATTACGCATTACGTTAAATCAACATGTTAATTATTTCTCGACACAGAACTGATCAATGTATGAATACTTTAATTATCGACATTAAACTTGTTTTAAGAAAGTCTCAAATCAAACTTGGAAATAATATTCTTCACGGAAGCGGGTGTCTCGTTAGACTAACGGCCCGTGTGTCGGACGTAAGGCGACAACGTGCCCCCTTCTCCCAGGGGATCTACCGGCCCCCCGTTGACCCATGCCAAGGCTGTCGAACGCAGCCGATGCCTTCGTTAAAATTGCGATAAGGAACGGCGATACACGGTTGATCCTTCGAGCCGGATCGGGCTACTTTTATGGCTGTCTGTGATCTTTTTTCGTCTAGTGACAGAATAATTACAAGTAATTTAAAGAATTATTATTTTTCACGACAGAAAATACATATTTTCCATAGGTTTTTGTTAGAATAACAAAGACCGCCTACCCAAATATTACTCCACCACCATATTATAAGATGTATATATTAGTGACATTATTTTAATTTCTAATCCACACAAATAAACAAATTTGGAGTGTCTGTCTCTCTGTCGGTTTGCTAAGCTCTGGAACGACTGGACCGACTTATATGTGACTTTCACTAGCAGATAGGTCATACAATAAGCTAAGCTTTTAGAAAATTCTAATGACATACAAGTATAATTTTAAACTTAAACAAGAAAAAGGAGCATAAAACGTTGGGTAACAATAACGATTTAAAATTTGTTCTTAATAAGAGAAAAAAACAAATTTAGAAAACAGTAAACAAATAATAGAAAGAATGTAAGTAATAAGAGGCAAGAAGCGACTTGTTTGCCTTGTATCCATACCGGCTGAGGTCCGCAACTCAATCGTATGGCCCGATGTTTACCTAGCCAGAGACATACCGCCAGAGCCCCTCGGCCCTAATCGGAGATATTGTGTTTGTCCCCCCCGCGTGGAGACGAAATGGAAATTCGTAATGAAATATATTTATCAGTTGTGACAAATTTCTGACAAAATCACCCAAGTATTCTTTGAGTAATACATTTATAGGCGTATTTGCTACATTTATAGAGGAGAATTCATTCTTACAATTTTTTTATGTGCAATGTTATCGGAGGCATTTGTGATTTTATGTTTACATGTGAATAAAAAAAATATTCTAAGCAGTAATAATGAATTCATTTCCTTTTTACGGAATTCATTTTAACAGCGACGAGAGCCCCCACCATTGCCGCATGTTAATCCGAGGTAGAGGTTAGCATAGCCTAATTCTATAAGCCCAAGACTAGCGGTCTGAAATTATCAAGACCTATGTTATAATCTACAATACCTATCTATCTATCTATATATTTCACATATAGTTTTTATTTCTTTAACAATAAGTGCTAGCAATATTTTTTTTCATAACTAACATTCTTGTTAACCGTTCCAACTAGACTTAAGCTTATGCTAG
Organism: Meandrusa payeni; assembly: GCA_029286785.1. Classification (NCBI taxonomy): domain Eukaryota; kingdom Metazoa; phylum Arthropoda; class Insecta; order Lepidoptera; family Papilionidae; genus Meandrusa; species Meandrusa payeni. The sequence continues at coordinate 10,369,339 of JAGSMX010000013.1, forward strand.
GAGATTGTTCACGGCAATAGTCTTACAGTGATTTCGAAGCTACCTTACGTTTCGCAGACTGTGCGCTAAACCATTAGGCTATAGAAGGTGTATATACTATTAGTGAGCCGAAAAAGTCTTCTTGCGTTATATCACAAAATTTATTAATAAGAGAAACTGAGATATGTCAGCGTATAAGTTAAATTCTTTCCTTCGATTCTATTCGATGTTTGCAACTAAAATGGAGTTACAGTGCAAAAGATATTGGATTCCACATGAAATCGTCGATTGTACCGGGTCAGGGCTGGAGGGAGGGGCGAGAGGGTGGCAGCGCAAACAGAGGTATGTCGCAGGTAAACACGATCTGTCAAAGATCACAGCATCCAGCATTCTGTTAGCTATAACAAGATATTTACTTCCGTAATATATTTTCTTTGATTAATTTTTTATTTTTATTAATTGTAGAAACATAACAAATACTAGATGTGTTAACCACGCTTAAAAAACTATTTATTTAAATATTTCTAAAATAAAAGTTACTCCATAATACATCAGTTATCTGCCATTGAAAATCCCGTCAAAATCGGTCTAGCCGTTTCAAAGATCAGCCGGAACAAACAGACAAAAAAATGTTGCTTGGTTTGTATGTACGGTACGGTTTAAAAAAAGTTATGTGGTAACAAACAGAAAAAAAAACATACAAACGAATTGAGATCCTCCTCTTTTTGAAGTCGGTTAAAAAGAATCATATAATGATGAAACTTTACGTTAAATATTAAATTTATGGCTTTGAGCAACTGTAATGCGAGACTGTTGAAGGATTCATTTTCAAAGCTGATTTTGTTGGTTGTATTTAAAGTTTATTGGTGGCGGATAAATTGTTTTGTTATTTTGATAGCCAGGTGGCTGCGAGGACCAGTATTATATAAATGTAAGAGAACGCCCGTGCGTCTTTCCATCAAAGAGTAGCTCATTTAATATGCTATAGCTCCATTTGCATTAACAGTGTAACTAAGTGGTTGGCACGCAGTGTGACTAACGATCTGATATGGTCGTGGTTTCAAATTCCAGAAGACTTCTTTCGATATTTTTTAGTACAAAGACTCACAAAAAATTTTTGACCGATGTATTATGAGAAAATAACCACCTAATTATCAACTGACTTCAAAAAAGGACGAGGTTCTCAATGGGTTCAAAATCGGTTCAGATTTTGTGGTCCCATTTGGTACAATGTCGCCCACGAGAAAACCATATATGTGTTAAATTTGCATTATGTGCGCGGCAAATGGACAAATAACTCTTTATTGGAAAGGATATGCTTCAAGGGTAATTTTAAGAAAGTTTGGTTAGCTTCTGATTAATTCATTTTCGTAATATTCTTATGCCTATCGGAAATACAAAGAGGGCGTTTGACGTTTTATTGCATTAGTAGTCGGTTGTTTTTTACCCGTAAATATACCTGTAGCTTAATCATCTCACAGTTCCAGTTATAATAAATGTTTGCAGCAAGATCTTTATTCAGCGGCACCGCACATTCCGCGCGATCGCTCGTTAAAGTCTCAATCTAAAATGGAATGTTTAATTCGTGCCAGTATTCCCACTTGAAGCTTGTTATAAACAGCCTTCCCTCATCTTCTACATTAACATATAAATTCGAAAGACAATTTCGCCGCGACGACGGAATCGAATGGGCTCCCTCAAGGCATTAATTCCGGGAAGCTACGCGAGCTTTCCTTGTTACAGATTAATTAATAACTAAGCAACATTTTAATTGCAAGTTATTTTTCGCGAATAAGGATGTTCACGACAATGTGGAGTAAGCTTGTGCTTATGTCACAAGAGAAAGCGTATAACGAAAAAATACATAATTATACATACAAAACACTGGCCATGTAGGTAAGCAATGGCACGTCTTTTAAACCGACTTCAAAAAAAGACGAGGTTCTTAATTCGTCTGTATGTTTTTTTTATGTTTGTTACCTCATGATCATTTTGATGATTCTTTTTTTTATTTGAAAACCTATGCTTCCCGTATGGTCCCGTTTAATTTTGGTCAAAAAATTCTAATTTTCCATTTCTTTTAAATTCAAAGATTATGGCATCCCTGAGAAAACCAAATAAGTCTTAAATTTCCGTTAATGTGCGCCAAAAATGGGCAAATGAGGTGATGGAATTACTGTATTTTATTGGAAAGGATGTATTTCAAATGTAATTAGATGAGAGCTGATAATTTCAATTTCGTCCGCGTGTAGCAAGTGGTAAAGATTTGATTTGAAATCGGTTTTTGTTTTTGCTCGTAAATATACTTGTTCTGTCGCATGACTGTTATTACATAAAATTATTGTGAGCTAGTTTGTGCACTACAGAAATTGAATGAATGATGAATAACGAAGAGAGATGAAGACAGTTTATGGTGCACAAGTGAATTGTAGTGACTTGCTTAGGTCTCGATCAAAACCTCGAATTTTAGAAACCAAAGAACATGTGAAGACATAGATGTCAAAGGGGCGAAAGAGGTACGTCAGCTATTTATTTCAGTAACTATAGCCAAAACAATTATGTTTCCGCTACCTCTTTACACTAAAACCGTTTCTTATTCTATGGTGTACAGAATTTCTAACAAAGTTTTTCCTCGACATGATAGCTGTCTCCGGGACTTGGACGATTGATCAACTTTCCATATACAGGTTACAACTTCAAGGAGGTGTATCATAAAAAGCTGTATAATGTCGTAAACCCGTTACCTGCGATATCCAACAGTACCTTTAAGTCCCGTTACTGAATTATATTATCTTATTAGTAAAGAGTCGATCCGGGAACTTTTCAATCCGGCGAAGTTAGCCTTCGGGCTAACCGGTATTCACAGATGAACACTATTTACCAGTATAAACAAAACCGACATCAAATCGAGTTAACCGTTAAACTTTTTTACGCACGGACTCTTTGCATTTCAGAATTATTGGACGAATATTACGAAATGGAATTAATCAGAACATAACCAAGCTACTCTTGAAGTACATCCTTACCAATAAAAAAATAAATCATCTAAATCGGTAGCCGTGATTCAATTCGTCTATTTGTAGCGCACACTAACACATATGGTTTTCACATGGATGTCATTGTCAGAATTGGACCACATTCAAATGTGACCATAATGGAAGCACCAGATTTTAAACAAAAAATCATCAAAATCAATTCACTCAGTCGAAAGTTATATGGTAACAAACACAATTGAGAACCTCCTCCTTTTTGAAGTCGGTTGAAAATAGAACATTAGAATGTTTTGCTACATTTTTTTTGTAAAAGCTGGTATCACTTTTTTTTTTTTTTTTTGTTAACGGGGAGGAAATCTTCAAAAGATACCCCGCCTTCTGGGGAAGGCGGCGGTTATGTGGGTTTTACCCACTAAAACCTCCCCGGTGGCCCTTTCCTCGGTGCATGACGAGGGGCTCCGGGATCTCCAGTGGAACGCACTGAGCCCTCTGCACTGTGCTCAAGGAGAGCACGTCCCGTGGGGAGGATTCTCCTCCCCTGTGCCCTCACAGTGCAAGGCTACACGGGCCAGCCCATGTCGCCTTCTTCCCGGAGTCCACCTTAGCGGACGACAAAGGCCCCCACCCTTGTCGCCCAGTGAACCTGAGGCCCCTTTTAGTCGCCTTATACGACAGGCAGGGGATACCGTAGTCTTATTCTTGAGAGCCCAGAACTACAGGGCTGAAAGCTGGTATCACTTACGATATCCCTGACCAAAATAAATAGATGTTGGCAACACATTTCTACGTTAAATTTTACCTCGTGTGCACGATGTACGGTTGTACCACACAAATCAATCCAAAATAAATCCAAATTCAAAGGTTTTCACCGATCAATTATTGTAAAACATAGTATTACACAATACACGTGCTTTTGGGACCTAAGTTTTAGGCGTCCTTTGTATTATTTACAGATTTCAATGCAATAGCGAAGTGATGTAGAGGGGTAAGCAGAGACTGCAGATTTCTAATTTTCGATGTAAGTTTAACAACGCTATGACAGCAACTTACACGAAGCAATAATATACCTTATTTATACGTTTTCTTAGTCCCAATTCTTAGTAAATTTCATCGTATTCATGTTAATTAATTTGTAAGCAACACCTAATGGAAGCTCTTCAACATAATCTCGCAAACTTGATTAGATTACCTGTTCTCATTTACTTTTTGAAATCTATACTTAGTTATTAGAATTAGTCTTGATTCGTTTTGAAATCAGATAGATATCTAGATAACAATAAGTTAAAATAAGTAAATTGAATTGCCTCTATGTAGGGCCAAACTGCTTTTGGTGATAATCTTAAGTTAAGTCACTAAATTAACTCACATACAACATACCTCTTGAAGTATCACCGAACTGATTGGGTGCTGGAACTTACCAGAGAGCGAACATAGAAATAAATTGCGTCGTAGATACTATTCCGGAGACAATCGACAATACTAACAAATTCCTTATAAAAGGCTACTTTGTTCCATATGCATTGAACTTAACAATGTTCTATTCAAACGTAACAATGTTTTGATTCGAACTCCGTACGGGCGTTATCCCGAAATCCACGGGAAGCACAAAGCGTTTCCGGCCGGGGCGGACTAACAATACGACGCGTCCCTGTATGCGCGCTGTCAGGGATTTTTTTATCACTATGACCTATCGCTTAACGCCCACGAATTTGAACTACGAATATTTATCTGTAACTATTGTAAATGTTTTTTTAAAGGGTACCCCCCCCTTATGACTATTTGATTGAATTTACGATTAGTCTGTAAAAGTTTTAAATCCAAGTAGTCTTCTATCAAGCTTCCCTTTGCGGATTGAGTAGAAAATCTTTTGATTAAATTTGCGCCCAATGCATCCTTCGTGATACGCGGATAGTAATTGAAGCAAACATTTATTTACTTATAGAAACTATAATAGATATATTAGATATTTTCAAACCATGGCATTTATAAAATAACATTTATAGGATGACAAATTATTCTGCCAAAATGTAGTCAATTTGTCGGAAAGCAATCACGCCTGTGACTCAGAGGGAAGGCAGAGATCACGGATTTCTATGGCACGGTCCTCACCCCTCTTTACATTTAGAAATCTACGCACGAATCTTCGGTTACGGATGCTCGTAACTACGCCCTCTCAGTCTGTGACTAATTTGGAATATATACCTTCTCCTAAGTCATCCCTTGACGAGACTGCCTTTTAACATTTACAATACACATTTTTTTAGTTTCTCTTACCTCATTCATCATTCTCTTTCCTTTTTTCTCATTCTTACAAGGATTATTTACACCAATTATTTTGAACTTTAAAAACGAAACATTTGTTGCTCGTTTTCAATTATTATTAAATTTAGTTTTTTAATCACTGGAAATGGAATTTTTGAGAAACTTCCTATTATATATATAAATAGTTTAGTTTTGTATGGATTCTCACGTTAAAACTGGCATTTGTGCCCGTTATATGTATATATGTATGTTGATGTTTACGTCCACATGTCACATATGGAATTTAATCATCTCGATGTAAACCTAAGACGATTGCAGCCTTTATCTCTCTCTTATTATTTTAGTCATTGAGAAATAACTCATGTCCTAAAATACCGATATGATGTAGAGGAATTTAAACCAAAAAAAACTTTCCCGTTTCATTTAGTAACACAGCTCCAATTCCTTCCTCCCCATCCCCTTATAATTCCTACATAGGGCCCGATCATGCACCTAAAACTCATTTTGTAGTGAAATAATAAAAACTCAAAAAACATTCCAGTTTTCTCAATAGACAACTACTTTATCAATTGACATTATTCCTATCAACAACTTGAGCGCTTACATTCCTTTATCACAGTCCATAAACAGTCCAAATTATAATGAATGTACACAATTTAACAAGACCTCTGTGTAATTCACCTGGCACTACCTACGACCCCTGCATTTACCAATTTACACCCCCGATTTTGACCCCACGCCGCGGGTTATAAATTTCACCTAACCGACTCGCCGCTTCCGTTCCGAGGCCGCTTTTAAAACGAGGGGGTTGTGCCTCAAGTTGTTCTTGTAAAAATATTGCCCCGTCATAAATGGTCTTAATAGCAGCCCGTGCGAGTTCCCATTGAAAGCTGTTCTGTCATCGTGTTGCGTCATATTTTTACTATATTTTGAATGGAAGTTATTGAAGGCTAAATCAGTCTATGAAAAAGTCTTTTATCCATTGATGAACCCATTTGATGTGTTAAAGCAAAAGAGAGCAGTAGATGGATATAGAAGATAATTCTATTTACTCTAAAATATATAAGCAAACATAAATAGAACTCCTGCGTGGTCTGAAATATATAATTTAAAACGTTCAGATGAAACGGTTGAAGCGCAATTGGACAGAAGTGTCAATACGCCAAACAAAATTCAATGAAATGTAATTAAGTTCACAACACACCTATCTACCTAACCTATCCAGTGAAATCCGTTTCAATCGAGACGCGCAAACATTCGAACAGAGTTTGATGCGCAAACGGCAAGGGTCTCATGCAATTATCTAATTACCGCGCATCGCGTTCAACATGGCGTCCAAATATGGCGGACAAACATGGCGCCGGCGTTCGTCACGTGGATTTCGTTGTTTGCGTAATTTGTTGGAATTTAACTAAGATTTTGACGCTTGCTTACAACGTTTGTGTTCGCTACAATAGTGTTATGATGCAAATTTCTCCTAACATAATGTGAGGGTACTGAATTTGTGCATTCAAGGATTGACTGTTTCCTATACGAAAGCCATTCGTAACACGTATATTTACAAGTAAAACCAACAACTTTCAACTTTGATTTTTACCTTTAAAGTACATCCTTTCTAATAAATTAATAATGAAAATCGGTTAGGATGAAATTGAGTTATTTGTCCGTTTGTCGCACACATATTTAATCCAAATTTTAGACATATGTTGTTTTCATGGATGCCATTGCCAGAACTAGACCAAATTAGGGACCACACGGGAAGCTTTCAAATAAAAAAAGAATACACAAAACCGGTTCACTCATTCAAAAGTTATTTGCTTAAAAGTTAAAGTTACAGCCTTAATATATATATATATAATAAATATGTGGGACTGTTAGGGGCAGGCCGTTCCTGTAAAGAGAGTATATGATCATATAGTGCGCCAGGCGGCCCTAGTGCGGATTGGCAGACTTCATATACTTTAGAAAAAATTTCTAAGACGTAGGTTTCCTCACAATGTTTTCCTTCACCGCCGAGCACGAGGTAAATCAGCACATAAAATTGCAACAGCAAATTTATTGGTGCTGGTACCGGGGATCGAACTCGGGTTACTAGCGTACTATGCAACTTGAGCCAACCGCCCAGGACACTGAGCTACAACGGCTCATAAAAGTTAATAGATAAAGTTAAAAAAAGTTAAAAGTTATTAAGTAACAAACATAAAAAATACAGACGAATTGAGAACCTCTTCCTTTTTAAGTCAGCTGAAGTGGTATTTACATTGACGGTCTGGTTACTAGGTAAAAGTACGAGTATGTTTTCTACCAAAGTCAAAAACAAGTCTATTGTCATAAAATATTGGATTAGTAATTTAAAAAAAAAAATAATTTAACCTAGGACTCCTTCATTTTAGTGTTTCAATCGTCAAAAGTTACCATTCAATATGACCTTATAAGCGATTGTTTTTTTTGTCTACCTACTTAGGTTTAGGTGAGATCGTCCGTGGGCAGTTTTAATGTTTAACCAACACACATCAATGACACGTTAGGTTCACAACATACACACCCTTGTTGTCATCAATGCAACTCTCTTAATCGTTCTTTTATACATTACAATAAACTACTGATTCAAAAATGAGTTTAGATTTTGCTAATTTTGCTAGCTAAAATATTCATCTCATTCAATACAGAGTTTGTTCTGTTAACTTTATTGCCGTTTCATGAATATTTCAAATTTCTCTTTTTTAGATTGTTGTTCGTAACTTTTTATTATCTGAAATAACTTCTCTTGAACTTTTTTCTGAGGCGCTCTAATATTTCTAACATGGCAATACTTTCTAAAGTAAGATTTTATATTTATTTTTACGAAGGTTGCCAGAACTGTGCCCTATCTAATTACAGGCATAAGACCATTAGCTGATTGTGACGTTGTAGTAAATGTCTTATTATCTCCCTCAAATATTGTCAAATAAAATTCTGTAGTGTTTTCCATCTCTGCCTACCTCTACTGAAATTGAACACAAGTTATGTTTGCTGATAATTGTAAGAAAGCTTGTTTATATATTTTTTCGTAACTAAGTCGTTTTTAATTTATATCTTTTTACTATCATTAATATCTATCCAGTTATTTCGTGACTGGCAACGCAATCCATCACAGGAACATCTGAACGTTTTCTTCATTGCTAACGTGTACTAATTACAATGGATGAGGACCGGTTCCTACGATATACAGTAACATGGCGAACTTCACTTGAATTCCTACACTTGACTTATAATTAATATAATGTTTATAATTCAATTTGACATATAATCTATACAATCTACAACAACACTAGCAGCTGGCTGATATAATAGGAAATAATTTAGGCTACTTTTAGAAAAAATTAAATAGTTTTTAATAGAGGGTAACATTGCACGGTGCAGCTAGTATAAGAAAATATAAGACGAAGTGGAACGGCGTTGGATTTCTACAATATTTGGATATAGGATATAAGCATTAGCAATGCACACCTAACTTCATCGCTATGACGCTCGTACCAAAATAGTAGAAAACACGTAGCACAATAAAACGAGATGAAATTTTATTTTCCCACCATCATTTTGTATAAAGGCTTTATTGTTATATCCAGGAATTTCGCAGCGAATTCGCAGGTGGGAGCCATTCGTTATTCGTTGCGAGTGTGGAAAGAGGGAAGCGCGCAAATATACATCGCGTTTGCAACGTCTGTGAGGGAGAGGGGGTTTGGAGCTAATTGTGCACTCTTTATATGGAAATTCGGTTTATAAATAACCCAGAAACCCTCTATGAAGAAGTAATTTTCGAGAGGGGTTAGGGAGGAGCGATGATGAGGTGTTACATTTCCTTTTACTTCAAGAAAATACGTTAGGGTGAGAGGTAAAATATTATATAAGGTGCATTGAGACCTAGAGGCGTAGGCAGAGATTGTGATGAATTCCATATTTCACGATCCTGGCACACCTCTCTGGCTTCTTGTACATCCATATATCTGCGTTTATTTGTTTGTCGGTTTCCAGTACTTCTGATATTATCCTTCTGCTTTATAAGGTCGACATGCTTGTACGGATCTACGGATACTGTTAAGTTATTTTTTTAATACTGCGCATTCATAGCGCCGTCGTTATGAATCGATTCTGATTTTTGTATTGGAAAGGATTTGCCTTAAAATAGGTTCCTTGTCAATTTTGTTGTCATTGGCCCTCCGAAGATATATCAGGAAACGACAAAAACTGATATGTTTGCTGATTGAAATAATGGACAATCTCTACTACAATCCAAAACTCCTAAGTAAACTCCTCACGACCGTGCGTGCTAGCATTTAATCACTGACTCTTTCTCTCTAATGTCGGTCCCTCGTGTCTGAGGATCGTGGACACCATCAGGGTTGCACCTGGAGCGGATGTTTTGCCTCCACCGGCTTCTGTCAGCGCTGTAAAATTTGGAGGGCGACGAGTCTTTTACTTGATCGGACCACCTTGTTGGGGAATAGCCGCGAGATCTTTTTCCTGCGGTGTTCCCAACTACGATCAGTTTATCTAGACTTTCGTCGCCACTGCGCATTGTGTCTGAAATACGCGAGGGTTCGTTGTCGGCATATGGTAGACAAACAAGTCTTCATTTGTAGTTGGTTTAGGATAGATGCACTGATGCGTTTCGCAGTCCAGGGTATCCTTAACATACGCCTCCAGCACCACATCTCGAATGCATCGATCCTTTGCCTCTCTCTTGCCTCTTGGGATTGTCCACGTTTCCACTCCATACATAATATCATCATAATCACTGACAGCAAGATTCAATGAACGGTTTTTATTTTTACTCGTAAATATACTTAAATAAAATCAATAAGATAACAGAATTGAATAAGATAACTTTCCAGTTCTTTTCACTAGTAGGTGACCCTTTGCTGCGACCTTCTAATAAACAAGTATATTAACGAGTAAACAAAAATCAACTTCAAATGCCACCACCACCACCACACGGGACGACGACAGGGTAACAAACATAAAAAATACAATCAGAAAAGTTGACTAGCTCAGCGGCGTGTTTTATTAATTTGTAGGAAAAAGGCAGTGAAATAAGTCGTCTCAAAGTGACAGGAGTATTGAGGACAGAATAGTATTGAGTAGGATTTTTGCTCACAGCGTTGTATAGAAAGAAGAGGTTAATATACGCAATTACACGGCGAAGTGAACTAATGAACACCCGATCAAGTAGGAAGCAGGTCACGATGTGCCCGCCGGAGCAAAACATCGCTCGCCGATTACACTAATGCGATCCATGTTTAACAGCCGATCTCTCCATTTAATGCCTTGTTAGCGATGGCTTTGGTATTAGATAAGCAATATTAACTTCTGGTGATATTTCTGGATATGCTATTGTTGTATATGTTCATAGTGAACATTTTCCATTAGCATTATATTAATACATCAAGCAAAAACTTAATACCACTCACTTTCTTACGAATTGCTCGGACGGAGGAGTATGAAATTTGGGAGAGCAGAATGCTTATGTTATTTTTACTAAATAAGGCATACATAATAAGTTAAATCGACTAAAAAAACATTACACAGACTACTAAATTATATAGTTGCTTGGCAACGGTTAAGTAACTATGATGAATTAATACATACAAATGATTTCTATGCTCCCATTTCTGGGTTAAAATCGAATTTGAGCTTAGAGCGACCACTAGTAACACAAAAAACTAAACTGTTTATTTTTAATCTGCGAATGAGATAAGATACTTATAAAGTATTAATCTTCTAAAACTAAATTAGTTTGTTTCTATATAATCTATATATTATTAATTCTATATATACTTTAATGTTAGGCAGCACAGTGCTAGAAATGTATTTTATTAGAATTAGTAACAATTGATATCCGATTTACCCGCTTATATAACGAATAGGTCCCATGTGTAAAAGAGGCTGGCCGTCATCGCCTAGCAGTGGGTACAAATAGTTTGACGAGGATGACGTCAGACATTTCAGTAAGCCCATGACTATGAGTACTGTCAAGTAAAAAAATTAAAACACTATAAAACATTAAAATTACGCATTCAAAGAGTACCATCTCCATACTGTGCTAGATGGTTTCTGTAGTTCTTTACAAGTACATATCCAATGAGCCCCTTACTCAGTTAAGTTCATTAAGGTAACGGAATTAAATTGGCAATCAAATGCAAATCATTCTTACGGAGGTTAACAGCACACTTTCCACAGCACCAAAGGCCATTACCATGGACTCTATCACCGGGACCGACGTCGTCTGATATACAGACGGTAATGCACCTCAAATTACTGGTAACATCACGATGTCTCGTCACGACCCGAGGCAGCCGTGGTATCTATGTTGGAATGGCGACTGCAAACAACATAGACTTCGTAATATTTAATAATCAAAGTGTAATTTTTTGTTTTTGTTGAAATAAGAACAAATATTAAAGAGAAAAATGTGGCTTAGAAATGGTTTTGACCTTTTTATAAATTGAAAAAGCTATAATTCGGATATATTATAGATTCTCAACATGTTCAAAGAGAGAATACGCTAAGAGAGGTATGAATTTTGTAGAGGAGACGAACATCCTTTGTAATGCAGAACTGAGAAGCATTAAGGGCAGTATGCATGTGTGAGATAATTGTAATATAGTTGCTCCTTTGACTATCGAATGATTCGTTTCCGATGTTTAGATTATACTCGTATGTCTGTCAAATGCAGTTGCCAGTTACTCTTTGTTTATAACAGTTTCATTTCATTCGACACATATAGTATATATGTGTTAAAATACGAATTATTAGTTATTAATGTATGTACTATTATAACCAAAGAGTATTAAATATGTAAAGCATTGTGAGAAGTCGTATTGTTGACTCCACATAGTATAAGAGCAACGGTACAGTTCAAAGAGTCTCTTAGAGTTGTTCTTCGGTGGCGTCGCTTAGTGTTGTTAGTGTTATTCGTCGGTAGTGCCTCTGTATATAAGTTAAGTACTACTGTTATTTACCTTGTCTTATATATTATACATGTACTATGAGTAAGGTGATATACCTATATTTTGGTGATGTTGTTAATATGTTATTTATTAACTAAAATATATGTGATGTATGTGTTACAATGAATATGAAAGTATCAAAGTTAAATAAAACGATAATACTGATAATAAGTATATTATTAACTACTCCTGATTCTAACATCAGAAGTGGGATGGCGCATGGAGAATTAATTACTCTGTGCGTATTCCTAAGTCCACTGAGCCATTTCCTTACATGTTATTTTTTGGTGGCCGATACGGACTATTTATCTCATGTTGGCAATTATTAATAAATATGTCGGTCACTTTATTTATATTACATGAAATATTTTTCTTTCTTTCTTCCAGTGTAAAGCAAGGATGCACTTCGCATTAAACACATATTAGAAAGCAAAATACCTACTGTATTCTTTTCTTTTACATTATTTTTATGTTAATCGTGAAAAGTTGTAAGGTAAGTTGTTATCCAATTCTTTTGGTAAAAGAATTAGTTACCCACTTTTCTTAACATTTTATGTGGATTGATTTTTATTTAATTAATTGTGTAATATATTGTGTAATGTAGATATGTATTGAACATGCGAATGTTCAAGCAACAAGGAAGTTATTACCAAATTGTACGTAACTTTAAATCGTGTTTTGGGCAATCGTTTTTGGAGAAGATACGTATTTTTTTTTCTTTAATGGCATGTAAAATAGTGTAAATTATTCAGTACAATATAGAGAATAAAATATAATTGATGCTTTGAAGTTTAACCTTACTAATGAATAATATTTAAGGTGCACACTAAATAGAAAACGAAACAAAACAGGTAGTCTGTAAATTTATAAATGAAGTTTAAATGTTAAATAGAAAGTAAATTATAAACACTATACAGTTATAATTATAAGGATATCTAAAATTTAGATTAGCCGAACAGATGTTAGGTTTTACAATAGTATTCCAGTTTTTTTTCTACTACGGCGGAAGAAGCTGGGAAAGGAAAAGAAAAATGAAAAGACATTTGTGACCTTTCCCAAGATGTTAAATGATATTTTCTGTTAATTCCAATACATCAGAGGTAAGTGTTTTGATAATAGATGATACAAAAGAGTTTTTTTTTTATTTTACTAAATATTAATTAATTACACTTTCCATAATTTTGAGAGTGAAGGTAATATTGATATTGGACGATAATTGTTTATCTCGTCGTTTATTTGTTTATGTGTGTAATATTGATGTTTTTAACAAATCTGCATAAAATCCTGTATTTAGGCTAAAGTTACAGACACGTGTACGCGGAGGCACTAAAAATTGTTTAAAGGTCTTCAGAAACTTATTTGAAATGCCATCCCACATTAATGCGCAGTCGGTTTTCAATGAGGTAATAAGGTTATCAACTTCCTATTCATCAGTATTCAACAGTACAAGCGAATTTAGTGAGGACTGTTGTCTGGGTGGGCTGCGATCATGTTGGGGGATGTCGTCTACATCATTATTTGGAGCAAGTTTTTCTCCTCAATTGACAACAAAATCTTTCTAAATAAATGAAATATAATATTAATGACATCATCGGGCTCTTTCCACCGCTAATGTTCCATCAACTTTGATCCAAATAGACCATAGTGATGCTAAGAAGTTGGTCGACATATCTGGTGACCAGAGGGCTGGCTTATACCTTGCACAGAGGCTAAGCATTACCATACAACGTGGTAATTCTACCCGCCTTCTGGGCATGCTGCCAGGCGATGACGGTTTCGCACAGTTATATACTTTTTTTTTGTAAAATATCTATTATATATAGGCTGTAAATTTAACTTAATTTTAATGTAAATATATATTAATAGAAGATAATATATATATATATATATATAATTAATATAATATTTGGCTAATTCTGTATCTCTTGTGAGATTATTATTATTATAGAGCTTTTTTTTTGTAGGGTCTAGTCCAAAAAAACCTGTAAAAAAAAAAATTCTGATAGGAGAGTATATACCCCGCTCGGTGGAGTAGTGGGTATAAATGTAGCAATATCTACTATGGGGTTGAATAATGAAAACTGTAATTGAGTAAAAAAAAAGGTTTTTTTTTTCTCGGATGCAAAAGTTACAAGAAGTCAATTACCCCAAAGGGAGTAAGTAGGCTAACCTCGTTTTTGAGTCTTTCGTGAAGATTTAATAAGCTTTTGGTTCCATGAACCTTACATAATTTACAATAAAACAAGCCGACACTTGTTAAGTCTGAATATCTAAGAAAAGAGTACCCAGAACCCTACAATCACAATATTGCGTATTGGTGGCTACTTGACACTTTGGTTAGTAAATTAGGATAACGAGAATAGATTTGAAGTACTCAAATTAATAAAAAATGGTTTTGACTTGTCCCTCATGAAAAGTTATTAGTCAATTGTGAATTATTAAAATAATTGTATTTAACATTTCTTAACCACCTTCCTATAAGTTTCAGGAATTATGACAAAGGTTTTGACGAGGTGCTTTTGGAATGGTCCTTGTGAGAGGACTGCGAATCCTCAACGGGTGGTGCCGCATCAGGAGGCATTTGCCGCCACATACATCGCATCTCATTGCTGGCGGGCGGACATCGGCTCGCGCCTCGCGGGCAGACAGCGGGTCGCGCCACGCGGGCGGTCCACGGAGCGCCTCACGGGCGGACAGCGGGTCGCGCCTCGTGGTCGGACTACGGGTCATGCCTCGCGGGCGGACTGCGGGTCACATTGAACAAGGCGGCCTGCGGGTCATCGTGGACTTGTAGACGACCAACTACAGGACCGTTGTTGACACTAATTTTGCTAGTTTAGTAGAATTAATAGTAATTGGTTCATTGTCGTATCGATTAAAAGAAATGTCTGATGCCTTTCAATTATTGTATCAGGCCACTAGAGGGCTCTCTACAACTATAAACATTGTGTAGACTATACTGCGGTCGTTACCTAGAATGTGTTATATAACTCTGAGACACTAAATAACTTTTATAATGAGAACATGCATATTTTTATATAAATTTGTATTTTGTTAGCTCAATATTATAGGAGCAATAGTAATATAGGATGAATCAATGAATGATTTATTGGCAACTTTGCTTCGATGCATTAATTTGGTAAAATATAATTTATCACTAAAACAACATAATAATATAAAATAATTCAGTTTGACAATTCAACGAAGAAAATGATGCAGCCAGTGCTTAAAAAAGGAAAACCTGTAAGCACCGGCTTCCTTCCAGTTTAGCTACCATTTTCTTTTGTGGTTTGTGACAATTAAGATTGTGTGGTGTCGTGATGGTAGGCGACAATGTGCAGATGTTATGTATGACAGTTATACTAATGGGAAATAAGTTTTCTTTTGTCTCTGTTTCTGTGTATGTGAGTTTCCCAAGATAGTTACCAATTATTATTTTTTTTTGCTTTCTTATTTGGTCTTCTCGTAGAAAAGCAAGGCGGTATTTAACTTAAAATAACGGCCTAGAAAATATGATGAATTATTCCGAAAATGTTATAATATAATGGTCAGAATGAAAAAACGTGTAGAGTTTGTACGTCACTCATTGCATTGTTTTTTTTTTATTATTGGAAGCCTAGTACTACCACTGAACAGTACACACACGAGAACGTGTGGTAGTGTAGGATGGCCGTAACGGCGCCGGACAAATTCTAGTTTGTAGATTTCAGATTCAAGTAATCAACTGTGGAACATGTTATTTGGTAAAAGATTTTCCTTCAACCACCGGTGGCAGATTGCCATCGCGCGATGTAGGTAACCCAGTCGATTATCATCATCTCATCTAAGGTGATAATAACTACTGTAGGCCATGTAGGCAATTTCGCTGTTCATGAAGTGAATAAGAGAAGGAAAAGATTTTTGTAACTTAATGCTCATTTTGTGAACATTAGTATGGGTTGTATGTTAA
Source organism: Meandrusa payeni (assembly GCA_029286785.1). Classification (NCBI taxonomy): domain Eukaryota; kingdom Metazoa; phylum Arthropoda; class Insecta; order Lepidoptera; family Papilionidae; genus Meandrusa; species Meandrusa payeni. Next base: position 10,385,511 of record JAGSMX010000013.1, read on the forward strand.
GAACTATAATATTAGTAATTTCTGTTTGCAATTTGAATACATAATGTATGTAAAAGAGACTATATAGAACTTTTAAGATAGTAATTAAGATAAACTGGTCCAAATTAATTAAGACGATCTGGTCCTGAGATTAACTGCTGAAGTCATTTGCTTCCTTCTATGTCCATCTCATGTGCAGCAGGTGTGGGGCTAGAAGTAACTGTCGCGGGAGCAATGACCGTTGTTACAATTTCTCTTAATGTCAGAAGAGAGTTGGTAGCAATGAATAACTGTTAGCTTTTAAGAGAATAAGGTGGACCAGATAAGATGAACAAATGAAGTAATATGTATTCTAAGGGTATCTGATATAGACCATGTATAAGGCTACATGATATTGTGCTGAAAGCAAAGACCGGTGTTATCGATTTCCTCTTAATGTGAAAGAGGGGTGGTAGCAATGACTTGTATTGTATGTATTAGTATATAAGAAAATACCAAATGTAATTACTTTGTATTTCGAGAGCGAAATACTTGTCAGTTTGGCCGTGTGAGATAATTGTACTATAGTTGATCTTTTGACTAACGGTGAATTATTTTGTATTTCGAGAGCGAAATACTTGTCAGTATGGCCGTGTGAGATAATTGTAATATAGTTGCTCCTTTGACTATCGAATGATTCGTTTCCGATGTTTAGATTATACTCGTATGTCTGTCAAATGCAGTTGCCAGTTACTCTTTGTTTATAACAGTTTCATTTCATTCGACACATATAGTATATATGTGTTAAAATACGAATTATTAGTTATTAATGTATGTACTATTATAACCAAAGAGTATTAAATATGTAAAGCATTGTGAGAAGTCGTATTGTTGACTCCACATAGTATAAGAGCAACGGTACAGTTCAAAGAGTCTCTTAGAGTTGTTCTTCGGTGGCGTCGCTTAGTGTTGTTAGTGTTATTCGTCGGTAGTGCCTCTGTATATAAGTTAAGTACTACTGTTATTTACCTTGTCTTATATATTATACATGTACTATGAGTAAGGTGATATACCTATATTTTGGTGATGTTGTTAATATGTTATTTATTAACTAAAATATATGTGATGTATGTGTTACAATGAATATGAAAGTATCAAAGTTAAATAAAACGATAATACTGATAATAAGTATATTATTAACTACTCCTGATTCTAACACATGCGTATAGGTATTGTGGAAGAAGTTAGAACTATGAAAAACACTAATAGGTAGCCTTTCGTTGTAGCAGGTGTTATTCACAGCAAAGTTCACACTGTTTTTTTTTCTGATTTATTATGGTACAAATAGGGGAATAGAAAGGAAAACGGAATAGATAATAAATATATATATATATATGGAATGGATAGAAATATAAATATATACAATAACAATTATTTAAATAGGAGATTTTTTAAACGTTTTTGAAGAGTTATGAAATAAGTCAATATCATAAAAGTTTGATACTTTGAAGAGGTGATAGTGCGATAAAAGAAGTTGTTGCGCCTATAATATAACTGTTATACCTTAAATGCATATGTATATTGATTCATATTCTTAGAGCGTTTTTATATTTTATTTCATTATAAAATACTGCAATATTATATAATAGAATATTCTCATACTTAGTATTCATTTTAATTAATAAGAGACACAAATTGTTAGCGGCGTAGTGAATGAATGAAAATTTTCTTAAAAACTAAACTTAATCCATTCATAAAAAGTTCCCTATACCACATTTTTTTCACGGCAGAATCGGTTAAGTCCAAAGTCATCGTGATATTACTAAGGTCACTTTTGTAGAAGATTCAAAGCAAGCGATCGGTGTATCGATAGTACAGGGTCAAGTTCACTCCTCATTGTCTGCAGTAATGCACGAGCTTTAACCGCTGTTCCCGGCGTTGCGATTGTATCTTTAAAACTATTTCCTTCTAGTTCTTTTGTACAATTTGTTTAGACGCTGAATATGCTTTAATCAGATACATTGTTCCAGCTAAGTTGGTGAAGGCGATAGAAGTGGAAGGTACAGCACGCTCTCACGACCATGTTGCCTATGTGGGGTCAAGATGGCAACGTAAGTCAACTAAGCTCAGTTTCTCGACTGAGCTAATTTGAAGCTAGGCGAATAAGGTAGACGGTGATAACGATGGTTAATGTTGTATATATGATAGATTGAGGCCATCACTATACATTGGACACAAATTTTAAAAAGTGATGTTTTGTAATTCTAAAAAAGTCATTCGTCAAACGAAGTCGAACGCTTAGCTAGTAGGCGGTTTCACATTATTAATTGTAATTTTAATGTTAATAACCTTTATGTCCAGTGTCCATTACTTAAGTTCTATTTGTCCGTTAGTTCTTTAACTATATTTTTAACTTTTTTAATGTGGTTGTATATGATGCCAATAAAAAAAAATGACTATGGCACAGGCAAGGCAATCTATTGTAACAGTGCCAATAGGAACAGTATAATATATTTCCATAATGTTATAACTAAAACAAGAACATTTTAGTCAGACGTGATATCTATAGAAATAAAAAAAGAAATAAATGGGAAAACTCCTCTGCACAAGGCAATAATAAGAATTTCTAATCCGACTATTTTTAATTGGTAAGGGTACGGAGCACAGACCGAAACCTATTTCAGACGCAGAACCCTGTCGTTCTAATGGAATCGGACCCGAACGGACAGAGGGCCTCAGTGAATTATGGGAAAGCTTACTTCGACAGAGTTGTAAAAGCGGCTAAACAGTAGAATTCCCAACGGGAACGCCCTCTGTTATCTTTACGAGTGTTTGAGTTAGATTAGTTTTTGCCGGTTTCGTTTATTATTGAAAGTATTGGATAGCAGTTCTAAGAATATCGTCTGGAATACTTCGTCATAATGATAAAGTACGACGAAGAACGAAGCTTGTGAACATTGCTCGTTACATTTTATTATTAATTATCATTAATGACTTCTAAACTTTATCTTTGATTCGAAGATTTCGTCTATTGTGAACGCTGAATACGTCCACAAAGAAATATATTTTTATATTCCCTTACATGTTGTTATATTATAGTAAATATATTAAATTTGACGTCCTATTACATTATTCCCAAACCTATTCATGATTACTATATATTAGTTATACCTCAACTCGTATTACTTCAAACAGTAAAAAGCAAACAGTCTTCTTAGCCCCACGGAAGCAACAATAGTCTCCCCTATTCGATTAAAGGGAAGGAAATAAAAAATACAGCTTCCTCCCCGTCTCTATTTCATAATTTGCATCGCAAAAGCAAATAAATTTAAAATATTGCAGTGAAACCTTAATTTTCCCCTTCAAATTGCGGAATCAAATGTTAGGGATGTTATCGTGGCATGCTAGCGCTGATATTGAGGCATATCCTTTGTACATATAGGAGCTTTAAAATGATTTCTTGTTAAATAAAATACACACAAATGTTGTGATCTGTTGTAGTTGGAGCAATACTTCAAATTATACAATTCAAACCAAACAATAAAGCTTAGCGTTTGTGCTTAGCAACGTCTATATTGAACTATCTTTAGTGTATACACGGATAATACGGCAATTTTTAATCCTAGGTGGATTTATTGCCCCCGAAACTACCTGCATACTAAATTCCATGAAAATAGTTTGAACCGTTTTCGAGATTTAGATTATATACATACAAAGATGCACGTTTCAAGGTATGAGATTTGCCCATAATAAAACTAAAATATTATGCTAAAAAACTTAATTAAGCTTAGCTTTTTAATTTTGCCGTTCAAAGTCTTAGACAAAGATTAAACAAGGCGGAAGGCGTTGAAACTAACAAAACCAAAACGAAATTACTTATTCTAAACGCGTTAGCACGCGGCAAGGGCGCAGAGGTATCATTTCACCGCAAAGACATGCATAATACTCCAACATTCCTGAATGACAAATAACTTTCAATCTTTTTATTGCACGAGGGGTAACCTATTTGTTTTTCACGGTCTACCGAGCCGGGGTCGCAAAGCAATAGAATCTTTATTTATTAAGCGGATTTAAACCTTTGGAATTCTCCGAATTAATAATGAATTTGAACACGAAACCCTTATCCATGTTTTTTTTACGTAAATTTTCGTAAAAATTATCGATTTATGTTGGCATATGACGACAGTGCATTCTATTTATACTTTCTAAGTAATCAAATCGGAGGGGAAGACAGACGCAGGATAAATTTTCCTGCTTCTTCTTTGCAACCAGTATTTTTCTGTACGAATAATGAAAGCCTTGCTAGAAATGCTAAGCACTTCGCTGATTTTTTTTTAAATTGCTATCAATGTTAAATTTTTTCGCAAATGTTTTTGTTATCCATTCCAAATAAGCTTAGGCTTGTGTTAGGAGTTGGTTCAGGCCAATAGTCGAATGTTGGATGCGAACCCACGTCCTTACGATTCGCAGCCTGTACCTTCACAGTCATTAGGCTGTTGACGCTTTGAGGGATGTCCAGAACAAAACGATGAAAGTCAACATTCATTGACAGATTTGGTAACAGAGTGAATAGCATAAAGGACGATAGCGATGTCAGCCCCGATTAAACTAAATGTACGGTAAAACAATATGCAAAATAAGAAAATTTAAAAGCGTGTTTACCAAATGCATTCTCTCATAATCGAAATAATCGAAACAGATTTTTCAATATCCTTTTAATAGAAAAATGTAAAAGCAAATCGAGTCAGTCTAGCTCAATAAACTGGTGCGCTTTCTTTTTATTACTTTTGCATTCCATCAGAGTGAATTAGGTTCACAGCTTCCACTAGCAGCCCTATTTGAAGGATACAATGGTTTTTGAAAGCTTCTTTAGATGTCAAAAAATACTTTATACCGGGGTTAGAGGAGTTATTACAATACAAGGTGACCGTGGTAAGTAAGACAGATAAGTCGAAATTCTTTTAACTTGAACAAAATTCTACTCTTTAATGCTAATATTTTTCCCGCTAGCTATAAAAAAAACACTAAGAATAAATAAGAAATTTTAGTTTTTCCATTCCCAAAATATTAAATGTATTCTTTTGTATGTTTTGTACAAGTCAAATCTATTTCAAATGCCAGTTAGAATTTAAATTTTCACTAAGGGGCTCTGAAGATGTCATTCGCACGGCGTTTGGCAAAAATGAAGCGAAATATTTAGACGCAGTATTCCCGGGGAACCTTGTTAAGGTGGACGTCGCTTGTCATTGCAGACAAGTTGCCGGCGCGGCCGTTATTTTTACGGCAAAGATAGGACGGGACGTTTCATAAAAATCTATTGAGCGGAAATTAACGACGCGTTTAAATTACAGTTTCTGATTCAGCGTCCACGCTTAAAAGGTTTGCGTTAAAGAGATTTTTCTTATGACTTGTTTTAATTAGATAGACTTTCTTATAGGGACTTTCATTCTGAGAGCGTCGATCAAAATCGTGTTATTTTTATCGTAACACGTTCACGTAGCGAAGCGAAGATATCCTTATTAGATAACATCATAGACAACAACAACTTTTTATTCCATTATAGTATATCTGTAAGAAATGTTGTAGGAGGAAAGAAACAAAATAATTCTATTTGATTAAGGATTGCGATTCATAGCTTTAACAATGGTTAATTATTAAACTTTAGCATTTGGTTCAGACAGGGGCTCAAATCGGCTTTTTTACTACAAAAAATTATACTAATCTATAAATTAATAACTTGGGAAAATTTTTGTCTGGATGAATGAATGAATGAAATTAATAAACTCGGTGAAATAGATTAAAAATCATAATAATAATAATATTTTTGATTTATCTTTCAATTGATACAAACTTACAGTTTTGTTTAAAAACATATATCAATTTGTCAAAGTCTAGTGTCTACTATTCTAGGTTCTGGTGTCTATAGCCCACCGCTATAGTTATTATGATACTGTAAATTAACAGATATGCTCGTGTGGAAGTGTTTTTATATTATAAATTTAAATATTAAAGTTTATTACGCTAAAATTTGTATCACTGAAGAGATTTTGAGTAAGTGTTTCATGCTGTTTATTATGCTGTGATGTAGAAGCCATGGTATAAGAACTGTTTTGACATTTTAATTTAGAAAGTTTGAAGATAAGATGGAAGCAAAAGAATTATGTATCAAATGGTAAAGTTGAGCAGCAGAAAAGAATGAGATATTATTTTTTAAGGATAATACCTAATAGGCTGGCCTCAATATAAGCTGTTTTTATAAAGAACTTGTTTAGTTCACTTATTCCAATACAGGCGCTTACTTAATCGCTGCAATTACAAGCATCATTCAATTCTGCAGGAGAAAATAATCGAACAGCTGTTATAATAAGCGGTCAGCGTTCGCACGCCGCTCGTGATAGCATCATGGCAATTAATGTAGACTACTGGACGTGGAGGTGGTACGCCTACTGTTTTGCTTAGAGCTATGCACGAACACGAGATGCTTCGTTATATATCTACATTAAAAAAAATATTTATTGATATTGGAGCAATGTACACTAGCCGTGTTAATGAAGTTGAATTATTTATGATGGTACAATCTAAAATCATATTAAAACGATAGGTATATAAATTTAAATAATTGAGCTACCCGGTCGAAGATCCAGAGGAAGAGCCAAGACAAGGTGGGAGAATGTAGAGTCGAGAGACACGAGGGAGTGCAAGATATACCAAGGTGATGATGGCGGCAGACCAAAGTGGAAAACGAAAGGAAAGCCCGCCATCATGTGAACCAATAGCAAGGAATATTTTTTTGACGAACTACACAGATACTGCTTGTTTTTTGTTGTTCATAAAGTATTAATTAAATAAACAAAATGGAACATTAATTATTTTCCGTAGCAGTCAGCAGAATACAAACAACGTGAAATCTAGAAAGTAACCTTTTGAAGTTTCTTTTTCTAAAAAATTTGTATTTGTTTCAAATTTCTAGCATTCAGTATAATTCCAAAAATGAAAATGAATAAGTTATATGGCAAAATAAAATTCTAGAGTCTGTAACAGTTTTTGTTCTTACAGTAGCGGTTTGCAAAAGCGTACCTAGTCTGCAACCGGCCAATCAATATAGCGGCTGCAATTATGTTAATGCATCGCCCTCGGGCCATGGTGCGAGCCGGGATGCAATTGGAAATGTAAACGAACCACACCGACCTCTTTCAATTCATGATAGCCTGGTAATGGCCGTTGATGTTGTTTAGTTTTAACTAAGTGAGCGGCTGAACAAATTATACAGTTGCGGACCAAGAACCACTCCTTTAGAGACGCCTTCGTTATTTTAAGATTAATTTGTGGATGTTTTAATAAGCAACATAGTGCAGTTTCTTGTACACTGTCACTTTGATTTTGTTCTAGCTCTGTAGAAGTACAATATAATTCTATCATTTATTTTGACAGCTTCCCTAAATAATTAATACATGAAATATGAGAATGTCACAGAATATTGTGGAAAGTTTCTTGTATTATACAAACAGTAATCTAATAAACTACGTTTCCACGCTATCGGACTATCTATTTCTATCAAGGTAATATTTAACATTTTATTATATTAGAACTAGTACTTTTGCGAATGAAATATTCAGCCTTAACACGGACGTTTCACCATCGGATATAAGCGCGATGATGGATACCTTTTGTTTTGTTTAAGAAATATATCCACAAAATCGATACATACTGCTAAGTCGAGAGATTAAACGAGTCACTAGGCTCATTACTAACCGTTTACCGACAGCTCCTCGCAGTGCAGACGTTTTCTAGAAAAATCTAATTAAAGCGTAAAATTAAAAAGCTCCGGTCAGTCCTTCTGGCAGCGGCGAGGCCTGTCCGGCGGCATAGTAATTAAAACTAGAATGGATTTTTTTCAGCGGTCCTTGTTAAGGAAAATTCCCGCTCAGTAAACGCCATTCGACGTAATTTTGACTCGTTCTTACTAAGTTCGTAAGTTTTAAGTAGATCCAATTAAATTTTGCTTTATAGTACTGGATATTTTAATGAACATTTATTTAATATTAAATAAAACAATTGAAAATCGATTTCAATAAGCTCCTAAAATATACATCATATAAAATATTCAACGGTAACATATTACATAACACTGTTGCGCGTCACTTTTTGCTTCTTTCACTGTCATATACACATTCAAGTGTGTTTCTTTTAATTTCTCCTTTTCTAGCTCTTATGCAATAAATCGCGAATTTAATATATATAAAATTAAAAATAAGAATTCTGCAGGACTCACTTCGACAGCATATATTGTCTTCGTCCCTCTTTTATATCACAGGGAAACATGCGTTTCTATTGTGATCGCAACATTTTCTTAAAAGTGCCGCTTATCCTTGCCACGCAATTCTACACTAACTTCGCTGCGTCGATCATCGAGCACAAAGTATACTTATAGTTAAGAAAAGTTTACAATCTTTATACTAAATCCAAACAAACTCGAATTAAAAATATTGTAGTTGATATTTTAAAACGCAATGTAATTTTTCCGTCATCAATTACCGTATCGCAGTCCCTCAAGGCGAGCTAATCACTTTTAGACGATGTTGAAGCTGCTAACTCGGAGTCAATATTTCAAAGTTTTACTCATTAACGAGAAATAACAGCGAATCCCACGTTGCTTTATTTGCATTTATTTGTTATGTTTATGTAGCAATTAAAAAATGAGAGCTTGTTGCGTTATTGTGAAATCAGTGTAATGCTAATTTCAATGTGTTAGAAATTTGCTTTATTACCCAAATTATTATTAAATAAATGACAAGCCAGAATCAGTTCTAATCTAATCATGGGGAAGAAATAACAACCAATTCCGGCAAATTAAATACTACAAATGTGACTAAACGCTGTATAACAAAACATTTCAACAATTTTATAATACTGGATGTATTATAAAATTATTGAGTAGGCAAGAGTTTGTACAGTGAAGTATCTGTTACTCTTTACAGTATGTAACTTTGTTCTCAATAAGCTCCAGTAAAAAGCAAGTTCAATGTCTTATGTTGTGGTCAGTCAGGTGTTTTCAATTACGGTAATCCAGTTGTAGATGCTGTTTCATTTATAATCGAGTTAAGATAACAATATTCTCATAATGTTCAATTTAGCATTAAAATGCAAAATGTTATGCGTGATGAGGGTTATTTCATAACCAATTTTTAAGGTATGTAAATTGTGAATTGAAAAAGTATAATATACTCCAAATTATACTTTCAGCATGTAAGTTGTGTGGCAGGCGGGTTCAATCTTGAACATCAAGTGATAAGCATGCTGATTTGCCTTCTCTCTTAAAAAGATCAGATTTTAAATTTACCCTATGAAATAATTATACTTGAAACAAGCAATATCATACTAGAAATGTCTTTAGGATACGATTCATTATGGATGGTAGAATTAAATAAGGAAAGAAAAAAAGCCAACAAAGGATTGATTTTACGAAATTACATCTCCCTGTACATACGAGAGATGCTTTAACGCAAATGAATTTTGATATAAGAGATCGAAGTCGAATTTTAATCAGCGGGCGAGTCCTTAGAACCTAATTTGGGGGACGTACGTACGTTAAGATCGCTTTGATAACGGGCTTCCATTTTCTCAACTTTCGCTTTATGATTTCACCTCAATAAAGCTATGCTACTTTCTTTTATTTATTCATTATCTATATAGACATGTTAATAATATATAAGCTATGTCAGGATACTATCAAGTCAAACGGAATGGATAGAACTGTATTAATAAAAAAAAAAAGAATTAATATCCCAGAAGAGATCCGCACTCCATTTCTGAGATAAAAATTTCTTTACACAAATTTAATAAAATTAGACATAAATTAAAATGATCACAACTGTGTTGTGTAGACGAACACAGTACAAAATTTATAATTTTATTAAGTTAGTTTGTTTATAAAGACAATATGAAATCTTATGTTGGTATCTGGACAAACTTAAAATAGGTTTTAAGATAATTCTAATTGTTTTTTTGATTGAGTATGTAAATTGGTGTCAAATAAAATAAAAAAGGTACTCCTTTTTTATTTTATTTGACACCAAATTTTATTTTAACTCGATTTTCAAAGTGTCTTTTTGTTCGGCAAAGGAAAAATATTAAGGTTATGAATAATGTTGTTTAATTTTTGTATCGCTTCGCTTTTGTTACTTTACAAGCCTTAGTTGGATGAGATCGCGGATGGATTCTGCTCAAACGCAAACGTGGAAAATTACGTTCTGTCGGTATTCGATTCTCTGTAATTGAGCGTGTACCGCTCCAGCGTATGTGCGCCTTAATTTTTGCCATCTAAAAGATTGGTTCAATCGATCGCTCGAGTGTACATGAATATTAGAAAGGTGAATGAATTATTATTTTTCACATCAATTCTATTCCCGTTGCGGGAAAAATAATTTCAAGGGTAATAGAAAAATTAAAAAGATTCTTCTTAAACCCGATTAATTTGTTGTGTTAAATATTCGAATGATTCTAGCATTGATACAGATGAGAAGTCTCAAGTCTAAAACCTATAGAGTTATTAGAAATATAAAAGAGGCGAGATTTCGACACCACGTAAAGATATACATAAAAGAGAAGAAACGCGTCTTAAAAAGGGGTTAGGATGATGTACAAAAGACGATCAGATCTCTGGGACGTGTGACCTAGGACTCGTAAATTTGTAGACATCTGTTTCACATATGTGTCATGTTCAAATGTCATTTGAAAATCTCATTCAAAATTTGAAATCATACCTATTTCACTTCTCCCACATACATATAAGTTCATCACTTCTGATGAGTTTAATAGATTAAGCATTATTCTTATATTACAAATTCCTAGAGGCGGTTGCATGCTCTGAAATTTTATTCGCGTTTATCTTTAACTAATTCATGTATTCTATATGCTTACACCATAGAAGCATATTTTTATCGTGTAGATAGAATGGTCTTTAAAGCTACACTTTTGCCTTACCACCTTAACTCAAATTAAGTAACTGTATTAACTATGTCGGTAAATGTTATGTCGTAAAACTGATATTAAATTTATTATGACATACCTGCTCTCACTATTCTACGTTGGTAACAATACAGCATTCTGTAGCGCCCACACGGATAATAATTTTATTTAGTTATATAAATAGTTAAAACTTACAAGACACCAGACCAATGAGATATATCAATACAGTCAAAACACATACCTGAAACAATTACAGAAAAAATAATTAGTACTTACAACTTATTTATCATACAAGTTGTGAAATATCACAGATATTATGATACTTAAAATGAATTATTAATATGTGATCTATCTCATCATTTGTCTAGTACGGTGCGCTATCAGATTTTCAGAAATTTATGTCATTTCCCATATCGGTGACCTGTCGCGTGAGAATATACTTTTGCGTTTCATACAAATATAGACTTATTTATGACCTTTACAGATAAGCCAGTGAAGCTTTGACTGGTGCACTGATTGAGTGGTGGCATAGCTCTTAGATGACTTAGCCTGAACCTCTATTGTAGTAATCTTCGGCTTGCAGAGTAACTACTCGCATGTTACGCGTAAGCATTACGATTCAACGGCGCTTCGGGACGTTGGATCGTATTGCTTGACATGGGCCAGCCGATGTCGCCTTCTTCCCGGCTCCACAGCGGACGACAAAGGCCCCCACCCTTGTCGCCCAGTGAACCCGAGGCTCCTTTTAGTCGCCTTCTACAACAGGCAGGGGATACCGTAGTCTTATTCTTGAGAGCGCAGAACTACACGGCTGCGATTTAACCTGTACTATGGTTATCGCGTCGTTCGGATCGAGGGCCAGTGATTCTGCATATCATCTGGCACCATTATCACTAGTCGCTTGACATTAAGTCAGTGTTAAGCCGGTTTGCCCCTTCACGTATAAAACTCAGTACTGGTATGTTTGAGAGGTTATCCTTATTTACATAAGAAACCAAAATCGCTCTCACGTGGGTTTGAAGCACGAACTCCTTCCTTACATTGACGTCACTCCCATAAATGCTATCTTAGTTTCAGACTTATAATGAAAACTGGCTAATAGCACGCGAAGTGTAACACGCGAAAGGGAAACAATAAGTTTGGCAAAGTTAATTAAAGTTAACAAATATTTTGTTAACTTCATTTCTTAATTTAGATCCGATACTAGTTCAGAATGATGTAATGGAATCATTTTTTCGCCTCATTTCCCTCATATATCTTTTCTAAATGCCCCAATCACTAAATATCTCAAGTCACACTTCAGTAAGCGATTTTATTGAATAAAAAAACGGGTGTGCTTTAGACCACACAACTGAAGTAAAACTTCTTTATCTCATTTAATAGTATGTATGCATTATATATACAAGATTGTTCAAGAGAGAAAGAAAATGTGCCAGCACACTCTCTTGCTCTGACAGTGTGATACCGATAGGCCTGCACTGTCTTAATATACGAAACGTAACTGGCTACGGGAGACAGAGAGAAAAAAATTTTTGCTCGCACTCTCTATTGCCCCTACAGTAATATACTATACGTTATTCTCTTTTTATTTTCACTACCTTATATATCTCAACTTCCTTTCGCCTCGCCCGATCTCACTTTTCGTAACGCATTCCACAGCTCACGCTCAAGTCAAGCGTTCGTAATGATTTCGTAAAGTTCAAAATAATAGAATGTGCACAACGAGAGTAATCATTTAGTGTAGGATTCGTATTCCAGATTCGTAACGGCGAGCGTCGATCCAGAACGAGCATCGGAATTTCGAGCACGGCACAAGTTTAGACAGGCTCTGTGCATGGGAGCACCGGCGGCCGGCCCACTGTCCCCCGTGGTGACTCCCCGCTCGTGTGTACACGGGCTAACGGGTTTGCGAGCTCCTCATTTATTCACGCCGGACCCTGCCCTAGTTACATTAGGTTTCCAGTTTAGAAAATAAACATGCGCGCGGGAGCTTTTTTCAGCGTTCCACGTGCCGTCCGGAATTAATGAATTTGTTTGACGGCTTGATTTCCTAGTACTCCAAATAGAACATAGATGAGGACATACCATAGTCATAGTTCACTCGGCAATAGATCGACAGTAACATTTATGGAATCAATTATAAGTTGAAATTGACTCTATTGTCTTTCACAATAAAATGTACTCTATCGGTGTGACCATCACGCGCCATTTGATTCGATTTGAAGATGGTTTTTTAGCTCGTAAATATACTTGCTTCTATAAATTTTATTATATAAAGCGAAAATCTAGTGTGTTAGCCGGTCTTTGCAATGTCCTGGTCGAGGGTTTCAATACCACACGACCTGTTCAAATTATTATTCGTTCTACGGTATGATGTGTACAAAACGAGTCATTTGCAAAAAATGCTGTAGATCTAACCCTGCCCAACTTATGAGACCAAATAAATTTAGTCAATAGAACGTCAGAGCCAATTTTTATAATTTATACATAGTTTTAAATTTGGATTTTAATAATTAACACAGAAGCTAAATAAAATAAACGTGTTTTGATTTATATAAAACTAAATGAGCGTTTTAATGAATTCATATTGATCAATCACATTATAACGAATAAATTAAATAAATTATCACATACATTCAGTGTTTATATTTCCGACAATAAATTTAGCTCGTTTAAATAACGCGTTGCGTATAAAGTTGTTTAATATTATTTTAATTAACTTAATGACTTGTCAATTAACCAGTTATGACAGATAATAGACACAGTTCCACTGGACACATGTTCGTTGCTTTTGTTGTGCGATTTACTTAAAGTATATTTATTACTTTAGTTACTATGTACTACAAATGGTCATCTAGTGTTGCGTAGTACGCTAGCAATCGTACGTCGATCTCCGGTGGCGGTCCCAATAAAATTATTTTAATTTTAAGCATTGATTTACCACACGCACGGCGGTTAAGGAAAACATCGTAAGGAAAACAAAATCGAAGAAGATTTATAAAACGTTCACACGTCTGCCAATCCACACTAGATCCGTGGGCGGATTTTGTCCTTATACTTTCTTTATAAAGAAGGCCTGTGCCCAACACTGAGATGTATATTTAATATATAAAGCTGTAACTTTAACTTTTTTTAACATATCTAGTACCTATTTCGAAAAGAATCTCTTTAAATTACGGTGTTAGCTTAAGGACCCTGATAGCTAAGTGTCCGGGCGTTCGGCTTAAGTTGCATACTACACTAGAACCGCAAGTTCGAATCCCAGAGCACAAAATAAACTGTTACTTGTAATTCTGTGTCCTATATCTGAGGTACACGTTTCTTAAATCTGTTAAGCCTGTCAATACTTAATAGAAACGTGATAATAAATGGTATTACTCTCTTTACGGCGGAATGTCTTTGTCCAACATACATAGTTAGTTTTTACGTAAAAATACAGAAGTATTTAATGATGATTACACACTACTTGTATAAATTAGTACTTGTAGTAAATTGTATAAATACAGTTCAAATGAACGTTTTAAAACGTGTTAGCTACACGTTTTAAAACGTTCATTTGAACTTTAAAAGGCTTTAATACAAAATTTAGTTGATTTTAAACAAAACTTTCGGTGTAAATTTTGATTTTGATGATTCGGTTTTTATGTTGTACTATCAAAATAAGTAAGATGCAGTAAAGTTGAACCAACGAACCGCTGATGAGTTTTAGGTTTATCGTGAACTATTCATAACGGTTAATAGGGGAGATATATTTATATAATACAACTCTTTATAAATAAAAATATACCACTTCGACGTGAACCATCTCTTAGCAAAGGTTTAGGCATTAACAAAAATGTTAGTAATATTTGTAAACAAGTATATTTTACGAGCAAAAACAAAAACCGACACGCGGAGGGCCTCTTTGGATTTTCGAATTAAATCGGAATATATATATTATATCGGGATAGTACGAAATAAAATTCATCAGAACATAACCAAACTTATATCAAACTACTGTTAAAGTACATCCAATAAAAAATGAATCATCCAAATCGGTTGGCATCATGTTTAAGTTATTCGTCTATTGGTGGTTTTTGAGAACCTCCAGTTTTTTTTTTGAAGTCGGTTGAAAAAATCTTTCTTTAAAAGAAGTCCATTTATAGTGGTTAGTTAGTGGTCGAATCACGACGATTCGATTCTGATTATCGGAATCAAACCAGAGTGAGGCTTAATCGCATCTCCGTCAATCGAATTTGCATTCACCTCTACGGATTACGTTCAAAAATTTTCACTCGGAATACGATTTATCAAACGTTTAGCAGAAGCCCTCTGATATTAATGCGACGAAGTGTGGATGGGGGCTGTTCCTCACAGCGCCGTACTGCATTATTTATTGGGAAAAACTTTATATTTCCCCAACATAAGCCAAAAGATGCCCCGCTCACCTGCTAACGGACTATTAGCACGCGGGAAGAAAAAATGAACTCTGTTTTGAATTTTTGAAGGTTGAATTTGCAGTGTGAGGCCATTTTGTGCCGGGTTTGAGTTTTTATAGCCTCATGTAATCGCCTCCCACGGTACTCGTCAGTGTCATTTTCGTAGAAGTCCTATCGTCTCTGGAAACGTTTTAGTCAAGTATTTATAATGCGGCAAACTTTCTATGAAAAATAAAGATGTTTTGAATTATACTCTTTGCGTTTGCTCACAGATACGGACAATACTATGAAGGTAAACCTTGAACCTGTTAGAGCTACGCCAGCCGGTTTTTACGCGTAGCAAGATCGTAGACGTCTACTAACTGAATGATTTCTTTCAACCAGGAAATGACCACAACTTTACAGATTATAATTCACTTCATTCTTTTGTTGTGGCCATTCCTTAAACCAGAACGAAGCTCTCAACTTCGTACTTCATTATAAGTCACTTAAGGGACCCTATAAACTTGGTGAAAAGTGGAGACCAAAAACTATCTTTGTCTACCCCTTAGGGTTATAAGACTGTGAGAGCTAAATAAAGCAAAATTTTAAAAAAAACTTTCGATACGTGAATCTTGTTTAAACGAATTGAATGTCATAGCATTACTCGATGGAAAACCAAAATAAACTTCAGAGGGTTCGCGACATTCGTGACCGTACATTTTAATCAGACGTCATATTTTGATGTCTCAGTGACACATTACCCCAAAACACAGAGCACTTTCGTTAAATAAGGAAAAAAGGGGAAATGAAATGTGCTTAAGAAATTTAGGTCAACTTTTACGGTTCTGTTTCCATTACTCTATGCTCTGTCAGAGGATTAGAGTTTCTATAAGAGTAATCTAAAAAGTGTGGTATGTTTCCGCTACTTATTGTAATATATCAAAATCTGACGTCACAAATGCGAAAGCTCTTTTTTTAATATTTGATAAGACACGGAAACGTGCCCCACAAATATAATATATCAAGCGGGACTAAATTCAAATGGAACATCGAGTTAAATATAGAATGTGGGAAATGATAAAAGTCAAAGGTTAATTTCTGTACGAATAACAATTTGAAGGACTAATATATTTTTCAAGACAAATCAGGTTTATAAAATCGAGGAAAACACCTATTGTTATAAATCTGACAGACTTGTGCGAAATAAGTAAGCTTTCGGCTTCCTCATTCAGAAAAACTTCTCTGTATACACGGTATGCTTAGGCTTTAACTACATCACCATACAACATCAGGTGGGATCGTGGTCAAGCGCTAGTTTATATTTGTTATTCGTATATACCCCGTAAGAAAAAGCAATAACAATTATCGTAGGATTTGCGAAATTGAACTAATCAAAACCTTTTTTTTTTGTTAATGGGGAGGAAATTTTCAAAAAGATACCTCGCCTTCTGGGGGGAAGGCGGCGGTTATGTGGGGTTTTTACCCACTAAAACCTCCCCGGTGGCCCTTCCTCGGTGCATGGTGAGGGGCTCCGGGATCTCCAGTGGAACGCACCAGAGCCCCTCTGCACTGTGCTCAAGGAGAGCACTTCCCGGGGAGAGGAGGTTACTCCCTCCCCGCCCTGTGCCCTCGCAGTGCAAGGCGACACGTTCCAGCCGATGTCGCCTTCTTCCCGGGTCCACCTTGGCGGACGACAAAGGTCTCCGCCTTTGTCGCCCAGTGAACCATAGGCCCCTTTTAGTCGCCTTCTAGGACAGGCAGGGGATACCGTAGTCTTATTCTTGAGAGCCCAGAACTATAGGGCTGAAACTAATCAAGACTTAGCCAAACTATCATCTAACTACCCTTGAACCATACACCGAAATCGGTTGACGTGAAATTATGTTATTTGTTCATTTGTCGCGCACATACTTAATGCAAATTTATAACTCGTAGGGTTTTTAAATTCCAAAAAAATTGAATTGAATGGGAACACGCTGGAAGCACCAGCTTTGAAATGAAAAAAGAATTATCAAAATCGGTTCACGCAGTCGAAAGTTATGAGGTAGCAAACATAAAAAAACATACAGAAGAATTGAAAACCTCGTCCTTTTTTGAAGTCGGTTGAAAAATTACCTAGTCTCTAGTTCGTAGGGTGCCGTGCTACTCTAGAAGGAATAGGTACTTAGTATCTGTTGCACGTGCTTGATTATCTATTTAAGAGAAATAATTATAGAAGCACAAATGCATTCGATAGCAGTAAGCTAGTGAAATTGGAATATATTTATTTAATTTTTTATGTGCTGTAGTTTCTGTAAAAAAAAATATATAGTATAAAATGAAACTTTACTATACTGACTAATACTTAGTGTTAAATTTTGATTGAGGTCGTCAGTGATTTCGTGATGTGAATGCGTGTGTGTGTTGTGTTTGTGTGTATCATATGATGTTAAAAAGAAGAACTATTATATTTTAAAACACACTAGTATTTGACAATAAACAACGACTACATGTAGATATAATACGTTTATCCTTGCTGTCATTTTCTTTCCGTCATGTCGAGACCTAGACCCATTTATCTCCCTTCTCTTTTTCCTTCTACAACACTGGGAAAACAGCTACAAGTCATCTGTTCATAGTCGTATGTAAAATGCTTTATGCATTTTGTAAAATTTTAATACTCGTATCAAATCAACCAAATACTTGTCGCTTTAAATCCATCCAAACGTAATAAAAGATTTAACGTTACGGTATATAGAGAGAGGTATCTTTCAACAAGTTTACGATCGCTGGGAAAATGTATTCAATTTATTTACCTCTCTTAGGCAGACGTCGTCAGGGGCCTTAAATCGGACCCTGTGTTATAGCCTACGTGAGCAAATTCGATTCGTCTAAGTAAGGGAGAGTTCACACTGGCATTTTTTGATAACTAAATTTTAAGAATTCCGTCCTCATGGCTTTAACAAGTATATTTACGATTTCGGAGTAAAAACAAATACCAACTTCAAAGCCGACGTCCTTCTTTGTATTTCCAAATTATCGTAGGAATATTACAAAAAATTATTAATCAGAATCTAACCAAACTCTCAGAAAACTACTCTTTGAAGTACATCCTTTCCTTATATTGAGTTATTCGTCCATTTATCATACTTATATTTCACATACTTAATGCAAATTTAAGACGTATGTGATTTTCTCATGGATGTCACAGTCAGAATTGGACTAAATTGAAATGGGACCACATGGGAGGCACCAACTTTCAAATGAAAAACAATCATCAAAATTATTCATTCAGTCCAAAGTTATGAGGTAAAAAACAGATGAATTGAGAACCTGCTACAACTAACTAACCTGGTAAATAAAATCATTCGAATCAAAGTGACCATTGGAACAAGGCTGACAGAAAAGACTCTCGAATACCTCAGTTACCGCGCGAAAGACATAAGTACTATTGGAACAAAAACAAAACAATAAGCTACTCTGTGTGAGAAAACTAAACTAAATACAGTTGTACTTCAAAACCTACATTCAAGTCTTGAAATATAAAACAAAATCATACTTCTGTGTAACCGAACAAGTTAAAATGCAATTTAACAAAAAGTCAATAGCCCGTAAAGGAAGTGCATTCCGATATGAATTTCGTGATAGCTTGGCAGAACATACAAAAGCATGCCATGTTGTCCTATTTAAAAATAAAACACGACCCGCTTTTGTGCGCAGATAACAAATAACATTTTAAAATTACAGCGACAAATTTTTATCGTTCACTAAACTGCCCACGACTCTTGAGTGGAGACCGCGTTAATCTGTGAAGGAAGTCTAGATCGATGGATTCAGTACCAATGATCTTTTTATAATTATGCCAGAAGCTTTTTTAACTACGCTAATAGTCGTTGTATCGGACAAATCACAAAAGATCCAAGTCTACTTACCACACACTTTTATTTTAAATTTTGAATACATACTCGTATATAATGCATGTACACATGTACATAGAAGTAATATGATGGCACTCTTTTGTATTTTGTATACGTTAGCCTCAAAAGGCGATTCGACACGTGTGAAGTGGCCTCAAAATACACAAACTGCTTTACGGCCCCGGCTCAGCAGATTTTTGTTATGAAAGAAGCGTTTATTGCGACTTCTGTAAAATGGCCCCTCCAATTTTATTTTATTGCTTGCTTTATTAACGTTTTGTCAAACGGTTGTTCTTTGTTTTAGAGATATGACGCTTTCATGGCAAAGACGCACTTGTGATTAAAATATCTTTTTTTATAGAAGGCAAATGAGCATACGGCTGATTTGATCTTAAGTGATCCCACAGATATTTACCACGGTGTCTAATGAAGGGAAATGAGAGTTGGGTCGCCAGCATATCGCTCACCAAGCGAACGTCTCATTTCTGCGAAGTAGTACTTCCCTGATCCGCGTAGGACACCAGAAAACGTTGCAGTGGTACGACGTTGTACCACTCATGTTTTTTAAATAGATATATATTTTTATTAATATGGTAACAAATTTAGTAACCGAGAAACGTCAAGTAGAATTGGAGGTATCTCTGCTATTGAATTTTAGAATATCTATAGACTCAAGGAATTTTAGTAATTTATTGCATGTTCAATTAAGATGAAAATTTATAATTAGTCCCGAAAAACCACGATTATCAACAAAAAAAATTGTCGTCCATTTATATTATTACGGATACAAATGTTGAGAACAAATACTGAATAACCGAAGCCTTTTAATTTATGAAGTTGAGAAATGTAATAAAATATTGTCTCCATATAAATGCGCATGAAACACTCATCGAAAAGATAATCCCTTATTCGGGATATTTCGATGTTTCACAAACGAAATTGGTTTTTTCCGCGGCGTGCGGAACCCCATTATAGACCCGGTTGAAGGTACTCGTTATCTCGCATCTAATTTGAGATTCTGAGAAAATTGATTGAGAGAAATTCCCTTCATATTTGACGTCAGGCGGTTATCAAGCAATCCTTTTATCGATATTAACATGAAACAAAAACATAATTATTATATTTATACCTTAAGCATCTTATATTAGGATTATAATATCTATCTATCTAATTTTTTACGTTGTTTCAAATTTCATTTTTGCCGGGGTAAAGAGAGACAGCAATTACTGTCTGCTTTTCTCATTCCATATAAGACATAGTCTCATTGCTATTCACCATGCGAAAATTATAGTAAGTGATTTTTTTATAGGCCAGAATATACGTGTGTATTGTACGTCAAGCGAGCTGGGGATCGAGGGTTCTTAGATATTAGGCTATTAATGGCTAAAAAACACTAACCAGTCTTGAGTCTTTCGAGTATAATTTCCTTACCTAAACGGAACGAGGATGTTTCTCTATTTTTTTTTCAAAACTCCTTGAGAACTGAGTTGTATAAATAAAAGTGTCCATATTTTCGACGTAGAAAAATGTCTATAAGTCCTAAAAATCTTATGGACCTTTCACTTTGTATTTAATTTAGTTGACATAGGCCTACGATGCCACAGCCCTTTAGTCCAGGGCTTACAGAATCAGGTTATGGTATATCGTGATCGTTGGTTAAGGCGACTCGTGGTGCGTAGGAGTGCGAAGATGTTGTGGGAGGAACTCATTAGCTTAGTGCGGGACTATGCACCGAAGATGGCCACTCGAGGGTTTAAGTGAGTGAAAAATCTTACATACCCGCCGTCTTCCCCTAGATTTATTTACAAAGGAGCCACAAAATAAGGAAACTCAACAATTATTCTCGTTCATAACACCTCTAGGCGACGTAGTGATATCGCGCGTTCTCCTGCGATGTGTCGCCCGAAGGTGCGTATTTACACGGGGTGAGTAAAGATTTGTATGGGATAACGACGGGATCAGGGACGCATTGACGTGCCGTACAATAGCGTTATTACTGCCAAAAGGATTTCTAAGCCCCTTCGCACCTTATAACGTTAGTCCTTTCAGCCTTAATGCTGTCAACGAAATGACAAATTTGAATATTATTATACGGTGTTCGTGTTTACTTTAGGATAGGTAAAAAGGCTCAATTTTTTAAACCGACTTCAAAAAATTAGGATGTTCTCAATTTGTCTGTATTTTTTTAATAATAAGTTGGTGTTTCTCGTGTGGTCCGATTTAGTGTCCCATGTTCCCAATTTAGTCCATTAGAAAGCCATATAAGTCTTCAATTTGATTAACGTTTGATTCGATTTGAAGACGGTTTCTTGCCGTAAATATGCTTGTTACGACAGCTAAATGGATGTTAAAAGTAACCAGCAAAAAAAGTGTGGTAAAGTTAACGGTACGATGATTAGAAAGTGAGAATTCATTTTCTAAAATATTAAATTTGAAGGTCGTTCATTTAGGCAAAACTCAGAGAATATATATAACATTTCATTATTGATTATCAAATAGAGTTCACAGCCTCCGCATTGGTCGCCAACGCTCTGTCACGCACAGTCTGCTCCCGACATGAGGGAACATTGTGTGTGACAGTTATAGTGGTGCACTTAACTGGTGTCGATAGATTCATCAGTGATATTGCAAAAATGGTTCACATTTTTAAACGTCAATATGTATATAATCAAAACTGTCGAGTGGGTGAAACGATTAGGATTATTTTTATTTCAAAGATTAGCTTCCCGTGTTGTCCCGTTTTAATTATGACAATGGCGTCCATGAGAAGACCATATAAATCTTAAATTTGCGGTAAGAATGTGCGCGACAAATGATTGAATAACTCAATATCACGCCAACAGATTTCGATGATTCATTTCTTATTGGAAAGGATGTAATTTAAAGGTAAATATGATGAGATTTTGGTTAGATTCTGATTAATTCCATTTCGTAATATTCCTACGATAATCCGGAAATACAAAAAGGGGCATCCGCGCGTAGTTACGTGTAATGTTTGACTCTCTTAAATATACTTGAATGTAGTACGTAGAAATTGTTTAATTTCAAAGTCTGTAAAATAAAGCAATTGTAATTATTGAAATCTAGTTTATTTTGAAGTGTATATTAAGATGTTTGCTAAATTTATCACAAAAGTAATGAAGCACTTGTAAACTACAAGAGTAATATAATAATATGACCACAAGAATAGTATGGGGTGCGTATTCGCATATTCGTTGCATAAGAAGTGGTAAGATATACAAGACACAATAATTCGCAATAAATACTTCAGATGGCTAATAATGAAGTATGTATTAATCAATTAGAATGTAACCACATACATAATTCGCCAAAATTAATTAAAAGCCCGACAGTAATGGTCACATCACTAGTGGTAATGATGCATTTTAGATGCATCGACAATTCGAAGGGGGACAAGACTCTTTTGTTCGGAGGTGTCGGCTTACTATTTTTGGGGCTGGTAAAAATAGAAGTGAAAAACTCGGAAGTGTCGATATTTAGTTAATATATACATGAAAACCGGAAACCGTCACTGCTTATTTGATAATTTTCTGTCCCGACGATGCCTATAATACCTTCGCTTCGATTCTATCAACATAACTATTGCGCTCAAAATACGCTTAGACCGTGTCCTGATCTTGAAAGTGCAAGGAAACAGTTCTCAATGAAGAAGAGCCGACCAGATCGTTGGTCGGATTTCCATTGTAAATGCTTTTTCTTAAACATTCAAAGATTTAACTTCGACGAAACTCGGTATTTGGTGCAGAGTATTGGTTTAAGTGGAAGTGGCGTCACCATTCCAGTGCTTGTGGATTCTCTTCTCATTCTAAAGTTATCAGAGATTTGGAGCAAACAAACAAACATTTTTATTGTCCCACAATAATTTCAATAACAACTTACTTAAATTAAAATTATGGGCAGGGGACTGGTGTCCAAACTAGGAACAAACCTGTGTGATGGATTACCAGGCCTAAACCCTACGGATTTCAACAAACCTTTTAAAACTATTGGAGAGAGAAGGAGAAGGTATATATACATAAATATTTATAAATAAATAAAGGTATAT
Source organism: Meandrusa payeni (assembly GCA_029286785.1). Lineage (NCBI taxonomy): Eukaryota > Metazoa > Arthropoda > Insecta > Lepidoptera > Papilionidae > Meandrusa > Meandrusa payeni. The sequence goes on from JAGSMX010000013.1 coordinate 10,408,799, forward strand.
GTATTTATATATATATAAGGAAAATAGATTATTATTGATTATTGTATAATTAATTGTTGTTACGTGTCATGTGTGTGTGTGTTATTTTTTACATACAAAATATGCCGAAACTGATAAATATTTAGGTATAAAGAAGAGCTATAGGTAAGTATAGTATAATATTTGGTGTAGCTGTATTGTCTCTCCTGAATTCCGCACACTAGATGACATCGAACGGATTATAAAAAGTCTCACAAAAGATTGGTTTACCGTTTTCAGGTTGTGCGAAACCACACTTCAACGCAATACCTGAAAATATTTTACATAGTGTAATGAAGGGGTGAATGGCCATTTAACGGCCAGTGCGTTTTACCACCAGAGACTGCATCTCTATTTAAAATCAGGTTTTGAGATCAGCACCTAACTATAGTTATTGTTATTTCCTTGTTTTCGACACTTTTCCCATGTATTCTAAGCACGTCGTAATGAAATATTGTAAATAAATTAATTCACAAAGCCAATGAACATTCATAATTCAGTCAGTCAAAGTTCAAACAGTCACATTGAAGCGCAGCTGAAAGCGTTTGCGTTTAGCATCTCGTGAATTCTAGCAGAAAAGTGATTTTTTTTCTTAAGTTAGCCGAGTCACGTTTAAGTTTCGCAACACTAAAAAGAAACTTATTATGTAGCAAGTAATTGAAATTTCGCGACGTTACCGTTCCCACCGAGGAGCCGCCGCGAGATTTCTCTGGGACTAACAAAATACGAGGCTTAATTAAACTCATCAATACACGTTTTCTTTGAGACGCCGCCGCCCGACTTACCAATCTTTAGGTATTTCGCTCACCGGTTGCAAATACTTACGTGCGTGTGGTTGAAGTCATTAGCTGAAGCGTTTGTAATCAATATCACCTCAATTATGGTCATCGATACATAAAATAAGTACAATACGAAATACATCAAGTCTATAACGTAGATCAAGATGGTAGCTGTGTCCGGGCGGCCCGGTACCGGTATCAATGAATTTGCTGTTGCAATTTTAAGTGTTGATTTACCACGCGCTCGGTGGTGAAGGAAAACATCGTGAGGAAACCTACATGACACGTAAAGTTAATAATTAGCACTAGTGGGGACGTTTAATCTTTTAATCTCCTCTTATATTCTCATTTACTCTCTTCACAGAGAAGGTCTAAATCCAGCAGTGGGACACATAACTGTAACTTTTATTTTAGCTATAGTGCTTTAAATCAATTTTAAACCAACGAATGACGTAAAACTTCTTTATGTATGTATGTAATGTGTATACAACAACACAAACATAATATACACACAAGAGAAATAAAAAGCACGAGCTTTCTCTCTTGCTCCTACAGTGTGATACAGATAATAGGCCTAAACTGTCCTAGATATAGGAAACGAACTCTCTCGTTCTATCTTCACTAACTTGTATCTCCCTCTCGCTCGATCACACTTTTTGTAACGCATTCACCAGCTTACTCCCACATTAAGCGCGCGTAAAGAAATTTTACTTCGAAAAAAGCCCCGGTAAACAAATCCGCTGTGATCTTATCCCACGTTCAGCATCACGCGCAGTTCTTGCCGGGTGTTTACGGCGGATCCCTACGTCTTATCGTGCGCCCGCAGGCGGAGCTGCAGCGTATTTTTGTTAACAACTTCTTTTAAAGAAATTTCAGCGGTGGTACTTATTGTTGTCCGGGCCGAATTTCATTTTATTTTAACTACCTTAACTTCGGTAGGCTTTAGTTAGATATAAAATTTCAGCAAGTAAGTAGCTAGTGAAAGACTATGATACGTACAAGTTAATATAAATGATTGACTTATATCATAGGCTTGTTTCAGACAGTTTTTCGGAAACTTTACGATTGAGGGACCTTCAAGAAACGCACGTACCCCATCTCAAAGGCCGGAGCGCACCTACAGCTTCTCTGGTGTTGTAGATGCTCACGGGCGACAGTGATCACTTAAGATCAGGTGAGCCGTAAGCTCGTTTGCCACTTTTACTGTAAAAAAACAGTAGTAATGATTTCATTTAGATATATTACAAGTGAAGTAAAGTAACTTCTTAATTTGAAGCCTACGCTTTAAAATGGTTGTCAAAATGTGCTACGCTTTAATTTATTTCATAAAAAACCTAAGATATAAGTCTCTATATAATGTTCCCCTTTATCGCGAAAAACGTGACAAAATAGCACTTAAAGTTGCAATTAATTGCTGCCGGCACCAAGTATCGAAAACTGTGAGCTACTAAGTCACCGCGCCTCTGGGGAATTACTTCTGACTTATTACTTCAAATCAATATTGTGACTAAAATCACGACAAGCTTTGGTTGTTGGATCGAAAGAATAAATATAGGGTGACTACCAAAATTTATGGTAAAGAACGGCCATATAAGGGGTTCCTCTCCCCGTAGCCAATGTAAACGTATACTACATAGATAAGGATGAGCGATGTCTAAATAAAAGTTATAGATCATTGTCTCCGTCTACGTACGGTTGACTGACGTAAGTATTTAATAAAAAAGGCGATATTGAAGATACAGTGAATAATGTTGTACACGCTGTTATAAATAATGTTGGCTAACAGAGCTATATTCTTAGGCTGAAATTTATAAAGCGTATTAAAAAATTAATTTATAAACTTTGCTCAGGCTTAGCTTACTAGTTAAGTCGTCATTGAAATTTATAGTCGTTTGTTGGGCTTATGCTGAGCAAATGCTAAAATGTAAGTCACGAAATTCGTTTACTTAACAAATACTTACATAATTCTAGGGATATTTTGAGATGTTTAAATTTATAAGACAATGAACGTAATTACTACGCTTTCAACTTGGTTATGGTATGTTTCTTTTGTCAAGGTTTTAAATTAAATAATGGGTTTTGGAACGGGAAACGAGCCGAGACGAAAGAATAGACATTAAGAAAATATTGGAGCTTGTTTTTTATAAATATCTTTTTAAAATACCAAGAATTGCCAAGAACATATTACGCGAATAAGAACGTTTTAAGAATTATCTTAAGCTCTATTTTAGTATGCACTCAGTTTAATCTTTGCGTGAAGGACTATAGATTCGAATGCTGAGATTTCCCTGAGTAGGAACTCGCGCAAGTTTGGCCTGAGCTAATCCTGAGGAAAGTCAAAGTACGATTTATAAATTTCAGCCTTAGTGTCGTCCATCGATATTAAATTAGTATATGTATTAAAAATCGTAATGTTATTTTCTTCTGCGACGTAAAAAATAAATATTTAATAATGTTCTTCAAATCAGTTCGTCGTTCGTTAGTCCTTGCTTTTAATTGTAGCCCTAAGTAATATATACTAGTTAAAACCTGACGGTATGGTATCGATATATTAACTCAATAAGGGAGTTGATAAATAATAAAATACATGTAAATAAAATTGGAGTGTCTGTTTGTAATATTAAAATAACCACTTTTTACTACACTGAATTAAACGCATATCACACAAACATTTTTTACTATTTTTGTCTGTCTGCTTGTTCCGGCTAATCTCTGGAACGGCTAGACCAATTTTGACGGGATTTTTTTTTCTCGGGACTTTCACTGGCAGATAGCTGATGTAATAAGGAGTTACTTAAATAAATGGCTTTTAATCGCGTGTGACACTGCGGGGCGTAGCTAGCAATAAATTAACACTAACAAAGAGCCGCTACGTCACTTACAAGACAATTAATGTTAACATTAACACCCGTATAAAAGTGACATGTAATTCCTTCTCATCTCCCAAGTTGGCCGCGGTGTCGGGCGATATATAACACTCAAAAACTTTCCTTTGCTCCCTCGCAGGAAGAAAGCGGGACCGTGCCATTTGCTTTGACAGTACAAACTTAATTTTGCGGTCCAAACATAAGCCAGCGAGCTTAAATAACGCAGCAATATCGTCACTGAAGCAGCAAATATGACATTACGGGTGACAAGGAAATTTCTTACGTCGCATAGAATTGCGCATTTTCCTCAAATCTTTCTTTCCTTTTGTTGCGAGTACAGAGCGGCTTAAATCTGTTATATTATGTTGTCGCAACTTATTACGGAGTTTGACCTCGAGGAAAATACGCGGGCGTTTAAAAAAAGACGTTATGAAAGAATTTTATTTAAGTAAGAACAGTGTCGAGCACGCTTTTGAATGTGGTAAGGAGCTGAATTGTTTGTCCTACGTTGCCACGTGTTTGCAGCTTCAAAATTATAGTCGCATGTATCGACTCGTTCTTCTCTGAATACCGTTATATAATAGCAGCCTAACGTCTTTTGTGTAACAGTGAATTAATTTAGAAACCCAGTTTTCAATAATGAGGTTTGCCGTATTTGTAATTAACCGACCTTAAAAAAAGAGATTTTTAATTCGTCTATTCCTTATAACGCACATTTTTCATAACAAATATTATTCTTTATTTATTCAATTTTTCAACGAAATCATCCCAAAAATCTTGTCCATTCTGTTCACAATATCAAGGCACACAAGTTTAATATTTCAGTTAACAAAATAATTTCGTTACATCGTTTCACTGCCAATAATTTACTCTTTATTCGTTAGCCCAAATGAAAGCCTTTGTCTTTTATTAATATATATAGCAGTTACCGAATAGGCGGCGGTTCGTTCAATCCACAACAATGGCGGGCTCTCGATAGCTTTAAGGTGAAAATGGAAAACCAATGATGCCTATATTGGTTTATTGATGCTCAAACTGTCGTAGCCATGCTTTACTACATCGAGTATACCTCTGATACATAAATTTCATTACTTGAACCAGGTAAAGTATAATTAATAACTGACTTCAAAAAAGTTGAAGGCCGTATATATTGTTTAATGTTTGTGCAAGCATAACTCCGTCACTTATTTTACCGATTTTGAGATTTTTTGTGCGAAAGGGGTTATTTGTAATTAAATCACATGTTAATTGTGTTATTATTGCGTTGGGTTTCATAAATATAGGAAAGTTTTAAAAGATCGTATAGCAAAATATTTGTTGATTGATATATATATATATATATATATATATATATCATATTTTGTTAATTGTCATACCTATATAATATATATATATAGCTATGACAAAATAACAGCAAAACATCGGTGCGGCGAAGTACGGGGGCTTGTTCTTTTGGTTATAACTCGACGTGTGAGGTAGCCGAGGGCTATAACCTCCAGTCCCTTGTCCTGTTCGTGTCACCTTCCTTTTTAATGGCCGTTAATTTACCTATTGTTGTGAATACTATACAAGAAGCTATATCATGGTGTGTTTTAAAGAATTGCTCCGAATCATCCCAACTATCGCACATCTCAGCTGAATTTCAAATTCCATCGACCATCTTGATGGATGGCGTTCCACGTCTGTGCATTTCTCACGTAACGCACAGTCAACTCGTGGTAACAGCTTTCACCAGCTGTGTTTCTGAGCGAGTACGATTTGGGGACCTTCAAGAAACGAGCCTATTCCATCTTAAAGGCCGGCAACGAACCTGTAGCTCTACCGTTGGATGTTTATGGGCGACGGTGATCACCTAAGATGAGGTGACCGTTTGCTTTTTTTATAAAAAAATCTATTTTAAATCGGATAGCACATTAAGTTGTCGTTGCCACTGAATTTCTGGCCGAAGTGTTTGCAAATAATGTTCATATTTAGAATTGGCATTAAAATCTGATTTAATCAAAGTGTTCGTAAAGATTTAATTGAATAGACTATATTTTCTTTGTATTAATTTCAATGCTGATTAATCGGCTTGGATTATTAAACCTGTACATTCGTTAAATCGGCCTTTATGCTCTTGTACAGATTATTAAAAAAAAATGTTTGATATAACGTCGTTTGCTCTACATTATTCGAACGACTCATTTCATTGGAAAGCTGAACAAAGGCATTTTTCGGGGATTACGAAATTAATACTTTGTAACGTATTTAATCAACGATTTGGTTTGTTTGAATTTAGATTGAAATAAATTAGTAACAGATTCTGAGCAGACAGAAATAATGCTTTCATATTATAAATATTTGTTGATTTACAAACGTTTGTATACTTGAATATAAATGGCAATGCGTAATAGAAAAATTCTTGGTCTACGAATGTCTAATGAAACCACTTAAACTATAAACCTGAAAGCTGTGATTTTATAAGTAATGTCAAATTCTGAAATAGAGAGCGGAGGATCGTATATGGCAGGCAAGGCCTATTTCCAGCAGTGGATAGACAAGCTGGTGACGTTGAACACTGGAACTAAGTAGATTTTCGAAGAAATAATGCTTATAGATCAACTCTAGCAGTAAGAGAATTTAAAAATTAGATTTCAAATATAACATTAGTAACAACGTTATTTTTCTTCATTATTTCTTTTTCGGAGCCATAGTTTTTATGGGAGAAGTAGTCAAAAGGGTCACTTGATCTCAAGTGATACTGCCAAACAGCTACTCGAGTGATTGGAAGTGTGTTGCTAATCTCTAATATATAGTTATATATAACTTAAACATCAGAAAACAAATACCATCTATGTATATGAAATGTTATTCCTAACATTCACGTTAACCATTCCTAATAAGCTTTAGCTTGTGCTAGGAGATGGTTCACACCAATAGTCGAATGGTGGATTTGAACCTACGCCGCTTCGCAGATCGTATAGTAAAGGCTATTGACGCTTAAAATTAACTAAGTACTTTCTAAGTACTTTCTTCATTGATATTGAGTCTCCAAGCTAGATCTGATACGAAATATTCTACTTAAATATTCAATAGATGTCCATATGGTTCATGTTTGAGATTTTATTTCACCCTAAAAGGTATAACCATTTTATTATATATATATACTCCATTTGTTTTATATTTTCCAAGAACTGTTTAAGCACTGTTTCTCGAACTGGCTAAGTTGTAGGAAAAAGTGACGTTTTCTTTTATACCACGGACCTTTAAAACTTACAATCTTTTTATCGAGAGAGACGACAGAGCGACGGGGTTCTTCACTAACACTGTCGCAGTTATTTTCATTTAAGTTTGAAAATTGCTTGCGCTCGCCCGCGCACCGCGCAAATTGTACTGGAATAGGGATCGATAATGGGATACTATGTGCCATTTTCTTCCGCGAGATGAGCGCCACTGTATAAATCTCCGAGATAGAAAAATTTCGGAAATTGTCTCCCGAGATTTATCACCGCGCCGTCTGTGCCGTGCGAAATGCTTTTTGATTTCACCGTGACACGGAAAGAAGTATTAAGTGAGACTAGAAATAAACAATAAGAAGGTAGATTGAAAAATGTAAACACGACATAAGAATTTCGGAAGAGACGCGAAAATTACATGTTCTAGAGAAATTTGCAAATGTGAAAAAAGAATCTGACAAATTAATAGATAAAAAGTATTTAAACGTAAGAAATTTCAATCTTGATTACACAAAACTCCTTCGTCCGCACACTTTCAAACTTAATATTATTTACGCTCGTATTTCTCGGGCCTTTGAGGCCTCCCAGACCAAAAGATTTACATAAAAAGAAACTCCCCGCATTCAGAATTATGATTCAATTAGTATTAAAGGATTGCTCATTCAATAGGGTTGTATATTTTCAGCCTCCAATGCAAAGTTATTATGTGATTTTGAGCGAACAAAGTCGGATCCTGCTTCGTGCTTAAGTTGACAAAAAAGTAAACATACAAGATGAAAGCCAAACGAATGTCGCATGAATTTACTGAGATTTTGTTCGAGTATTACAGGGAATTTTTTAGTTGTTTATTATATTCTAATGTTATAGGCAAAAAAAAATCTTTCAAACAGTTCAATTCAGAAAATATCGGCTAGAATGATGAATGGCTTCACACTTTCGATATCTATACTCGGTTATTTGTTTGTAAAATTAAAGTTACTTTTTACTACATGCATATGAATGTATATACGGTACATGTACCAAAATATTTTTTTTTGCAATTTTTGTCCGTTTGTTCCGTCTAATCACTGCAACGGCTGGGCCGATTTGGAGGGGACGTACACTAGTAGATAGCTGATGTAATACTGAGTAACGAGGCTGACTTTTATTTTAGAAAAAATAAATTAATATTTTTAGGCACAGGTATAATAAATAGGTAAATAAATATAATGGATAAATAAATAGGAAGTTCAACACAAAACAACGAAAAAATTCGTCCAAAAAAGCGCTATGAGTGTACAAAATGTTAAAAAAATACATACGAATTGAAATATCGTCGTTTTTTGAAGTTGGTAAGAACAAATCTGGTATATTGTACACACACAAAACGGTGAAAATCAAACCCTAGACTCGTTAAATGCCTTAACTGTTTCACTAAAAAAAAAACATAGAAAGAACAAATGAATAAGTTTTATGTAACGGCACACGTATTACACCCATTTCAGATGAACGTAAAACTTTGCTCTTTCCGTTTCAAAATCGTAGGTACTGAAACACTTGCATCAGTCACTGGTAATGCAGGGTATTTGTTACAGCAGAGCCCCCAACACGGCGTTTCGGATTAAGTGACGAATTATACTTTTTTTTCTAGTCGTCACAAGCTCGATTATTCCGCTCCGTCCGCAACTTTGAGATATTCGTCTTAAGGATTAGGGGGCGCTTTGTGCAGATGTAATTTTACGGAATTCTCTTGATGGGCGGAAACCTTAATTCCCCAATTTTAGGGTGCAAAACAGTAATCGAGATGAGAAAGTGTGACTGTCCCGCTAATGGCGTGTTCATGGCGTTAGATTCATCAGGATCTTGGATTTTATTTGCGCCAAAGACCCATGAAATGAGTGATCGTCACCATTTGTCTTGGCTTATTGTATAGGAACGTGTAATTGCCGTAACTAGGGTTACATAGCGACTAAGAAGATAATGGAAACAGTTCGCTTTAAGGAGGAAATTGTCACAGAATAGTGCAAGGTTTGGGTTTATGGTCTGAGCATGTAGTAAGAGGCGCTTTATATATGTATATGCAGCAATATGTGCCAATCGGTAGAGAACGTTCTAGGCGAATATATTATATCGACAAATCGGTAGATAACACATACATAGAGTATTTGTAACCGATGAACATTTACGTGCGCTATGAATAAAATGAAAATCCTAAACGGTTTTTAGTTGTCAAGGGACTTTTATTTTTTTATCTAAAGCATAAGCTTTTATGTTCATTATTTTTTTACCGCAAAATTAAAACCTTACGGACACTACGGTAGTTTTTTTAGGTTTAGATTTCATTAAAATTTTACTTTAGTATGTACAATTTAAATTTATTATTAAGTTATATTTTTACTAACAAATTCTATGAATTAATCTATCCAAAATAAATATAATATTATTAACCAATAAGATCAAGAGATACCACAAGAAATTACAGATAAATTATATTTTTGTAACTTATGCCAGTAGCTATTTAAAACCAAGTTGAAATAATAAAAACACGATTTACAAACATAACAGATTCTTATACAAAGAATGGAGTCCTAAGTATACAAGAACACATGGACGTTTAACGAGAGGTTCATTCATTAGACAAACACACATAAAAAATTAACGAAGCATCGCTATAGTCCTTAACGAACTTCCGGCATGTATTGTCGGTTGACGTTACTGACTCGTTCCTCTCTTTCTATAGCACATTGTTAATAAGGACAGCAAGTGAAGAGTTTATTAGTTAAAAAGGAACGCATTTGAATCCATCTATCGTTCGACGTTGCGTCAGAAACATTCGTTTAATGGCAGCAATTAAAGGCGACACTTGTATGCCTACCGAAATATCGCGATATAAAAACGTCGCTTTTACCGCATATCAAATTGTTTAACACATTCGCCGCCCGGCATCCAGTTTACGACTTGTCGCTCGTTTACGACGGGAATCCGGTCGAACTGTGATATGGGAGTTTTGTTTATAAAATTAGAATCCATTTGAGGATGGTCGCCATTAAAGTGTGAAGTATTTGAGGTCATTTCGATTTATGTTGCTGGATTCAATATCAATTAGGGGCGTAGACAGTCCTCGGAGATTTCAGCGCTCTCTTAAATAACTTTCATGGCATAATACTCATAAAGTATTTATAAATACATCTGTAAGTATTGAGGAGAATGTAGTCGTTTTGACATTAGATGTAACTATATTAATTCACTGAAAGACTTGTGCAAGTAGCAAAGAGCCGGAAATAAACACATAAACTAAACGAGAAACAAGGATCTAAGGCTTAAAACACTTACTTTAATGAAGGTGCTACACAAAGTGAAGTACACTAATGTTAGGCGACCCAAAATTAAAGATTAAACACCACTTTAATTATACCCTGACAAATTATCCCAAAATATTCGAGAGAACCAAAACATCGGCGGCATAAATTCCGTAAACAAAGGTCGGCCCGTACATACCGCGCCTGATTCTACGCTAAACGACATATAAAAGCAACGATAGTTTAAATTGGGACCCAAAAACTAAACGTAAACAAACACGGGTCCCGAAATTTGGTTGAAAAGTTTCCAAAGCACCGGGAACATTGAAAACATGCGGTGGGATCGGTAATGTCCGTTCTCCAACTATTGTATAACAAGATACAATTAACTGTGTAAAACAAATTGTTATTGATGTCTGTAACATAGTGATAAGTTTAGAATATTAAATATCGTTTAATTTAAACTGCCATATATTGAATTGAAAATACTATAAAGATATTTATTAGTTACTAGAGGCACCACGCGGTGAAATACGTGATTAAAAACGATTAATTGGTCTACAATAAAGGCAGCGCAAGATACACCTTATTACATCAGCTATCTAACAGCAAAAGTCTCGTCAAAACCGGTGCAGCCGTTCCAGAGATTAGCCGGTATGAACAGACAGATAAAAAATGTAATTGTGGTGTACATACCGTATATAAATTCATATGCATGTAGTAAAAAGGCTATTTTAATATTACAAATAGACACTCCAATTTTATTTATTTGTGTATTTAATTGTAATTGGAATAATAGATGGATTATGTAAATTTTTTTATTGAAAGTACAGTTGGACTAGTGGCTAAACTCTCAATTTCAACAACGTGGTAAACGGGTTTCGACGAAGAAAGATTCAACTTGGACCTGGAGTTAGGCCAGGAAGCAAGGAAGACCAGCAGCGATATCTGATAGGAGAGTAAAGAAAACAAATAGCATTATGTCATAGCATGATTGAGCGCCATTAATTACACGTTATTCTCCGTAATCCCTCACTTACGGCTTTGCATATCTTAAAGCAAAAGCATCACCACTTATACATTCGATCAGCATACTGCACTGTGGAATCCAATTTAATTGCATTCAATGAAATCTCGAGCGATTATAGATTCCATCGCTGGGCAAATTGAATGCGGGACACTGGATTTCCTATTCAATTTCCACAGAACACGACACGATAAAAATTCATAATCACCGCCTTGCAGGGGTACTTAATTCATTAGTAAATCTAAGGAGGGGGAGGTATTGTGCTGGCAAATATTTTTTTTAATACATGATCACTGTCGCCATAAATATCCACAACACCGGAGGAGCTACAGGTGCGTTGCTGGCCTTTGATAAAGAATTGGCTCGTTTCTTATTTCCTATATATTTCTAGAAATACAAAAGCCGTTTATATAGCTAGCTGTTGTGGATAGCTCGAATCGTATGCATTCATTTTTAATTAGGTTTTACTTTAATCAATGTTACGCGCATAGATCGTAGCAGCGCGATAATGCTGGAGATCAAATGTGTTTTATTTACTTTCCGTAAAGGAGAAAGCCACTGTCCAACGGCATGCGAGGTACCTTGTTTGGGCCCGTCACCGGAATGCAATAATGTGGGATAAGCAGGCAGCGAGGAAGATGTAAGGAGGAGAAACAAAGCTTAGTCAATTGCTTCATTAGAAATAGATATATAGGACATAAATATAAACAATGTTTCCACATTTGTGTTTGAAATTGTGCAACAAAATATGGATTTTCTTCTGAACTAACTTTCCGAGCGACGCGTTTCATACAATCGTGTGTACCAGTCTTGCGTATTCTCGTCCCTTTGAAGAATATAAAAGAATTTCGTGTAACAGTTTCGATTCCAGTCGTCACATGTCAAACGCCATTTGAGTTTCATCGGAATTGGTCCTTATTTTGCTTTTGTTTTCGCCAATGATACGTTTCAAAAGTTCTCACGTTGCCATTTTCATAGTTCCTGCTTTTCCTATATGTTAGTTGTTCAAATATAGGAAAAATACACGGAAAATCTGAACAATCGAACTTCTTCTCGCGCCCCGCGTACATGAGTAAATTTCAATATCGCAAATTCAATCGCATTGAGATTAATTTATCTTTCGACTATATCACCACTTAACACCAGGTGAGATCATGGTCAAGCGCTAGTTTAAGTATAATAAAAAGGGAACGAAAGAAATGAGATACGGAGTTTTAATTTAAATTTTAAGACGACTATCAGAAAAAGGACTATTAAACTGAACGTCATATTTGTCGTCTCGTAAAATATTTAAGACAAATAAAATTAGTTTACGATCAAATTAAAATAAAGACTATATCAAATCTGAATTACTAAACTTTCTTATAGTAGAACAAAAATTAAAATCGGCTTAGTACTATAGGAACCTCTTCGATGCAAACAAATGTCATAATAGAAACCAAACTCAACTGTTTTAAGTCATTGGCATCAATACATAGTGAACGAAAGGTCCAATCACTGAATTCTCGTATACATGTAAGATATGGCATATAATGACATAAAAAATTCACGACTTCATATAACTGCAGCATGAGCTAGAGGTAAAGACACATCTATTCTACTTCTCTGATATTCTACTGACCCTACTCTGCTCGTAGCATAAGAGGAGGACCTGTGCCTGCGAGTGGCCTGACGCCATCGAGTCAGTGTGTGTCAAGCCCCTTAAGGGAGACAGTTGAATAAGAATGAAAGACCTTGCTGAAGAACTAGTAGGGAGTCAAGAAGGTGCGTCTGCACCCGCGTTTCGGTTCTATAAGCGCAAAGTTAGCAGGGCCATAGGATCTGGTAGGATGACCCTACACTACCGCGCGTTACCGTCAGGATCCGGTGACCTTTCCGTTGTTTGATAAGTAAGTACGTAAGGCTCGTAAAATTATTTCAATGACTTACCGTTTTGCACGAGCAGAGTAGAGTCCCTCGCGAGCGGCAACTCGGAGTCGGTGAGCGTTGCGTCGGACGCGTTGTCGGAGGCCGAGGTGGGTGTGGTGGGCGCGGTGGGCGACTCGGACAGGCCGCGGGCTCTGGCTCTGCGCCGCCCGCTGCCGCTGCTCGAACCGCTGCCCGAGCCGTACGGGTGCAGTCGGCCCAGGCCTGGAACAAAAATTACAAAATCACAATTTTGTCCTGATCTACAACAAACTACACAATGTTATGCTGGTTAAGGCAGTGCTTTACTCTCAATACGTGAAAGTTAAGTAATTCTGTGGTCTTAAAATGCCTCTCATCATCATCGTCATCAGCCTGCAACAGTCCTCTGCTAGATACTGGTCGCTGCGTACTATCCTCGGCCTCTCTCATCCAGCCGTTCTGCAAAGATCGTTGCTCCACTTGTCTCAAGTAGAAAACAAAAATACAGATAATCAAGGAATCTTTCCTTATGGTATTTTCTTTAACCACTGAGCTTGTGCTGACATGGATACAATCAGGTCATATCTCCACCGTGAAATTGAGGGTAGCCTGGACATCTGTCACGGCTTTTTGTAGATGACGGACATTAGCAGCAAGTATGGCTAAATAATCATAATACATGAAATGTTTTCATTTTCATTCCTTAGCAGTGAAACATTATTTTTTACGATAATAAGCCTTGGACAGTATATGGCTTCCACATTCGTATCGTTGTTTAAAATGACAGACTTGTGGCTTTGGGTGCGGTTGACGTTACTACTACTCTACATTCCAAATTTTAGACTAAGCCTTATAAGTGAGAGCCCAGCCATAGACAAAGTCAGTATCATTGACTGATCATTCTTTACAGAGATGTCACCAGTGACTAACTATTATTATTTATTAACAAGAATCGCAGATATATAATACAATAGTAAAAAAGAGCAGTCAGTAGATGACAATAAACAAGGCAGCTAAATAAATACAGAATCCAGATAAAAGCAAAACATTTTAAAAACCCGACGGAATCGTTCTATGCATTACTTATTTACCTGTAAGACGTCGGAAGAGACGCCATCAAAAACAAATAACAAAAGCGAGGAAGCCACAAAAAGAAATACAAGTACGAGCCGCGGATATAATTAGGAATAATAAAGCTTCTGAGCATGATAAAGAACACAATGAGCGTTATCTCTCGTTTACATCCTTTTCACTTTTATATAAAATAAGGATAAAAAGCGAACACGAACTTTAGTTAATGGTTACCGAATCCTGCGTTAACACAAACTGATTTAATAGATGCTCGAAGCGAAACATCCTGGGAAATGTTACCACGATGCCAATCATTAATGCAAAGAAGTATTATGTTTATTTCAAAGTAAAGTATATATATGGCCCACCGCTTGGCACAAGCCTTTTCTATAAAGAGAGTGTATATAGTGGGCATAATCCGCCACGCGCCCATACTGCGGATTGGCATACTTCCCATGCGTTAGACAATTTTCTAACACATGAAGGTTTCCTCGCGATGTGTTCCTTCACCGCTAATCGCGTGGTCAAAAATCAAATCAACACTTAAAATTGCTACAAACAATTTCATTCCTTCATTCATTTCATTCATTTCCAGGACCGTGTATTGAACTCGTGTTGGTTGCGTACTATGTAACTTGCCCGGACACTGACATAGTTGACATATTTTTTATAAGGAAGGGTCTAAACGAGTCCATAAAAATAATTAACACAGTCACCTAAATGATGCATTGCACGCTTCATAGCAAGAAGTGGTTGCAGTTGGTCGTATATCATTTGATTTATGTATTATTAGCAAATTTATATCAATTAATTTTCAAGTGTGAAACCTTATTTTAAGCCAATTTTAAAAGAGGGTTAATGTTAATGTGTTGTCATTTCTGAAATGATTTTGAGTTTTTCTTTAATTAAAATATTGGTAGGATAAGGACAATCTAAGACTAGGTAAGTACTCCTTATCAACACCGAGCCATAATGTAGAAGTAGAAAGATAATATAGGCACAATTTGGTAATATAACTATGATACATCGGAAATAAACGAGTACGACCACACGTGGTGCGTCGCGTTTGATCCGTCATTATTTAACAAAAATAAAAATAGGTTTATAAGCTAGAAAAATGATTACTATATCTAGATTATAATCTTATGTTCCGTTCATGCAATAGTATCATATATTATCACCTTATTTTATCGTCGGTTCACTGTATCGTATTTATCGTAATAGAACCGTTTGTTAACGGTACGAGAAAACATTGTCGGGTTGTTATTATTCGCGTAAATGAAATAAAAATCTAATACAAGCAAAAACAAAAAAAATCTTATACTATGTGAGAATTTATACTCATTTTTTCTCACGTAGCGCAAAACGACAAAAATATGAGAACGGTGTGACCGAACGTTCATTTACCTGTAATCACCGTACGTGGCTTTGATGTACGGAGGCCTTTATTAAGTAATACTGTGCCTTTCTCCCGAAAAGCAAATAAATACTCGGGGGCTTAACTCGGTATCAAAAAGCTCGGTATTTAATGAAAGACTGTCGACTTGGCGACACAAAATTTTATATATATGTACTCCCGAGATTTTTACGTTCGTGAATTTCTTTACTGAGAAATCATTATTTTCATTTACCTTTGAGACGATGAATTTCGGTAATCAACATATATCCTGAACGCTAAATTATTACTCGCACGACAACGTTTCAATGATATATATTAACTCACAGCTGTAAATAAAATAAAGCGATAAAATAGCATTTACCTTCAGTATCACTCCTTCATTATGATTATGCAGCACAATATATAGTGGCAGCAGCGTGCTTGTTCTCGTCAAATTGATATAATTTCAAAGGTGCCTTTATAACCCCAAAAGCTTTTACAACTAACTGACTCAATCAGTTGGTGGCCAAACGTCAATTCTGAAATTGGCTTGGGGCTGGCAGCACAGTGTGCAGCAATGTCTTTATCATTAATATTGAAAAATCTGCTCGTTAGCCCAATCATTTCGCTAGATAAAACGCCTTACAAGCCGGCATATAGTAACGTATGCACATTATTAATCATAGATAAATGAATGAATTAATATACTTTATTGCACAACAATTAACAAATACATTACAGAAATAATAATTTCTACAATTTGATGTAATACGATATAATTGCATGTGCAATAGGCGATTTTATAGCTATCTCTTCCTGTCTGGAAACCTTTGGTTGGACAGAAATTCGTTTCTAATAAGGTTTTCAGTTGTATTAAAAATATAGATAGATGTTGTCATATTTGAAAAAAAATATGCCACTCAAATAAATCATCTCTTTAGGATCATATATACCTACTTACTGTAATAATATAAACGTAAAAACACTACCATCCGTGACTGTCCCGGGTAGACTGAGATTACAGATTTCTATTGCGCCGTTATCGCAAACACTTTTAAAATCGGACACTGAAGTGACGAGCTAAAGAAGGTCAGTCCTTTTTTGTCTTCTTTTCGTTCTTCTCTATTAAAGTTCATCAAAAACAGACGGACATTTTTTAGGATATAAAGAGATGAGCCACTTTGTTATTATGCAACGTTTTAATTAATCACTACTTTTCAGTGTTAGTCTCTGTATGAGTAAAGCTGTCACCCCCTGCTCAACCAAACTGTGTCAGTATGCAAGTGCTTATACGAACGTAGTAGAAATTACTCGAATGTGAAAAACGTATTAAAATACAATCATTTTCCACTATTCAACTTACCCTTTTTGAAGTGAAAACATTTGCAAAATAAATGTAGCGAATGAAATAATCGAAAAGTATGTAAATTATGTCTTTGATGAACAGAATTTATTTTGATAGAGCGTGAAGGATTTAAAATTAAGTTTGAAAACGAGAGAAACACTGCTTAGAAAAAGGAGAAATGGTAATATTTTTTCTCGGCATAAAAATATAGATATTTTTTTCTCAACTCGTCTTTATGCAATCTATTTACAATTAGCATTCTTTATCCGGACGTCTCCAACTGAAGCCTTACATCCGAGGGTGAGAAGGGGGAGGGTTGGCAAAAATTCTCCTCTAACGAGCTCATTGTCCTTTTTGTTTGGATCTCCTTTGTGAAGGGTTTCTCCGTCTGCGTCCTTAATTATCGCATTGAACAAGTTTTGTGGCTATTTGATTAGGTGTACCTAAGGATTGTTACAGGGACATTATTATACAGATATTTCAACCTCGTTTTAGCGGTTTCTATAATATCAAATGCACACATAAATTTCCGCCTTTTTTAGAAAGACGGCAAATGGTTTGAAAATTATTTTGTTAATTCAACAACTACATAGCTCTATATTATATTATATATTATATACATATTATCACACACACATTATCAACATATACTTTTCTTCATCTAAAGGTGTCTAAAATTTGAGCCAATTGTCAAATGCGGGAACTTTTATTTCTTTGTCCAGCTGAGATGCTTTTTTTTTTAATGACGAACTACCTGTGTAGTTCGTCATTAAAAAGAAGAGAAGGCCTTGACTGCTTCACCGGATTGAGAGGTGGCATAGCTCTTAGGTCGCTTAGCCTGAACCTCTATTGCTAGTAACTCGACACAAGGGTCCCCCCGGTGAGGGGTGACACCGGCTTGGACGGTTACTATGTTAGCTGAGATGCATCGATCGAGGATGCCTTGAGTTGTTTCAAAAGTTTAAAACGATTTTGATCTAAAAGACAAAGAACACCCTGCATACCTAATACCTAAAAAGACCAATATCTAAAAAGATGAATAAAATGGAATCCATCTTCTTTTCGAAGTTGGTAAAAAATTATGTATTTTTTTCCCCCGTGATTGAAGACGGCTCTTTATACGGCATGTTATTAATTTTCGTGATCAAAATAAATAACAAAAACGTCTTATTTTAATATTTATATGTATTTCCCTGCGCGTGTTGGCCCAATATCAACACAATAATACTTTTATTTCATTAAAAATTTATCCTAAATGTACAAATTGTTTATATCTAACATAAACATGCAACAATAGTTTGCATGCATTTTCAATGTTCTTAGTTTTGCAACAAAACATAAATATTGATGCAAATAGTATTAACTATTATATGTATACTATTAATATATCTTTTATTACCTGGTAATAAGCTTAGATCAGGATACTTAGACTTCAGCCCTGTAGTTCTGAGCTCTCAAGAATAACACTACGGTATCCCCTGCCTGTCATAGAAGGCGACTAAAAGGGACCTCGGGTTCACTGGGCGACAAGGGTGGGGGCCTTTGTCGTCCGCCAAGTTGGACCCGGGAAGAAGGCGACATCAGCTGGTGCGTGTCGCTTTGCACTACGAGGGCACAGGGCGGGGGGGGATAATCTCCCCCCCCAGGACATGCAGAGGAGCTCCGGTGCGTTCCACTGGAGATCCAAGCCCCTCGTTATGCACCGAATAGGGCCACCGGGGTGGTTTTAGTGGGTAAAAACCCAACATATCCGCCGCCTTCCCCCTAGAAGGCGGGGTATCTTTTTGAAGTTATCCTCCCCGTTAACAAAAAAAAAGATACTTAACAATTACTTATCGAGGTTCGTTCACACTATGATTTTAATAAGTCTCATTTGAAAATTCTCCCTTTTAGCATTAAGCCTCGAACAGCTGTAATGAACAACTTGACATTGCTTTCAAAAAAGTATTTTCACATGCAATCTGCATTCTAAATTACGAAGTCCAGTAATGAGGTACAGTCTAAACTAATTTTATTTTCTACGAGTCCTTTGAGTTGGACCTCTTGGAATGTCGGCTTTAAATTAAAAAGTTTTCGCTCGCCGTCTCAAGAGTGCTCAGCCAAGGCCGGTCTATTCCTTTCTGATACTTTACCTTAATGATCCCATACGATTAGACAAGTCGGTGAATTGAATCTATCAAACGTGAGAACTTTCTTAACGAGTTGCGCAAATATTTTGAACCAAACCAAGACGCTTAACATAACTGACTGATACCCTTTGTATATGTCCAAGTATATTTACATGTATTACTAATTTACTTAATAGTAGCCATAGAAGCGTCCACCACGCTGGACTGATCAGAACCGCACCGCTTTCTGCAGCTCGGTTAGCAATGCTTTGCACACGGCTGCAGAAGAAATTGGAGACGGATGAAGAACGACAGACTGTTACCTCGAGGTGGTAATGACCCTTAGCATTAAGGAAACCAACGCGACGAGGAGGAGGATTGATAATTAAATACCTTACGTCGTTATAGTAAATCGCGTAGAAACAACGTTTTTAACAACACAACGAAAAACAATAGCATATCATTCTTGCGATACCGATAGAAGAATACATCAAACAAATAAACTTTAACATTGAAAATAATTTGATATTTCAATTTTCAACGTGACAAATTACAAAATTTAATATACGTACCTTATACGAACGGCAAACAATCCAAAACAATACCACTTTAAAATCGCACAAAACTTCCAAGGTACCCTAGGTTTTGTAACCTAAATAGACTAAATGCAGGCACTTCAAAAATCAATTTAATAATTTATTTGACAGGCCGATTAATAATCATCTCGCACGACCTCGGGGAACGCAATAAAACATATTCGCGACCTGAAACTGTGGATATTCTAGAATCCAATACATCATCACGCGTGGGCGAAGGGGGACTAACATAAATAAAAACACGGACTGTTTCCTCTAACGATGATAAGACGCGATAGCCAGTTGGCGCGCAGGATGTCCGCGATGATAAACGTTGACCGGTCAATTTTAATGGATGTTTTAAATGAATATAACATTGTTTCATTTCGAATGATAATACAAATACACATATTATCTTTGCGATTCTAAAACGAGTACGAAGAATCACACAAGTTTCACACTGTTATGCTCCATTTGCGGTTACGGTACCTTCAGTATGTTTAAAATAAATCTATTTGAGTAAATGTGTAACAAAGCATCAATAGCCTAATGGTTTAGGACCGGAAAGGACATAGGTTCGAATCCACAATTCGACTATTGAAGTGAACCATCTCTTAGCACAATATTTAGCTTAGTTAGAAGAGTTGACAAGAATGTTAGTTATATTTATGAAAAAAATATTTTAGAAAAAATGTTAAAAGTAAGTGAGAACCTTTCCATAATCCCACATGCTTGTAACTCTAACAGACTAAACTTTGGTATTCTAATTACAACACTATTATTATCACAATAGAATATGCATTCATTCACCACAAGTTATTTACTATATATACTTCTATGTAGAAGGAATATCTGTAAAGAATAATGTATTTCAACTAGGAAATAAAATAAATAAAAAGAGTGAAACATATGATATACACATTTCTCAATCAATATTGCCTTGTTTCTTTGTGATTCGGTGTGCAATGTATTTAGCTAGATCTTAAAAGGTATTCTTAAATTTATATTCGATAATGTGTAATTTATACAGAATATATTATTGTTGTTAATGTTGGAAATGTTACAGTTGTTTGTTGATAAACGCAACAGCCTGTATACGAGAGTGTACAGTGCAGGCCTCCTCTTATAATGATAGCAGCGCAGCGCACCGCATTGCAGCTATGCGGCCTGTTACGTTACTCATGCCTCTGAAATTCTCCTTCGGAATTCTTTCAAACTTTTGTTTCGCTTTCAAATTCCGTTACCGCGTCAAGTACGTGTTTTAAATAATTGAGCATTGATTACAATTGTAGTTGATTTTTAAAAATTAAGTTTTAGATGTTGAAACTGTATCAATATATTTTTTTTATTGAAGAGATGAAAAATAAATATAGCAAGGCGAATATATTTTTTTTTGGAGGAAAAGGACAACCGGGCTTCCGGCTCACCTGATTGTAAGTGAACACCAAAAGAATTGCAGGTGTGTTGCTTATGAAAAAAGAGGAGGTAGTAATTTTTTGAAGAATAATCCACAACGAGGATTGCCGCGAGTAGCTTGACTCGAAAGACGCTAAATCGGCTTTGATGGTTTAAAACTTTGGTTTCCAAAGTGGCCCAGGGATCTAAGGGGGACTATGTTTTGACGACGCGGGTCTACTTAAAGAAAATTAGGGGTTCACAATTGAACATCAATTGGTGAAGAACTACAATGTTTGCTTGATTTCATAATTTGGTAATATTTGAAGCAGTACAACGTGTCATTTCTATAGTTAGATCTAATCTTCACATTTTTGTTGAGTTTTGGGAATATGGTAGAAATGTAAATGCACGAGGTTCACCGGAACTAGCTAAATTTGTAAGTGTTCTATGAGAAATAAGTCTGGGACAAATTATGAAGAATGTATTTCAAAAACAGGCGAACTAGATGATATAAAAGCATCTATTTATGTATAACTGAAGGACTATTATTGTGCGGTCTAGTAGGTGTAGTGCGGTCTATATATGTTTAAATAACGCTAGAAAATGATATAAGTTTTCATATAAATGAGTTACAGTTAAGGAAGCTAAAATTGTTTAATTAAGAAAAAATAAAAGCTCTAACGAAAAAATAGAAACTAGGACACTTTAATCCAAAATCTTAGGGTTAGCTAAAACAGAATTTGGTTACAACAAAATCGAATTACAGCGGAATACAATTCGACAAAATAGTGAGCTCATAAATATACAATTGGCAAGTCGCTTTTGTAGCAAAATCACGTCTATAGCTGTAAGGGGTAACCCCCGAAAAGAATCCGCGAAAACATTCGACGAAATAAACGCGAATCCCTTCACGCACGTATTGTTAGATGTTCGTTACTACAAGAAAGAAACTACAATTTGAATCGTACAAAGTCACATAAACGAACCGGTAAACCTGCTGTCTCTGGGGACGCAACCTGTCACAATACGTCAGACGTGTTGAAAAAATATTTCAAAGGACTAACAAATGTGATGTTATTCACCTATAAGATACGTACGAAAATACTTTAACAAAAGAACTAATCTTGTTTAATAAAGTAGTACTGTGTATAATGAATGTCAAAATGCGGTGTACCTTCATTAAAGACCTTATTACCCACTTAATTTTATTCACTACATTCAAACTTTATTGTATACACTAATTGTATTATGCTTGATAAAAATTAATTTTGCGATACAGTTGCTGCGTTGGATATAAATCCTGGGTGAGCAGAAGACTACAGCTGTCGCAATTTTTAAATCACATTCTTTTTAAATAATGATCACAGCTGTGTCTATCTTTCTCTCAATCCTACAGTTGCATATTCGCGTACCCTACAGCTATGCTATACCTGACTGAGGTGGCTCTTTTTGGCTGACCAATGGCACAATTTGTCCCGTATGTGACAGAGGGTAGGCCCTTCTATGTACATGGGCACGCATTTTAGCAAATGATCTTAAAGCTAAATTTACAAATTAAATATGTATATATGTCCCCCTGTTGTCTCACTGGCTGACAGGCACAAGCCGTCTCAGTAAAGAGAGTGTGTAAAGGACATAGTCCGCCACGCATCCCTAGTACGGATGGCGGAATTCATATGCCTTAGAATTTTTTTCTAAGACGTGTAGGTTTCCTCACAATGTTTTCCTTCACCACAAGCGCGTGGTAAGGTAGCACATATTATTACAATAACAAATTTATTGATGCCGGCGCTGGGGATAGAACGTGGGTTGGTAGTTGTTATACAACTCTGACACTGAGCTACCTCGGCTGTCAAGCAAATGATGTAATTAACATTAATATTACTAATTTTAGATCGGATTGATTTTGATTTTAAATTGATTGATTAAATTTCTCAAGATTTCCAACGCTCTACAGTGTTTATTATCTCATGTCTTTAAACTGTTTCATTAAATTACTCACTTCTGGTATTTCACGTGTAAATCAATGAGCAACCACAACGTCCCTGTTTTAGTTATAATATTCTAAACACGTTGCCCCGCGTTAAGGCAAACGTAGAAATTTGTCACATGAGCGATGGCATACCTACGTGTTTCGCCATACAAATCCCAAATATAATCTGTCGGTGCGCAAATAAAACACACCTTTATTACTTTAGAAGAAAAGCTTAAATCCTACTCGGTAGATTTCAAGGATTTCACATTATACTAAACGCGTGCTGAATTAACAATCGAATTTATCTCTTAGTCATATAATAAAAGAGAACGTTTTCGATTGCGTTTCTGGAAGATTGGGACAGACCTGTAGTTACACGGAGTGTATGATTTCATGCCAGCAAGAGTAAAGAAGGTTGACAAATAGGTGGGGCGTGCCGATGTTCCGGTTTTATTAAAATTAAAATGTTCATTCTTGACATTAATAAAAACGGCTTAGGTTGCAAACGACCTGTGCCTCTTCATTTACATTTACAGCAAGTACACTAAGGACAAAGTGAACATTTTCATAGTCCGATAATTAATCAGATTTCGAGCATTACAGATATTGTTAACACTCCATAACTCTCTGAAGATATTGATTATCTCTGTGAGAAACATCTCATTTCTTTTACAAGTAAACATATTTATAGGTAAAGTTTTTGGTCCGAGCGTGTTTACAAAACGGAGACGTAGTAAAAGTGAGGCGGAACGATAAATCTATCCAGCCCAAGCAAAACAGCCGAGTCGAAAGGCCCCGTCCACAGTCGTAACTCAATCTTAGTCGCGCAATTTCACCGAAAATTTATTCGGCATGAACTGTAGTTGTCAAATGCTGACGTTCGCGTATCGAAAGAATAAATGATAGACATAAAAGATAGGCTGGAGACAACGGGGTTACTTGATATTGTGATCACGTACGTGGGCGACGCGAGACACGGCGGAGACGCAATCTTCGACGAAAGAATTACATTTATCCAAAGGACGAAAAAATCACTAGTAATTCAATGCATAGAAGCGGTGAAGTTCATGCAAATATTGAAAAAGCTGATAGAGAGCTTGTTGGTTTCTCATTTATATCTTATCTTCTTTTTGATAGGATTTTTCTTAGAAATGAGAATTCATATGTTTTGTTTGGTTACTTGGTATTTATTGATTAGGTGATTTGAAATCTATTATTGTAAATATGTAAATTAAATAAACCAAGTTTATTTTTCTTATAATGAATACATAGGTACTCTATAACCGGCTCCTTTTTTGAATACGTCACTGATCTGATCGGTATAATCCCTCTAGCGACCGCAGAACTCACTTCTTCGGTATCGGTTTCTGCCTATCAATACATCAGTAACGGGGCGTCCCGTAAAGGTTTAATGCTTATGCACTCCTCTCTCCTTTTTTATTATATTTTTTAAATAAAGTATTCTTTATTAAATTACAATTGCTTATTATTTTCTTGTAAGTGAGCAATCTGTCCTCGATTTATTATAAAGCGTCTGACCCTGTATCGACAGTTGTCTTTATGACAAGATAATAGCTTTCGACAACATCATATAGCTCCTTAATCCCTGAGGCACAATCGTCCACAACACACCAAATAAACAGTGCGGAGCTATCAGTTCAATCATTGCGAATCATCCGGACTTAGATCCAAAAATCCCAACTGCGAGTGTTTGTTTTTGATTTTTGTCTAACGAGACAATGGGGAAATGACGAGTGGCCCGCCGTAGGTCGCCTTTGGGACTTTACCCCATACCGATGGTGTGACCCTCTGGCCTTCTACCCGTTGTAATGTTAACCTTATTGAGTGAGAATAAGACTTGGATTTACTTAAAATAATTTAGTATTTGCGTTCTTATGTCCCTCTGATGACTACATATGGCGTCAAGCGGGCTGCAACGAGTGACGGCATGCCACTCGAGGGACTAGGATTGGCCGCTACTCGGAGAGACGACCACTATATCACTGCAATGGGTAACTTGGTCTTTTAAGATTTATTCCCGGGGGCGGAAAAGTTTTAATTTACCATTCCTAGGGGTTGTTCGGTCGAATTGTCTTAATTAATTTGATTGGATGTAAAAAGTCATTGTATAAAACAAAAGGATCAAAGGGACCATATGTCTTACGGCAACACGGAAACTTAATAGTACAAGCCCAAAAGCCATTTACCGACATCAATTAATTTTAAACTACCCTGTGCACATTACACTTTTAACAGGATCAAAAAATAATTACTTTTTTGATCCTATTAAAAGTGATAACCACAATGATATAAATCCTCAAAAACAATGGCCTCATCATCCAGACCTAATAATGGCGACGTCAACAGTGTGTATGAATATAGAAGCATCAATCATAAACTCAGAAGATTAACTGGAACTAACCGAAAACTGATATGATCCGCTTACATACTGTTAATTAGACGCCAGTTGTTTATGTTTCTAATGATCTAACATCAAAGTGATATGGTTTTATCGCTTTATACGGAGCAATGTTGAGTTTGCCAACTCAATCTAGTTAATTTGTTCAACTTGCGTGATACGGAGCACAATATCACATTGTTTTGATATACATATCAAAACGAGGTCAAGTGGATGTGACGAATTCTGTTTATTCCCATCATTCCTATAATGACGTATTTTATTGACGTAAATTCATCTTTGCCCGCATTTATTTTTGCTTCGAATATTAAAAAGAATGTGTGTTTACAAAGTTTAAAAACACTGAAAGCCTAAGGGCTTTGACTTTAAGATCAGTTTGAGTTTCCATTTTTCACGTTCACATGCAAAAATTTGTGCGCTTTGTATAGCGATAGGTTCATCCCATGTCGCTGGTGCAAGTTTCGGTTTCTGAAGGCCTAAACCATCTTAAATACTAGCACCTACTATTTCTCCTTTAAAGTTCTTTCAGTTCGTGGGTGGTCAAATCAGCCGTTTGCCTCTAGTCTCATAAAAAACAAACATTCTAGCCGTCATCCCATTTGAAATTTGATCTTAAATTTGTCAACGTTATAATTAACCCAAACAAAATCTAATTTAGTTAATTACAAGCTCGAGCCGTACAAAGTGAAGGAAATTAGGACACTGGGGGGTCCTGATTATATACGAGCGGCGTAGGCTTACGTTTACATACACGCGTCAAATGAATGTTTCCTTTCAATACAGATACAAGTTGCCGAATTAAGTTTAAATACGAAGAGAAGTGTTCGAAGTGAATTGGATGAATCTTTCCAGTCGTTCCGAGATCGTTCTTAAGAACTTAGATCGTATCGATGGGAATAAAGTTGAAAGTTTAAGCGTCGAAGTTATCTTTTCATCGATTCTCTTATATGATACGTAATTATACTATAAGGATTGGATCCTCATGAAACGATCGAATTCAAAACATTACGACGTCCCTTTCCATCACGACGATTCCCTTTCCCTTCACCGAAGCGTCGACTAGCTGTGGTCATGGCTGTTGGAATGTCGATCAGTATACCCTGGAATTGACTAGCGTGGTAGATAGATAGCAATGGATAATCGATTTTTAAAACGCTGATTAGGTTCTTATATAACGGGGATGCGGTCAACGTTAAGCATCGTGCAACAATTTGTGAAAGTGTTGCACGATGCTTAACGTTACATATGAATCCGTAAAGCGGTAATACGTTGATAGAAGCAGGCTATTACCGATTTAAAACCACCTAAGATATTATTAGATATTAAATAAATAAAAAGTTATGTATCGAATCGCACACATAAATTTTATCGCCAGTTAGAATCTGTATTTAATGTCCAAAGATTGTGATGCTGAACAATAAATGTAATACGAAAGCTTCATTTACGACCCGTCAGTTGTCAATTAAGCGCGGTATATATAAAATAATAGCCTTCGAAATTGAAACAAGTATCTATTTAACTACAACAAGCTATTAAATCGCAGAAGCCGTCAACGATGAAATTTGTATTAAATTCAAGCAGGCTGATGAAAACTCTATCATAATTAGACACGACGTCTCGCGCCCTAATGTTAAGGTCATAATTCAAATTAAAGGCGAACCTATCGAATGGCACAGTAGCAGTAAGCCGGAGGTAAATAATTGAAGTAATTGTGGGGTCAGATCGGGTCAATTAATCATCGGATGCGGACCGAAACCGCATTACCAATTTATGTCCCGCCCAAAATATAGCGGCCTGCTTCCAATGCCCACTGTTCTACGCCAATCGAGTTGGCCAAATAATTAGGAATAAAATTACTGACGCATAAACGAATATTCATGTTGTGTTACGTCATTTATGTATGAGCTGCTAGCTTACTCTTGTGTAACTGCATCATATTTTGGATTCTATCAGTAAATATTTAATGATATATTTGTGATTGTCTGAAATAGTCAACTGTCGATAACAGTCATCGAGTTTAATTTTCATATATTTTAAGTAGTAATTCTACCAATAACGCGTAGACTTGACTTTATCATGCATAGACGATCAGATAGTCACACATCTAAACTCTCAAAAAGAGTTTTAGCCTCTAAAAAAGATAACGGATTTTTGTTAGTTTAAACACAAATTTCTATCAATTTTTAAATCACACTCGAGCATCGTCAAATCTCATGATACTTCTGAATCTAGAGAAGAAGTATTTTACTAAAAAATCGATAGAGGCGCTCGATTTTTGGTACTTATAAAACAGAATAAAACGGCAAATCAAAAATCAAATTGGAACGAGCCTCTAAGATTGGTGTCGACAACAGATTGACACTGCGTTTAAACTATAATACAGCAAGTAAATAATATTATTATTAAATATACCCGTCTATTTGAATTCATCATAATAAAACGATCATTCTGAAAACACACATAAATTAATAAAAGAAACGTTCAGATAACAAATGTTTGCACACATTTCGAGATAATAATGAGGCTGCATTTAATACCATTTAAATTTATGAAAAGCTTTTAAATGTTGCACGAATTTGCTTTAATTTCCAGCAGCCCGCGGTCACACACTCAATTACGTAGGAATTGTATCAAACATTCTAGTAATAGGCGACGTAGTGGGCGCTTAGTCTGCCAATTTTGTAGCGCAATTTGAGTAAAATAAAGTTAATATTAATTGTGCTGGATTATGGTTTGGCAGAGAATTATTGCAAAGAAACTAATAATTAATAGAACGAAGTTCATTACGGCAGACTCGGAGGAGGTAGGGGTTTTGCAGCGCGACCGAACTGAAAAAAATTAAGACTAAAACAGCGTAAAGGATTAGGCCATTGACGCTTCAAATCTATGTATATGTTTAGAAAGTCCCGACGCAAAATCTTCACCCTCAAATATTTATTTGTTCGTATCAAGTAACTATGCTTGCTTTCATTTATATGTATATCCGAGATTCAAGATAAAAGTCCTAAATGTCAGGCGATGCACTACACTCCCATAAAATACGATAAGTGACGTGGCCCACCATAAAGCCGTGAATTCATCCCACAGGACGGCACACTTAAGTGTCAATATCATAACGCCGATACGTTGGGGGGTAAGCAGCGTTGGTGGCGCGATAAAGCGCTGATAAAGAAAATAAAAAATAGAGGGCTTACTATTGACCATTATAATCGGACCCCTTTTTGTTGATTAAACGCTGTAGGGTAAAGATCATGTGACAGTTCTACATTGGCTGGATAGGGACATGTAGGCGGGTCGGGAGGCGCTTTAGAGGCGATCTCGTATTTTTACTTTTCGGAATTTATTCTTAGACTGTATTGACACAGTTCCAGCGGAAACTGACGGTTAGTTTGTTGCAGTTAAATTAATGATGAAATTGAGAATTTATATTACTTCGGCTATCGTTCAGCTTATTGAAATATTTCCATTCTACTCAAGTAGTCCTCGATTATGGAATACATCTAATATGTCATTTCCTTCATTTATCTCCAATCTGGTCTCCTATACTACTACTATAGTCTTTACAGGCTGTCACCAATTCAGTCAATGGGATCCATGAGAAAACCATATATATGTCTTAGATTTGCATCAAGTATGTGCGCCACAAATAGACGAATAACTGAATGTCACGACAACGGATTTCGTTGATTCATTTTTTATTGGAAATTACTTTAAGAGTAGCTTAATGTAAACTTGGTTACGTTCTGATCAAGATTGATTTCGAAATGTTCCTACGATAATTTGGAAATACAAAAAAGGCGTCCGCGCCTAATAACGTTTAAGTTTTGGTTCGAAGTATTTTTTTTTACTCGGAAATATAGTTGTTATGTTTTTTCTGTTTATTTTGCGCGCTCATATAAAAAAATTGAACCCATTCGAATGAGTAATTAGTCAACTCTCTCCTCTATGTTGTCTCTATTTATCTATTCCTTATCTACTTTTTCAGCTTTACTACAAGCCGATAATGCCTGCAATTTCTCAGTTCGCCATTGGAAGAAGTTAATGAAACCGTAGACTTGTTTATATTTTATGCGTCTGTCTCACCCTCCTGCAACAGATGGTATCATTCTTAGTGCAGATACAGTGTAATTTTAAGTAAAAACACAATTCTAGAGCGCTATTAACATACATAACTTTGAAAAGATAGCAGCTTCGACAGCCGATTTAAGTCGTTCAAAAGTTTACTCCGAAACGTATCCCACCCATCTACGTAAAGTCGTAAATACAGAATTGAAAGCGAGCGTGCCGAGCGCCTAAAAGCGTACTTAAAAAACTTTTGTCGCGTTTTAAACAATAAACCGGCGCATATCTCAGGCAGGACCAAAATACGAACGTAAACTTATCTTTATGTCTCTATTTCATCTAGTGCTGGCTTTGGAATAACGGTTTTACAGTACGCTATAACTAAATAGCTTATTACGTCGTCTTTTTAGCAGGCGTTTATACTTTACAAACTTTATTCAAGTGCTTAGTGATGTACAGTTAGGAACATAAATGATATCGATTAGAATAAATGTACTATAAGACAAATATTTATTATTTAGCAAGCATTTGTATCAATAAACTTCTAATTCCGCTTCATCAGTCGTGTTCGGCTCTTTAGCAGGTATATAATTTATTTTTGACCCAAAGGTTTTACAGGTTCCTCGAATAAAATTATAGTCGTTCACTTGACACTAAAAAGTTTAAGAAAATCGCTTTATTTTGTGGATTGTCATTATGAACGCGATAAAATCAAGATTGTTAGAGACAAACCCAGGGTCAGTTGCTTCGACAATGAAATATTTCAATTCCTTCCTCGGGATGCCACATATATTTTATTTTCATAAGATGCTTACTACAATTCACAAGATCTGATTTCCCTAAGCATTTATGACGTTTTGTTAATAAAAACATAATTAATCAGAAAATGTGTCGAATAATTTTCGTACATTGCGAAAATATTTTCTTTATTTGACAACGACTCTTACAGTTTTTTCTCAAGGAGAAAATAATAGCTATTTTCTAAATTACATTTTATTACATACAGTTGAAGCAATTCAGAATCTCCCAGTGGCCTCACTGTACATTGTAAATCATGTACCGAAATTCGAGACCTGTTTAAAAAATCATAGCAGTTATTAATTACAATTCCGGTCTGTGTGAGTTCAAAAATCGAATTACGTTGGGGTTTTGAACAACAAATATATTTCCGTATAAAAACAAAAACCAACTTCAAAAAGAATAGAAATATTACGAAATAGAATTAATGAAAACCTAACCAGACTCACAAGAAACTACCCTTGAAGCACATCCTTTCCAATAAAAAATGCATGATCGCAATCGGTTGGCGTGATATTTGTCGCGCACATATGCTATTATCAGAACTGGGTCTGGGTCCCATTATGGGACCACATGGGAAGCACCAGCTTTCAAATAAAAAAATAATCATTAAAATCGGCTTAACAAGTTATGAGGTAACGAACATAGATAGAATTTTTATAGACGACTTAAGAACCACCTTTTTTTAAGTCGGTTGAAAAGCAGGGTTATATAAAAAGGTTAAGTAACTAAATAAACGATTCACATCACTAATTTTATCAGTTCGGAAATAGACGGGCATGTTTGGTTTAATTTCGTCCACCGCTCACAATGGCATCTGTGAACGCATTGTACCTTTTAAGTGTGTATAAATTACAAGGGAACGAGTTCATTCATAACGAGCTCTTTGACTTCAGCCATACTTTAGTGTTCGACCGATGTTTGATGTTACGGGCCGGCGCTCCGAGTGGTTCTTATATTACTTTCGTACCTTTCAGAAATGATTTCGTTTCGACGAGAAGAGCCAAATTAAATTATGAATAACGTGTGCCCTTGAATATGTAATTGTATATGTTTTAAGAAATTCTCCTACTTTTCTAAAAAAAAAGTCATTTTGTTTTTCTAATATACTCAGAAGTGGAAAGGAACAAATTAGGTGGTTTGAACACATATTTTTTAAAGATTGCTAACAAAGTTTTTTTTTTCACAAATATTACTAACATTCTTGTTAACTATTCCAAATATACTTGTGCTAGGAGATTGTACACCAGCCCTGTAGTTCTGGGCTCGTAGAATAAGGCTACGGTATCCCCGCCTGTCGTATAAGGCGATTACAAGGGCCTTCGGGGTCACTGGGCGACAAGGGTGAGGGCCTCTGTCGGCCGCTAAAGTAGACTCGGCTGGCCCGTGTCACCTTTCACGAGGGCACAGGGGGGAGGGATTAATCTCCCCGCGGGACCTGTGAAAGTGTAGACTGCGAGAGAGTAGAGTGCGGGCTGCGGTGTGTTTCACTGCAGATCCCGGAGCCCCTCACCATGCACCCTTATTTACCGGGGTTCTTACCCACTATACCCCTTGGTGGCCCACGAGTGGGTAAGAACCCCACAAAACCTTCAAGAAGATACCCCGCCTTCTCGAGGGAAGATTCTAATGATATATTAGACGCTAATGATATATTAATATAGGTCCAATGGTGATTATCAAATTGTAAATACACTATTATATACAAGAGACACGCATGGGTCTGCGCTTCGTAGAGCGCCCTCCCTCAAATGGACGGAAAACTTCCGGCTATCTTTCTATCCTATCCGTATGAGGTCCATATGGATAACCGGAAGTGGCTGGATCGTATGGTTTCACTGGGGAGGCCTATGTTCAGCGGAGGATAGACTTCGTCTCTACTTAACACCAAGGTTTGATAACGACCTTGCCTTTGAGCTTGCTGTGAACTAGTATTCTCTAAAGCTGGGCACCGACCGATCTGTTCCGCAGTAAATTTTAATTTTGGAATTTTTTTTAGACATCACACTAATATTTTACAAAAAATACAGGTGAAACAAATTTATAATCTACTGCCAAGGCAACGTGACAGGAAAAGCCAGTTCTTATCAGAATGCTACTGAAAATGCGACGTCATTCCCCGCTCCAGCGGTAACTACCGGCCGGGGACCCATTCCGCGTATATTACCCGCCTTCTTATTTCCAGCGCGGGGTTCAAATACGAAATTACGGGACGCCATCTTTATTGTTGCGATGACGTATTTAGATCGCCCGTTTGATTTACGCGACGGCTCCGTGCTGATCGTTTGTCGCCACGTGTGCGGCCAGAGGTTACACGCTTTATGTTATCCTTGTGGTTTGTAATGCTTGTTAGCTTTTCATCGCATAACGTGCGCTTGCATTAGGGATTACGTAACGCCCCGCATATGTTTTGTTGACGATCGACAACAGACAAGCGTCACTGCGTAGGTCGACGATTGATAAGTTTTGAATGCGTGCAGATGTTCAACAGTTTTGAGGACGGGCACGGTACAGTCGCGTCCGTAAGTATAGTCCCAGTTGTATTTGAGCGTAATCAATCAATTTATTTGCTTAAAGCAATATGTTTATCACCGCTGTAACTATGTTAACTATGATAATTGTGAATATTTAGTATGTTGTAATAAGCTCTCAAATCGTGGGAGTTAAGTATCCGGGCGGTCGCCTCAAATTGCACAGTAGGATTGAATGTAGGAATCATCAATGTATTTGTTTGTTGCAATTTTAAGTGTTGATTTACTACGCGTTCGGAAGAAAAAAATCCTCGTGATGTTTTCTTCATTCCTGCATTTGTAAGAACATTTTCAGCTGCTTGGGAAGTCTGCCTATCTAGGGTCGTGTGGCGGACTATGCCCTTATACTCTTTTTGCAAAGAAGGTCTGTGTCCAACAGTGGAACATATATATAAGCTGTAACTTTTAACATTTTATAATAAGGGCTTAATGACACTACATGGAGGATAATCTCTGTTGCAAAATCAATATGAGAAACTATTTATAAACATTTGGCATATCCTATTTAAATACACGGTGTATTTAGCAATACACGTTCGTGCATCCACTTAAAATGTTGGACAGCAAGCATCAATTTAAACGGGTACAGGCGAATGAAAAAGTTTTCGATAAACGAGAGAATTGATTCGATCGTTGCAGTAATTAATGAACAATTAAATAGTTATCGCTTTAACTGTACCCTCTCGTTCGTTTGTCGTTACAATTTCCGCGCTCTTTTAGCGCAAGCCGCCGCCCCCGCAGCGTCCCGCCCGCCCAGGTGAGGTGATTATACAATTTGCTTTCGCATTGCAGTCGTTTCGTATTAAATGTCATTCTATTGCAAAATTGAATCCTATCGAAACAAACTAATAGTTGCAATTAATATGGTAAAAATATTATGTAATAATCACAAAATAAACATAAATATACGGCTTAACATCAATCTACTAGTTCAATACTAGATTACAATATTTTCTAAATTTGACAGGCTTTCTATTGTTTATGCCTGCATCAGCATCACACAGGTGGTGTACAGCCGTGGACTAAATAAACCGATAATGGAGGCATTTTTTTTTATCAATATAATAACAACAATAAATAACACGACGATTAACCTCTTAACACTAACACTATTTGAAAAACTTTAAAAGAATTGCAGTAATTGTATATGATTGACATTTATGATATGTTTGAAGGCTGACCAACTGAACGACATTCTGTGCTTTATTAAAAATAATATATATACAAACCTTGTGAAATGACCAAACAAACAAACACAAAAAAAGAATCATCCAGTTCGGTGTCGTAGTTCGGCCATACTTTTCTGAGATTCAATTTTATTTATATAGATATTTTAATGCCTCTAAACTACTTCCCAAATGTTGGGTGTAAATTTAAAAGATTCACAGAACTTACACAAATCTCTTAGCTATTTTAAGGCAAAATGGGGTAGACAGACATGTCAATCATTTTCCGATTTCCACTGCTTAGTCGATCTATACTACTCTACTACACTACTTCTCTAGTACATTAGTGCACGAACAACTAGATATTTGTTAGCGGGCTATTTTTTTCTCTTTGGCATAAGGCAACTATCTCTACGTAATAAATAATACGTAATTATTACTTTTAATTTACGTAATAACCGGGACAATATTCGCGGTTCGAAGTCCGTAGAGTTTTAAATTTTGTGCCACATTAACAGGGTCGTAGCCACTAGGTTACGAATGTTTCTATACGATCCCTTAAAAAGAGAACTACGCGGAATGCCGCTATGTTGCATGTTTAAATTTAATTTACTTTAGCAAACAAACACAATGTTACTTAATTACTGAACGAAACATTACATGGTGGTGTTCAATTGAGAACATAATCCAAAATCTTGGCCATTAAGTGCTTAAGATTGGTTGAAATTTCTTTTGTTTTTTTTTAAACTAATGTCAATATGGTTGTGTTCACATTTCGGACAAATAGATATTGTCTTCTCCGGTTAGCTCTGAAGCGTTTACAGCTTCACCGTCACAATAAATTATATCTCGAACAAATAATCAATATCCTTTATTCAATTAGTGTCGTAAATTATTGAATATAGTTAGATTGTACATTGAAGTGTGTTTACAATTTTTCTTCACTTTACAGACAAGTTAAAATTTTGTTCTTACGCATGTTCCCAAGTGATTTTATTTCGTTAAAGCGTTAAGGTTTTATTACTCAAAGGATATTTTTATATTAAATTCTGAAGGATACCTGGTGACTTTGGTTTATTGGAATAGAAATGGCTCCAATGACAATTCGCTATTCCCTGATTTGATATAATCTTAGGTTTTTTAATACGGCTTTTAGGAATTTTACTTCCCATTAATATAGTATCAATGGGACATTATGTCCGGTGGTATTATACCAATTCCATCGGACATAGAGAATACCCCACTGTCGAACATCGGCAAATGGGGCTCATTTCTATTAATGTAATTTATTTCAATGGTTATTGCGCTGAAAATTGTTTACTACTTAAATTTTTGTGAACCCGAGAGAATCGAGAATTATGAAGTTATTTATAATTTTCTTAGTGTATTTAGATGCTGTTTGCCATACTTCACTAGAACATTTTTCGTCGTCATTACCTTTTTAAGTATGACGCTCCGTTAAACTGCTCAATACACGCTACTTACTCGGTGTCAACAGATTGAACTACTATGAATGCCAATACCGCCTGTATTGTAGTTCCAATGTTTTATATGTTCATATTGTTAGTCATCATTGTATTTTATCTACGTTATTAAATTGTATTACACGGTTATTTATCCATGTACTGAACATTTCAAACAAGCAGCGAGCAAGTTCAGGTGTTTTGCCTTGATATTTATAATAATTAATTTCAGAGAGAAAATTTCTCTCAAGAACCCCACAGCTTAGCCAGAGTAATTGTATATAGAGACGAAAGTTGCTTGCATAAATTTTGGTTGTATCGTTGCGTTGTTGGAAAGCAACTAAAGGCAACAAACCGTCGAACAGAAAACAGAACTGAAGCGAGTAAAATGTAATGTACAAAGGGTAGGAGACTACTTTGTAACGTCAGCCTCTATAAAACATTTTTCAATACCGAGGGAAATTGGTCAAAAATGACTCCCGAACGAGATTATCTCGGCCGTGCATGTAACCCAGGTAATATTGAAACGTATATAGTGAACGGTAAAGGCTATAGTAGAGTGAACGATACAAGTTTTATATTTTCAGGGAATAGCCTAGCGGTATTATGTAGGCGAGTTGTGATAGCGACGACACAACTTATAGTCTTAAAGCCTTAAACGAAAGTCTATTTTTCTCCTGCGAATTTAGCAGTCCTAAACTTTAATCATTTGAACATTAAAAATGAAAAAAGTATTTAAAAATTACTTAATATCTACATTAAGTATTAAATGCCCGTGGCACAAAATATATACCAGAAGGACGGTTGCAGTCAGTTTGAAATTAACTTTTTGTTTATTCAAAATGAATAACATATTGCACCACTAAGGCATCATACGTTCGACTATATCACTACTTAACATCAGGTGGGATCGTGGTAAAGCGCTAGTTTATACGTTAACAATGTGCACAGTTTCTTACACAATGTTAATTAAATTGTAGTTGGTCGGTTATAATACAGAAAATTCAGTGCCCATAGTAGACTTGGGGTCTAGATCAGCTACAATTTTCTTACGGTGCATTGACACCCCCGTTACGAACAAATGCATCTCTAATCGATTTTAATGGTCTAAAACGACGTGATTAAAACAAAGCTCTAGAATGGCTATTAATGCAGAGAAATGGAAAAGAAATCGAACACTAAACGGATCTAATTTAGGCCGGTTAGTCGTTTAAATCAACGTGGGAATATCGGTTCGGAGACGGGCACTCTGCTATTTAATGAGAAAAAAGACAACGGACTTCGATCGATGTGACGCTAACTGTTCCGTTTGTATTGCACGACTAATTTGCTTTGATCACATGGACTTAGCCTTGTATCAGAAAATCCTGTTCTCCGAGACATATTATGTGCTGATATAGCTTATGTAGGGCGGAAGGAATGAGTACATTTCCAAGTAAAAAAAACCGTAAATGTAAACTTACCCAGTTTTAACGTTAGTTACGGATTAAATTCGTACGCACGTGACGGTTTTTTGTATTAAGTAGTTATATTACAAAGTTCTAGCGATTGCATACTGGTCCTAAACTACTTAAATTAACGTGGGACCTAATTGAAAACAAATCATCAAAAAAAAAATAATCGGTTTTTTAATGTCTGCAAATGAATACACAAACATTAAAAATACATACCAATTTAGTTACGTCCATCTTGAAAAGAACATTATGCTAATTCACCGTAGTCGTTACTATATAACCGGCACCTAATTGTTTAAATTTGGTCAACAAATAAGGCCTAAAATTGCCTGAAGCCGCACATGCGTCAGACGCGGTGTAACCGCATCGACCGCAAATGAAAGAATAGAATCGATTCCACGTCCGTTCGTACTCGATGGTACAAAAATCGATACAACAGCAAAACTACCGTCACGTTTCTTACCTCAATGTACTAAAGCTTCAATATTTAAACAGGAAGCTCCTATAATCGGGTAACGGTTAATTAGTCTAGAATATATCGAAGGTTCCTATTGGAATTCACTTTAATTAACAGGGAAGTAAATTCGTACAGTTAAGCTGTATCGTATTAATTAAGGACTAAGTTTAGTGGCAAGACGATTCCATATGATCAGTTCAATTTTTGGTAGTCTATATTGGAAAGAATATGGTGAGTGGGTGCAACAATTTGTCTGTTCGTGACCACAGTGTTGCTAGAACGTTTTCTCTTATTTATATAGCCATTAAAAGTCAATCACATTTCACGGCTACATTAGACCAAAAATATTATGGAAATAATCACTTGCCGCAACTTAACCATAATCGGATTCCGGCCTCAATATTTTTAAGCTTAAGATTGAGTAAAAATAAGTGTGGAGATAAGATTTAACTGAAGATCAGTAAAGAAGATAATATAGATCCAATGTTATGATGATAATGATAATTGGGCGCTATTTCTTGCTACTGATTACAACAAACCACCAAGAATTATCATCAGTATATTTTTTTTCAGAAATTGAATATTTTCAGAATATGTAATGTATGGTACGATTGGACCAAAGTACTCTCATGATTTATTTCTTATACATCATTATTTATTGGTAAAATATACCTACAATTTTGGAACTAAAATATATATAAATATAATAATTCATTTTTTAAAAAAAAGAAACCTTGCTAGGCTAAGGTTTTTTTAAAAAAATGTACTTCTTTTGTATTTCTTTTTTTCTCAGAAAACATTACTAACATTCTTGTTCCATTCCAACTAAACTTAAGCTTGTGCTAGGAGATGGTGGCGCTGCGCTGCTCATTTCAGGCACACCTCCAGGGTGTGCTGGGCAGAGTCCACCGCAGCACCACAATCATGGCCTCCCGGTAGGGTAGTGAAGCCTGTGCTACATGTAGGTAACACTTTTCGAAACATGGTTTATTAATTTTTGATAAAGTTAATTTTTCGTTTTTATACTGTTTTACATTTTATTACTTATTTTAATTTCACAGCAGATTGTGTCGAATAAATGTTTATTTTATTCTTAAAAAAATGACAACTTATCATAGATGTAAATCACAATCAGACATAAAACTAGAACAGAAAATATTAAAAATGCCATAATAATAATTATGATTTGGGCTCAGAACTTGATGTGAAGCAGA
This sequence comes from Meandrusa payeni, assembly GCA_029286785.1. Classification (NCBI taxonomy): domain Eukaryota; kingdom Metazoa; phylum Arthropoda; class Insecta; order Lepidoptera; family Papilionidae; genus Meandrusa; species Meandrusa payeni. The sequence goes on from JAGSMX010000013.1 coordinate 10,447,284, forward strand.
AACAAACTGTGAGACCGTCGAAATGCAAATGGCGAATTTATACAAAGATCCTTTAAATCAATTTGCACAGAAATTATAAGTCTACAATAACTTTATTCACAGATTCCAATTTGTATAATTGATTCAATTAAGCACTGTATCCTTCTGTGAAAGGTATTAATATACTTTGTTTTATTTTCGTATTGTTTGACGTCAAAAATATTGAATAGGTTAATTACCACGCAATAACATGAAAATGAACGATCGTATCGTTTACCGGGACGTGGTCTGTATGTCGTAGTGGAGTTTACAGATTAAACTTACAATTACAAATAATAGGATTGAGAAATGATTTCCTCAATAAGAATTATAAAAATTCACCTACTTATAAAAATTACACGATGACATATATGATTATGCTTGGCGGACAGTTTTCAACAGACTTCAAAAAAAACAGAGGTTCTCAATTCGTTTATATATATTTTTTAGATTCAGATTCAGATTGGTAATTATATTAAATTATTTAAGATTAGAATAAGACATATAATGAAAAAATAGAACATCACGGAAATAAAATGCCATTCATTTTTAATTTGATTTGTCAATTCTTCCACACCATAAAACGCCCTCTCAACCAGCCATGACTTGAACCTATTTTTAGACATTGCTAGACTGGGAGCTTTAGTTATGTGCTTAGGTAGTCTAATTATAGATCGATCGAATAAAAGGCAACGATATGGCACTATTTAAAAATATGACAAAAGACAGTTTTCGAGTATATAATAATGATCGTTTAATTAGATATATTTGTGCGAGACTAGTTTGAAACTTAATAAGGTAGATTTAATAGACCTTCGGAGTAAACAAGTATCAACTAGAGGCCGGGGCGATGTTTCACGTGTCAACCAATGACGTGCACAACTATTTAAGTTTCTCCTTTGATTAAGCGAGCGACAAAGATTTCTTGATTAAAATGTTCGAGTCGAGCCACCGCGGACGGCTTGTCGAGTACTTGCCTTGAGTTTCGTAGGGCGCTTTTGAAATTTAAAAGCCTTTCTCAGACGTCGTCAGAGTCGTCGGTAATGGAAGCCGTAACGGGATTTGCTGAGACGTGGAAATTGTCCAACTATTCATAAACTCGTCCGATGCTGATTTACAGTAAATCTTAAACCATATTCTGTAGCGCAGAATTTAATCTTAATTAATATAAATTATCTAAAACGTGTGTCATTAAATGCATACTCAAAGTCTAAGAAGCATGGTAATACTTAATGTTCACATGAATAGGGTAGACTGGTCTTTATGAACATTAATACCTTATGTTAAAGAAAATGGAGGTACATCAAAATTCGTTGCTAATGATTATTACTCCTAGAAGTCAGACATGTTTTAATTTTTAATTCTTTAACCGTATTACCATTTTGTTTTATTCAAAATAAGACCGAGAGTAGTAAATGTATAGAGAAGGATTTTCAATTTGGAGTTCAACTTTTATTTCTGTCTAATCACAGCGAGGGACACTGGCATAAATTCAATAAAATGAACATTATCTTAGATATTGGAGTCATAAAATTAGATATAAATGGGAGAAAAGCCCGACCCTTAGATAAAGTATGGTGGCCTTACCAATATTTTCACCTTCAGGATGGACGTCGTAACATATAAACACGATTCCCATATCGCTTCAATATTTCTCGACCCACTGATTAGATATGGAAAATAATATTTTGCACGGCGAAATAATACCACGATTTATTCGCGGGGGCAAGATAACGGTGCGTAAGATGGGCCCCTTAATGGTTAGAACGGGCCGAAATTGACCGAAATTGTCCGAAATGCGCCGGATAGCCCATTTCCAACCGCGTATTTTTACATATTATTTTAAGGGATCGCATTAAATTACATTTTTTTTTGTGGTGGAGAGTTATGAGGTACCATATTTCTCGAAGGTGTGGCCTCGAGAGCGACTCCTACCTCCGCTACGAGAGGCTAAAGTAAAAGGGGGAATAATTACAAACGGCTGTGTTTTACTGAAGTTTATTTCCTTTTAGACTTAGATTTGCGCTCCTTGAACATAGTTTTTATCCAAACTTTTGTAACGAATTCCTCTGCCAACTATTTTTCTTTTTTAACGAAACGACGCTTTTAAAATAGTTCGTCTTTTTTATCTTTGTTGAAGGTTGAACGTAAATTATGAGTGCTTTAGTTCCAAGTCGCGCACAGTACGCTAGCAATCCTAGTTCGATCCCCGGTGCCGGCACCAATAAATTTGTTGTTGCATTTTGTTGACTTAGAAAATTATTCTAAGAAATGTAAAATCAATCAGGTCTAGGGTGGCGGTGGACTTGTGGCCTTATACTCTCTTTACACAGGAGGCCTGTACCCAACAGTGGGACATATATGTATATATAAAAGGCTGTAACATTAACAATTGCTATTGCTTGTCACAGAACTATTTACATACTAAATGATCCATAGCCTGTATTATTTGAACATAATATTCCGAAAAACTGGATTCCTTGCAACAAGCCATAGCTGCTAGAACTCCTAACCATGGAACGATTTGTCACGCTATTACGACTGGTCACATCCTTTAAAAAGACATATGTATATCCATATATATTATTGTATATATGTACATATTTCTTTTAAATTTATTTCAAAAGGACAGCTGGGCGAATTTTAAATCAAGTCAATAAATATCAAACAAGATTTTTACTTATTTTGCGAACATCTGCCTACGATTAATCTACAACTAATCAATAAATTTCATTTGTTTTATTTATATAATATAATGAAAACTGTTTAGTAGTGACATATTGCATAACTACAGCGGTTTGCGAGCAATGCCGGCATTATACATACTCGTTAAATTTTAGTGAACGTGCTACAAATTAAAACAATATATACATATAAATACTAACTGTTAGATAAGATATAAATACCACACGAGTTACTTTATTAATGCACAAAATACACAGGGAATTAAATTGACGCAGGTTAAGGTGAAAATTACAAAAGCAGTGTAATCGGTCTCCGGCATTTGTGTCAAACGCTTAGTGTGGAACGACCTTAAAAATCTAATACGTGCTTCTCGATTATAGTACAAAGCGGTGGTGGGTTTATGCAACAATGCGAGTACCTTCACCGTCAGATCATCTCCTTTCTTGGAGTGTGAACAACTGGAATAAAAAAAACATATAATGAATAACTAAAAGACATTGTACATCGGAACACCTTCATTGTAAACAATTCCTTTCCATTCTAGAAGTTGGTTACGCAGACAATAAAAATTGCAGCCTTTATCTTCTGTATTTTGCAGAGCAACGGAGTGCTGGAATAATATACCACTAAGGTGCATTAATTGCTTGTGCACCTTTAAAATAAATTTAAAGTTTAAAATATTGGTATTCTGGCAACTATTGGCACACGAGTCTAGTTTAAAAATAAGTAGATACTCGTAGTTATTGTGATTTACCATTCTGTTAAACACTAATTATTTTTTTAACCGACTTCAAATGTGTATGTTTTTTATGTTTGTTACCTCATAACTTTCGACAGTTTAAGTTTGCATTAAGTATGTGGGCGACAAATGGGCGAAAAACACGATATCTTACCATCCGATTTCGGTGATTCATTTTTTATAGGAAAGGACATAATAACCGCACTATTCCGAAATACAAAGAGGGCGATCGCGAGCTATAACGTTAGATTCAATTTGAAGTCGTTTTTTGTTTTAACTGGTAAATATATTTGTTTTAGATTTACTTTCCAGTCCAAGTATTAATGAATTACTATCTTTTGTGAATTAATTCCCGCGGTAGGCCAAGAAACAATTTAACAAAGGAGCATGCCAGGAAAAGTGGACCCTGGTAGTAGGCCGGGAAATCACTAATCAGAAGAAGTTTCTAAATTAATAATACTATCTCTTAATTTAAATAAGACACAGTGCATCACTGCGACGTTATAAAATCTCGTTTCACAACTAAAAAATGTACAAAAATCTGATTCCGACGTCGAATATAAAATAAGAAGTTTTCTATGCGAGAGGAAACAAATGCCAGCTTCACTGAGACCTGAAAATCGGTTCTGCAATCGAATGCAGCCGAGAAAGGGACGCACAATAAAAGTTCGGCGAGCGGGAAAAAGTAGGAAGCAATGCGGACAGGCCGAGACGTGGAAGGAATTGGAAATGTGAGGTTGGGGAGTCCTAGTTGCAGTTTGCGCCCGTTTGCGTTACGGGTCACTTTTCTTCCTTAGTCGCCAATATATCACCAAACGTAACGTAAACCTCGCTCGAGGCAGCTCGCTGATGTTGATTGGTTTTGCTGACTACTTATAGATAGAGAAACTCTAGATTTTGAAATTTATTGCGAATAAAAATTACATTGACTTAGAAGAACTTATCATATGTGTTTTATTATTTTATGGCACTATATTTTCGTGGTATCGTTGTGTTTACACCTTGATACAGATAAGAATAACGAAAGAATGAATGATGATGACGAAGTTAATAGTTATTCTATCTAACGCGTAACGTGACAAGTTTTGTTATATACTGTTAACGAATGTATGGTCAACTTATCTACCTGCTGGAGTTGAAGCTTTCTGTCAAACAGAAAGACACAAGCACGCAAGAAAACGACAATCCTTTATTTCCAAATAAATATTTATCCAGATATCTGAATGTCATTATAGTATTATTTATATCGAGACTAGCGTACCCCGCCCGCTCCGCTGGGCCTGATTTTGCTTTATTTTATTTGAACAATAAACTTACATCATTAAATATTTAATTTAACTCTCACAATATATTAAATTATTAATTTCTCTCCGTATTTATTATTCTCTTCTCGAGTCGAGCATGTGAAGATCATCACCTACACCCATGTACATATCAGTAAATACAATATCTTTCTTATCATTTATACAAAAACATATCGGACTCAAGTTAATGTCAGAAATAAAAGTACGACGTATGGCTTGTTTGACTGTTCAAAAAGAGGAGTGCTCCAATCGAAATTTTACAGGATTACTCGCCAAGTCAATATGAAGATTTCCTGAAAGTTTCATTGAAATTGGTCCTGCCGTTTCGGAGCCTATAAGGTACAAACTTAGACACTTTCTCTTTTATATATGTAGATAATTAATGATATCATATCATATGCAATTTAAAATGATACCTGACCTAACAAAATAATTTATTAACGACTGCTAAATCTTTAAGATAAAAAAGACATTAGGCTTTCTAAGTGTACAATTCATCCCCCGGGTCTACTTTCAGTAAAAGACTGAAATAAATATAGTCTCTATGTTGATCGCAAAATTCTACTGAAAATTTAACAAAGCAGCCTCAAGAGACTTTCATACATTAAAGTGACTCTTTTGACGGACTAACTAGTGATATAAAAGCTCTAGAAATTTCTAAGGAAAACCGAGATAAAGTGTATTCGTAAAAGAATTCAAAAGTATAAAGAATTCAATATTAGAAAGTTACCGTTTTTATAGGACATTTCATAGGGCAAACAAGATTACAGCTCACTTGATCTTAAATATTTACCCATGACCATCCTCAACACCAAAGGAGTTCTACGTACTTTTGACAAAGATTGTATAGTTAAGTTAGTTATAAGATAAAGACAGAAAATAGACGCATTCGTGATGTGGTACTAAGACTAGTTAAACTTAGGATTCCATTCACCTTCCTTTTAACACTAGCGGGGTATAAATATATCACTCATTGTCCACTTTTCAACAAGATATTAGATTTTTTTATTATTTATTTATGAATTACACAGATTGGCCTGTGAAGCTGGCCTTGACTGCTTCACCGGATTGAGAGGTGGCATAGCTCTTAGGTCACTTAGCTTGAACCTCTATCGCTGGTAAATCGATGGAAGGGTCCCCCGGTGAGGGGTAACCTCGGCTTGGACGGTTAGTATGTTACGCGTAAGCATTCCGATCCGAGGGCTCCCGAGAGGGCCGAACCATGACTCGGTCGGTTGCTATTTCACGAATAATCTAAGGGACATTCAAGAGATAAACTAACTTTGAATGCGACTTCGGGAAGCGTTGGCGCTGGGAGAAGAAGTTGCCGAAGAAACTCCAGCAACGCTCCTAACATCTAAGGGATGGGGCCTGCCCATAACATAGCGGTAACGCGCGAGGATTATTCGCAACCTCCGACCGGGCTCCCGTACATCATAACGGGACGTATAACTGTTTTGTAAAGTGTCACAGTATTACGAAGGGACTTTTTTCTTTTCTTACTAATGAGGTGATATAGGCGACCCATTACGTAGGCCGCCCGGTATCTAACCTGATGTACGTGAGGGCCGAAGCTGAGTTTTTACGATCTAATAGGACACCTCGGTAAGATATTAGATAACAGTCCGAGATTAACAATTACCAAGTGTTTTCTTTTGCACGTAAAAAACCTGGCATCGACGGGATGGAATTCGAAGCTGCTGCCGTAAGAAGCTTAGCTTCTATTACTATGGCTCTGCGGTGAAGTGAGGTTGAATCAAAGATGGAGCAAAATATTAAAATCCACCAGATTGTATTTTTACAGACTACGTTCAAGTTGTCAGTCGGGATAAAAATTAATTAAAACGCAGAGAAGCGACATTAAGGTATACTTTTATCAATATAGCCAATAGTTAGTGAAGGCGGGCGAAACTAAACTTTATTAATTGAGTTAGCGGATTGCCGGGTAAACTTGGAAATCTTCAACGGGTCTGTTTTTACGCTAGGGCATAATCAAACTAAGGAATTCTGCTTAAAAGGAATATCTTGAGAGGTGGAGCGCCAGTTGCCGGACTCGTGTTCTCATTACAGACTATTTTACATTTTCTTAATTTGTTTCTCAGAAATAACTCTTATTACATGCGGCTATAAAATCTAGAGAAATTATAAAAAAAAGATGTTTTCTTTAAACAGAATCTAACAAAGTCGACTTTTCGCAGACAGACAAACTGCTTTTCTAAAAAAAATGCAGTATTATGAGTTTAATTATATAATAAAATACCAAGGGAAATGAATGTTACTATTGCGGCTATTTCAGAGTAAGCTCAAACAGTGGCTTATTCATAATTGTTTTAAATCCTGAAACAAATTTCACACTTTTTATGAAGTGACGGATAGAATGATTTACAACATAACATAATATAATAGCGAAATTCTGTTCGAATCATGATGATTTGTGTTTTAATAACGGATTTTAAGGGTGTTTGCTTGAAAAAAAGTTTATATAAAAGAATCCTGTTGTTATATTGAAAATAAAATATTACATTTTTATGAAAATCTAGCGAAATACTAACTTACTTTATAAATTGTACAAATATATAAGTTGAAATAGAAATATTTCCGCCAAAAAACCGATTGTTTAAAAAATGAAAAAAAACCGTTTTAAGTGATAATGTGTAGTCTCCAGCGTGATAGTAAACAGAATATAGACATAGACATTTTATTTATTGGCATCATAATAAACAAACACATTACATTGAAATAAACAATTTACAAGTAAAGAAAGGAACTGACAAATAGGACATGATGCCAAAAACGCATGTGACAGCACTGGATTTCAGCAGTGACAACAACTAGCCAATGTCGTGCGCACACAATATCACCTTTACATGGCATTTATACAGAGTCTAATACTATATATTTTAATTCAAGAAGCGAATTATTGTGTACTTACTTATATAACTATAGCCGCAGCCATCTCCGTTGTGTTGCGACTCACCTGGAAACAATTAAAAAGCACATTAATAATGGAGATGAAGGATTTTAATGTAGTATAGCTTAGTTGCCATTCACAAAGTCGATCGAAGCTTTGCTTTGATTATTCATACAGCGAAGGAGTGGAATAGTTTCCCCGCGTCTGTCTTTCCCTCCAATTACAACGTGGAGTTTACAAAAGTACCATCGAAGCACTTGCTTAGAGAATGTAGGAAAAGCTTTTTTTTATTTATTTTAATTTACTTTAATAATGTTACATATATTTCGTATCTTTATGAAATACGATGACACCCGAGCTATCAATGAATGTGGAACTTTATTGTTTACTGTCAAATGTCAAAATGAATAATGTCATTATATAATATAGAGATGCTACACCCATAACAATTATTACTTAAAATCGGTTATTACATATATATAAAAATACTCACATATTCATTGGTGTTATTAGTAAACTAAACATTATCTCCACTTTAAAACATAATTAAAAGTACAACAAAATAAAGCTTACTGGGAAATATTTACAAGAATAAAAGTCAATACCTGCCTATTCATTCACTTTATTAACCTACACATACATACTCGTATGTACACTATTAAATACAATTTCGTGTATTGCTTACTTACTCTTAAATTGGTGTTCAAAGATCTTTTTTATATTATTTGTTTCGAATCTACTCTATTGTCGTTTCTTAGCCAGTTAAAAACGTTTCATATTTATTGTACTATATTAGTGCATCTCATGGTATATCATAGCTAAATATGTCAAGCAAATCTCTTTATCTCTTTTAAGTGACTCTAAATATGGCCCTCGGTCACAGTACTAATCTACAGATCTCTAGATAAATCTATCTTTAGTGTGAAGGAATACAGAAACTATCGTAAAACCGAGAGAATATTAGATAATGAAACGTTCAAGACGTCGGGATCACGCAGTCGTGACGTCGCGCGACACAACAGGGTAATTTTAGACAACGGTTCAACCATTAAATGAAAATGTTAGGAACTTAAAGCATATGCCGCGGTCCCATCCTTAAGACGTATCACCGCACAGGCAAAATAGACCTAAACCTACTGAGAGTAGAGTTCTAACTCGTTTATATTCAGCGGATGCATCTACAATGACCTATTATAATCTCACGAATTCCCCGTGCGAACATGTGTTATTGGCGTTTATCAAATTGGATTCTTAAGAATCGGTGCTAAGGTCTATAATGGCGCAATCGAATATCACAATCAAATTTCCGCTCGCTCGTCATGTGCCATTAAATTAAGTTGAATTACTTGGGTTTAAGGTTGAGAATCGCTGGCACGGGATTATCAAAATTCCCGCGCTACCGTCACGCGACATTAGATCTCAAACTTTAAAATGGGACAATGGCGTCTTCCGTGTATTGGGTCTTGAACGTTTGATGAAATGAAACGACGCTATCCAGGCCAAGTATGTCAATTTCGACATCTTATGGGACTGTTACCGGGTCAAAGTGGAATGAAAAACCGGTGATGTTGTAATTACAAATACAACTATCGACCATTGGTTCTCTCTTCTCAATTATTTTCTCTCTTCTCAGTGTCTGAGCGAATGCCTCAAACAACTAAAGTTCAATCTTTGTCAATCAAATGAACACCGGAGAGAAAGTTATGATAGGGACGTACAGTCGTGGAACGCCAACCATCAATTGGTGTCGAGTTGATGAGATGTCTCAAGTTGTCGAGGGTAGATGTGGTGCTAGGCACGATTTTTGAGTCCGATCTGTGAGTACTAGTGAATTACTTCACTAGTACTCACTAAGACTCACTAAAGAAAAATTAAACTTAATATTTATAATGACTATATGATTAAAAGTCTCATCTACGACAGCCATATTTCAGATCAGATCTAATCAAGGTCGCGGGTTCGGATCCTTAGCTGCTCTTACTAGTGAGTGCCCTTTTCACGGTATCTTAAGTACAAAAATAACCACTTGCTACAATTCGCGATATATGGCGATGAGCTCAGCCTTACCGAAGATGAGATCTAATGAGCTGCTAAAAAGCAGATGCTTTTCGGTGTCACTGTCTACCCAGTTTGTGCAATAAAGGACTTGTATTTATTAAACACATAATGATTGTATCAATCTGAGTAAAGTTCAAAAGATATGAATTAAAACTCTCCATTTTTTGTTTAATCATATTAAATTTATACAATCTCAAGTTACACAAGCCGGGCGACGGTTAAATATTTAACAATATCACAATCTTTACAGAACAAAGAGCTGCGAAAATCGAATCCAGTGAAAAAAAAATGACGTCGCAAAGAGCGAGTAAAAAAACGAAAATTCTCTTTGCGAATAATGACGTAATTCTATACTTTATGGACCGCACGGAATTTAATTTTGGCCCTTTATATTTTTGACCACGCCGCCCCGCCGCGGGGGGAGGTCACGGCGGGGTCCGAGGTTCTTTATCGTGGCTATTGCGGCTGCTAGCACGTACGCATATTAGAGCTAGGACCTTCTAAAAAGTCGTAAAGGGGTCAAGGGAGAGTGCCTTTATAATCTGTCTTCAGACTGTTCAGACTACATCGTTTATAATAATAATTTTATTTCAATCAGTGGTCAATAGCAATTTCGCGTCTTATTAATAAAAAACCTCCAGCATACTAAGAGTAAGAAATCAAATCCAATTGCGAGTTATTTGAAAATAATAACATTCCGAAAATGGGTACTTATTATGTAGGCCCGTGAGAAGCTAATTCTTTGGTATTATTAACTTTTTTTAAATAGAATGCAAATAATTAATAACAATAAAATAATAAAAGGACTGGTAAATGGTAATCCAGTCTATGACATTCAGTTCAGATTTGTAAAATAATTAAATATTATATTAAATAATAAAATATATCGAAGCACTTGAAAAATAATGTAAATGAGAATATGCGTCGGTCTCTTGGCGCACCACTTAACTTACGGCAAATACCCAAGCAAAGTGGTACCAAGGCTCAATGTTGATGAGAAAAATTGTTCAGAAGAGAGTAATCAAAAATGTATGGAAATAATTCTTAATTTCAATTTTTGGTTTCCAGAACGTTCCCAATTTAATAAACTGCCGTAATGTATAGCTGTGTATCTGCGTATTGGTTAAATAAAAAGGTTTTCTATGTAATCCGCCTCCAAAAAAAGCGTAGAAACCGACCTACCGAGCATGGGAACCCTCGAGTGGCCGGACGAAACGCCGTCGCATAAGGTGAAAGGATGTCGAAGAGATACGGGTATATTGAAACTTGGATTGTAATCAGAATGTTGTGGGTATCTCGAATAATCGTGTTCGAAATTTTTAATCACGTGCGTTTCGTCAGATACTTGAATATGATCAATAAATCTCACTATCTTATCTAGTTCTCTGATATGAATGACTATGATATAATGCTAACTTGTTCATAATTGACGTTTCTTATATCGTACCAAGTAATTTAAAAATAAATTTACATTATCAAATTCCTATGAAAAAATTAACACATATTTTTATCAATAAGTAATCAAGACATATTTAAAATATACCAGACTACCTTCACTTCGCGATTAAAATAACAAAACAATAAAACTTCACGATCATATTAAGTGTACGCATTATAATAATTAAAACTAGTAACATCAGTGGAATGCAGATTTAAAAGAAGTTTTTTTTAGAAAATGGATTCTTGTTAAAAATTCTAATTAAGCTTAGGCTTGTGCTTAGATGGTCAAATTGTCGAATGGTGCGTTATAACCTACGACATTATGATTAGCAGATCGTATCCTAAACCATTAAGTTATTGACTTACATAAACAAATCTTTCCTCTATTTAATAAATTTTAAATATATATATATATATATAATATCAGAGTAGGACAGTTTACACTACACAAAATATCAAAGAGCCAAAGTTATTAGCACTGCATTAGAGTACAAGCAAAAATGATAGCAAAGATCGTGGGACGTGGTGCGGAGCGAACTGCTGCCGCATAGGCGGTATTTCGACGTGGCGAATTCAAATTCAGAGGAAACATTAACTGTTTAGCACGCGACGCGTGTGCGTTCCCCTTACCACGATAACTCGCCGCAAAAACCGATTACGATCGGCTTTCGATTCACTAAAAGCTATTTTCTCTTAAAACATCATTTCTTGTATAACAAAAGAAATGAATACTAAATTCTTAGATAAACTTCACTCACACTCAAGCGGTTTATGAGATATCTCTTAAGACTTCTCCATATCCCTAGAACTCGTTGCTTAAGAAAAGCTTGTTATAGATGTCTATATAAAGAATTATTAACCACTCGGTATACAAAGGCTGCGGTAATATCTAGTGTATTTTCAATGTGGGCAATATGATGACTAATGAAAAAGAATACGTGAATAGTCTGTATACCTCCATATGTGTATGTCCGTAAATCTTATTTCTTGTATAAATATTTGTCGCCGTCTTCATTCGTATGTATAAATCTGATCTTTGTAAATAATAGGTAAAATTAAATAAGCTTAATAATACATGATGATAATTTTAGTGTGTACGGCATAAAATCATGCACGTTTAATATAACCGGTATCGAGAACATATAGTAGTAGATCCCAAGTGGCGTACGGAAACGAGCGGGGGGAGCGGCGACGGCACTTCCGGCCGCGACTGCAGCGTCTCGAGTTTTCCTAATGACGCGAATATTTCCCTCCTGACGTTTAATTAACTATCAAAAGCCGAGTAAGGACTCGGGCATGGAAACGGGCGGAGGGAACGGCGCGCACCAAGTTTGAAAAGCCTCTAATACGCCAATCGGAAGGAGGTCGAAGCTATTAGCAAGCGTGGAATAGGTATAAGGTCGTAGGCCATTAATAGGTCGACTGAATGGCCCCTTTCATTTAATTCTGCCGAATCAGTATTGGTATATTTAGATATATTACCTTTGATTCGTTTGACCGGGGGATTTCGTGCCCGATATCATGGACACATGAAATATGCCGTTAGTGAAATATATTTAGGCTGGCAACACCATAATTAATATATTGCGATTATATAACTTTTATATTGACAGTACAATGTTATGTAGCTAGCTACAAGCTACAACGAGATTCAAACTAATTAATGGACAAGTGTAAATAGTCGGATGAAACGGGCGTAAAACCATAGAACTGGCTCTATAATAGTACTAGCCCCGCGGAGTTACCGGCGATTAAAAACTATTTATTTAAATTTTCTATAAAAAGTAGCTTAAGTTAATCCCTATTACAACAGCTTTTTACCAGAAAGTCCCGTAAAAATCGGTCCAGCCGTTCCAGATATTAACAGAGAGACATAAAGAGACAGACAGACAAAAATTGTAAAAAAAATATTTTTCTATATATGTACCACGTATAAATTCATATGTATGTCGTAAAAAGCGGTTATTTTAATATTACAAAACTTCAATTTTATTTACCGAATCAATGTCGTAGTAACCGTTGAAATGAACGAAAACTAATAAGAATTTCTACTGGAAATGTAGATTTGTGTCGGCGGTAAATTAAAAAAGAATGTATTTTTTCACCAAATTGGTTTTAAAATGATGAATACGACCACAAATGATTAGGACAGCGATTGTGGGTGACGCCCGATGCATCGGCAACCGTGCGTGACTCGAGGTCGAGAATATTGCGGGGGCTCTGTGGGAAAATGTTAAGACCTCTATTAACTACTGATATCACTTGTTTATTTATTTACTAGCTTATGCCCGCGACAATCTCCTCGGCTTTTCTACTAAAATTAAAAGCTAGAAATACTTTTTGAAGTTATACTTCTTTAGGCGCATTATGAAAAATGATGACGGTAACAATTTGAAGCTGCAGTGAAAAATTGTGCTTATACACTTTTTTAATTGCTCCAATATAAATGAGATTAACTATTCGTGTGTATTTTTTATTGATTTAAATACAAATGTTATTATTTAATATTTATTTATTTTTAATTTAATCTGAATTTTATAGACTGGACTATCCTTTACTTTTTGTGTTTAATTTTATTTTAACATTTTTATTGTAATTAATTATTTTCAATTCATTTAAAACTATTTTGTAAAAATACTAAAGAAGTTATAACTTCTCACGCACGTGCATAAATACATGCACACATATTTTTTGACGAACTACGCAGATGAGCCAGAGAAGCTGACTGATACTGCCTTATCAGCTTTCGGGTCCCCTGATGTAAGCGATCGCCGTCACATCTTCCACCACACCAGAGGAGCTACGGGTGCGCTGTTTGCCTTGTTACAACTATCAAATTAACAAACCCTTACGCCATTTTGACCTAAGCGGGGTAATCAGATAAAAATCGCTATCAGATTTTCTCCCAGCTCACACGAATTCTCTCCAGTGATTTATTTCACGTAAGATTACGAAATACGAACGCTTAGGTACTGCTGTTTCGCTTTGTAATAAAGTAGACGATATACTGACTACTGTTATTATTACTTATTTAGTTTTACTACGTCTGACACTATCGTAGACAAGAGCGCCCTACCTCCAGATAGACTGGCGACGGAAATATAAGGATAGCTGAAATTGGCTAGATGCGGAGAGCGGAGGATAGTATATGGTGGAAGGCATTGGGGAAGACCTATTTCCATCAGGGGATAGACACAGGCTGACGATTATGATGACTTCTAATACAGCATGTCAACTATAGCATGGGATTTCAAATGCTTCAGCCCCCGTGATCATGGCCGCTAAAGTATTCGAACTGTTGAAAATTCATAACTAACATTGGACAACTATACAAATATATTTACGAGTAAAATCAAAAACCGGCTTCAAATTGAATCAAACGTTAAACGCTATTACGCGCGGGCGCCCTTTTTGTATTTCCGAATTATCGTAGGAATATTACGAAATCAAACATATTCAGAACGTAACCAAACTACTCTTAAAGTACAATCTTTCCAATTAAAAATTAATCATCGGAATTGATAACGTGTTATTGAGATAGATACTTAATGAATATTTAAGACTCACATACATAATATGGTTATCTCATGTATGTTATTATCAGAACTGGAACCAAATGGGACCACAAGAAAAGCACAGCTTTCAAATAAAATCAGAATCTTCAAAATCGGTTCACCCAGTCCAAAGTTATGAGTTAACAAACATAAAAAAACGTACAGACTAATTGAGAACCTCCTTCTTTTGTCAAGTCGGTTAAAAATTAAGGTATTCAAGTTAAATATGACCATTGGAATTTATGTCAGAAATTACGCTAAATAATTGTAATTAAAGTAATAGGACCAATAATTTCCAAAGCGCATCCATTTATTCTAAAGTGCACGTAGTACTTCTATCGTCGAACATTTACGTCATGCCGGTAAGTTATGACTTTACAACGCTTACAGTACCTATCTTTGTGAATGGTATAGAATTACCTTTGACAATGTCTCAATAAGACAGATCTCATCGACACGGCAAAAGATCCTATAACCACGGAGAAAAAGTTGAAAATCGTGTACGAGCGTTAGAATGAAAGCTTGTTAGCACACTTGCTTTCACAAAAATAACGAATTGTGCTACCAACAACCTTGGCGCCCGGCGAATGGTTCCGTATACTTTATGGTTTTTGGAATATTTCAAAGGGACCCAGACGCGTTTGAGCGTCTAATTAAACGAGCTGAATACAACCTTTTTTTCTCTTCCCGTTGAAGCCTGTTGTTAGAGGCTGTCAAGTCGCTATGTTCTATACAATAGGATTTATAATCCCGTCGTCTCTTTATCATTTTTGTCTTAAATTGTGAATCATTTCTTTATTAACGGAGACAGACAGACTTCAATTATAACTGATAGATTTTCTTTCATGATCGTGTTTATACTTCAGATAACTTTTAATATAAGTTATTGTTTGAATATTGATTTTTCTGATAATACCTGATAAGCCCTGCTATCATTCTTCCTATTACCATAGCGCTCGGTGAGCAATTTGTCTAGATTTCTGCAGTATACCAGAGCTGACTACCCTCCTTGGGTAGTCAGTCGGTATTACGGCGAACAGTGAACCCAGTCGGTTCGGCGTTGCAATATATAGCCCTATATTACCTTTTTAATTTTTATTACTGTAGAAATACAACGTGAGGATATTGTATGAAACGGAACGTTTGTCGGAGACAAGGAGGTATAAACGACACTATAAACGAAGGAAGAGCGTGTGCTAAAAATCTCGATTAACATTAAAGATTGAACTTGTTAATTGTACAAATAAAAGTCAAACAGTGTATTCTCTTGTTTTATTAAGAAGCACATAATACCCATAATTTGTAGTAATTGTAATTTGTTTTACCGATGAAATAATAATAATAAAATAATATTTATTTAAAACCACGGCTTAGTTTAATACAGTACAATTCTAATGTACTATGATACCAGCATTAATGTAAGATTATTGTGCCGCTATTAATTTTGAAAGTATTATTTATTTTGAGTGTCAGTTATTTATTAAGTGTTATTAATTTTGTGTCTGATGAGATGATGTTAAAAACCTAGATTTAAACTTAATTGCTTTATTATACAACCCTTTGTATGGAGCTTGGTTAGTTTTAAATCAATGTGACTTAAGCACAGGCGAACAATCTACAGGCCGAACTCCGACCGGCACATTACGTCCGTGAACCGTGAACTGCGAGACTGTAAGTTTTATACTGACGATAAATCTACTTTTATTCTCCAGTTACAACAAAAATTCTCGATAAAAATTCCTTTTCCGAACTCCTGGATCGTAGGTACATATTTAGGTGGATGTAATTTGGAACAATGTTACGGACATTGCCAAGCTTCTGTAATTCGATTTCGTTGTTTTTTCAATTTTAAATTTCAGCACCAGATTCTAGAAAAGATTTTGCGCTTGAAATTACAATACTTTGAAAATGTTGTTCCGCAATTTGCGTATTATTTTATTTAAAAACAATTTCCTTATTTACTGTAAAACCTCTTTCGTCCGAAAATCTAAATTTACCGTATTGAAAAATGTTACGAAGTATTCGGTTTTTTCCAAATTAATTCCAGATATAATTGGTTTGTATTTTAATATTGTATTTTAGTATTTTAATACTGCGATATGTACATAAAAGGTCCGAAACGATGGTCCAAAAAGACAGTGGAAAATGTCTTTTTATCACTTCAAATCAATTTTTAAAATCAAGGACTTAGAATCAAGAAATCGTAATCAAGTTCCGATTTAGTCGTGACGTCTGCCAGCTGACAACTGTCAAGTATAGTTCCGTTATAAAACAAGGCTGAATTATTCAAAGCACTTTATTTTTAATATAAGTACAGGCAAAACCTGTACAATTGTACTTTCATACATGCAGATTAATGATGTTCATATTAGACATGAGATAGTGGCACTAGAAATATACATATTTCTTTGCAGCTTGCATCGCTTCAGTAAGAAAGATTGTAACACACGTTTTTTACTCCACCATTTATATTTTTGAATATGTAAATGATTTACTTCTAAAGTAGTTTGATGAGAGTTTCAGTAGGTTCTGATTAATTCTATTTCGTAATATACCTCAGATAATACGAAGCGTTTAACGTTTGATTCGTTTTGTCCGTCAGTTGGTTTTATACTAGTAAATATACTTGCCTTATAAATATAACAAGCAATATTATTTACGGGGCATTACTGGTTACACTTTGTGTGTAAATCAATTAAACTCAGTGTGTAGAAACACTATATACAAAAAGTATCTTTTATAGCAAAAATAATTAAATAAATTGCCTCTATTTGTATAAATCAATTGCAACCTTATCACTTCGTATCTATCAGTGTGACACACACAGTGTAGTGTAGCGAAGTCGATAAACACAACGCTCGGAGCTGGTGTCATCCCATCAATCTTTCGTAAGACTCAAGTTATCAAAACAAATCTCAACTGTAATAACTTATGCTACTTGAAGTCGGAGTACCTTGCATCACTGCATCGACTTTTACTTCTTTAAGATTGCTACCATAAAAAAATATTTCGAGTAAATAAATAAGAGATAGCGTTGAAGTATTTCTACGACAGATAAATCATTTATTTCACCAAAATATATGTATGGCGAACTTAATGCTTTTAAACAATTAGTACTTAAGAGCAGGCTAAGGGCGATACGTGATCGGAAACTCACTCAAAAGATGTCTGCAAAGATTTAATTTCGAAAATAACATATTAACAAGATTAAGATTTTGAAATAACATATATATAATTAGGTATCTGTTGTATGTTTAGCATATTTATTTGTGTATTTTTATTATTAATAGTATGTTATATTGATAAATTTGTATGTTCATATATATGTGTATTAAATAAACATAAATATGATCACAGACCCACTGGAAGAGATCGCTCTTAGCGATAAGACCGCCCATTGCGTATGCAATTACATGGACTAATGTGAAAATTGTATATTTATTATTTCTATATGTATTTTTTTAATTGTTACGCATTCAGTCATTCATTAACATTTTGTTGTAGAAACTACACTTGTAGCTAAATATTTTGACAAACTTATATTTAACTAGTCATGTAATTTGTTGCTATTAAAACCACATTGTTTGTGTTCAATTGGCGAATTGCCTTTTTATACATTTAATTCAACTATTGTGTTTGTTCAAATCTTTATTTGCACAAAAATAGTGTAAGAAAAGGCAGATTTATGTCGGAACTCTCTCTTTCTTTTGTGTAATATAAAAATAAGGAAATTTTGCAAGATTGCTGCATATAAAAATGAAAACAAACATATTAACATGATCAATACAGTTGCTTATAAAAAGAAGTCTATTTAACATGTACATTAGTATTCTTCTGAAAACTATCAATTGAAGCCCCTCAATCATCGTCCCGCAAAGGAACACGTAATGCTAACGTATACAGAGGGATCAGAGCCGTTTGTCTGTCTGTTTGTTTATTTGTTTATACTCTATTCGTGTTTACCCGGCGCTTAGTGACGTAACAACGCACCTCCTGTTCAATTTGCTCGTAAATTCAGTCTGGTACGCTCTATGTCGTTTTGATTGGGTTTAATGAACGAGTGTAACTTTAATTTATTCATGAAGCCATTCAGTAATTGTGTCGCAATGTGAATTGTTAAAAGCCGCCGTTTATTTTTAATTGACTTCAAAAACTCCAATATCATTTATCGTAATTGAAATGTTACCCGCAACGAAATAATAATTACATTGTAGACGTTAACTGCAATTACGTGTCTTAAGTGATCTATTGAACTATTGGTTTTCCTTTCATTCCATTAGTGAGCGTCTACAACGACAAGTTCCTAAATAATACAAAACTTTGTATATATCATATATCATCACATATATTATAAAAAATGTAAATAATGTTAGTATTTCTGTTAATTATACTTTAAGTTGTGAAGTATCTTACGAAAACAATCTATAGAAATGTCACAAAGTTTGAGGGGTTCGCTCCAGGCTACATAAATATCATTTATCTATAAAATATCAGTAACAGTGCGACTCTCCCTGTAGACTTAACACGCAATAGCTTCGGGGCAAATGCGAAAATCGCTGCTCTAAATGCGTGAAAGCTACGGCGCTACGCCGTAGGCGACTGCTACAGGATTATAGATAGTCTTGTTAACATACGTACAGTACAATACAGAATAGACATTGGAATTTAAAAGATGCCAAGAAATAGTTTAAAGTGGATTTTCAACCGTCTTCAAAAAAGGAGAACCTCCTCCTTTTCAATTCGTCTGTATGTTTTTTATGTTTTTGTTACCTCATTACTTTTGACGGGGTGAACCGATTTTGTTGACACTTTTTTTATTTGATCTAGTGCTTTCATTCTGACAATGGTATCCTTGAGAAAACAATATGTCTTAAATTTGCATCAAGTATGTGCGCCTCAAATGTACGAATAATTCAATATCACGCCATCCGATTTCGGTAATTCATTTTTTATTGAAAAGTTGATTCTTTTTCAAGAGTAATTTGGTGAGAATTTGGTTAGGTTCTGTTTAAATTATAATAGAATTCTATTTTGTAATAATCCTACGATAATTTGTCAATACGAAGAAGTCTTCCACACGTAATATCGTTTAAAGATTGATTTGAATTGATTGACTGTCGGCTTTTGTTTTTGTTCATAAATACTTGTTCAGTTACATGATTTTTTATGGTATTTTTTTTTACTTAAGGAACCTAAATCGCATCTAACTGGCAGCAATGGGAACTTCCCTGTAACATCGTGTGTCGAAGGCTTAGCCACTAAGTTATCATTATTACCGATGATGAGCCCTAAAGTATGATACTAAATAACATGTCATTACTAAAAATACTATATAGTAAAAAACAGCTTAACTGAGCACAATTTGGCAAAGTAAATTAATAATTTCCACACAAATGTGAACCGGGATCATGTAAGCTGTGAATTTCAGAACCCTGACTACCTGGGTCATGGAATGATTCTTTTTATGATAATTTAATTTAAGAAAATGTAAATACTTCATAAATTTCATGTGGTAACATAATAATTATTATCCCAGCATTCGGTCCCTATCATGCTGTTTAAATTTTTTGTACAAATTTTCCTTGCATTTTGTTAATCCTAATGATAGCCGCTTCTGGTCGAAGCTACACAGGATTTACGCGGTCAGATTTTAATCGGACGATTCATAACGTTGCCCTTGCAAATGGTCCGTTTAATCATCTCCGCATGACCGATGGTCGGCAGCTGTTGGGTCGCCGCATTTTTTGTTGCGTGACCTCGGCCTTTGTGCTAATCGATAACATTAGGACTGTGATGATCCCGGGCAGTGTTGGACCCGATAAAATGGTGGTCAAACGGTTTTGCTGCACATTAATCATTTTTCCAAAGCCGGGTCGTCAACGGTTTACATCGAAATCGTTTTTTATTACCCTCTCATATAAAATAATATTCAATATTTTTCTATAGATTGTACAGTATACTGGAAAAATTAAAGGAAGTAATGATTTTATTAATACATATAGTAATGACTCGCAAAAAAAAATTTCTTTTGGTGACATAAGTTATTGTGGTTTATTTTAACATTTTGATTAACAACCAATAGTACCCTAAATAATAGACTTTGAGCTTGGTGAAATGAACAGTATAAAGTGCAAAAATTGCAATAAGTAAGTTTAGTTTATGTTTGTGTTGAAGCAAATTCCTATGTTATATTAATTTCATATAATATTAACTACGCACTCATGTTTTTTACTAATTAACAAATGCTCAAAATACAACTGTTATGTGGAGAGACATGAAGCACGATCCCAGCAGTCTGCCGTCCCCAGCGGGTCCCTCTGTACTTACTCTTAATTATCATGTTCACAGTTATATATGCGAGAAAAATTTAGAGATGTTTTTCAAAGTTTTTCACAATAAGATTAAATGATATTTAAGAACATTCAAAGTTCCTACAAGCTTCTTAGAGCTCGCAAACGTAACTGCGGTTTTTTAGTGAATGTGGAACACAAGTAACGGTATTACAAAAGGTAAGTTTCTTATTATTTTTCAGCTTCGCTTCATGGATAAAAAATTGCACGAATTCTGTACGGAAATCATCAGTTACAAATGAATTAAAACCCAAATCCTACCAAGGGTCAACACTTATCATTGACTCAAAAGGCAAAGTCTGAAGTCGAGAACCCTTCCCGATTCATCGGACACGTTATCTAGCGGTCGCAGCGGTTTTAATTGGTTTATAAATAACCTCTCTTCCGCCCAACCCTTTCTACCCCTCAGGGTGGATTTTAGAAGGTATATTAAAATACGGGGAAGTCTTGAAAACAATGCTCCGTTTTGTTAATGTAATAAAGAAGGTGCAATTATTTTTCCCTGTTTTTATTTATGCCGTAATTTGGGTCGGAATTGTAAATCTTTTTTTATGAATGTTGTGCATTTACATGTTTACTGTTAAAAAATAATGTTCTTTAACGATTTTAAATCAGGAGACACACAGGTGTAAATGTAATGGTTTATCTTCAAAACAAACGAAACGTCAATCGTTATTACACACGGACGCCCTTTTTGTATTCGTAAATTATTGTAAGAATATGACGAAATAGAATTAATCAGAACCTAACCAAACTCTCATCAAACTACTTTTTTCAATTCCAATAAAAAATTAATCATCAAAATCGGTTGGAGAGATATTGAGTTATTCGATTTTGGCTATGCATACGTGACGCAAATTTATATTGCACTTAATGTTAAATTGGAGCAGTAAGCAATCTATCTATCTATCCTTACCAATCATGTACGCCGTTACGCTATAAAGTTGTGATTAGAACCTGGCTACATTTGGGTATTCAAGCTACTTGTAAATGTCCCTAATTGTATCGTATGCTCTTGATAGTGTATTCAAACACGTCGAGTGTTGCTCATGGTCTGTATTGGTTTAGAGAAGGCTAGAATTGTTTTTTAGTAGAATATTGCTTACAAGATAATCAAGTTATTAACTACGTATAACACCAAAGAAAAGAGCTGATAGTAATTAAGTAGAAATAGTGAAACTCAGTGCATTAGACTAGCATTCGACTGCTGTTGTAAATAAGAATTTCAATTCAGACCACGTTTCTCAAAGTATGATTTTTCACAAGTTGCAGTTTAAGTATACGTTAGCTCACATTCCATCACTAATAGCTCACATAACGACGTCAGACTTCAAAGCAAGACGTAACCGAGCTGACCTTGAAACCTAACATCATTAACAACTCGCGAGAAAAATCCACGAAGCGAAAGAGGAAAGCTCTATTTATGACCCCTCTATCAAAGCAAAAAAATTCATCACTCTTCAAAAACTCTCAAGTATAAATTTCAGGGTTTATTTGTACAAAGAATTACATCAATGGCTTCTTTGATTTACAAATTAAAAGCTCAAAAATATTAAAATTTCCAATTAGGAAAATTGACTGGCTGATTACTTGGACCAATAATAATTATAAATAAAGAGTAAAACAAGTTACATTATTTACGAGTAAAAACAAAAACCGACTTCAAATCGAATCAAATGTTAAACGCCATTACGAGCGGACGTCCTCCTTGTATTTACGAATTATAGTAGTAATATTACTAAATAGAATTAATCATAACCTACCCAAACTCTTATTAAACTACTTATTTCAATTCCAATAAAAAAATCTTTTATTAATTTATAAATTAATCATTAAAATCGGTTGGAGACAGAGAGAGAGTTATTCAAACATTTGTAGCGCATGTAAACTTAAGACTTTTATGTTTTTGTCGTGGATCCCATCAGTCAGAATTGGATGAAATTTAAATGAGACCACATGGCAAGCACCAGTTTTTAAGAATCATAAAAATCGGTTCACCCAGTCGAAAGTTATGCGGTGACAAATTTAAAAAAATACAGACGAATTGTGTACCTCCTGATTTTGAAGTCGGTTGAAAATCACGTCTTAACGCAATCATGATCAGCAATAGCTATCCGCCTAGTACAAGATAAATCACTCTATTCTTACTGAACTAAGTCGGCGATGATCTCACTGAATGTCTACGTTGCTCGAAATAAGTTTTGGTGAAAAGGGTTTTACATCTATGCTTAAACTTTTGAATGACTATAAGAATTATTAATATTGTACTATAATAAAGGCACTCAAAGTTAACAAAAAATCATACTAAGTTCGTCATTGTTTCAAATAAAAATGTAGACTGAATACTTAAGGTGAAATCACGCGATGGTAAAAAAATTTAGCCATTCGTATAGCGTTAGTCGGACTTGCGTGATGATGAATATTAAAATAAGACCTAAATAAATTAGTGCTTTATTAGAACGAGGGAGAAATCGTTGACGGAAAAGCTCGGAGTGGACTTCGAGTCGTTTTAACAAAGCTGTAGAAGGGGTAAATGAAAAGATTATCAAGCGTTAGGTATTTTATGGACACAGCGCTGTAATTAACGCGATTGCTATCAGTTAACCGCGTTTGAACAGCGTTCATTTTATAATGTAGCCCCGACGAACTTTTAAACTTGCCCACGTGTAATAATTTGTTTACGTTCTGTTACTTTCTAATCAACAGATTTAATTAATCGTCATCCAGGTTTCCAACTGACTTCCAAAAAGGAAATTCTTGATTCTTTTGTGTGTTTGTTACATGATTTTTAAATTCTTTTTTTCTTTAAAAGCTATTGCTTCCCATTCAGTCCCATTGCTTTATTAATTTAGTCCCGTTCTGATAATGGTATCGGCGAGAAAACCATAGCTTTAAATTTGCATCAAGTATGTGCGCCACAAACGTACGGATTTCGATGATTCATTTTTAATGGAAATGATTCAGAGTAGTTTGTTGATACGAGTAGTTTGGTTAGGCTGTGATTAATTTTATTTCGTAATATTCCTACGTTAATTCGTAATATAAAGAGGGAGTCCGCGCGTATTTGAGTTTGATTCGATTTGAAATTGGTTTTTGTTTTTGCTCGTAAACATACATGTGGAATGTGTAATTTATAAAAAATGTTGGGATAACCGTTCGAGAGATTCAAAGTTGCGTTGTATTGCAATCGGCAAGTGTCAATAAATTTTCTTAAGACTCCCAGTTTTTAACAAATTATCATTTATCAGCGACGAGCTTCTGCCCTTGCTGAACGGACCTGCTCGACCTAGGAAGAATTTATAATTGTTATAAAATCTTTTGTTAAATAAAAGCCGTATAAGCAAGTTTCTTAGCACAAATACTCCGCAATAGAGTTTATTATAAGCCAGGCTCTTGATTAACAAAGTATACAAAGTAAATAAGCCTTAAGCCTTAACTATTTAGGGCTTGTACTAGATGTAAAATTCCAAATTAAATTTAGTCGACCAAACCATCTTGCTTCTACTTACAAACTAAATAACGTAGAAAATACTTTAATTTCCTAATTATTGTTTAAAAATAAATTCTCTTCTTTGGTCTCACAGAAGTATAAAAATTCATTGGTGTAATACTCGTATACATACACATCCTAAGGTTGTTCAAATTAATTAACCACGACTTGTAAAATTTTGAAAGTCTTAGTATGTGGAAATTAATGAAAGTGATTATGATTTTTTTTCTTGTATGCTGAAAGCTACGGAATGTATCTGAATGAAAAAAATTGACAAACAGTAAAATAACGACATTGAACATGAGTTAAACAAAAAGAAACATATTAAAATAAAAAATATGGTACAGATACATAGAGCAAGTAGATTAGCAGCACGATAGACTTGATAAATATATACAAGGGAATACTGCAAGGAATAATACCAATAAAGTGTGAATTTTAAGAAGTACAATCAAGCATTTTCACCGTCCAATCCGAGGTTACCCCTCACCTGGACCCTTGTATCGAGGTCCTGGCGATAGAGGTTCAGAATAAGCGACCTAAGAGCTATGCCACCTCTCAATCCGGTGAAGCAGTCAAAGCCAGCTTCGTCATAAAAAAATCAAGCATAAATGCACTCGGCACAAAACTAAAGTACCGAGCTTATTCTGCGTAAACAGACATTGGTTCAATGGATAATTCATCATTCATTCCTTCCAAAACGTCATTTTAAGCGACTATACAGCTGTCTTATCTAATACAAAATTTGGACCTGTTAATGTTATAAGCAAAGGTAATAAATAACTTATATAGCGAAAACATAAAACTAATGCACCAAGTAGCCCGCTAAATAGGCAAACTATCTCTCTCTTGTGTCGATCCTTCATGTCTGAGGATCGTGGTCACCATCAGGGTTGCATCTGGAGCGGATGATCGGCCTCCACCGTCTTCTGTCCAGCGCGTCTCTTACGACAGAGTAAAATATAAAATATAGGCAAACATATGCTTCATATTTATACCCCTTCTGATTAGTTGTTGGCGCACATGATTAAAATGCATACAGTGAAGGAGATATTAAAGCAAAAAAATAATCATCTCATACGCCGTTACTGCGTAAGGGCGGCCTCTTGAAATATGGATATATCAATGGGACGCTGACAGCTTCCACCCTACAATAGCAACTGTTTTTTACACCGATACAGTCGAAGCATAGATCGTTGGAAATTTATAGAAGCGCGCTCACCACCCCATTTTAATAGCTTGTGACATTTGATTAATGACCCTGAAACGAGGGATGGAATTGTTGCGCGGCATATCTGTATGATTTCTTCACCCCACGTCTCGCACCCTATCATTTCGAAACTAATTTTAATGTGAACCGATACTCGACGTCTTTTTAAGTTTCCTTCAAGTACAATTACTTTTTTCAATTGATAATGGTACTCTGCATTCGCTTTGATGAAAATGAATCGCAGAGGAAATATTAATTTAGTTATTTAGATGAAGCTCTTTAATATAAAAACAAAGAATGCTTGCCATTTGATTGCTATAGTATTAAGTAAATAATACAGATCGAACCGTATGAAATACGTAGTGAATTAAGAAATTGTGATTTCTATTTATACCTTCCCCATCGTACTTAAAGATAAAGTAGTAAGTAGTCATGTGCAACGTAGTAATTCGATTTTAGCATTGATTGCGCTTCAGTTCAACTCTCTCGGTTTAACCCTCGGTTTAGAATGATATTGTATATAGAGCCCAAGGCGAGATTCCCTCAAAAGAAAAGTTATTGCTGAGAGACTTCTATTTATGTATTATTAAATCGTTGTTTATCCAGATATTCTTTCACACAGCATAGTAACAATCATTACCACCATTTATGTGACAGGAGTCGAGTCCATCACCAATCGCCAGACGAAAATTTTGCAAAGATAGATACAAAGTTACAAAGTTCAGTACGTAAG
Organism: Meandrusa payeni; assembly: GCA_029286785.1. Classification (NCBI taxonomy): domain Eukaryota; kingdom Metazoa; phylum Arthropoda; class Insecta; order Lepidoptera; family Papilionidae; genus Meandrusa; species Meandrusa payeni. The sequence continues at coordinate 10,473,776 of JAGSMX010000013.1, forward strand.
AAACTGATAGACGAACATTAATTGATACATGTTGACTATCGCTGAATACTTAGCTGTCAGAACCTACAACTTCTAATTTATAGGTTCGCGGCATTAGAATCTACAATTATTATTCTATTATTTAACGGCATCAGAATCTATAACTACTATTCTACTGGTTCCCGGCATCGGCATCTACAACTACTATTTTACTGCAAAAGTTTACGCAGCCAATGTTAAAAATTACCCAGTTCATTTAATATATTCCTTTGTTTCATTACACACCCGCATGCAGCGGGTCCCCGAACAGCAGTTTCCTCTGCAAAGAGCGAACGCTAAAGCCACTCAGAATCGCAAGGGAATTGTATATTCGGTCATCGATAGAAATTCACCGGCACGCTCGAATTCGGCCAAATAAAATTTTACCAAAATTGAATCGGCCGCTTGATGCCAGCAGACCGTAAAATTGGTCGGCACGGTCAGCGTAGGTTATTCCGTATCTTCTTTGGCGTTTGGCCGAATTATGTGTGTACGTCGAGAGTCGTTTTCAGCCTCCTGAATTATACATCGCCGCGAGATGTGTGATTTACCGCTCGATGTGTCGATTCGGGTTGTCGACGCTTATGAGTTATTTTGTTTTACAAATTTATCTTAATTTTATGGTTTGCTGAATGTGATTTTATAAAACAATTATAGCAATAAAAAGTAAGTAATTTAGAAACTTTTAATTTCCATAAATAAAACCATAGCTTAGAAACAACGCCACGTATTAACCTACGGTAAAAGTTTTTTTTAAGATCACTTAAAGTAGCATACCCAAAGACAATAGATATTAATTACGGATATTAATTTAAAAACGTACGCTAAGTACACTACCTATGAGAGGTTGCGTGGAACGTATTATGTCGATAACAAGTTTTACAAATTTTGAGTCATTATATATCAGAAACGGTGGCTAGTAAGAAAGAAAATATTGATACATTTTTAAAGATAATTTTATGATCTGTTGCTTGTTGTGCGCCTTCAAATGTCTAGATTGACCGGACTAATATATTATATGCACAAAGAACAAACGGGTTACAAGATTTTCTGGAGTTTCAGTCTATTTAAAAACCTTATTTTAAATTAATAAGGTAAGGTACCTTGTGAGCAGAAACGAATTTTGTCTGTCGTTCGCTTACAACTGGAGTAATTATACATCGGGCATACATTTCCTAAAATGGATTGAGTCCAGTGTAACTGTTTGAAAAAAGGAAAGTAAACGGAACAAATTCATCGAAACCCTCGAACGTCGGATACTAAGCAGTACCAAGAGCACACATACATTTTAAAAAATATATTTAACATATGAAGATACCGCGATATGATAACAGATTTGCGTTCCTCTCTTTCTTCCACATTAATATATCTTCTCCGTTTATTTCCTCTAATTTTATACACCGTTTTACAAAGCAACCGAAGCGAAATAAATATATCAATTTAATAATGGCACCAATGAAAGCCAATGTGAACAATTGTTATGCCATGCTGTTCTTCTTCTTGTCTGAAACATGCAATCAATTTGTAATGATGAAAGAAATTCGACTTCAATAGAAAATATAAAGATAGAACGCCCATTTCACTGACATAACTAGAATAACATTGATCCAGCCCTAATAGTGCATTTGCAATATACTTCCGATTTCTTTCAGCTTCACCCTCGTCATTAACCGCTGATACTGCAATGGTTCTTTTCAACTGACCCCAGAAGTCGCCGTTTCAATGGCCACTACTCACCATTAATTCATGGGGACCTTTTGTATAATTCACGAAACGAGAGAGCTACGACGTCAGATACAGGAAATGGGGATTTCACCGTATAAATGTATTCTTGATGTATGCCCAGAAATCTACTGAACCAGGGCGTGTGTTATTAAAAAAAAACCGGCAGTTTGTGTTTTTTTTAGAACTTGTAGTAAATAAAGTCATAACGTTGCTTTTTATATATTTCCTTAGAAGATAAACAAGTATATTTACAAATGAAAACAAAAACTGACTTCAAATAGAATAGGAACAGTACGAAAAAGAATTAATCAGAACCTAACCAAACTACTTTTAAAATACATCCTTTCCAATAAAAAAAATAAATCGTCGAAATCAGTTACCGTGATATTGAGTTATTCGTCTATCTGCCGCGCACATACCTATTGCAAATTTAACACTTATATGGTTTTCTCATGGATGCCAATGTCAGAACTAGATGAATTGAAAATCTCCTTCTTTTTTGAGGTCGGTCGACAAACATGCAGATGTTTGTGTTTTATTAGAACTTGTAATCAGTCTCGCGGACAGGAAATAAGACTCTAAGGTTGCTTTCTACATATTGCATTAGAGAAAAATAAATTTCTGATATCCTTTTTACCCGACTGTAGTAATTGGAGGTAGACATTGATATTTGCTTCCTATAACACTTATCGAAAATTCAAATCTATATAAAAAATATAATTACCACAGCCACCTGTCACTGATGGATATTTTTAACCGACTTCAAAAAGGAGGATGTTTTTTATTTGCCTGTATTTTTTGTTTGTTAACTCAGAACTTTTATATGAATGAATCAATTTTGATGACTCTATTTTCATTTTAAAGCTTCTCGAGTGGTCACATATCAATTTGGTCCAGCTCTGACAATGGCATCCTTGAGAGAACCATATAAGTATTTGAGCGATCGCTATAACCTTCAATGTTAAATCAATGATTTGATTTAAAATCGGTTTTTGTGTTTACACGTAAATATACTTGTCAGCAACAGTGAAGCGAGACAAAGAAAACGTCGCCTTCGTTTATTAGCGAAGCTTAGCGAAACATGAAACTAGTTATTGAAGGGCTTCAGGTGTGCCAACTGCAGCGTCGATACTGTCTAGCGTAGCCTCAAGACTAAATGAATTTAAACTTTGTCTAAAACCCGACCTGTTGCCAAAAATTAGCTTAAAAAGCAAGTGGAGCAAACTTCTTAAGCCTTTCACGTGAAAGCGATAGTTGAACGAGCTTTTAAGCTAAAATTATTAAGCTCAACTAGCAGGGCACGTTCGTAGCTTAAAGTTTTGCCGTTTTACCTTCGCCGTTGCGAATAAACCATCTTTAGTGATTTTGACACCAACTGTTCTCGACTCTATTATAAATCCTCAACTTTGTTTAAGATTCAACTCTGTGATATAATGATAAGGCTTAAAATATTCATTTAAACACAGATGCATCAGCACTGTAATGAGTGAAACTTTAGTGAACAATTTCTTACGTAATCAAATGAACACGCAATATTTGAAAAATTCCCAACGTAAAAATTGCAAATTTTATTACAAAATTATTTATTACAGTAACAGTAATCGATGTGCACTCCAATATTTCCTTTATCTACCAAAAAGATAACGCAACAGTTGAACATCCAAATTTAGGAGCCTTCGACAGAAATTATATTATGCAGAGATGGCATGTACATCACAATATTTTTTATAAATAATCTTTCACACCATTTAAACCCTCGCAGGGTAGACAGACGTAATTACTGCTAGACAATTTTCACCACGCTTATTTAGTGTTAAAAGTTAAAGAATACGCCATCTATATACATGACTAAAAATGACCAAGTAATAACCGAATAATTGGTAAGGACGGCGGTAGTATGGAAAATCTATGATCTTTTATATCCGCTTAAAAAAAAATTAAAAAAATAGCTATTATTTTTCAAAAATATTACTAACATTCTTGATAAAAACATTATAACTAAACTTAAGCTTGTACTGGAAGATGGTTCACAACAATAATCGAATGGTGGATTCGAAACTGCGACGTTAGGCTATTGATGCATTAAAGTATCGTAAATTTAATTTTTTATTACTATTAAAAATACATCATCAAGACGTTGCTATATCCAGTAGATAGATACATTTCCTATTGTATGGACCAGAACCAGAGGTCACTATTCATGCTTTCCCTCGCAGCGTCTTTATCTATTAGGGCCCTTTTCCTCCGGCAAAAACTATTTGTTATTTTCCCCCTCGCTACCTCGGTTCTTCCCTTTTAATGGGGAATTAGCGGGGCGTCGCGCCCTTAGATAGTCGCTTCAGCTAGTACTTTGTTAGTGCTCTATTCATTCTCAATAACGGCGCGAATAAATCTGATGTGCCATCCGGGGTAAATGGCCAGTGAAGGTGCAATGTTTTTCGTGCGTTTATCCGCTTCCGGGTTAGACTCACAGTTGCTAATTAAAATCGATAATTTTACTAAAACGTGAAGTATTGATTAAATGAATAAAAGTCGTTTATAGTCCTAAAAGCTTACAAGTAAATGAAGATTAATGTATTAAAACTACAGCCTTCACATACATCTCTCACTGTTGGACACCGGCCTTCTCTATAAAGAGAGTAGAAGGGCATAGTCCGCCACGGCTCTAGTGCGGATTGGCAGACTTCTCAGAAAAATTTTCTTAGACATGTTAGGTTTCCTCACAATGTTTTCCTTCACCGCCGAGGGCGTGGTAAAGCATCACATAAAATAGCTACAACAAATTGGTGCCAGCACCGAGAATGGAACTCGGGTTGATAGCGTAGGCTTCATCTTCGCCTTCCATCAAGCAAGATACAAGCCAAACGTGAGCCTATTTAGTATAAAAAAAAGTACTATGCAACTTGAGGCAGCCGCCCGGACACAGAGTTGCCACAGCTCATTAAATTATAGTGTTAAGTATAATGTAATTTTTTCGTCTCTAAGTTGGCCATGTACCAAAGAAATTGGGGCGAATGGGAATGGACTCACCATTTGTCGGGAGCGATGGCAGCGTATGCCTATCTCGGTAACTATAGCGGCGTAGAAAATGACTTTAGCGTATATGCTATAACAAGCTAAGCAACTGTCACTTAAATAAAACTTAGATACTAAGTCTAAGAACTAGTTTTGCTGTGCGTCTTTCTTGCTTTAGCTTTTATATCAGTCTATATTAGTAGTTCGCAAAGCTCATTTCTAAGTAAGTTGTCGGTAGAAAAATCTTTTATTTAAAGAGAGCTTGCTTTCTGATAAACGAACGCGGCCGTGCGGTCAGACGGCGGGAAATTGATATTTTAGTTGAAAGGCGAGCCGGTAGCCATCATGTACATATATCCAGCGGTTAACGTTCTTCACATTTCTATCCAGAAGGGTTTGCTCCATCTATATCTTTATATACATAGTGGTTATATCTTTTAACCTGTTAGTATAATTGGATGTTGTCACTTGCTGAATTCAGTCCAGAATAATGGGTTGTCTTATCTTTTCCTTGAGATTACACCTTTCGATATCTTTTACCACTATTTTTTTAGAAACATTTATTATTCGACTGTTTTTTTAACTTTTTTGTGTATAAATTACATTTAACATGACATTCGTAGTCCTGGTCACCGCTGAAAATCAGCGCTGTCACAACCTTGCGACAGCCCATGCTGTACTTTGTACTTTAGAACACAAGCCATCATGTCGTAAATCGAGTATCGTTTCACTATTGAATTAGGCTGTTATACCTTGCTTAATAATACTCGGATAAAACAAGAGAAATGAAGAGGAAAAAATCATTGGTTCATCTAGTATCGAGGCTACTAGAGTATAGCTTAACCATATTGGAAATCAAAATCCTTCCAGTGATTTAAGGCATTGTTGACCCCGTTGCATTAAAACAATGCAGCGTAGTACATAGACAAAAAGAGATGTGATGTCATCAGGTAGGAATGAGGTTATATATATATTAGGAAATTTAGTATTTTAGAAAATAACGTATAACGTGAAATAAAATAATTAGTTAAAGCGCCACCTGTGATCAGATAGATGAACTATATATTTAATAGTCACGCTATAGGCCGCCTTATATACGACTGTAGTACTTCCGTTATAGGTTTCTCTTACGGTTTTAGTCGCATTTTTTTCAATTCTGTCGCGCAGTAAAACCCCTATCTCCTCCAAGTCTGCCGTAAGGAACATCGTTCCAAAAAATCAAAATGCATTTCGCAAGCCCGGCCAGTGCTCCCCTACCAAGAAGTCACTGTAAATAAGCTCGATGTCTTTGAAGCACAAACTCACACATACCTGCTAGTCACGTCCGTTACGCGCTGAATACAGACACTCTTGGACGGCGGCCACTTTACACAAAAAGCTTATTATAGGGCGGGGAATATAAAAGGCAGACGAGTACGTTCTTATGACCGTCAAAGATTACCGCTCATGCCGTAGACTAAGCCGAAAATAAGCTACAAGCGATTTCGTCGGTATTAATATTACGACGTACAAAACCATTTACATCGACGACGGACTTAGTTTCAACTTGTACATATAGTAACTTGATTATATATTATCCGATCAGATTCTGTTGTATTACTACGTATAAATTCGACTAGTCCAAAATAATTCGTCTATAAATAAGACTGTTTTACGACCGACATCAAAAAAGGAGGTAGTTTTCAAATCGTCTGTGTTCTTTTTGATGTTTGTTAACTCATAACTTTCGACTGTGTTAACGATTTTGTTGATTCTTAAGTCTTTTTAATCCAAGCGGGGTAGACAGAGCCAGATTTTGCTATTCACCTTTTACCAAGCTCGTATACGACAGTTAGCCCACCACTAAACACCGGGCAAAAATTTTTAGCCAGTGATTTTTTGTACCTGAATAGCCGTAAAACGATAATTCATTCAAGCCGACTGTGATTTGAAACCGCGATGTTCAGATCGTAGGTCGAACTGGTTATTTACTACGATATCACTGCTTGGTTTAAAAATATCATATCCATAAACTTCGATGTTATTTACGCCCTAGCGCCGTCTTTATAATTTCTAACCAAGTGCTTGACTACGATCCCACTTGATGTTAAGTAAACGTAGTCCTAGATGGTAAAGCGCACTAGCTTAGTAATGGCTTATTTACTTTTCTCTTGAAAACGCCCACATTGTGATCGCAGAGAAACACTGACAGGGCAATTAATTTATCCAGTCCTCAGCTGACGCATAATTAAAGAAGTAAAACGCTTCATCCAAGTCTGAGGGCATACAACAAAAGAATGGAAACCCACTGTGCGTCTTGTCCGATTGCGATATTAGGATGAGGGAATTAGATCCTCTAACTTCCCATCGACAATACTTCGCCTTCGAACGTACAACAACACCAATTGACCTCCCAGCACGTCTTTCCACCGGCTCCAAAGAAACGAATACAATACTATTAAAGTGTTTAAAGCTAGCATGAATATATGTTAAAGAAATAAAGTTTTCTATGAACAAGTATATTTACGAGCAAAAACAAAAACCGACTTCAAATCGTAATAAACGTTACGCTATTACGTGCGGACGCCCTCTTAGTAGCATATTGAATTGGTACCACATGTAAACCAACTTTCAAACATACAGACAAATTGAGAACCTCCTCCTTTTGTGAAGTCGGTTGAAAATAGAGTTCACTATAAACTCAAGTGATTCAAGATCTCAGCTTATTTCTTTTGTCTAAGCCACCTTGATCTCTTATTAGTCTTCTAGTGGGTTTTTAAGTAGCATCTGTGGCGTGAAGATAATTTTAGTCCGTAGTCATTGTCATCTGTATTTAAAGGATGGAATCAGCTGCTTCGAACCAAATGTTGCTCTTTCACATCCTATGTTTCAGCTAGACTTAGGTTATTTTTTCATAAATTTTATTGCATTTTTGGGACTTTACTACTATTTAGTTAGGTCCTCAAAGTAACTCTTTTACCAAAATCTGCTTGCGATGAAATTGGGATCTTTGTTTGCCGACCCATATTGTAAAATCTCTTATATATATCCCATAATCATCATAAATATTGTTCCGGTAACATCGTGAACCAATCAAACGATGTAACCAATAAATTTTCTTTCTGGTACAAAAGTTTGAAATGAGTTTTAATCAATGAATTCCTTTTATCCCAAATCGAGTTGCTTATTCAATAAAGCGTCGATTATTGGGAAATTCTTTCATAGTCGCCGGGACTCTTTCAAGCGCCGAGCGTTTTATGAAAAAGTAAATTTAAATATTAAGTAAGTAATGAACGGAACAAATAAATGGGCCCTCGGAATTCCACTTGAAGCATTGCGAACCTCTAAGACTTTTAACGAGCCCCGTTCAAGTGCTTTCCGAACTCTAATAAAAAGATCATAATAAAAGTACGAAGCAAGTTTGTTGGGGCGGCTCCATTATCAGATTGGGCGGCGGCCGATGGCCACAATTTAATTGTATGCTAAGCCCGCTTTATTATTCCATGGCCGCGCGATCCATTCGGCCGCTTGTTTCTATGGGACCGCTGGAATCCCTCTTTGGTGAAAAATCATTCCACAGAGCCGATTATGCAGGTACCTCATCTAAACTAACGTAATTTGAATAATGCGATACGAAAGCATTTGCGATGGATGTTGTAGCATTATTAAACATTTTCACTACTGTTATATTACGTTACTGGTACAAGTACTGCCAGCCTAAGGCACTCATTTTTAACTGACTTAAAAAAATGAGGAGGTTCTGTACCGTTACTTTACTATATTTTTAACTCTTATAGCCACGCTATATGTGCTTTCAATTAGGTCTTTTTCTTGACATCTAAAAATCGTACAGAACAAATAAATTTGTTGAAAATTTTTATAAAATTCAAGATCGTATCTATTTAATCCGTTTAATTAGTTTAGTAAATATTTTAAGATTATTAGGTTACAATCTATCTATATAACAGTATTAATTACGAATGCACATACACAAGTGATGCACGATACACTCACGGAGGGGATCTATCGCAGCTACGAATGAGCGAGATTAAATTTCCATTAATTTTTACAAGCACAGATAAGGTTTTTATTAGCGCGATACGCCGCTCGTACAACATAATCCACTATTATCTCAGTCGACGTCGCCTTAAAAGCTCATAACGTCGTATCTAATGAAAAAAATAAACCGCAACAACTTTATCTTTACAGCTTAACCATACAAGACCACAAGTTGCTCCGAGATTACATTAACAACGCAGTTATATGACCCAATGATTGTTTAACGATCTTGTAAAACACATCACTATTTCCAACATCGAATCAATATGCACTGAATATTTTTTGATTGTTTCATTTTACTTAAGCATAATATTGCAAGAAAATTAATTTTACAGATTTTATCTACTGCAGATTTTTCATTTTAAATTAAGGGTCCGAAATGTTTACGGCAATAAGCCTCATCAAAATCAAAATAAAGTAAATTAATTTTATTTGTACGTGCAACATTCACATTTGGTCAGGTGCTAAAGAGATTGAAATGATCGATAGCTGCTACCAAGTGACCGACATAAGTGACCGTAGAGAGAAAGAGAACCTACTAAAAAATTAATTATATCAGTTATCGCTTGTCTTTGTTTCTCAAACGACTCCAGAGAATTGAATTTTTTTATATGTGTTACCTCATAACTTTCGACTGGGTGAACCGATTTTCATGATTCTATTTTTATTTGAAAGCTGGTGCTTTCAGTGTCCCCTCATTTATATTGGTCCAATTCTGACAATGGCATCCATACGAAAATCATATAAGTCTTAAATTTGCATTAAGTATGTGCGCGACAAATGGACACATAACTCATTATCACAATAACCGATATCGATAATTCATTTTTATTGGAAAAGATGAACTTCAAAGGTTTTATGAGATTAATTCTATTTCCTAATATTCCCACGATAATCTCAAAGAGGGTGTCCGTGGTTAACAACGTTTAATGTTAGATTCGATTTGTAGTCGGTTTTTGTTTTTAATATACGCATTGTCACGTTTGTTTTACAGACTTCAAAAAATAACTACCCACCATGCGTCGATGAATCGCACCATGGGAACTATTTTTTTTATTTGTTGTTCCGTTTACATTTGTCTGTCCATCTATCAGTATTGTGTACGTGTCCACACAGGGTTAATTTATGAGTTGTTTACTTGGCACACACGCTAACTGACGCTATAAAATGTTCTACTGTCAACCCAGTGCCCGATACAATTCTGTTATCTATTTCAATGACACTAAGATTTAAATTGCTACATTGGCGATCGGTCAAGTTTTTGTCAAAGGTCGCAAAATAGACTTTCCAAGCATAAGTGCAAAACTATGTTTTATTACTTTATAAATTACTCCGCGGGCCATATCATACAATTCTTGTAACTAGTACGGAGGGTAGTTTTTACAAAACTAGCTAAGCATTCATTAAAAAAAAAACTGAAAAACAGTGTTTCTTTGTCTAAGACAAATTGTTGCATGTTTTTATTAGATATAAGATATTTGTATATTTAGGCTAAGTATTTATAAAAATAAAAGATTTTATTATTAATATAAACCATTTAGGATTTAGATTACACTTATTTTAATGTCGAACTACAGATTGGCCAGAGAAGAGAGTCAGAGTTTCACCGGATTGAGAGGTGGCATTGCTCTTAGGTCGCTTAGCCCGAACCTCTGTCGCAAATAGCTCGACACAAGAGTCCCCCCGGTGAGGGATAGAAAGTTTGTCCCGTCCGGACAGGGACATGAAGCCTGGACACATTGGATGGATGACTGAGCTGTCCGGGCTGTTACACACATTTTAATTGGTGTTTCATACAACACCATATACAGAGAAATTGCAGATAGCAAATTTGAATATAAAGAAGTTGAAAAATGGCTGATAAATAACATTTCATTTATCTGCTTCTATTAGGTGGTACTCGTACGGTGGTTTATTTGATACCTAGTGCTTCTTGTGTGGACCCAATTATTTTTTCCAATTTTTACAATGGCATCCATGAAAAAACCAGTCTTAAATTTGCATTAAATACGTGAGCCACAAATGGAAGAATAACAGAATATCACGCCAACCGATTTCAATTATTAATTTTTTATTAAGAGTAGTTTGATAAAAGTCTGGTTAGGTTCTGATTCATTTTATTTAGTCATTTTCTTATGATAATTCGGAATTACAAAAAGGCGTCCGCTCGTAATAGCATTTAACGTTTGATATGATTTGAAGTCAGTTTTTGTTTTTTCTCGTAAATATATTTATGTTTATGTTGTTTTTATCGATTTGTGTTTGCGTCGAATAAATGTTTATTCTATTCTATTCAATGGTAGAAGCAGCTCGGGCTGTTGAATGAATGAATGGATAAATCCACTTTCTCTCCTATTCTAAGAGACAAGCAAGGCACCAAAGTCGCCAATCGATTGCAAATAAGAATAATTTAAATATAACATCGAAACTGAAGCTATAGAATTAAACGCTAGGATGAGCAAGAAGTGCAACGAGGAAATCCGGCCGTACATTCAATTGACGAAGACGTCACCATAAATTCCCCCAGAAGCGGCTCCATTCAGGGACATATGGGAAATTGTAAAATAAAAAAGAAACAAAAAGAGGGAACGCGAAACGATTCCGTGCGAAAATGGCCGATTTAACTTTTTCAATTAAACGAGCGCGGGCGTATTCTGACCCAGATCCGGATTCGGGCGGTTTATACCGGAATGCGCCGGTGCGTTGTCGAAATGAAAACGATTCCGTTTGAATGTAGCTTGTGGAGCCAGCCGTGCGGGGTAACAAAGAAAACGAATAAAGCAAAGAAAGTAGAGAGGTCAGAGAATCCGCCACTGGTTCGAAATTTAAATGCACTTCCAACGGTAAACGAGGAAGCCGCTGGTCTAATTATTTTAGAAGTAAATAAGAGAAAAGTTGAAAGCCAAACTTTTTACGCAAAATGACGAAAAAATATGCACTTTGTTTTTGGTCGGGGAATTATTTCGGAGTATGTTCTGTGACGTGGGTATTACGAATAAAAACAAAAACAGACTTCAAAATCACATATTAAATCTGCGTTAAAAAATTACCGTCTATCTTTCCGTAAATGGCGAACTAACAAAAAAAAACGGTCTTTTCTTTCTGAAGTAACGTAGTTATATTAATACATTCGTGGTTTCTGTTGTTAGAAATACTTATAAGGAACCTTCCAATATCTCCTAAACAAGCGTGTTACATACGCCGGCTAACTAAATTCATATGGGACCTTATTGAAACCAAATTCTTTTAAACTAAATCAAAATTCTAAATCGCTTTAAAAAATGATGGCTCTATAGATGCACATTGTGCAAAATAATTGAACAAAACAATTATTAAAAAAATACAGACGAATCGAGTACTACCTCCTTTTTTGAAGACGGTTGATAAATCTAACATCACAATCAATAAACATACTTCTATAAATTTTATAATTATAATTTGGAACACAATTAAAATGGCACCTAATTGAAAGCGACTATAACAAAATAATTATAAAATAAGAATGCGCAAACATTTAAAATATACAAACGAATTTACTACCACCCCCATTTCTAAAGTCGGTTCAAAAACCATTTTATATGGTAAGGGAGTAACACATATACTCGTATTACGTTGATTGCTCCGACCATTGCTCTATATTATAAACAAAACAAACGTGTTGTTTCTACAACATACAGAAGTAAATATCTATTGTGTCGAAATATAACCTTACGGTATAGAATATTTTTCTTGGCACCAACCAACCGGCGTACAGTCCATAAACAGGGCGTAGACGATACTCATTTCATCGAACTTTACTTTGGCGCATTGACTGTGATATGACGTAATTACCCACATTTGCATGATTACAAAAAATGGAATTTCTTAGTACTATATAATTGCGTAAATAGCCTTATGGTTTAGGGAACGATCTGCGAATCGTATGGTAGTAGGTATAAATCCACCATTCGTATGGTCGTATGTATAAAATTGGGAGTGATATCGAGAATTTTTGCATTGAATATTGCTAGAATTCTTTAAAAAAAAAACATTTATACATAAATTAATCAATGAAAAAAAATTACAATTTTTTTTTGTAATTTTTTAATAGCCTAGCAACATATCGACTACATTATTCAATTTGAAGTTGGTTTGTACTTCTAATCTTAATATTTATTGATACGCCAGAACAAAATAAAGCAAACTCTCTGACAGTGCAGTAGCATTCAATGAAATAACTTAAGGTCGCACCCGAAACTTCTTCAGTCTCCGTTGCCACATAGGTGGTTTAATTGCAAACTGAATGAAGCGGCCGATAACCTTGTCCTAATTAAAGTTCCAATCAACTCAAAGTTAGCACCAAGTGACCATAGAAGACCGCCGCAAGTGTGTGCCCGAGTGTACACGAAGTCGGCCGGATGAAACCGACGGCGCCCGAAGTGGGGGCGATCAATACCCCCACGGCCCACCCGCGCCGCGCGTCATGCCGGGGGGCAGAAGTCACGCTTTCGGGATAGCCGTCGAATTTGGACGGCCAGGTCCCACTAGACAGGACCTAAGGCGGGATTTTAAATCTCCAAACGGCTTACACGATCGAGATTTCAACTTTTAACTATTTTCATCCGCGCTCTGTCTGGTATTAGGATGTCAATTTTTTATCCTTTAAAGAAATAGTCAAATGATATATGCGCCCACTTGTCCAATACCTAATATCTAGATCTTGATGGCAGTTCACAATGCTTAAAATCTAAGAGAAATAAATACCGACTCGACTATACGTATGATTGTTAGATAAAAACTAATTAATAATATAACTATTCGCCTGAATAGTTTAACATTATAGAATATTTTAGATGGAGTTTTAGTACCACCAACCACCTTTACTAGTAGCCTTATGTAGAATATTCGAATCCCGGTCAAAGCAAAGTTTTCATTTTTACAGATGGTAACACACAAAACAATCGGCTGTCAAAAATTATATTCGATATATAGCTGTTAACTAGTTTATAGTTATGTATAGCCTTTAGCTTTACGGTTTGAGGCCGGGAAAGTTTTTTACCGCGTTTATACTAACTTCCTTTCTTGTATATAATTTTGCATTCAACTTTTAACTAACTTTTAATATTTTGCAGAATAAGTCACACTGGATGATAATACGATTTTTAATAACTTTAAAGCAATTGCTTGATCAGAATTCCACCTATTGTACAGTAGAATTGCAATTTTATGTGGTAAGGCAACTAACTATACAACCTACTCCTGAAATCACCCACATTGTAATCGGAGGGAAAGGCAGACGTGGGAAAGAAATTCTAATATTCAGTCCAAAAATGTCGCCCTATATGACAGAATGTTGCAATATTACAACTTTGAGAAACTGTACGTTGAATGGTACAATTTTTCAAAAAAGATTCTACATCAAGTAACAAGGCATATAAAGTTCAAAGTATCTTGTAATTGTTGTTATCTATGTAAATTTCAGTTTCCTTAACGGTGAAAATGAATCAAAATGCGGAGTGCAGATTTCTCTGTAATTCCGGTAATGGTGTAGCTAAGAGAATTTTGGATTAAATTTATTTGTATGTCATTTCAAAACATGTTGTAATATTTACGCAATGGGAAAAACTCGTAGAAATACGTGGGATATCAGCCGTCATATGTAGGTCACGACAGCGACTCGGGGTCGGCTCGTTGCGGTCTCTTTCAGGAAATCGCCTGTCGAGGTTTTTGAACTGAATGCATGGAATATCTTGTTTACAGATGGATGGAAATGCATTTAGATTTAGCTTAGATTGTATTGGTGAACCGATTTTTATTTATTATGACGATTTTATTTATTAGAAAGCTGAGGATTCCCGTGTGGTTCCATTTTAATTTAGTGTATTTCTGACAACGGCATCCATGAGAAAATCGTCCATATGTCTTAAATTTGAATTAAGTATGTCAGTGACAAATGGACGAATAACTCAATATCACGCCAACCGATGTTAATAAGTCATTTTTATTGGAAATATGGATGGATGTACTTCAAGGGTAGTTGAATGAGAGTTTGGTTAAGTTCTGATTAATTCTTTTTCGTAATTCCTACGATAATTCGAAAATACAAAGAGGGCGTTCGCGTACAATAACGTATAACGTTTGATTCGATTTAAAGTGACTTTTTGGTTTTTACTCGGAAATATATTTGGCGTATCTATAATTATTATTGTAGTCTAATTCTCCGATACAACTTACACCATTATGTTAAAACACGACACACACAGAGTGCCGTTAGCCCGTTCAGAATTAAATTCACGAACCCAATTTAATCTTTCAACTTTACTTAATATTACACTTAACTCTGTATAATGCTGGTATAAGCGGCAGCTTAACTTGGAATTAGTAAAACTTAAAGTTCCCCCAAATGGTATTTCGGAAACGACTCGTGTGGTGAAGTTACGGATCGGGAGATACAGAGATGTGTGATCTGTCGAGCGTCAATATGCGGCTGAATAAATTACAATACAAAGATATAATGTAAATCAATTATGGAATAGATTACATACACCAGTATATTTCGACTTGTTTATTATAAAAATACTATTTCAAAGAAAAAAAACTAATCTTAATCTATTATATAAAATGTTTGTATCACAGTGTTTGTAACAAAATTCATCCAAAACGGCTTGATTGATTGTCATGAAATTATTTGTGTATGTTGGGTAGGCCTGAAAATATGACGTATACCATATTTCATACCCCGAAGTGAAAGGGTGGACCATTCCAAAAAAAATTATGTTCCTTACTTTAATTGTATTCTGTTCTTCTTTCTTTTTTAATTTGTGTTATATTTTGTATTTTTGTATGTAATTTAATTGTATATTATGATGCCAATAATTATTATGGCTATTTAAACGTCAGATGGTATCATCAGAGAAATTGTAAGCCAATTTTTAAGAAAAAAAAAACGTCAACCCAACGGTTTCGAACTGCCTATATAAGCTTATAAATACATCTACTTCGTGTTGGTATTATGAGGTGTTTGTTTGTCATCGTAATGTTACACAACAACTGCAAAATAAAATTGATGGCGTGAAATAACTCATTTTATCTTTTAGCTGCAAAATCTATGAACAATATTGGCCGTAATGTCAGATAGTGTCATGTATTGAAAATGAATATGTCCATGTTTTGTTTGGCGCGCTATCGTAGCAGCCCGAGAGCGGTCCGCTAGTTTGTGCGTCGAGCTCGAGTGTACATTAAAAGGGTGTGGTGCAAGCTATCCACTGAGGCGATCGATCCACTCGTATTTTATCTTTATATTCAGGTTAAGGATTAAGATACTTTATTCCCACTTAAGACATTGTATATGAGAACAAAAATAATAATAATAAAAGAAGACAATTAGTTCACCATCATACGAAGTAAGGAATCATCTAACGCATGTATTTTGCTGGGAAAAAATTAACCAGTGGCGAGAAAATAGCAAAGAAAATTTTGAATACGTTTAGTGTTTGTATCTTGATGTACCAAAATTTTGCTCAGCATTTTGATGTATAGTTATAGTTGGAGCTCCTTCAAGAGAAATCGTCCTTTGACCGATATTTAACCGTATACTCTATATCGTTATTTAAGTTTTACATTAAACATCATTATTTGTATAATCTACATGTATTATGATTCTAGTCAACAACTTTTTATCACACTTTCTAAGCAAGTGTTTGACTACTTCCTTCGTTCGATGTTACAATTTATTGTCCAAATAATTCTGGGAACAGGCCTTTTCTGTAAAAATAGTATAAGGACGTGGTCTCGGGCGGATTGGTATTATATCATTTTTTTTTCATTATATAGGTTTCCTCACGATATTTTCCTTTGCCACCGAAAGTGGTAAATAAGCACTTTGCAACTTGCAACAAACAAATTAATTGATGCTGGCACCGAGAATCGAACTAACCCGCTAGATAACTATGAAACTTTTTATAATAATTTAGCTTTATTAGTATCCATCTATATTAAGGGCTTTTGGTGCATTATTGGATTAGGTTGCATGTCCTCCTTTATCCTCCTTAACCACCCACCAAATTGAATTTAATAGTATTTAAAGTATGGAGGTTCTGGTCCACAAGTCATCATCTGTCATGTATTTTTTTTATTTCCGTTACTGAACGTCTATTGCGTAACTATTACATGGTAAGTAATGTCGCCCGCTACGCGCTCGTGACATGAACCGCGTGGCATAAGCTTACCGCACTAAAGTACACAACTTACCCTCCTGTGTGCCGTAAATTTACGATGCATGTGCTTCGGGAATTTCGTTACGACGAGCCTTAACCGAATGCGGATTTCCACGCCGATTTTTACTGTTACAAGTTTACCCAATAAGGTTGGTAATGGAAGTTCGCTGCGCGCTCATTAGTGGAGAGGCGTTTATTCCAGAATTTATTTCTGTTTATATTTGACCTAATTACAGAGGCACGCTGCTTTTTTATTAGTGTAAATCTACAATTAATTAATAGACTTATTAAAAGACGTTAATGGTTTAAAAAAAAAACTAGTTCTTTTTGCCGCAACGTCGTTTTAAAATGTCATCAAAAGAATGTGCTCCTCCTAATTAAGTAATGTACATTAACTTAAAGTAAATAAATACATTTAATCAATGACCCTCTCGAGCAAGAGGTGTAGGCAGATTACGGATTTATATTTTGCATACCTTTTTTTAACCGACTTTCGTTATTTGAAAGCTGGTGCTTCCGGTGTGGTTCCACCATCAATTTGGTCCAGTTCTGACAATGGCGTCAATGGTAAAACCATATAAGACTTTAATTTACGAGAGTATAGTAGATTTATTTATAGTAGGTTTATGAGAGTTTTGTTAGGTTCTGATTACTTCTATTTCGAAGTATAGAATATATATAGTGAGTATATTTAGTTTGATTCGAACTCAGAACTTCGTCTCTGATCGCTTGGCTATGCGACAGTTAACTAAGTCAGTTTAAGTTGAAAGGGCGCCCGGGGGACATTTGGCGCGTATAACTTATGTAACTAAGCATATGCCGTAGAATGCGTGCAGAATAAAAGGCTTTTAAAAAACTTTTTAAGTAGGGCCTAAGTTTTGCTTACTGTCTGTTGTCTGTTGACGTACTAGTGCTCCGCTTTCGTAAAATCCATTCGTACGAAACTGTTTTGTATTTGCAATCTTTTATGTTGAACATGTTAGTAAAGGAATTACGTAGACTGTTTTATACAGTGATACTGTTATTACACAGCCATGTCAATATAATAACCTAATGGTTTAGGGTACGGTCTGCGAATCATAAGATCGTGGGTTCAAGTCTACTGTTAGACTATTAACTTAAACCATCACTGAACACAAGCCCAAGCTTCTTGAGCTACTTCCCACTTCTTAATTTGGCATTTTTCTTACTTCTACAACAAATAAATTACTACCTCGTTCTCTCGTTGATATTCTACGACGGGTACACAGCCCATTGCCACTTCAACTAATATAGTATTTGCCACCTTGGAGACGTGCTTCCATTTCGAAAACTAGTTAAGAAAATTTCTATCAAATTGAAACGTACATTTCCAAGCGGGAAAAACTTTAATGTCAACCATTTCCCGCAGCATATCGTGGTTAAAAAAGCGACGTTACCGAATAAAAATTACAGAGTTTTTAGTTAGCGATGCTGTTACATAATGTTGGTGCCGGCAAAAAACACGCAAGTGACCCCGCCAGCGGTTTGTCAGAGCGGTTGACATATCGCCGTATGTCCGAGCTCCTCCCGCCGGCGAACCCGTGTTACTGTGTCGCGAATATTCCCCGGGAAATTTTACTTCGGCGTAAAAAAAATGTCCCACCCGAAAAATTGTGGCCGAAAAACTGGGCTAGTGATAACGCGCCCGTCCGACACTTCCCCCGGGCGTCGGATATTGTACGTAACGAAATCCGATGCAATAAATATGTATGCTCGACATCGATTCCTTCATGAAATTACTCTGAATCGTTGTTTAGTTCTACATTGTTGCACATCATATGCATTACGTTTAAGGACGACGTTTTTTTCTAATCTTAGTTACACAGTGTTGGAGATTAAAAATTTAATTCATCTCATAAATAAATACTAGATAGCATACAAATATATACAATTATTATATATTATATGATTATTACATATTATTATATTGTAAATATTATAAACAATTATTTGCAAAATTTAACCTATAAAGTCACTGAAGCAATTATTTCTGGATGCTTGTGATGCACACACATGCGATACTCTCTCTCTCTCTCACACACACACACACAAACGTATACAATAATTTATTTGTCCCTTTTCTTCTAATAAAGTCTACATAATAATAAGTTTGATTTGTTTTTATTTGTTTGTGTCTCGAGGTGGACGTAAACTGCTGCGACACAGTTATCAACTACTGTAGCAGATTACGAACGTTCAGTATTTTTATATTATTATATTGTTTTCTTTTGTGCAAATAAAATTTTTATTTATTTATTATTTATATATATTATCATACATATACGTCAATCGGAGCGTTAAGACGCACTTGCATGCTTCCATCCTTTTGTTGTGGACATACTTCAGACCTCAAGGCTTATCTTCGTCTTTCATTGTTCGTACGGCAAAGGATTGGAACAATTGCCCGCGTCTGTTCCCTCCAATTTCAACGTGTGTTTTGATGAGAAAAGTGATTAGGCATTTACTAAGCTAATGGGCATTACCATTCATTATTGCATTACCATCTTAAATTACCATTAAAATCATTATCAGTAGGATCATGGTCAATCTTTATTGGTATAATATATACAGGATTTTTCGAGAGAGAAAGAAAAAATGCGAGCGCATTCCTCTCTTGCTCCTACAGTGTGATACAGACAAAAGCCTACACTGTGTCGTGTGTTTGTGCGACATACGAAATGTAACTCTCTCTTTATTCTCACTTACTCATATCTCACTCTCAACTTCCGTTCGCCTCGCCCGATCACACTTTTCGCAATGCATTCACCACCTTACGCGTAATTTAAAAGCATGCGAAGAATCCATAACTTGATAATTATTACACCAAACTTTGTCGAAAACATAATTCATTAATATTGTTAATGTGTTGTTTTAATCATGCGGCGTCCAACAATCTATTCTCGCGGAGGACGATGTCAATATCTCAGATGAGATTAAACGTTTGGTTAAATGTGGATGCATTTGTTAGCAGTCGGCGGTGGAATTCCGGAACTGAACGTTGCACTAAGAATGTTCGTTTCTCTTCATCGGTGTAAATGTTCGATGTATGATTTCTTTTTTTGACTAACTTCCATTAAGTGCCGTGTCCCAGTTCAATATCCACTCTGAATGTGCTTTTATTCTTTACACTTAAAAGATATAAAATTAAAATTACATTATAATAATATATAATATATTAAAATTACATAACCGACTTCAAAAAAGGAGGAAAAAAATTTCAATTTTGTTACCTCATAAAACGTACATGTGTATTTTTTTAAGATTTGTGCAGTGTGCCAATCCAGGGCGTATCCTAACCAACAGTGGGACAAATATAAGCTGTAACTTTAACACAAATTCAGTGTCCATGTATAAATTTTATCGAGATGGCATCAATTTAACGTATAGGGTAGAAACTCATAAAAAATGGAACGTTACATTTTTCTCAATTCAAAATCTTTAACAAAATCAAAACCTCAGATATACTTTCGTGAAACATTAACTTAAAAGTTACGTGAAATCTTACTTATGATAAGTCAGAGTTTTCTAATAACGACAATTGTCATAATTTTCACATTAATACAGGTATCGTAATTATTTAGAAATAATATTGATAATCCCAAAGTATGCCCATTAACAGAAGGGGGCTGAACGTTAATTGAAATGAACGACCAATTGTCTGTAGGTTTATTGCCTCAATGTACCGTGTATAGTGTAATTGTGATAGAAACGAACCGTGGGAGATCGATCCGTATGTATATGAAGCTGGAACGACTCGGGAAACATGTTCTGCTCGATTGAAATTTAGAGAAAATTGGACGAATTTAAAATCAACATTGACTAGTTGTCAGACAACATTGCACCATTTCATCGAATATTAACTGTAGTAGTCACGTTAAAATAAAAAAAAAACAATAATTAGAAATTAATCCAGCATACAAATAAAAAAGATATCTGGCTTTGAGAACTACGTACATTAAACGGTAATGTTTTAAGCACTTGTGCTACAAGTTTTTAAAGGTTTAACTTGAATGATTGCTGCATTGTGCTCGTAGATCCTGTTGGTGATTCAATCTGTACCTCTATCATGAAAACATAAAGCAAGGACTACTCGAAAGTAACGTCACCCGGGGAATCCTACCATTTAACTCTGCGAAATAGATGGATACTTCATTCCATTGAAATACCTAGCATTCAATGTATTATTCGAGGTTCGAAAACAAAGTACTTCTATATTAAAATTAAATATTTTCATCGATTTATTAACTAGCTGGCCCTACGAACGTTGTTTAGTCATATAAATTGTTTCTATTAATAATAACAAAACAAGAAACCTCTAACACACACACTATTTGTAAAACCGTTTTTCTGTTGTAAGTTAAGTTTGTAGTTCATTCGTTGGCTAAACAACTGAACGTCGTTCCGGTCAACATCGGCTGGCCCGTGTCGCCTTGCGCTGCGAGGGCACAGGGAGTAACCTCCCCCCCGGGACGTGCTCTCCTTGAGCACAGTGCAGAGGGGCTCCGGTGCGTTCCACTGGAGATCGAGGAGCCCCTCGTCATGCACCGAGGAAAGGGCCACCGGGGAGGTTTTAGTGGGTAAAAACCCCAAATAACCGCCGCCTTCCCCCAGGAGGCGGGGTATCTTTCTGAAGATTTCCTCCCCGTTAACAAAAAAAAAGGTTTTATTAAATCTGATCTTAAAAAAAATCTTTTATTTTACATAGAAACAATTGTCAGTACTAACTCGGAAACCTTCGTGGACATATGCACAACATTTAACTGAAGATGATCACAAGATCAAATGCATAGTTTACGTTGGAAACGGAGATAAAGAAAAAATCATTTTTATATATATATAGAAGATAACTCATATAATATTCTTCCGTTGTATTTAACATGTAAGTGCTCGTATCATTAATCGTTGATTTACAAAATAAATCCTTGTTAAATGATAGATATTTTTGACGGAAGCAATTGTCACCATAATGTTTCAAAAGACATTCAGTCTGTCACCGTCTTAAAACCTCAATACGTCCACAGCTCAGGCGCTTTGCATTACTAAATAGGAATGGAAGACTGCCTACATTTGTAACTGTCAACAGAATCTGTCCTTATTTTTGGGAGCGGATTGGAGGGCGGCGCGTGAGCTTACTTAACATAATCCTTCGACTTATTAGGTGCCCTTAAATATAGTGAGGAACAATAGTTACTAAGCGTTCCGAGAGACGAGAAATTTTTCTATGCGTAGTAATGATTGTTATAAAGAATAGAGCATTTAGTTCTTGCGGACACATTGAGATTTAGGTTTTATTTCTCGCGATTGTTCATTAAAGGATTGTTAAATGCAATAATTAATGAAGCGTCAATAGCCTAATGGCTTAGGGAACGATTAGCGAATCGCAAGGTCGTAGGTTCGAATTCACCATTCGACTATTGACGTGAACCATCTCTTTGCACAAGCTTAAGCTGGAATGGTTAACAAGAATGTTAGTAACATTTCGAAAAAAAATAAGAAATATTGCTAGCTTTTTTTTAATTATATGGATCCTTCCACGTTTCAATGCTCATATACAAACTTACTACTCGGCAATGCCCTAGTATATTTACGAGTAAAAACAAAAACCGAATCAAAAGTCAAAACTATTACGCGCGAACAACCTCGTATTTGAGAATTATCGTAGGAATATTACGAAATAGAAGTAATCTCATCTAACACCTCATCACCAATCATCCTCATCATCGTCACATGATCAAATGCATAGTTTAGGATACTGTAAAGGATATACGGACAGAATTCATTTTTATATATAAAGATGTGTTATTATTTATTATGTCTATGTTGCTATGTACTAGTTTTATTGAAATGAGTTGCAGGCATAACTTCGCGTCCTACTTGGGCTGTGGTCCCCTGCAGAGCATTCTGTACGCAAACTGGAGCAAACACGTGCGCTGTGACTATGGTATTGCGTAAAGCTGAATTTAGTGCAACCGATTTAGAACTAAGTTAACAGCGTTTCCGTTAGGTTTATAGATTCGATTATGTATCTGAGCTTTTTGGATATCATGGTCCACCATATATTTTATTTTGTTTATTTAATTATTTATCAACCGACTTCAAAAAAGGAAGAGGTTTTCAATTCGTCTGTATGTTTTTTTTGTTACCTCATAACATTTGACTGGGTGAACCGATTTTGATGATTCTTTTTTTATTTGAAAGCTGGCGTCTCCCATAATGGCACCCATGAGTAACTCTTAAATTTGCATTATATATGTACGGGACAAATGGACGAATGACACAATATCACACCAAACGATTTCGATGATTCATTTTTGACTGAAAATGATGTACTTCAAGGGTAGTTTGATGAGAGTTTCGTTAGGTTTTGATCAAATCTATTTCGTAAAATTCTCACTATAATTCGGAAATACAAAGAGGGTATAACCGGACGTAATAACGTTTAACGTCTAAATAGACTTGAAGTCGGTTTTTGAATTTGCTCATAAATATACTTGTTATTAAGGATTCGTGAAAATTAAAGCTGTCTTTCGATTTCTTAAGTATAAATATCATTAACTTATTATGTAAAGGTAGGGTTTTATTATACAATTATTCCAGTCAGCTCGATGAAAGTCCACTTAAGATAATTTCTTATTTATTTATTTGTAATTTAATTCCTTATCATTCGACGATACAGTCGCGTGTGAGTTATTACTTTTACATATTCAATTAATGTTATCGTATATCATAGACCTCGACCATCGTTACGACATTCATATCTTACCAATTATCGGGAGTTCTAGAAATAAACAATATTAATGATTGCTATTAACAGAAATAGAACATTGTTTGAAAACTTTTGTGTTGCATTTAATTTTGTCTACACTAGAAGCATTTTACAGATTCCATCACCGCATACCGAATTAACACCAATTGGGTTCAACGTTACCATGGCTCTGTCTGTCTTGGCATTGAGTGACAGTTCGAGTGTCGCTTCGACTAATCTCCAGTGTTACAGAATGGAGATTACCTAGGATTACAACCGTCCATTCATACATGACCTCTCCTTCGACTTAGAACGCTTGTATTCTAAATTCGTCTGTATTTTTTTTTATGTTTGTTACCGCATTACTTTCAGTTAGGTGAACCGATTTCGATGATTTTTTTATTTGAAAGCTGGTGCTTCCCTTGTGGTCCCATTATTTTGATCAATTTGGTCCAATTCTCACAAGGGGACCCATGGGAGTAAGCCTCAGATTTGCAAAGTATGTTCGCGACAAATGGACGAATAACTCAATGTGACACTAGCCGATTTCGATTATTCATTTTTATTGGATGCACTTCAAGAGTAGTTAATTATGTTGTGATTAAGTTTGATTTCTTAATATTCCTACGATAATTCGTAAATACAAAGAGGGCGACCGCGTGTAATAGCGTTTAACGTTTGATAACGTTGAAATATACTTGTACACTCCCGTATCCTAGCATTCAGATGCGTGTACTTGTAAAATCTTCTACATGATTTAAATTATAACGTAATTAGCTGTGAGCCACTGAAAGAATCGCTAAGTTGGGGGTCTAATTAACGCTTTTATATTAATGCAAGCTACACAAACACGTCGTTACACAGCCCTTTGTGTTTACTTTGTTCCTTAATTATGAAAATTTCACAGGTGCGACCAAAATAGTAACGCTTTGTGGTTTAAGGAATTTTAAATGAAAAATTTATACATAATTAAGATCGAAATAAATGTTTATGTGTTTAAAGTTAAATGTTAAAACTTCGCCGAGCGCGCTGTAAGTCAGCACTTATAATTGCGGGGCTCGAACTGGGGTCGCTAGTTCACCGTGCAACTTAAGGCGACCGCCCGGACACACACGGCTCTGTTTACTCTAATATTAAAAGTAAAATAGACATAAGCATTACGCCTATCACTAATAGGAATAGGCAGAGATCTCGGATGAACGGATAAAATATACTTTAGCAAGATATATTATCACCGTCTCTACTGTCTTATATCTAGAATGAATTCCCATCAATATACTAATGAAACTTGTCACCGCAAATCTTGTATTTCTATTTGTGTCAACATTGTATAAATATAATATATGTAGACGTGGATATAGATATATTACGTATATGTTGTAGGAGTGAAGAAATGATGTGTTAGCTGGCAACATATGACACCCAGCGATTGTTATGCATAATAACTACCTCCAATGATATCTTAGTGATTTACCTGAACCTTATTGTATCTTTAATTCATAATTAATAATATAGTTGATCGTCACATTAACTTGTTAATTGTAAACAATAATTTAACTTTATTAGTTCGAAATCTGACTTCTAATTAATTTTGTATAAAGATTGTGAGGACGCGCAGCTGTGAAGGTATTCGTTAAAATAATTCCTTGTACAAAGTTACGCTGTCTGATATAAGCGAGTGTATTAGTTTTTGGATTATTTTATTCCACAAGACCTACAAGTTATTACAGATGATTTTGTATCGCCTGTTATTGATATATGGCAGTTGAAAATAAAATGGCCGCGCATAATGCTTAGCCCATCAGGCTATCACTGCCTTATTATTTGAACTTGAGATGCGATCCTTTCGAACAATTATTTTTATTCAGAGTTGTCTTTTATCTCCTAGCCATAGACCTGCCAACGTGTAGCCATATATGTATTCTCTGTGAGCCAGAGTTGAACTGAATGCCACATAAAGATTAAGTCCGCTTGTGTAAATCTTACTTTAAATTGTTTACACTGAGTCAAAATAAATATAAGCGTTTACTGTTTATGCGAATTGACTGAGTCGTCTTTACCCACCCACTTATTTGAGATCTAGATAGCTCTTAGGTCGCTTAGCCTGAACCTCTATCGCAAGTAGTCCTAATGGCATAGCTCTTAGGTCTACTAGCAATAGAGGTTCAGGTTAGCCTAACCAACCTAAGAGCTATGCCACCTCTCAATCCGGTGAAGCATTCAAGGCCAGCTTCTCTGGCCAATCTGTGTAGTGCGTCATTAAAAAAAATCTAGATTGAAAAGAGATTAATTGCATAATCAGCAGTTGTTTATGACCCGTTATTTGTTACTGGTACGACGCAAGATTTAAAACTAATTTTACGGTTTTTATCACGGTTCAAATCAAGGGGTGAAAACTTCCCCATAATTTCAGCCTACGTTTTCCTTTTTGTTGTTATGTGCAGATTTAATGAAGTCTGTTATGTCTATGTCAGATTATAATGAGGTTTTGTAGCTGTAATTTTTATGGGAGAAGGAGCAAACGACCAGGCGGCACATTTGACTGTTGTAGTTTTTTAATTCATCGTTATGACTTCACATTTACGGAAATATTACTCGATAAACGAATCTAATTATATGGAATCGTCAGGAATTAAAGAGAGAATGGTTTCTTGATCGGGAAAGCCGTGTCCGAGGTTCAGATAATATACACTAGATATAGTATATGTAACAATGGGTTGACTAATCGCCAAACAATAATTTTCGTGCTATATAAAATCCTAAAACAAAACTTCATTGTTCAATAAAGTAACTGATTTCTATCTATTGTAGGGAAATGACACTTGAAAATCATTATTATCCATTTTTCGATAAGTGCTCCGGAGGCAAATCGAAAACTGTCGACAGAAATAAAAAAAACCCCGACGCAATGAACAGACTGCATTGAAATTTGGTATTATGTAAATAGCTAAACGATTTTCAATCTTATATCCAATGAGGTGGTTACATTTTTCAATGTTTTCAACTTGCTGTTAAGCTTATATTTTAAACTTGAATTGTTTTAAATATACCGTAGGAATAAATCAAATGAAAGTTACGTAGTTGACATCGGTAGTACAAACAGTGTAACTGCACAGGGAGTGACATGTTTTTGTGCCATTTCGCTCTGTATACAATTGCAACCAATTACGACGAACAAACAAAATGAAAACAGCAGTTTTGTTTTAGTTTTATGATACGTTATTTGCTAGTAATAATTCCTAAGTCGAATGTCACACACATCTAGATATAAGTAGATTGCTACTTTAAGATGTGTGTGACTGTAAGGCATAGAGTTTCAGCATCAAAGCCTGTTTCCTCACAAAGATCCTTCACCGCCAAGCACAGTTAAGGTGTGTTGTGGCACATCACGGTAATTGACGCCGGCATTGAACTGGTGAACTGGTGGAAAAGTACAATATGACAAGGATACTGCACTTTACCGGCGGGCGCTCTATGCCGAGCAATTACGATCATAATATTCCCGACTAGGAATGTATGATATATACATCGATATTACATGAAATATCGATGTATGAATACGATATATTGCTGCGCTCTATTCCGATATTGTCGAATCATCTAATATCGATATATTTCATCCCATAATCAAAAATATTATATATTATTACACTTCTCTCTGCGATGGCAGCACTAGTTGGATACATTTTATAATCGGTGCTGCAGTTTTGGCTTAAATATAAACAAATTATGACACATGGAAAATACGCATATATTTATACAATATCGATACAACAATAGGATATATAATATTGAAAAATATATCGATATTTGCATAAACATTTTTAGCCATGACTACTGGGACAAGAGTGTGGCAACCTCAAGGAAACATAATAAGAAAGGCAAGTACGTCTGATAATGACAATCATCTATATTTGAGAAACGGACCAATTTATATCTTTAATTTATATTTTTACAGATCTTTAACGAATCACGCCTTTTTACATTAACATTTTGATGATACATAGCATATTTCTGCACAGACATGAATGACAAATACCATCTCGTGATATTTTACGTCAGTGTCAATATTCCATCTCTCTGCAAATCGCGTTAATATTTTCTCTCATATTGACAGAGAAAAGTAATCGTAAACGGAACACATTTGTCGAGATGTGCGCAGCCCGGTTCATTGCGAAAACATGTGTAAACAATCTCCAAGAATATTACGTCTGAATTAATCTGCAACGGGAAAGTCCTTTTCGAAGATTTTCGCAGTGATTTAGAAGCTTCTATTTGCATGACAATGTTTACGATGAGTGGTTTCCAACGGGAGAAATGCTAGTAAGTATCCTGGAGCGTCGTAATCCTAACGGCAATTGAAATAAAAGTTCAAAGTATACTGTAAAATCCACGTTGCCATGTAAAACCTTTCTAGCATTCGTTGTGACAGCAATTTTAAATACATTCTTGTGGAACGAAGGGAGTGATCTAGTCAAAGCTAAATATATTCAATTACCCTCAATCCAGAATGCTATTGTGTCCCTGAGGAAGTACGACAAACGAAACGGCATGGGCAGGGTTTTTAAACCCTGTCTTATTTATTGTAAAGTAAATTTTATCGGGTCATCGATGATCAGTCAATGTCAAAATTGAAAATCTGTTATTACTGTGATGTATTTGTATATATGATGTATAATATATATATATGTAATTGTTGTGCAATAAAGTATATTCATTCATTCCACGAATTTCCCTAAACATAAATTTAAAGCAAAATTATATAAAATCGAGCGATAATATATATTAATATAAAATATTTAGTATTATCAAAGTGATATATTAGTCGGTGTTAGTTGGCGATACGGTATCTTCACCGGGAAATGTGTTAATTGGTCCTCGGAGAGTTGCATGAATTTGCGACCTTACATGAAATCGTTGGTAAGTTAGATCTAATCATGTTACGCAGCATATTAGAAATGAAGTGTGGCTTAGTGCCCAGAGTACCTTTCTACAATGTGAGTCGAAGGTTCGATTCCCATACGAAGCAAATTATATATGCTACCCACTAGTGTCTATTCTAGTATATTACGTCATTTCCGTGTTCTTTAATTTAAATACCCTCAATTATATTTACGAGTAAACACACTTCAAATCCGACTTCACATCATATCGTTATGGATTAACATTAAACTACAACGTGCGGACGAACTCTTTTAAGATTTATATAGTTCTCTCATTGATGCCATTGTCAGAACTGTATCAAATCCACACTGGATAAAATAGGACTACTTTGGAAAAACCAGTTTAAAAAAAAATCATCAAAATCGGTTCACGAAGTCGAAAGTTTTGAGGTAACAAACAAAAAATACATTCGAATAGAGAGCCTACTCATTTTTTGAAGTCGGTTAAAAATACAAATGCGTGTGGTAATCGCTATAATTTTGGAGATTCTCAGATTAAATTCCAATAAATACAAGGATAAAATCCGCTATCCGCCAACAGATGGCGTTGCGTCAAGAAACTGGGTTCAACGCACCGGGTCAGGCGCACGCGTGACCAATCAGTCTATTCAATGATTTCGTGCTCCTTTTTTATTCATTCAACCCAATTTCTTTCTTATACACGAATATGGACGTCCCGTTCAACTTCAAAGCGATCGCTCTGTTATGAAACGAACCAAAACATCTCACGACTGTCTATCGCCTTGAGTGAAAAAATTATGCAAACACGATATAATACCATAATATCAGCGTTGCAAGAATGATTTTTCCCTAACTTTATAAAATCTATTAAATCTTATAAAAAGCCACGAGCTATGAAATTATAAGCTTAAAGCCGCTATAAGCGCTTACATCAACAACGTCAAATTTGTATTCAAAATATTATCGAAGTAAATACAATGTTTGTATCGTTGTCGCCAAACACTTTTAGACACGTCTTATTACTGTAGAGAAGAAACAACATAAAAAAAAACAACGAAGGTAAGAATGAGATGTTGTGTTACAACAACATACATCATATTTATTACTAGCTGCGTCCCTGGTATATCCGCCGTATATAAATACACAATGCATGTAGTATAAAGCATTTATTTTTAAATATCAAAAAACAGACACTCAAATTTTATTTATTCGTATTTGATAAGTTGAACTTAGTAGTAATACAAATTAATAATTTGTATGATTGAACAACTAAATTCTCAACCGGGAACTTCCTCATCAATCAATACCCGCCTAAGCAAATCCCACCCCGGTATGTTAATAGGTGTTATCCATTCACCCGCCTATTGTCCCGGAAAATTGAAAAATAGTACGCGTGTACATTATTCATGTATTCATTGGGTACACATGTTCCTAGCACTGCGAGAGAGAGACGAGCTAACCATATTTATATGTCAATACAGTTTTGTGGGTATAATTTCTGGTAAGATACCGTGACACCCGGCTGATAGGGACCTCGTATTCTGACTTCTATGTGACGGTACTATAGCTCCAACATGCTCTTGAATAGGATAGAAGATAGAGGGAAAATAAATAAAGCTAAGAAGGGGTTCCATTCCATTCCCCATTTGGGATTTCTCACAATACATCTCTTACTGGGAGTAAAATATGTCAATATAATAATACAAAAAATAAATTATTTCTGCAGTTTTTTCAACCCAAGCAAGATAGACATAGACATCAGGTCAGAGTTACAGGAATACAGAGCTACAGTTTGTGAAACTGGGTTTATAAAATCTCCTTCAATTTTGAGCGGATTAAAAATATCAAACGACGTAAACATGTAAACCGTATTTCCGTAATGACGATGGAAGATATTTTTCCAGCACGTTTGTCCAACAGATCCGGAACCCGGGTTATCATTAACAACATGATAAATGTGCAACCAATTCCGATGATATCACACACATGCCTGCCATTCGCTGGCAAACTATCGACCTCATCAGGTCCTAATCACTCGTTATTAACGGTACATCGTCTGTCTGTACACATTTAATTAGTCCCTTATTAATTTATTGTACGGGTTTTAGGATATGAGGATATTCAATAACCGACGACTGTATGAAATATTAATGATTCCGGCGATCGAAAACAATTATGCCGTCGTAAGTCCGCCCATACGGAACTAATGCTATTGAATGCGATAATACGATGACTCGTTAATTCCACAGTAGTATGTTTTGTTATAACTTAGGTATGTTGTTTTTAATTAAAATTATAAATTATGTTTACATAAAATAACTAATATTAATATAAACACATAATAGTATTACGAAAAGAGTAATTGCCCAAACCGAGCCCCCTCTCGGGGACCCTTACAGTGGGTTGCTCTAATAGAGATTCCAGCTGCAACGCCCCACAAGTCACCTCTCAAAACCCTGGTGAAATCGGCGTTGGTCCTTAAACAAAATCTGAAATATCACATCCCAAGACCTACTCACGACCCCGAATATGTAGTTAAGCAGGACTGCAATTGGCAATTAAAAAATTGATTGAAAGACACTGGGATGCAGGACTTCAACTAGCAGTACTTTGATATTGCATCTTTAGGGGGCGTCATTGTGATACCACGTACCAAACTAGTGTTGTGCATGGTAGACGAAAATAAGTGTACGTAAACTTTGCATTTCGTCTGGTGATTAAAGAAGTAGCTGGAAACTACCCCTAAAAAGTAATTTTCCCTCTCCTAAATCTCATTTAAAATCCACCTAAGGTTTGATGCTCTGAACTTCAATTCCTAACACAAAACATCTACAAAAACTGAAACATCAAAATTATATCATGACAAAATCCGCAAAACTAGTTATTTTTCAATGTGTAACATACGCGTTGATATAACAAACAGAATATCTACTATTAAACTTATATTAATTTCTCGTATGCAAAAGATTAGTGCCAAAAACATGGCAAGCCAAACCAGCTAAAACAAAAGTGTAATACGGAATGATTTAGTAATGTCCTAGTTGGCATCAGGCAACACTAGTGCAAACAAAAATCCTATTCAACTGTGAAAACTGACATTCTTGTGGATTTATCGTGCAAGAGTATAGCAATAAACCGTACGAAAAAGCCATAAGCCATACCGGGGTCCTTTAAAACCAATTTGTATCGGCTTTACGATAATGTCTAGAGCATCAAACAATGAGCGAAAGTATTGTGTTTTTATACCGCTTTAAGTTGGATCGTTTACCTAACCATAACACTTTTATTGGCCGTCATAAAATTTGTAACCAATAAACCACTCTTCCTGATCTTCTGGATTAGATATCTCCGAATTACTGACATTGCGTAACATGGGTTTTGTTGATGGCTAACAATTATGTAGGCCATTTGGATAGAATCTTCTTGCAAGGAGATAAACGTGACATTTACTTTTTGAGACGAAGCTGTGCTTCTAGATTTAACATAATATTTTTTTTATAATTAGCAAGTCTTACCTATTTGTTAATACTATGTATAGCCGTGAACAAAAATAAAGGATCAGTTAAGGAAGTTTGAATATATCGGAAGATAAAGACGCTAGCTAACTGAAATAAATTGTGCATGGTAGACAATTAAATATCATAAAAGGATTGAAAGGGTTCAATCTCATATTAATTTTGATGGCATAACATCTCGTCTTATAACTTGACAATGTTAAAATTCATAATTACGGGCGTCCATTAAACAAAAAAGACAGACAATTAGGGCTGCCTGTTTTTGTTCCTGATGACATTGTGTTTCTGGGAAGTGGTTTGTTTGTTCGGCACACGTGGGAGTTCCGTCCCGCTCGTCTCGGATGCCTTTTGGGTTGCATGTGTCGACCTCGAGTTAAATTAACCGGAAACTTAAGGGGAAATAGTTAAGATTCCGTGCAGGGTCGCTGCAGTCGCAGAAGGTACCCATGCCCTGCCATTTGTCGAACACTGTTTAATAAGCAACTTTTTTAAACAGGTGGTAATTCAACAAGCAAGGGCCACATGTTTAGTCAGTTAAGTGACGTGGAAATGTTTCTGTTAACTTTCGTAATGCCATGAATGTTTGCAAGACCGACCACCCGGAGTCAATTGATAGTGCTATTTTTAATTTATAAACGTGCTGAATACGAAAATAATGAAACTCCATTTTCAATACGTATATATTAATGTAGACATATTCTTTATTGGCATCATTCGAATACATTACAAACAAAATATGAAACATATTAAAAAAGACAAAAAAATACAGTTAAAGAAAGAAAAAACGGATATATCTAATCCAGAAGAACAATGTCAACGTTGGACACCGTCTCAGTATATGCTGTGGCAAGGATGGAAGGAAGGAAGGACAGCGCTGATTTTCAGCGGTGTCCTAGACTACCCAAATTCAAGCGCGCGCAATACTACGTTTACATGGAAGTTATTCAGTCAAATTTTTAAAAAATATAAGATATATATAATACAATAAATATAATACGTGTACAAATAGTTATTAGATTTATGTATATGTTCATATTTGTAGTATTTTGTTACTTATGTTATAGATATAGAATTAATTTTCATACCAATAAAAAAACAACTAAGCTCTCAAGCATTATTAATCCAATCTGGTTAACTATTGTTTTTCAGCCTACAATTGGCATCAGACAGAATTCGAACCCTAAACATCATAGATCAGATCATATCTTACATGTATTTTACTTATTCCTGCATGTGTGAATAATTTACACTTAGTACATGTTTCGCTTCATTCAGATATTGAAAAAATAAGCTCTTTGAACTTTTTTGAACTAACTGAACCCACCACTTTTCACTGAATTTATTATGGAGCCAAATGATAAAGGAGATGAGCATACGACGATACGCTACGGGCACAAATTATAGCAAATTATTTTTTGTACTTAATAATATGAAACACATAGCAGTTTAGCCACTCTGCTGACAATAATATAAAATACGGTTGAAAGGTCGTGAGAATACCTTTTAATTGTAGCGGGGTAGATACAACTTTCGCTGTCCGCTTTTCGCACCCCATCCCATGATCATCGTCACGACCTGGCATATTTTTTTTAGCAAGTGATTTATTTACTAAAAAACCGACTGTGATTCGAACCCGATACCACCTAATCGTAAGATGAACCCTCGATGCTATTGTTTTTGTGATGAACTTACGCTGATTGGCGGAAGAGAAGCTGAAAGCAACAGTTTCAACGGGCTTGCGTTGATGCTATTTAA
The DNA here is from genome assembly GCA_029286785.1 of Meandrusa payeni. Classification (NCBI taxonomy): domain Eukaryota; kingdom Metazoa; phylum Arthropoda; class Insecta; order Lepidoptera; family Papilionidae; genus Meandrusa; species Meandrusa payeni. Next base: position 10,507,707 of record JAGSMX010000013.1, read on the forward strand.
ATTACTCTTGAAAATGTACGTGTAAGTTTGACTCAAAAGCTTTCATGTAATGCTAATCAGTTGATTCGATCTAGGATAGTTGACGTATAACATGCTAGCGTTAAAAGCTTAGTTCTTACGTTAAACAGTATTTATAAAGTACTGAGTGATTTAACTGGCTTTAAATTCAAAATACAATTACAATCGAGATTTTGATTCGTCGCGGTTAGACGCCGGTGTCTCTCGCAATGATCCCAGCGTTACAAGTGTTAAAAAACCACCTATAAACGTTAGGCCAACGATTAACAAATCGGTCACGTACAAGTGAACAGTTGGTGCTAAATAGACTTAAATGTTTGCACATTCCAAATGCTACACGATGCCAATGAAAAATAATCTCAATTTCATCAACGATTAAGATCTATTTTTGACTAGCCATTCAAAACATCTGTTCTCTAATATACATTTAAATGGAGCTAAGAAAAAAACTGTTCCATTACCGGTAGCAGATAATATAACCGATAGAAATGAATCCCATTTAGAGCTGGGTGAAGCACAATGGAGGCATGATATTTCAGTTTGTAGCTGCCGTGACGCGTCCAAACAAAACTCGTTTGGGCACAAGGGAAACACAAGTTGAGATGTAAATTACGTAAAAAGTGAATATGGGAGGGCGGGGCGGAGTGTCTTTTGATAGTATAATGGGTGCGTGCGTGTCGCGGCTGAATTTGGACCGATCGCGCGGGTGGTCCGCAGACCGGGGCTATTTAAATATGCCTTTTTTCTCTATTATTTGCTATGGTGATTTATGTTTGGTTAGCACGAAGGTGTTGGGACAACACGGGCTGATTTGTTGACTCCGAGCGCCCTATCGATGTCTATACAACCAAAAAAATTAAGTGCCTTCTAATGTGAAGATAAAATATTTGTATCAATCGAAAGTGTTGGAAAGGTTTAATGGAAATGTTTCTCCGTGTTATTGATTACATTTACATCATTATATCTAATACATTTAAACGAGAAATTCTTGTAAATATATTTGAATCACAGAAACGGCTACAATGATTTCAGATTTCAGGGGTGTTAAATCGATTTGTGTAGGTTTCAATTTCAGAAAATGTGTGTTTTATCCGTGTTTTCAGGCAACCCGCAATATAGTGTGGGTAGCATTAGTATCGAGTAATGATAAAAATATATGTAATTGAATGTTAAACTGTTAGAAAGGAAGTTCTTGTTTGTAATAAAATGTTAAACTAATTGCTATCCACAATTTGAACAAACAAATTATGCACAAATATGAATTGTTAAGTAAAAATTATCAATTAATTAAATAGTTAATATTTAGTATTGTATCGGTAAGACCGAAAAATATTACTCATATTTCCTCATTATGTGATTCGTATCTAAATATAATTAAAAAAATACCGAGCAAAGCCATCGTCCCAGAACTAGCAATGAAGTAAATTATTTGAAAGTTGTTATATTAATTGTATTAATTTATTGGCGAAGTCATTTTATTAATTAAGTTTAGGGATATCGCAATGTTGATCAATCACCAGGCGTTTTACCATTTGTCAGGGCAGGTGTTTGTTACATTTCGATTTCCAGTTGAGTTATATACACACTTGTGACATCGATTGAGGTAAGATCAACTATATTTCATTGCGTGTCTTATCACTGTAAAACCACAAATCCGATCGTGCGTACCACTCCATCAAGCGTCTTATATCTCGGTTGAACGACGCATTACGAACCTAATTAGTGCAGATAAAACTAGCCGTGTTTTAGCTTGCCATCACGCCTAGAGTAATGACCTAAACCGAGATTCCTGTGAATCCCTGCGCTTAATTACCAAAAATCAGCCCCGTAGTTCTGGGCTAGACTAAGGCTACAGTATCTCCTGCTTGTCATAAAAGGCAACTAAAAGGAGCGAACAAGGGTGGGGGCCTTTGTCGCCCGCCGTAGTGGACCCGGGATGAAGGCAGCATCGGCTGGCCCGTGTCGCCTTTCACTGAGATGGCATAGGGGGGATGGATTAGCCTTTCCGCCTCCCCCCCTTCCGGACGTACTCTCGGAGAGCACAGTGCGGAGGGGCTCCAGTGAGTTCCCCGTCAACAAAAAAAAAGTGCAACCTACGGCACCCGCTCATTCCAGTCTCCTTAGTGCAGTCTGTTGCTGTATAACGCTATATGTAAATATTATAAACTTCGATGGTAAGTAAACTTTACTATAACAAATTGCATATTTAGTTTAGTTTAAGGATACGCTTCACACTTATAAAGAAACAAGTGTGCTTTTGACTCCACGACTGAAGTAAAACTTCCCTAGATCCATCTATACGTATATATATATATACATATATATATGTATTATGTATACACGATTATTCAAGAGAGAAAGAAAATGTGCGCGCGCACTGCTCTCTCTTGCTCCTACAGTGTGATACAGACGATAGGCTTGCACGCACCCAACAGCTTACACCTCAAGCTAAGCGTGCGTTTAAATTAAGTTTTAAATATTTTATATAATATGTCTTGTTAACCTAGTGAAGATGTGTAAGCGAGTAAACAAACCCATTACTATACACGAACGCCCAGTGAACTGACAAACAAGTGTAATTACAAATGCTAAAGGCGTTTCACATGCCCACACGCGTTCATGACCCCGACCAATAATTATCTCATGCATACTAATATTTCTTGATTCTTGAACCCGTCTTGAATAAGTTCCTATCTGCCTGATGAATAGCAGAATTCATTTAAAATTCCCAATTTTCTTTTGTTTACTATCTGAAGTCCTGTTCCAATAAAAAATATATCAGACGAAGTGAATAGGAAAGCCATTAACACTTTAACTTTAGATGTAGGTTCAATTATTTGTGCTAATGACGGACCTAATTTATTCTGGTAACTGATTTTTGGGACTAACAAGTGCATTTATGAGTAAAAACTTCAAATAGAATTAAACGCTATACGTTCGGACGACCTCTTTGTATTTCCATATTATCGTAGCTGTTTTACAAAACAGAATTAATCATAACCTAGCGCTCATTAAACTACTCTTAAAATACATCTTTTTTAATAAAAAAAATTATCATCGAAATCGGTTGGCCTGGTATTGAGTTATTCGTCCATTTTTCGCGCACATAGTGCAAAATTAAACCTTATATGATTTTCTAATGAATGCCATCGCCAAAATTGGAGCAAATTGTAAATGGACTATACGCGAAACACCAACTTTCAAATAAAAAACATACAGACGAATTGAGAACCTCCTATTTGAAGTGGGTTGAAAATCCGGAACAACGAAAACTACTCAGAGTAAGTGAATAAGAGTTACTATCTGAGAGTCAGATGCTCAAATGCCAAGCAAACTTACTTTAAAGTTACAGCCTTTATATATATAATACAAATGTCCCACTGTTGGGAACAGGTCTTCTCTGTAAAGAGAGTAAAAGGGCATAGTCCGCAACACGTCCCTAGTGCGGATTGGCAGACTTCACATGCCTTAGAAAAATTTTCTAAGACATGTAGGACGAGTGCTTGATAAACCACCGCGGTTTAATACCTTACGTTATTCATACGTTATTCCGATGACAGTAATTCTGGTCACTATTTTGTAGGAAAAGGGATAAATAAGCCTAACACGGCTCACTTGATCAAACGTGATCACCGTCGTTGCTAATGAGTGTCCGCAACACCGCAGGAGCTGCAGGCGTGTTGCTGGCCTTTGAGAAAGGAGAAGACTCGTTTCTTGAAGGTCCCTAAACCGAACAGGACACCGCTTCTGACAGTTGATTTCGCAAGTTGATAACCACATTGGACTCTAGCCAAGATTATATTTCATAACATTCATTATTATCATGATAAGATCAGAAAATAAGGAAATGAATTAACTTAACTTCTGTAATGTGCATTACTTAATATTTCATATAAGAGCAGATGACGTCATCTAAATAAAATATTATATCTGTGGTTGAACACCACCGCAATAACATCATCATTGTAAGTAACGTGGAAGGATACAAGTGGTTCAAGGTCACGTCTCTTGTATATTTACCATATACTATGCCGTCATACAGTTCTTGTAACTAGTACGGAAGGTAGTTTGTTAATTTGATATTGCAAAACTAGGCATTAATAAAACAAAATACCTGAAAAATATTGTTATAATTTGTATTCCAAATTGTGGCTTGTTTTTGTTAGAAATAAGAAATTTGCACATTTAGACTTAGTTTTAAATGAAATAATGATTATTATTATTATATCATAGTACTTAGGACGGATGTATTGGGATGCATCTAAGAATTGCATGTAACGTTTTAACCGACTTCAAAAATGTAGGAGGTTCTCAATTCGTCTGTATTTTTTTAATGTTTGTTACCTCATAAATTTCGATTGAGTGAATCGATTTTGATTATTCTTTATTGTTTACACGCTTGTACACACAGACACACACACGCATACACACTCGTTCAAACTGAACTAAATCTAAAATGTTTTTAATTTCATTAAATTTGTATTGGTATTTCATTGTTTGGAGATGGGCGTTTATAGCTTCACATGGGCGTTTATTGTACATGTTGGAATTTTTGGTTTGAAATAAAAATCATCATTATTATTATATTTGAAACCTGGTGCTTTCCATTCGGTTCCATTACTTTATTAACTAAGTCACGTTCTGACAATGGCATTCAGAAGAAGACCATATAAGTCTTATCTCGATGTCTTATTTCGATGATGCATATTATATTGGAAAAGATGTACTTCAAAAGTAGTTTGATAAGAATTTCATTAGGTTCTATATAATATGTTTATTTTATTTGTTTTTCCCGTACTTGTATACCAGATCTACAAATAGCGTGTGTTATGATTGTGGGTTTTGTGGAATGAAATAGTCCAATAACTAGTACAATCACTTTATTGAAACGGCGTAACGTAATACAAAGAATAATTCTAACGAAAACGTCACAACTGCGCGTCCTCACAATCTTTATACAAAAATAATTAGAAGTCAGATTACGAACTAATAAAGTTAAATTATTGTTTACAAGGCTAAGTTAATGTGACGATCAACTAAATTATAAATTACGAATTGAAGATACAATAATATACAGGTAACAGGTAGTTATTATGCATAACAGTCGCTGGGTGTTATGTGTTGCTAGCTAACATGTACTATTACAAATGACACTTCAAGTTGCTTCAGATCCTTGTGACATTCATTGGGAGTCCACCTATATCTACGAGGATTTTAATTAAACAACTGTAAACTGTGTTAATAACACGAAATCAACTAATCCGCGTTATATAAACCGTGGCCATATTGGTTCAAAATGGCGTTATTTAAAGCCGTTAATAAAACACAAATTATTAACAGTTTATAGTAAACATGGAAAAATCAATTTACTAATTACAACGACTCGTAAACAAACAAACAGTCGGAACGTGTTGTGATGATTCATTTAATGATCGGTCTAATGAAGTGATTTATGAATTCTTAAACATAGTCTGTTAGTTTATATCCAACATCGGGCTTCTCGCGCGCAACTTTGATCTTTGATGTTTAAAATTCAGCTTGAAAGATTGATAATTAGAGAGTCACACTATTTTTTTTTATTGAACTGCGGTGATCAGCCTGGAGATCGCTACAGTTTCTCCGTTGTTTTGGCAACACTTAGGTCGCTTAGCCTGAACCTCTTTAGGGAGTAACTGGACCCTCGAGAATATTGCGACCCGAAGGGGCTTGGGAACTCTGAACCACGACTCGGGTTTTATCGGAACTACTATTTTAGTTTACGTTGATTTTAAACAGTTACCACTGTTTAAAATCAACGTAAACTAAATCTATCTTATGGCTTTTGACTGGTTCTATTATTACAATCAATTTTCCGTCATTCGTCATTATATATTTCGTTCGACTTTCGATCATGACTTGTTCCTAGTGCATATCAGTGCTTTTATGTAAAAGGGAGTGAAACTGTCGCCACTTACCGAACACAAATTTTACCATGTGTTTTCTACGTAAGAAACCGAAAAACGAACTCATTGGTACACCTCGCTTGAAATCGAAACCCTTGAAAGGTTATTAGTAAACTAAATACGTATAAACATTTTTTTAGTAAGATTATAAATAACCAAGTCATTTTTTTTTCATTTCTAAAGAAAAGTTCTTATAGTTACGCAAATGTTACCATATAAAAGTTACAGCCTTTATATAAGTCCCACTGCTGGGCACAGGCCTTCTCCGTAAAGAGAGTATAAGGGCATAGTCCGCCACGCGGCCCTAGTGCGGATTGGCAGACTTCACATGCCTTAGAAAAGTTTCTAAGACATGTAGGTTTCCTCACGATGTTTTCCTTCACCGCCGAGTGCGTGGTAAATCAGCACATAAAATTGCAACAACAAATTTATTGGTGCCGGCACCGGGGATCGAACTCGGGTTGCTAGCGTACTACGCAACTTGAGCCAACCGCCCGGACACTGAGCTACCACGGCTCTGTTACCATATAATATGAATAAAATATTTTAAGGGTTTTAGCACTGTTATCGAAATGTGTGAAAATGTATGTGAGAACAGCAGCAGCTCTGTGAAATAGCAACTGACCGAATCGTAGTTCGGCCCACTTCGGGCGCCCTCGGATCGGAATGCTTATGCGTAACATAGTAGCCGTCCAACATTTTCTATGACGTTAAATCTGATTAAGCCCACTGAGACTGCACAGCAGACCATTGCCTCATACTCTTTTTACCTAAAAGTTTTGTGCCCAGCAGAGGGCCATAGTTTTTACATTTCGGTGTCGACACCAATATGCTTTAAAATATTTATTTTAAACCTTATGTGATAGTTTTAATTTGTATAAGTAATATGTAATTTATAAGTTATTGGCGGCATCGGCATTAGACGTCCTAGATATATTTATATCGCCTAGATTGTATGCGTACTGAAGAAGGGCGATGTCAAAAGTACTTGAAATCAAGAACCATGTATGGCAGGATGTATGGATGTACCAGAAGCGAAAGAAAAACCGTGAGAAAAATAGTATTCTCGTATAAAAATCGTTATCACCGCCTACGGCGTGAGTACTTTTATTTCAGGCAAGTAATATCACGCACGTAGAAACTCCTTTATAAAATCTTTTAAACGAATCCTCGGTCCCGAGCACTCCACGATCGCACAGTAAATCGCGTCGACTCCGACACTCCCCGAGTGGACTGGAGCTTTCTCGTCTTAATTGAACAAATCATCATCAATTTATTTAACCACTTCATTCCTAGCTGTCGTTTCAGTTATCTTAACAAAATAAACGTACAAACGTTCGCAGTGGCCGCTCATTAAGCCTTGCTTATCTAAAACAGATACAAATGTTTCCGTTTTAACGCTCCCGATAACTAACAGTGGTTGGCTTGTTTGGATCATTATTGTAGTCCAATAAACAAGACTTCACTTTAAATTATTCGTTATTATTACAATTTTACTGTTGTTTAATGGTTAATAATAACGATTGTCGATTAATTCTTTTGCATCGTCTCAGACCGTACCTACGTCATTTAGCAAAGTTAAAATTTTGAGGTTAAGTAATGTAATATGTAAATAACGTACTTTATAACTATGAACTATGGCTCTTTTCAGTGTATTTTCAACTTTAATTACAGCGCAACAAAATGAGCACTCTAAATGTTAAAGAATTCGATGTTTCATTGAATGTTGTTAAATTTGAGGTAAGTATGGAGTAGAAAATTTTGCGTCCAATGCAAATCGTGTGTAAAAGAGTCGCACGATGCGAGATAATAACTTCAAGTTGTTTTAAATGACAGTTTTGAAACAGATCTGACTATAATTCAAGTAAAAAGTTCTAACATTACTCCGATTCGGAGCTAGCATGTATGCGTACTTCTTAAACTATTTTTATGCTATTTTAATGTCAAAGCTTTTAGTCTTTATACCCAGTGTTTATATTAACTGATACGAAATAAAACAAAAATATGAAAACATAATGAATGACAAGTTTTAAACAAAAAGTTAGTGGTACCCTGCCTCTACACTAAATAGAAATAGAAAAGTCGTTACCAACAAAATGTTAGCATATCTTTCAAATTATTATTTAAGTTTTAAATGAAGTGGATAAATTTTTGTTAAAGGTTACACGCAGTCAACCACAATATAACATGGTGCACTTAAATTACTAGTAAGATGCGAATAATTTTAAATAATCAACAGACGTTAAGTGCCTAAATAATACTTCGTAATAAACTAGAACATTAATGAAAATAGTCTAATTGGAATTTAAGTTTCCGATCACATTCACGATTAAACAGCTATCAAAGTAAGAAACACGAGAAACTTATAAATATTTTGTTTGAAAATACCGACAAAAATGTATTTCAATTAAATCAACTTAAATACCCGCTTACGAGTTTAATGGGCGCTACGGAAATCGTGTCCAGGCCGCTGCAACGCGCACTGTTAACGTTCAAAGTCTTGTAATAATTTTTTAAAAAAAGAAGAGACTTACGTTGATCGAAGAAGCAGCGTTCCAGACCATTCATAACGCAATGTACAACCGCATAGTGCACAAAAACACAACTACGTCACCGTTCACAAACGCTTTCACACTCAAAACAGAATCACAGCGTGCGCTCCAACTCGGTCACTGCACAACGTCTGGGCGGAGGATTGGATCGACTGGTACGAGATTGTTCAAACCTAGTTGCCGTCTCGGCGGTCGGCGCGCGACTGAAGTGCGCGCGGCGCCAGGCCCGCTCGTGGGGGTCGGGGGGTAAGGATGCGTGCGTTCGGAATTTACTTCCCACGTGCTCCACTACCCGTCCTCTTCTTGCAGGACGGGTTAGCTTTTAAAAAGCGCGGGCCGTCGACGCATCGATACGCCCGGGGCGTTCTGAATCTTGTTTATACGTACTGCAGCTAATAATAACGCGCGGAGTGCGCGCTTATTGTCCCTCTTGTTTTTGCACTTACATTGTAACTTCGAACGATGTTTGTTTGTATTCCTGTTCCGGTCAAGTGCGCGAACGGTCAGGTTACACCAGTAAAACCAATACCAGTTTTTTTTTAACACTTTTTATTCAGTTTTTGTTGTAGGACCTTTTGATGCATATGACATTAATCTGTACTACTACTATTACTTTCGATAAAGACCTTTGCTACACTTTTTATAATGCGCAAACTTTAGCAGTGATCCAGAGGGGTAGGTAGAGCTCGATATAGAAGAACTAGCTCAGCTCGAAATACACACAATTTTAGGTTATAATTTTTTTTCACTACATTTTAACTTCCTAACTAGCTTAAGATAATATCAAAATAATATACAAACTGTAATCCAAAAACAAAATGACCTATTCTGTCCAATATTTGGTTTTGTTATATATAAAAAGACTTAAAAGTATATATAACAGTATATAGTATCTTAATATATACTAAATATACTACGACTCTGAGGATGTACATGGCCGATGGCGATCACTTTAAGATCATGCGAGCCGATACCACGTTTGCCCTATTTCTATAAAAAATGTATTGATACGAGACGCCGAAATTAAAATTTACAGATAAGATCACCCTAGTGGGGAAATAACGTTATATTTTTATTTACAATTAACAAAGGTTACATCATAATCACCCACACTTATACACACAAAAAAAATCTAATGCAATCTGGTAGTAAGATTCTCATAGTCTAGTTTTCTTTTTTTGTAAAATGTCCTAAATGATGAATAATTTCTATGGCGAAAAATCTCTGCTATTGTTCTATTAATTATAAATTACATTATTAAATATTAATATTTTATTATATAAAATAATTAAGTCTGTTAATGGTACCATGTTCAACGTCTATGTATAACTATCTATATCAATAATGGATGGTGGAATATGAAATAAATAAATAAGAATACAATATTTTATATGAGGCTCAGGTGAGCTTGCAAGTTATGCTAAATGGCTAAAACTTATGGCTCTTGTGGAAAGAAATAGTCCGATAAGAATTATTTTACGAATACGGTCGCAACAGTGCGTCCTCACAATCATTGTACAAAATTAATTAGAAGTCAGATTACGAAGTAATAACGTCAAACTATTGTTTACAACAGCCTATTAATATGATCATGAAGTAGTTATTATACGTCACATCCGCTGGTTACCATGTGTTGCTAGATAACATAAGTGATCATTGGTGGTTTTACAGTCACTTGTTTAAGTTAATAAAAGTGTAAACAGGCGGGTTTTCAAAGAAAGTTTTCGTTAAAACCCGCCCGTTGTAACACGACAATGTAGTCTCTCAAAGTTGCATCACTTCTCTCGCTAGGTGGCTCTGATTGAATCATTCCAAAAAAAGAGCACGCAGGCTTACAAATATAGAATTGAAAGTATTCAGCAAAATTGGATTATTACGTATTTATACGTATTAATAAACTACACGACTACCTACCGTTCTGTTCAAGTTTAAGCTTATTTGAAATGGTTAACAAGAAAGTAACACTAGTGAAAAAATTATTAGCATTTTAAAAAAAAATGTCAATGGAAACAATTGGTATCTTTACATTCGCATATTCTGGAATATCAACAAGTTTCAAGTATCATGTATACTGAGGATTTTTTTACAATAAAAAGAGAGAAAAAAAATTGCAAGACCGACATACCGACTTCTTAAATTACGCGATGTTTTTTTGGGACGAACTACACAGATTGGCCAGAAAGTGGCCTTGACTGTCACCGAAAAGAGAGGCATAGCTCTTAGATACTAAGCCTGAACCTCTAAAGCGAATACTACTCATTGATTACCACTATTTTATATATTTTTTCGCGTTTTAAATTTATTTTTGAATACCCAATGTTTCGAACACTTTACAGCTGGTCATTTCAAAATGGTAATTCGATAAATCACATGTTTATTTCCACATTCAATACGCTACGTTCGTGGACTATCGTTACCCGAACTTAAAAATAATCCCTTTGAGTCATACGACGATACAGGAATTGTTCAAGACTAAGCAGAGCCGTTGAAAGCAGAACTTCGAGTATCACAGATAGCCGAGACAAAAAAGTTAATGCGTTCCACAAAAGCTATTTGTGGTGGCCCACCATCGACCTTATCGTGCTGTCACTCATCGCGGGGTTTTTACGACGCTCCACCGAACCCCTTAGATAGTGGCATTGACTCATTGTTGAAAACTTCGCCCCAATTTTGATTTTGATTTATGATCATAGTTTTAGTGGTTATAAGACATAATACGTATGGTTGTAAGACTAATGCCGTGGAGATAAAACGAGTGTGCTTAAGCCCACACGACTGAAGTAAAACTCTCTTAGCTCGATCGAATGCCATGTATGCAATATATATTCACGATAGTTAGAAAAAGAAAGAATTGTACACGTACAAAGCTCTCTTTTGCTCCTTGTGACACAGACACAATAGGCCTGCACTGTGTTTTAGATACACGAAACGTAACTCTCTATCTTCACTAACTCAATCGTCTATTAGCCTCAGCCGATCACAATTCTCGTAACGTATTCACCAGCTTACTCCCCAAGTTAAGCTTGCATAAAAATCAGATGGGATTCTGCTGAGAGGGTTTTGTTTCGTAGATGAATTTTGCTTATTTAATACTTTTGCAAAAGTCTCCTTTTGGCTTGGACCGTTACTCTACATATGCGGTAGTATTCAGAATCGAGGATGGCCCATGCGATTGAGGACTAGCTCGGTCAGATGTTTCAATTAGACGCTTCAATCGGAATAAGTGACAGGGTCAGACGCTGCGTGACTAAGGAAGAGTGTTACTTGAGAAAGGTTTTTTTTTCGTTGTGTAAAAGTAAATCAACGCGCCGTGGTGTGATCGCCTCTGACACTTACGAATTTACTCCCAACTGACATCTAGTAAGCGTTACGAAAAGTGTGACCGGGCGAGGCGTATGGAAGTTGAGAGGGATATATAAGTTAGTGAAGGTGAAGAGAGAGTTATGTTTCTTTTCCTCTTGAACAATCGTGTATATATATTATAATTTGTGCACAAACAAAGAGCTAAAGATGTTTTACTTTAATAGTGTGGTCTAAAGTACACTGTTTTGTTTTGGTCCCATATCTCTGAGTTAACAAGCAAAATGAATGAATGTTGTCAAACATTTCAAAGATGAAACAAGGGAACACGTATATAACAGTTTAACCGGAGCGATTATTAAGTCAACCGTATTAAGTCAACGTTACAACTAACAACGGCAAATCACAAAAACACACACAAAACCCGCCTTACAAATGTTTGCGAAGACGCGCGCGCCGCTGGTTGAGCTCCGCGACACTAGGCGACGGTTCCATTCAACCCCTTAATCACTCCGCGAGAATGTGTCCCCGCTGTTTATTTATTAGATTATATTACGTTGTAATGTGCTTAACACTCTACAGAGGAATCTCTAATGGCTCCTCCAATGGCAACGGTCCGTGCGAGTAGTTTTAATTGAGAGCGGAGTGATGGAGGGCTAAGCAACAACGTTTATTACAAAAACATGCCTCCCAACGGGGCACAGTGTCGCAGACGACGACGGCATGCACTGGGTTTATTCGCCTAATGCAATTACGAAGACTTGGAGGCTACGTTTTCAGCTGGTAAATTGGTGATTCTCTCGGTCTTTATGCTGAACACTTCGGTACAATGGACGTTTAGCTTTTATTTTATTATAGGATGTATAACGAGCAGAGCATACAAACTTTAACGGTCTAATGGCATGTGAATTTTCACTATGGGGAAAGCTGGGGACTTCAATATAATTTCTACGCTACGAGAAACATGATAGCTGTGACAATAAGAAATCTTTTAGGCTTCTTTGTATTGTTTTATTAAAATATATATTTACAACTAAAAAGAAAAATCGACTTCAAATCAAGTCTACGCTAAAAATGACTCAGTCCTCTCGGGGGTTCTCAGTCTCTCCCTTACGCTGTGTTACTCCCAATGGAGATCCAGGCCGCTTGGCTAATAACCCTGCCACCTCTTAAACCCGTTAAAACTGGTGCAGTCCGCTTCTCTGGCCAATCAGTTAAAAGACAACATTCTACGGCCAAAAATAGAAACGTTTTACCATCAGTGACGTATTACACGCTATTACGCAGGCACTCTAATATTTCCGAAATATCATAGCTATATTACGAAGTTCGGGCGTTAACATACCCTTTGTCGTTAAGGAGAGGTTATCAATTTTAGAGTTGTCATAAACCTAACAATTTTTCATCGATTGACAATTTCATGTACATTTTTAAGAGTTTCGGTCTTAAAGACGAATAAGCATTAACCTACCGTGACCGTATCGTGCCAAAAGAGTATCATATTATATGTTACAATCTTATTTGCGGTTAAATATATTGCGACAAAAAACAGTTGATTACCACACAACTAAAGCTTTGCATGTGCTTAAATTCACAATCACTTAACGCTAAATATCTCCAAAGCGTCAACGAGTGAACAAGCAATGCTAAATATTCCGCTATTAGCGGATATTCACTAAATTATGTCGTGGCAAATAAAACACAGCCCGGATAAGTCGCAAGTTATAGCAGCGTTAACACCCGCTAAGTGCTCCGCGCACTAACTACGGAGTTATGTTACAATTTAATCTGGAAAGGTTTTATCACGACACGACCACGCGACGATAAGTCGTGTGTAAAGGAATTCTTCAAATTAATATCATTGAATTTAACACTCAGACGAAGTTGCAAATTAAAAAAAAAAATTAAATTAATATAAAATTGGGTATTCGCCTTAAGTTGCGTAGAACTTACGTTCGATGGCCAGTGTTGGAACAATTAAACTGTTTCATGTTTGTTTTCTTATTTTACCTCGTGATTGGCGGTGAAAGAAAGCATCGTAATCATTCACTCTGTATTGGTCCACGTAGTAGACTAATACTTGAGAGAAGACCTGAGAAACTAATTTGAGAGTAAAGAGAGAACTGCACCGAAACCATATCAGGCATCTCGTTCATATGTGTAGCATTATTATGCCTTCATTCATGTGTGACACAGCTGGAATAAGTGACAAAGCTCAGCACTACTCCGAACTCCGTTGCACCCTTTCTCCTGCAGACATTACTATAACCCGCTTGATAGGGAAGTAACACCCGGACCTTTCTTTGGGTTTGTCCGGGTATTACTTCTTGGGAAAACTCTCTTTACAAGAGGACAAGGGAGTACAAAAGGAATCAAATATTTTCAAGTCCATTCGCGCTTATTTACTGTGCGAAGCGACGTTCATTCACTAGTACAAATTCCTAATCCTTTCAAATAGCTATACTATATCCTTTCAATAACCTAAGGTAGGTTTAGGAACAAGTCTGTATATAATGCAATAAGGACTAAGATAGAAGTGACAGTGTAATGGAGTTCAGCTTTGGGATCTTAGAGTAGGGGGATTGGAATTCCAGTCGGCTTGTTCTAATGACTTTCAGTTTGTTGATTTTTTACGTACAAAATATCAATTGCGAAAAACTATGGGATACAGTCTGCGAATTGTTAGGTCTTAGGTTCGAATCTTCCATTCGTCTACCATCGTGAACGTGAACCATTTAGTAATATTAGTAATATTATTTAAAAATTAAAAAAATATGTTGTTTATTATTTATTTTAAAAGAATCCAATGTTTTGTTTTGTCTATTAATAATCCAAAATTATTCCGGGTAAAGTGTCTAGTCATGCACATGTCACATCTTGCCTTCTAATATAATGACCAAATGTTGCTGCCCCAGCGGATATTTGAAAGAGCCTATACAAAACCCGTCATCGATGATATAATGGAGCCGCGCAATGCATAGATATTTATCACAATTTGAAGCTTAATCTAGCGTAACGCGAGCAATATATCACAAAGGCCTGTGAACAGAAGCCATCGCGTACTGCGCCGCGATAGCCCCGCGTCCACTTTATAACCTCTATTACAATGTAAATAGATTGATTTTAGAACGATATCAACATAATGCAAATAACTGTAAATGAAAGTTGGCCATTATCAAGTGCACTTTATTATAAGGCTAATATAACCCATTTTTCTTTGCACAGGTCTACAATGTTTGAGTGTGGCCTTCAAAATGATTCTTTAAATATTGTTTCCAAATCTCACGTGCTGTGTACTATTAAAATGGTGAGATAAACTTTTTTTTTGTAACAATTACAAAAAGCTTTTGTCGAAATTTCACCACAATTACGATATCCTGGTAGCTCAGTTTTCAGGCGGTTGCCTCAGGTACGCTAGCAATCTGAGTTTGATCCCCGGTTTTAACTGTTAACTTAGCGCGCGCTCGGCGCAAATCGACGTGTCTTAGAAAATTTTCTAGGACATGTGAAGTATGCCAATCCGCACTAGGGTCGCTTGGCGGACTATGCTCTTAAACTCTCTTTACAGAAACCTCCCTATGATATGATAAAGCTAATAAATAAAAATCATTCCTGTTAACAATTCCAAAGCTTAAGCTTGTGCTAAGCGTCTAACACGAGGTTACCTGTCACCGGGAGGACCCCTGTGTCGTTACTAGCAATAGAGGTTCAGAATAAGTGACCTAAGAGCTATGCTACCTTTTAATCCGGTGAAGCAATACAAGTCAGCTTATCTGACTACTGTGTGTAGTTCGGCGCAAAAAAAAGCTTGTGCTTTAAAAATGATTCACGTCAATAGTCGACTCATGCCTTTGAATCTTACGTTTCGCAGACTGTCCCCTGAACTATTAAGATATTGAACCTTAATAAATTTATTAACATGATGCTAAATTTTCATTTGTATGCTATTTGTCATCAAATGATAACCTTCTTTACCGTATCACTGTTTTGTAAAATAAACTCAAATACGCTAAGTTATCTGTGTAATTGAGTTATATGTGGGATATTATAAGAAATATTTGATGTCGACATTCCATTACCAGTTATCAATGTAACGTGACTTGTGTTGAAATTTATTAAATGGCACTTATCCGAAACGTTATTAGTTATTAACCTCAGCTCTTATCTAGGCTTTTAAAAGCTTCGAGAGTATTTTACACACTGTTAAAGACTACGTCGGTTGTAGTCGATCGATGGTGCGGAGTAGTTGTAGGTAGTAGGATACAACCAATGCTTTAAAAGGTAAACACTTTCTGCTATATTTATCTATCTATCTCTTTGGAATGTATTATATATAGTATATATTTCACGTTGAATAGTAATCGCTTAGTTTTTGAACCCGGAAAACTCGGGAGAAATATCACTCATCTTAATTTACTGGCGTACGTTGCTTTTCTATGCACCTGGGTGATTGTTGATCCTAATGATTCAATTTTTAGTTTCAAAGTAACCAACATTTCAGTACCTATGTTATAAAATTCATTTTGACAAATTCTTTGGTGCACCGGTGGATTGTGGATTTTAAATACAGTAAAATTTGTTAAATTTAATCGGGCTAAGGTGATAACCTTGATGTTTCAGTTTCAGTGTTTCATTGTATATCAGTCTATAGTTTCGTAACAGGAAATATATAAGGCACACCGGCATCATGCCACATATATCACTAGGTGTACCGCAAGGTGCATACTAAGGCCTAATCCCTAGCTACTGCACGTGTTCGACATTCACCATGCCAACGTAGAATTCCCCGAACGTGTGCGTCGCGCCGCTTAGAGCACTGCTAACCCCACACATTAGCGGAATAAACTTGACAATAACTCAATTCCGAGCAATGAAGGGCGATTCCCCAGCGGACGGTTCTGTCAGGGCTGACAATCGCTCCCGAAGCTAAAGTAATTAGGGCGATCGATAGGGTCGCCTGCATTTGTTATAGTTGCAGAATAGAGACGCGCCATGCTTAGTGTTTAGCGAATTTTTTAAATTTACAACGAAACATGTCACGCATATACATAATATACGTATACGATAACCGATTTGTAATGAATCTAGCAAAAAAAGCAAGAGTCGTATGAACTTGAAAATCTTGCAGTTCATTATTAATTTCCGTATTACAGATTTTATTGCGTTTTAATTTGGTATGTGCTCAATGAAACGGTGGAGGCACGTCCTTTTAATGCTTTTTTAGCGGGGAAGACAGAGACCGCACGCGCTGTACTCTTTTGACCAAGTTTATTAGTATAGTAGTAATACTCATACTTGATTGTGGCGAATCCATTCCCATACAGGTGTCTAAATTTTTGCAAGTATTTTTGTACGTAATAAACCTAAATCACAAATAAGATAAAAACTCCCCACACTAAACCTGTAAAATCAAACGCTTAGCTTTGTATAAATAAAAGAATTTGTGAGATTACTTTGAGTTACATCAGACCATGTAATTATTATGCGTAAGGTATTCTACTTTTATTAGAGCAAAGGATAATAATTAAAATCAGACAGTATCTTGGAATAACTATGACATAATTGATGGTATATCATGTCTCCTGTGACTATCAATAATGTATTTGAAACTTCGAAAATTTAAAAACAAATTTCTTTTAAAGATAAAATAATTGCAAGCGTCAATCTGTGCGCAGAGGTGACGTCACTTGCAAATAATATAGAATAAATAAAGTCTTTTAACGGTAACATAGGTTACAGCCAGTGAAAAGCTTACTTAAATTACTATTCTCATTGTTTCTCGTCGTTAATTCCAAGTCTACTCACGTACTTGTCGAGGCTTCCGTTCTGCTTCGAATAAATTACCTGTAAGAGAGAAAAACAACACTTTAAACTAAGTCGCAACACATACACAATCAATTATGAATGGTCGATAAGGTATGGAGCATATTATACATATGCATGTACAAGCATTAATATCTTGTAGTACTTCCATCTAATCCAAATAAACTCTGAGGAAACGCGGGCGCAGTTGTCGTTCTACTTTTTATGCTTTTGTTAGGCTGACTGCATGGTGGTTTTTAGGATGGTTACTGCTGTTAGCCCTAAGGATTTTACAATTTCACCGGAAAAGACTTCATTCCGCCGATCAATCGTATATTGATATATTTTCTCAATATGCAAGTCACTGGTAGGCACACCTAACAATAATATGAAATTATTATTTTTTGAAGTCATTATGTATGTAATAGAATCGTAGTCAAACAGGGTAACACATATACACAACTCATGTAAATAATTTACAGGACAAAACCAACGCTATTGCGGCGGTTAGCGCTTCTTCCCGAGCTGACTAGATCCACATGTGACAAGAGGTTAAGCTGTCGTTACACTCTGTGCACAAATTTTAGGGATGGATTTCAGTATTTTAAAATTTGAGAGTCTAAAATCAGACTTGGACACTTAGCCAATACTTATGCAATTGAAATCAGATATTAAAAGTAAAATAAGAATCAGCTTTTAACGTACAAAAATCTAAGGTCAAATGCAAAAAGCTATTTCTTATAGATGCGCTAAGATTTAAAAGAAAAAAAGAAGAAACTTCGTCCATTTGCCAAGCATTATATCTGTTCATCGTGGAGTTATCTCCACTTTTAGAAACGTCCGCTTTATTAATAGCGAACAAAGAACTATTATAGTCATAATAAGGAGCCCGGGGTGCTCGCAGATCGATCACGCTGCAGTGTTTTCTCATTTGTTATTACTGGACAATTCTCTATTATTAGATTGATAAAATGAAAGCAGTTTCTTTATTCCTTAGATCTTATCTTTTACGACTTCATTTGATATCTGCTGTGAACTTTAGTCGTTAAAATGTTTTATTTCATTCTACGGACGTTAAGCGAGTGTCGTGATAATTAAAGACAAAGTTGAGAGAATCGAACTTTAGCTTGGAGCATATTGCACGTGCGTTTAAATCATCTGTATTTTTTAATGTTTGTGCACTCATATCGGTTATTTCTGGACCGACTTTGATTTTATTTTGTTTCAAAGGGTTTACTTTTAGTAATTAGATGTTAATTTTTATTTCCTCAATGGATGACCTTGCATTCCGAACATGTAATAGATTTCTAAATTGGTATAGAAGAATTTGACTTGATTGAGATTTGATTTGATTTGATTTTTTTTTTGATTGAGATCTGGTACTATTGTGACAATCCAACACTAGGTACACCTTAACGGAAATGAGATGAAATGTGGAATAAGGATGAGAGATACGCCAGAAAAATGTAATATAACTAAAGAAGCTTTAGTTTTAGTGTTTAGGATAATATTTACGAAAAAAAGAGAGCGTAGGCTTTTAATGTTTAACTCGTCATTGATTTCATTTAAAGGTTTTATGATTTGTGAATATTCCTAGACGACGGTTATCATCAGTTGTGTGTTTGTCTCGGATTTAAAATAAGAACAGGTATTGTGGATAAGTAAGTCGAGCGGCTGTTGTGATAAATGCTCCTGACGGTATCTGTTAAATAATAAACAACAAAAATATTGAGACATCACAGCCGCGTTCTCTAAACGGTGGGCGTGGCTCAATTTAGCTAAAAGGCTAAAGGAGACTATTATGTAAATAGATTTAAACAAAAACTTGACAGAGATTCGTGGCTTAATACTATAGTGTGTTATTACGTACTCATACGTAATTTTACATTAATGGCGTAATTGTTGGGTACACGTTGGTTTCTAATGTTACTAAAGACAGAATAGTAGATTCTATGCTGTCGAAAGACGGCTATCTCCTGCGTATGTAGGATAATTATTTTGTCGTGAAATTATAAGACACAAGCTGAAGACATAAGTTGGTATTTAATTTTATGCCTAATAGCTGTTTTTAGCCTGGAGGCTTAAACAAAATCTTTGCATAGAGAAGTGGCCGCGCTATAAGGACACCCAACTTGAACGTATGGTATGAGTAATTTTGCACAAGGGTCTCGAAAGGAAACCTCAACTTGGGCCGTTGTTCTAGGACAGTTAGCGTTCTAGCTCAAAGGTGCCTGAAACATTACTCGATCATATTCAATCGAATTATTAAAATGGACCCGTTATAAAGCTTGCCGGTGAAGGAAAACATTGAGAGGACACCACCAAGTGTTAGAAATTTTTCTAAGAGATGTTTAGCCCGTTAATCCGCACCAGGTGTGCGGATGCTTAACAAATAAATGTATAAACTGACAACCTGTATTACCTAATTAACATTATAATGATATTTTTCATTTTGATTAGACTTTTATGAATTTATAATTGGACAATGGTCATCGAGACATGTTGGCAGACAATGTAGCGTGAAACAAAAGGCAACACAATTCAAACTGAACACTACGCGAAATCTCTCAAATCTCGGATGTTAATTAGAAAAAAATCTCTTCATAACCCTAGACCTTGCAGGCCCATTCAGAATGACAGGCACGGAAATAGACGGCTCGGTGGCCGTCCATTACACCGACGTCATATTTTACAAATAATAAAATGTAAAACAGTAGTATTGAAAAGTTTTTCAACCCACTTTTAACAGATATTATTAAGCTATAAACGGGACCAATTGTGGGCCTTCTTTCGTACACCAGACGAGTTTTTAGGCTGTTATAATATAAGGGTAATATTACTACTACTTAACAAAATGTTAAATAATATAGATAGATAGATATATTTAATCCTTTATTGCTCACATTTTAAAATATGCACAATCAATTAAAGTAGACACTAAACTTAACGTGGAAGTGGACAACTTACCGCTACAAGCGATCCCTACCAGCAACCCTGTAGGACAGGAGAGGTAAAATAAATAAATAGTAGGGTAATAGGAAAAGTCAAGAATATATAACAATTATCAAGAATTGTTTTATAGTAAGGACTGGACTATATTTAATTTTTGTTTACTGTTTAGAAAATATATAATACGTAATCTTTCGTAATTTTAAATTAATGCGAACAGGGCAACTCTTGCGGAAAGTTATTCACAATAAAAGTTCAGCCTGAGCGCTCTGAGAGTTCCTCGGTAACATCACGACTCTGTGAAATTGTCGAAGCCAGGTAACAAGTACATTACCATAAAATAGTTAAGTTCAATTATAGTAAAGTTATATTTAAAACTGTGTCTATGTGCATGATAATCATATTGTTATTACAATTCGGTGTGAAAGAGGTCACTTAAAGTTGGCTTCTTCTAGTCGTGGTGTCGAGGCGACTTCAAAGGCGCCGCGCCGGTCCGAGCGCGCGGCCCGGGGCGTTCCCGTGTGGGATCGTACATTCGCGAGCCGATGTGACTGGGGATCGACACCGGTATTGTTTATTAGCGTGTCGTTTTTAAGTTACTCGCAATGCGCTTGTGGCGTGTCTCTCACGAGTAGGATAGATTATATAATGCGAGGAATATAGAGAGTAATCTATCTATATTGAATAATAAGACAAGTATCGTGTCAAGATACTGGCAGTTCAGGATTTCATTCTTTTAATTTTTATTAATCTTTAGTCGGTCTCCGCTTTTCTTTTTTTAACACAGCAAAAAAGCGTTACGTAAAAGTTTTCTTTAACTTATGAAAAACCCCAATCCGCGCTGTGACCGATTTCAATAGGCGGAGATCATTGATTTCCATTTCCTGTCCTGGTACACACTTCTAGCGAGTATTCCATATCCACGCATATTCTTATACATGCTTGTGGGTTAAAGGAAGTTTTTTTAACTTTTCATTTAAATGTTCTTATAATGAAAGTAGTCTTAGGTACTGCTTATTACATCAGCTATTTGCCAATGAAAGCCCCTTCAAATTAGGTCCAGCTATTCCAGAGATTAGCCAGAACAAACAGTCAGACAGACAACCCAAAATTGTAAAAACTGTTATTTTGGTATATGTACCGTACATTTGCATGTAGTAAAAAGCGATTATGTTAATATTACAAACATGCAGTCAAGTGTACAGCAAACTAAGATCAAAATGATAACAAGTATATAGAGAGGTTCGAAGGCTGTGATGTGGTGAATATCAAAAGAATTAGTAGATTTTAAAATATTTATTAAAATTTTAAAAAAGCACAACAGCACTTTTTTTTCTAAATGGACTACGCACATTAGTCAGGCGTCTATGGTATCACTGGATTTTTGAGAAGTGAGGATTTTGTGAGGTCTTAGGTTCGTTTAAATTGAATCTCTTCAGAGAGTAACTCAGCACAAAGGCTTCTGAAGGGGTCCTCATACTCGGTTTGGGCGGTTACTCCATACGCGATAGCATTCCGTTCCGAGGGCGCCCAAGAGAGACGAAGCACAGCTCGGTCGATACCTTTATCTCGAAACTAGTTCTAAAACAACATAAAATTTATCACATTACTATAATTTTAATAGTAATGGAATCTGATCAGAAACAAAAGAAGACAACTGTTCCAAGACGGGTAATCAAAACAACTGCGTAGGCTGGACACCAACAAATGAATACCTCAGTCGAACATTGAATAGTTTATACTTCGTTAGACTCTCATAAAAGAGTCAACGAGAGTGCCACAGTGTTTTATTGCACTATAAAAAAGAGTTAAAACGCGTTCACACAGCAAAACATATCGCGGGAACCGAGAACAGTAAAATTCACTGATTCAACAGGCAGGCATTAAGGAGCGCAGTCATGATGATTATTTTTTTCAACCTTATCTTACTTTTAACTGTTTGTTACCAGTTAAAAGTAGGGAGAGCTTAAATCTGTTTTTGTGTTTCACAGTGCAGAGGGGCTCCGGTGCGTTCCTCTGGAGATCCCGGAGCCCATTACCATGCACTGAGGAAGGGCCACCGGAGGAGGTTTTACTGGGTAAAAACCCACATAAGCGCGCCTTCCCACCATGAGGCGGGGTATCTTGTTGAAGAATTCCCTCTCGGTTAACAAAAGAAAAGTTTATGAGACATGCCTCCTGAATATTGCGATATGTTTTGCTTGTATAATAAATTTATAATTATCACTATATTTTGAAATTTTAGAATTTTAGTATTGTCTGTCAATGACGTAAATATGATGACGTAATAAGTCAATATCGTGAATACGAGTTTACGATATCAATTAACTCTCCTATTGTTTATAGTAGGATGTAAACGAGTAAGCGGCGCTATGTTTAAAAGAAGTACCGCAATCCTCACTCTGCTCTTGATGATTTCTGAAGAAGCGATTGCACAGTAGACATAAAAGTAAGTAAGACTCATTCTGAATAAGTTATACATTCATACAACATGTTTACTGACATGTATATTAGCTTTTAAATGCTAAAGAGAAGAAAAACACCGGCGTTTGATAAAACAAGGCAAATGAAAACAATTCCATAACTCATCGTCCGGCTTGCGCGCGGATTATTCAAATTTGCTCAACAATAGACTAACAAAAACGTAAGCCACAGGCATCGAAGCGTTATTTATGAACGGTGATTTATATTCACTAGTGCTGAAGTTAAAATTTATATTTATTAGGGTTGTAAAGTGCTCTGTTACTCGTCCCGTTCTATGTGAAAAATCCTTAAAGGAAAGGGAATATGCGGGATGTTGGCCGCGCTTGCATTGTACGGCAGAGCGGAGCGGTTGGCCGGTTTATTACTGTTTTATGGTAGCCACGGTGCAAACGGGCGAGTTTCCCGTAATCACGCTTGACGCCTATATACCCTACGTATAATTAAACGTAAACAACGGGTAGATAATTTCACATACATTGACAAGTAAAAACTAAAACCGACTTCAATTCAAATCTATGCTAAAAATTACAGAAATATTTTAAATTGTAAATTAACTGTTGTTGAAATATCATAGTTATATCACGATGTCCTGCTTTTCTTCTTCATTCTCTTATTATATTCTAGACAGGGTTCGGTGTGAAATCACAAACAGCAAATATTTTCTTATACGACACAAGTTTAGATATAAACGACAGTGAACCCTTACTACCAAAAAGAACCTTCCCTATTTTTGAAGCTGGTTAAAAAGCTCTCACTTCCTTTTTTGTCAGGGCAGACAGAGACGGCAAACGCTTTTCATACAACTTATTGGGTCCCATATAAGATATGCTTTGAGACCTTTAAAAGTGAACAAGAGATAATGATTTTCAACCAACTTCAAAAAAGGAGGACGTTTTTTATTCATCTGTTTGTTTTTATGTTTATTGCCCCATAACGTGGTCCCAATTTGGTTGATGAAAAAATCATATAAGTCTTAAGTTTACATTAAGTATGTGTGCGATAAGTGGACGAATAACTTAATATCACACCAACCGATTTCGATGATTCATTTTTATTAGAATGTATGTGTAGTACAGACAATCTAATAAAAATTAGAGACTTTGAGATTGGTTAGGTTCTGATTAATTGTATTTCGTAATATTCTTGTGATACTTCGGAAACACAAAGAGAGCGTCCGTGCGTAATAGCGTTTAACGTTTGATTCGATTTGAAGTCGGTTTTTGTTTTTACTCGTACATTTACTTATTAGGTGAGCTTGAAGGTAAAACTCGCTAGAATTATGAATATTGTCCTATTAGTTGCATTTTATACAATATGTATAAAATGCTTTCCGCTATTTCCTTAGCACCGTATCGCCGTCCACGTTATTCGCTCGTTGCAACTTGGAACTTGGACAAACTTGCTTCTGTACAAGGAATATACATTCGCCGACGTCGAATGCAAGTTTGGGGTCGCGCGCTGATTTCTCTTTACTTTAGTAAATAAATACGCGACCGTCTTTTATTTTTGACTAGCTACCATGTCGGAACTTTGTTCAGCAAATTTTAGATTTCATGACATTGAAGAACTGGCTACAAGACTTATAAGGATCTTGTAACAATCAGTAACAGTGTACAGAACTAAAGAGGAAATATAGTCTAAGTACTACACCACACTTCCAGCCCTGTAGTTCTGGGCTCGTAGAATAAGACTATGGTATCCCTGCCTGTCGTAGAAGATGACTAAAAGGGTTCACTGGGCGACAAGGGTGGGCGCCATTGTTGTCCGCCAAAGTGGACCCGGGAAGAAGACGACATCGGCTGGCCCGTGTCGCCTTGCACTGCTAGGGCACAGGGGGAGGAGGGATAAACCTCCGATAAACCGAAGAGCACAGTGCAGAGGGGCTCTGGTGCGTTCCAATGGAGATTCCGGAGCCCTTCACCATGCACCGAGGAAGGGCCATCGGGGGTTTTAGTGGGTAAAAATCTCACATACAACAAAATATCTTGTAAAAGATTTCCCCGCCGTAAACAAAAAAAAATACTACACTAAATCAACTTACACTGGTTCATTCGAAATACCCGTAGTTGAAGTAGTGTAGTAACCCTACCCGTCTGGAGGGTAGCCTCATGAGCATGGCTACTTTCTTATTTTATTTTTATTTCTTTGTGGCGACCTATATAGATTACCCAGTGAAGCTGGTCTGTACTCCTTTACCGAATTTGAGAGGACAAAGCTCTTAGGTCACCTCTTCTTGGTAGTGAGTTACTCCCAAATAGACACCAGAAATCCGACGGTGATGGGTCATATAGGCTTGGACTCATGATGATTTTTGTTTTGAGTCAAGTCCAAAACACTGCATCTTACGTATTTATTTCATTGAATTCTTACCCTACCCATTCCCTCAGAAGAAATCGCTGAATCAAAAATAATTTAGGATCAAAGATTACCCAAATATAAATGGTTATAATCAGAGATATAATCATCAGAGTATCGACTATATTACAGTATTCTAAGTATTAATTCTCTCAAAAAAAAGATAAGATATACAAATGAAAAAAACATTAGAACAAAAAAACAACACTGACACAACTTTTATTTGTTACGCGAATATAAATCTAGATCAAGGCAGACTTTCAGAGGTCGGGCATGGAGACCACTAAATCAAGTAAACGTCGGGATTATATACAGTATGTTTGTAAAAAAAATAAAACCTCTTGCTGACAAAAGTGTACAGTGCTGTACGAAGGAAGCAGCTGACAGTTGTTTTAGAAAGCAACGCAGCATTATCACTGCCTTCTGTTAACCAATTTTATGATAAAAGGTTTTCAATTCGTCTGTAATTTTTATATTTATGCACTTACAGACTCGTCATTTATAAACTTCTCCTTTTTCACTGTACCCTATTAAAGTGATTGCAGCTGCGTTACTCTAGTACAAAGAGTTCATTTTCCTCACCAGGCAAACCGCAGAAAGTTTAACATACGTGTTAAATATTTCAATAAGCTATACTGCCTGATGTAGCTTTTTCTTTGGGCTTTGCTAACCTCGGTTCGGAAATTTGCGACTGCAAAAGCATAAACATGCACAATGCTTAGTAAGAGTGGGGAAACACATAACAAAGAGGAGACAGAGTTATCTGGGACTAGTATAAGATGTATTAAATAAGTATGATGAAATGATATAATGAAGATTTCATTGGAGTTGATATGTTTAATTCTTATCATACTGCCTTTAAAAGGCAAATCTTCTCATCCCGTTTAGATAGTTCAGTTAGAAAACATCTAGTTTTAATTCATCGAGTTTCAAACACTTAACATAACACTTGCATCTGTATAAATCATTTTTCTGAAAGAGACTAACGTCTAAGATACAGGCTTGGCTTAGTTCAGACGTTAGAAAATACAAAGAAATAGGTTCAATATCATTCTATTTTATAATCATATTGTATTGTGATAAATCACAAAGGTAATACAGAATGTTTGACTTCAAAAACCCGTGCAGGAAGAGCTGTTCAAAACAAAATGGTATTACGGAGCACCGTCGATATAAGGTTTCAGTGAAAAATCATGGAACATTTTTCCGATAAATACACATTATCCCTAAAGCACCTCGCCATCTTTGTTCCGAAGGAGATATTAAGTAATGATAAACAAAGTGGGTCAAACAGCTTCCTGCCAGTTTGAACGGGGGTCTTCTTTAAGTTGGTAGGTAGGGGACCAAGTTTGGCGATAATTTTAATGACTTTTAGTTCGTAGCTAGTTGTAAGCGTCGACGAGCTGGGCGGGCGGACTTGGGCCCTTTTAAACTTGGCTCGTAAATACCGAACAATAAGATCTGTTTTGGTAACACATCCAATATGGGTGTTTCGAAACCGGTTTTAATTTTTGTGTCATATAATTCTTTCAATTATTTTGTAATACATACCCTTAATAAATACGATTTCTAGCGGTTTTCTTTTTTTTAAATTCCTAATGTTCCTTACACAAGGGTTTTTGATCGCCCAACGTCAAATTTGTTTCAGGCTTCGATCTGATTTTATTTATACGATATTTTTTGTTCCGATCTATGCAGAAAGAACTTACAGTATTTTGAAATCACGCTCGAGAATTTGGAGTTTAACAAGAAATCTGATATATTGATACTATACTATTTGCAATTTGAGATAAAACAATTTCTATTATTAGAGAAACAATTTCATAATAAAAGAATGTAAATCGATTTGCCATTTAAAGAAGTTTGAAATAATTTTATATTAAAGTTAATAAGTTTCACTACAGAAAATTTTAAATCAACACTCGATTTTTCTACCAGGACCAATTTGAGTTTCCAACTTTTGTACTGAGTCGGACTCGCCTTTTGTTTTTGTATTGTTAATGGAAGGTACTTGGTAATAAGTTTTCAAATTAGCATTTCCAGCCGGATTTTTTCAATTTCCTCAGAGGAAAGTTTGCTTTATAGTTTAATTCTATTTACATGATTTTCTCTTATCTTTATACTAGCTTCAACAGGTCATAGGTTCCCCTTGACACGTAATCTCATCAGTAACAACCTGAGTTTTTTGAAACAAGAAAGAGTAAATATAAATAATCTTCCAGTGGATTTTTAAAAGAACAATAAATCGTAAAGTAGTTATAAATGAAAAAAAAAAGCAGTGATAGCCTAGCCACTAGTCAGTCGTATTGTCGCAATTTTATTCCTTACTATTTGGAACCAAATGAGATTAATAAAAAAACGGACAATGATTGCAGTCCCCGTCTACTCTTTACGAATAAAAGTACATGATTACTCTTATTTGTATTATAAGTATATAAAATATACTTTATTACTTTAGAAGTATATATAAAATAAAGTTTTCAGTTCAAGCCTCGTACTAACGAGTGAGAGTTTTAAAATAATCGTAGAAAAATTTCGTCGTTAATATTTGTTTCAAGTGGTGATGAACTCGCCACTTGCAACAAATGAGCTGAAAAGTTGACACCAATTGCTGTCACAGTCTACCCCGTGAGAGATAAATGCGCATGCGCATTTTTGCTCCTTACCGGGACCGGTTCGTTCGGCTAAGTAATTCGATGTCGAATTAAACTTCATCGTTCTTGATGGCCACCACACAACTTTCTTTAGTACTGATACAGTTAAACAGTCTTCGTTCCACTTATAGTAATTTTCTCTATATTTCTTCCTGTCACACTTAATCTCATGCATAATACTTTTTAACCTTTAACACAATAAGACTCTGGAACGCGCTGCCAACAAATATACACACAGCTGGAACTAAATCTACTTTCAAACAGTTACTATGCTAAGCTGTACCTAAGCAAGGAAAAGTTTGACAATTGCTGTCCCTATCCATCTATTCTTAGATATATGTATCTATTTATTATTATATATAATGATTATATTATATATAATGATTATGTTTATATATTTTTTTTTCACCTAGCTTGCACCCGTTATTTTTTCTCTACACAACCCCAAGGTAGACTGAAAGACAATGACTTCTGACATTAAGTCCGCCTATTTGTACCTTTTATTGCGTGCAAATAAAGAATAAATATATATAAAGTAATGTATTAGTCTCATAACTATCTAGTGTTAACGTGAACATTGTAAGAGAAACTTTGTCTGATCGCATCTGATCGTCTAAAACAGCAGTTTGCTGATTTTCTGTTAACATGTCAGTGTGAAATTTAGAATATGGCGAGACCTCACATTCCTTTATTTTCGTGAACATTAGACAGCAACGATGAATAATAAAACTCAACAAATAATTTGCACAATGACCAGAGAAATATCGTTATTTATGAAACAAAGTAACAAAGAAACATTCCACGAACTTGGGCTTAATTAATGAAGACTGTCGATTGTTTCGAAACTATTATATTAAAGTTATGGACGGAATTGAATGGTTTAATATAATGTTACACGTCAATTGGACAGCAAAGAGATCTTAATAATAGTTCAATAGTCTACAACGAATTGGAATTCCAAAGCCTAAATACGATTAAAAAAGAAATCGGGACGAATATATCACCGTAGAACAAAGGACGCGTAGGGATAACTGTAATTCATAACAGAAATATTAATATCTAACGTGTAACTAAAGCAACGTTAAATTTACATATCATTGACACGAATATGGACATCGTAGAAGTTGTTGCCGAAGAGATAGAGGCGATATTGCAATAGCCGACAATGCAAGCGGCCGCACAAGCTCGGGTGTAGTTAATAAGGAAAAGAATCTCCACACCATTACTTCTGTTTGGACGCGAGCGGCCCACACGTCCGAGCCCGATAGACAATAAATGAATGCACCTATTCCTGTACTGAACTATCTCTCATTTTGATTAATTGCCGCCCTCGCTCCGACTATTGTTGCTTTTATCTTTAAAAGATGTAGTTGTAATGCCGTTTTAAAGTGTGGGCTAATGGTGCGGGGTGCGTCTGTTGCTCTAGCAAGGTACATTGACAGTGGACTTTTTAAGTAAATTCAAAGCAATCAGGATCTTCGCCTGATCATTTATTTATTTATTGAACACCAACACAATGAAAATTTTTAACAAACAATACATAAAACAGTGAAAAATTGTAAAGTTAATGCCATCGCAGTTATAGATGTAGACTGCAAGCAATTAAATGGCGAGTGAAAATGTTAAGTTATAACTAAAAGAACACAAAAATAAAAATTAAACTAAATTTGAAATTAAAAATTAACTAATGATTTTTTAAACAAACTAATACTTGGAAAAAAGAGATCGATATCATGCACTCTTTTTTGGTTTAAAAGAATGCTAGCAATATATCTTTTCATAAATTCTACAATACTGTATTGGTAACTATTCCATCTAAACCTAAGCTTCTGCTAGGAGACGGTTCACGTCAATAGCCGAATGGCGCCCTAAACCATTAGGCTATTCACGGGCAAGTTATTTATTTATAGGAAGATCAACAGCAATAACAGAATGGACTTTGAAAATAGGACAAACTATACAATTAAATTGTGTGAGCATAAACAAATGGTCTAACAACACTAATGCCCATGCTACACATATAGTTGTGGTATTAAAGAGGTCTAGTTCTGACGTTTTGGAGCATTTGTTGTCGTAACTACATACAAAACCAACTATAGACCACCGAGAATATATAAGATAATTCTATATTTATTTCTTAAAATATGTTATTATTTTAGAATCACAAAATTGCTTGAATTGCTTGCTGAAATTGCATTATAAGGCGTGCAATTAAATGTATGTTTTGTTTCAATATATAAAATAATTGTGCTTAAAAAAATAAAACGGTTTTAATATTACAGTTAGTTTCTTATTTTCTTCAATTTGGTAATTGACTACAATCACGTGACCAAGTCCAACAACGCCATAAATTTTGCTACAATCACCGTATTGCCCAACACAGCAAATTAGACACTCCCACTTCCCATGAACAAGCGAAGTGCAACCATTTAGCGGGGCCCGACTAACGCCGACCTCGTTTTAAATGTGAAAGAAACAAAATACTATTTCGAATCAACAATTCACCGCTCGCTAATGAGTTTCCAATGCAATTAGTTGGTATTTTCACAGCCAGACCTTCCTAAGAGTCGAAAACACTTCCTAATATCAGCTTGTACTTCACAGCCCGAGTGAATGCGCGACATTGTTCCGGACCTGCCAGAAGTTTTTATATTAACCTATACCTATATTATGAATGCGAATCTGTTTGTGTGTTACGGAATCACACTACTAAATCAGTCAGATGAAATTAGCTGCCTAGCCTGTGAAAGGATATAGGCAACTTTTTGATGCGAAAAAAGTGCTGTAAGTGGTTGAAAAAGGCGATGAAAGATGTATGAAAATTACGTAATTTTTAGAGCTTGAAACTTATTTTTAGGGTTTTGTTTAGATATAAATAAATATGACATCGACCCAAACAATTTAACTGTTAAAACAAAACTATCACAAGCTCTCTCGGTAACCTATTTATTGTCCCTCAAACTTCACATTCACTCAAGTGAAAGACAAACTCCCCACCCGACATAGATTTGGTAATAGAGACGTAACTGAAGCCAGAGACCAACATATAGCTACAGCCAGAGATAAAGACAGTCTCTGTGATTGATTACTACTATGCTAAAAAATCACCAGTCACTAAATAACATTATTTTAGTACTTCCGCCTTTATTACTTGAAATTCGAATACCGTTTATGCATGGACATGTTAATCAATTCGAAAAATAAACAACATAAATGTAAATAAAAACAGTTTTTTTCAGAGAAGAGAAACACGTTAGCAATAAATAAGCAACACTTGAGATTCCAAGCAACATATTTAGCATTATCAATAGAACGCGACCTAAAACGAATTGTTTTACATTGAATGGACGTTTTGCATCCCGGACAAAGGACCCCGAGCGGAGCGCGCGCGCACTCGACTGTTAATCAATGTCGATTCTTTAAATTGATATGTTAAAAAATCAAAAGTCAACTTCAAACGAATATAAATGCGATGGAGAAACTATTACGCATTTTTCTTCCATTTTGTTCCATTATTTTATAAATTATAAAATTAAACTGTTAAAGTATCCTTTCCAATAAAATATGAATCATCGAAATATTCATGGATCCCATTGGACTACATTTAAATGGGACCTTAGGGAAGCAACAGCTGTCAAATAAAAAAGAATCATCAAAATCTGTTCACCCAGTCGCAAGTTATGCGGCTATCATAAAATAATCGATTGAAAATAATTTTAAGTGAAGTAAATCCTCCAAATAACAAAAAACTATTTTAATAATTTGGTTCGTGAATATCGGGGCTATGATTTTTTAGTGCTTGACCACGATCTCACGTTATGTTAAGAGGAAATGCAATCCTGAATGAAAGGCACCATGCCTTACCATTGCAGTAGTTTAGTGTTCGCTAGAGATGAATACCGATAAATTCATATTTCGTGGTAACATATTTGTCACACGGATGACGGTAAGACGATATTTTTTCTCCGCACACGTGGGTAATAGGCTAGGCAGGACAGTCACTGCCCAGTCGTCTACAAGATGTTAAGCCGTTCGGTATATTTACTTAACGTACAGGGTCGCTTCTAAGTATCGGTTCGCGGCGCGTCATAAACGACGTTCTTACATCACGGTTGAAAGTCACTAACGGGGAGAAGTGCAATAGTACGATACGGTGCATCAGGGCAGCATTGCTCGCGTGTTCAGACCTTGACTTACTGACTCGACTTAGACTTGACAGAGTGAACCAGGAGCCTGCAAGTCGAGAGAGACCAGCACATCGAGTTGGTAAGTCATTTTTTTTATTATATGCGACATGTAGTCTCAGGGGGCTTGGGCCGCGGGATCGCTAACGCACTTAATAACTGCCTGTCTTGAAGTGGAGCGCATCAGAAGAATTGAGAACCTCCTCTTTTTTTAAAGTCGGTTCAAATGTTACGTCGACAACACATCATTCTATATTGATGAATGAGTGTTGAAATCGTCAGAAATGACGCCCACGAGAAATATATTTGCTCTTCATTTATTTGAATAGGATTAGGGAAAACTACAAACTACCTACATGCAAATTGAAGATCCTTAATTGTTAGGGGATGAAGAAGGATAAATCTTAGAATTATGCTGTCGTCACTAAATCGGATTGGAATACTTGTAAGCATTTAACATTCATTCGGTAAGTAAACATAATTTTCAAACTTTAAAAATGAAATAAATATCGAAAAAATAAGCTCTTAAAACATTTCATGAACAAGACTTATTGTTAGAAACGCCATTAAATTTTTCTTAATTACACCTCCTATTGACTGTATTCGTACAGCGCTCGACACAAGTACTGTGTCTCCGTTTGCAAATAGTTATACAGTTACAATTGCTATGTGAATAGCAGTTGAGAACAAAATAGCGTGAACTGTGTAATGTTTGATTTATACAGCTGTGGTGCTAAATAAAAAATAACGCTATGAAGTTAGGAACGCGTTAATTAAAGGCCGTGTTTTTAGAATGAGAGTGGGCGTAAGACCGACCCCACAGGGATGCATTGACACTTAAGGCGAAGTTGTTGTCTTATTTTTGTATACAAAAAATACTAACTCCCATAACCTTTTAACCGTAATTTAAATCTTCTGTGCCTACTGAATGCCAATGCCGCGCGAATGACATAGGTAAATTATCACATGTCTTATTTACATATTTTTTGGCAATTGTACGGAATGTCCGAAACATGCCATCTGAGGGTAAGATGTCCGCTATGTGAGACCCCTCTGGTTGCCACCCTCGGTGCATGGCGAAGGATTCCTGCGGACCGGTGCCACTCTGCACCAGGCCGAAGCACGTTCTAGGAAAAGAATACCACCACCAAACTCCTCGCAATGCTAAGGCAATACGAGACTCACTGCGTGTCACCTACCCCCAGGTCCACTATTACGACTTCAAGAGCCCCCACTCTTGTTGCAATGAACCCGACGGCCCCTTTTAGTCACTTTTACGATAGACAGGGGACCATAGACTAAGGGACGAACGAGTGAACCGATTTTGTTAATTCTTTTTTTGTTTGAAAGCATGATGCATGCATACACGCAAAAACACATGTTTTTCGTTGTTAGTTTTCATTAGTAGCAGGCTGAAATTTTTACTTCCACTTAAATGTTTGTTCAGTCTTTAAACACCTTAATCGATATAAAATATTCTTTCATTTCGTCGTGTTCTCTCTTATACGTTATTACTTTTAATTAAACGGCAACTTTAGCGAATACTGTAATATCGTTATGTTTTTTGTTAACGTATCTAATTGTTTTTATTTGAAATCATTTAAAAAAATATTATTATTTATAATATTATATTAAATTAATTTAGGTTAATGCAATGCTATATCATCGTTGTAATTACATTGGTTGTTGGTTTCAGATAATCATCATCAGACACAAGCTTCGCTCAATGCAATACAATATATTTCTATAAACTATATTTCTACTCTTGTTATTATTCGATAAATTTCTTCGTTTCGAATTCAATCCCTTATAGAAATACCGAGCATAACTCTCCGTCGCTGACCGACTTTTAACTTGCGGAACAAACCAACTGACTGACTTAAAGTATATATATGTGTATACTAATTGTTTTAAAAAATATTGTAAATAAATAATAAATATTCCACTATTGGTAGAAAAAGACGCAGGTGAAAAAATGAACTATTCTGAGCAAAATAATAATTCCAATCTATAAAAATAAATACAACTTGAGTATCTGTTTGTTATATTAAAATAACCGCTCTTTGCTACATACATATAAATATACCTTGTACATACCAAAACATTTTTAAATTTTGTCTGTCTGGCAGACAGTCTGTCTTATCTCTGGAACGACTGGAATTATTTTGACGGCACTTTCACTGACAGATAGCTGATGTAATAAGGAGTCGCTTTTTAGAAAAAAAAAATAGTTTTTAGTTGCGGCTAACACAGAGGGGCGCAGCTAGTTTAAAATAAATGCGTTACGAAATTAATCTCCATAATGGTATTAAGACTTTTCGGAATAATTAACCGGGTTTTTGCTATACAGATCACAACATCATTCAATTACATATTACTTGACGACAAGATTTTAATAAGTAGGTATTTAATTGGGTTTACTTCAAAAATTAAGTTAGAAACTGAACAAGTAATCTTTAATAAAATTACGTATAAATAAACATTTACTGAATTCATTTTTTTCAGAAAATTTAACAAATTATTGACATCTGCTAAATTAACTATGTCATGTCAATCGTGCTGGCCCATTCAATCATTCCACTGTACAAATGTTACTGCCATGTATATAATAGAGTGACCAGTTTCAAAAGACGCTTATTTTAGAAGATATTTTGATTGAAAACCATAGTGCAACCCTTGCCAGTTTCAATAAAAGTATAAAACGATCCTTCATCTTTAATACAGAAAATATTAAAAGGATATGAGAGCTGAGTTCTCGAGGAGGAAGCAGCAAAAAGAGAAGGCGAAGCGTGCAAGCTGTCAGTCGCGGAAGACATCGATAGCGGCGGTGGCGCGATCTCGCCGATAGCGCACTAAACAATTAGACGCCATTAGAGCGATCGATCGGTACCGTTCGGTCGGCCGCCTTACACACCGTAGCGTAACATTGTGCCTGTTTACTTTTTATAAGCGGAATACTGAAAAATAAATTATAACCGCGATTAAATT
Source organism: Meandrusa payeni (assembly GCA_029286785.1). Lineage (NCBI taxonomy): Eukaryota > Metazoa > Arthropoda > Insecta > Lepidoptera > Papilionidae > Meandrusa > Meandrusa payeni. Next base: position 10,542,935 of record JAGSMX010000013.1, read on the forward strand.
CATACACTTGGCTTTGTTTAATTTAATCGCATCAATGTAAGAAATAAAAATGAATTTAAAATTATTGCCGACTTATCGACTTTCGATATATATTTAAGTAAATATTAAAAAAAAAATCCGATAGAAGTGAGAATTTTAATATTAATGTTTAAATTGTGGTTTTGACATTTATGTATTTTATATTTACATACTCCGAGCAACAATTCTATAATGGCTCATTTATTACAAAATATAAATACAACATACAGGTCAGTGACGCGAACCCATAACTTATTATAACGACTCACTATTTTATATTTAGTTATATAAAGAAAAGAACACATTTAATTTTTATATATACTTATTTATTCCTCGCCTCATCATCTGCGCTCCCACATCCGCTCCTCATCATTCCTTCCGTTACAATATATACCTAGGAGTATATATTGTAACGGAAGGAATGAGTATCTACTATATATAGATAGGAGAAAGCCTACTAAACAAGTGTTCACGTAAAAAAAAAACTTAATAACTACTTTTACGAATTTTACCACGTGATAATTGATGATTATCTCAAATTTGGTTCCGGTAGCTATTAGCCCCCATTGGGTTTACTGAAAAAAAGTAAAAAAATAAGCGAGAAGAAATAAATATTGTTACTACGAGAGGATAGAGACGAACAAAAAAAATACTATCCAAGTGCCAATCTTAATTTGAACATACTAAAAAATTCTAAGTGGAAAAGTGCTAAGTTCTTTAAATAACGGGAAGAGAAAGAAAGAAAAGGAAGTTGTAATTATTATTGTTCTGTTAACAATATAATAAATATTTACTTCTACATTTATCTCAAATTTATTTAATACCATTGAATGCCCAGTGTCGGGCCTCGCATTTATGTAAAAACTATTACTGTAGTAATTGGGATGATATATACAATTTGTGAAAACAACTCGTGTGAAATAGTTTTACCACCTGCAAAAATTGCAGGTGATCTTTAATCAGATGAAAAGTAAAAGAATGAATACGGTGCAAAGAAATAAATATTCTTTTTAAAACAAATAAATGTTATAACTACGGTGTGAGTGCCGCCTAACGACCGGTAAGAGGTTAGACAGTTCACGTGCCACGATATCTGAATATATTGGTGTTTTTAAACGACGCCTGTAGTTAACTTTGAAATTTATGTTTGTTAACTTTTTGAATATAGTGTTACAGAACACTAGGAACAAATTATTGAAATTCAAAGTAGTTTTTAATAGCTGCTATTTGAATATAAATTCACTTTATACTTGTTTTTTTTCTTCAGATAATTTAGTAATAATATGTCGGAATAGATAGGACGTCCCGCTATTTACTAACTTACACATAGTATAAATACCAACTATATATTATAAAGCAAAGCTATGCTATCAACGATTGGATTTTTAAATTAACAATGGCCAGAAAGAAGAAACTAAAACATTCTGTAAAACTGTGTTAAATGGGAAACGAGAGAAATAACTTAGTGCGTTAATTAAAAATAAATTCCCACCAAATTCTACATAAATAAAAGCGCTTCAGCTTTCGGATATATTTTATTATCGCGCAACAACGGGAAATATATCTAATTTAAGCACTTTACCCGCGATAAATTGCGACGCAGACCGCGCGTAATTTCAGGTGAAAATATTTAAAAATGTCGGCAAATAAAAATTTGCATTCGCGTCTACCCAAAATTTATTATTCAATCCGCACTCCGAAATCAATTTCGCCTGTGTGCGTATCGTCCGAAATAATTTTACAGTCCAATGGGCCTCGTGCATTATCTATCGAGGAATTAATGGTATTGGCGCGTTCCTCCCATCATCTACGGCTGGCTACTTCGCCACTGAAATCCTCTGCAACAAGATATTGTGCTCAATTGTAATTAAATTTTGAATCGGTCGACACAAACGCAAGAAATTCCCAAATAGTAACCGGCTTGATATTTAGTTTATTAATTACAGAACCACATAACCCTATCATATTATTAAGTTTGAATTGGCATAGTACATTTTTCTTCATCTAAAAATTTGAGCCAACTAAAAGTTGTGACAACAAGTGACAAATTTTAATTTATTTCTTTGGTGAAAAACAAAACTGCAGCTAAGACGCAGCGATTGCTCGTAGAAGCATATGATATATTATATATTATAATAAGGGTGCCTTGAGTGGTGGGATTTTGAGGGGAAACGGGGATTTAAAACAAAGATTGTAGTGGAAAGCTAAAAATTAATTCTGATGCAGATTTGCAGAAATTATTCTAAGAAGATTCGTCTCAAACACAAAAAAATCTTACACTCGCTTTAGAAATCACTGAGGAAGCCAGTCTCGTACATATATCGATTAAAACCACACAAGACAAAAAATGGCGAAAACTTATTTATACTCCTATTTATTGCACTCATCACACTTGTTATCCAGAAGGGTGGGCAGAGATTACTAACTACCTGAGTAACTACTGACTCACCGTTTTGCTGCATTCACTTAGGTACATCTTTACGTGTAGAAGCTCGTTGATTCCTTGTTCTAATTACTACGATATATACTAATTTCTACTTATTTTCCGACGGCTGCTAAATTTTAAAAGTTGCACCGCAATGATTAATATGAAATGGCTAATTATTAACTAGCATCGGGTAGTAGTTTGTAAATGAATGCACATAGAAAATAGGCTTTCCTAATGAACCAATCACGGTACGTGCTGTTTATTGAGATCAAAAAGGTCTCGAGCTTACAGTGCCTGTCGCTATTTAATGGACACAAGCAGCAACATACATTTTGTATTTAAGAATCCGTTAAATGTGAAACGAGGTATTTCGATTTTGTATTTCTTTTGCATGCTGGGAGATATAATCGTTGGTGGGTTTTAATTTTTTTTTAACCTAAATATTTCAGCTTTATTTTTTGCAAATTACTTATTGTTAGTGGGACTGTTCGACTATTCAACGTAATACCTATTGTTGACTGTCGTCCTACCTTGATTACTTACAGTATTTTGAATTAAAAGTTCTTTGATGATACAGATGCTTTCTGGTGATCACTTGATATCTAAAAACAGAACGTAACCCTAGAAATAGCACAGCAAATTAGAAACAAATTTTCAATAGAGGTTTATTAATATTATATTAAAAATAGTATATTCAAACTTATATAATATATAGATACCACCATAGACTATATGAAGTTGGAATATTTAACATTGAACGGTATGCTATGTTATTGTTCGACACATAATAGACAGGAACGAACCAGATAAGTGGCATCATTAGAACTTACACTTTGTTCCGTAGATAGTAAAGGTCAATTCGAATCGACAATCTATAATATTGATTTGGCTCGCAATTTAGGTAACCTTTGCAAAATCGAACCTAATGGCGCAAATGATATGTTTCAATATCGTTCCTTGACGTTATGGGAAGTGATTTTTTAAATCCCGAAAGAAAACTCCTCAAGCGTATTATGCATATCAGTCCGGGTATTATCTTACATTATACTTTTTGGTCTTTTAAATTGTTACTCCGAGCACATATACATTAACTATTCATTTCATTCTTTGCATAACGATATGACATTAAGGACTTTGGGTAATTTAATATGTACTATAGTTAAAACAAAATCAAAACCAATATCTCTTAAGCTTATTTTAAGGATAATAATTATTCCAAATCAAGGGTTATTTTATAATATCAGAGATTTGACTCGTCAATTTCAGATAAATAAGGCAATCGGTTTCAAATTACTCTAGATGAGTAATCTTACGACGTTTAGCAGAAAATAAAATTGCTTGTTATTTTTATCAGCCATTTGGAGGATTTATATCAGTCTTGTTATTTCACGTTTAAGAATACTATCAACGGTGTAATATATTATCCATTAGTTTTGCTTTAGGTATAAATGTTTGGAGCCTTAGTTACCAAAGCAGTTCCAACGAAACGGCACTTGAGCAAAAGAAAAGTGTATAAGTATAAAATTACTAATATTCTTTATTATCAGTTCAGATAATATTTTACTAAGAGATTGGTTACGATAGTACTGTGCTCTTGCTTTTGTAAGGGCTTTATCAATGAGGGGCAATAGGTAATCGGATTCTTCGCGTTCTTCATCACGCCAAATGTCATCTGTTGCTACATATGTATATTATCTATGATATACTCTATGTATACATATATACTATACACATACATATATAAATGTAATTACCTTTTTCGTTTATACGTACGTTATTTTCAACCTGGCCGATGTACGTTACTTAAACATCCCGCGAGCAAAAATTACCAGCAGGCTTCGATACTTTAATATTCTGGAGTAAACAGAAAGAGGCGACCGTAATCGAAATTGTTCAGGAGGACATCTGTTAAGTAAATTAATTATTCAGCTCGTGCACATCGATTATACTGTCATTGTAATTGCTTTTATTAATGCATGGAACAAGGCCATTAATAATGAGTAACCGGACAATTCGTTTTAATAATTCAACATTTGTAATGTTGGCACATTAAAAACGTGGTTTGAGCTGTTCGTTATTTAAATAAAACGTCAAATGGGGTGACAATCAAACAGAATTAGGCGAGACTGTCCGCGAGCTTCGAACGTGTAAACTGTGATGTAATTGGCCCTATTAGGCCCGTTGTCCGTGTTGGGGTGCGGCAGCCCTGTAATTATCGCGTCGCTATGACCATACGGTGACAGCGTATTAAGCTCCCGTGTAATCGTTTCGTAACATTACTTGTAGCGAGGCGTGACGGTTTCATAATCGTTTGGCTGAGGACGATCACGCTAATTGGTTAGTTTTGAAGGTTATTGGAGTTCCTCTAGAGTCTCTGGAGTCTGGCCAATGATCAAACATGTGTCACGGTAGAAATTTCGTGGTGCCTTAACCTAGAGACTCTTCTGAGGGGACATGTATCAATGACGCTTTCTCTCTCTTCTTTTAAGAAGTTGTAGAGGAAGAACGTTATTAGATGAGAGCACGGGAACTGATGATGTGAAATCAGTCGGACTCGAACTAAATTTCGCATCCAAACAGATCATTAAGCAGCCAATTATTTATCCAAGTCATTCAATAGTAACAGTCAGGTTCATAAAACATAAGTAAGTAATCTAAAGTGGAATCTACTTTAGGTACAAATCAATCGAATCACACCCATGTCCAATATTTGTAGTTATGTAATCAAATTACGCATCAGTACAATTCTGCAATAATCAACCGACAATATTTGAAACAAATGCAAACAGCATCTCTACGAACAAATTTGGAACCCAAATTTACGAAACTGTGCTTTACATTGTACAGAGTCACGGGGCAAAGGCCTGCCTCTGTACAGTCAACAGCAATTGACAAACACTATATTTCTGATAGCTAACGTTTTCACATATGCAAAATATTTTCAAATCAAACCTTTGTATTTGCATTTTTTCTATAATAGGATACTCATGTATGAGCTTCACATGATGAAAAGTGTATGAACCAAAAAAAACACTGTCATTAAAAAAATAACAAGTGAGTTCTAGACCATACGACTAAAGTAAAACTTCTTTAGCTGTACACACAATATAATATATACAAGATTATTCAAGAGAGAAAGAAAATGGGCGCATGCGCTGCTCTCTCTTGCTCCTACAGTGTAATACAGACAATAGGCCTGCTCTGTGTCTTAGATATACGAAACGTAACTCTCTTTCTTTCTTTCTATCTTCACTAACTTATATCTCCCCCTTAACTTTAATTCACCTCGCCTGTTCACAGTTTTCGTAACGCATTCACCAGTTCACTTCCCAAGTCAAGCGTGCGTAAAGCAGTTTTACTTCAAGAATCTTGCATAGCCCATCAGTTTCGCACATTGTTTCTTAAGACATATTATAAAAATAATAATCAGTTATTGTTATATACCACTTTGAAGGTCCCTCTAACTGCTTGTCAGGAAATAGGCAGTGTTGCGAATAGAATTTCGACTAAACAAACATTGCATGAACCATCACAGATGGTGTAGACCTGTCGCTTTCGAGCCTCGCTCTTGCGATGGTCTCGAGCGACAGGTCTTGGACGGCGGTCGCCTCCTTCTGTGAGACGGTCATGTCCCAGAAGGAGGCTAACGAGCGGGTCAGGGAGGGGAGCGCAGAGGCTCCCCCCCTCCGCAGGCGACGTATCGGGGTGCGCAGGAGGCGTTATGAACGCCTCCTCTTGCCGCCGTAATCCGAAGCAGGGCCAGGATGGGTACCTGGCCCCAGCATGCTCGGCGTCGCCGGGACTTCTCTGAGTGCCGGAGAAGTCCCCTTTGAGGATGAAGTCTGGTCTTTGCCGGGACCGGCCGGTCGTTGGGGTGTCCTGTTGCTGACAGATCCGGGGCACCCCGCTCATAACGGCTGATGGCATTCGCGGAAGGTATAGTGGGTAGGGGCTGCCCAGGCCGAGTCCCACACATCCCTCCGGGCCCACCCAGGGTACCGGAGGATGGTCTGTAAAAAGATTCCCCCGCGTGAACAAAAAAAAAAAAACCATCACAGATGAAATAGATAACAAGCGTGTATTAGTGCCTAATCCCGTATGTAGCATACTTGAACCGGTAACTAGGAACTTGATCGTGTAACGTTGTAATTTATTAGTTATCAACTTTAATTAACGTTCTATTATAATGAACTCTTCGTGCAACTTGCAAAGGTTCCGCCCCATTTTTGTATGAGGTTTTATAATTTGTAGTTTGAGAACTTGTTACTTAAGAAAAATTATTATAAACGTTTGAATTTATTTATAACTTATGATCATTGGTATACAGAGGGGTCCTATTAGTTCCCTGGTTTACCTGGTGGCCGATGACTTTAGCGGTGCGAAGATGATCAGCCTCTTCTCGCAGATGATTGATGATTTTAAATAGTATTAATAAAATTGGGAACTGATGTTTACAACGTGAAAAGCAGGTAATTAGAAGTATCCAACAAATTCGCTACTGTTCTGTCTCGGTAAGCTCAAAGCGTCTTACGGCTTTGTATAAAAATAATTATAAATTTGAGACGGTTTCTTTGACACTACTTAAAATTTACAAAAAAGTCTTAAAATGGAAAGTGAGCGACAGCTGGAAAATAAAGATGTGAAAGTAATAGATGTTGACGGTATATGTAATGTAGATGCAATAACTCCGCGGTGTTACAACTCTCACGCAGCTGACTGTACCGTCAGTAATGGAATTAAAGCACGCATGTTAATATTTACACAGCGGTGTTTTGACTATGATAATGAGATGCGGCGGAATGCAGCGCTCTGATATGCAGCTTTGTTGTAAGATTAGTTATGGGTTTTTGGGGATGAATTTAAAATTGCTTATTTCTTTTATATTATGCGTTAAAAGTTATTACTAATATTTAAATTTTTATTCCATTTCAAAAAAAAAAAAAATCGAGTTTTGTAAAGTCTAGTCAAATACGTTAATTATTTTGTCCATTTCATTGTCCTTACTCAATGTTTTTAAATTTCTACTACATTAACAGTGAATCATTTCTTTTATTTTTAATGAACAGCCTTTGCTCGATGTTTTCAAAACATTGGCTATTAGATTCGAATTCAATATTGGACTATTGTCATGAACCACTCCAGTATCTTCGTACAACTTTTAACTGGATTGGACAGGTTACGCAATGTCCAGTAAAAAAATATTTTTATTTTTTTTTAATGGTATTTAACTGATGTGAAGCGATAGACGTATACCACAAGAAAGCGGTGCTGACATGCTGAGTTTTAAATACAAAATCCTGCACGTCTCATTTGTAACTAAAAATCTAAAAACTTCAACAAACTTAGTATGCAGTATTGTTTGTGTTTTTTTGTAATTAAGCTTAATTCAAAATTTAAGACTTTGTTTATCGGAAGCTCCGTTTCAAAAGCAAGCACTTCATGATTTTATTGCACTGCACAGATTAGAAACAAATAACTTATTACAATTAAATAATTTATACAAAGTCCAAATAATTAAGTTTGTACAAAATCGCTCATATCCTGTTCCGAATCAGGCCCAGTTCTACATAGAGTCCATTTCAAAGGACTGTTGGCCTAAAATTGGCGGTCGGTGCCGTCCCAGCGTGAAAGGCGTCATTTAATTTACTCCTAATTACTGGACTCGGTCCGTTGTTCCGTGTTTCGGAGTTAATACAAACTCTGCTTGGAATTTGGAATCGTTCGATAGGTTTTCGCCGCTAACAATTTCGATTAACTAAAAAATATTTAAAGAGTACTATGTGATAATGTAAATAAATGAAAAAGTTCTGGCTCAGATCAGACGTCAAGGGTAGTTTTATGAAAGTTCAGTTAGATTCTGATTAATTATCTGTGTAATCTTAATTGTATTTCGGAATATTCCTACTATAATTAGTAAATACAAAAAGAGCGTTCGAGCGTAATATCTAAACGATAACGTTTTATTCGATTTGAAGTCTGTTTATGTTTTCGCTCCTAAATATACTTGTTATCAGTGCACCCACATTGAATGTATTTCATATTTCGATATATCTGATTATATAATAGGGATAGAGGAATTATATTGAAGAATAAATATTTTATAACCTCTGTACAAGCACTGCAATTGCTATCCGATTTTCCCCGAATTTATTAGACTTATCGTATGACAGGTGGTGAACACATTGCCATACACCATAAGTTTATAACAAAAGAATTCTAGTAGTAGAACAAGGAATCGCTAGATAGAGAAGTAGAGAAGAATTCCTCTCAGAAATTATGAAATTCGAGGTAGGCTTATTGTTAACACGAATAAATTTCTTAACCCTCATCTGGTACGTGAACATCTCTTTTTGGAAGCCACATTAATTGAAAAAAAACTCATTATGACGTCAACTCGCTTGCACGTAGACAATTTATTCATATTATTTACAACTAACAATTGTTTGTGAATTAATAATTAAGAAAAAGTGTAGGAATTTCAAGGTCTTATTATAATTGAACATCTCTGTATTAGCCTCCAACCAAGTTTCAGTTGCTGTAATGTCATTAATGCATTATTTAGTGGCAAGGGCTGACGTCTGCCGAAATAATAAAGGCATTTTTCAACACTTATTTTATATTAAACGCATTTTCTTTTAAGTTTACACTTTATTTAATTTAAAATAACGCTTTGAATTAAATTAATTATATGTATGTCCTCTATACCCTAGATGGGTAGATAAAATTGCTTTGGATTCCAAGAAGCGTATTTTGTCCCATATGTGACAAGGGGCCACATACTTGCCATAGACGACATACATTTGCCCAAGATTTTTTTTTGTATTTATCTACCCGTTAGGAGCAAGCTTGCTGGTATTGAAATTTGAACTCCGAACCGTTAATTCTATAGTCAAAAAAATTCTCACTACTTTGGTAAAGACGTACAGTAACATAAGGACTCTGATGAAAATATACTAATGAATTGAAAAATCCACATTCTTAAAAGAAGGCCAGCCGGCTACCATGTTTCGGATAACTCTTATTATTTCATCATATTTAATAAACCCCAATCATCCCAAAATAACAGCTATTCCTACCAATAGTACTACTTCTTTTTGATTAAGGTTTCTTAAAAATTATTTTCCCCAGCGTGTTATTAATTAAACCAAAAATACTAATTTTAATAGAGAAGATGACTGGAGGCTATCTTGCTTGCGATCCTTTGGATAATAAATTGAATCTTAAACCAAACGCACAACTATGATATCAGAATAATGTGAGCTCATTCTATATAGCAGTAAAAAGACCAGACGGTAGCACACATGACACAGAAACGTCAAACGACCAGCAACATCCTCGAAACGTCGGAAATTTAAACCGTGATAAAATCTGTATACATATAGTTCTAAATCAATTTCATTCGCGTAATTAATATAAGAAATATTTGTGAATACGATTGTGATTCGAGTCCCCCAAGGTCAAACTAATTCGGCCACCACATACACGGTTACATAAAAGATTTTTTTATAGCTTATAAATTTTATATCCTGTGATATATTTTACAACTTAAATAAATAGCCCGGTAACCTCGACGCTCACTTTTCAAGCGCGAGGGTATGAAATGTTAGGAAGAAATCCGTTGTACGAACCGAGGAAATGCAATCACAACAAGGAAACCGCATTACACTTTAATAAAAATGACGCTATCTAGCAACTTCTCCCTCCGACAAGGTGTTGGGGGTACAAATAATTTATTTCTTTCCACGAACACAGACAACGTAAGCCGCGAGAAAATAAGCAAAGTATCCACTCGAGAAGACCCGACGGTGTTCTAGAGATATAATACTGCAAAATCGAACCTTCAGCCTGCGTTCGGAACTCAAAAGTCAACCTTAGGGAAGCCGACGTGGGGTCGCTCCGACATCGCCGCTAGAATAGTTTTCTACAGGGGGTATAAATTTTGTGAGCAAGTAGCGACTGGGGCGCCGCGTATACTTTATTTAATTTCATAATAAATTGCAATAATTGCATTACCGCAGCATAAATACTCACCGGATTATGTCAACAGAGCATTGAAAAAGCAGATTATTAAGAGATTAGTTCATCGTCATTACTTAAAGGCAAACATCGTATGGAATTGTTCATATTTGCTTATTATCTATCTCTTTGCGTGTATTTATTTATATAGGTTTCTATACATATCTACATATATGTTATCTGTCTACTGTATATATTACAGTGAATATAACGTAGTATATAGATGTATGCAAGGTACATAGTATATCGTAACAGACGAATAAATCTGACTTAATGAGGGCAGGTTGATAATAATATACATAAGCGAAGTTGAAAAGGATGTGGGTATATCGATATTTACAAATAATGTTTAACTATTGACCCTCCTCTCTTACCCGGGCTTGGAACCGGCAGAGCAATAGATTTTCCTATTGCTCTGCGAGAGTTAAAAGAACAAATGGTGATTACATTGATTGATAAATGAGTACACCTGGCAATATATTTTTTCACCCACGGTTGACTAGTAGAGAATGCCACTATGGCCTTAGGCACGCCTTTATGAACCTTAGTGAAGGTGTTACAATACGTGTGAATACACAAGGAAGAATAAAACGGAAAGCACGGAGAATGAGTCAACTGTCATGACCTTAAAAATGACTGCCAACGTGTCTGTGTTCATGTTTTGGTGCATTGCCCCGTCGTAAACATGAAAATGCCGCGCCACCAGGAAATAGTCGTGATTTTATCAAACAATTTCGCCATGTTTGTCGAGTTAGGTAGCCTGTGATAATATCTACGCTGTTAATATCAGTCGTAAAGCAATCAAGGTGCGCTATTGAATTTATGTTTGTAACGCATACACTTTAATATATGAATAATTAGTTACGTTTTCATCATTACCTGAGCGTTACTTTTCTGTACAATACCTGACATAAGAAATATATATAAACACTTAAGAATTATTGATTGAACTAATAGTTAAATCAGTATAACGGTTTTTTGTAAACTTAATTTATATCGTTACGATCCGACAGTCACTTAAATTCCTGCCTGATGGCGTTTTTTTCGCGTATTATTTTCATAACACAAAATTACAACAAAACAGTACAAAAAGACCAGTTCTAGGTATCCCAGACGTTGCAGCGTCACTCAAAACTTTAACATCTATACGTGCTTACAGCACGGTGCAGAAAAACGGACCAACTGACAATCACACACATTGTCAAATCAAAGAGAAAAAAGAAATGTGCGAAAAATGGGAGTAAAATAAATATATTTCAATTTCGCATGTGTAAATTTCCTTTAAGTTTCCCCTAAAATCGTCTCGGCTAAATTGAATAGGGTTATCACACCCAATTAACATAAAACTTCCAGTCCAGAGTCTAGCTCCATAATTACGTCCATACATCTCTCACGGCGTAGACAAGTGGTAGACTAGTATTGTCTAACCCTCGAGAGGCTATTACGGTGCTGTATGCATCGCAGTACTTATAAAGATTCGATTAAGCCGGCGTCAGATTAGCCAGACCCCGATTACGAGTGTACATGGAAAAACAATTAAGGAAAATACTAAAACAATGACAGACTATAAAGTTCCTCTTTGTTTTCTGTATCTTAACGTTGGCTTGCGGTGGGCGGGCCGCTAAGACCTATGAGGGGTTGCTCGCGAGCGGAAATACGTGCGGCATTTTGAGGGTTGAACAATGTGAGTCGTTACTGGGATATTTATTGTTTTTTAGATAAACTCGAATGGTGATCGGTACAACGGTCCGCGATAAGAGAAACAAATAAAATTTTAAGTCGTGTTGTATATTTTATTACACATGTTATATTATATTACAAAAATATTTTAAGTCCTTAAGTTATAAGAGTATTGTTATCATTAAGTTTTCAACCGACTTCAAAAAAGGAAGAGGTTCTTAATTTGTATGTATGCTTTTGTAGTTTTATGTTTGTTGCCTGATAACTTTTGACTGGATAAACCGATTTTGATGATTCTTTTTTATATGAAAGCTAGTGCTTCCTATTCCTGAAGGGGATATTATGTTTATATAATTAATTTTATTTGTAAGTAGGTATGTATATTATATATGCATGCATTTATATTATTACAGTTTTCTTTTATTTATTATTTATTTCACATAGCTTGCACCCGCTACTTTTTCTCTACACAACCCCAAGGTAGACTGGCAGAGAATGCCATCTGGCATTAAGTCCGCCTATTTGTACCTTTCTTGTATTGTGTGCAAATAAAGAATAAATAAATAAATAATACGAAAATACAATTGTAGTGGATTAAATCAATTTAAAATTCGAAGTAAACACCGAAATGCCTTAGCTGACAACAGGAATCGGGAATCGGAGCGTAATAGGATTTCTTAATTGGGCCGTACTACAATCACATGCTATTTTGACTGCTGTTTCCAAAAAAGAAAAAAATAAAGTTTAACTCACTACCGCAGCGAGGGATATTCATACAAAATATATTGATATAATATATCGTAATGTTAAATCAGTACTGTGCCTAATACAGGGTATTAGGAAACCGCTTGCGAAAATGAAGACAGACGATAGAACAATGACACATTTGATGATGGGACGGAAAAAAATCGATCCTAATTAAAAAAAAAACATATTTACTTTATACTTTACTAAAAAAAACAGCAATGAAACACAAAGTCAAAAACAGCTGATGCTCAACAGGTCAACGAACGAGCACCGGAGCGTGGAGCTGATACCGCGCCATAAAATAATTCTAGCCGCTTCTTTGGCGCCGCCTAATACCCTGTATTGTAAAAATATATAGATGTTTTTATATCGTATAGTTTGTGTATATATAGGTAACCCAAAAAAGCTGCTACATAGATTATAAAATTTACACAACTAGTACATATTACCATCGCGGGGAGTAGGAGTGTAGGTAGATACATACGATATTTGATTATCGCATGAAATATATCGATTTAAATGTTGATACTAGATGATTTAATAATATCGGATTGAAGCGATATATCGCGTTCATTTGTCAATATGTTATGAGATATCGATATACATGGTGCATTCCTACCAGCAGCTAATGCACATTTGTTATCGAGTTATTCACGCTCCTCGTGACTGTACCGGGCTTGTCCTTTAATTCGACACGTGTGTTGCAACAGCTCCATACGCAGGTTGTTACTCTCAGCCCCGCTCTAACACCGACAAGTGTTGCGCAAACTGCGAGCGCAGGTATGATTGCTGAGAATAATGGTAGGACGAATCGATGCAATAATAGCTGATCAACGGCGTAATAACGACTGTAATACAGTCGTCAACAAAGATGCAACAATATTGTCTATTGGTTTTCTTAAACCAGTTCTATGTGGCCATCCGACTTTAAAAGGAGAAGGTGCATAATTCTGTTTTTTTTTTATTTTTACCGTATACCTTTTTGGGACAATGGGACTTTAAATATGGCTTGGCGTTGGCTTGAAATGGAAAATTTTGGTCCAAATCTGACAATTGGATTTATGAGAAAACCATATAATTCTTAAATGCATCAGTATGTGCGATACAAATGTACGAATAACTCAAAACCACTTAAAAAAATTATCAATTTTTTTTTAAATATTACGCTGACGTAACACGTTGAATTTAACTTTGCGATAGATCACGCTCCACTAAAATATGATCAAAAATCATATAACAGTAAGAAAACAAGTCAATAGAACGACGACGTAGAGTCCCTATATACGAGTATATACCCCAGTTGTGTTGTTCAGTGTACCTGCGATAGATTGCAAGACAAACATCTTCTATCATTATAAGTCTGCTCACATCATCTTCTTTTGTAATCACGTTTATATTTCTCAGGTAATATGTTTGTCAGAATATAAACCATTTAAAACTTTACGTAATACATCAGCTGGACATAGGTAATCACTTCATTCATAAACTTCTACAAATAAAGCTTTCCGAGCTATAATTTTCTATGACCTTATTGACAATCCAGCTACCAATTTATGATGTTTTCAAATTCCAAATATTATTCTTACACGTTAAAGAAAATATTTTGTTATTTTTTTGTTGCTTCGTATCTATTCAAACTACATTTTAACTTTCTTTAATTTTTCTGGGACTTCAATTATATATTAATAAACTAATAATTACATTAAATTATATGGTTATTGGTACGTAAGCGATCATGATTACGACGTGACCCGCCCAGTGTAAAACAATAATAATAGTTGCAATAATGCAACCCATTCAAATACTCTAATGCTCAGCAAAATCAGCTGTGCAATTAGCTTAGCAATCTAGTAAATTTAGTAAAATTGCCCAGATATATCAATACTTAAATATTATTAAAAATAGTTGAAACTTTTTAAACTTTTAACGAAAATATATAGTGTTCTATCAATACTGCTATCAATGGGATTTACCTAGGAAAATATAATGTGGGGTCGTCCGAACCGTCGCCGAATATCACAAGGCCTCTAGCGTCAATCGAATCCTGATCTGAATACTAATGGAGTCAGACACGTCTAGTCACACGGATATCTTTGACGCATGTTAGAAGTAATTTTAACTAGAACTTTCTATGTTTAAATTTATTTGTGATGTAAATGAACAAGTATATTTACGAGCAAAAAACCGTCTAAACCGTTAATGGCTTGGGATCCCTTTATGGTATTTACAAATTATCGTAGGAATATTACGAAATAGAATTAATCAGAACCTAACCAAATTTTCATCAAACTTCTCTTGTAGTACATCCTTTCCAATAAAAAATGAGTCATCGAAATCGGTTAACTTGAGTTTTAAATAAAGTATTATTATTAAGTATTATTCCTTTGCGCGCACTTATTTGATGCATATTTAAGATTTTCTCATGGATGCTATTGTCGAAAATGGAACAAATTAAATTGAGAACCTCCTCCATTTTTGAAGTCGGTGACAAAAATGTTACAGATTTTGTTATGTTAAAAATTTACATATTTCCTATTTTTTGTATATATTACAAATTATATTAGAATGTGTAGATCTAAAACACTGATTGCGTATTTGTCTAGTATGAGGCCGAGAATTAACCTATACTTGATGATATATATAGTCGGCGTGGTTAGCCCTTGCACATTCCTTTTAGTTGGGTCTTCTGTTGCTTAGCAGAAGAGAACATAAGAGTTAAAAATGGTGCAATTAGGACCCAAATTTATTGACTAACCAGAAGTATAATTTTGTATCTCGCACAAACGCAGTATGACATAGGATTTAAATTTCAAAATTCTGAAAAGTATAAGTCGTCATAACGTAATTGTTGTGTCTGTGGAGTCAATACCGCTGATTTATGCATTTTGTACCATTATAGGGGTGGGCCCATCACATTAAGGATTTAAATGCTGGGTCAAATGCAGGTATTAGTTCTATTTATCCTGATGGATGAAAAATACGACAACTATTTTTTTTTAAATAAACTGAGAGGAAAAAATACGCTAAAATATTTGTATATAATTATATTAAAATATCCAATCATATCCAGTAACACGCGAATCGGTGTTAATAAAGAATAATTTATTTCAAAGATCGTATGACCCGACCATTGTTTTTGTAATTCAATAATCGATTAATCCGAGTAATCTCAACTCCGTGCGTGTCCGCCGTTAATTTCAAAGTCTAACTTTTATTTCCCCGTGTGGGATGTTAATACGAGTGGAATTTCAATTAGAATGAACTGCAGACGAAAGTGAAGACGTTGTCATCAAATATTTAAGAATTTATTTCCTACTTATGAAACACACATACCTTAAGTTTCAAAACTTACAGTAGAATCTTATAAGGAGACACGCTGAAAAGCTCATAAATTTTCCTTCTACTAATAAACCTCAATGATCTTCACTATCAATTAACAATAGACCTACCAGTGAGGTCATTTCCTTATCTAATCAAACGGACAGAGCGACTCAAGACATTCCCTTCTCAAATATAAAGTAACACGGTATTTTGGTACCTTAAGGGCTTTGTAATTACGATAGGGAGAGGAATCCTAAACCAACAAACGGGTTCCGTTAAATCTTTACCTGCTCATCACTGATCGATATATTATGTTCATTCGCAGGAAGAAATTTGTTACAAGTATATTTGATTATGACATTAAATATTGGCATAACACGTGTTGAAGTTTATTTTAATATATCGGGGTTAGAGTTGGTAACTTATGATAGTAAGCACAGTTAGAGGTCTTCATTTAGATGCATGACAAGTGTAGGTAGGAAAATAAGAATAGAATAAATATAGAATAAAAATAGAAGTTATTGAGTGCGTAGAACCTGTTTGTATTTACGAATTACGAAATAGAATTAATCAGAATATAACTAAACTCTCATCTAAATACCCTTGAAGTACATATATCCTTTCCAATAAATAATAAATAATCGGAATCGGTTGGCTTGATATTGAGTTATTCGCCTATTTGTCGAGCACATACTTATTGAAAATTTAAAGACTTATATAGTTTTCTCATGGATGCCAATGTGAGATTTGGACCAAATTTGAACCACGCGAGAAGCAATAACTTACAAATAAAAAAAGTAAAATTAAAAAAAAAGATCATCCAGTCGAAAGTTCTAAAACTTCTCCTATTTTGAAGTCGGTTGAAAATAAATTGCCTGTTTCATCCAGTTATTTTAAAGAATTATGCACATGCATAGGTCGATCCTCTATAAGCAATTACATTTAAGAAAATTGTCGTCTTAGAGTCTCATGTTATACTGGGCTTATAGTTATCATATCGCTCGAGGTAAAAAAACTTTAATATGTTAGCCTGTTTCTTTTCTGTTATTGATTGTAATTCATTCACCTCTTAATACATAGAGTAATCATTTTCCAGATGCTAACTTAGGAGGAGACTGTAAGTGTAATCTCCTGAGCGTATAATTTTGACAAACGTCACAATAGAATCTCAGTATGCACACCACATTCAATTATTATTTCAGACGAGTACACTTCCAAGTATACTGACGCACAGTTGACGAAATTAAGATGGTACCATTCAATGCAAATTCTGTACGTAGGATGACACATCGAGAGAGCGTCTCGCATTCGATATCTATTCCCAAGTATCGATATTTACAAGACAACTGAATGAGATGGTAATCGATTTTAACTCGCGCGCACAGTCCGATAGTAATATCAGTGAGACTTTTTCTTATTTATTTATTTCAAGTCGTCTGACGTTATCTGTGTTCATTCTATTTTGCTTTTGGTTTATAAAAAGCACGAAATATTCGACCTTACTAGTATGTTTATTAGTTCGGTAATCGAATAAAGTCTATGTAGTATTATATTATTAATCTATCATTGTTTTAAGTTTCTTTTGTATAAGACAAAAGTGTTTTCTTGTGGCCATTTGTAAGATTCATAATATCATAAAGATTGTTTTATAGTAAAATATAAAACTGTGAAGTAGTCAAAAATAAAACAGTATATATCATTTGAGCCTACCTCTCATTTCGTGTCAATGAAATGAGATGACAACAATATCTTTACAGGTCATGGACATCTACAACTTTATAGGAGCTGTAACAGCAGTGGTGCTGTGTGGTCTTGCATACCTTTGAGGAGTAGGCTGGTTTCTTGTTGTCTGGCTGTTACACATTGAAGTGTGCCGTCTTTAGTAGAGTAGGCGGAAGCCTGACATCCCTTAAAACCTCACGGTATATAAAAATGATGTCAAAGTTCCTTCGGGTGATATAGAAGCAACACAATTCACAAAAAAAATTGCTTATTTTAATAAATATTTTCTTGATTTTTTTTTACATTTTGCTGATTGGTTTTTATTTAAGTACATAATATGGATAATGTTACCAAAACTTTAAATTGTAATGCTGAGTAGGTATTCGTTAAAGAGCCACCTGAGAGAGACAGTTGAACTACGTGGTTAATAGTAATGCTTCCGAGCGCCGTGTATGCGAGTACAGCATTTCCGTTATATATTTTTCTTACGGTTTTAGTCACAATTTTTTTTCAGTTCGGTCGCGCAGCAAAAACCCTATCTCATCCAAGCCTGTCATAAGGAACTCGGTTCCAAAAAGTTGGATGAATAATTTCTAAATATAAACCTGTAATGGCGTCACAAAGCTTTTTCGATTATGAAAAGTGTGTCAAAGTACGTGCGAGACTAAACAAGACATTACAAGCTGTCACGCGTGATCAATGAGCTTATTACTGTAAACAATCCAAGCATTAACCGGGACCCAAATAGAATGCAAGACCAACACACTAACTCCTTTAGCTTTAAGGGTCATTATCGCTGGCGAAGTTCAGCGTCACGGGGTAAGTATTGAAGACAAAATGAACTATGAAGTTGTTACAATGCGAGAGCATGCCGAGATCTGTAACAGAATGCATTGAGATAACACACAATGTGCGTTTACGTGGGACGAACGGACAATCGGATAATGGCTTTTTTGTTTGCGCGCCACGGTCACTGTACGAAGTAAGACAATTTGGAACTGGACGAAGTAATTGAGTGTAATTTGCTTATAAATGAAGAGTTAATGGTAAAAAAATAAAAATAGGTACTCATCAGATTATACCAGGTTCGATGCCGGATGGAATGGATGGAAATGGAAAATACATAATATAATTACATACCGCTGGTATTCTGTAAGGTCGTAAAATTTTCTTGTTAATACAATTTTTTTTATTTTTCTGTTCGTAAATAGGCAGAGAAGTATATACTACTACCACGACAGCACTTTGCATCATAGAAGTCATTTGATATATTTGTGCCTGGTGTATGGACATATGCGCGCTCCTACTCAAATGCACGATGTAAAACAATATCGATTGCTACATCTATTTTTTTAATTATTTATTATTTTATTTCACTAATATTACTAACATTTTTCCTAACCATCTCAACTAAGTTCAAGCTTGTGTTAGGAGATGGTTCACGTCAATAGTGGTATGCTGGATTAAGCTATTGACGATTTATTTTGGTTGGTTTTTGTAGGTGGTTTCGTTAACGTCTTTTTAATTTTTCACTATTTTATTTGTGGCGTGTATTTAATAATATAATATATTAATGTACATAACCTTGGTCTATCGGTCCCATTTAAGGTTACTCAAGTAAAATAGCCCTTAAATTAGTTCTGAAACAATTGGTTATCATCAATCCAAATCATATGAAAAAGGTACAAATATCTACCGGTCTTAGCAATTTTTTAAATATCTGGTCATTATCAAAAAGTCTTATTCTTCAAGAAGCATGCGACTAGTTATCGGACGCATCGCGTGGGGCATTAAGGTGTCCGGTGTCGAACATTTAAATTGTTTTTGTCTGTTTGCGTGTCCGAGTGTTTGTTTGGTGGAGCGTGCCGTACGTCTGAGAGCGCGTAAGACACAATGCAACAATTTATTTGTTGTGTTGTTACGTGAATCTATATTTATTGTATCTCGTTCAAAACGACCTAACCATTGCAACCTTAACAATAATTTTTGGTGACGAAATTAGTCATATGTTTTCAACTGATCTCAAGGAGGAGGTTCCCAATTCATGTGCAAGTTTTGGTGAAATAGGGTCACGCGGGAAGCACAAGTTTAAAAAAAATCATCAAAATCGGTTTATCCAGTCGAAAATTATTAGATTATAAATAGAAAAATAATATACATACAAGCAAATTGAGAACCTGTTCGTTTTTTGAAGTCGGTTGAAAAGATATGACAAACATTTCTGAGGTTAATTTTGGCGTGCGTTAAGACTAACAAACTGTGAATTATATATTATTTTTAATTATTTATTATTTTATTTCACTAATATTACTAACATTTTTCCTAACCATCTCAACTAAGTTCAAGCTTGTGTTAGGAGATGGTTCACGTCAATAGTGGTATGCTGGATTAAGCTATTGACGATTTATTTTGGTTGGTTTTTGTAGGTGGTTTCGTTAACGTCTTTTTAATTTTTCACTATTTTATTTGTGGCGTGTATTTAATAATATAATATATTAATGTACATAACCTTGGTCTATCGGTCCCATTTAAGGTAGTCATTTATCAAGTAAAATAGCCCTTAAATTAGTTCTGAAAGAATTGGTTATCATCAATCCAAATCATATGAAAAAGGTACAAATATCTACTGGTCTTAGCAATTTTTGAAATATCTGGTCATTATCAAAAAGTCTTATTCTTCAAGAAGCATGCGACTAGTTATCGGACGCATCGCGTGGGGCATTAAGGTGTCCGGTGTCGAACATTTAAATTGTTTTTGTCTGTTTGCGTGTCCGAGTGTTTGTTTGGTGGAGCGTGCCGTACGTCTGAGAGCGCGTAAGACACAATGCAACAATTTATTTGTTGTGTTGTTACGTGAATCTATATTTATTGTATCTCGTTCAAAACGACCTAACCATTGCAACCTTAACAATAATTTTTGGTGACGAAATTAGTCATATGTTTTCAACTGATCTCAAGGAGGAGGTTCCCAATTCATGTGTAAGTTTTTTATGTGAAATTGGGTGGGTTTGGTGAAATGGGGTCACGCGGGAAACACAAGTTTAAAAAAAAATCATCAAAATCGGTTTATCCAATCGAAAATTATTAGATTATAAATAGAAAAATAATATACAAGCAAATTGAGAACCTGTTCGTTTTTTGAAGTCGGTTGAAAAGATATGACAAACATTTCTGAGGTTCATTTTGGCGTGCGTTAAGACTAACAAACTGTGAATTATATATTATTTTTAATTATTTTAATCTCCTTGTTCTCCGTCGTTCTTGGAATATTAAGCGATATAAGAATGTGTTGTTAATTTATTACGAACGCGGTTTGTATCTCCGGCGAGGGTTCAAATGTTATCAGCCGCGAACGTACGTTGATCGCTAATAGTTATTTCTAGCGCTAAATCACAACGTGATTCAGTTCGAACAATAGACGATTTCGAACACGCTCCGCTATTGTCTTTATGTTTTGAATTTGTGAACAGTTTGTTCGTAGTAAAGTGATCGCCGGAGAACGGCCATGCAAGCTTTGACGCTTTATTAAAACACTACGGAACTATTGTTACTAACATTTATGCCTTGCTTTTTTAAGCTTCTTAAATACTGTATGGAAAATTAATGTTTTATTTAAAAATCAGTATAGCTTGATGTTGTATTGAGATTGAAGTGTGTAATGCAACTCGATTCGGCGATACCTATATCATCACTGCTCGAATCAAGGTACTTTTGTGGGTATCCTTGCGCTATACTATTCTGCTGAGTGCTGTAAAATGTACGGCCGTTTCTCCAGCCAACTTACAAAAAACCTTCATACAAAAACCTTATTGGATAGATCCTTATTCTGAGTTCGTGATTCTGAGTGACAGCAAAATTGTGTATGTATTTATCATATAACGATTAAATATACAAAAGATTCAATACATAAAAATCATAAGAGAGAATAGAATAGACATAAGAAGATTACGGTTTTTGGCAGCATGTCAACTGAATTGTAGTTGATCGGTTATCGAAGAGAAAATTCGGTGACAACAGAAAGCTTGGGGATATCATCAGCATCTTCAGCAGTCCTCGCGCACATAAAGGTCTTAATACTTTTTAAGCACGTTATTGCTCGCGATCGAACCTGAAGTTGAGTAATAACTGAAGTTAAAAAATGCTGTCCTGAATGGTAAGGCGCACTAGCTCAGTCTTTCCGAAATAGACCAAGGACGATACATAGCAAACGTATTCGTGTATGATTCATGGAGGCGTATCATCACTTAGGACTGTACTGGCAATGTGTTTAAAACAATGGTATTATTCACAAAGTACAGTCATGAGCAACATAATTAAATGCTTAACAAGCACACGCAGCGACACACGCGACGCAATCTGATTGTAAACAATTATTATGAGCTCCATTTATAAAAGGGATTGAGGGGCACAAGAATCCGGGGGCCGGCGGGTAAGAAGCGTAGCTAAATCTACGTAATAAAAAATCATATGATTAACGATAATATTGTCAGGAGAAGGACATTTTTACAATAAATTTCAATGTTACGATCCTATGGATCCTATAAAAACAATCTGATTTCAAGACAGATTACGTTAAAAAAATTCTCAGCAAAAATTGAAAGCGTTGTAAATAAGGCTGGGTTTAAGAATACGTAAGAACTTATATTATTTCTATCATTTAATTTTAAGAGCTTAATAAATATGAAAAAGTATTTCTTATAATATATCAGGAACAAGATGTTTATATAATCCTAATATTGTTATACTTTTGTGATAAATAAACTTTTGTGGCGTTCAGTCAGCACAAAGTGGTAGATGTAATGTGGGGTGAACGCAATGCAAAATTTTGCGCTCTCAGTTCGCGTACCGTTACAGAATCTATTGATTTATTCATTAACTTGCCCCAACTTAGTTCTAAATTGTCGGTTTATGGTGAACGATGACGTTATATATTGCGTTGGAATCACGGCGATGGAGATAGTTTTATATGTGACGCCGAAGTTTGGATATTATGTCGGGATGTGTTCTCAATCGAAAATGAAGTATGAAGGGGTGTGGCTTGGCTGGGAATCGATGGGGATGCTATTTGGAAAAATAAACTACGGTGGAGATTTGATTTGTAATTTGATAATTGATGATGTAATTCGATGGTTTAGCCGTTAATATTCTACCCTCGTCTCCCTTATCTACCTTCTTATTTATCCCATTTAAAAGCCGACAACACATTTGCAATGTCTCCGATGATACTCAATCTTTTGTCATGCCCCAAGACGCGAGTCTTATTCTTACGGCATGTTAATTTAATTTATAAATATTACCTTACACTCCATATAGTATGAATAATTTCGGCATTTTCCATTTGTCGCGCACATAGTTAATAAAAATTAGAGACTTATATGGTTTTCTCATGGATGCTATTATCAGAATTAGACCAAATTGAAATGGGACCACATGGAAATCACTTTCAAATGAAAAAAGAATTATCAAAATCGGTTCACTCAGTCTAAAGTTATAAGGTAACAAACATAAAAAATATACACGAATTCAGAACCTCCTTTTTTGAAGTCGGTTGAAAAATAAAAATTTTTTTATGATTCTCATTTCAGGTTCTAGATACTCTGATCGCTGTTTCCTTTATAGAGAGCATTACGACATAGTCTTAGCCCGACACACGGGCCTCCATGCGGGTTGGCAGAAGTTTTTGTGTGCATAGACGGAGAACAAACCAAAAACGTAGAACCAGCGAAATATAAAGAAAATAATCTTAAATTATGTAGCCTTTCATTAGCCTATAAAAGAAAATACACAGACATAATACATAAAGTTTGAACAATAAAATCTTTAATTCAACGGCCAAATAGTTCTCAAAAGTTACAATAAAATGGACAATGCTTAATAACTTACTTTGAAACAGCAGGGTAACTTTAGAATGAAACAAACAATAGAAAGTAACTACAGAGAGCTTATTGTTTTTGTTTTTAGATATGCTCTTATTAAATTGAAGGGAATCAACAGCAACAACCCTTAAGATTAGAGGGGAAAGGTTTTATTAGGGACGAGTAACGAGTGGAGATAAGGAGGAATTATTCCCCTCAGAGGTGTGGTCCAAGTTATCGCCGCTAGCTGTATAATATGTTAACTATAGTGGTGGTTCGGCCCTTTCGGGCGCCCTCGGATCGGAAAGCTTACGCGTAACATAGTGCCACCTTCGAAGCCGAGGTTACCGAGCCCTCACCGAGGGGACGCTTATGTCAAGCTACTAGCAATAGAGGTTCAGGCTAAGCGATCTAAGAGCTACGCCACCTCTCAATCCGGTAAAGCAATCAAGGCCAACTTCTCTGGCCAATCTGTGTAGTTCTTCAAAAAAAACGATTTAATATTTTAATGTTAGGTGACAAGTGTTTGCGTTCTTCCAGGCATAATATTCGTTTTGCCATAACCGGATTTAGGCTTCATGAATAGTATCATAATTTTGATATTCATAAATTGTTAGGGGTTTTGTAACTTTTTCAAATTACTTCGAGCCCTTCAGCTCCAAACTTCAATTAAAGAGAGTGAAAGAGATTCCATAGTATATATAGTCCATAGTATTGTCCATGTTTCGCATTTTTTTTTGTCAATTACGTACTGCTAACGCCGTCTCTAGTCACCGTAACTGGTTAGAAACGGCGGGTACTGTAAGCTACTTAAGGCGGCCGCTTGTAAAACCATTTAAGCGAATTGTCAATAATGGTTCAAACATCTATTCAACTTTCAAAATCTATTATTACAAAATCACTTATTTTCTCTAAAAAAAAACAAGTCTTTTTAGAGTAGAAAATATCAAAATTTAATCAAAATACTATATTTTTTATTTATTATTACTAGTATTATTTACTTATTACTTTAATAGATTTAATTTATTATTGCAATCGCTGGCTCTGTTCCGCTTGGACCGCATTGTGCAGGGGGCTAACCTACCACTGTTAACTTCACTGTAATCTTCAGTTCAATCTTGACTTAAATGAACACCTAGACAGCGCCGCCCCCTGTATCGATTGTTAGATAGCATTAAGCCACTGGTTTCGCTAATGAATTGATTTGACACCCCGTTTTCACCAATTAACGAGGAGCGGACGCATCTCTAACAATGAACCACTTCTTTGTTCGGGAACAAAGCTTCTCGTGTAATTATTTATTAATTATTAAAATTATTTGTAAACTAAAAAGTCCACAAAGTAAACAAAAATCATCATTCACATATTAAACTAGTACAAGTAATAAACGAGTTTATTGGATTTTGTGACAAGTAATTAGGGTGCGAAAATTAGTAAAAGTGTCCCTAGCAGCTATGGAAGAAAAATCTACGCGGTATAAGTGTGAATTTCTATTTGCTTAATGTTATTTAAGGATAGAAATTTTAGGACAGTTGGTATTATTAAACCTCTTTATAATTTGAAAATAAAAACATTAACACTGGCACCCGGAATAGCCGGAACAGATAATGGATTGTCTCTGCCTGGCGCTTTTCATATCCCTACATCATCCTTGACACTTTCATCCGACTTCAAAGAAGGAGTAGGTGTTCTCAATTCCTCAGTATGTTTTATAACTTTGGGCTGGACTTTGATGATTCTTTTTTTATTTGAAAGCTAGTGCTTCCGATATGGACCTATTGTTTTGACAATGGCATTCATGAGAGAACCATATAAGTCTTAAATTTGCATTAAGTATGTGCGCGACAAATGAACGAATAACTCAATGTCACGCCAACCAATTTCGATGATATTTTTTTTATTGGAAAGGAGAGTGAGAGTCTTAGGTAAGGTTCTGATTAATTCTATTTAGTAATATTCCAACCATAGTTCGAAAATACAAAGAAGGCGTTCGCGCGTGATGTTTAACATTTGATTTGATTTAAAGTCGGGTTTTTGTTTTTACTCGTAAATATACTTGTTATCGAAATGTTTGTTGACATAACGGGTTTTTTACTATTGTTAAAGCATGAAAACAAAGGACGTATGTAGTTTTAAATGTATTATTACTTTACTAATACCTTACGGAAAAAAGAAAATAACTTGCTTATTTATATAATGTCGGGTTCCGGCGAGTTGATTTCTCTACTTGGTCGTAAATCTAGGCGTGTCCGACCAATGTCTTTAAAGATTTATTTGTTTCTGGATTAGGTAAAGGCGTCCCCTCGATTACACTTTCAAATCACGTGGTCTAAGGATATAAAAATGATAAGATGGTATTACAGGAAGAGGTAAGGCTTTTAGTGCTATTTCAATGAGAACAAAATAAAGGATACGCTCACGAAATGTGACGGGGACATGCGACAGGAATCTAGTGGGCTCGTTCAGTATAGTTACATTGTGATTTGGTACATAAAGTAAATGTTATGAGGGTGAAAAAAGTTCGATTACTTAGCCTGATAGTAAAAATAGGTTTACTACACCTACTGGATTAACGCCTATAGTTCATTAGCCTTTGAGTTGAGTTACTACGAATAGAGGTTCAGGCTAAGCGACCTAATAGCTATGCTACCATTCAATCCGGTGAAGCAGTAAAATTCAGCTTATTTGCCTAATCTGTATAATAATATATTCCCAAGGTAAGAAGACTGTTTTTGAATCTGTCGCTTTGTTTGTACTAACATTTTTGCGGTATTATAACCTCGACAGATTACCAGTACTCCGCATACGAAAACCACACAATTATATATCTTTATAATCTTACTTACTACATGCACATCAATATACAGTAAATGTACCAAAATATTTTTTTTTACAATTTTTGTATGTCTGTTTGTTTCGGCAAATTTTTGGATAGCTGATGTAGTAATGAGTAACTTAAGCTACTTTCATTTTAGAAAAAAAAATAGCTTTACCGTAGTCGTCGGCGTAAAAAAAGCGGTCAAGCTACGAAGCGTTTAAAACTTAAATTTGCCTAAGTTTTACTTGAACCTAATAAAAAATTCGTGCAGAATTTCTACTAGGCGAAAACTTAACGCCACCAGTTTTCAGTCTTAGATAGTTTTTAAACCGCTACACTACCCAGGGCTAGGGTAGTTGGCAGTAAAACTGTGGGTGGTCGTAAAATAAAAGTGTTTACTCGCAACGGAGATAACTGGGAGCAAAGTTTGCTGATAAGTTTTTATTTCCTTTGGGGAAGCGAGGCCAGGTATAGGACGCGACAATTGTGTGCGTCATCATTTTTACAGATTTGTTATCCGCACACAATAGAGGCACGGAACTTTGGTTTTAAACAAAAAAGTTTAATTGCAATCGTTTTAAATTTTATTACAGCCGTTAAGATAACGCTACTTAATGGATTGTCTTGGAAGGATCATAGCAAAGGAAACACTATAAGAATAAGAGGAATTATATGAAACATGTCTCTGTACAAGTCACCCGCAAGTTGTGCTTAATAAGTAACATTTAACAGCTGTTTGAACTTGTCATGAGTTTATTTATTTATTTACCTCTTGAACCCATTACGGTCGTTAACGATAACGGAAGTGAAAAAAACTCGATCTCCGATTTAAAAAAAAGTTGTTTTAAATTTGACATGTTTGCTTTAACAAGCCTGTCGCCTGCAACGTCCAAATAAAGCGGGGTGAACGACGGGCCATTTATCTCCTTCATTAAGTCGATGGGATGCTGAGAATGCCGGATGATACCTGCCTGTGGGAATGAATCATTTTTAGTGCCCGCACGCGGTACGTTGCTTCAAGCAACGGGACCCCACAATGGCCAATAAACACGCAATAAAATATGAAAGGCTGCACTAAAAGCGACATTATTATTCGCTAAATGTCCACCTTTTGTTAAATGGAGCCGTCAAATATAGGCTGGCCCTAGAGAGATAAAAACTGTTTCACAACGTGTCACTCGCGCATTAATTGATTGCGTCTTCTAATTATCACACGTTTGTTTTCTTACTTTTTGTCTTATAACCGGTAACAAGTTTTTGGTTTCTTACAAAAAAAATACGTGACTAAAATTAGTGCTATGCAGAGCGTTGGGCTCACACCCACGCGTTTCCAGCAAGTCATCAAACAGTATACGCAGCATAATTACTACTAAGAGGCTCAATTAGTATTACCTAAGGGAAGGCTAACGAGTCATGTTTCAAGTAATTACTACAGAGGCGGATGGCCTCATCCCCCGTTGGTAATCTTTGTGCTCCAGCTGGTATAATAGTATAATCGCAACTCCCAAAAAATTTCACTCCCGAATTAATCTCAATATCGTAACTGGCCAACCGTTATTAGTACCTTCTACGGTTGCCAAGGTGTTCCACCCCTCAATAAATCTTGTCTAATTTGTGTGTAATTACAGGACCGTACAGTTCTCGTTGTAACAAGGAGTGCGTATCAGCGGGGAGCCAGTGGCACGTGCTTACGCGTGCCTTCTCCTGGAATGCTGTTCGAAAATGTCTTAAAACACATCTCCCTCTTTACAGAAATAACGACATTAGAATGTAAACGTTAAGGTGCACATTCGACTGCGGAAGCAGTTTAAATGACGTTTAAAGGAACGAAATTTGATAATTTCGCAACTTTAACTATTATTTCGAAAGCAAAGAGAATATATTTCGACGACACTTAAAAGCTTTCATCAATTGCCACTGAAGATTTGGTGTTTGAAATAACGTGTTGAAAAGTTGCAGTTGAAATTGGAACGGCGAATGTGTTCGTTGACCCCTCGGATGGTGATTTTAATAAAGACGTACGGAGGGTGCACTATTTCAAGACGAATTAACGATGCGTTATTGTTGTCTAAGCCCTTATGCTCGCACCATGATGACACTTAAAATTTAATTAAGAAAACTCGCTTCGCAAGACTGCTTATTTTGTGAAGGACATAATAAATTTTATAGCAATTAATCCTTTATATATAACATCTAATTTAATTTTTATAATATAACATTTGAATTTAATAACTTAACAAAGAGAGTTAAAACATAATCCAGTAATTGAAGGATAATGTTTGGCTTATTCTGCTCCCAATAGAAAATGTTGGAATTTGTATTTTTACCTAATATAAGATCTCATATTGTTCAACCCTTGGGATAAACAACGATAGCAATTTTGATCTAATTTTCATTATGCTTATTAAGTTCAAAATAACTGGGAATGGACCGCCAAAGGACGAATATAAACAAGTGACTTTTTGGGACATAAATTTAAATATGCCGTTAAATAGTGAGGCTGAAAGCTTCAAACATTTTTTTTATTTACTAAATAACCCACGCTTTTTTAGTAAATTATTAGTATTCTTGAGCCTTGCGTGACTCTAAATACGTTTTTAGGAATTATCCATTAAGAGGAAAATGGATGGATTTGGAAAACAGCAAGATAACTAGATCTAGTACCGACATTTAGCAGATCTTAATTAAAAGAATAATTGATCATAATGTATATAACAGAAGACCGATTAGACCGAAAACATTGCTATTGGAGGCCTCTGACTGGCAGGCGCGGTGTAGGAGGTCCACCCGAACGTTGGTCTGACCTTATAAACGTCGCAGGAAGAAGCTAGATGCAAGCCGCTTACAACCACTTGTTTTGGGAATCATTGGGAGAGGCCATCATCCAGTAGCGGATGTTTTACAGCTACATGATGATGATGATGATAGATTGGCAAATGGGCAACGAAGAAAGTAAATTATGCTAAAGCGAGTGGCAGAGTCCGGTTCACTGCTTACACAATTAGGCCGTCCAGCATGTCAACGTATAAATCCAGAGTACTATTGTAATTTGTATTGAACAAATAAATCTACGTCATTTTGTGTACACACATACATTTATCGCAAAGCTGTGCGCTGGTTTCCAATTTTTCAAATCCATTCGAATCCGCCTCTTAAGCTACTTAATTTAATGTCCAATATCCTGTGTATTATTGTTCCATACACTGTTGCAACCCCCAAAAAAGTCGTTTGGAGTGTCGATGCGAGCCTGTATACCATTTACGAGCTTGATTGAAATTTCGCAATCAACAGGGGAGAGTTGTGTCGAAATTATTCGTGTATATTTTTTGCCCTCAAACTTAGTGAGGTTATTTCATTATAATGACCCCACGGAATAGAAAATTTACGGGGGATTTGAGATTGTAATCGCGGGTCGCTTGGCTGTTCAAAGTGATTATTCTACAGATAAGACCCGGAGCGAACGGCGTCCCACGCGCCCGATACGTGTCGGTGTGTTACAGCAGAGCGCTGGCGGCCGCTGCTGTAAATGTCTGTTGTTATCTCTTGCCGGTCGTATTAGCCTGTTCTAACGATAACATAACATTCGTTAAGCATCCAATTGAATTGTCTAACAATCCAAATAGTTTTATAATTGTAATGATCACGTATAGAGGTCTCTAGGTCAGTTAAATAGGCTGACTAAATAGTTATGATTAAAGTTAAACTAAATGTGCTTTACGTTTACACAAGCAGCAAAAAGTACAGCAAAGGTGTTGGACAATATATATTATATCTGATCAATCACAAGTCTCCTAGAAGAAGATATTGATAGAATAGAAATCCCAACATTATTACTATTACCTCCGCTAACACCGGCAAACCAGGTAGGTTGGTAACAATGTTGGTTGCCACCCATAAGTGTAAGCAATAAAGAAGATTTAGTTACTATTCTTACTATTTAATAGAAAAATGGTAGACGTCTAGTAGCAGAGGAGAAGAGAAGAAGAATAGATAGACATTCAGCCACCATATCCATCGAAAGACCGAATATAATAATCAATGAGCTCTTATCAATTTACAACCAACTGTTAAAATGAGATTATCATTTCGGATTCAATTCGGAAGTTAGAAGTGGATCATCTAACCGCTTACCAATCTTGTTTTAATCTGCTAATCTGCATTAAGCAAATGATTCGTATTAAATAACTTAACCAGCCTTTTACAATATGCAAAGCCATCATGCAAGTGGAAGTGCCTCTGCTGCATTCTAATGCACATGAATTTGAAATTATAAATAAGTATTTAAATATTACGTGACAATCACAAGACGTACGTATAAACGTAGACTAATAGAAATAAAAAGATTTTTCTTATTCTCTTTTTTGTGGTTAGCCAGAAAAGCAGTTTCACCGGAATTTCCATTTGTACCTTAGCTTAGTCCGTTACTTTCGTAGCGTCAGAATTCCGACCTGAAGGCGAACCACGACGCGGTCGGTAGCTTTTATCGGAAGACTATCAGACATTTGCTTAGCTTACTGTCTCTGTGTCGGGCTCTCTCGGATCATATCCCTGTTCGTAACGACAAGTTTTTTTTTAATTTGATTTAAGAAATTGAACGACTCATCTGTGTCGCCTTACTCTACTTTTGTTGAACTCTACTACTCTCTACTCAAGTGTAGTTTCTAATAAACAAAATAATTTATTGCCATGCTTTGCTTTGTCATACTCAACTTTTAATTACATTATACGTTTTCGGATATGATTATTTCGCTCTGCTCGGGTACGAGGTTTTCGCAATGCTACTGCGCGGTACAATGAAATGTCTTCGGTATATTCTTTGTTAACAACGTATATGACTAGTATAATTGATGATTAATCATGACACTTTAAAGTCACGATTAACATTTTTAATTGAGCCGACACTGGAGGAACAGAGAGGAACTAACCTGGAATATAACTTTGTTACAGTTGCTAGTTTTACCTGTTGCAGTTTATAATTTATTATTTTTTTTTATGCGTGTAAACTGGCGCTTGACCATGATCCCACCTGGTGTTAAGTGGTGATATAGTCGAAAGATAGTACGCGCTAGTTTAGTAAGTGCCTATTCACTCTACTCTTGAAGGCTCCCACGTCGTAATTGGACGGAAAGACTGACGCCGGCAACTTATTCCACTCCTTTGCCGTACGCACGATGAACGATGACTCAAATCGCTTCGTTCGGACGCGGAACATCAACTATAAAGGGTGAAGACCCGCCGAGTGTCTAAACGTCCGAAGGTAGAATGGGGATGGGGGAATTAACTCGTGTAATTCCTGTGCACCTCTCAAAATGTAATCTGTAAAACACCGAAGGCTGGCCACCTTGCGCCTGTGCTCAAGACTATCTAGGTGTAGATCTTGGTCACCTATCAACTTTTGGCCCGCCTCTCCATGGAATCCAGTGCCGCGAGTTGGTATTTGGCTGCACCCGCCCAGATATGACAACAGTACTCCACACATGGCCGGATCTGTGCTTTATACAAAGTCAAAGCTATCCCGGTGTGAAGTACCGCCGTACCTTCGCTTTGGATTCAATGAACCGCCCGTAGTTAAGATTCGCAGACAATTCGATTCCTAGTAACTGTAGGCTGTCGGTAGATTCCAGAGATACATTCTGAAAGTCGGAGCTAATGTGGACTGGCTCCTTTTGGCGGTGAATAAACATGATTGCGTTTTGGTGGCGTTGAACTGCACAAGATTGGCTATGCCCCAGGAGGAAGCTGCCTCGAGAGTGCAATTTGTACGCTCTACCATGGCCTCGCGTTCGGACTGTACTTGATCCTGGTCCGCCCAACCGGGAGATATCTCTCTACAATAGTGCTGTCGTCTGCATACCCATAGATGCCGGGCGTCAACAGATCGTTTATGTGCAGCAGGAAAAGTGTTGCAGAGAGGATGGAACCTTGAGGAACACCGGCATTGCTGCGGTTTATAATTTATTATTCGCCGTTAGTCTTTCCATTTCTTTGTACAGATTTAAATAAACTTTTACATTTTAAATCTAATCTAAATCAGGACAGGTCTCAGTATTCATATATTTTGCAAAACTTTATCAAAAACTTGCATTCTAGTGAATGTACATCACAAAAATACGCCTAATTTATGTAGTCCGTGTACCACTTCCTTTCCTTGAAGAACCTCACGAGAGACAATATTGTCATTCAATTTGAATTGCATGACTTCCAGTCGTGCTTGTAGCGTGTTGTTTTATACGTCCGCTACTGCACTGAGCATAGGAAACATTTCTGTATACAGACAGAGCATAGTAGAAAATTTTCATTATATCAAGCTTTACACGATGTATTTATATTTATAATAAAATAGATTGATTAAGCAATTAATGTCCGAAAAGGTTTTTAAAAAATAAACTATATTAGAAAGCATTGAAATATTTCAAATATTATTGAACCGTCAAATATTGTAATTTGTTTGTTCCCAATGAGTTCCATTATGTGTTCGTGCTCCATAATATATGCATCACAGATGAGAAAAATGTGTCGCTCCGTTGTTGGCGCCATTGTTCAGGAGAAAAAAACATTAACTGCACCTTTGGTCGTGCTAAAATGAATCTTAAACGTGAAATTTAAGGTATGTTTCTGAAAACATACAGTCGCGGTAAGTCGTTTTTAAGAGCATACGACAAAGAATCATAATCTCAGCTCACAGTGTGAGTTATACATGTCGTCAGTTCACATTAGTTTTTGAAATAAGAAAGAAATGTGTCCATACCTACGACAGCACGCGACGAACATTTTCTTTCGCTTGTATTTCTTTGGCGAAGACAGTGTTTTGCCTACAAGTAATCACCGAAGAGATTACTTTCTATTTTGGAATATGTCACATGACATGAACTGACGACCTCGTTGTCTGGTGGCTGGTCTAGTTATGTATACATTAATGCACTTAAAAACGCAGGGACGAGTAAGTGTTTCTGAACCAGTAAATAGAACTGTTGATGAATCTGTAATGCGAGTGTACACTATATAAGTAAAGACAACCAAATGCTGCTGGGGTTAGGCGGTTTTTTGGCTGACTTTCGATGATATGTTGACTGACATTTACCTTATTAGTTTCAAATATTTCATGACATACATTACCTTCCAACATTTATCAAGAGAACAAATCGCTATAAGGACTTTGCGGTCTTTGATAATATATACATCATTTTCGATTTTTGATTTGTTCAACCACAGTTTAAACATAAGTATTAACTTAAATATATAATTTACAATAACCTAACGAGTATATTTACAAATAAAAACAACAACCGTCTTCAAATCGAATCAAACATCAACCGCTATTACGCACGAACGCTCTCTTTGTATTTCCGGAGTATCGCAGGAATATTACGAAATAGAATTAATCAGAACCTAACTAAACTCTCAGTAAACTGCCCTTGAAGTACATCTTTTCCAATAAAAAGGTAATCATTGAAATAATTGGTATATTGAGTTATACCTTATACGTCCATTTGTCGCGCAAATAATGCAAATTTAAGACTTATATGGTTTTCTCAAAGATGCCACTTTCAGAACTGAACCAAATTAAAATGGGACGACACGGGAAGCATCAATTTTCGAATCATCAATATCGAACGTACAAAAATACAGACGAATAGATAACCTCATTTTTATGAAGTCGGTTGAAAAAAACTTGAGTGACCACATTTGATGGCGCCCTTTTTCAAATATGGTCACTATTTTCTAGCCACTATACATACATTTGTGAAGTCATCAAGCTTAATAATATTAAGATGAACTGTGGTGGAAAGTTCTAGATTTACAGGCATAGACTTTTGCAAATGTGATGGTAAATACCGATCGCCACTAGTGACCTAGTATTAGATATTCAATTTAGGTTTTCTTATACGTATTTCGTTTCTCGTATAAAAAACTGTAAGCTGTAATCCCAATAGTAAAAGTCCTCCCACAAAATGAAACATAATAATTTTCAACAGGGAGACAGCAATTGCTTCCCCGTTACTCTCTAGGGCTTCGCCTACAAAGTGAGTGACATATACTAGAAGGTCTCCTGTCGACCGGTTTCGGCGAAATCCGTATTGTCGGTCACTGAGGATATCATTTTGTTCTAGGTACGTGATAAGGCGGGAGTTCAATATACGTTCTATACTCTTGCAAAGTATAGAGGTTATTGAGATAGGACGGTAATTAGCAGGGTCAGCACGACCGCCTTTTGGGCACGGGTTGCACGTTAGCTGACTTCCAGGATTTAGGTACTATTCCAGTTTTGAACGAGAGGCGATACAAACGTGTTAAAACCGGGGACAACTCGGCTGCGCAAGTCTTTAAAACAACTGCTGGTATTCCATCTGGTCCGCTGGCTTTATTCACATCTAGGCAACGCAATGCGCACCAAGACCTCTTTCTGCTTGATGCGGATTTCTTTCATAGTCTCCCCGCAGCGAGTAATAAGAGGTGGGTTGGCTTGCCAGTATCTAGACGAGAATTTTCGGCAAAAGGGATGCAAGTGGGCTTTTCCTTGGCCGTGTGAGCCAGCGATCCATCAGGTTTTTTCAGTGGCGGCAGTGATGGACTACAGAAGTTCGTCTCAACCGCTTTGGCCAGTGACCAGAAGGCTCTACTTCCGCAGGGTTTCTTAGAGAGCTTCGTGCCGATACGGTTTACATGGTTGAGGCGAGCATTCCGCAACTCCTTGTTGTAGGACTTAGTGGCTTGGTTATATGCTTTCTTCCTGGAACTCAAATCCTGTAATTTGCGTTGTCGAGCTTCGGCCCATGAAAGATATGCCAACTGCTTGCGATTTGCAGCTTTAGCGCATTCGGTGTTGAACCATGGTCGAGCTTTGCCACCGATGGGTATATCTTTGTAGGAATGAAATACTCCATAGCTTGACATAACACATCGGTTATGGCATCTGCGCATTTTGACGGATCATCAGTAGAAAAGCAGATCTGCCGCCAAGGATAAGATGCAAAGAAGTGCCGCATCTCCTCCCAATCTGCAGATTTGTATTGCCATACTCGTCGAACTCCGCGTAATTCGCGGTCTGGCGGAGAGTATGATGATACAGATTTCACCAGACAGTAATCAGAGGTTCCCAAAGGTGAGGCAACCTCTACTTCGTATCTATCCGGATCGGTCGTTAGCAGAAGGTCCAGGCAGTTGGCTGTATGACCATCAACATCGGGCACCCTCGTCGCATTCATTACTAGCTGGGACAGGTTGAAAGACACGGCAAATTTCGCGCTTCCTTCCCAGCGTGATCGGTTTTCTGGTACGGGTACAGCCAATCTTGGTGACAAGCATTGAAGTCCCCCAGAAAGACAAGCTGCGCCGTGGGATAACGATGTTGGATCTTGTCAGTAGCCTCACTTAGGTGTTGAAATAGCCGAGTCGTCTCCAGGTCACCGCTGTGCGAACGGTAGACACAGGCATATATAATTTTATCGATACCTGTATCCACCATTACCCATACAATGGAAAAAGTGGGGTGCTCTAGATGACGTAGACGCTGACAGCAGATGTCACTACGGACGTAAGCGCAGACTCCGGCTCGTGGGCGAAAATTATGTTCCAATGAATAACCCGGGTAGTCCAAATACGCTACGTCCATGGGACAACGAATCTGCGTTTCTGTCAGGAAGAGTAAGTGCGGCTTGCTGGTCTCTAGATGGTGGTGGACCGAATTGAGATTAGAGTGCAATCCTCGGATGTTTGTGAGGTGCACATTGAGGGAGAGGAAGTGCAACCGCTGTGTAAACTTACTCTTTGCTCTTGTTTTTTTCATTATGGGTAGAGAGTGAATGGCGTGGAAGAAGGAAGTTGAATGAGGAGACTACGCAAATTTAACCCAACAACAATCAGATACTCTGAGCCGAAGGGGGCTTGACACGGAGACTGCGGGGACGCCCGAACCCCCCCAAAGATCGCCATCGGGTCCTCTCAACCGATCGCCAATCGGCACGATGAAGCCACCCTGGGATTTTTCGCAGTTGGCGGGGCAGCCTTTCGTGAGCGGCTAACCCACTACTTGGGCCCCAACTACCTGCGGTCGGCCAGCGGAAAACCGTGCTTCGGATCCGCTACCCTCCGAGCTCAAGCACCCGACACAGAAATACCTAATATGTTATACCCGGTTATTATTCGCATCGCAACTGTTCATACCCAACCCCATGAGGCTTC
The DNA here is from genome assembly GCA_029286785.1 of Meandrusa payeni. Taxonomy (NCBI): domain Eukaryota; kingdom Metazoa; phylum Arthropoda; class Insecta; order Lepidoptera; family Papilionidae; genus Meandrusa; species Meandrusa payeni. Next base: position 10,579,722 of record JAGSMX010000013.1, read on the forward strand.
ACCAAGCTTCACGCCGGAACACGACGGAAGTCGCTTGGCGGCAGGCTTTGCTTGATGGGTGGTAACCTTGAAGCCTGCGGCGAACCTACCACCGAGTTACTAGTGCACCGTTAGTCAATGGTAAGTAAATGGCGCAATGCTGCCAATGTCCGCTCCCCACGTGGCAACAGGTGTTCGTGCCGGACGAGGTGTTAGTTTTATGGGAGCATATTCGCCGTTAGTCTTTCGATTTCTTTGTACAGATTTAAATAAAGTTTTACTTTTTAAAATCTAATCTAAATCAGGACAGGTCTTACTTATTTTACGCTCAAGGTTCAGTATTCATATATTTTGCTAAACTTTATGCAAAAACTTGCATTCTAGTGAATGTACATCACAAAAATACGCGTCATTTATGTAGTTACTTGTACGCGTGTACCACTTCCTTTCCTTGAAGAACCTCAAGAGAGACAATATTGTCATTCAATTTGAATTGCATGACTTCCAGTCGTGCTTGTAGCGTGTTGTTTTATACGTCCGCTACTGCACTGAGCATAGGAAAAATTTCTGTATACAGACAGAACTTAGTAGGAAATTTCATTATATCGAGATTTATACGATGTATTTATATTTAAAATAAAGTAAATTGATTAAGCAATTAATGTCCGAAAAGGTTTTTAAAAAATAAACTATATTAGAAAGCATTGAAATATTTCAAATATTATTGAACCGTCAAATATTGTAATTTGTTTGTTCCCAATGAGTTCCATTATGTGTTCGTGCTCCATAATATATGCATCACAGATGAGAAAAATGTGTCGCTCTGTTGTTGGCGCCATTGTTCAGGAGAAGAAAACATTAACTGCACCTTTGGTCGTGCTAAAATGAATCTTAAACGTGAAATTTAAGGTATGTTTCTGAAAACATACAGTCGCGGTAAGTCGTTTTTAAGAGCATACGACAAAGAATCATAATCTCAGCTCACAGTGTGAGTTATACATGTCGTCAGTTCACATTAGTTTTTGAAATAAGAAAGAAATGTGTCCATACCTACGACAGCACGCGACGAACATTTTCTTTCGCTTGTATTTCTTTGGAGACGGCAGTGTTTTGCCTACAAGTAATCACCGAAGAGATTACTTTCTATTTTGGAATATGTCACATGACATGAACTGACGACCTCGTTGTCTGGTGGCTGGTCTAGTTATGTATACATTAATGCACTCAAAAACGCAGGGACGAGTAAGTGTTTCTGAACCAGTAAATAGAACTGTTGATGAATCTGTAATGCGAGTGTACACTACATAAGTAAAGACAACCCAATGCTTCACGGGGTCAGGCGGTTTTTTGGCTGACTTTCGATGATATGTTGACTGACATTTACCTTAAGATTCAGTTTCAAATATTTCATGACATACATTACCTTCCAACATTTAACAAGAGAACAGATCGCTATAAGGACTTTGTGGTATTTGATAATATATACATCATTTTCCATTTTGGATTTGTTCAACCACAGTTTAAACATAAGTATAAACTTAAATATATAATTTATAATAACTTACGAGTATATTTACAAATAAAAACAACAACCGTCTTCAAATCGAATCAAACATCAACCGCTATTACGCGTGAACGCGCTCTTTGTATTTCCGAAGTATCGCAGGAATATTACGAAATAGAATTAATCAGAACCTAACTAAACTCTCAGTAAACTGCCCTTGAAGTACATCTTTTCCAATAAAAAGGTAATCATTGAAATCCGTGATATTGAGTTATACCTAATACGTCGATTTGTCGCGCAAATAATGCAAATTTAAGACTTATATGGTTTTCTCAAAGATGCCACTGCCAGAACTGAATCAAATTAAAATGGGACGACACGGGAAGCATCGATTTTCGAATCATCAATATCGAACGTACAAAAATACAGACGAATAGAGAACCTCATTTTTATGAAGTCGGTTGAAAAAAACTTGAGTGACCACATTTGATGGCGCCCTTTTTTTCAAATATGATCACTATTTTCTAGCCACTATACGTTTGTGACGTCATCAAGCTTAATAATATTAGGATGAACTGTGGTGGAATGTTCTAGATTTACAGGCATAGACTTTTGCAAATGTGATGGTAAATACCGATCGCCACTAGTGACTAGTATTAGATATTCAATTAAGGTTTTTCTTATACGTATTTCGTTTCTCGTATAAAAAACTGTAAGCTGTAATCCCGATAGTAAAAGTCCTCCCACAAAATGAAACATAATAATTTTCAACTACAATATAAATTCCGATCTAAATAGTCAATGTAGTGATGGCAATAAATAAAGATAAGCCTCACTTTAACCGGCCGAGCGCAGTACACCGAGCCACCACCACCAAAACTTGAGGTAAATCAAGTCAGATTTGACTAACAATCGGTTTGATTTATAAATCGATTGTAAAACATCGATAGAAGGGAATACGTTGTCGAATGTATTGATTAGAGACACTTTTTTAGAATGGGCCAGACTTTTCTCAACTCAATATAAAAGTTAAAGTTGCAGCTTATATTATATAGCATAAATAGCCTAATGGTTAATCATACGGAAATTTAAAATCGTAGGATCGAATCCGCCATTAGATTATTCACATGAAGCGTTTTCTAGCATTGCATAGTGTTACTAATATTTGTAGAAAAAATTCTTAGCATTCTTTCTAAAAATATATGTCCCACTGTTAGCCTGTGGCCTTTTCTATGAAGAGAGTACTAAGCTATTTTATAAACATATTGACGCTGGAAAGCAAAAACGTAGTAAGTGACACATATGGCCATTTTCACTTTTTTACGTGGTTAGAATCAGAAAAAAAGACGCGTCGAATGATATATGACTTGTAACAATTAGATGAAAAATAGCGAAAATAGGATTTTCAAGATTGACACTTCTCTTTTATTTTTGTATCGTAAAACGATTTTCTATTAGGAAAACTCTAAGTTAATGCCGTGGTACAATACTTATTCAGCAACAAAATAATAAATATTGTGTCCAAAAACGACAGCTCTAAGTCCACAAACACGCAAGGTATAATCTTTTAAAAAAAAATTGAAATGTTTTTCGGCAGTGGTGAACAATTTAAGTTTAGTGGGTTACGACGTTTTTGTTTTCCAGCGTCGATATGTAGGTTTCCTCACGATATTTTCCTTCACCGCTGAGCGAATAAATCAGCACGGTTGTTTACCTTTCTTTGTTTGAAGTCGGTTGAACATTATCACTTTTACTTACGCGTAAGTTTCTAACATCATTTCGCTTTTCGCTACATCAATATTCAAACGTCTGTGCCTATTTCAAACATGAGTATAATATTTTTTTATTTTTAAACTTTCAACAAAGCTGGTAGTTTTGTAAAGGCGATAGATAGTAAAAATAATCCTGTTTCATAGTAAAAAGAAAAGAAACAAATGAATATTGTAAATTGCTAATACAAACGTTTCGTTATAGCCATTGGTTGGAAAATCTGGCTCATGAATTCATGAAATACCCTTTGAAACTCCGATTTTATTTAATTTGCACGCTCGTCGAAATTCAATATCCGTTTATTATTATTAATTTTAATGTTGGCCTCATAGCGGAATTTCCGATGTTACGTCGCTCATTTAATTTGAAACCTGTTTTATATTAAGATTATTTTTCAATTGTCTGTTGGGTTTTTACTGTTTGCTTACTGAAATTGTTTTATCAATGATTCAGACTGTAATATTACATATTCATTTAAGTTAAATTGAGCTGCATGTATATTAATTTGCTTATTTTGACACGATATAACGATATGTACTGTACATATTCAGATACCTGCTTGTCTCAGAGCTATCCTCAAAAGCAACGGACCGAGCCGTGGTCCGGCCCTCTCGGGCACCCTTGGACCGGAATGCTTACGCGTACAAGTACATTTACGAGTAAAACAAAAACCGACTTCAAATCGAATAAAACGTTAAATGCTATTACGTGCGGACGCCCTTTTTGTATTTTCGAATTATCGTAGAAATATTACGAAATCAAACATAATAAGATCGTAACCAAACTTTCATCAAAGTACTCTTAAAGTACATCCTTTCCAATAAAAAAATATCGAAATCCGTTAACGTGATATGGAGTTATTCGTCCATTTGTGGCGCACATACGTAACGGAATTTTAAGACTTATATGATTTTCTCACAGATCTCAATGTTAGAATTCGACCATTTAAATGGAACCAACAAACATGGGAAGCACCAGCTTTCAAATAAAAAAAGAATCATCAAAATCGGTTTACCCAGTCAATCAAAAACCAAACAAAGTTTTGCGATAAAAACATTTGAAAAAAATGAAGACGAAGTGAGGACCTCCTTTTGAAGTCGGTAAAAAAGTAACTGCTCAAGCTGAGGTTACCCCTCACAGTGGGGACTTGTGTCGAGTTGCCAACCATAGAGATTTAGGCTAAGCAACATAAGAGCCTCAGCCAACTCTCAATCCGGGGAAGCAGTCGCGGCCAGCCTCTCTGGCAGACATGCATAGGTTCGTAAAAAAATGGTCTGAGAACTTTTATACGCCTACTGGGACGAGCATATTTCTGACACTCTATTAAGAGAGAAAGCCTGCTCTATACATATATCTAAAGAAAATACGATGTATTAATTGAGTCATAAAATATAAATGTTGAAACAAAAGCGTAATAATATTTGATATTCTGGTTTGATTTGGAATTTTGATAATTGCGCACCCGGAAGTTATTCAACTGAAACGGTAAGTAGTTTACATAAATTATTATTAGCCTTTTTTAGAAATGGCAGGCATACCTGGTCCACCTTAGACCCGCGCTGAACTTTAGCAGTGGACTAACAAGGTGATAATGTTGCGATTGCTCTTTGAGCGGCTAACAATGGCGTGTGTTTACACCGCTTTAGTCGTGTGCTATAACGGTAGTAAAGGGCTTTAGCGGTTACTTGAACTATTAACCAATTAGTGGAATAACTAAAATTGAATTAGTTACTTTGTTTATACACAACCTCAAGGTACTAGTAGATTGGCAGAGAATGCCTTCTAGCATTAAGTTCGCCTTCATGTACACGTTTATTCTGTAAATAAAGATTAAATAATCTTTTAAAAAGTTGTGATAGCCTAGTGGTTAAGCTTTCGACTTACAATGTGACGGCCTGCTGTTCCAACCCTGTCAAAATAATACGAATTAGTGAGTTAAAATTTAAAGTTACAACCTATATGTCCCACGCTACAGTCGTGCGGATTGGCAGACTTCACATGTCATAGCAAATTTTCTAACACGTGTTGGTATCCCCACTATGTTTTCCTTCAACGCGTGACTTGACACGCGTGTTCTTCTTATTCTTTGTCGTTCCCTCATTTCTGAGGGTCGTGGTCACCAGAACCCCCAAAGTGGACAATCGACCTCTATCGGTACGAGGCAGCCCTCGCCAGCTGGTAGAGATTAGGAGAGGAGATGGCACCTTACGCTTGATCAGACCATTGTGTTAGCGATCGGACTCTTGTCCTTTTTCCTTCTACAGTGCTGACGATGACCAGCTTTTGAAGGTTGCCACCCCCCTACGCATTAAATGGCCGAAATATGAAAGAACACGCTGTAGACACGTCAATCAGCACTTAAAATTGCAACAAACAAGTTCATTGGGGTCGATACCGAAGATCGAACTCGGGTTGCTAGCGTACTACGCAACTTCACGTACATTGAACTATAGTACAGTAGCACGCACTCTGTGATATAGTGGTAAAGGTATTTGATACAAAATCTGTCGCTAACATTAACATTTTTCTGTTAATTAAAGGCAGGTGCTTTCCTTCTATTTGAAAGGTAAATAAAGCGACATAATGCTTTCGTCACTGCCAAAAAATTGAAAGCTTAAGCCAGCCGCTTACATTAGAATAAATCAGACGATAAACACGAGCGGTACATTTTTAATGGGTTGTAAAAGGTTTTAGCTGAGACCAGAAGCCGATAAATAATATGTTTATCCTCTGAAAGCGGTTCGTAATGAGATACGAGCTGTATTATTATAATAGTTGCGTTGATTTGTAAGTGCGCGCTCCGCTTGGTTTTAAGTCCAGAAGCGGACGGAGACACACTGCTTCGCCGGATCGCGAATGAACTTGTTAACTACGAAGGTATAAATAACATTTTAATTTAATAAATATGTGTTCCATTTAAAAAATGAAATGAAATGTATGAAAATGAAATATTTTTTTGCACACACATTATTAACACAAATGGACATATTACATTTTTTTATTGATATTACATTATTAATTTTTTAGTTTTCCATGAAACTATCCCTTCGGTTTCTGAACAAGCCTTATCACCTCTGTCATATTGGAATAAAACAAAAACTAGTGTTTATTTGTATTACATAAATGTGTTGTGTATCATTACAAGTATATTTACGAGCAAAAACAAAAACCATCTACAAATGATATCAAATGTTAGACGCTATTACACGCACGGATGCCTTCTTACGAATTATTGTAAGAATATTACAAAATAGAAATAATAGATAACAGAACCTTCGAAATAGAATGAGTTATTCGTATATTTGTGGCGCACATACTTGATGCACATTTGAGACGCATGTGGTTTTCTCATGGATGCTATTGTCAGAATTGTACCAAATTTAAATGAAACCACACGTGAAGCACCTACTTTCAAATAAATAAAAGAAACATCCAAATCGGTTCACCCAGTCCAAAGTTATGAGTTAACATAAAAAAACATAAACATACAGACCAATTCAGAACCTCCCCTTTTTGAAGTCGATTGAAAATAGACCTGAAGTTAACAGTTTGTGGGACACAATAATGAAGGCTCGAGAGTTCCAGAGGCACTGTGTGACCACATTTAAGAGTACTCTTACGATATACTATTGAAGGGTTTTACTCCGATTATGGGCACAATAATTGAGCCTCGAACAGGTAAATGTTAATTTTGTGGGTGGTTCACCTCCTGCATAATGCATTGCATCGGGTAGAAATAAGAAAAGCCGCTCTAAGCTTCCGCGGAGGACTTCCAAGGGATTGTTTACGGTCCCAGGGTTATTTTAGAGAGACCACATCGTGACGAATCGATAATCTTAAGTCATTGTAATTAGAATAATACGTATATAAATAAAACTAATTGTACATATTTTATCGCGATTCAGTTTAATTTAAAAGTTTGGGGCTTGAATTATTATAACTATTGTTGTTATTATTACAAAAAGTGAACCACACCGCGCCCCTCCCGTGGTTCGGCCCTATCGGGCGCCCTCCTATCGGAATATTATCGCGCGAATAGAGTGACTGCGCAAGCCGAGGCCATTGCGCCTATCACTCCTTGAAAAGGTTCAGGCTACGCGACCTAAGACCTGTACCCACGTCTCAAAACCCGGTGAAACTGTAGAGGCCGCTCGGCTGATCGACGTAGTTCATTCGGACAAAAAAATACTCCTCCCCACGAGGAGTAGGAAACTGAATATAGCATCGGACAATTAATCACCTGCGACATTGTACGGCTACGAGGTCGGCCCGCGGCCCGCGGACTGCACTTTCAACTTTTTTAATTAATAACGAAGCAGCCATACCGACAATAACTCACTAATCTGCCAGCTGTACAGCTGTTCTGGTATTATTCACGCGCTGCCCGCGTGCCGTTGCCGGGTAATTGAAAATAAACAGTGGACAGGAGACGCGTGATTTATTAATGGCGTTTATGTTGCTCACGTTACTATGGCTACGTCGAATTGACAGTGAAGTGGCCTTTGACAGGAATCATCCTTAGTAAGGCTATACAAGGTTCACACAATTAAGCAGATTGATAGACACATAAAGGCCAACTAATGATAATAGCACAATGTTAAACGGACACAAATTAGTACTAGAATCACTCGGATGTTCAATCAGCTTTTGGGTAATAAAAAGCGCGACGGTATACTGACCGGAACGTTCTCAAGCAATAGTCAGGAATGACTAATAGACCACACAATCTAATTGGGTAGTTGGCGTTCTACGACTTTACGATTTTCTTACTTTGGAGCACTGTCAACTGTGGAATCAATCCGATTAGATAACCTACCAGAAACGAACCTTCCTTCTTTTTTTATAGGAAAATAGGCAGCTTACGGCATTATTATGAAAATCCACAACACCTTAGGAGCTGTAGGTGCCTTGCCGGCCTTTGATATAGGAGTAGGCTCGTTTCTTAAAGTTACCTGTAAAGAGAGTGTAAGGTCATAGTCCGCAACGCAGCCCTAGTGCGGATTGGCAGATTTCACATGCCTTAGAAATATTTTTCTAGAACACGTAAGTTTCCTCGCGAAGTTTTCTTTCACCGCCGAGGGCGTGGTAAATCAGCACATAAAATTGCAACAACAAATTCATTGGTGCCGGCACCGGGGGTTGAACTCGGGTTGCTAGCGTACTACGCAACTTGAGAAGACCGCCCGGACACTGAGCTACTACGGCACTAAGTTTTACACTCTCTCGTTTTTTGAAGGGGCCCAAATCGTAAAGGTTCGGAAACACCGCTGGTGACTCTTAATTCCACAGTACGAAGAAGAAAGTTACGCAAAGAACGTACAGTCGTAGAAAGAACGCCAACCATCAAGATGGTGTAGAAGGAATTTGGTATTCTGCCGAGATGTGCTGCAGGTTGCAACTCCTCTGTTGTTGTATATGTTCATGGGCGACGGTGGTCATTTAAGAAAAGGTAAGCCGTAAGCGTTTGCCCCTTTCTCTATAAGAAAAACTTTGTATTGAACTATAAATCAATAAGTTTTGATACGGAAGGGATGTCATCAATATAAAAGTAGTTCTTTGACACTATTTTATTAAGTGTAAATGTTATTATAAGATGATCTAGTCGAACTTGTACCAACTGGAAAGGTGATATTGAAAGTTCTCGTAGCTGAAATGTTACGAATGGCTTCTATCTCGAAATGAGGTTTCGCTTAATGACCTCTGAGACGTCACAAAGAGAACTGTACTTAATCCATTGCGAAGCAACTGCGGTTCCATTCGAGACCTCATGCGAGAGGGGCTAAATTCTCAATTATCCGACGTTATATACCGAAATCACGGACGGCCATTACCGCTGGCGTATTTCTCACGGGGAAACAGGCCGCGTTTGAGATAGCGCGGATCTAATAGTTTTGGATGTGTTATTTATATATTACGCTTAAAATTATCAAATAAAGATTAACTTCACATCGACCACTATGATGCCAACGAAGTTTCATGCAACAATTGGTTCAGTAGACTCGGGACCCTGTTTATTTATATTCCATAGTTTTCATTATGATACCCATACATGACGACTTTCGTAAGGCGACATATTCAGATAAGCCGGAACAATGAGGAGAGAAAAGATAAATAAAAATAAAAAATATAATCTAACGGGTGGCCGAACTGAAATGGAGTGATGAATAAAAAGAAGTTTAGTTTCTCCTGTTTTCCACTTAAAATATCTCCGGAAACCTAATGTAGTCAAAGTCGATAGATAGTCGTGACTTAACGTGATGACTTTTGCTGGTTCACCCTCAAGATTGAAAAGTAGTTCCAGACGATACATGTCTCCCATTTGAGGGTGATTACAAAATAAGTTCTTCAGAATATAGAATTTTCTATTATAACATTAGCACTATGATTTTCTCTATTATACTGTTAATGTTTCTTATCTAGTTATTTTATAATACGTAAATTAATTCACACGAGGTCTTAAGTCTCACGGATTACGTTAATTCGACTACGTCTAGACAGCGATGCCTTGTATAAAGTTTAACTATAAAATGAATACGTAATAAATCAATCACTAGCTATCTATGTAATTTTAAAAAAATACATTTATAGAAACGATAGACAAGAAAACATATTATGAACAAATATTATAAAAAACGTTTCTCAAAGTTTCAATACCAGCTCCATAAAATACTTAATTCATGCTGAGACAGTAAATTCCCGCCTAAGGCTTAAAGAAAAGTTAAGAGCAGCCTATTGCATGATCCGTCGATTTGCAAGCGAACGGGTATATAACAGGAATCGGAGCGCTGTTTGGCCGTATTTATAGTTTTTATTGGACAGTTTTGAAAGGGTATCAAGAGTTATTGAACGGAGCTCGAACGATGATAGTACGGCAGGATAATAATACAGCGACGATCGCGAACGACGATATGCCGTACGCAATAAAGCATATAAAAAGACTTGTTGAGATGTCTTTTTTCATCCGAGTTGACTGTTTTCTGCTACTCCTAGCAAATTTCAACAAATAAGCAATGCTCAGAATTAATTATTTTTATATCACCCTAATCATTTTTAATAGGAATAAAGTTATGTCAAATCATGTCATACAGAGCCGGGCGGCTACGTTACATAGTACGCTACCTATTGACTTGATTGTTGCAATTTTATATGCTGATTTATCTTATGCTGGGCGGTGAAGGAAAAATTCGTGAGGAAACCAACGTGTCTTAGAAAATTTTCTACGGCATATGAAGCCTGGCAATTAACAAACACTAGGGGCGCGTGGTGAAAGGGAAATAACAAATATCTCTGCAATGTTATAACTATGCGAGAAAAGACAGGAATAAGTAAAATATACAACTTTGTGAGTGAAACTAAAGTAATTATATTCTACGCCGTATATGTAGTATAAAGCTTTGCAGGTCGAATGGATAATGTCAATCTAGAATGGTCTCATATGGTTCCTTAATGACAGAACACAGTGCGGCCATTCAATTACAACGGACAAGTAAATATGGCCGCAGTCTGCGCACGTAGGCGTGAGGGCAACTAGATTAGATTCAGTCGAAAGTGAAAGTTCAATTTTAAAGACCATTGTCTAAACTTGACTTTAAATTAACGACATGATTTCGTAATGTATTAGCGCTCCACTACGTTCTATATGGCTACTCTACACTCTATCTTAGTTGTGGTAGCAATAAAATTGTTTATTAAAATTTTGAATGCAGTACAAACGTAAAACGCAGACATCCGCATTAGAAGTGTGAGATAAGCGAAAGCACTAAATTACCTAGTAATATCTAAGGTATTAATGAACTTATCAATGGGGCTCATAACATAACTAGTAATTGCAGGAAAGAATTGGAATTGGAAGGAAGTATTTAACGGGCCGCTTCTAATCCAAGAATCCTACAGCAATTCGATGTTAAGTAAACTAATTTGTAATGTGCGGTGTAAAAAGCGAGAAATCTTTGTTGAAATATTGATACAATACGAGTAAAATATAGTGCGACAAGTGCACAAAAGTGACCTAATTATGTTGAAGTAAATCGGATAGCAATATACAGCGTGTCCCAGAAGTAAGAAAGAATAACTTCGAGCCAGTAAAAAAACGTCCAACACCCACTAGTACTCGAGAACTAATCGTTTTTTTAAATTAAAACACTAAAACACACAGTATTTAAACAGAATCTCATTCATAAGAGACTTTCCCCCGGTGCGAGGCTAATGTTACATTCTGGGACAGCCTGTATATAAATCACTTTTTCTGTCGACCCTGCTAAGATGTAGCTGTTGGTTAAATTAATACAAATAATTCAATTTTTGGATCATCTCTCTGATTAACCAGTAACGAGACAAAAAACGTTTGCTTTGTTCTTTTATCGCTAAATACGGGTACGGTAAAGTCGACGACGAAATCATCTAAAAGAAAATACAAATAAACACAGCGAACAAACAAACAAAAAAAAGTTGGAGTAACAATGGCGGAATTAGAAGAGAAAATCTTTGGCCCGCCTCGAGAACATGCTTGTGTACACGAAAACGGCGGCCCATTGCCTGAAATCAAATATGAACATTCGCACGAAAGACAAACAGAGCCTGTATCGCACAATGGACCGAGACCGAACAATTCTTGACCCTTTTTACAGACTAAGGAACCGACAATGGTCGACTGCTCACAGGTTTGCCCAGCTGTGCCACGTATAGATATTAAAATATAATTAATACACGTATATTTACAAGAAGAAATAAAAACTATAATACGCAATAAGGCGCGGACGCTCTCTTTGTATTTACTAATTATAGGAATATTACGAAATATAATAAATCAGAACCTAACCAAATGCTTATCAAACTACTACTTTTTGAAGTACATGCAATAAAAAATAATCATCGAAATCGGTTGGCGTGACATTGAGAGTTATTCGTTCATTTGTGGCGCACATACTTGTTGCAAATTGAAGACTTATTTGGTCTCATGGATGCCATTGCCAGAATCAAATTAAATGGGACCTTACTGAAAGCACAAGCTTTCAAATAAAAAATTGCAGTTCAGAACCTCCTCCTTTTTTGAAATCGGCTTAAAAGCAACTACAGAGCCGTGGTAGTTCTGCGTTCGGGCGGTCGCCTTAAGTTGCGTAGTACGCTAGCAACCCGAGTTCGATCCCCGGTGACGGCATCAATAAATTTGTTGTTTCAATTTTATGTAGGGCTGCGTGGCGGACTATGCCCTTATAATCTCTTTCCAAAGAAGGCCTGTTCCTGTCTGGGGGACAGATATAAAGGCTGTATCTTTAACTGTAAAAGCACTCATGCTCTAATTTTAAAATTTTTAACGTTATTTTAGTGTTAATATTCATCACTGAAAATTAATAAAATACGAATGTCCCACAAAGCAGTAGTACTAATGGCAGTACACTGTGACACGGGTCGGTTATACCGATTACATATTCAGATGCAAATATCTCTGGTGCCGCGGGCGAGAATTAATTGAAAAGGTCTCGTATGACTTTGATTTATGGCGGGTGGGCCGTGGGCGTCGGTTTCTTAGCTCGTGCATATGGACGCCAGAACACTAATTATATAGGGACATTGTCGCTCGACCGCGCCGGGATAACGATACTTCTGCGAAGATAGTGATATACATAAAGCAAAACAAAAACAATCTTGGGTACTATTATATGTCCCCACGTCGTGTGTATATAATTTTTGCAAAGAGAATATAAGAACACATTTTTAACTTCCCTTTTAAGGTTAGCCAGTGAAGCTGATTTTTACTGCTTCACTGGGTTGAAAGGTGACATAGATCTTATGTCGCATAGTCTGAACCTCTATTCTGCTACTAACAGCTCGACATAAGGGTCCCTTCGGTGAGGGGACCTGGGCTTGGTTACTATGTTATGCGTAAGCATTGCGATGCGAATAAGGACATATTCCGCTACTCGAACCTCATGTAGACTGGCAGACATATGTAAAGTCCTGGACGCCTTAGAAAATTTTCTAAGGCATGCGTTTTCTTCACGAGGTATGCCTGCATTTAAAAAAATTATTCAAAATTGCAAGAAACAATTTCTTTGGTGTCGGCACCAGGGATCGAACTCTAAGGAAGGCTACTGTGTTATGGAAATTGAGGCAATAATCCGGAAAAAATAAGCTACCACGGCTCTAGGACAGATTTAAATATACTAACGTTTAAGACCGAGTAGCAACGGTGCTTGTCCTGAAGATTTGTGGCTTAATAATTAAAGGTTAAACGTTGGAATTTTTCGCTATTCTGTAAACAATTAAAACGTTTAAAGGTAACGAGGTCAAACAAATTTTCTTTCGCTCAGCCATTACCACTAACGGTGTCATACAGACGGGCGGGGAAGAGCTTAATATCTCGAATTCCTCGATCATACGACCAGATCCGTAGACCCCCAGTTTGCATGTCAACCTTCCAGAGTTCTCCAATTCCACATATTTAAAGGGGGGCGAGGTGGATCCAGTTGAGTGGTAGTTAGATACGGGGGGTTCCTAGTTACGAGCGACGATAAACTTTGCGTCCCGCGAAGAGCGAGACCGTTTAAATTGTCGACGCTTGCTGCTAACCGTACATTCTTAATCTTGGTACAGACAACAGAACACTCTATACATTTTGCTAGATGGAAGGAGAGCTGCAAGGTTATAAAACAATTTTAAAAAATTAGTAATTTTTACGTAATTCCGAAAGGAGACATTTATCGTTTCTATAAGTAATATGAGGTAACAAAATGAAGACCACGTAAAGTGTGAGTACTTTCGATAGTTATTGTTTCGTTACCTTACCACCATTACCGTACCTTCTTTTTAACCTCGCGAAATAGTGGTAGGAATACGATCCGCTTCTTACCGAGCTTTGTCGTCTCATATCTGACGAGGACTGAACTCATCGGCAAACATCGACTATAAATTTTAGCTACTGTTTTTACAAAATTCTAATTATTATTGTTTTGTAAGTATGTGTTTTATATAGGTACTTTTGACGTGCATGTTTATAGAAAATATAGATAATATTAAGAGAATTCGAAAAATACCCTAAAATATGATTGTCTACTAAGACAAAGCAGTATGACGTACGAGTCTCATTTAATGCTATTAATATTATAATTTATATTCAAATTTAACTAATAGAGACTACGGCAACATTGGATCTTCATGAGATCGTTCTGCACACTCTTCAATTCTGTACAATTTGCAGAATCAATTCTTCTCAAAAGGAACAAACATTTGCTTATTGTGTCCTGAACTAAGTCCGTTGGTGGAATTAATGATATAGGAAGACATAGAAATTAGATTATTACTAAAAGGAGCCTACTGTTAACAATATTTTTATATAGAAAGACAGTTTCTTGTGACATCTAGTGAACTTCACGTTTAATTTGTTAATGTGGCTTTTATCCAATAAAAAATATTGTTTTAATATTATTTTTTCTATTTACATTTTTTATATATTTAAAATAATGTAAAATTCCTTAAAATTCCCTATTTATTTGTAAGTGAAAAGATAATTTATAAATACCTAAGACATTTGAATAAGAAAATTCAGATGCAATTTCAAGTTTTAATGGCGAATAGTCTATTGGTTTTTTTTAAAATGCTTATTAATTTTCATACAAATTAGTTTTCTTTTGTGTTATAGTTTATTCCATTTTCCGTATCTCTACGTGTCGGTTAATTCTTTTTGTACCGATTCTCTTTTGATTGTTCAAGTGTGAGTGGTTGCTTAGAAATATTTCTTACACTCCGTTAATTGTAACTGCATGTGTACAGCGTGACCTTATCTGCCGACGGTACAGCGGAACAAGTATTTTAATCAACAAAATAAATGTTGCAATTAAATAAGTGATTATCGTGCACTATGCCCATCATACGTTATATCGCAATTGGTACAGGTAGAGGGGAGGCCGGGGGACATTTACCCGAGGTGGATGGGGGATAAAATTAAACGTTTCGGCGTTGTAACGGGTTACGTGCGCTACGTTCGTAGAACCAGTGAGTGGTGCCAGTGTTGATAATTACGAAAATAACAATTCTCTTCTTTTACTTAAAATAAAAATGAAAGAATTATCTCATAAATAAAATCATCACCTGAGGATGATCATGTCTAATCATGTAAAATTGGAATATCTATACGAACTCAAAGTTCAAAGTCCTGCTCAAGATATGACTGTTAGAGTTGGCGTATATCTCTATCAGCTGTTTGAACGCTGTTATTCTGACGGTCGTTTTCACACAAGATATATTTACACCAAAACAATACTACTGTCACTAAAATTGTAAATTCAGATGCAATTTTAGGTTCTAATGGAGAATAATCTGTTGGTTTTTCAAATGATAACAAATTTTCATACAATTTTTTTTGTGATAGTTTATTCCCGAAAGAAGACAAAGTGCTCGATCTTTAATAAAGTTGAGTCATAGTAAGTTACTTAGTAATAAACGTATGAATTTCTGTTAGCTCGTAGCAGGGAATGTACTTCGCTTTAACGACGCTCATGTAAATGCCAAGTGTTACATTTTAAGCATTTGTGTACTGCTGAGGCGGTGCGGCTCTGCGCTGGGGTCGCTAAGATAAATAAACGAAATTGTTGCGCTGTTTACTTCAAATTGTAACAACTTTAACGCTAATGTTTCTATTTCAACTAATTGATAATAATAATAACTTTATTAATATCACAAAACAAGCATGTTACATATACAGGATACAAGAGCTCTGTCTCCTGAACTAGGTACAGTGTACCACAGTGCCTTCCAGAGTCACAAACAGTAAGTCCTGCGTACAATAAGTAATGATATTCAGTAATTAATATTCACAAATGAGCTTGCGTCAAATTTTTTAGCAGGGGAAGTAGCAAACTTGCATTTTATTTATTTACATGTAAGTTCTCAAGTTTTATTCATATAGATCAATTATTTCGTCACTCTTTGAAGCGATCTACAATACATCTACAATGCAATGTGTAAATACTGAAGAAATAATACCTTAAATGTAATTTATATTATATAGATTTTGATATCAGGTCTATGTTATCAAAGTCTAGAAACTTTCTGTATAACCAGCATTAAAATCCATCTTAATGCTGGAACAATACTGTAATATTGACAATTTAACGTTACATGCCCGCGGTTCAAAAGCACGTAACTTAAGCTCCCACTCTATGTTGTTTAAAAGTTGAAGTCACGGTTTGTTGAAGTTAAAAATGTATCTGTATGAAATACATTGAAAGTGGATGATGACACTCTGATCCCGTCAATATATTCCTTGTATGATAATTTTAACACAAAAAGACCTGCATTACGAATTGATCCATTAACCTCTGTTCTCGTCGGACAACTATTATTTTCACTTATTAATTTCTCTAAGAGAATCAGAATGGGAACATGCCAAAACGATAAACATAATACTTAATATATATCATATATACTTAATGACTTTTTTATTACCCTACGATTTATTTTTTTATTTATTTTATTTTAACTCCCCCTGCCTGAGAAAGCCGCCCTTGCCCACTTTTAGGTTGAGTTTAGTTTTTACTTTAATTTACTTATTTTAAAATCTAAGCAATAAAGAATCTGTCCTGCTTTATGGAATGCTAAAGAAATTCTTCGTAAAGTTTTAATTCTGACTTACTTTTGATAACTGATTAAGCTCCTCAACTCTCTAACTCGTACTGCTTATAATTCGTTCTTAGTCTGTATTTAAAATACATATTCAATTAACGCAATTTGTATTTGATAAAATTTGAAACCAAAACAAATTATTTTAATTAAAGCACCCTTTAGAATAGCGCCGCAACCTTAAACGTTCTTAAGGTTAAGTGAAGGTCACCTTTTTCGTCAGTGTTGTGAAGCAGAACGCGTTCATTGAAATATAAAGCCTTTTCCAAATGTGTGATGAAAGAGACGCTAAAATTCGTATCCGTTAAATGTACAAGTATTTTTATGAGCAAAAACAAAAGCTGACTTTAAATCAATCTTTAAACACTATTAGGTGCGGAAGCCTTCTTCGTATTATCGAATTATCGTAGGGATATTACGAAATAGAATTAATCACAACCTAAGCAGATTCTCATCAAATTACTTTTGAAGTACATCCTTTCCAATAAAAAATAAACCATCTAAATCGGTTGGCGTGATATTGAGGTATCCGTCTAATCGTGGCGCACATAATTGATGCAAATTTAACACTTAAATGGTTTTCTTACGGATACCAGTATTAGAATTGGACCTAAATGCAATGAGACCCCATGGAAAGCACCATCTTTCAAACAAAAAAAAAGAATTGTCCAAATCAGTTCACACGGTCGACAGCTATGACTAAAATATAAAAAATATACACAAATTATGAAACTGTTTTTGAAGTCGGTTGAAAAGAAAATATTGTATAATTGTAATTACTTGTAATATTGTCTATGTATTGTCTGTACGTCCCACTGTAGGTCTTGATCTGGGAAATGATGGTATTTCCTTTGAACATTTACGGTTTCCCACCTACGAAGTTGACTTTAGCGGACTGGCTGACGTGATCTTTATATTAAATTTCATAAAAGAATTTGCTGAACTGCTTTTTGACCTTGTTTATAACAAGTTCAGCGGACTTTAGCACGCAAGCCACGCGTGAGTTATAAAGTGGATTCTATTTTTAACACAGTCTGATAAGAGTAAGGTAAATACGGTGAGAATGGAAGCTACGTTTTGCCTTTGATGAGCCTCTTCTACTCTAGGCAAAGGGAAAGAGGGCAATTTAAATTAAGTATTTTAATATTAACTAATGTGTTTGTTTGTCGATTTCTAGGAACAAGGCAAGTTTTTGTAGTTGTGCTAGTGCGTTAGCGATTTTGTTGAATGAATGAACAAACTTGACCGGGTGAAGGCTTAGTGAGCATGAAGTGTAGTTATTTCTTGTGTAGTATTTAGACAGAAGCGTAACACTTGTCCGATCTCCTTTTTCTCCTTGTAGTCTTTCCTGCTTAGGAGCTAACTTTAACACTCTTGCTAGTGGTCAAATTCTCAAATAATTTTTTGTGTCCCTCACTTTGTACAAGATATAGATATATATGATCCTACTTAATGATTCTGATTAAGAGCTATAAGTATATACCAGGTACGCACGCACGGACACGGACGAAATAGACATGCCTTTAGGCCATTTCTAGTTATTCTTTTAGATGAAGAGCAATAATTCTACTGTTTCGGTCGTTACTGGACGAAGGCCCTCTTTATCTGTTGAGTAATAAGGCATTACAATAACATAGTACACTTCAGATGTGTGGATGGACAGGCTACATGTGGATGGACAAATTCTTCTAAAAATCAAAATCTTTTAAATTTTCAGTTTTAAGCAATAACGTGACAAACTCCGAACAGCACTTGGAATATCTGCCATAATCCCTCGTCCATTACACAACTTTCGGTCCACTATACGGGAAATCCGACAAAATGAGATAGCGTGGATTCTGCCTAACCCTTGCACGCCACTGGACCGGACAAAAGCCGAAACTGGCCTTTATAAAACGGCTAAATACGGTAGCTCACATACAACAGTGTTCGCTCTTTTACCCGGACCCCCTACCCGATCTGTACGGTTGGATTCGGGGTCCCAATACAATTTTCCGGGTGGATGCATTTTGAATTTATAACTAGCAAATTGGTTGTACCAATTTATAGTTTGAATATCTTAGAGTTAATTGGTCGGCGACCGTAGAGGCTGTAATGTGCTTAGCATCCCGTTAATATTAAATTTGGTGCGAAATGTCTTCGTATCATGTACCCACGAACGGACCTAGATCATTTGACATAAAATACAATAAATAATCTCTCACATCCTTCTTTAAAAGGGTAGACTGAGACAGCAATCGCTAATCGCTTTTGACCAAGTTTATTAAGTCTCATATGTGACAAGGGTTGAACTCATCGCCATACATAGGGCAAAATTTTAGCAAGTGTTTTTATTGACATCGCTGGGCTATCACTGTCATGGTTCATTCTAAAAACCCAAATTACTCAATATCACGGCAAAGGATTTCGATGATTTTTTATTAGAAAGGATGTACACTTTAAGAGTATTTTGGTAAAAGTTTGGTTAGGTTCTGATTAACTTTATTTCGTAATATTCTTAAGATAAATCGAAAATAAACAGAGGGCGTCCGCGCTTAATAGCGTTTTCGTTTGATTTAATTTGAAGTGGGTTTTTGTTTTCGCACGTAAATATACTAGCAATAAATTTGAAATGTAATCCTGGAAATACTGGCCATTACAGACTCGCGCGCCATTATTTCTTGCAAACCCAAGCTTTTACAAATATAACAATAGATGCACCCCAAACCGGACTTTCCCTCACGAAATCACTAAGCCAAATGCCTGTCACTTCAGACGTAATTTGGACAACGCCAACAATCCTTTTGATACGCCATCGCTTTAAAATGTGATAGAAATTCAATTTTATCTTGTTAAGCGAAAAGAATAATTTTGTTTGCCGCCCATCGCACCGAATGTCTAAAAGGATTTCAGCCGTTTGAATCATATAATAAGGGTGCTAAAGTAAAAAATGGGTCGCCGGGTAATTTAATTGATAATTTTCCGCATTTAGAAGCTGAAAGTGACCATCGCTAATACGAGAGGGTTGCAATGCAATAAACTCAAGTCTAAGCAGTAAGGGAAATTCTATAAAATTTAAGCGTTACGTTTGAAAATAGGCCGTCGTAAGCCCTTTCAGCTCTTCGTATCTGTACAAATAAATAAAATTGGACTGTCTGCTTGTAATATTAATATAACGGCATATGAATGTATATACGGTACATAAAAAACAACAATTTTATCAATCTGTTTGTTCCGGCTAATCTATGGAAAGGCTGGACCAATTGTAACGGAACTTTCAGACAGCTGATGTAATGCAATCTCCTCCTGAAAAGTATCATTTATTGTCGTGTAGCTGTCGTCATGACATTAATAAAAAGTGAGAAAGTGTTTATCGACATTTAATTTATAGTATTTGCGACCCTCCGTGTTACCCGCGATGGAAGACTATTTTTTAAAATTTTCTAATAGTCTAAGTTACTCCTTATTGCCTCAGCTATCTGCTAGTGAAATTCCCGTAAAAATTGTTCGAGCCGTTCTAGAGATTAGGAACAAACGGACAAAAATTATAAAAAAATATAGTTTGGTATATGTACCGTATATACATTCCTTAATTTTATTTATTTGTATAGATACGTTTTAATCTTATAATTATTGTCTGTGTGCTAATTTTGATAAAATAAAATATCTGTAGTGGTTATAATTATGATTGATGACTTCTCTATATCCAACAAAATAATATCAAACCACAACGACACTAGCTTCAAATAACATGCAGGGGAAAAAAACTTTTCGTGTTCTCAAGTAATCTCTTAAACTATAAAAATTACAAGTGGCTGTCACACGTGTTCCCTGGACCACCCCGGTGTAAACCAAAACCCTGCATTTTACAATTTTTTATTGATTTCGTCCCGCAACACGTGTTTGCATAAAGCAAGAAACTTTACAGATTACGAGACGGCTCCGACATCAAAACGTTAATTACACAAATGAAATGTGTTATAATAATTTTTGATATAGACAAGTTACTAAAGCTTAATAGTTTAGGGTACGGTCTGCGAAACGTTAGGCTGTAGGTTCGAGTCCACCATTCGACTAGTAAAGTGAACCATCTCCTAGCACAAACTTAAGCTTACTTGGGACGGTTAGACAGGATGTTAGTAATATTTGTGACTAAAAATGTTAGGACTACACGACTGAAGTAAAACTTATCTAGCTCCACCAAAATATAATAAATATACGATTGTTCGAGAGGAAAAGAAAATATGTACTGAACCTCTTTTTCTTGCCCCTACAATAATAAACGAAACGTCTCTCTCTTTCTATCTTCGCTATTACTCTCAACTTCCGTTCGCCTAACACGATCACACTGTTCATACCTCATTCACCAGCTCACTTTCCAAGTCAACCATGCGTAAAGGAGTTTTACTTCAAATATATGTGTCCGCACGAGTGTTTGTTATTCAATCTTCACTCAAACCAATAAAGGAGCCTACTCTGTCCAGTCTTACAATGGCAGTGCTCCTAACGCGGGCTACATTTACCCTACTTGCTAGAAAAATACGGTATGGTACTTCTATCCCATAAATACATTTAGTAAGCCGCATTCCCTCGAAACGTTGTCGTTATGTAAAAAGAACTTTACATTTGACAGATTGTGTTTTAAGTAGCCGTGATTTATGTTTACGGAGTTCGGTGTCGTGAGACAAGTGGAGCCACAACACTAACGTGACGTCTCAATGTATTTTTAAGGCCATTTTGTGGAATTCAAGAGCTTAAGAAGCGGAGAAACGCAAGCAAGACCAAAATACTTTCTTTCCTTTTATGTGGTAATCCATAAAATAACATTTTAGCCTCGCTTTGCGTAAAAAATTCTTCTTATCTTAAATTACTTGTCAAGTGAGCGTTTGTAAATTGAACAGAAAACGAATTCGCGAAGAAAAACAATGTAAGATTACAAGGGAAAGAAATAATTATTAATCGTTCGTTTTTAGCTTAGTGTGCCAAATATATCTGTGGGAACACAACGGCGGGTGTGAAGTTCTTCGTGCTGTACGGAAATACTTTACACGGTGTAAAGACAGTTATAGAGGAATATAAATGTCAATTAATACATTACTATAGCTAAACTGATCTACTGAGCCGTATTGTCACAGTGTCCGGGCGGTCGCCTCAAGTTGCATAGCTATACGCTGGCAACCCAAGTTCGATCTCCGATGCCTTTATTGTGATTATAAGTGCTGATTTAACACGCGGTAGACGGTGAAGGAAAACATCGTGAGGAAACCTACATGTGTTAGAAAAAGTCAAATGACATCCGCACTAGGGCCGCGTCGTGAACTACGCCCTTATATTCTCTTTACAGAGGCCTTATATATATGTTATAGTTATATACATATATGAGGTGTAACTTTAAGTTGAATAACTTTACTATCGTATAGGAAGGATTTTATACTTTTAAGCTGTAACTCTGCCAAATAAAATAACTATGTTAAGCTTACATGTTTGACTTTTATAATAAAAAAACATTATATAAAATTAGATAACAACCTTTTGTCGTGTATTTTCAATCCGACAATCAAATAAGATGCCTTTGAAATTAGGTGAACAGGAGCTACAAAGGAAGTCCCCAATGAGATTCAATCGACTAAATTACACGTATGATGCAATGCAATTTTAGATCAAGAATTTCTTAAGACTTCCAGAGAGATAAATTCTTGATGAATCAGTGAAATATTTTGTTGCATTTATAGCTATACTTTTAACCCCCATGTAGTATCCCGTACTAAAAATGCCTACATTTATTAAAAATGAGATTAAAGATTTAGAATCCGGCGAATGTGTATGCAAAAGTTTATGGAGATAAAGAGTTTCTCTGTAACTCACACAAAGAAGAAACTCTATACGTGGAACCGAAAATATGAAATGATTTATATTTTAACAGTACCGGCTAAGGTCATTTATATTGATTTAATCTTATTTGTATTTCGGTTTGAAGGTCATAGCAAGGTTATATATAGAGTTATTGTGACGGACAAAGCAGTGTGATCTTTGATTATTGTGACCGTCTTATTTGCTTTCTGTAAATTTTCTTTTATAACACTATATATCAATTATTTGTGTCAATCAATTTCTAAATATATTTAGCAAGACCAAGTGTCGACAAAAGTGTCCATGCGCAGCAATTTGGATTTAGTAAACACCATGAAATTCTCATAAACAGCGCTCTTGCAGCCGTGGCCGGTGATAAATCTTCCCTAGCCGTCCAATGGTCCGCAAGTAGGTCGTAAGATTGTCGTCCGTCTATTTACTCTCCCATCTCTTCGCGTTTCAGTTTTTCCCCGTTTCAATTTTTCCTTTTGTGTATTGTATTAAGTTGTTTTGTGTTACGTCTGATTTCGCAGTAATGAATAGACATGTTGTTTCGCGCGTCAATACGATGTTTTCTTCCATTAGCTGTGTTATTTTCTTGTGGCGATTTCATATTACATTGTATCTTTAGGGCTAATACTATTTTCTTCGCATCTTAATACCGACCTATAGATTTATTACTCTGTTTTGCGAATTTCATAAATGTATTTTTTCGTTAGAAATGAGATAAGTAACGATAGACGGAGAGAGACGAAAGCCTAGGGATTTAATAATTTGGATGTAATCTGTATTCACTTGATTTTTTTGAGAAAACAATAAGACGCTATGAGATAAACGATATCATTTTCTAAAACCGTAAATCGAAAGACACAGACTCATCAAATGGAAAACAATTCGAACACCTACAAGGTCTGGAAAACATCGATTTTGATTATTTTAAGAAATTGATGCTATTGCGTCTTATCATCCAGGATTTCCACTTAACATCAAGTGCAGAACTTGCTTAGAAAGTATAAAAAACAAGATTTATTACATTAATTTACTTAACTACTAGTTAAGTACTTAATTCATGTCTTGTTTTAAAAATACGCAACGTTAAATTATTGCGGTCGCATGACAAAATCGTACCAGCAACGATTGCGGTTGGTTTCGGAGTCAATTTACGGTAAAAATATAAATAATATGGAAAATAAAAAGGTCTGAATAAATTTATTTTACCAAATAATGTGAAGCTACCCAATTTGAAATGCGATATATACGAACTAGGAGTGCTCGATATTTATCGATATTTCATAAAATATTGATATATGAACGCGATAAGTCGTTTCAAACCGATATTATCTAATAATCTAACGATATTTCATCCGATAACTAAATATTGTATGTACGTTACTACATTACTACTCTCCGCGATGGCACTACTAATTGTATAAATTTTATAATCCGTTTCACGGTTTTTTTGTGCTACTTAAATATAATCAAATCACGATATATGGAAAATATCGATATATTTAGTCAATACATCGCATTGTATCGATACAAAATTAACATTCCTAATTCGAATTTATCATTAAAATATTAAAGTTTAGTGGATATTGCAAGAATGCTAATAAGAAAATAAGTGCAATCAGTTATTCTTTTAAAAAATTTTAAAGATAACCTAAATTATAAAAACTATGATACAAAAAATATGTATCTATGTTTATTTAAATCCCAATTGGTCCACGCCCGGTACGTTCGCTGGAAATCTTTAATCCTTCAACGGAGGCTAGCACAGTAGGCATTTACAATGGTGCAAATACAAGCGACACGGCCGGACAATCTGGGACAGCTGGAGTTATGATGGGTATGAATTGTTACTGACGACGCTCGACGTTTGGTCCGAGTTACAAGCGAGTAGTTAATAACATCGACACAAATAAATCATAATACATAGCAAGGCGAAACGAAGAAATTCGACGGAGATCAAAAATAGTCGACAAAGCTCTTAAAGTCAGCATGTCGAAGTGGCAGTGGGCCGGCCACGTCTGCCGAGTCAGTGACGGATATTTGGCCTGTCTTTCAATTTTCATTAAAGCCGCGTGTCGGACTGTGCTTTAATCATGTTTAGAGAGGACGCTTGTGATACGTAATGTACCGATAAAAAAATGAGGTTTTTTTTACTTAATTTTAGACTTTCAAAATGTTAAAAAAAGTAAATATGTAATCATGTTAGTAAACAGATTTATTCGACGATCTCAAAACATCTTCGTTTCGAATTCGTGACTCAAACCACACGACAACAAGTAATTCAAGGGTCCAGTGAGTGGACCCATTTCATTTGGCATTAGGCCTGATGGCAAGGATTTCTTGCCTTGAAATTTTCTCGTGCGACATAATTAATAGGGGACGCCTATTAGTATGCCCCATTGAGCGCTGACCGGAGCCGTGACGAAATAATTACAATTTACTTATACAAAAATATTGTTAGGTTTCTTTGTGTCAAGAAAGAAAACTCATATTTAGCCGCAATATTTAATAGGAAATTTCATAAAGCTTTAATTATACGTCACGGTAAGGAATTTTTTTAACTTGGAAAATATATACTAATAAATGGGGAGACGTTTAAACTATAAGAAGGATAAACATAATACTTATATTATAATTATACAATATACGATAATTGTTAAATTCACATAGTCCGAATATTATAGATCTTTTTTGTGTTTCTCCAAATCTAGCAAAAATATATGAGTAAAAAATTGTGTGTATGTAGCATTATATGATCACTTATTCTATAGATTTAAATATTGAAACTTATAATCAGCTGTATATGCTGTGTTTATGTAATACTACAGTTTGTTATTATCAGCAATAGCTGTAAGTTTTCCAAATGAAATAAACAAAACCGAATTAAAAATATGTACATTAAAAGTCAATTTTTACTAAAAGCCTCTGTGAGACGTGACCTCAAATTTCAGGTGATTTTATATTTTTCTTATCACCGTAAAGTTTGAGGCCACCCTTCTGCCATCCCGAAACCGTAATGCAGATCGGACGTGAGATTCTTTGGGAAGGAGTATTCGAAATTATGGTCGGATTTTAAAATCGAATTTTCTGTGTTGACCGTAGCTGTGTATGAAGAAGATCTTATATAAAATATCTTTTTCATATTGTTACCTTCGACTCTGTTGTAAATTTTATATTATTTAAAATATATATACTTCAATAGTGTACCTTTCAAAAGACCACAAATACGATGTGAACAAGTTTTCCGAAAGTAACGTCTTAAAGCTTAGTTTTTATGCCTACCTTTTTTCAAACTTGTCAATTTATAGTGCCAAATAATCTAAGTGAAATATATTTGAGCTTGATTAACTTGGTTATCCAGTTGATATTACACATCACAAGACTCGACGTCAATCGCAAACGCAACACATTACATTAGCACGGTTGATTAAAAGGCCTAGCCGGTGTTACTGGCAACTCGTAAACGTCAAGCCTACACCATCTCATAAATCATCTCAAGATCACGCTTCAGTTACAAACACTTTACTGTTATGGTCCAAGCATACACCCTTGCGTAAACCACTTAAAACTCTACCATACCCATCCTTATTTAGAGTTGTGTTTCTAGCAGCTTACCTTGATACATACTGCGTTATGCTGATATCAAGCAAATGTGCAACTTCAACTAAAATCCAGTAAGTACTGAATCAGCTGGGAGATTCATTGATGAAGCAAAAGCATCGCAAAGTGTGAAAGTGTCAGATTGAGGCTATGGAGATGATTTATAGTTTAATTAGGGATTGCTGATCGCCACTTGCCGATACAGGTCATTAGTTTGTTAAATCTTTTTTGGGCTATGTTAGAAGGGTGGGTAATGACTTACGATCGCTTATAGCTACCACATATTAATGTACTGAATGTACTGTACAAATGACCTATGAGAAATGGATAGAGTAGTTCGATCGTTAAAATCCATTTTTAGACAGATTTTTTTTAACCAACGCAACATTATTACTACCCGCACTGACTATTTAACGTAATGAAGAAATACTTGGTCAACACAGTTAGTGATTACTTTTGTAAAAACTATGTTCCGAATAATTAGACACCTAATAATTTTCTTCGTACCAACGACTTTTAAAATATTTTGGTCGGCAAAAGTCACTAACTAATGTTAGTAACTTTTTGTTGCCATATAATAATCTACTATTCCTAAATTTACACACATTCAATACATTGTATTCATACATTTAAATATAACCGTTTTGCATATAAATCACATTGAGTGAAACCTTATTATAATGAATTCCATTAGTGAGCGTGCCTTCCGTACCCGAAGCTTGGAGAATTACTGAAAATATTTTAAACCTTACATTTGCATATTCATGCAGGTTTGATTTAATATGTGAGACCTAGATTCCCGTTGTACATACTATATATACGAATACTTTATTCTTAAAAACAACTTATTACGTGTACATTAAAGGTTCAAATATCGTCGAATAATTTTAATACCTTCCTCTTCACTTTATCTTGTATGAGTCACTATAGACAGTGTTACATGTAAATCGCAATCATTTCTGGGAACCACACAGGGTGTTAAAAACATTTGTAACAATAAGATAAGATTAGCATAAAGCAGTGCATGAAACCTGCGTTTAATTGAAATATACTTAGGCTGCTCATTTTATAGCCTTTTCAACCGTCTTCGAAAAAGGAAGAGGTTCTCAATTCATCTGACTGTTTGTTACCTCATAACTTTGGACTAGGTAAACCAATTTTGATGAACCAAACCTGGTGCTTCCCATGTGGTTCCATTTCAATCTGGTCCATTTGTGACAATGGAATTCATGAGAATACCATATAAATCCCAAATTTACATTAACTATGTGCGCGACAAATGAACGGATAACTCACACTTACAGATTTCGATGATTCATTTTCATACTCCAGGGTAGTTTGAGAAGAGTTTGGTTAGGTTTTGATTAATACTATCGCGTAATATTCCAACGATAATTCGGAAATATAAACAGGGCGTCCCCGCAGTAATGGCTATCAACGGTTGATTCGATTTGAATTAGATTTTTTTTTGTGTTTCAGCCCTGTAGTTCTGGGCTCTCAAGATAAGACTACGGTATCCCCTGCCTAGCGTACAAGGCGACTAAAAGGGGCCCCGGGTTCACTGGGTGACAAGGGTGGGAGCCTGCGTCGTCCACCAAAGTGGACCTGGGAAGAAGGCGACATCGGCTGGCCCGTGTCACCTTGCGCTGCGAGGGAACAGGGGGGGGGGAGGTACTAACCTCCCCCCCGGGACGTGCTCTCCTTGAGCACAGTGCAGAGGGGCTCCGGTGCGTTCCACATTGAGATCCCGGAGCCCCTCGTCATGCACCGAGGAAAGGGTCACCGGGGAAGTTGTAGTGGGTAAGAACCCCACATAACCGCCGCCTTCCCCCCCAGAAGGCGGGGTATCTTTCTGAAGATTTCCTCCCCGTCAACAACAAAAAAAAATGTGTTTGGTCATAGTCATACTTGTACAGTGGTCATTACATTATTTGCGATGTATTTAACCTGAACTAAACACCCATTTGTTTAAAGGTATATTAAATATACACGAATGTTACTTTTTTAAACATTACTTGTGCTCATGGCGACGATGGAAGAAAAGTTATTGACGGCCAAGTATCGTAGTTATTTGGAGTTACCAGACGGTGTCTTGCTCGAAACAGACGTTTCAAATTAAAATTAAGGGGCGAACCCAAATTCTAAAATTAGTAGCGAAACACCTGTTGGTTATCGATTGTTCATGATATTGCTAATATCTAGAGCACGGCCTGTGCGTGGTTATTCACTGATTTTATCTTAAAGGACGCATTCGTTATCTGCTTGTGTCGTACTGAATGCTGGCGGCAGACAGCGCTGTTTATGTGGTGACATTTAAGTAACACGATTTGTTTATGTTTTTATTTATTTATTAAATATAATGTACACTCATAATAATATAAAGTGTAATAAGAGTTTGTGTAGACACTAAGTTCCTCAAAACAGTATTGATTTTCAACTTTAATGAACACTAACTTTATACAACAAAACTGTGAATTTCATTGACAAACTAGAACTGCTTGAGTTTATTAAATATTTTTGTTTTCGAAAAATATGTTTATTTTAATCCTTTAAGTTTTAAGATGTTAGTTATTATTAAGTGAAGATTTTCGTTCATGACGTACAGGCTGCACAGACAATCAAATGCCAGATTGACGCCCAAATAAAGCTTAATTAGAGATAGTTGATCATCTCTCTAATTATGAAATTTATTCGTTTAATATACGGAGCCATCCTCCGTAATCTAATGCGAAATATAATGATTTATTACACTTTTGCAAAAGTAAATATTTAAACAAGAGAATACTTGTGGACCGTAATTGTTTGTGTCATTACCGTTGCAAAGAGAATTACGAATATGTATTGAACCGTTTATTCGATACCAGAAAGGCCGCGCATCTTTATCGAGAAATTGGAAATCAATAATCGTTCACGTCGTCAATATATTGAATTGAACGGACCACTCCAAATAGTATGTAAGCCATTGAATTCATAAAGTAAAACAATGCTTCAATCAATTCAGTTTTGTTTTGAAGTTCGAATTGACTGGAAACCGTGAGCTATAAACGCCCTCGAACTGAACCAGGTCACAATATCACAATGGGAGCCAGTCCGAGTTTTCGATGTTCTGTACAATGCGTCGTATATTAGTACAACCGGGCGAATAACCCAGTTGGACTATCCATTCTCGGGTATGAAATGCAATTTTAATTTGATTGTTCCATATAGATATTTAATAGGTTTCCTGTTTTTTTAATTCCACGTGTTAATTGAAACTTCAATTTACATCCTTTCCTAATTACGAAATAAGTTTTTCATAAAATGTTTGACATTTAAAAACTTGTCTACTTAGTTTAAAAAATGATGATCGTAGGGGAAAAAATGTAGTACAGTAAGCAATGTTTACGGACTTCTAAGGTACAGTATTTCCCTCTGCAAGTTTGAGTAAGTATGAAATTAAATGCTATTTTAGTAAATATTAGAGAAACTTACCCAAATACCATATGCTAATACATAGTTGGTGCTATTTAGGGAATTATATGTAAAAACTCTTCGTTAAATCTGGTAAAACGCCTTTGTTTTGTTCCTTTCCTTTTATTTTGTGGGTGTTCAAATACTAAAAACCAGGCTGCTCATCAGATTATAAGAGATCTCACCAGTCACAAACCACTTAAACGGATTGCACCTTACACAATAGCCTGAACACAGAAATAGAACAGAACCTTACGTCGTGGGACTTCCCCAACATTCCGACCATTCATGCACCTGCAGAAGCCGAAAACCGAAATAACTAAGTATTTAATGAATAGAAATTTAGGGAGCGAGTCAGAAGCCTACATAGCTAAGACGAAATCTTTTTCTGTCACAATTTTTTTTGTTAAAAAACAACTGTTACTTCTTACAGTGAATCAAAATATAATAATTTAAAACTAATTTGATGACAAAGATAATCCTATAACGGCTCAGTGAGACAAAATAATGTCGTTTTACCCCTTTAAAACAACAGTGAATGGAACTATAAAAAAGCAGTCTGCCCCTGTGTCTGAACAACTAAACCGTGCAAGCTATAATTTATTCCAATATAGGCCCGCCTTTGTTTTAACTACCCCATACTGTCTCCCCTCCACTTTAGACCCCACTTAAGATCCGATGGCCCTTTAGTATAGTGTTATTAGTCAACTGAACATTCTATCGTTTATTTTTGTTTTCAGAATGTTTATTGTCTTAAGCCCTAACACAGTCTGGTGCGTTGGGGAGACGACTTCTCGTTTTATTTCGTTATTATGTTCATTTCATTTTAGTTGATTTTACAATTTGTTTGCAGTATTTTGTTATGTTTGATCTTGTATGTATAGTATTAAAATTTACGGACCGCCAGTTTTGTAAACAAACAAAACGTGTATTTAAATACGAGACACTATTTGTATATTTGTTCTTATCAAATCTTTTAAATGAATCGTCAATAACCCAATGTTTGAAGGTACGGTCTGCGAAACGTAAGGTTGCAGGTTCAAAACCACTATTCGATTATTGACGTGAACCATTCCCTAGCATAAGCACATGCTTAGTTGGAATGGTTAACAAAAATGTTACTAATATTTGTGAAAACAAGTATATTTACTACGAAACACAAAAACCGATCTTAAATCAAATCATTGATGGATTTAACATTAAAGACTACATGGATGCCGTTGTCAGAAATGAGCTAAATTGAAATGGGACTACCCGCACCAGTTTTCAAATAAAGAATCATGTTGGGTGCAACCAGTCGCAAGTTCTGACCTAACAAACGAAAAAATACAGTCGAATTTAGAAATCTCCTTTGCAAAAATATTGCTACCGTTAAATAAAGTTCAGGTTTAGTTACAAATTAATTTATTTTCGTTTACGTATTACGTTTTTTTTGTTATACCACTTTATACTTCAACGAAACGTTTAAGTTGCGGTTATGAAATGAGGTCGTAAAACTTTTGGCGCGAGCGATCGTCGCACAAAAATGTCGCTGGGAATCGCAACAATCATAGCCCTAATGCGAAATTCAGCGAAATAGTCCAACAAACGTCAAACGCACGGCGTTTTTACAGCCGACCCGTCACATAAAAATATTAAGTTTATTGGAAACTTAGCTTAACAACACTCGTAAACGATTCTCGAGCCTAGCGCCTCTTGTATCATATGACATTACCGTTCCGTATTCCTAGAACTTGTTAATGGGTTGCGATTGTCAAAGAATGTGTATCGTAGATATGTCTTTGTTAAATTGGCATTGTAGACAATATAGATATAATTATATTTAGGCACAGCGTGGGCGTATTAATACCTTTAGTGGGTCGAGCTGTATATAAGTAATGTGTCTAACCACTTCGCATTAAGGGAACCGACTCGAGAAGGAGGAAAAGATTAACTATTTATAGACTTCTCGAAAGGTAAGGAAAACCTAATGTGTAATGTTTACAAGTATATTTTTACGAGTAAAACAAAACCAGCTTCGACGATATTACGCTCAGACGCTCCCTATGTATTTCCAATTTATCGTAGTAATATTACGAAAAAGAATTAAATAAAACCTGAACAAACTCACATCAAACTACTCTTCAGTAAATCCATTCCAATAATTCAATGAATCATTGTAATCGGCTAACGTGATATTGAGTTATTCGTACTTCTGTCATGCACATATTTAATGCAAACAACATTTTTGCCACTGTCTGAACTGGACCAAATTAGGATGTGGGATGTGGGACTACAGGGGAAGCACCAGCTTTCAAGTAAAAGCATAATCATCGAATTCGTTTCACACGTCTAAAACTATGAGGTAAAAACATACGGACGAAGACAGCACATCCTTCTCTTTTGAAGTCGGTTAAAAAAGTAACGATATATGCATAACTTAGCTTGTATTCAAACAAGATAATGTGAGCTCCGAAACATCTGTAGCAACTCGGTAAAAAATATTGTAACTACCACGTAGCGTTTAGCTTTAAGAGGCAAAATTTTGAATGTTATTTCTTAGTATCGCAGCTAAGCAATATAATAATCTAGAGAACAAGCTCTAATTGATATTTGTTACGTACATTAAATCACTTTTATAGGCTCTTTATATTGTATTATTTTAATGGATCTCTCAGACATATTAATCATGAGATACATAGGGACGGAAATAACTTCAATCGTCAGAACGTGCTATTCATCTGAGTTCATTTGGTAACATAACTGATGCTGTTCACATCGAGATAAACGAGTATAGGCGACTTAAAAAAATAAAATTAGCTCTCAGATCTTTCCATACTATTTTTGGTGGGGTAGATAGACAATAATCGCTGCCCACATTTCACTTAGCCTAGGTCATATATGTGACAGGTAATGAGCTCACCCCCTCACGCCGGTCAAGTTTAGGGAGTTTTGACGAAACCTCGCATCAGAATCATAACGCATTGGATAAAGTTATTCATTTTCTGAAGGTTCACTTATTAATTACTCCGCAATAGTGGTTTAAAATGTTTACTATCATATTGTATACAATATCTCTCATTGTAGTGCACGCTCTTATTGAATGTGAAAAAACGCATCACATATTAAATTATAGTAATTATTTACTATAACTGTTATTCAAGTCTATTCGTATGTCTTAAGTCGATCGAAATTTCGACTAAAGCGAGCAGAACGTACGTAGCCAGCGTTTCATTGTTCGCATAAATGAGTGTTATTCTTTTATTGCCGAGACAAAGGCGGCACTTAGCTTCAAAGCGAGGCGCCAATATTTATATAACCTTCGCTTGGGCCCTCCTTGAGAGGTTCGTGTGGGGGTACATTAAGAGCATCAGCGGAATACATATGTCATTTTTGGTTCGTATGACGAAAGCATACAGCTTAAGCAGCAATAACACGGGACAATCACTCGGTCTGGACATTGTTAACACTCTAGCACATTTCATCATTAGGGTTCCGACTGTTGGCCGTAAGTCACTTAGAACTCCGTTGTAACTCGTAAATTTCGTCATTCATTTGTCATCTAGGATTTCCCACTTCCCCTCTCCTCCATAATAGTGGATACGGAACTTTGTTGGCGTAAATATTTGTAGGTATTCTCTTTAAAAAAAAAACTTAGTGATAAGTTACTCTATTTCCTAAAATATTAGTTATCTGTTCCCAAAACGTACACACATATAAATAATTTTAGACGTCACATTTTTCAAAACGGGTGCAAAATATAGACCGCAGTAACGCAGAGTTAATAATTTTATTCGTAAGAAGGCTTCACAATGACTTCCACCGCGAGTATAGTGTGTACACAGCCTAACTCTAACAACACAGACGCGACTCTTGATTATATAAGAAAACGTTCGATGCTCCATTGTTAGATGACGGTAGTTGCAAGTTGTCTCAAGTAGTGGGGCGAGGCAACCGTAGCGACCCTCGAGTGTGTTTAAATACAAAATATGGGGTGACGGGTCGCTATACCGTTATTCTATCTTTTGCACGTAATGTGTTAAATACAAAGAAGTGATGGTATACTGGCTTAGTGCTCGACATAAAGACCTGGCTTGTAGCAATCCTCTCTGTTCGGTTGTAAAAGCTTTGTGAAAAATGGATAATAATAGAATTTTTGTATTTTTTTTTAAATAATGCTACATATTTTTCACAAATAATACTAACATTCTTGTCAAACATTCCAAGCTTAAGAATGTGCTAGGATATGATTCACTTCAATAGTCGAATGGTGGATACGAATACGACCTTCCGTTTAGTAGACTACAACCAAAACCAGGGTTAGCAACTAGCGGCTCTTAGTGAAGCTGCAGCTCTTTAGTACTAATTTTATTTATGCAAGTACTATATATTGCTAGCAAGAAAAAAAATCTAATTTTGGCATTTGACCTAAAAGGTTGACGACCTCTGCCCTAAACGCTTATGAGAATATATAGAAAACATTTATTCGATAGAAGAATTTGTTCTATATTAATTGAGGAAGAATTCATTTTACCTTGCCTGCCGGGGTTAATAGTATTTGTATACAACGCAGCTTCATATCATATAACAAATAAAAAAAATAGCGGATGTAAATTAAGAGGTATTTTCAAAAAGCGAAACAAAGAAAATATCACAAAAGCCCGTGCCCACACAGTACGGTACGTCTACTTAAATTAGCATAAACACCTTTTTAAATTTTAGCAAAAGATAACCTTTTTATGAAAACAATGCATTCGAATTGTACGACATTTCGCAGCGGCATTTCCAAAGGAGGGTAGAAACAACACACAGTAATGACGGATAACTCCCATGGGCGCCACTTTTGTTTTTGATCGTTGCCCTAAGAGTTTGCAATTGCGTTACCTGCATTCGGAATTGCCGCTGAGCGCAATGAAATCGGAATTTATTGTGACATTCTGCAAATGAAAATATTTACTAGAAGTTCATTTTTGTTGTTATTTATGCGGTCCACTTTGCACTGTGATATTTATGGACTCGGAATGTTATGGAGCTTCTGAATAACTTTTATAAATACATTCATTGCAGTTTTTGCAATCATTTTCTGGCATTTATGTTACGGGTATACTAGGTCTAAATCTAAATAGGTTTTTTCACCTTGACCTAGTCCATCAACAGAAAGAAGGTGCGTCTATACCCTGAACATATAGCTTAAATACTTTGTAAATGCTTGTAATTCATGTCATCACGCAACGATAAGACTTGAATGTCTGGCGGTGAGCCTAGGAAAGCTTTGTTATTAGGGTGGTCAAAAAAAGATAAATGTTTAGTGCTACAAGCAAATCACTCTTTAGGATCCTAGATTCAACTTAGGGTGTACAACGTTCATAAAACATATCTCCGACGAAAACATAATCTTAATCATACGACAGGATAATTCTTGACAATGATAAAATAGTTGCTAGAGTGAGAGGAGTAATTGCGGCTTATAATCATAATCATAGGAAAGGCATGACAAAATGCCTTGTACCTTTGTTCAATCTCCAAAATCTACTGCTTTAGATATAGCGAACAGTAGATAGAAAATGCACGTAACTGAAAAGATGTCTGTATTCAGCCTGTAATAAAACGGTGATTTACACAAAATCACAAAATTCACTACCGTAGGGGTTGGGCAGGGCGCAAAAGGGCTGCCGGGGGCGATGACCTTCGATGGCAGGCCAACGAGTTCAGACGATGGATGCGCAAACGATCGCGTGATTCTTAATTGACAGTTGAGTGTAATATTTATCAATTATTACTTAAATATTACAAATTGCTTCATTTTAGTGAAAACCTTTACGGTCTCTTTCGTGCTGTCTTTTTTCTTTAGTTATCGTTAAGGTCTTTATTCAATTTGTTTGACGCTTACGTAGAGGTCATAAATTATATTTTGATTAAAAATGCTATCTATTGAGCTCATTAGGATACGAAAAAAAAACGAAAATTTTATGCAGATTTTTCCACTATTTTTTCATTGCCTAACTGCGTTAGAAGTTTCAACCTCCAACAGGACACATCTAGTCTATCCATATAATGAAAGAATCTTTAAATTTAAAATCGTTCTTAAGTATGAATAGAGATACGACGGTCCGGTGAGGGGTAATCTCGGCTTGGACGGTTGTCATTTTTTTTATATATACAACTAATTCGACAGTTTGTGAGGCGGAAATATACGCTAAAATCAAACAGATGTGGAATGCCGTTAAGGGGATGGAATCAGTTAAACACCACTGTTAAACAATACCGCAAAATAGAATTAAAAAATGGCCGTCGCATTTGCTATAACCAAGTGTAAATTAGAAAGGCTTAAAACAAAAAATGTCGCAACGCGTTGATAGGCCGCTGATGACCATCGGAAAAGCTTTCAAGCTATTTTTATTCGATCAACTACAAATAGCTGATACTGATAAAATATCTATCATATATTCATTTCCGTATTTGACCCAGATACTGAATTTTTGCTGTCTAAAAATGTAAAAGTGTACAAGCCCTGCGGGCAAATGGTGGGTGATATCAGGTTATTGGCGGAAATATAGACTTTACGGGGCATAGGTTGTGGATTCTATAATCGTTTCTTGGTACAATCGTCTGAATTACATGATCTAGTCATCGATTTTTTTTATGTAAAAACTTGTTTAGCCGCGTCGAACACTTTTTGATAGAGGATAATCTTATGGGTTCGCGTCACCGACATGCTAATGTTGTATTCAATTTTGTCACGATCTTGTACATCCCGTTATATATTTAGATAAAAAATACACCATTAATATATGTATATTATTGTTGCTAGAAGTCTCAATAGATGTGATGATCAACAAAACCAGATTTATGTTGACAATTTTAATTTAATCATTATGAAATTTCAGATTTTAATACTAAAATTCTAAAAATTTTTTTCTAAAAAGTTTTCACTGTTATCGGCAGTATGAAGACTAATTTTTTAATTTTTAAAGCCCAAACTCACGTAACACTTTATCGTTTTCTCATGGATGTCGCAAGTTATGACGTAACACGAAAAAAGTAACAGAGAATTGAAAACCTCCTCCTTTTTGACGTCGGTTAAAAAATGTCTTCGACGAGATTAAAGGTTGGAGTGTTATTTAAAGTATTGGCATTTCTCAAACGAATCTCACTGGAAGTTTTAAAATTTATATCTAGTCATAAATTATGATATGGACCGAAGGAAAATCCTCAGATATGACGAAAGGACGCAGGGAATGCGAATAAAAAAGCGTTTTATATTAAATTTTCATAGCGAGATCTGGTTAATGCATTGCAAGTGATCTCAATAGGATGTGTGGCGCGCAACGCCGGCCGGCCGCGTCCCATATGGAAATTGAACCCGCTCCGTGGTTCGACTAGAATGCATCATCTGGAAACTATGTACGAAGTATTTTTATATGATCAATCAAATTGAGATATCTCATATGGAGGAGATCAATAAAATAAATTAACAGCTCGCCCGTGACCTCGCGCATACTGCAGGACTATTCCTACTGTTTTTTTAGTTTCAACGGCTTTAAAATTTCAGTTCGTCTGTATTTTTATTTTTATGTGTGTTACCTCATAACTTTCGACTGAGGTAATCCATTTTGATGATTCTTTTTTATTCGAAAGCTGAAACTTCGGATGTGGCCCAATTCTCATATTGGCATTAAGTGTGTGTGCGAAAACTAGACTGATAACTCAATATCACTCCACCATTTTTTATTAGAAGGGATGTATTTCAAGAATAGTTTGAAGAGAGTCTGCATAAGTTCTGATTAATTTTATTATGTAATATTCCTATGATAATTCGGAAATACAAAGCGTCCGCCTGTAAAAGCGTCTAACCTCTAATCAGAATTAAAATGTGACCACACTGGAAGCACCAGCAATCAAAAAAATATATCCAAATCCCCAACCTCGTCCAAGACCCCGTCGAAAATTATGAGTAACCAAAATAAAAAAAAAACATTTAGGCAAATTGAGAACCTCCTCATTTTTTGAAGTCGGTTGAAAAAACATATTTTGCCAATATATTACAAAATAATATTTAAAAGTATAGACTGCGATAGAGAAATACGATATTATAAATATTTGTAATATAAAAAGTTTGTGCTAGGAGATGGTTCACGTCAATCGACGAATGGTGGATTCGAACATACGACATTTCACAGACCGTACCCTAAACCATTAGGGTATTGACAACGTTATTAACTGTAAATTAGCAAACGTTAAACAAAAGCTGAGTTTGCGAAAACGAGACAAGTGTATTGAACGCAACATAAATTACTTTGTTCTCTCATGCATGAAAAATAAATTGCACGTGAAAGAATATTTTCCTCCCTCTCACACTCTCGCTGAAACGTAAAAAAAATATGTAAGAACACCGATATTCCGATAAATGCCGACAGGGAATAGAAAAAACTGGTGAGATATAGAAAAGCTAGCATTTGCCTTGTTACGAGTACGTTGCCGTGGCGGTGTTCGGGAACAAATTACCTTACCGCTAGCGGAGGCACGATTCATTTCGAAACTTATCTCTACATACAGTATACCCGATTCCTTTTTAGACATAACTGTCTTACAAATTCAATAGATTTTTTTAAAACATGTCATGTAATTAGGTCTACACTCTCCTGAAATATTACTCAAAAATTTAATTTCAAATACAAAGTAAGCCTAATGATCTTAACAAAAAGATGGCGACTACAATAGCATTCAAACGGCGATACTCAAATTTGTAAAGAGACTTATAATTTAAAACATTCTGTTAGACTGTTAGTAATAATTGTGAAAAAATAAATATTGTAAGAATTTCAAAAATCTAACCTATTCTATAGAAAGGAGTTGTCCTTATTTTCGTATTATCGATATCTAGGAATAACTTTTACGTAAATGAGCATATTAAAAATCTATGGCCCTAGTAAATCGAGTCTTCGATATTCACCTATTTACGAAGCAATCCGTAACACACAGTCACAAAAAAGCTAAAACGAACCGACGGTTTATAATCAAAAGCAATATTCCATTTTCATTCCATTAAGCACACGTAGAGGCAAATCCATCAAGCGCCCTCGCTGCAAACTCGCAAACATCTCGAGCCATAAAGACAAAACTGCCTTCGTTTATTTTCCATCAGAACGTGCGTCCTGTAATTGACACATTTAGATTTTGTATTCCACGTCACACGAGCTTATACAATACAAAGTGGATCCGTTCATTTCATATGCGTATAT
Organism: Meandrusa payeni; assembly: GCA_029286785.1. Classification (NCBI taxonomy): domain Eukaryota; kingdom Metazoa; phylum Arthropoda; class Insecta; order Lepidoptera; family Papilionidae; genus Meandrusa; species Meandrusa payeni. The sequence continues at coordinate 10,618,701 of JAGSMX010000013.1, forward strand.
ACGTGAATGTGCTCAAGGGAACAAACTTTTGCATATGAATAACCGACTGATTGAAATTTTACGCGTCGAATTTTTACGCGTATCTCAGCTATGGAGCAATCTCGCGCCGTACCCTAATAAAGTTGAAGGTGGACGATGAAATATTAAATCCACTAAGAGCTGTATTACATATTTTCTTAGTTATCATCTACTGTACTTATATTCTAGGAAATATAACTCAGTGTAGAAACAGGGCTGCAATACTGAGGTATGCAGGATCTCATTGGTAGTGTTAGACGTCTCAGTAAGTTATATAGATATTGAAAATAAAATTAAGAGCCAGGAAAGTTGTTAGAATTACTTTATACTTTGTAAGTGAGTACTTGACCACGTTCCCACCTGATGTTATAAGTGGAAATGCAGTTCTGGTTAGGCGCACTAGCTTAGTAAATGCCTATTCACACTACTCTTGAAAACATCCAAATTGTAATCGGAGGGAAAGACTGACGCAGGCAAACTATTCTAGTCTTTCGCTGTACGAAAAATAAAAGACGAAGCAAAGCGCTTTGTTCGGGTTTGAGGTTATTCACAACAAAAGGATGAAATCTAGCAGTACGTCTTTAAGTCTGATAGAAGAATGGGGATGAATTAGATCAGGTAGGTAGAAAGCAAGATTGAATTTAAAATCGGGAGCTCCTTACTGGGTATTTAAATTTCGCACACGTGTGCAAATTTAAAGTAAAAGATCGCCGCTTAGTGCCGCAGTGCGTGAGGAGAATTAAAAGTCATTATATTCTCTCAGCAAGTGCGATAAATCAGTGCGAATTGTCTTGAAACAGAGGAGCGCAACAAAACTGCGCCGTTAGGAAACGTTGCCAGTTAAAAATAAATAACGCGGGTGCGAGACTTGAATTAACATTTTCATTGTTCTACCCTCGGGCAAGTTGCGTTAAAACCGTTCGGGGACATTAGAAGTTATAATACTTAAAGGTAAACACTAATGTTGCCATCATTTGTTGAACAAAATCGGGACTGTAACTATAAGTACTTGTCACGGAATATGTCTACTCATTACCTAAAACAAGTCAAATCCTGCGCTCAAGACGTAGAGAATTACAAGTATATTTACGAGCAAAAACAAATACCGACTTCAAATCCAATCAAACGTTAAACGCTATTACGCTCGGACGCCCTCTTTGTATTTCCGAAATATCGTTAAAATATTATGAAATAAATTAATCCGAACCTAACTTAAACTTTTATCTAACTACTCTCGAATTACATCTTGGGTCTTCCTCTGGATCTTCGACCAGGAAGGGAAAGTTGTACTCTAAACGTGCCTATACCATCCTACAGCAGCCTACCTCCTTGGTTACGTCAAACATCCATCTCAGCATTTTGAGTTCAGCAACTTGGATGGTTTGCACGTTATTTCGGGTCACGGGCCATGTTTCGCTACCATACATAAGTACTGGTGTATTATTATTATACGAAAGTTATATGGCAAAACATAAAAAATAAAATACAGACGATTTGAGAACTTCCTCCCTTTTTGACGTCCGTTGAAACCAAAATATATATTTTTAACTCAATTTTTCTTTAAAATTCTGGAAGTAAACACACCCGGACTCCCCTTTCTATGCAAAAACAATTAATTTCGCTTTAAATACTTAGTTTTTGAATTTATTATTAGATTTTTTTTTGTATCCTTAATCCGAACAATTTTATTGAAATCACTTCTACTGAGAAGATGTCTCTGGGAATACAATAGCCTGGTGTTCTTACGGCATACTTTACATTCACATTCAACTAATTCAATTTCTTACGGAGCAAACTTTGGATAACTTAACACTTTTGCATTAAAGTTGTTCATTGCTTGGCAAATATTTTCAAGCATGAAAGTATAATATTGTTATTGGATATGAGAAAGCGTTCATTCATAAGAGAATCCCCCTCGTTTCGGGTCCCCCAAGCTTCAGCTTGTAGACGTAATTTTTTTTAATCATGTTTTATACTCGTATTAATTTACTTAACGAGCGTCTTAGTCGGGAGGTTTTTTTGAATACGACGCACGCTTCTCGATGAATAAAGAATGAGTGCGGGGATGATTTCTCTTAAAGTTGATCACTTAGAAAATTACTTTTGAATGGCGTTCTTAACGGCAATGTTGTATGCAAATTACATGTAAACCAATTTGCTTTAAGTATGACCGTAGTAACTGAAGCGTATTGTTTTATTCAAGGCAATGAGTCAAGCAGGACGGACACCCAGTGACAAGTGATACACACCGCCTTATGCCGTGCAACAATGCATTTGCATTCGTAGTCTTTGTACACAAGATGTTACTAGCTAAAGCAACCTTCAATTCGTAATTTATATATACTGGGGGTTGAAATAGGATCTGGTCTGTTCCCACCAAGACAACCCGCGTGGCTTCCTACTGCTAGTAATAAATAATATATCATACTATACATTTAACACAGGACGTCAATTCGTATTTTAAACAGGCTGATTAATTTTATGTTTTAACTTGTTCTTATAATTTTGTCGTTTGAAAACTTTTAATGAAAGAGCTCATATTATATTCCGCTTCCATAGGCTTAATAATAATTTATCCACGCTCCATTTGTAGGTAGAAATACGTAAAGTGACATAACATTGTTTTGTTTTGCAAGAAGTGAGATGAAGGTTGAAGATGAACTTTATTGAAGTGATGCTCTCTGTTCATAGTAAAGCATAGCACTGGACCTTTCTTTATAAAAATCTTCACAGAATCCCAATTATCTACGAGATATAGTATACAGTAATGTGAGCATACTGATGCTTGGGATCAAACCGAGGGACCGTGCTGTGCACTCAGATGAATATAGAACTTTTCACCTTAGTAATAAGAAGTCTAGAAAACTAGAAAACAAATATTCCAACAAAATTGTAGTGAAGGGGCTTTCTGCGGGCAGCTTTGCAATGGCCAAATTTTATGCACTTCACGTTACATTTAGTGAGGTTATAGCGACCAACTCGTCACAATAAGCAACATTTATTAATAAGAAGACAATAGATATTCATAATATGGCACGTGGCGTTGCGAACTTATTAGAATCCCGTTACTTCTGGTTTACGGGCCACGAAACCACATTTCTTTTGCTTCCTTGTCCCACGGAAAAATCTTCTTCTTCTTCTTCTTCTTGAAGTGCCATCCTATCCTAACGGAGGTCGGCTATCATTAAGGTTATTTTAATTTTTGATACAGAGGCACGGAACTAGGATCGTGTGCTCATGTTTAACCATGTCCGGAGATTTCTGAGCCACGACATACGTTTTCTTCCAAGTGATCGTTTACCCTGGGTTTTTCCTTGGATTAATTTAAGATTTTGATGGAAGACAGACGTATTTAACTATATTTAACTTACTTTCATTGGAAACAATAAATGAATCTACTTTTTGTTTGAAGAGTTTCGTGTAAAAATATAATAATAACAAAATAAAACTTCTGAAAAGACCCATAATGATTTCCATAACATCATCCATTACTTTATTATTCATAGTTGAATAAATTGAATTATTTCGTAACACAACTAGAAGTTACACAAATTATCCATCTACCCTCCTCACAAACTTCGCGCAGTTTGTATTCAAATGTCGAGCAGTAAATATAAAATTTGCAACTTCCCCGCATCAAGCATGCTGCAACAGAGTTGCTTTATAAAATTATCCGCACAAAACCTTACACATTGAAACAAAGCCATTCTACTTAACGTTTATGGTTATTCGAGTCTGCATCGAAAACGTTGGGTGAGAAATAGGGGGCATAATGCCATTTTTATCCAACTCGAATTTAAGGTGCAGTTCGGTTGCGTTAATTCGCAAGGGCTTGTGAATTTATCGATATGAGTTATAAGCGGAAGCGGCAATTGCATCCATGAGAAAACTATGTAAGTCTTGAATTTGCATTAAGCTTATACGATAGCGACAAACAGACGAATAACTCACCACGCCAATCGATTTCGATGATTCATTTTTATATTGGAAAGGATGTACTTAAAGAGTAGTTTATAGAGAGTCTGATTAGGTTCTGATTAATTCTAAACAAACAATACGTCCGGGCGTTCGCGCGTGATAGCGTTTAACTTTTGGTTCGATTTGAAGTCGGTTTTTGTTTTTGCTCGTTAGTATACTTGTGATTTATGATGTTATTATGGCCTAGCTTGTGTACTAAATAATATCAGTGTATCGTCTCCATTCGTTCTGAAGCCCCGCGACCTTTCATTCTTTGCACCACACCGGCCGCCGCCGCTCACCGGGCTCGAATTCTTGAGGTGTTGTTTACCCTTAAGGCGATTTACTCCAAGTATCTGTTAAGCCTATAATTAGAAAAGTTTTTCAATTAGTTGAAATTCGCTGTAAGTCGAAGAAGATTTTTGAAGCTTACATCTGAGGAAGGAACGTGTTTGATAAAATAATTTTCCCAGGGCCCGTAATCTCATCTTTAGTACAATGGGTAAAGTAAAGTTGTGTGTTGCTTGAGGATTTATCATCCGACGATGTGCTCGTGCGAACTTTAAAGAGCTTTTCGCGAATCTGTGGGAAGTTTTAAAATAAAATTAAGTCAAAACCTCTTATCGTTGAAATTGTGAGCCTCCTTGATAAGATGTCGATTAGAAATTTCTTGTATTTTTTATGATTTTACTTATGTTTCTAAAATCATTTGTTTTACGGAAAGTATAACTCATTTTCGGTAGCTAAATAGTTTACCATTTATATTTTACACAATGTAAAATACTTGTTTATTAGAAAAGAAACTTGGTACTATTGCATACTGGAACTAATCTTGTGCTCAGTTCATTGTCACATGCTCTACGTGAAGCAACAAAAATTAGAATTTATAATGAACCATAGAAAAACTATCAAAAAGAGATTACGGTAGCACGACTGGCTCACGAGAAACAACGTTGCTTTTAGAAGTAAGACTTTTTTCGTAACTCATTCGCCAGCTTACTCCGCAAGTCAAGCGTGCGTTAAAAGTTTTACTTCAAAAACAAGTTTTAATTGATTAGCGGTTTATTAATAGTAAATATTAGCGATGGCATATAATGAAATTTCAAAATTAAAAATTTCAAGTGAGCAGTGCACTAGAAATTACGCAGCAGGAAGAGTGAGTGCACGCAGCTTGTCTCTGCGTGACGTCAGACAAAAGTTTTAAATTTAATTAAAGGCGACCCTTGTGCCATGTGCTCCGGCACGTAAACAGAGTTTGTGCAACACAAACCGACAGGTACTATACGATACTTTCATTCATTCACATTATATGAAGTTACCAACATGTTGGGCACTTACTCGTGAATACCCATGCCGCCAATGAATACCAACACGAGTATATTTACAAGTAAAAATAAAAAAATGACTTCAAATATAATACGAATATTACGAATTAGAATTAATCAGAACCTAACCATCTCTCACCAAACTACCATTGAAGCACATCCTTTCTAATTAAAAATGAATAATTGAATTCTGTTGACACGATATTGAGCTCTTCGACACACACACATATGATTTTCTTATAGATGCCATTGTCAGAACTAGACCGAAATTATATGGGACCACATCGGAAGCACCAGATTTCAAATAAAAAGAGAATCATAAAAATCAGAAAGAGAATAAATGAGTGTTAGCATTCTTTCTTTAAAAAAAATCGTATTAATTTCTTAACTCGTATATAACATATAACATATATAGGAGACTTTTTGGCGATGTATTACATTTTTTTGTTGTGTCTTCATATTGTTAATTTTCTGCACGGAAATAAATTTAAAATATCGATCATGTTCGTTACGTATTTATAAAAGCGGCGTTCCAACCGCCCGTTAGTACAATACAAACAAGAGCATGTGACGACAGAACACAGATGCGAGGCCCGTACTATTGCAACGCATCTCCCTACGCCATTTTTGCATGCGGTCTCTTTGTAACAAATTCTATTATTTTTCAATTTCCGATCGAATTCTCCGAATTAAGTAAGTAACCGCAATTGTTATTCGTCTCCTAGATGTTAATATATGAAGGGCGAAACACTTAATTCGGTGAAGTTGTTGCTCTTGAATGAATGAATGGATATAATTGATTGCACAACAATTAAGAAATACATGACAGAAATATTAAATTTTTAATTTCGACAAATGTCGATATAATTACAGTCGCAATGGGCGGTCGTCTTATTTCTCTTCCAGAAAACCTTTGTAAGGACAGCAATTTGTTTCTAACAGGTTTTAAGTGGGTCTGTAAAAATAATGTAAACATATTCAAATTTTACATCAAATAAACATACATTTTCTTCAGTGAGATTAACACTAAGACGTATTTAAGAATTGCCTCTTTGTAATTGGAAACTTTCTGTCGAAGTTTTTGAATAAAATACTAGGTGTGACAACATGGAATCTTCGGGGTTTAATGTGTTGACAATGCTATAAGACAACTTTTAAAAAACAATTCGATAACGTATACCGAGCTAAGATACCGTTCACATCTATGGACGAATGGTAGTTGTGGTAACCTATGACGGCATGTTGCGAAACATAAATCAAAACATAAAGCCTGAACTGTCAAACAACTCAAGTTTTATACTCATATGATGTGATTTATATTCTTATGAAGCTGATTTCTACTGCTTCACCATATTGTCAAATTTGATGGATTGGTGGCATAGCCCTTAGGTCGCTTAGCCTAAGCCTCTATAGATAATAACTCGAAGCAAGGGTCACCTCGGTGAAGGGTAACCTCAGCCGAGGAAACTCCACCTAGTCCTATTACTACGTTTGTGATATAATTAAATTAATTCCAAAAATCCAAGTACCTTCCGTCAACCTGCTCTGTAAAGGCGTTTGAAAGTTCAAGAATTTCAAATTATAATTAAGTGGGGATAATTAGTAAAAATAGTTTTATTGCAAAATGATTAGATGACGTAATACGATAAATAAAATCAGCTGAAAGGCGGATTTTATATCAGTCATTACGTACGTGGCTCCAAGTCACTTGGATTTGGCACAAAGCCGGGCCAGCCTCTACACAGCCTAACATCTAAAACCGTCGAATTATTGGAACATAAGATAATATAGCCTACGGGCTACCTCTATAAATCGCTTTACATCTGCTATAAAGTAATGAGATTTAACCCTCCCATTCGCGTTTACGACATGCCCACGTTGTCCAAATAGATCAAAATATTTTTTTTCTTCGGCTGACTGTTATTAGAACGTACGGCGGTATATTTCTTTAAGGCCGCGATTTTATATTTTGGTATCCGATAAATACGTACTAATGTAAATGGCCATTTCATCAAAAGGGTATTTCATATTTTAATTATGAATGCGGAAAGGATAAGTGGGAACATGTTGAGAAAGACTGTATACTATGTTTTACTAGCTGAGCCCCGTGGTGTTACCTGCGATTAAAAAGTATATATTTTTCTGTACCCTTGTAAGCAAAATTTAATAATGACCTGTTAAATAGTAAGGACGTGAAAGGGAAAGAAACTCACTTGGATTACTTTGTAATAGTAAATATGTTGTACCACAAGCGTGCACTCCATTGTTAATCGTCATTACCATTCAAATATTTGTCCAACAATGTTTATCTACTTTAAATATATTTATTTTCGGATCAATTTGTTACTACCATCAGTATTAGAAACTAATTATAAATTTTTATTGATTTTTTTTTTTTTAATGACGAACTACACAGATTGGCCAGAGAAGCTGGCCTTGACTGCTTCACCGGATTGAGAGGTGGCATAGCTCTTAGGTCGCTTAGCCTGAACCTCTATTGCTAGTAACTCGACACAAGGGTCCCCCCGGTGAGGGGTAACCTCAGCTTGGACGGTTACTATGTTACGCGTAAGCATGCCGATCCGAGGGCGCCCGAGAGGGCCGAACCACGACTCGGTCGGTTGCTATTTCACGGATAATCTAAGAGACATTCAAAAGCTAAATTAACTTTGAGTGCCACTTCGGGAAGCGTTGGCGCTGGGAGAAGAAGTGGCCGAAGAAACTCCAGCAACGCTCCTAACATCTAAGGGGTGGGGCCTGCCCATAAAATAGCGGTAACGCGCAAGGATTATTCGCAACCTCCGACGGTTGCGAATGGACGCTTTGTTGATTTGTAGAGATCTGGCCTGTGCAAAAATTTTTATTGATACGATAGATACTCGTATATGCTGGCGCGGGCTTTTTTGTAAGACTATTCAAGATAATGTGTAAACTATATTATTGTAAAGTTTCATCAAAATCCATTGAGTAGTTTTTACGTGAAAGAGTAACACTTCACATACATTCTCACAAACTTTCACGTTTATAATATTAGAAGGATCATGTTACGTAATAATGGGCTATCGGGTACGCTATAACCCTATTTTGGGTCCACAGAGATAGTCAATCGATATCCGCTTTCGTCCAAGTCTGTTGGTGCCTTATATTACAGGTAGTAAGTCCATGGCCATACAGCTGTCATAAATTTTAGCAATGATTGTTTTGAAAGGACGTGAAGCTTGTTCTTATGTATCAATTACAAATAAATAGGTTCGTTTGCAACAGTATGCGGGCAGATATAAAATAAACTCGTGCATATATACACCCGTGTGTTCTTCGCCCATATCTTTGTACAGTTCAACAAAAGTTGATTGACGTATTTGGGGCGGAAATTCTTTTCCTGAAAATTTGTTTAGATCTCTCAACGGCGGCGAGAATATTAAGGAATGCCTTCGCCAATCGCATCGGTATTCCTCCTATATTGAAATAGGCAGTTTGAGTATACTACACAAATGATGGATTTAAAGATTTTTAAAGTTTTTTATCGTTTGATATTCTTTACATATACGAAATTAATGTAATGCTGTTTGTACCATGAACGTACTTTTACAAAGTGATGACTCCAACAAATATCGTTGTGTTTTAGCCAATGTATACAAAACTAAACAAATTATATTGTAAAACCTTCCTCGCGAACTGCTCTATAACATATAAAACAATACAGCATAAAAATTAGTGTAGTAGTTTTTATCTTTATCGCGAACAAGCAGACAGACAGCAGGAAGCGGCTTTGTTTTATACTACGTTAGGATAATTAAACATTATAAACTACTAAATTTATGAATGTATCATGGGGGTAGTTAGACAAATGTGTAAGAATCTTGTTCGGGTTGCAATTTTAATTTGTTATCCTTAAATTGTAACTTGAGCTGACAAAGTTCTTAATAATAAATAAATAAAAATTGACTCGAAATACATATGACTGTTTAACACAATATACACTGGTGTTTATGAAATTAAACCTATTTCTATGGATAATGATAAACCAATATAAACAGTTTCATGTTTGTGAGCCGTGAACGTGAACAGTTACAATATACATATATTTTTTATATCACTTGATCTGACAATTAATTAAGAATTTAGCAAGCTTAGCTTTTGTATGACAGCTCGTTAGCACTCTGTAATGAATGCGCTGGCGCCTCTACCGTATTGTTTATTGCACCATAAATATGAACGCTGGCAATTTTTATTACGCACAACTCGGTCCCGGGCCGGCGAGACGAATTAACATCTGCACTCGCACACGGAATACAAACGAATGATAACGTTGTGTTTCCCCGCATTGGACACTTTCGGTTTTATGCTGCCACTTGTCGAAGTCGTTTTAATATTACCTATTAATAAAAAAAACCCAATTCGACGATTTCTTACTGATTATAAGTTGAAGGTAAAAATTAAAGTTATAGCCTTTATATTAGGCCCTTACATATAAAATTGGCGTTTTGTCGTACTTTACACGTTTATCCTTGATCTCAAATTTCTCCTCTTTGGCTAGGAATTCCAATTTCAAATTTTCAACAGTTAATTACTTTTGATGAACGAATCAATCCTTTTGGAAATCGTTGGGATAGACCTAAACCTAGCAGTGGATATTCTTCGACTGAAATAATGATAAAAAAAACACTGTAATTACAGAAAGTGTCCAATTCGAACATAATTACTTACATAGCTTTAAGCAAGGGATATGTAAAGCAAATATGAAACAACCGCTTGCTCGGAAACTTAGGAATGTATTGATCCGCCCCTATGATAGTAAAACTCACTCCGTTTGAATTTCTTAGTGACTACAACTTGTGCCCCTCGCGAATAAATAAAAATCCTTTAAACTTTCACGTAAATAGCCGGCTACGGTTAAGACGAGCAACTCGACCAGAAGGGGCGTGTGGTGTGCGGCGTGCGGGGCGGACTTTTGAACTGCACCTTTGATAGGTAAATGTTGGAATAATATTTTCGAATTCGAATAGACTGCACTCGTTCGAAAACACATTGGATAAGTCTATACATTAGTACGTAAATATACTCGAGGCGTATTAATACAACTACGGAGACCTTTGAACTGTTATACATCGCATGGTTCACGTTTACTTCAAACGGGATGAGATACGTTGAGAATGTTTTCATTTATGTATATTATTATATGGGTATGAGAAAGTAAATATTGACAAGGCTATTCTTCGTCTCGTAGTAACATTCCAATGGTTAATGTTATCGTAGGTAAGATATTATTTACGACTAGCTGCGCACCGCTGTGTTACTCCGAATTAACTGTTTATTCAACTTTTTCTAAATTAAAAAATTCTAAGTTACTCCTTATTAAATCAGCTATCTGCCAGTGAAAGTCTAGTCAAAATCGGTCCAGCCGTTCCAGAGATTAGGCCGAACAAACAGAGAAAGATTGTAAAAAACTATATTTTGGTATATGCACCGTATTTACAAGAATATGCATGTAGTAAAAAACGGTTATATCAATATTATAGACGCTCCAAAATTCATTATTTATATGGATATGCAAACCCAAGTGCCTGTTTTAGTCTTATTTCGCTCAGGGGAAAGCAGAGCTTTAAACAAGATTTCAGGTAAAAAAAATAATAACAGAATGCAAATTAAAAAGGCCGACAACGACGGCGAGGCACGCCACTGCCTTTTCTCATTACTGGAGTCGCACTCTCGTGTAGCGCTGTGCATGCCGGGTGCTCGCTGTCCTCGCGATTGTCATACGGAAACTGTGTCAACATTCACTGAGGAAGAGTGTTACTCTGTGTTTGTTGACACACATTCAACACAATAGCGCTCGTACAATGATAATGAAGTACTTAGCACGTATGTTGTATCATGATGATGTAATGGGATTTTTTTAAACTGGACCTTTTTGCCTGCATACATGTCCTCGCGGGGACAATAAAAGCACACGGCGATCACCGTCGCCGCTACTAAGGGGTCGTGGGATCCGTGAGGAAAGCAACCACAACCTTTTGCGCTTCTCTAGGCTAACCCGTCTCATCGCTAGTCCAAAAACCCTCGTGGACTGCCATGACTACACGGAACTACTCCGTGACGTCATCCTTCGCGGGTCTATAATTATTGGACAAATTAAATAAATCTGAACCTTCTTTTTGTCTTGTCGACGGAGGGGAAATCTTCAACAAGATATAAGATTCATATTCAACAAGGTATATGTGACGCTGTTAAGCTCTTTTCGGTGCGTGGCTAGAGGCGAGGAATCTCTTGTGGAGCGCACCGGTGCCCATCGGCACTGTGCTCTGAAGCAACTCCCGGGAGAGGCTACCCTCGCAGTGCTAAGGCGCAACGGGACCACCAATGTCGCCTTCTTCCCGGGTCCACTGTAGCGGGCGCCAAATGCCCTTCCCCACATCGCCCATGAAACCGTGGCCCCTTTTAGTCGCCTAGTACAACGCACTATAGTATTGATAAAATCGCCTACAAATTTGAGCCGGGATATGGTTATGGATGCATTCTCTGTCGAATCCAGGCTTGATCACTTTTAACTCGCGAGGTTAAAAGAGTCTGAGAGTTTATTTTTATATTATTTTATTTGTACAGTAATTTCGTTAATAAGGCCCAAAAAGTAATTTATCATTTTATAATCTCTGTAACACGAAATGAGTCAATAAAACTACTGGCGGGTTAAAATTAAATTTGCAGTCAACACAACATCTGTTCGGAACTAAATCCGTTAAAAGTTATATCCCGCCCGTGACATAATCAACTAATGGACAACTGTTTACTTTATAATGGAACTGCTGTAATACTTTGAAACGTCCGCGTACTTTGATCAAAATTTTGGTATGAAATTAAGCACATTAATTTAACGTATTGGCAACATTGTCCCCCCTAACTATGAATTAGATATTTTACTGCCCTGGCAAGTATGTTATTATGTTATACTAGCTGCGCCCGCGGTGTCACACGCGATTAAAAAATATTTATTATTTTTTTTTAAAGATTGAAGTAAGAACGCGCCAATACAAGAAATCATCAGGTCCTTAATGTGACGCGATGTGATTTTGAAAATGTGACGCGATGTGAATCGAAAACTCATTAGTACAACTAACATTCGAATCTTGGACCGTCACGCATTAAAAATGCCAATGCCATAAAAAATGTCATGAAATATGCCAATGTACTAGGGCCGCGTGGCGGACTATATTCTAAAACTCTATTTTAAGAGAAAGCTTGCCCCCAGCAGCGAGACATATATAGAATGTTTCTTGACGCCAATTGTACCCCTTAAGGTATTGTAAGTCACCTGATATCCAGGTAATTTAAACCCGTATAGTTAGTTATGTTATTCTAAGTAGATATCTGTACTATAAATATGTTTTCTTCTCTTTTTACGGCTTCTCGTTGTCCACCGGCCGTCTGGTCCAATCGGTTTCATTCCCAAATTGGTAACACTATATTTATTTGCCAAGAAATATGTGCCACATAAAACGGTAACACCGACAGAGCGAGAAACATAACATGACGCGCGGCTCGTTTCGTGAGAACATAGGTACAGTTTGTGGGCGGATTGAGTTACATGTCAAAATTAATTTAAGGTGCAGCTTTATTTACGTGTACCCTGCATTACAATATTGTTTGTTTTTAGATAAGAAAATTACCAATGCTCCGCGATTTACCGAATAAGGGTCAAGCTTACTGTTTAAAAAAAACAACAGAGACAAAGCAAATCTAAAAATGGCAATGGGCGGGACACCTGGCTAGGAGAGAAGACGGTCGCTGGACTAGGGCAGTAACCGAATGGTGGCCAAGACAGGGACGCCGATCAGTGCGTAGACTACCAGCTCGCTGGTCGGATGACATCGTCAGGGCAGCGTGAAAAAAGGTAGGCCCGTACCCAGCAGTGGGAAGATACGGGGAGAGTAAAGTGTTTATGTTTATGTGATCTAATAAAGTGTTTGACCTAATGTTGCACCTGATGTTAAGTGGAAATGCAATCGTGGACGGTAAGGCGTTTGGCTATTTTTCTATAAGATAGTATAGTAGGCGCTCGCCTGGTACTGACGTTCATCTCGACTTATTTTGTTTGTTTTTTAAATATTGCTAACAAAATATTTTCACAGATATTATTAGCATTCTTGTTAACCATTCCAACTAAGCTTAAGCTTTACTTTATTATCAAACCCTACACGACCCAATGATTTGGTACTTAAAAATTTAATACCTACTCCGAACACTAGCATGCTAGACTGGATATTTACTGACGATCGCATGGTCCGATCGTAATCTTTTCTCGTGTTTTAGGTATAAAAACACTTGGTAAAATTTGTATCCGCTATGGCGATAGACTGTTTCGGTCTTTTACGGAATGCATTATGTAGAGTGAAATAGTTTTCCCGCGTTTCAGCTTAAAATAAAGCTGATAACGACTCCAACTCTGACTACCCCACTTCCGGCAGTAAGATCTCAGAGTTTTTTTTCTCACTGCCCAGAGTTTTCACTGTGGTCACAGTGTAACTTGCACTTAAATGGAGGTCAAAACGCCGAGAGTAATCAATAGGACGTTTGTTTGGAATATTTGTGGTTTGTGTAGACGGCTCCGTGATGTTGTACTCACAAATTGTCAGATCTGCTCCGGAGATAACCGGCCCGACGTTATTTTGTTCAGATGCGTTCAATTTCACGGCTCCTCCGACGCCGGCTTTTTTGTATAATCGAAATTAAAGGTTTACCTTTTTTATACGACAGCCGTTTGTTTTAACCGGGGCTTTTAAGTATTTTTGACATAATTAAGAATGCTTAAGAAAGTGTATCTTTTATATGCGAGACTGTTATTGTATTAATGTAATCAAATCGACAAACAAACGTTGATCTGAATTAGATTTGATATTTCGAGAGCATGTGACATTGCCAATCTGCACCGGGCCACTCGGTAAACTGAAACATTAACAGTGTATAGAAGGAAAAGAGTATATTGCATTTGCTTGGTGATTTTAAGAGGATAAAAACACTCTCGCCCCCACACACACATGTGTGCATACATGATCGTAAGTTACAGGAACTATCGTCACTGTAGACGTCACATCATAAAATTTAAAGTCCGTCTTTAAGTTCTAAACATATATGCCATATTAGTGGGATGATTAATAAACACAACTAAGCTATCCAACTTATTAATAATTTACAATTATTACCTGATCAATAGGCTCCTTTTTTGAAGTCGGTTAAATAAAAAGTAGCCTATGTGCTATTCCAGACTATGATCTAATTTTCATCCAGATCTTATCCAGATCCGTTTGGCCGTTCTGGCGTGATTGAGTAACAAAACTTCATTCATCCAAACTTTCACACATTTACAAATAAGTAAAATTGGAGTGTCTGTTTGTAATATTAAAATAGCCGTATATATAACAACATTTTTCAAAATTTTTGTCTGTCTGTCTGTTTGTTCCGGCTAATATCTAGAACGGCTGAATCAATTTTTACTCGACTTTTACTGATAGCTGATGTAATAAGGAGAAACTTAGGCAATTTTTATTATTTAAAAATAATAAATAGTTTTTAATCGCGGGTAAAACCGCGAGGCGCAACTATTTTATGATATGAGTAGGTTACCAGTATCATAATTGTACGGGTTGAGACTGGAACATGGAATACAACAGCCTATCTAAATCAGTTGAATGCGGGCCATATATACAGTGCGATTATAGGCGCGGAGTGGACATCATGGACACGGGAGCTACAAATCATGTTGACCGCGGCCCCAATGTTGCGGCACGCTGTGTCAATACTCGCGTTATACAATTTGCTTCTCTGTGCGGACACAACACTGAATTTAGTGCAATGCTTGTTTGTTTAATTTCACATTAAACACGAATTTGTGTTTCTAATATATTGTACCAATTGATACTCCGAATATGACGAATGCAGTAGAGCCGTGGGAACTCATAACAATCAATTCAATTTCCATTGTACGCTTTATTTTTTGTTTACTACTTTGACTATCTCTCTCTCTCTCTCTTTCTTCCTTCCCCTAATACTGCCCCTTTTTCCTGTAATTTTAATTATCCTTATTAATATATAACCTTGTTACTGTACACTCGATTGGACACGTGTGCTGGTCAGAGTGTGCCAGTCTAAATTTCTCTATTCCTTGCTTTTGGCCTTTTGGCATAGTGTTGAGGTCAGATTTGACCGCATTGCTGCATATAATTTTCCATTATATATAGGTTCTGATATTTCGTGGACAAATGAAAATCTAAGTTAATTTATACAATAATTCCTTTTCTTGTCGTCAAAGATTCGTCAGTAACAAGGAGTGACTCAAAAGTCATGTCCGACAGTCTCTAAAGCTCGATTCCACTTGACTTGCAACTTGTAAGTCGACGCCACTTGAACAAACTAGAACGTGACACGAGCCGTTCACCTGTTAGTAGCATCACGATGACTCGACTGAAAGCGTTCACGAGTCATTCCATTTGTACGTCGGACTGGCTCCGATCGGTACGGTAGTGAATGGGGCATTGTCGGCGTGCGACACGGTTGTATCTGCATTGGATTGACACCCTGTTGGAACCCTGTCGCAAGGAATGAAACATCAAATATCAATCAAATTTGCATCTCTATCAGGCCGTACAACTACTTACAGCGCATCTAGTTACAGCGATGGCGTGTCAAAGAACTTGTTTTTAAGTGTAAGTTCGTAACACTTTGTAAGACTGTTCGCTAACGATGACAAATTGTCTATGCAACACAATTCTAAAGGGTGCAACCTGATGAGTCTTCCTTTCGAAACATTAGGATTTTGTTCAAACTTTTAATATTTTCAAATAAACTCTTATTAAATTGTCTTATTAAAGTCTATCATGGATTAATCTAGCCAACTACGTGTTGTTTGCTCTAAACGCGATTCGCGACGCGCAAGACGACACATGACACGATACGCGGATGATGGTGCGTAAGAATAACCGATAGCGGTCATTGGAGGCGAGGTACAATAGCGTAACTTCATTGTTTCCCTTTGTTTTTCCTGTTACCAGAACAGATTTCCGTGGTTCAGAACCAGCCAATGAGCTGACGCGTACTGTAGCATTTGATTGCAGAAATTAAGTCATCTAAAGTTTTTGTTATAAAAAGTCAGGGTGTTCGTGATACAAAATGAGGGCGAGTGTGCTATGATGTTATGGTGAATACCACCTAAATGTGTAGGGAAATTGGTGCTACAACTTTCTTTGCCAGTTGAAGATCCACAGGGAAAGAGAGCAACGTTTTCGAAAGTTTAAACACAGAGCGATGCAGGGTGGTGACTACTTCGTGAATATGTGTGAACGATAGCCAAGAAGACTTTGTTGGAGACGGATGATCTGGTAATCTTTATCTTCACCATAAAAATAAAGTTCATAAAAATTAATTTTCTCTACCTCTGACCAAGTTGTTATGATCTTTAGTGTTTATTTGTATTTATCCATGATAGATTACATACGCTCAATACATAATGGAGATCTGTGTGTACATTCTAGATCTCAAATGTGCACCACGTCCTCTTGTGATCCTACGTCTTGCGGTTAATCCCATCATGTGGCCTTTTGTTAACTGAGGTGCGCAATGTCCAAGGCAAACATGGCTTTGCTAAGCATTAACCGACTTCATTTTCTAACGTCTGTGCACATAACAAAGAGAAACGGTGGTTTTATTCGCTACACAATAAATAAAGGAAAGCATATGAGAAATTACTGCGATACCCTTACGAGTGCTCATTATTTTAATAGTGTAAATCATTCAGTGTCAATTGAAATTCAATCTTTAGTTTTAAATGATAGAGTCGACATTGAAGCAGCAGATTTTTTAAGTAATTCAGGAATCAGCTCAACTAGAGTCGATTTTTAAATTTGATCTTTGGCTCGTGAGCACCAAAGATGGTTTTTGCTTGTTTAGTGGTTGGATACTGATTTAGTGGTTGACCGATATAAAGACCGCACAGCAAGCAACGACGCCTACGCTTTCTTATTATGGAAGACCGCTCAAGTACGCCTTACAGATATCAGCGGGCAAGAATAATTAACTACGTAACTTGCTTTTGAGTGCTTTATTTATAAAGTAAATGCTCCAAAACTTAAAAGCAGGTTATCTAAAGTCAGTTTTAAAAATAAAAACATTACTAAAGTGCTGCCCAAGAAAGTTTTAGCTCATGAAAGAGCTCCCGCAACGGTTTTATCTGTACTATTGATAAAGTACCACCTTACGGATTCAAACAGCCTGTGTTACTCCACTGCTGGTTATAGACCTCACCAAAAGTATGCGACCGACTACGATTTTCAGCCACTCCCTACGAAGCCATACTGCGAACATCGTCGATTCACCTAGTCTTAGAGTGTCCCACTTCGCGGTCTTCACTCAAGAACGCGTTCAGCCCAACAGTTGTCCATTCTACGGCTGATATGGCCGATATGGTCTTACGGAATACTGGCTGGAAATAGAGGTATTTTAATGTAGGTGAGCGGGAGGGTCTAACATCCAATGCGTAAAGATTACCAATTTACTAGCCACCGTCTATAGTAATTTTAGTGATCAGCGGCGATGTATTAATATCGGCATTAGGTATACACAAGTATATTTACGAGTTAAAAAATACGACTCGACTCGATACTCGATTTGATCGAATCTAACAATAAACGCTATTACGCATTATACAATTAATCAGATACATACTGAATGCAAATGTAAGACTAATATGGTTTTCTCAAGGATGCCATTGAATTCAAAATGAGTATTGGTCCAAATTGACCATAGAATAATAGGAACACAAGGGAAGCACCAGCTATCATATGAAGAAAGAATCATCAAAATTGATTCACCCGCGAAAGTTATGAGGCAACAAATATAAAAAGAACATACAGACGGATTGAGAACCTCCTCCTTTTTTGGAGTCGGTTGAAAATAGAATCTCATGTCCTTTAACCTTATTGGAGAAGATAGTACCAATAACTGTGTGCTTATAAGGCCCCATATGTGAATGATCTTGTATGCTCGGCGTGGAAATGTTCGCTTGATACTTGATAAATAATCAGTATCTTATACATATTTAATTTACTAAATTTCAATTCAAGTGTAAGTTACTAAAAATCCATTGACGTTTTATCGGTCCATGATTATATGAATCTTTCTATTGAGCATTCCGTCCGAACAAGAATTCTATGTAATGTCTTAATTTTTCTCAAGTTATTTATTGAAAAGCTCGAGGAATCTTTATAACTTAATCGATAGCGAGCCGTCGGCACATCTGCATACACATAGGTCACTGCTAACAGATATTGCCCGTGCCACCCATATTACTGACGCCGTACGGTCGGCAACAGCATGTCAGTTTTATTTATAAGTATACAGCCCGCTTCCTCGGGCTAGATTTTGGTTTATTTTATTTAAACAATAAACTTACACGATTAAATATCTAATTTAACTCGCAATATATTCAATTATTCATTTCTCTCCGTATTCATTCTCTTATATTCTCTTCTAGAGCGGGTGCAGATCATTACCTACACACGCATGTACATGCAATATACTTCATTGTACCTACATCCTTCACAATGACATAAATATACACAACGCATGTGCCATTACAAATTTGTGTTATAAAACAATAGAATATCATCGTAGTAAATAAAAGTTGAATTTGATAGTCCAAAAAGTGAAGTGCTCCGATCGTCACCAAACTTTATACGATTACTCCTCAATCAATCAATATCAAGATTCCTTGAAAATTTCATTGAAATCGGTCCAGCCGTTTCGGAGCCTATACTGATCAAACACAAACATATTTTCTTTTATATATTTACGAGTAAAACCTGAAACCGACTTTAAATCTAATCAAACGTTATTACGCGTAAACGCCCTCTTTGTATTTCCGAATTACCGTGGGAATATTACGAAATATAATTAGAGAACTTAACTAAATTTTCATCAAACTACCTTTGAAGTACACTTGTCGCGCACATACTTAATGCCAATTTAAGACTCAAATGGTCATTGTCATAATTGGGGCCACACTTGAAGCACTAGCTTTCAAATGAAAAGATTAATCCAAATGGGTTCACGTAGTCGAAAGTTACGAGGCAACAAATATAATAAGAACATTCAGACGAATTGAGAACCTCCTCCTTTTGGAGTCGGTTGAAAATAGAATCTCATGTCCTTTTAACCTTATTGGAGAAGATAGTACCAATAACTGTGTGCTTATAAGGCCCCATATGTGAATGATCTTGTATGCTCGGCGTGGAAATGTTCGCTTGATACTTGATAAATAATCAGTATCTTATACATATTTAATTTACTAAATTTCAATTCAAGTGTAAGTTACAAAAATCCATTGACGTTTTATCGGTCCATGATTATATGAATCTTTCTATTGAGCATTCCGTCCGAACAAGAATTCTATATAATGTCTTAATTTTTCTCAAGTTATTTATTGAAAAGCTCGAGGAATCTTTATAACTTAATCGATAGCGAGCCGTCGGCACATCTGCATACACATAGGTCACTGCTAACAGATATTGCCCGTGCCACCCATATTACTGACGCCGTACGGTCGGCAACAGCATGTCAGTTTTATTTATAAGTATACAGCCCGCTTCCTCGGGCTAGATTTTGGTTTATTTTATTTAAACAATAAACTTACATGATTAAATATCTAATTTAACTCGCAAAATATTAAATTATTCATTTCTCTCCGTATTCATTCTCTTATATTCTCTTCTAGAGCGGGTGCAGATCATTACCTACACACGCATGTACATGCAATATACTCCATTGTACCTACATCGTCCACAATGACATAAATATACACAACGCATGTGCCATTACAAATTTGTGTTATAAAACAATAGAATATCATCATAGTAAATCAAAGTTGAATTTGACAGTCCAAAAAGTGAAGTGTTCCGATTGTCACCAAACTTTACACGATTACTCCTCAGGTCAATCTGAAGATTCCTTGACAATTTCATTGAAATCGGTCCAGCCGTTTCGGAGCCTATACTGATCAAACACACACACATTCTCTTTTATATATATATATATTATATATATATAGATTTACGAGTAAAACCTAAAACCGACTTTAAATCTAATCAAACGTTATTACGCGTTGACGCCCTCTTTGTATTTCTGAATTATCGTGGGAATATTACGAAGTACAATTAGAGAACTTAACTAAATTTTCATCAAACTACCTTTGAAGTTCACTTGTCGCGCACATACTTAATGCCAATTTAAGACTCAAATGGTCATTGTCAGAATTGGGGCCACACTTGAAGCACTAGCTTTCAAATGAAAAAAGAATAATCTAAATGGGTTCACGTAGTCGAAAGTTACGAGGTAACCAACATTAAGAAAAGAAAAAAAAACGTACAGACGAATAGAGAACTTTTTTGAAGTCGGTTGAAAATATTTAAGGTCGGGGACCTTTACTTATTTGTAGAAACAAGGCCGGATTGTTAAATTACATGTCGCGGGCTCTGGCTTAGAACCCAGTCGATGCGAAAGAGGCGAATAAAAGCGCTTTTGTACCTCGTTCCCCGTCTCGGCGCATTTTGTACGCCTGGAGCGAGTGCTTTTATAATGATTATCAACAATTTACTTACTGTAAAAATAAACACAAAACAATGTCATATTGTTTTTCACCTGCCATTTTGTTTTTACTGCTCATATTTTTTTTACCGTAGAGATGCGTTCAATGGAAACAATGATGTATTTGTTAATCGGTTGTTGCGATATGCTCCGGTAGTTTGGACTTGTAACAATTTATATAAAATTGTGGCGAGGTCAAAGGTCAAACCCAAGCGTAGGAACCAAATTATTAATCTTACTAGGTACTCGTAACAGGAGAATAGGCGTGCGCAGTTGTAGAGAAGTAGATACAAGAAATGAGAGCGGTGTCAAAACAGTCTAAAATAGAAATCCGTATTAAAATATATCTATCTATTACGTGGTTTTATTTATAACTTTTGATTAACGTTTTACGGTTATAAAGTTTTCATGACAATATTAACCCTTAAAAATCATATAATCTACTTAAAAAGCTTAGCAAAATAATCATAAAAATTAATCAATTTTATAATATACCTGCTTAAACTTGAACACACTTACGTTTAACACTTGCATCTGTATTAATCATTTTTCTGGAAGAGGCTAACATCTAAGAAATAGGCTCGGCCTATTTCAGACGTTAGAAAATCCATAGAAATAGGTTTAACATCAATCTATTTTATAATCATATTGAATCATTGTGTATTTAATCACTTAGCAGGAAAATAATAATAGCAGGAAGGTAATATTTACCTGCTAACGCTACGTCGATACCTGACGCCGCGCCGGGATGTAGTGGCGCAATTCAAACTGCTTTGGAGACCGATTAAGGTTATCGGTACCGTATATGGCTCCGTAAATATATGGCACCTTGGACCCCCAGCAGATAGCCATATTGTTGCTTTACTTGGCTTGTTGTAAATAAAAAAGCAGTACTGAAATTTTAATTCAAAAACATTTTGTAATTTGTTTGTGTTATGTGAAATCATTTGAACTGAAATATGCGTGTGTGGGTATAGCGTTTTTCTACTAGTATTAATAAAACTGCACCTATATAGTTTCAATGGATGTAACTTGATAAAAAAATTACCATATTTCTTCGACGATTTTCATTGTTTCAAATTTATTTCTCAAACGGTGCAGATATTTTTTTAGTATTAATTCTGTGTCCTTTAAAAATAACTAACAATCCCGTCAAACTATAGAAAACGTTTGTAGTATGGAAACATTAGCTATGCAATTTTTTGTTCTACTTTTATTACTTACAAAAGCCATCTCGTATAATTAATACAAAGTTATAGGAAATTTAATTTAATGCATTGGTCTTTTTACTAACTATTGGCAATTGTTACTTGGAAGTAATTAAATAATTAATTTGTTTATTATAGTTATTAAAATATTGTTTTTTCTTGTGTGTTGTTCATATGGTCCTACAATTTAAAATTTTTTTTTAACTTATACATTTAATTTACATAAAATAAATAACATTACAATTATTATAATTAAATTGTATAAAATATGTAAGACACAACCACCTAACTATTGGTAGGCTATCCGTTAGCAGATTATTATTAGTATATAGCAAATAATAGCTGCCATTATTGATAGGTACAAATATATAATTATTATATACTATTGGAACGCTCTTAGTAATTAGTTTACAGCAATTGTGTATAAAAGAATGTGTGGAATGTTCTGGTTGATTCAGGAGTAGCTGAAATTCATTGTCATTGCACAGAGCTTAGGGCCAGGTTTTTGAATCAGTAGAGCCTGAACAAGGTAATCTGTTAATGTTATTCATTTTTATGTTATATTATCTTGAGATTTGAAGAGGATCGACGACCCTACATTTCAGTGATAATGCTTATTTCCAGATCCGCTTTGCCCACAAAAATCCGTTTCCACACAATCGCTCCCCGACTCAATTCATTGTCCTGGGAATCCCCTACCGTTGAACATTTAGATTCGGGACGGGATTAAATGCGATCTTCACGCCCAACCGTGCACCCAGTGACTTGCAACTCTGCTGATCCCCGTTTCCTATGGTCAGTGCAAGTCACTGTAGGGCGGAGATAATTACCATTATTGGTATCATTAGTAACCCTTTTGTAAGTTATTACTCGAAAGGTTGGTTTCCGCTTTTGTTAGCACGTGCCGTATTAATGCGAAGAATTTAAATCTACTATAATACGACTTACAATTAATGCTTTTACGGTATATATTATTGGTGACCTATGTCTATGATATGAATAAGTTGTGAAACATTATTTTCCAGAAGTTTCAAATGAATTAAAATGGTTGTAGTAACGCGCAAATTTTTTAGAAATTGAAAACCTTTATAAATTGAAGGCATTCAACTACTTTCATTCGATCATTGTTAATGTAGTCCGTCTGTTTGGGTGCCTTGAGGTAGTATTATTTACTGGTATTTTATTTGTGTAGAATTGAGTCCGGTGGTCATTATTTGACTTGCGAATAAGCTTACAACACAGAGAGTGAATGCTGATTGTATTCCCTGTTTACCTCCTAAGTGACATTCAGGCTTAAGGATCCTAACGGAATAATATTACTTATCGTTGACTCTAGTACACTAACTGGGGATAACATATTTGAATTATATAAAATCAATTAATGCAAAATATTATATACATCAATATTTTTAAAAAGTGTCTATTTAAAAATAGACTCGAGCACAAAATGGACTCGCTGGCTGAGACGGTAATAGCCAGTTAACGGATAAATCCCGCGCTTCTTATCGCTGCAACTTATCCAGACACGACTAATTGAAATCACCGATCACGATACTGACGGTTTCATGTTCAATCTTCGTTGTGCTTGGGTTGAAATAAATATAATATATTAATAAATTCCCTATAGTAAAACTAGCACACCAAAAAAGAAAATTAAAGTTATTAAAATTATTTTCTAATTATATAAATATATTATTAAATTATTACTATAAAATTAGAAAAAATAATCCTTAAAATAATATCTATCTCTGTGCCAAGGCACAGAAGAACATAGGCTAATATTTTATTTAACCGACTTCAAAAAGGCAAACCGATGGTAACGTCGACCCCAACAATTTAGGACAAATGGTATCTGCAATCATGCTCTCGTCAATTTGTAAATAGTTTATTGTACGACTACAAATAGGACGCAATAAAATGCAAAAAGTAAAAAAAAAAAACAAAAAAAAAAATGACATTTTTGTTAAATTCCACGCGGACGAAGTGGCGGGCACAGCTCTTGTTCATTAAATATGACATACCATATGATATAATATGATATACTTACGTCGGCCATTAACCGCCACTAATTGCTCTGGTAGATCGGGAGACAACTGCAGAGACTTTTCTCAATCCGCTCCCTGCACAGAGCAATTAAACAGACAGGCGCTCGCCCCGCAATTCGATTACCGTCGCCCGGACGCACGTTAGAAAGTAATTTGAGTGGACTTTCGCTGCACTGTAACAGTGTTAGGGGTTCCCCTTTTTTGAATTTGGAAACTAAGTACAAAGGCTTCATTTTGATTAATTATGATAGTTAAACGTGATCGGAATTGATATAAATAGATTTCAAGCGTTTATAGCCTAATGGTTAAGTTACTGTGTGAAAAGTAACGTAAAGGTTGGAGTTCACCGTTCGACTAACGACTGACGTGAACCATCTCCTAACACAAACTTAAGCTTAGTTAAAGTGATTAACAATAATGTTAATATTATTTGTAAAAACATGTACTTTGATGGATTAAGCATTTGAAAGGACAAATGAGGAACAGTACACAGTACTAGTGTCGCTAGGAGAGCTCCTAATTTAAATTCGGACGAAAATTTGACGAGATTAGTGACGTACTAAATAATGGATTATAAAGAATACTTATAACCATAAATATAAGGATACAAACGGCCGTGATACACACATAGCAAATATCGAAAATACCAGAGTAACCCATCCCTTAATTTATACTCACCACGTTCACACACGTTCATACGCAAAAACATACCTACGCATTCACTATACAAGACTTTTTATTATATTATTAAATCTTCCGATCAAATTGAATTAAGCATAATTTGTTTTTAGTTTTAGGAAATTTGGAACTTTGTTTTTCTTCTTTGGAGACCTTCAATGAAAAAAACGACTAAGAAGAAAAAGAAAGTCGTTAACTGTTTTTTACTTTCTAAGCAAGTGCTTGACTAGGACCCAAATATGTTATTTTTCGGTTGAAGCTTACAGTACACATAAGTTAGGAGGCCTGATAACGGTAACCTTCTTCGATAAAGTGATACTCGACTAGGCTGTTTAAGATTATGAATAAAATGAAATATTCCAATTCCACTACTCCCTATAATAAACCCCGTGCGACGCACCCACGCAGTCTGGACTCGAACTCTAATAACAATAATAAAAGCAAAAATAACGCTCAAAGAGTTGTCTGTAGTGATGTGAATGCTTCTAAAACATCGACCAGTTGGTCTTTATTCAAATACAAAAATAAAACAGTATTCTATTTATTTAACCAACGTCAAAAAAGGAGGCAGCTTTTTTATTCAGTTGTATTTTTTAAATCATCATAATTATTATCACCAGCCCTTATCAATCCACTGTTGGAAACAGCCTCCTCAATGCCCTTGCTCCATGTATTAAACTCCGCTTTCCGCATTCTTCCCGCACTTTATCCTTATAAGGATCTGGAGGGCGAACACACGTCAGAGACCCACGCGCGATCTCCATTCTTCAGACTTTCCTCCCTCATCTGCCATCACAGACTCGGCAGATGTTCCCACTGTCACTTCAAGTTGTTAACTTTACGAGCTATGTGTAGCTTAGTAAATGCCGGTTCACTTTCAAAATACCTAAATTGTAAGAAGATAACAAAATGTAATATAAAAATTAAAAAGATTATTTAATTATATTTTATTACTGGAGGTAATTATTAAAATTACGTCAGTCCTATTACGGGTGGGTAGTTCTGTGTGCCACTGTTAAATAATTGCTACTATGGAAGTAATATAATTGGAGACTGCACCCGAAGACTCAATGTAAAACATCACTGTCACATGGGGCGCACGATACAGATTGAACAAATTTATATCTCCATTACCAGCTCGAGTGTCACGTGCTATTATTAATAAAATCTCTATGAGATATGTTTTCGGACTAGGAACCGGTATTTGACAATTTTAGGTGTGTTCTCGCTGTTAAATTCCCCCTTTTTCTAGAAATTAGGGCAACTCAACTGCTTAACCGCCTAAGTGTAACAACAGTGTACAAGGTATCTGTGTTTCGACAAAATAACAAAGCAGCAGGCGCGGCCGTCAGAGGATGCGAGTAGATGAGCGAGGAGATCGTATCGTAATACTGCCGTTTTATAAGTAGGCCCAGCCATTGGGTATTAGGAGTGTTGCTGGAGTTACTTCGGCGACTTCGCCCAGCGCCAACGGTTCCCGAAGTGGTAATTAAAGTTAGTTAGCTATTGTATGTCTTGATACTTATCCCATAAAAGCAGCCGAACGAGTCGTGTTCGAGTTCCTTCGAGCGCCCTCGGAACGGAATGGTATCTCGTATAGTATTTAAAAAGGTTCAGGCTAATCGACCTAAATACCGCTGTGCTGCGTTAAACTATAGAGTTCGCCTGGCAGAACAGCGTAGTTCATTAAAAAAGGTTTCTTTCTGTTGGTGACCTTTGAGAACAAAGCAGTTCCTTTTCTTAAAGATGTATGACGATACCACTGACAAATGCTGATTCCGCAAAATGTTATCAAGTTAAATGAAAATAAGAATTAACACCATGTAAAGTATTTAGAGTTCCAATGCGAAGATGAAATTCAGTGAGTGGAGTAATCCCTTGGAACAATTACCGTTATAAATGCGATGAAAGTAACCGAAGGAAAGAATGTAGCGATAAATGTAGAAAATAAAACATTTCTATTATTTTCATTTTGACCACAATCATTCACTTTGTGCTTTACCACACAGTCTAATCGTTCAAAAGCCCAGTCTACAAGCGGGTACAGTCAAATCGAACAAAATATATTATGTTGAAAGGCTTGGATATCCAAATCCCCTTTGTAGTTTTACATCGCTGACATCAAAATGAATTGAAGATTTATCTATGTTGCCGTATTACAACGATATTCTTTCTTTCGTGTAAAAGGAAAATACAACTATTGTTACCGTTCTTAGCAATAGCGTGTCTAGTATTTGCCTGTTCATAAACTGGGCCCCGAGCCTGCTATTTGCCAGTGACGTTTCATTATGTAACCGATACTACAGTAATATCAAATATCATTCCATCATTACCAAATACGTCAAATACTAACATCCGATTGGAACCTATGAACTTAGAAATTACTAACACTATTTTAGTTTTAGTAATTCGCCCACTACGATGCCAATGCACATTTTGTGCACAATTAGTTTGGAGACTCTGGGCCCAAATGCGCTACCACTATTTTGAGGGACTAATGATGATTTGATTGTAGCCAACTTATTTCGTCATGTCTATGTCTAAAATTAAGCTTTGGTAACAATTTTACTGTAGGCTACTCAAAAAACCATAAGCATTTATGCCACTGATTTAAGCCCAATGAAACGACAATTTTGCTGTGTTTAGAATTCCCCATCGCACGGTCACTGGTCAGCTGGAGTCACTAGATATATATAGCTATCGCAGATTTAGTAAAAATTTGTATATCATATCAGATTTTTTTAATATGATAGGAATAATGAGATTGGTTAGTATGCGCTGTTGTGAGAAGGAATCGAATCGCGTGCAATATCTTACAAATCAACGTTTTCCAACTAGAACCGTCGCCGCCGTCCTGTTTATTCCGAGAGGCATAATCCACACCTGTGCCGGTCACATCCGCTGACGGCTTTTCCATTTCCACTGCCGTGTATTCCACACTTCCGTTGGAGGTAAGGTGGCGGAGGGAGGGTGGCTTCGTTTTCAACTGTCCTTGCCCGCTCCGCAGGTAGTAATAAAATTTGCCTCTCATATATTAAAGTTGTAGTGTTTGTGTTTTTATTTTTGTCACACTCGTGGCTTACAATTGCTAGGTGTTTGACTCCCGATTTAATTTTGTGCTCGAATCCTAACTTGCTTGTAATGAAGATTTCTTTTTGAATTTATTTCGATAGAGTTACCTTGTTAAACAGTTTGTTGTTATTGTTTCCTTAATTATTATGAGATGATGATAAGACCTTACGATTCGCAAACCGTACCCTAAACCTAATGTTTAATTATACCATAATTTAATTTTTTACTACTAAAAATCAAATTAACGTTAATATGCCCTCTACGTGTTTCCGAATTATTGTAGCAATTACGAAATATATGAACCAGAACTTAATCAAACTCTCATCAAAGTACATCCTTTCCAATAAAAAATGAATCATCTAAATAATTATTGAAATAATATAAATATTGAGTTATTTGTCCATCTGTCGCGCACATAGTGCAAATTTAAGACCTATATGGTGTTCTTATCGATGACATTGTCAGAATGAGACCACACTTTTAAATAAAAAAAAGAATCATTAATTTCGATTCACCCACTTGAAAGTAATGAGGAAACAAACATAAAGACGAATTGAGCACCTCATCCTTTTTGAGAACTCGGTTGAAAAAAGACATAAGGGCCGTAAACGAATACTACCAAAGAGTGTAAGCCAGCTGGGAGTGAACCTATCTACCGTGTGGTGTAAGTCGGACGCCCACCGTCACACGTTCCCTCACCATGACAAACTGTATTATAAAATATTATTTCTGTGAATATAATTTGTTGGCTGGAAGTAAAGAGTTAGGTCACGATATAAATATATAACGTCCGCACAGTGAAGCGGAAATGATGTTGGTGCTCAAACAGGAAATTAGCGCAGCTGCCGTATTTAAACATATCACATTGACAGTAATGTCACTAGCATTGTCTCAATAGGATGTTACATAGGACGTTTTCAGATGAGAGGTTGAGAAACAAAAGCTCACCAATATGACAAATGCAAAGTACGCATATATTACGTAAACCTATATTTTCCCTCACCGGAGAGACCCGTTTGTCGAGTTACTAGCGATAGAGGTTTAAGCGAACTAAGAGCTATGCCACCTCTCAATCCAGTGAGACAGTAAAGGCCAGCTTCTATGGCCAATCTGTCATTTAAAAAAAAGTAATCTATATGTATTTTCTTGTGGCTGGTAGAGCTAGTTTGTATCATTAACTTCGTTCGCAAAGACGATGATATCATAAAAGAATAGCCGACTCCTCGGCTCTCTTCAGCCTCTCACATCGGCGATTGAAAATATGTGGGTTGCTTAATAGTGAGTGTACGTATTTGAATCGGTCACACACAATTGAATGGTTTTGGTTTAGATCTATCGTGTATACAACTATCGAGTAAGGATACATTACATCATGTTAAGGAAAAATAGTTCTTTTGACAGCTTCGTAAAGGATTTATATCCTGTCTAAATTTATATTATATTCTATCATGTTTTAAAAATCACAGTCCAATGAAGGCTCGATGGCTCGAGAAAAATTGCCATCGCTGTCTTGGTTTTGAGAGTGAAGCTCATCAACCATTAAGATGGTTAAATCCTGCGAAAATATTTGTTGACGTCAATTTAAAACTCTAAATAGATTCACACTTCAATTGGTTCAAGCAGTAACAACCTTTCCAGCTCTAAGATACATGATACATCGTTCACTACGTGCTGTTACCAGTGCTGCCATCTACACGTAAAGAAACAAACATACCCTTGTGAGAGTGAATATAGTCGCACCGTTACTTTATCTTTTATACTTTTTAAGCAAGTGCCAGCCCACGATCCCATCTGATGTTAAGTAGATGTAGTCCTGGATGGTAAGGCGTACTAGCTTAGTTGCCTGTCCACTCTACTCTTGAAAATATCCACACTGTAATTGGAAGACGCGGACGAGCTATTCCTGTCCTTACTGTAAGAATAATGAATACTAACGTTGATAACGTTGCTGTCAGAATCGGCCTGTAAACAATGATTATCTAACAACTATATCATTAAGGAAAGGGATCCAATTTGGTGCTTACTTCAATTAGTTTTTATGTAACCGTTCCGGTCCATTGTCATTCCTTATAATGAAAAATACTGGCTAATGATTGTCTACCCGGCGGGAGAGGGAAAAATATATTACACAAACATTTTCAGGGGCGTTCAATTTGCATTTTAATGGAGATCCACGCGTACGTAACAAGTTTAACTAATAGGCGTGAAATGAGGGAGACATCGAGGTGGGCGCGGCCGGGACTCACTTAAATGTCGTTCGGAGTGATTGTGTAATACGTGTACGTCGCTGTCGTTTTGTTTTACTGCTCGTCGGGAACTTGATACTGGCGTGAGGGTTTAGGGAAATTTGTGCCGGGTACAGTCTCATCCCTACGCTATACGCTGGCGCAACGCTTCGATCGGATTAGTTTTATCTAATCATAGATTTGCATGCTACCCGCATTTAATTATTTCAGTTTTTCTTTTAACGAAGTTCTTTACGACAGGCTTGGAGGAGATACGAGTTACGCTGCACGACAAAACCGAAAAAAAATGTGAGAATAAAATCGTAAGAAAAATATTTAACGGAAGTACTACAGTCGTATACACGACGTAACTATTAAGCTTGTAGTTCAACTCTCTACAAGTATTTATGTAATTTTATAATGTCGAAAAAAATTAAGAGGCCTGTGTGTATTTTACTTAAAATAATGAATCAATTATAAATAAAGTTTAGCAATTTTTTTACGAATTTATTTCCTACTTGATGTCCCATGACACTACATTATTTTAAATTTGTTTCCACGCGAAAATAACATATCGCATTTGTTTTTGTCTATGACGTCGAAAGAAAGCGCAAAAAAGTGTTGGTATGTGTTTTAAGTAAGAGATTTCCTTTACCCACTTCCACATACTCCTGCAGTATTAAGCTGCAGCCCAACTGAAAATATGTGCTGTAACAAAGCACTTCAGCACTTCATGCAGTTATCATGTGCGAATACGCGTCCTGTTGTACGGCGCGATAACGTGAACCGCTTCTGTGGCGACGGCTTAAGATTACGCGACAAACAAATGTGGCACTGAGACATTATTCATATGCAGTTTAGCGAAGCTTCATACTCTAAGTTTTGTTTTACACGCCTGGGAACAAATACATTTACTAATACAGTATATCAATAGCTTTTTTTAAACTTGTGGCTCTTTCACACAAAAACTATCAAATTGATTTCGATAAAACTTTACAATAATTTAGCTTAACCATCCGACTAACACGTAGTTACGTTTCTGTGTACTTGTGCCGAATGAATGTTTTTCTATTCTATTCTACTACTTCGTAGTTTAAAAATCTTCAGTGGAGCCAGTAATATCCTTCCGAGTGGTCTATTTTTTAAAAAAAATATTAAATTATCCACGAGATACCCGCTCGAGCACAATATCGAATATACATTGCGATTTCGCGGAACATTCTTAATTCGTAACATATTTGCAAAGCGCCGACTCCATAAATAAACCGCACCAGCAACCCGACGTGACTCATAATAAAATACAACAAAGGCTAATTGTTAATCCGTGTTGAAGAAATAAACGAACTCACTGTCTGTCTGTGCTCTGTTGTCTTATAAATTATTCAAACGATATTTGTTATCTTTTTGTAATTGGAGAATGGCGGCTGCATTGATTCTTGTTGCAGTTTTAAAACTCACAAGTATATTTACGAGAATAACAATCAAACGTTAACCGCTATAACGTGGGTACGCCCATTTTGTATTACCAAATTATCGTAGGAATATTACGAAATAGAATTAATCACAACCCAATCATTCACCAAACTACTCTTAAAGAACATCCTTTCTAAAAAAAAATGAATCATCGAAATAGATTGGCGTAAAATTGAGTTATTCGTCCTTTTGTCGCGCACATACTTAATACAAATTTAAGACCTTTTATGGTTTTCTCATGGATGCCATTGTTAGAATTGGACCACGCGGGAAACATCAGCTTATAAATAAAAAAAGAACCATCAATGGCGGTTCTCTCAGTTGCAAGCTATGAGGTGACAAATATATAAAAAATATACAGATGAATTGAGAACCTCCTCCTTCTTTGAAGTCGGTTGAAAACCTTCCAGTTTTTTATACCAATGAGGGTTGCCAGAAACTTTTCTTTTACTTAACCCGCTTTTCTCTTTCAGATTACAACGTACATCGGTCGAGAAATGGATAATATTTTATTTTAACTAAAACTCTAAAAAATATTAATGACTTTTAACAAAAAAAACATTGAATAATTATTATGTAATATAAATTTTAAATATACGTACTATATTATAACGGTTACATTGTCAAGGCTAATGAAATTGAAATTAATACATAAAATTAGAAAACATCACGAATATTTTTTAATTTAGTTATTTTTATCTTAGTTCGCGCTAAACTAAGTAGGCAGAGAAACCCAAAATGTTATTAAGCGTGACGAAGAACTGTTTACCGATGTTACACATAATTTAAAAGTAGACTAGTATTTAGAAAATACGTCACTGGCGAATAGCCACGTGAAGGTATGCTCGTTGTCACAGCAAATACTCCTATACTTTATCGATTATATACCGTTCTGTCAAATCACATTTGTTTGAATGAAAAGAACGTATACTATAACTTTTTAAGAGCGCGCCTACACACACACTTTTTATGTTCTTCGTATAAAGTTTCGGTACCCTGATGTAGTAATATATTATATTGTTTCCATTGAATAAATGTCCTGCAATACTTGTGTGTGTGGCCAGATACTCGTGCATTTCGAATTTATTGCATGCATTTACAAAATGGCGGATAAAAATAGAGGACATTCGCTCCAAAACTTAATGTATTCGCATTTTATAAATTGTACTTGTATTGTCAATATATCTATGTACACTGCCTAACCCAAACTCGTTGTACCTGCACGTTACGTTTGTAAATCGTGCTTGGCTAAAAAAATCACAATAATAAGATTTTACCTTATTATTGTCAACATATCGCTTTTTAATTTTTTACAAAAGAAAAGGAAAGACGGAAAGACGCCCTAAAATAGATATTGAATAGTAAACTACTTCCTACATTAGTATGGATTTATATTACAAAGGATCCATTGACTTCTACATCCCCTTAAAAGTTTTTACGACACACTTGACACACAGCAGATGTTCCGAAACAAATACAGCGATTGAAGTGGGAGGGAGACAAATGACCGTCTCCGTTAATTTTATAATTTGATGTGTGCTCATGCAATATACATGCATTAGGGAAATTAGATAGACGGCGGGCTACTTGTAAGTACAGTGAAAGACGTTAGACGTATAGGTCAAAAATAAAACACAGTAAGAATGTACATAAACCGATTAGTTCTTTGTATCAAGAGTCAATATATAATTTTTTATAAATACTTTAGGAGTACATTGATAACCTGAGTCTGTCTTTTTATTTTGAGATTTCCGGACCACTGCTACGCGGCCTTCCTAAAATGAGCTGGATAGCTGATGTAATACGGAGTACCTTAGGCTACTTCTACTGTAGAATAAAATAATAATTAGTTTTTAATAGCCGACAACACCGCGGGGCGCAGCTAGGATAACTATATAAATAGTAACATCGAGATGAAGCGGCACGTCATGTGACCTTGTGCCGGTCTCGGAACAGTGGCGGCTCAGTGTTTGCGTTTGTTCAGCGGCGACCCCGCAGCCGCGGCTCGCTAACCGCTGCGAATAGGGAAATAGATCCCCGTTTGTTTATCTTTGGGCCGTTTGTTAGCCACATGTAGAGCCACACAGTCACGGAGCCGTAACGAAATAGTGACTTATGTCTACAACGCAATTTTACGTCACATAGATTTTTTTTGAAGTTTTTTGTATAAAGAGCCAAAGAAATACATGAATATTTTTATTATTACGTGATAACTTTTTCGTCCATCGCACAGAACTCCAAATTTCACCACTTATATGGCGATCCATGACTGTATATTTTTTACGGTATTGTATACTATTTACAAGCGTTTCACGACATTAACTAAAGTTAGGTTTTTGAACCGATACTTAACGCATGACACCTTTGGGAAATGAGTCTGCTGTTTTCGCAATAGTTCACGGTTGGTGAACACTTTACATAAGTAGGTGCATAGCTTGTTTCCTTGCACTTTACAAAAACTTTTTGCTCGAAAACAGTCATTAACTTAACTTCAATTCACTTTAACTTGTCCAACCAATCTATAGTGACGTAATGTCACGTCACTATTGATGTTGCAGATGCATTGCCGATCGGTCAGGAAAAAGAAGGTAAGAGAATATGACAGGATTATACAGACAGTTCTACTTCTGTTATTCTGTTAGGTTACCTTTCAAGTCATATTAATTGTTATGATACCTATTAGTTTATTAAAATAATACCGGTTGGTAAGTTTATACACATTAATTTTATATTAAAAAAATATTGATGATTCATCATAATTTGACAGAGGTCAGAATCCGTAATAAAGAGTTCACAAACACGTTAAAGTTATATCATAAGATTGATTGATTAATGAAATCAATATTAATGACGTCATTCGTTCCACGGAATTGCTCGTGAATGCATTCATTTCATTATAGCTAATACATTATTAATCCGTCCGTAGGCAGCCTTTGAGTATTTTTAATAGGCACTTACCGGTCTCATATGTCAATATTGTGATGGCCACCAGAAATGCTCTTCAATTTTAACGTCGTGGTCAAATATAAAAGCTCTTCTCGCCTGAGAAGAAACTTTTTCAGTTTTCACACATTCAAATTTTATTTTAAATGATTATTATTCCTTAAGGGACAGTCTGTCGAGTCTGTGACCACAGATCGGGTAGGAAAGTCTGGAAATAGAGTTGCATATGGGTCGGAGAAGCGTAGAGGGTCCTCCCTCTAGAAGGAAAGACGACCCTACAAAGATAGTTAGAATTGGCTGAATACTCAAAGCGGAGTATCGTGTATGGTGGAAGGTATTGGGGAAGGCCTATTTCCATTATGCTCTTGATGTTAAGTGCAAACACAGTCTTTAGTGGTAAAGCGCATAACACTATCAAATACATATTCTCCTATACTACTACCTATACAACTTTGTTGAAAACGAAAGATTGATGAAAGTATTTTTTTTTACTGCTACAACAGACGAATCGATTTTTTTAATTCTTAATATTTCAAGTAACTTTTTTATTCACGCTTAACTTGGGCAGGTAGGCAGGCAACTAGGGGAACGCGTTACGAAAAGTGTGATCAGGCGAGGCGAAGGTAAATTGAGATATTTCGTATATACTATAGGGGCAAAAGCGAGTGTGAGCTCAGGAGCACATATATATAAATAGATTGAGCTAAAGAAGATTTCCTTCAGTCATATTGTCTAAAGCACACTCTTTTTTCACAAGAGATTATCGTCAAACTTATTTACTGGAGATAAGCCAGTATGATGTCTGCCCTTTACGCTGATGTCCTGGAAAGTCGAACTGGTCTTATGCTACAGGAGAAGCCACTGTGCCCTACCACTGTCTGAAAATGGGAACTACGTAATGTGCATTTCCGATTGACGCTGTTCAATCAACAGCAGACATTAAATATGTTTAGTAAATTATCATCCTACGACTATATTCCATCTGAATGACGTAAATTGGTTATGATAGCTACAGCTCTCCGTCTTTATGAGGTTCACCACTGACTATTCTGTTCAAGGTCGTGAGATCAATCTTAGATAAACAGAACACTGTTTTACGACACGAACACTTAAATCTTGTAACGCCGAATTATTTTGAAAGATTTGATTACTTATATAACTCTATGTCGATGGTTATATTCTGCCCACTTTACGATACGTCCTAAATAATATAAACCTGTAAATAAAAGTTGTTATCTTGAAGGACCTTTAGAATATGTATGAGTAATTTTATTATTTAAATAATACAAATTCTTAATATATGTAGGAGAGGTAGTCTGAATAAAAAAAACAAACACACAGATAGTGGTTCTCCATTCGGCTATCATTGGTTGATAAAATTTAATAAACGGAATCAATTCGTTTTTTTCCCATCACCGGATCTATTATATTTCAAACGTCGCAGCGATCCGACTTATTACACGGCAATATATCGATTTCATTTCTAAACATATTATATTCATAGAAAAAATTGGGTAACCACGCTCGTCACCAGCCCGTGACGCAGATGTCGGTGCTAATGCTCCTCCGCGTTTATCTTTAAACCTATTATTTTGTCGTATGATTTTATTTGTTTGACTTTTAAATCGAGATGATAGACGCGTTTGTTTATATATCGGGGAATATTTTACCATTTTGTTTACTTATTACGTCATTCGTAATTGACGGGTAGGACGCGGGGTGATTGCAACCGATATTTGGAAACCGTGTGGCATGGAGATATAAATGGACGTTTATTTAAAATAGTAGCAAATGCATAGTGATTTCCTATTAGAGTTGCTTAATTCGGACCTACTTTATAGACAGGTTTTAAACAATGAAATGAATTTTCCTCTGAAATCTTTTATTTTTACTCAGGAACAACAGACGAATAATTAAGTCTTACTCTATGGAAAATATTATATCAAATAAACAACGTACTAAAAATGTACACAACACAGTTATACACACAATACTAAAGTCCACAATATGTCTTAATTATCGGACTACACACATTATGTAAAAGGAATATATTATTTTCTTATAATTTAAGTAAAAACCATATCACGCATTTACAGTATCCAGTCTTTTTTAAATTTTTATTTTATAACGGTTAAAAGAAAGAAAAAACACATCATTATTGGCAAATCTATAGTAAATACAGTTTTAAAAATTCTTCTTCTTGATTTGCACAACTGAACTCGTCCCAATAGCCTAATGGTTTATAATGTATAGCCTGCGAAAAAAGGTCGTAGGTTCATTCCACCATCGAACCATTGCCTAGCACAAACTTAAGCTTATTTAGAATGATTAATAACAATGTAATGTAATATTTGCGAACAAAAAATATTGCTAACATTATTTTTAAAAGAAAAAAAACTGATTACTACCTATTCTATGTATATTTTGTGAATGTGTTTGATTGTTTGTAAAACATTCACAAAATAACAAATATATTTAAAAAAAATAAATTGCCTTAATAATAGCTAACTTCCGGTAGGAGATAAAATCTCATGAAGAAGAAAGAGAAGAATCTACACCGTCACAGTTGAAAGCTCGCGAGAGCTTTTTCACATCGACATGAGTACTGCATTACAACAGTGGGACACGCCGTAAGGATGTAACAATACGATTAATTTGGAATATTTGCGATTGTTATAACGCAGGAAAACTAACATACAAATAAAAAGTTTACCATACAACGGCAAACCGCGCGCCAAATCGCACAGTGTAAATCCTTTCACCTCGCCACCCGCCGTTAACTAAGTTGGCTAAACTTTAGCACTGTTAGTAAACTGCCGAGTATAAATATTCGGAATCCCGCATTGTAGTAGCTTGTGAAAAACAGCGGCTGAATCCCGCGCTCCTTGCTTTTTATTATAAGCGTAATTTGCATCCGGGACTCGGGAACTTGTTTGCGCTAAGACGCATTATTACATTATTTTATGCTATTCAATATAATTTTGGAGTGCAGCCGTGGTAGCTCAGTGGAAGGGCGGTCTAATCAATTGCATAGTGCGCCAGCAACATTAGTTCGAATCCCGTAGCCGCCACCAAATATTTTATTCGTTGCACTTACAAGTGTTATTTACCACGCGCTGGGCGGTGAAACCTACATGTGTTAGAAATGTGAAGTCTGCCATGTTCCTGGCCGACGAGGCCAATGCTGAACAGTGGGACATATATAAGCTGTAATTTCAACCTATCACAAGAACAATATTAATTAAG
Source organism: Meandrusa payeni (assembly GCA_029286785.1). Lineage (NCBI taxonomy): Eukaryota > Metazoa > Arthropoda > Insecta > Lepidoptera > Papilionidae > Meandrusa > Meandrusa payeni. Next base: position 10,656,518 of record JAGSMX010000013.1, read on the forward strand.
TATACATTATAACTGATTTTAAATTATACTTACGTCACTCTCTCTGATAGAAAATAAGCACTCACGTTTTTAAACCGACTTCAAAAAAGGAAGAGATTCTCAATTCGTCCGTATGTTTAATTTTTTTAATGTTTCTTACCTCATTACTTTCGACTGGGTAAACCGATTTTGACGATTTTTTTTTATTTGAGCTGGTGCTACCCATGTCGACCTATTTCAATTTGAGAGACTGGTTACGTTCCGATGAGTTCCATATCGTAATATTCCTGTGATGATTCGGAAATACAAATGGACGTTTATTTAAAATAGTAGCAAATCCATATTGATTTCCTATTAGAGTTGCTTAATTCGGACCTACTTTATAGACAGGTTTTAAACAATGAAATGAATTTTCCTCTGAAATCTTTTATTTTTACTCAGGAACAACAGACGAATAATTAAGTCTTACTCTATGGAAAATATTATATCAAATAAACAACGTACTAAAAATGTACACAACACAGTTATACACACAATACTAAAGTCCACAATATGTCTTAATTATCGGACTACACACATTATGTAAAAGGAATATATTATTTTCTTATAATTTAAGTAAAAACCATATCACGCATTTAAAGTATCCAGTCTTTTTTTAATTTTTATTTTATAACGGTTAAAAGAAAGAAAAAACACATCATTATTGGCGAATCTATAGTAAATACAGTTTTAAAAATTCTTCTTCTTGATTTGCACAACTGAACTCGTCCCAATAGCCTAATGGTTTATAATGTATAGCCTGCGAAAAAGGTCGTAGGTTCATTCCACCATCGAACCATTGCCTAGCACAAACTTAAGCTTATTTAGAATGATTAATAAGAATGTAATGTAATATTTGCGAACAAAAAATATTGCTAACATTATTTTTAAAAGAAAAAAAACTGATTACTACCTATTCTATGTATATTTTGTGAATGTGTTTGTTTGTAAAACATTCCCAAATTAACAAATATATTAAAAAAAAAAATTGCCTTAATAATAGCTAACTTCCTGTAGGAGATAAAATCTCAAGAAGAAGAAAGAGAAGAATCTACACCGTCACAGTTGAAAGCTCGCGAGAGCTTTTTCACATCGACATGAGTACTGCATTACAACAGTGGGACACGCCGTAAGGATGTAACAATACGATTAATTTGGAATATTTGCGATTGTTATAACGCAGGAAAACTAACATTTACCATACGACGGCAAACCGCGCGCCAAATCGCACCGTGTAAATCCTTTCACCTCGCCACCCGCCGTTAACTAAGTTGGCTAAACTTTAGCACTGTTAGTAAACTGCCGAGTATAAATATTCGGAATCCCGCATTGTAGTAACTTGTGAAAAACAGCGGCTGAATCCCGCGCTCCTTGCTTTTTATTATAAGCGTAATTTGCATCCGGGACTCGGGAACTTGTTTGCGCTAAGACGCATTATTACATTATTTTATGCTATTCAATATAATTTTGGAGTGCAGCCGTGGTAGCTCAGTGGAAGGGCGGTCTAATCAATTGCATAGTGCGCCAGCAACATTAGTTCGAATCCCGTAGCCGCCACCAAATATTTTATTCGTTGCACTTACAAGTGTTATTTACCACGCGCTGGGCGGTGAAACCTACATGTGTTAGAAATGTGAAGTCTGCCATGTTTCTGGCAGACGAGGCCAATGCTGAACAGTGGGACATATATAAGCTGTAATTTCAACCTGTCACAAGAATAATATTAATTAAGTATACATTATAACTGATTTTGAATTATACTTACGTCACTCTCTCTGATAGAAAATAAGCTCTCACGTTTTTAAACCGACTTCAAAAAAGGAAGAGATTCTCAATTCGTCCGTATGTTTAATTTTTTTAATGTTTGTTACCTCATTACTTTCGACTGGGTAAACCGATTTTGACGATTTTTTTTTATTTGAGCTGGTGCTACCCATGTCGACCTATTTCAATTTGAGAGACTGGTTACGTTCCGATGAATTCCATATCGTAATATTCCTGTGATGATTCGGAAATACAAAGAGGACGTTTACCGTTTGATTCGATTCAGTTTATGTTTTTGTTCGTGTATATTATTGGTTTACCTCAAGTAATATATACCTTAATACAAGAAATCTAAATCCGTTTTGTACCGCGATTATACAGTCCCAAATGTAACAGTAGTCTCGCAATCCACCAAGTAATTTATTAAAGGTATATGAGAAAAAGAAAGAAATAATTTGTAGTTGAATCCGTGACATACTAAGATGCCGTTGCTACCATATATCAGGTATATACTAAAAGTGTTTTGATGTAATGTTTTAGTATAAGTCCGTCGGAACTGTGACCGCTAATGTATGCGACCCCACTCAAAATTAAACAACCAACTGTGAACAAATCAAGATGTTATCGAAATTATTTTGATACCCTCTCATGCTTTTATCAGCCACTTGATCAAATTATTAAATAGCATGTAACCCGATTTTCCCATAGATTGTTTTAACAATCAAAATGAGACACATCAATGTCAACTTTAACCCACATCGATAAGTTTCAATTTACATTTCACACAATACGTATTGTTATGAACACCGTGAACGCGGTTCCTTTATCACAAGTGAAACAGTGAAAAGAAGATATTAATTTTAATAGGTGCCTTGTCCTTATCCTTTTTGAAGTAATCGATAAGGACGGAGATAGCATTGAATAATGCGCTCGTCATAGTTAATTAGGATCAGTGGGATTTAAGGGGAGGCAATACTCGGATAAGGAAAAAAACATTGCCTTAAAAATTATAGTTTTATTAAATTTATAAATATTATAGTTCTCTAACAGTCCTAGTCATAATATACATTACTTCACAATTGAAGTTTTACAGATCTATACAAATAAATAAAATTAGAGTGTCTATTTAAATAAAATAACCGCTTTTACTACAGGTATGCATAACGAAATAATATCTTTTATCATTTTATCTGTCTGTCTGTTCTGTCTCCGAAGCGGCTGAACAAAAATATTGCTAACATTATTTTTAAAAGAAAAAAATAATTTGTTGTTGAATCCGTGACATACTAAGATGCCGTTGCTACCATATATCAGGTATATACTAAAAGTGTTTTGATGTAATGTTTTAGTATAAGTCCGTCGGAACTGTGACCGCTAATGTATGCGACCCCACTCAAAATTAAACAACCAACTGTGAACAAATCAAGATGTTATCGAAATTATTTTGATACCCTCTCATGCTTTTATCAGCCACTTGATCAAATTATTAAATAGCATGTAACCCGATTTTCCCATAGATTGTTTTAACAATCAAAATGAGACACATCAATGTCAACTTTAACCCACATCGATAAGTTTCAATTTACATTTCACACAATACGTATTGTTATAAACACCGTGAACGCGGTTCCTTTATCACAAGTGAAACAGTGAAAGGAAGATATTAATTTTAATAGGTGCCTTGTCCTTATCCTTTTTGAAGTAATCGATAAGGACGGAGATAGCATTGAATAATGCGCTCGTCATAGTTAATTAGGATCAGTGGGATTTAAGGGGAGGCAATACTCGGATAACGAAAAAACATTGCCTTAAAAATTATAGTTTTATTAAATTTATAAATATTATAGTTCTCTAACAGTCCTAGTCATAATATACATTACTTCACAATTGAAGTTTTTACAGATCTATACAAATAAATAAAATTAGAGTGTCTATTTAAATAAAATAACCGCTTTTTACTACAGGTATGCATACCGAAATAATATTTTTTATCATTTTTATCTGTCTGTCTGTTCTGTCTCCGAAGCGGCTGAACAAAAAATAGTTTTTAATCGCGGATAACGCAGCTATTTAATAATTAAAAAGTATAAACCTATTCCTGGTTAGGTCCTGATAATTCCACGGTTAAGCTAGCCCATTTACACTGTCTTTTTACAACTCTAGCAATGTTTTCTGTATGTTCATTAATTCAATATTCAGTTGTTCCAGCATTCTTCCAATACCTCAAGCAGATAACTTATTCACGTAATAAGGGCAAATACAGTAGCCACTGTTTAATAAATAACATCGGAGCCTTAACATAAAGCGATCTCCACACGGACACACAATAAACGCTTAAAAAGCGCCGCATCGTTAAAACGACAATTTTGTTACTTCTTTTTCCAATTTCAAAACGTTTTTTAATTGAGGCCACATGTGAGCGGTATCAGGTAAATCAGAGATCATAGATTGCTCCTATAACACTCTTTATCCTCCGGTAATTGGATGTAATTAATTTTATACCTGTTTTGTTCTTCCCCAACGTGCTACTATGCTTTCTCTAAATTAATTTATTGCTGAAGTTTTCTTGCTTATCAATGGGCCGGTAATTAATCGGGTTTTACATTCGTGTATTGTTCGTTTTATTGTGTATACCAAGACAGGAGCGGGCTAGGCGTAACGATAGGCCGAAAGTGGCGGAGAAGTTATTGATAAGAAGTGAAAGAATCGCTAAAAGTATTATTACGTTTACAACGTTAAAACTTACAAACATCTTAGTCTCATTTGCTATCTTGGATTGATGGGGATTTGTAATCATTATTATACCACTAAGAGCGTAGTTGAAAAAATATGGTATGGTATAACCCGCAAGGTGTGTTTATGTAAACTAAAAATTTTTACATAGAAAAAAATAAAAGATAGACCGAAAAGCCACATAATGGATTTTACTGTCGCTTCAAGTAGAAGTTTATATACTTCTAATTTTGTCTGATAAACCGAGAAGTCTGATAACCAAACCCAATTCCCTCCTCTGTTTTTTCTTTTATTCCTCCTTCCTCTTTCCTATTTAAATTCGTCTAATGCACCTACAATTCATGGGTAGTTTTGGTCACCAATTTAGAAAAACTTATTCAATAACGGCCGACGTAGGATATTTAGAAAATAAATTGATCAAGAAGTGATCTCATCTTACTTGGAGTTTTTAACAATAGAACTTGATATGTTACAGCGTTCAAACATGCATTCCGCTTCTATTATCCATTTAATGTTACTTTACGAACGGCAATCATAAGGAAAATAAAGCCTTTTATCTATAAAATCAACGCTAACGAAGGCAATTTAATAGAATAGTCATATAGTAAAACGCATCAAAGCGACACGCTGGACAATTACCAACATGCCGTTAAAAGTATCGAAAAAGTGATGTTATCGTTACGCGGCGAAATTAAATCTACTGTGCCTGCCAACCTTGCCACTCGAAAATTATCCTTAAATTAAGAGACGGAAGGATTAATAAAACTTACTAAATTGAAAGTTAATATTGTCGGTTAACATACGCACCAATTTACGAGAATCGCTCGAGTCGGAGATAATTAAATAACAAAAAGTGAGGTAACAAAAAAAGGTGATTTATTCCGCGCGCGCAGGGCCGGTGTGGGCGCGCCTTTACGCGGTGCAAGATACGTCGCGGTAATCGCTTAATTATACGAATTGTAACACAGTGTTTTACGACGTGCGAAGGTTCATATGAAATTTTAAAGAGCTTTGTGACATAAAAAAAGTTTATTGTTTATTGAAAACGATGTTGTTTTGTTTCTTTGTTCGGTAATAGCACCTACATCTCTATAACTTTGTGCATGTTTATAGCCCAGACAAGAAGACTTTTGTGTATACGGCGTCAGGTCCGGGCTATAAACATACAGAAAGTTACAGAGATATTGTAATACGGACAGCCGGACAAGATCGGGACATAGTGAAATTTTTAACAAAGACGTAAATCCTAATGTTATATCGCTCATATTTATGATTAAAAAATATTTAGAATAGATTATTAGAAAAAAATTTAGCGTCTTAAAGATACAATTTTTTGGCTTGTCCAGCGAATTTATTTATTTATTAAGGTCCTCGTACTAGGCTAATTTAATGTAAACGCAAACACATTCTAAATGTCTCATTAATTATTAAAAATTCAGGAAAACCCATCATTTACAAATATGTATAACTATAACACTACTTATCAATTGATAATCTGATTACTTTAAAAATTTACTTACAAAAAACAAGTATGATTACTAAAAACTACTACTAATTACTATAAAATATATAAATATATAATTATGAAAATTTCAAGGGTCCGGTTAGTTGCATATTTATAAAATTACGATCTTTGGTGAAGCAAACAATTTGTTAATTCTATTTACGGATGTCACTGCTAAATCGATATCTTTGTAAACAGAATATAACCGCACCTACTAAACAGAGAATGACGGCAACTTGATACACAATTGCTACTATGCTAAAATGATTACGATTTTTAAATGAATCACATTGAGCGTAAGTTTCGTAATAACATTAAATGCACAAACAATGTGGCTGCATTAAGTATCATTCTCTCGATTGATCGAAAACCGTAGGTGGTCATTATATGCCGTTCAAGTGAAAGACAGAAGCGATAGCGTAAATGCCACAGTACGCCCTCACGTCCGCTGTAAAGTGTTCCATACGCGTATCTACACAAATAAATAAAACTGGAGTGTTTGTTTGTAATATTAAAATATGCTCTTTTTACTATATCCATATTAATGTACGGAACATTTATCAAAATAAGATTTTTTCCATTTTTGTCTATCTGTCTGTCTGTTTATTCCGGCTAATCTTTGGAACGGCTTGTCCAATTTTACTGGACTTTCACTAGTAGATAGCTGATGTAATAAGAAGTATCTTGGCTTACTAGCTACTTTTATTTTAGAAATAATTAAATAAATATAAGACTAAGCCATGATAAATTGCGTACAAGAAATTCACATAAATATGAGATGCCAGTAATATATTCAGAATATAAACCTAAATACAACTGTAAGTAAATAATCTTTATAACGCTGATTGTAAACAAAAAAATAGACGGTATATTTTATTTCACAAAATTCCAATTTTTTTTGAGGAACTACACAGATTAGCTAGAGAAGCTGGCCTTGACTGCTTCACCGGACTGAGAGGTAGCATCTCCCTTAGGTCGCTCTTTCGCTAGTAACTCGACACAAGGATCCCCCCGGTGTGGGATATCTTCGGCTTGGGCGGTCACTATGTTACGCTAAGTATTCCGAACCGAGGGCGCCCGAGAGGGCCGAACCACGACTCGGTCGGTTGCTATTTCACGGATAAATCCCGACAGAAGCCCGCTGACCGCTCGTCTCTTGGCGCAGTGCAGGTAATGGTATTTTATTCGGACATGCAGTTATTGCGCGGTTTCCTGCCGCGAAATTTAAACGTAGCGGATTAAAAAGCGGAGACCGCCTATAATTCGTCGAACGCACGCCTCGCTAAATCCTCGTTCCATTGACAGGTTAATAATTGTAATTGCTTTATTTAAAACACTCTGTTCGGAACAAATAGCCGTGTGCGGCCATGATTTAGTTAATTATTCACGGAGCAACACTGCGGCGAGATTTTTAATTACTACCGAAAGTCAGAAGGTTGTAATTACATAGTATCAGTACAAAATAGATTGTATTTGTCTGCACTCTCTCAATCTGGTGTATCTGGATTCGCCGGAACAAATAAAAGCTATACAAAATGTTATTTTGGTGTATGGTAAAAGCGGTTACTTTAATATTACAAAAAAACACTAATTTTATTTATGTGTGTAGATAACATTTTTTTTGTGTTTTCAAAGGTAATTTTCTTGCTACTGCAAAACCATAAATGGACACATAATTCTTAACTTTACCGGCGTCGTGTCAGCTGTAATCAGAGTTAAATCTCGAATTTACTGTGACCACGTTCCCGCCAAAAAAGGCAAATAAAGGAGTTTAAAGCGCGGCTGGGCGGCGGGCCGCTCGTAACAGGTCCTAAACGGCCTCCCATTAAGACTCTATGGCCGGTATTAGTCTCCCGTTCCCGGAAAGAAATAGGTCAGCACGTGACGCGGGCTGCCGGCATCGCTGTAATGTATAGGGTACGCTTGTTTATTGCGATAATGTATTTACTTATAGTTCATCGAAACGAAATGATTTTCAGCGGATGGAATAGCTTGTAATCCAAAGAACGCCCGGTAACAGTCCCCACGTATACACTCATCTATCAGAACCTAACCAAACTAAAATCATACTACACTTGAGGTACATCCTTTTCAGTAAAAAATGAATCATGGCAATCGGTTGGCGTTATTTATACATTTGTGGCGCACCTACTTCATGCAAATTTAAGACTTATACCGTTTTGTCATGGAAGCCATTGTCAGAATTGGTCCATAATTAAATAGGTCCACACAAACTACCAGTTTTCAAATAAAAAAAAGAATCATCATAATCGGTTAACCCAGTCGAAAGTTATGGTGATACAGACGAATTTATAACCTCCTGTTTTGAAATCGGTTGACAATAATATTCTAAAGCTATTAATTTTGACTGAAAGGAAGCCCATATCTATCTGGCGTTGATTGTTCCTAGATATACACATGCCAGTAAAAATTCTAGAGCCAATTACCTCCATCAACAAGAAACACATAAATATAGTAACACAAAGTTGGACCGCAAAACTATAAAATATATATTGTGATTGAGATAAATGTCAATTAGGTTTACGATTGGCCGTAAAGCGGTTAACAGGCGAGGGAGGTGCGATCCTCGGCATTCCGGCACTTAAAGCTCAGGCAAGTGTATGTTAGTGGCTGTAAACTAGACAGAGCGCAGTGCTGTGTAGTGCAGTACAATATGTATGTGTCTCCGCACAGCACGGCATTATTACAGGCAGGGCGTAACTTACCAGCTGGTAAAAGGAATGCGATGCAGATGGCGGGTTGGCAGACTTAAAGAATTTTAACTGGTACATTTTTGAAGTAAAACTTCTTTAAGCACGGACTTAGGGAGTAAACTGGTGAATGAATTACGAAAAGTGTGATCGTGTGAGGTGAAGCGAAGTTGAGAGGGATATATAAGTTAGTGATGATAAAAAGGGAGAGTTGCGTTTTATACTGTAGCGGCAAGAGAGAGAGGTGCGAGCACACATTGTCTTTCTCTATTGACCAATCGTGTATATATTATTCATATACACATACATACAACTTAAACAAAAACCTCCTATTTGAAGTCGGTTGAGAAGTCATATACCGTTCTAGTACATGTCTAGAATAAATCTACTGTTATCAATTATTGAATTATGCTTTTTCACCTTATTCATGCTACGCTCACGTTTTGTTCAATCTTTTCTTCTAACACAGTTACGTTAAGTCTGTACTCGTGAAACAAACAAAGCTTATTTTATTTAGATGAATCAGCCCCCTGCTAAGCTAATTAACTAAAGCGAAATTTATTCCTCGTTCCATGAACAATGACGGGAGGACCTTTGGGAAAGATTTTTTTAAAACTGGCCGTCCGATAGATCTCGTTACAAAAAGGCAAATAAAGGAGTTTAAAGCGCGGCTGGTCGGCGGGCCGCTCGTAACAGGTCCTAAACGGCCTCCCATTAAGACTCTATGGCCGGTATTAGTCTCCCGTTCCCGGAAAGAAATAGGTCGGCACGTGACGCGGGCTGCCGGCATCGCTGTAATGTATAGGGTACGCTTGTTTATTGCGATAATGTATTTACTTATAGTTCATCGAAACGAAATGATTCTCAGCGGATGGAATAGCTTGTAATCCAAGCAACGCCTGGTAACAGTCCCCACGTATACACTCATCTATCAGAACCTAACCAAACTAAACAATGTATCATGGAAATCGGTTGGCGTTATTTATATATTTGTGGCGCACCTAGTTTATGCAAATTTAAGGCTTATATCGTTTTGTCGTGGAAGCCATTGTCAGAATTGGTCCAAATTTAAATAGGTCCACACAAACTACCAGTTTTCAAATAAAAAAAAAAGAATCATCATAATCCGTTAACCCAATCGAAAGTTATGGTGATACAGACGAATTTATAACCTCCTTTTTTGAAATCGGTTGACAATAAAATATTCGAAAGCTATTAATTTTGACTGAAAGGAAGCCCATATCTGGCGTTGATTGTTCCTAGATGTACACATGCCAGTAAAAATTCTAGAGCCAATTACCTCCATCAACAAGAAACACATAAATATAGTAACACAAAGTTGGACCGCAAAACTATAAAATATATATTGTGATTGAGATAAATGTCAATTAGGTTTACGATTGGCCGTAAAGCGGTTAACAGGCGAGGGAGGTGCGATCCTCGGCATTCCGGCACTTAAAGCTCAGGCAACTGTATGTTAGTGGCTGTAAACTAGACAGAGCGCAGTGCTGTGTAGTGCAGTACAATATGTATGTGTCTCCGCACAGCACGGCATTATTACAGGCAGGGCGTAACTTACCAGCTGGTGAAAGGAATGCGATGCAGATGGCGGGTTGGCAGACTTAAAGAATTTTAACTGGTACATTTTTGAAGTAAAACTTCTTTAAGCACGGACTTACGGAGTAAACTGGTGAATGAATTACGAAAAGTGTGATCGTGTGAGGTGAAGGGAAGTTGAGAGGGATATATAAGTTAGTGATGATAAAAAGGAGAGTTGCGTTTTATACTGTAGCGGCAAGAGAGAGAGGTGCGAGCACACATTGTCTTTCTCTATTGACCAATCGTGTATATATTATTCATATACACATACATACAACAAACAAAACCTCCTATTTGAAGTCGGTTGAAAAGTCATATACCGTTCTAGTACATGTCTAGAATAAATCTACTGTCATCAATTATTGAATTATGCTTTTCACCTTATTCGTGCTACGCTCACGTTTTGTTCAATCTTTTCTTCTAACACAGTTACGTTAAGTCTGTACTCGTGAAACAAACAAAGCTTATTTTATTTAGATGAATCAGCCCCCTGCTAAGCTAATTAACTAAAGCGAAATTTATTCCTCGTTCCATGAACAATGACGGGAGGACCTTTGGGAAAGATTTTTTTAAAACTGGCCGTCCGATAGATCTCGTTACAAAAAAAGGCAAATAGGGTGTAACAGTAAAGAATCTGTCATAAAAAGCAACCAGCCGCGACTAATGAGGGTAAAATATTGTAATCAATTGGTTGAGAAAATTAAGCGGAAATCGTAATCATCGTAACTGAAGTTTCAATCCTGAATATTGTATTTACTAATAAAAATTACAACCAACTCGATATAAACGTTTAACGCTCGCGGACGATCTGTATGAGTTTTCGAATTGTTGTAGGAATATTACGAAATGTAATTAATCAGAACCTAACTAAATTCAACAAACTACCCTTGCAGTATATCCTTCCATTAAAAATAAATGAGCGAAATCGGTTGGCGTTAGTTGGTTATTCGTCCATTTGTCGGGCACACAGTTAATGCAAATTTAAGACTTATATTGTTTGCTAATGGATGCCATTGTCAGAATTGGTCCAAATTCATCAAAAATGAGACCACACTGTACAAGCACCAGTTTTCAAATAAAAAAGAATCATGAAAATCTATTCACCCAGTCCAAAGTTATGAGGCAACAAACATAAAAAATACCGACGAATTCAGGCCTCATTTTTAAAGTCGGTTGAAAATAAAATACAATTCTTCTAGTTTAAAGCAAGCATTGTACGATATGTGAATATGACTTATCCAATGATAATATCAGAAATAAGGGCTGATAGAGTCCGAGGAGGCCCAATGGGTCACCATGGGTGCTTGATCGATTAATTTCTGTGTTAACAAGACTAGCCTTCTTCGATCTCTAGGTTGTTTTTGTGACGTACTACATAGATTGGCCGGAGAAACAGACCTTTACTGCTTCACTGGATTGAGAGGTATAGCTGTTAGGTCGCCGGTAACTCGACACAAGGGTACATCCGGTGAAGGGTAACCACAGCTTGGACGATTACTATGTAACGCGTTAGCATTCCGATCCAATGGCTTCCGATTGGCCGTAAAGCGGTTAACAGGCGAGGAGGTGCGATCCTCGGCATTCCGGCACTTAAAGCTCAGGCAACTGTATGTTAGTGGCTGTAAACTAGACAGAGCGCAGTGCTGTGTAGTGCAGTACAATATGTATGTGTCTCCGCACAGCACGGCATTATTACAGGCAGGGCGTAACTTACCAGCTGGTGAAAGGAATGCGATGCAGATGGCGGGTTGGCAGACTTAAAGAATTTTAACTGGTACATTTTTGAAGTAAAACTTCTTTAAGCACGGACTTAGGGAGTAAACTGGTGAATGAATTACGAAAAGTGTGATCGTGTGAGGTGAAGGGAAGTTGAGAGGGATATATAAGTTAGTGATGATAAAAAGGGAGAGTTGCGTTTTATACTGTAGCGGCAAGAGAGAGAGGTGCGAGCACACATTGTCTTTCTCTATTGACCAATCGTGTATATATTATTCATATACACATACATACAACTTAAACAAAAACGCCCTATTTGAAGTCGGTTGAAAAGTCATATACCGTTCTAGTACATGTCTAGAATAAATCTACTGTCATCAATTATTGAATTATACTTTTTCACCTTATTCGTGCTACGCTCACGTTTTGTTCAATCTTTTCTTCTAACAAAGTTACGTTTAAGTCTGTACTCGTGAAACAAACAAAGCTTATTTTATTTAGATGAATCAGCCCCCTGCTAAGCTAATTAACTAAAGCGAAATTTATTCCTCGTTCCATGAACAATGACGGGAGGACCTTTGGGAAAGATTTTTTTAAAACGGGCCGTCCGATAGATCTCGTTACAAAAAAAGGCAAATAGGGTGTAACAGTAAAGAATCTGTCATAAAAAGCAACCAGCCGCGACTAATGAGGGTAAAATATTGTAATCAATTGGTTGAGAAAATTAAGCGGAAATCTTAATCATCGTAACTGAACTTTCAATCCTGAATATTGTATTTACTAATAAAAACTACAACCAACTCGATATAAACGTTTAACGCTATTACTCGCGGACGATCTGTATGAGTTTTCGAATTATTGTAGAAATATTACGAAATGTAATTAATCAGAACCTAACTAAATTCAACAAACTACCCTTGCAGTATATCCTTCCATTAAAAATAAATGAGCGAAATCGGTTGGCGTTAGTTGGTTATTTGTCCATTTGTCGGGCACACAGTTAATGCAAATTTAAGACTTATATTGTTTGCTAATGGATGCCATTGTCAGAATTGGTCCAAATTCATCAAAAATGAGACCACACTGTACAAGCACCAGTTTTCAAATAAAAAAGAATCATGAAAATCTATTCACCCAGTCCAAAGTTATGAGGCAACAAACATAAAAAATACCGACGAATTCAGTCCTCATTTTAAAGTCGGTTGAAAATAAAATACAATTCTTCTAGTTTAAAGCAAGCATTGTACGATATGTGAATATGACTTATCCAATGATAATATCAGAAATAAGGGCTGATTGAGTCCGAGGAGGCCCAATGGGTCACCATGGGTGCTTGATCGATTAATTTCTGTGTTAACAAGACTAGCCTTCTTCGATCTTTAGGTTGTTTTTGTGACGTACTACATAGATTGGCCGGAGAAACAGACCTTTACTGCTTCACTGGATTGAGAGGTATAGCTGTTAGGTCGCCAGTAACTCGACACAAGGGTACATCCGGTGAAGGGTAACCACAGCTTGGACGATTACTATGTAACGCGTTAGCATTCCGATCCAATGGCTTCCCAGATGGGTCGGTTGCTATTTCATGGATAATCTAAAGGACATTCTTAAGCTAAACTAACTTTGAGTGCCACTTCCGGAAGCGTTGGCGCTGGGAGAGAAAACTTTAGGCGACGAGCATATGTTGCGTTGGGAATGATTTTCTATTCCATAAAACGCATTCTCATTTAAGGCATATTTCCTTTTTTTAGTGACGAACCTGTCTAGTAAAGTCTGAAACAGAGTCTAAGATAGAGGAATTTGGTAGCAAATTATGTCTATATGAAGATGAGAGAGCGTCACTGTGAAGTGCATTCAAAGTGACTTCTAAAAATGTATCATTTACTTTCTAATCATTTACAGCGACGTCCAATTAAAGCGGAGTAAAGAATTCTTTGTGAGCTGGCTTCATGAGAACAGTAAGCCACCTTTGTCCGAACGGCCCTCTAAATGAGCGTCTAGAACTTTCTATAGACTCGTGAAAAAAATGCTGTCTGCTGCCGCAGGCTTTGTCATTGGATTTGAAGGCTCGAGGGTCGGCGCTTCATTTATTTCTGTTTCAGAAAACTTCCGTTTATTTTTTACTAAAGTTGCTTGGAATTGAGCCTCCAAATCAACTATTGCTAAAGATATTGAAAAGCCTGTAAACATGATAGATGTTTGAATTTGATTAATGTTTATGCAAAATTACCATCACCTGAAGCTTATTATAAACTTTTCTCCTTTTTTTTATCCTCTACCTCTCAAGGTTTCCTGGAATAGATTGCTTTTAACCGACTTCAAAAAAAGAGGAGGTTCTTAATTCGTCTGTTTGTTTTTTTTATGTTTGTTACCTCATAAATTTTGATTGGGTGAACCGATTTTGATGATTCTTTTTTTATTTGAAATCTGGCTCTACCCATGTGGTCTCATTCAAATCTGACAATGACATCCATGAGAAATCCAAATAAGTCTTAAATTTGCTTCAATTATGTGTCCGACAATTTGACAAATGACTCAATACCACGTAGTCGATTTCGATGGTTCATGGTTTATTGGAAAGGATGTACTGCAAAGGTAGTTTGACGAGAGTTAGTTGCTTAGGTTCTGATTGATATTTCGAAATATTCTTATTCGAAGTCGGTTTTTGTTTTTACTCGCAAATATCCTTGTAGTGATAAGGTCGCCCATTGTGGAACGTAGACTTTTTTTGTGTTGTTTTATAATTTATAGGCAAAAAGGAGCAACTAAATAAAAAATGCATATTTTTTTTCAATAATCGCTTATTTTGTATTTATTTCTAAAACGAAAATTCCCTCTGTTAGTGGGCAAGGGCCTCGCTCAATTAGTACGTACGTACGTACTGTAACGTTAAAAGAGAGAGATTCCGGTTAAGCCTGGCCCTTAGCATTTATTTTTATTAGAGCCAAGGAAGGCAACTTTCATTATAACACAGGCGAATTAAAAGGGTCCAAACGATATTGCTATAACAGCCAAGAGCGCTCTCATCGCATTATACTAGCTTAAATCTAACAGGCGAATTTATATCGACCCAACATTTTAGTGTAAAGGGCCTAAAACAAAAGCTGATTACCTCGTTAGGGAACGAAAGCATAAAGCGCTGTCATCTGCATAAGTAATTTTAGAATAAAATTGCAAAGAAAATTCTTAAGCGAAAATCTTTAAATATATGAAAACTTTAGATCATAAGCTAATAGATTTTGAATGGAACAATTTTTTTGGATTATACTGCATTTTTATTCTTTCTTAGATTTTTTAAATTTCTATCTCATTACGTTATCACCACTTCACACTGATTGTGGTCAAGGTGGTCTAAGTTATTATGCACAAAGTATTGATAGTATAAATGAGCTTACAGCATTATACCCTAAAGACTTTAAGACCTCTCAAAAGCCCCGTGACAGCTTCACGTGGTTCTTCCAGCTAGTTCATTCAGAAACACAAAAAGCACAGATTTTAATGTCTCTCAATTGCGTGCTTGTGTAACATTAGAGTAAATATAATAAGTAATTAAGTATTAAATAATCTGATGTCATCTATGGTTTTGTGTTCAAACCACAGTTGGCTTGCATCGATAAATTAACGATTTTTCGGTTTTTATGTACAAAATTATAACAAGCTAAAAATTTGTGACAAGTGTATGCCGATAGGGTGGTCACCACCTTTGGGAACTTGCTTGATGAAAAGTGGACAGCAAAAAGCTGCCCCAGTGGGGTAGATACAGGGTTGAAAAGACATTTGAGTTTATATTTAATTAAAAATAAATATTTAATACATTGGTGAGAATCAATCATTTTTAATAATAATAACTGAATAATTGATTTTGGATACGGTACACTTAACGGTATCACATCGTTTTTGAAAGATCGAACAATAGAATAAGTAGGTTAACTACATCCATACATATTAACGACATTACAGAGCAAGAGCGTTGATAGCCTTTGAAAAGTACGTATGCGAGGCATGAAAAGTGTCGAAAGACACAAATACATGAATAAAATCATATGCTGTAGTGACCGAAACAATCATCATTTAAAAAAGAGCTTGTTTATTTATTCTTCCCAAAGCAATCATTATTGACTTTATAGTACAATTGCTCATTCGCACGGCTCTGAGAGTGACTTAGCGCTTCCCCAACGTAGGACGACGTTATATCGGTTAAAAGCTTTGTTGGAAGCGCGGGGTGTAAAAAATTAAGAGGCTACAATTAACGGAAATGAATTGAAGCTTTACAGCATTAAGTTTTCAAGCTATTTGTCGCCGGGACGCTGTTTGCAAATGGCGCTGCTTTTCGGATTCGTTGACGTTTTGAGAGATGGCGGCTCTAATATTTGCGCGGCTTAAATTGTTTGAGGGCTTCCGTTTGAATTGATGATGGGATCTCCTTGTTTACCTCTCTGAAGTATTGAAGAGTTACCGTAAAGGTAACTCTTCAATACAAGTATATTTACGAGTAAAATAAAAACCGACTTTATATCGAATCAACCGTTACTACTCGCGGACGCCCTCTTGTATTTCTGAATTATCGTAGGAATATTACAAAATACAATTAATTAGAACGGAACTAAATTCTTATAAAACTACCTTTGAAGCATATCCTTTCCAAAACAAAATGAATTATCGAAATCGGTTGGCACGATATACAGTTATTCGACCATTTGTCGCGCATATACTTAATGCAAATTTAAGACTTATATGGTTTTCTCATGTCGTTGTCAAAATTGGAGCAAACTGAACCGAAATGTAAGGGAAGGTTGGCCTTATCGCTTTAAGCGATCTCTTCCAACCAACCTTGTAGGACAGGAGAGGTCAAATAAATAGTTTAGTTAAAGTCAAGAATAAATAAATAACAGCAAGAATTATAAGACTTAGTTTAAAAGAAGTACAGAGGTCTATTTATATTAGAAATCGATCCTCAGCGGTCTTACGAGAGAGCGAGAGTCTTAGTGAGAGACCACGTGCTTTTCGTCCGATATTGATTATAGTACTCGATGCTAATGTAAGTAGAATTGTCTATTTACCATGATTACCCAGCATGGTATTCTGGTATTCATTTATTCCCCTCTCAGCACTCGTCTGGTATCTGCATAGCTATTTATACAATTTATAAGTCAGTGACCTAACATAATTCACACCTTATCATGCTTGAGTTATAGCTCTGGTGGAGACGTAAACATGCAAGTCGCCAGCTGGAATTATGCGAAACGCGTATGAATACGTTGCAACATATAAAACGATAACAGGAAACTATGACGTCTAACCCGTCCGGATCGCAGGTCAAGGTGCGAAGGGGTTCAGTACTCCGCAATGCATTGATAGCGATTGTGAGTAGGGTCAGACAAAAGATGAACATTTTATAATGATGCTAAAACCTACCAAGCTTTTAAAACGTTACAAGAATAAAATTGAAATTTGAATAGGAAATAATATTGAAAGATTACGTTAATTAGTTAATTTCCACTTATTTGAAATATTTTTGATTCGGTTCTGCCAATGAGATCCATGAGAAAACCATATGTCTTAAAAAGACATCGTCCGCACGTTGTAGCCTTTAATGTTAAATCGAACAATGATTTAATTTGAAGTCGGTTTATGTGATTACACGTAAGTATACTATTAGTATGTTACTACTCTGGAAAAATCTTGGGGGTTCCCTATCTACATCGCCACTCGCTTTTGTATCAAAACCTTGATTTTATTTTATTATAGAAATATGGGTAAATGAGCTTACGATTCACATGATCTTAAGTGATAATTTTTGAACATTCATAACAAAGGGAGAGCTGCAGGTACATTGCCGGCCTTTGAGAAAGGAATTTCTTGAATGTCCCCAAGCCGTTTAGGTTCGGAAGAACAGGTGCCAGTTGCTTACACAGGTTGATGGTGGAAGAAAGTTACGCGAAAAACGTTTACATTAGTCAATTGTCAGTCGCGACTGTTCTGCTGACCGTCCGCAAATCGCACCGTCTGTACGATACATTGCCGCTATTGCAACAAGTTAATTTATGCGCGCGGCGTGAATCGATTCATCAGACTGCTTGTAATGCGGCATCGTTTTATAGCTCGCACCAGTTTGATGCCCCGGGGCTAGCGCGACCCGGAAATCGTAGTTTAATCCGCTTTCATATCACAAATGTGGTATTAGAGTTTTTGATGAGCTGCGTTTTGCACTAACGCTAACACAAAGGCTAAGGCAAGGGACAAACCTTGAAAAAAATTCAAAATCCTTTTCCCTGCAAATGTTAAAAGATTTCAGGTGTCCACTTAATAGTGTGAAGCCGACAACATACAACAATAATAGATTATTTACGAAAAAGAAAAGAAATAATTGATTGTTGGACTTGCCAGCTCTGTTGGAGTTACGGCTGATTACTGTTGAAAGCCCGGCTTTTATAACTTCACCGGATTTAAACATGAGCAAGTTTTTAGACCGTCCAGCCTAGACATTTCATAGTATCCTAACGCAAAGGGATCCTGAGAGGCCGAAAAAAAGGGTTCGGTGAGATGATCCAATTTGATTACTTTTATTTTAAGTATGAATATTTATACTTTTGCTATTTGCTTGTTGATTGCAGGGAAGAATTTTGTCTACCTCTTGACCCTCCAGATTTACTCCCATTCTTTCTTTAGTAATAAACGCTTTCGACTTTGAGACACCCCTTTTTACTCGTTTACAAAATTGGTCTTTGTAATATAGCAGAGAACTCGGACGTGCCATAAAACGCCGGGGTCACCGCTGCAGTACGACGTACAACTTCATCGTCGAAATCCTACAATAAAGTTACTGTAATAGGTTTAGTGTGTAACAAAGTCTAGCATGACTCCGAGGACGCTAACGTGTCTAGATTATGCATAGCCTGCGCGATAAGCTTCTTAGCAGAAGTAGGTGCCTGATATTGATCTCTGTTCGCTTAGTCGTTGTATATCTTTGCTGAAAATCAGCGCTCTAGCTATTATTAGCATATTGGAAATATAACAAGATTCTAAGGTAACGTCAGCAAAAAGAACACCAACCATCGTACTTCCTTAAAGGAGTGGTTAAAAACATAAATTTTGGGTCATAACCAACTTTATAAAAGGACGATAATCTCGTGCTTCGCATATAAAATGTGGAATGCACCTATCAGTAGAACGTGCCTACAGGGATTTAATCCAGGGTCTCTGGAATCGGATCACTAAAAATTCGAATGTTCGAGTCGAATTAAAAATAGTGACGAATCACTAATACAACTTCACAGTTACAATCTTACTGTGATTGCTTCATGTCACAGATCATTTGTAACAATGTTCATATTTTTGAACTGATTATATTCAAGTTCCTTGTGTACTTTGAACCTTGTAATCAAGATATGAGTTTTACCAACACAATTATATTTACGACTAAAATCGGTTGGCATGATATTAATAACTTAATTACTTAATATCATGCCAACCGATTTCGATAATCCATTTTTTGTTGGAAAGGGTATACTTCAAGCTTGACGTGGCAGGTTCTGATAATTATCTATTTCGTAATTCTTCTATTCGATTTGTCGTTCCGTCGGTCTTTGGTTTTAGTCGTTCATATGTCTCGCACTTAATGCAAATTTAAGACTTACATACTAGTACATGGATGATTCTGTCAGAACAGGAGAAAACTGAAATGATCATGACGGAAAGCCCCGGTATTCAAATAAAAAAATCATCGTATTCGGTTCATCCAATCGAAGGTTATGAGGTAATTATAAAAAAAAATAAAACAACGTACTAATTGAGAACCTCCTCATTTTTTGAAGTTGGTTGAAAACATAATAACTATCGTTATATCGAATTCTTATTAACGCTAAATCAACCACTAAATATCAGGTGGGTTCGTGGTCAAGCACTAGTTTATATCCCCAAAAAAAGCTAGGATTTATTAAATCTGATAGGTAAAGTCTTTTGCGATATAATATGATTATTCCTTTGATGCATGAGCATTTCGAAGCTCAATAAACGTTCAAATAAAACGCGCCCATATTTCCCTTGACATCACAAATTATCCCGTGTAACGATCTCACGTGACGTCTTCATCTCCATTTATTACTTCTGCCCACCCCCCTAAGCCAGGGGGTGTGGTAAGTGGCTGGTAATTGTATGGGATAACTTAGATTGGCTTTTTAATTCCGTGGATTTGTTCCGAGGGGCGGTTTAATTTGTCCGCACGGGCGGGTGGCAAACTTTATGCAAGAGTGAACTTTGTTATATATTCATTGCGTTTTTATGCCTTGCGTCTGCAATGGTAAGTTAATGGTGGTATTTTATATGCACAACGCAATAAGCTTAGAGCTGAATGAGTAATCATTTAGAATTGTGTAATACCAGTAATACTTAAAAAGCATGGAGTTTCATATTTATTAAAAAGGCCTTCACAGCCGTATTACTCTAACTGGTCGGTGAGGTAAGAAGCAATTAAACAAACAGACGAAGAATTGGTAGTAATGAACGAATGTGCTATAGGGGGAATTCCTTCAGATTCTTCCCGTATAGGTCTCGGAGTCCCTCCAAATCCGACAACGGTAGACATCAGATGTTTATTGTGTAGAAACTTTCATAACCGCTCCCCAGAAAATTATGTTTTGTTTGAATGTTTTAAAGATCTGTCCTTCAAAAACAAACAGTACGCGTATTAGTGTATGTACATTAGTGTGTATTAGTATGCGTGTCGGTGTTAAGCACTGTGTACTTAATTAGCCCTATTTGATATTCGCGTCTGTAATCCTAAAGCTAAGACTATTTTCTCAGACTAAACAAAATTTCACCTTTAATAAAAATCCATCCGTTTATTTCCTACTAAATTGCACGCTTAGGCGAAAGGTGAAGAGGGTGTGTAGACGCTCATAAATCCAGGACGAGCGAGATCCTTGTCGACGTCACTTGGAAATAAAGATGTTCCTGCTAAGAAACGAGGCCGCGCCCGGCGATGGCCGAGTCTGAGAGCTAACTTTACAAAAATAGTTACAATTTGGTTATACACAGCTTCTTTTGTTTAACGAAATGTATTAATAATAATATTTTTCTAAGTACAGACGTGACAGACTTATCAATACAAAGATAAAGTGCAAATGAGTAGAGTGAATACGCGTAGACGAGTGCGCCTTACCATTCAGAACTGTATTTCAACTCAACATCAGGTGGGATCGTACTCAAGTAAGCCTAGAGAGTACATAAAATATGATGCTCAAACTATCAAATTATATTTGAGACCCGATAAAGCCTATCTCCACGCGTTATAATATCTCTTTTCTGACATGGATATCGACTACATTATTGATTCTTTACTAAGCAACGATATGACATACGTATTTTATAAAAATTTGGATTCAAATTGATTTTCTTGGTATAACATTGACCTGTTTGTTGCTTAGTAATGCCATCTACTGAAATGTACTTTATATACCCTGTACCCGGATAAAAAAATTAAATTTTAGCTAGATCGATTTATCGCCCCCGAAACCATGTGCATACAAAATTTCGTGAAATTTGTTGTAGACTTTCAGAGACTCATATTATATATATATACAAAAATATTGATATATATGAATTAGATATATAAGCAGTCCATTTCCTGGCGATAGGAATAGCAGGTGTGTTGGTGAATCGGGCGGTTTTGTGAAAGGGAAGCCAATCGGGAACTATAAAAGAATAACAGAGTTTTCACTTCGACTTTCAATACAAATGCACAGGAATGTTATTTACTAAATAAATTGAAGCCATACATTTATTATCATGCTCCTAGCGTTAAAGTTGAGATTTATTCAGTTTGAGGCAAGTTTATAATGTTATATAGCTTACTACTCCCGCGGCAGCGTGAGAAAAAGCGAACCGGTTTTATGAGAAATTATTGTATAATATCCTCGTGGTTCTAAGAACTGGAATGCTAATAAGTTGAACTGCACTACATTTTAAAGTACTTCCGCTGAAACTCCAGCCACGCAGAATGGAAAGATGCTTGTTTCGGTTTTCAAAACTGAGATGATGAGTTAACAACTGGAGACTATTTCGTTAAATGATTTCTGGTGAAACAAGCCTTGAAGTAAAAACTTTACAATAAAAAATGAATCATCGAAATCGGTTGGTGTGATATTGAGTTATTCGTCTATTTGTCACGCACATAATAATATATAATTAAAGCAAATTTAAAACTTATATGATTTTACCATGGATGCTACCAGAACTGGACCAAATTAAAGGAAATTGAACAAAATGGAAAACACCAGCTTTTAAATTAAAAAAGAATCATCAAATCGGTTCACCCACGGTCAGTTTGCTTCGGCGATTTGATCATATTAAGGAGGAATAAAGAAAATATGATGAAGGAAATATATACTTTGGAAATAAGTGGCAGGATTCTGTGGTGCATCCTCATTCTAGCAAGGGTACGTAGCCGCCAGCCGCATAGGAATTTCACGTTAAAGTATTAACTGGAGAATCAATAACAATTGGGTTAAATTAATTCTTAAGGGGTGACCGCGAAGCAAATAATGTAGTCTAAGCTGTACTCGAGCTAGATGAAGCAATCATCTCAACAGCAAGCAGCTGGCAACAACTGGATTACAGACGTGTTTATTCTTTAACCTCTAGATAAAGATGTTTTTTTGATGTTGGGACATAATTTGATTTAATCGGATTAAGCGTTTTGAAAATTCCTTAATTTATAATTAAGGAATTTTCGATTTTACTACTATAATCATAAGAATGCTTTAGAAAGACCCACGTAACGTACGTAAGAAATTTCTCAGGGTTACTTTGGTCAAAAGGCCGGGACATGCAATTGTAAAATGATTTCTCGAATGAAAACCGCTGTCTAAATTAATGTAGGGTTGTCAAACACTTGAAGTTATATTTCAATTAATTTTTTTCTTTATTTTCGATATATGTTTATTATTTTTTATGATTATCTACACGGTCTCTTGAAGTTTAGAGATATAATTGTATCAAATGATGTGATATAATTCTGTTCCACCGGACAATACATGCCGTGTATTTGAAATTAATTCTCGGAAAAGTCCTATGAATGCGATAAAAATGCTAACGAACATTCTTTCGCAAAGCACTAACCTGTTTGGACAGAACTCATTATAGCAACATATTTCACTATGCCAGTCGTAATAACGTAAGGGCTAAGCGTTCGGCTTACCATCTACTCTTTGGCTAATTTCGGTACTACTTAAAAATGAGACGTCAGAGATGACAATGTAAGTACGACCATAAATACTTCATTTATTAAAATGAAGAAAAAAAATTGTTTGTTTTTTTTTAGTTTAAATTGATTAAAATCTTAAACGCTTATTTCAAGCTCACGTAAATACAGGTTTAAATATGAGTTTAAAATAATAAAAAAAAAAATATTTGATTCTGTTGCCTTACGATAATTGTAAAACCGCTATCGCAGTACACATACAATACAAATTTTACCTTTATCGTAGGTTAAGGAAAAAGAGAAATAAAACTAAAATTGGCAACCCTGTAACATATATGATTTTGCGCCCTACAGATCGAAGCGCTTGTTGAAAATTGTCATTGTGTAAAGTTTATGCACCACATGATTTTAATTGAACAAAATCTCTAAGGTAAGGTTATTATGCATGTTAAATATTCACTATTCATTCAAAAGACGTTGTCGTCTTTGCAGCTATTGATAAAAATATTTGCGCACTATTTAGTAGTCTTTTGCAAACACGATCTTAGAGACGCCGTCATTAAGAATGATGCTGTTTTTTGTTGGATGTCCAGTCTTGCTCATTTTGTTTGTGTAATATTCATATTTTCATAGTTTAATTTAAAAAAATGTAATATGCAAAAATGACGAAAAGATTGAGGTAAAACAGGTTTCTTAAGAGATTATTTTTTTTCTAACCAAACTAAAGTTCCCATTAGCACTAAAATGAGATAATTGTGTTAAAAACATCTTAAAAATTGTGAATATTCGCCGAGTAAGCGGTAGATATTGCAGAAATATAATTAACGAATCTTTCGCTCTTCCATCACAGCGTTTCAGTAATTACACAGGATGTAGCGAAAGCGGCAAAAACTGCAAGGCAAGTGGGAGCTGAAATTTTGCAGGATAGCGTCTCGTGTACAGTTCGCAAAAAATATTCATATAAAAAGTAAACGTGTACTTGTAATATTTGACCGAACATAACTCTCTAAAGACACGGCTTTAAATCGATAAGCAATCAATGCATTACAAATTTTAAAGATAGAATTAACCCTGAGGTATGAGTAATGAGTATCGAGCACGTACAGATTAAAAAAGGAGAGAGCTGCGGGAGCTCATACCGTAGAAAACGAACCAGTGACCTGTGGCGAAACATGGCCCAGTCACTGGAGACAGTGTACGGGCGGTCAAGAAGTTGCTAGCAATCCGATTTCGATCTCCGGTGACGGCATCAACGCAATACATAATATTATATTATTTCATCAAATTCGAATAATTATAAAAAAAAACTACCTTTAGACAAGACGATGCTGCATTACCTGAAATAAAAACAAGATTTATTAATTAAGTAACATCGATTAATAGCGTTACATCTGTAAAGAACAAAAATATACGAAATTTTTTGAACGAACTACTAAGAAGGACAATTTATGGACGACATTAATTTGTCAAATTCACTACTACTACTTATAATTTCATTATTACTAGTAAAGTACAGATAGGCCTTGAAAAGACTTATAAGATCTAATGAGTGTTATAAGATTACCGATGTTACATCTCTGACTAGTTATCAGATACTTTAGATTGAAAAAAAAACATAATGTAGTCCAGACTACGAAGTCGGTCAAAAATTCGATTGTAAAATATTAAAATGAAATTTTTGCCCAGTGTAAAATGAAAACAGGTTTTTGCTAAACCTGTCTATCCAGATAGTGAGGATTAAAAGGAAGTGAGAGTTTATTTTAAACTTTAGTTGCTTAAGATCGTCCTCGGGCGAAATGGGCTGTAACTCTATGTAATAAATACTATAGAAGTCGTAGTTTTTTTGTCAACTGTACAAACACTCCTAGAGTGCTTTCATTTAAAATATCATTAGTGTGTCAAACTAATACGAAGTTAATTGGAGACGCCACTCATCTGCCCGCCGCCACAAAAACCTACGCGATATTGCGCCGAGTCACTGTTACAGCTTATTGCACTGCAATGACGTACGTCATGCCCATGTAGCGTGCTCAATTCATTTAAAAAGTAAACACAGAGTAGTTACACACATAATACATACAGTAGAGTAATTGTAAACATTCATACATAGATAATTTTTTAGTTAAGTTACTTAAACACTAAGGACCCGAATGACCTGATGGATGGTTTATATAATGATTGTAGGCCTTATCCGAGTGACTGCACATGTTTTGTTGTGTGCAGTGACTGCACGAGTGACAAGTCGCAAGAATCTAGAAAATAAATAAATATACATATACATACATACATAACGGATATATCAAAAATAATGTGCATATATGGTATGCTCGTAAAGAAACAGTAGAAAGTTCAGTTGCCCTTTTATTTAAATAAAAATTCATAGAGCAGAAGAGAATATATAGATATAGCATAGGATAGAAGCAAACTCGGTATTTCTATAATTAACTAATACTTTTTCAAATGAGAGTTTTTGTTAAAATTAAAGTATATTGCTTGTGTCATAAGTTTTAATAAATCCGGTAAAAAGATCTGGTTGCCTAGCAACGATATGCTCAGCAACATAACATACATGAACACATAATAAACTTACATTATGTAGTATTGTATTAGTTTAATTATTCAAATTTGGTTTAAAACTACCTTTAAAGAATATCCTTTCCAATAAAAAATGAATTATCTAAATCGGTCGGCGTGGTATTAAGTTTTCGTCCTTTTGTCGCCCACATACAAATCTATAACTAACGAGTATATGGTTTTTTCATGGACGACATTGTCGCAACTGAACCAATTTAATCACACTAGAATCACCAACTTTCAAAAAATTATCCAAATCAGCTCAAGCAGTCAGAAAGTTATGAGATAACAAACAAAAAACCAACACACTAATTGAGAACCTCCTCCTTTTTTGAAGATAGTTAAAACTGCTGTCTTTGTGTGTGGCTTGCTCATTATGATTAATAGTAATTATGCTCTTTAATTAAATAATAATTATAGCCTTTATAGTAAAGTAAGCTTACAAATACGAGTACAGATCCGTTTAAAAAGTGTCGACAAAGCTATAAGATCGCGGTTAAAAAAAGTCGGCCGTAGGGACACTTAAATGTTCGCTTCTTTTTATTTTTGCCCAGCCGCATCACTTTAAGAAGACTTAGTTCAAGATAAGTTATTTATTTTTAATATAATTCCATCATTTATGACACTATGTATAAGTTTATGACAATCCAAAATTAGGTAAGTATCAAGACACGAACGTGGAAAATGGAAGAGAATACATATAATACAAATTTACATACAAACTGCTAATACATATGACTTTAAGTCTGCGAATCGTTAGGTCGCGGGTTCGAATCCATCATTCGACTATTGGCGTGAAGCATATATAGCACACACAGCCTAATCTAAGTTTATTTGGAATGGTTTACAAGAATGTTAATAATATATGTGAAAAAAAATTATAATAATTTAAGTTTTCGTCTACTATAATTACCATTCTCTATAATAATTGAGACTGGTAAGTAAATTTCCCATATTAATCTTTATCTTTACTAAGTGAACCCCGACGCCAGCGCCAATGAATTGTATTGCTATTTGAAGTGCTGATTGAACACGCACTGGACGGTGAAGGGACCCTACATGTATGCATGTTTAAAAATTAAAAAAAATTCTAAGACATTTGAAGTCTGCCAATCCGCATTAGGGCCGCACAGCGTACTTTAGCTCTTAGACCCTCCTTACAGAAAAGGTCTGTGCCCAACAAGATATATGTAAATAGGCCGTAACATTAACTTTTCCAAGTATTGTAAGTATAACACGTCAAAATCTGAGTGGACAAAACCAATCAAGTACAATGGGTGAATGGGAAGCTGGCTGCATCCTTTGTTGGCGGAGCGCTGCGCCCACTTGCGGGACACGATCAGCGCCGTTATGTTTGACGTACTCAGATTGTTAATGAGATAACGCGCACGTCGTGACGTTATATGAACGTTGCATTATGGTCCTCTTATGTACTAACTGCAAAAAAGCCACAAATAATTAAAAAAATATTTTTAGTTTTTTCTTGTAACGAACCTACGTTGATTAGCCTGAGAAGCTAATCTCAACAGTTTCACCGGGTTTGAGAGATGGCAGAACTCTTAGGTGGCAAGGGTCTCCGACGAACTTCGGCATGGACGGTTATACGGTTGCGAGTAACCTTTGACGGTCACGGCAGGACGCTTTATACTTTTTTTTCTAAGCCGGGCATGTATTTTTAGTGTCAAAGTGACAAACAAGGAGTTTCTACGAGGAGTCAAGGAGAAGCGAACTATTGCAGACTATCATGTTAAAAAACGTATCGTATCTCGGTTACGTGTACGAGAGATATGACATTCTTCAACTTATCTTGAAGGGCAAAGTCGCTGGCAAAAGAAGTATTAGTCGTAGAAGGAAATGGTGGCTGCATAACATAGGAGCTCATCTATTACGCGTCGCAACAGACAGAGAGAAATATTGTGAAGTGACTACCAACCTTCAGGAGTCGTAGAGGCACTTTAAGAAGAAGTGTAAGTTGTACGCGAAGTTTTCCGGGCTAGACAGAGACTGCATTCACCAAGCTTATTAAATCTCAAATGTAACAGGTCGTTAACCCGTTGCCATACACCGGGTTTAGGACGTTGGGTTTATCCCCAAGGGAGGTTGTTACATTTGAACCCTAACAAAAATGAGAGAACATATTATTTTACAATATTGGGGGCTTGTTATTTTATTCCGCTTTCTTATAGATTATGTATCATTATCACTGTAAGCTGTTATATAATTACTTAAAAACAAAAAGTTAAAAAGAGTAAATAGTAATAAAAAGTTTATATAAAACATGTTTTATTTGAAGATAATTATTGTCGTCACTTATCCTCCTTTTGGCAAGGTAATTGTTTTTAAAATTTAATCATAATTAAAAACGATTATGAATTCAAATTAATGTAACACAGATAAAAAAGCTTTTACCAATTTCCTTGCCGACGTTCCCAGAGGTCACCGCTTGTCTGTGCCGGAACCTTTTTTTGCTCTTGCCCCATTAGTTTCTTAATTAATATCCCGTGCCCGGGCCGAGTGTGAGTCGAGTCGAATCAATCATAATCACCTGCTATAAAATATTTTTAATTCCACGACCAAAAGGTCTCGAACCTTGGAATCTCAGTGACTTTATGGCTTCAGTTACTTTCTAATTGCGTAGTGTTACCAATGGTTAAGCGGAAAATTGTTCTTGCTGGCTCGTTAATATTTTTTTTTTTTTAAAAATAATGTGAAATTATGTCGTAAAAATTAGTTAACTTATTTAATTATAATTACTAACTTTTATTTTTACAATAGCTCTTTTCGGAATTTACTAATTAACCAGAATGCATGTAACCCGTGTTTGAATAAAATAAGAAGGATGTATTTTTTAATTTATTTCGATCACCAACGAATATCACGAGACTAAAAACAATACATGAAGAATTAAATTTAAATGCACAATCACTTAAAGGTAATCACAACATTTTATGCAAAGGTACGTCCCACATTTATTCTGGTTTAATTAAAATAACTGTAAAGATATCTTTAAGACAAGAAATCAATATTGGAGGATATCGTAATCGCACTTCCACTGTTGAAATAATATAATACCGTATTGATATGATAAACGAGCGAACGATGATTAAAACTGCAAATTCCAACAAACCGAATCATATAACACAAGATATGATTCACACACCGCATCTATCAAACGCTGGGAACTGTCTAGCTGATTCATTTATCATGTTGATAGTAATGACAGACAGACAGTTCTTGTATGGGATGTCGTGTTTGTGCATATTAATTAGCCCTGATTCAAGCTTGACCATCTCGACCTTTGTTAGATTGATTTAGCGGTAAAAAGAATGCAGATTTTAATCTGAATTCTAACTTATTAATACATAAAAATGTGGGCTCCTAAAACTTGATGCCATCAACTACATATACCCGACGTAACAGTCACAATTTTGATAATTTCTACTTGAGTGGCAAGTTTGGTTCCGGTCCGCCAAAATAAACAGCGTATGTGGCATAGACTCGCTCCCGAAGTAATCCTTTTTTTTTAAATTGGAAAGTATATGATATGATGATATATATTGGAATATTGTTCTATGTAATAAACATAGATATAAAGTATTTATGTTATGACTCATCATTAAGATTCAAAAAATATAACTCAAGTGCACATGTTCCAAACAAAAATTTGCAGTTTTACTCTACAATGAACACTCTAGGAAATTGGCAACGAACATTTTTAAAATGGCGGCCGCCATACAAGCACATTTTAACTCCCGAGGTTTTGCCACTTGAAGGGATATTTCTCAATGAACAAAAATCATTCGGTTTTTAACCGCTTATGTGTCTGATGTCAAACTCGCAGCAACTCGTATTGAGTCACTGAGGTTACCGTATTACCTGCGATAAATGAAATATGTATAGTCCCGCCACCGTATAAATTTATACTCTGTGTATGCTTTACATTTCAACCCAAATTTTCTAATCTGATAGTGACTTATAATTTAGAACAGTCATTTTTTAAAAGATTACTAGTAATAATTTTTTTCACAAATTTACGAACACTTGTTAACCATTCCAAATAAGCTTAAGCTTGTGCTAGTAGATAGTTCACGTCAATTAATCGAATGGTGAATTCAAACCTACGATCTTACGTTTCGCAGACAGTACCCTTAACCATTAGACTATTGACGCTTCCAGCCAATGAACATTTAGTTTTTCGGATAACGAAAGAGGTCCTCAAAATAATCTATAGTTGTTACACATATACCTTTAGGATATATAAAAGTTACAGCATACATGTATCCCACTGTTGGGAACACGCCTTCTCTGTAAATATTGCATCCAGCTGCGTCCTGCGACCTTTATGAGGTTGTCGGTCCGTGGATAGGGTACATAAATCCTTGAAATTAATAAATATGCAAGTAACAATACGTCACAACGATTACTCCAATTGCGGTTATAAAATTTGGGAGATTGTTGGCGATGTTTCCTTTGCACCTAACGTCGACTTGATGAAGCCTCCAATGTAATAATGTTATTACGGCTTTAAATTAAAGCGAGAATCGCGCCATAAAACCATTTTTCCGGGTCACATTCTGCGCGTGAAATTCTATGGCTGCCAAATCAGAGTGGCTTGTGCGGTTGAGCTGATTAATAACAAGGGCGCAGGCTGCGTGGGAAAATAATTTGTCATTTAATTTTGTGCGCAGGGGGCGCCACCTGCCGTGTCAGCGCTACGGGCGCACTAGAGTAATTGCTCGCTAATTTGTTCATTTTATTTCGTTTAAATAATGCCGTTAGTGTGAATGGAGATCGAGAAGTCGTATTTACATTAAGCTCTAGAAAAAACTTGTTATAGTCATTTTTATCATTTGCAAGTACATGTATATCCCATTGTCGGGCACAGGCCTTCTCTGTAAAAAAAGTATATGGGCTCTCCTTTTTTGAAGCGGGTCCTAATAAGATTTCACTACACATACCGGCATCGAAATGACATGTATACCAAGAAAAATCAAGTAGCAGAATATACTCACGAATAAAGTTCAAGTATCTCTTGCTTGCTTCCACTGACTACATACTTTTTGTATGTACGATGACACTCATGCATAAATGTATGAGAGAGACAAATTGACAAAGTTCGCTTTAAGCCGCGTATTTATTGGTTATTGCGTAGCATTCGGCTGGTTTATTGGAATGTGTATTGTATTGTACATAACGGAAAATTTTAGCTACGGATTTTAACATTAAATTTACTAAATTGTTTTGAAATGGAGAGAAGGAGAGTCAGTAGAGTCATTGTTTAAAAGTATGTACCGGTGACGAGAAATGGTTTCGAAAACGGAATCGTGTTTTCTCTGCCTACCCCAATGGTCATGAATGCTTTAATTACGCATAATATACGAATTGAATTCAGTTACCCTTGACCGTGACCTTGTTTAACACGAAATATGGAGCTAATCTCCTGATAATAGCTGGTCGGTAGAGTCTATAATAATGCTGGCATTCTTAACAAGAATTTGTATGAAACGATACAACTATAATATATACACAATTGTTCAAGAGAGAAAGAAAATGTGCCCGTGCACTACTCTCTTTGGCTCCTACAGTGTAATACAGACAATAGGCCAGAACAGTGTCTCTCTATCATTACTAACCTATATCTCGCTCTCAAGTTCCCTCTGCCTCGCCCGATCACACTTATCATAACGCATTCATCAGCTCACTTCCCAAGACAAGCATATGTAAGGAAGTTTTATTTCAAAAACAATTATTTTGGGAGATTCAGAAGTACCCGTGCCGCCAAGCCTTGTGTACGTAATATACAAACTGCTTGTTTCACGCTGCTGTCGAATAAATGTTAAAACGACCTCATTAAAGGTTGCTTCAAAATAATTTATGCACCTCGTGAAAAGTGACTCGTGTGGAGGGAGCACGTAATTGCATAGAAAATATGTACCAGCCGAGCTTTCATTATGTCTGCCGGTGCTTGCTTAGCACACGTGCCGGCTAGTTGCGACGAATTGTTATTATTAACTACAACATCCCTTTTCATAGTTTGAAAGTTTTCACTTATTATTATTTATGTTAAATTGAATGAATATGTTCTATTATTTAGTAAATAAATTCATGAATAATATTTTGTTGTATTGTATTTAATTTATAAATAAAGATTGATAATTAATAGCGTACTTTTTTATATACAAAATCATCTATAAGATTCTTACGTCACCTAATGTCACAAATGAAAACAATTTCATATCGTACCAATTATGTTATTAATAAACCGCCAAAGATTTAAAGAATGTATACTTCATTACTTTTAGATAATGTTAATCAAAACTTACATAATAAAATATTCGTTACAGGAAGGCCGCACGTAATTCGCGTGCTTCGCTCGCGTGACGGCCTAGTGGAGGCTTTTACGCGTTTTCATACTGTAAGCGCGGGTATTTCTTAACCTACATCGCGGAACAAGTGCTTGTGAGCGGTTACCCGGCTTGAGCCAGGCTTTATAGTAATGCTCGGTGGCACACGGCGAGAGGAACGTTCACGGTGGATCATATGGCGATGACAGATTTCGATTGCAGTCGACAAGTTTGTCGGGTGGAGAGATATTGATGTATGTGTTTATTCTTTAGTTTTTTTCTTACTTAATGCCTTCTGCTGAAGCGACGGGAAACGAGAGTAATTGAGCTAGCATAGATGTTAACGAAAAGAGGAAAACGAGAAATCTGATGAAAAAATGAAGAAATTTGTGTTCATCACATCGAAATATAAAATGGTAGGTGATCAATTCTCGCACAATAGGACAAAACACTTTCGAAAACATGATTCTAATGTTTTTTTTTTAAATATGTTAACTTATAACAGTATTATACGCGATCCCGACACATTATGGGCAAATTTTCATATTGTGTGTATACTTATGGTACATTAAAGTTTTCCTAGAATTTCTTGTGCTGTCACTAGGATCAAAGTATTCCAGATCGGAAATAAGATTAGAGCATCAACTATGATCTAGAATAACTTGTCTTTGGAGCCCTTGCGCCAACTTATCCTTAAAAACAATAGAAGTAGTAGGCAATAGTAATCAATAGCAAAAAATATTTTGAAATTCTATTTAATGTCAAACACATGTGCGAATATTATTTTACATATTGCAATGGTCACTTGCTCTCGTACATTCAGCCGTTCATACTTTAAATGCTGTAAATATTTTTAATGTATAAAAAATCGATTTTCGAATTTTATACCAATTAACAATGTTAAAAAGAGAGACTTTAAATCGACATTGGGAATATGCACTAGATAAAGGATACAAAGACAACACTATGTGTCTGTATAGTGACGCGCATAGAGGGGTTGGATCGATTATTCCAATGGACCCTTCTATCCGATTGTACTCCACACCATACGAGAGCCTCCATGTCGAGCTGAAAGGAAGCGAAGGACGCGCAGTTTTGTTCAACAATGTGAATACGCTGGGACTTGTTTTACATACTGCGTAGTGGATAGACGGTTACAATAAGTAGCATTTGTGTAATACTAGGCTCCTTTGACTAAGCTACGTTATAATATGACTTTAAATCGAATCAAACGTTAGGCGTCTTGTTATTAATTATTTATCGTAGGAATATTACGAAATAGAATTATTGAAATTTTCATTAAAATACCCTTCAAGTACATCCTTTCCAATAAAAAATGAATCATCGCAATAGGTGGCCGTTACATTGAGATATTCATTAATTTGACGAGCACATACTTAATACAAATTTAATTACATGGTTTTCTCATAGATGCCTTTGTCAGCATTGAATCAAATTAAAAACAATCGTAAAAATCGGTTCATCCAGTCGAAAATTCTAAGGTAACAAACAAAAAAATCAAGAACCTCCTTTTTTGAAGTCGGTTCAAAACTCTATCAGTACTGTTGCCTACAGGCCTCTTCTTGAAATAGTAATGGGACGTACAAGTTTTCAAATTATGGACATAGATAATTATGGGCTAGATAAAATGTAGTAGTAGTACCTACTAACGGTAGTCCCTCACTTAGTACTCATATTAATTTGACTGACGACCGTTGTTATCCACGGCAAAGTTGTAAAAACTTTAAACAATTGAGAGATAGCTGAGCTTTATTGAATACTTAGTCTTTACGTCAATTATAAGAACCGCAACTTCCATCAGGAACTTTGTCCGGTTTTTTTTATGGGTATAAACTAGCGCTTGACCACGATCCCACCTGTTGTTAAGTGGTGATATAGTCGAAAGATGGTACCCGCTAGTTTAGTAAGTGCCTATTCACTCCACTCTTAGAAGGCTCCCACGTCATACTTGGACGGAAAGACTGACGCCGGCAAGTTGTTCCACTCCTTTGCTGTACGCACGATGAACGATGAACTGCGCAGTTACCTCAGTGAAAGACTCGAATCAGAGCTTGGATACGTGTATCAGATTACAACATCTTTAAACATCACATGGTCGTTGCTAAATTAAATTATGAGAACTGCATGCATAAGCTGCTACGACCCACACGGTGAAAGATTTAAATGCTCCTTTATTTGAGTTTATTTAAAATGTTGTATAAATAGTGACACTGATCACTCGTCGGACGGATGGCCGGCTGTAGTTCCCATTAGTATAATGGTCGGTTTTAGTTGACTGATGACCGTTTCATGACGTTCGTTCATTCATTCATTCGTTCGCTCATTCACAAGGCTATTTTAACCTGGCTTGTATCCGAAACGGATTAAAACCGTGAGCTTCAAGTGTCATTTTGGAGTGATTAGCTGGCCACTGGCTAGAATTGCAGATGTCAACGTAACAGTTTTTTTTGGTTTTTAACTGTTTAATGGTTTTTCGTGTGTACGCCACTACCTCATAAAAGCAACATAAAAGATAGAGGTTCTAAATTCGTAATAAAAAATACAGATTTGAAGTCGGTTTTTGTTCTTGCTCGTAAATATACTTATGTCTACGATAGTACCTTCTCTTAGCTAAATTTCTTATTAATATAAAATTGTTAACATATTTAAAAGTATCCTTCACCTAATTAATACTTTACTACTATAAGAGCTGTATAGCTAATGAAATTACTAGGTTATTTAGACGTACAATCATCATATATTTCTACTTATTTTTTACGTTACTACTAATTGCACTTAGAAAGTCTGGTTGGTATCATTTGCTTATGAAAAAATGTACTACAACGAAATGTATTAAATTCTTTTTTTCGACTCGAAAAAAGTTTTATAAACATCTTCAGCGAGAAGAGTGAAAAAAATGTTAAAAAAATTGTATACATATGCACAGTGACGTCATAAGCCCGTGATTTCAATTGCGTCAATCATCAAATTAGTTGCGTAAACTCTACAATATCTATATGATTTTTGTAACATCACTATAAAGGAATTTACACGTTACAAAGATCGAGTTAGAATGGATTATCCAGCGCTATTCGGAATTCGTACCGCTCGTAAATTTGAAGAGGCACTCGCCTTTTCAAAACCGAATCGGAATGCCCGGGAGTGGCGTTCAAATTTAGAATTCGCTCGGATGCTGAAATATAGCTGCAGTGGCCACTCGAATCTAGAGTGTCTTTATTTCGAGAGCGGTAAAGTTCAATATCGTGAATCTTCGCGCCGCCGTAGACAAAGTTTGCAAACCGGCCAGTACAGATCTTATACTTTATTTTTCGTAGTACCTCCTGCTCTGAATTGTGCTTTAGTTCGTTCGTGCGTTCTGAACTAATATTGGGATTTGTATGAAACTTTTGTGTTTAAGAGCATCATTGAAGTTACTGTTATTTGTTAGTTATAGTTCTTTCATTGTGAAACGCAGTTCAATTGAATTTTGAGTAATGTTTCAAATATATACATTTTTAAAAGATTCGCCAGGAAACATATTTTCAAACTGCGGTCGATCGAAACAAAATGGAATTTCACTTCGCTTTATATTTTATCCACCTTTATCGCGAAATATAAAATGTTATCTAGCAATACATGGCACCCAGCAATTGGTAAGTATAATAACTACTTCCAATGATATCCTAGTGATTTACCTAAACCTTGTTGTATCTTTAATTCATAATTTATAATTTAGTCGGTCATCATATTAACATGTGTTGTACAACATTACGCCTTCTGAATAAAGCGAGTGTATTAGTTATTGGACTGTTTCATTCCCAAGACCTACAACTTATTACAGTACCTAACATCGACAAAGTTTTGAAATATTATTTTGAAGCATGCATTTTAAGTTGCAAGCAACAGTAAAATAAGGGCAAAAAAGTCCCGGTCGATCCGGGTTCCAATCTGATTAAGTCTCGCTGTGGGCTCCATTAAATTTGAACCTCGACTTAATACTGAAGGCGTTAATGCTTGGACATTTAAAAATTTTATACTTTGAACTTGATGACAGATATCATTTTTTATAGATGTTAATGTTTACCTAAAAACTGAACGCAAGCCGGGAGCTGATTTAGTTAAAATTTTATCCCGACCTTATTTTATACCTGCGATATAAAGTTA
Organism: Meandrusa payeni; assembly: GCA_029286785.1. Taxonomy (NCBI): domain Eukaryota; kingdom Metazoa; phylum Arthropoda; class Insecta; order Lepidoptera; family Papilionidae; genus Meandrusa; species Meandrusa payeni. Next base: position 10,692,845 of record JAGSMX010000013.1, read on the forward strand.
CGTTTAAATTCCTAATCTAAAGGTATTCCAAAAACAAAATTAGAGGTGCACCTGCACACGAGTAATGTGGTTCATCTTATCTTAAATGATATCGTCGCCAAGAAACAACAATTAAATGAAGAATTAAAGCAAAGCAAAATGTAAGAAATACAAGTATGAATACGAGTAAGTAAGTAAGACTCAAATGGAATCAAACTTTAAACGCTATTACTCCACTCCACGTCTCTTTGTATTTCCGAATTATAGTAAAAATATTACGAAATATAAATTAATCAGAAACTAACCAAACTGTGATCAAACTACTCTTTGAAGTACATGGTTTCCAATAAAAAATGCATCATTGATATCGGTTGGCGTGATATTGAGTTATTCGTCCATTTGTCGCGCTTTAGAGTCAATACAAAAAATAATCATCAAAATCGGTTCACCCAGTCGTAAGTTATGAGGTACAGACTAATTGAGAACCTCCTTCTTTTTGAAGTCGGGTGAAAAATGCATAAATCTCTCTATCGAGTGACGTCCTAAATTTACGTCAAGTCTAAAGTGAATTATAAAGTTGAAAGCACATAAACTAACGTCTTTTCAATTCCAAATATGATATTATAAACAACTACTTCAAAACCGAACCGGATTGAAACATTTTACTTCTTAGTGTACAACGCGTAGAGAAATTAATGAACACAATTTGCCAGCATCTTGGTCCCCGAGAAGAGTAAATGAATATCTTCACATCAATCAAACTGTTGTCACATGTTATAAAAACCTTTGTTTACTTTAAACAATTCTTGCTCTTTTTTTATTTATTTTTAACTTTTCTAAATACCCTCATATCTATCTATTTTAGCTCTCCTGTCGTAGAGGGTTGCCTGCAGAAGATCGAGCGATTAGGCGCTTGCCTAGATTTAGGTTAAGTTTAGTTTTTGTTTAAATGGATTGTACCTTTTTTTTAATGTGAAATGTGTCTTATTTTTATTTGTAACGGTATTTTAATTTGAGACTAAAGGATTCTTTTTAATTTTAGAATTTCTTTGGTTGACTAAATAATCGTTTGTTGAATATATTAATTATTTACACGTGAAGTATCTGAAAGTCCATTTGTGTTGCGGTTGTTGAACTAGCAGCTATTTGTAAAGGAAGAAATGTGCAGTAAAATTGTAACATTTCTTCCGTGGCGCTTTATTCTAAAGTTATCAAGGTGCAGAGGTCTTGGAGTAGGATGCACGTTGAGAGTTGATCACATAAATCTAGTCGCCCCGAGCGGGAATAACGGTACGTGATGTTGTAAATCTCCATTTTGTGCTATTGCTTTATGATTACCTTCAATTTATTGGTGTTGAATATGTAAGTTCACGCCATAGTTTTCGGAATTATATATTTATCTAGCTGTTCCCCGCGGTGTTACACGCGAAACTATTATATAAAAACTATTCTTTCTTTCGAAAATAAAAGTAGCTTAAGTTACTCCGATCCGATCAGACAGATAAAAATTGTTAAAAAAATGATTTTGGTACTTGTACCGTATATACATTAGTACACATGTAGTAAAAAGATTAGGGTTATTGAAATATTACAAACAGACTCTCCAATTTCATTTATTTATTTAGATGATTTCTTGAAACGAATTTCTTGTAATGAAAAATTGTTAAGTAATTTAGCACTTATTAAGTTGGCTAAGCTAAAGCTATAGGATTAAAATGCTATATTAAATTCTAACGAACGAGTTCGAAACAAGTACCGGTCACTAGAAAAATAAAACAGAATATATTAATCTCTCATTTAAAAGCTATCAATTCAGGCAACATTTTACGGCGCACCTCCGGCCTGCGGTCAGCCCCAAGAGTCCCATTTGGAACTAAATAATATATCAATTGGTTCGCTGCGAAAATAATCTGGTAAAGGTTGCGCACTGTGAAATAACTACACCTGCAACATTACTGCATCCTGCGGAATGGCGATAGAGTCTAAGTTTGATCGTTCCCAACTTGGATTTAGTAGTCTACTGAGCTGGAAGACTGTTACGAGATCTGGAGAGGAAAATATATTGCGCAGTCGTCGATAGCGAAGCCTTTCATTGCCCCCTGTGTGATACTAGTGGCCGGTGAGTGTCTATATATAGTCTGCAATGGATACCAAAAAAAATAGAGACGTGCAATTCCCTCGTTAAGCAATCGAAGCACGGTTCGGGATAGCTGTAAAACAGGAGTGTTTTAGGGCGGCTAAAGATTTACAACCTTTCAAGTGGTCGCCTAATAGACGTATATTGCAATGCGGTTCGATTTATACTCTATATTTCTTTTGTTTTTAACGATTTATTATCAGGTGCTCTGTTTTGGTCTTTTTAAGCCCAATTGTACCTTATTTACGAGTAAAAGAGCATCTATTGATAGAATTAGCTATTTACTTAATTTGATAATTAATTTAGAACCAAACTTTTGTAGATTTCTTTTCCTTCCTTAAAAGATATTTGTTGGATTGTGAAATTGTCTGGTAAATGTTAAAATAATGGAAACAAGTATATTTATGAGCAAAAATAAAAAAAAACGAATTCAAATCGAATCAAACGCTAAACGCTACTCGCTCTCTTTGTATTTCCGAAATATCGTAGGAATATTACAAAATACAATTATTCTGAACCTAACCAAACTCTCATCAAACGACTTGAAGCTTGAAGTGCATCCTTTCCAATAAAAAAAATGATCATCGATATCGGGTAGCCTGATATTGGAGTTATTAGTTCATTTGTGGCGCACATAGTTGATGCAAATTTAAGACTAACCATAAAGGTTCTCAATGGATCCCAATGTCAGAATTGGTCCATAAATTTGATATTATACATTTTATACAGATTTTATTTTATACAGACGAATTGAGAACCCCTTCCTTTTAAAATCGGTTGAAAATTAAAAAAATAACGTTTATTCTTATGTGTGCTTTTCATCCCAGTTTTGTTTTTAAATTTTAGGCGATCTACACTGTAATGATAATTTATAAAAAAATAAATAATTAAATTTTTTAAGTTCGAATTAATACTATGAAAGTCGTTTAAATCCGCCAAAATGTACTATATACTACATTAGAATTAAACAAAATTAAATATTTAAAAATAATTTATTCAATCATACAGGGCAGTCATATGATACGGAATCTCCCAAACCGACCGTGATATATAGAGTGCTTAAGGGAAACTTTGTACTCTGAAACTGTGATGGAAAAATCCAATCACGCTATGGCCCAAACTTCCACGTCCGTGTGCGTTACTCTGTTGTTGCTTCAAGTTGAAACAACAACAACAGACACAGCAGTAAACTAGGCGTATTCCGAAATGAAATGAGGCCGTAAAGTCCCCGACAAACTAACTCAATTCACGATAGTGAGCCCCCGCTCCACTACGCACGAGGCCTCTCGTTTAGCAAAGATTTACGTTACGAATTAGGGGTGTACTGCTCATAGTGATAAACATATCGATAAATTAAAAATAAGAATTTAAGTACTTAAAACAAATAATAAATTATGTTCTAACATTTAAATCCAAACGAGGTAGACAGTGGTAACAATCGCTATTCACACTTCAGCAATCTTAGTACGTCCCTAAATGTTAGTATTATACTCGTATTATGGTTATTTGAACTAGGTTATCTAATTAAGTTATGTAAGTTTTAGTATTATACAATATCTTTTTTATCTGTTTTATATTTTGACTTTAATGTGTTTGTATGATGTCTATAAAGAAAATGTCTTTGTATTTATTATTATTAATATTTAATTATCAAGAATTATTTTGTGAAAATGACTTATTGTGGGAGATATCGTGTAATAACTTTGGCTCCATTTACGTTTTAAATAAACTCTAGTGAAAAATTTGCCCACACGTTTCTAGTAGTCTTTATGTTTGACCATCCCAGTAATACGAGTAACTTCTCGTAACTAGACTAATAAGAACTCAATATAGGTAGGTAGGTAGAGAAGTAGTAGCTTTGAATTATAGACCTATAAGCGGCTTATAGTGTGCTCCCAGATATATTGTCGTGAGCAGGTTTAACAAATTGGCTTTAGGCTAGACTCGCAGACGGAAAGACAATGAAAAATAATGAATAGTAACTTGTTCATTGTAGAAAGTTGTTTGATCAGAATTTAACCTAAAGAAGGGATGTGGTTTACAAGCCTGAGAATGCATTTTTGTCATTCGGTTAATTGTTATTAATTCGGTTAACGGTTAATTATTTTAACTTTTAACGACTCCAAAAAAGATTTGAAGTCGGTTTTTGATTTTACTTATTAGAGTTAATCATTCATCGATATATTAGTATCGCAACAACCCTCTATCAGACATGAGATCTCTCTGCACCCTTTTTGCTAGCTGTGTGTCCCTAAGTCACCCATCTCGCTCACAAAAGGTAACAACTCTTTAACGAAACTCGATCGCTATTCGCTTTCCAGTATCGATGTTCGATCTGCAGAGCAAACTTTTATTACAATTCAAAAAAGCATCGCTCGAATTTATTTTGTTTGAGCTAAAATTCAAAGTTGTTTGTCTGTCCGCCGGGTTCCATTTAAAATACATGACATTTTTACATTTCGTAGTCGGTAGTTTAGTAGTACTTTATGGTGTTTATTTTTCAAAAAAAGGTTTTAGTATTTAATGATAATATGCTCTAGTTAGATAAAATCTATAACGACCAAACAAAACGTGACTTAAAATAATTATGATCATATTTATGTACATTCCTTTAGGAAGTTGCTTCAAAAGTTAGATCAAACTCAATGGTTCGGCCCTTTCGGCAGCTCTCGGATAGGGATGCTGTTGTGTCAAGAGTAACTAACCACGACGAGGTTATTCCTCACCGGTGGTGGCTTGAGTCGAGTTACTCCCAGACAGAGGTTCAGGCTCTTAAGAGTTGTGCCATCTCTCAAAAACCCGATGAAACTGTAGAGGCCGTCTGGCCTGACACGGTGAGTGGGGAGTATTGGAGGTGTATATGACAGCCTCGTAAAAATAATTAAAAATATCCTTCTAATTTTTTTACATGAGCATTTTACTGAAAACTGAAAAAATCAGACCTTGTACTACATTTTTAACTAGTGTAACAATAAACAACTCTTATAATAACAATTTTTTTATGAGACAGAATTTGAAAGGTGGCAAAGCTCTTATATATCGTTAAGCATGAAACCTGATGGAGGATGTGACCTCGACTTGGAAGCTTTCCAGTTCGAGGATGCCAGAAACGGCAGAATCACGACTCGTGCTATATTACCTAGTAAACACGAAGGCACTTTCACTTTCTGAGCTGTTTCCAAAACGTTTCTTTTCCAAGCTTTTTATTAATGTCCTTGATTTATTGGATATATAAGGTCTGATGTGATATAAAGATTTCCGCGAAATAGATATGAAATAAACGGGGAACAATACTTATATAAGGAAAACAAGTGAAGGACATAAAATAAGATAAGATTAATAAATTGTGACTAGACATGAAGAAGTCGAAACTAAAGCCGAGCGACGTCTTCTCGGTCTTATCCGTCTTATGGTGGTACATCGCTCTCGGCACCGTAATTATTAATGCCAGCGGCCCGCTAATTGGTGCAATCATTCACGCCTTGACGCTAAAGGGATGAGCACAACATTTGTAACTGGCAGAAGCCATGTGGTCAGATTTTACACAAAACATATTAGTATATTTAACTTATAGAAAGCAACTTGAACTGCCATTATGATGTGAATTTTTTACAGCTTTGAAATATATAACAATATAAGAAGCTAAATAAAGATTTAATTTCGACTTGTATTTCGTAATTTGATATATAAAGGTAAGATAAAAGGCTATTACTATGGTATGGTATTAATTCTCTAGACTTAATATCATTTAATCCGACTAGACACCTGCTGACCACAAACTTATATTATCAACCGACTTAAAAAAGGTTCTCAATTCATCTGTACATTTTTTGTTTTGTTATGTTTGTTACCGTCTAATTTTCGACAGGGTGAACCGATTTTTATGATTTTGTTTTATTTCAAAGCTGGCGCTTCCAGTTTGGAGGACCTGACTTTTTAAAGCAATTACTTATTAAGTAAACTTTTACTATCGACGTCCTTTTAAGTTTAATACAACAGATAAAGACAACAATAGCTATCCGTTTTCAACCGACTTCATGAAAGAGGAGCTTCTCGATAGACGAATTTATTGTATGTTTTTTTTATATTTGTGACCTCATAACTTTAGAGTGGGTAGACTGATTTTGATGATGATCCTCTTTTTCATTTCCCGTTTCAATTTGCGTCAGTTCTGGCAATGGCATCCATGAGAAAACCATATGAGTCTTAAATTTACATTTACTTTAATGTAAGTATGTGTGCGACACATGGAAGGATAACTCAATATCACGCCATCGGATTTCGACGATTCATTTTTTATTGGAAAGGATGTACTTCGAAAGTAGTATGATGAGTTCTGGTGTACAAACCATTATTTCGTAATATTCCTTTTCGATTTGTAGTCGGTTTTTGTATTTACTTGTTTAAATCGTGATTTGAACGTTTCTTCTTCAATTGGTTTTTGCTTTACCAAAAATTATAATGTAAATATATTGTATATAATAAATCCCTATGAAGCTCGAACGGCGACAAACGTCGACTATTTATTACTAGATAAAAGGCAATCTAAATTTGATTGTCTTTTATCTAGTAAAATAAATACGAAAAAGATCGCTTCTTAAAATTACACTGGCTTATCACTTGTCATATATGCGACCTAAAATGTGTGGTGCCAAGCGGGCGGCAAAAACTGCCTCTGTCTACCCCACTAGGGTTAAAAGGACATGAGAGTTTTTGTATTAGACAAAAGGCTCGAATTATTCAAAAACTCCGAAAAATCTTTACCGTTTAGTACGAGTAATTATGTAAATAAGACTAGGTCACTTTGTGCCCAAAATATCAGCAAGCGAGAAATTAATTATGTGCCGATGTGCCGCCATCTGTCGCATTAATATTCAATCCGATTGGGACCAATGGACCTCGCGGTAGTCGACCGGTACATTCAGACCTCGCGCTTGACATTACACAGCCGCTTTCGACGTACGTATATTTGGAAATACGAGGGTGGGCAAGGGTTGATTTATTCCGGTTAGTGTTATAGGCTAGGGATTGACTGCTCAATCGTATCATTAAATAGCTATCGGATTGTTACCGCGTGCGAGGTGTATGGGGGCTGATCGGTTGTACTGACAGTCACATATCGCTCACAATAAGTGGTGTAGGAAATGAAATTGTCTTGTTGTTGAATTTTCATAACGTTCATTATCCGCCATTTCACTAAGATGAGGTAAATCCGGGTTAGCTTATCTAAACAAATAAATCACATTGGAGTGTCTAGGTGTAATATTAAAATAACCGCTTTTTACTACATGCATTTTTTTGGTACATGTATATATACATATTTTTATGAATGTATTTACGGTTACATATACCAACATTTCTTGACTGTCTGTCTAATCTTTGATCCAAAGATTAGGCTGCACTGACGGGACTAACTTTCAGATAGCTTATGTAATACGGAGTACCTAAGGCTGCTATTATTTTAGATACATTTAAATAAATTGTTATTAATCGCGGTTTTTTTTTTTTTTTTTTATTGACGAACTACACAGATTGGCCAGAGAAGCTGGCCTTGACTGCTTCACCGGATTGAGAGGTGGCATAGCTCTTAGGTCGCTTAGCCTGAACCTCTATTGGTAGTAACTCGACACAAGGGTCCCCCCGGTGAGGGGTAACCTCGGCTTGGACGGTTACTATGTTACGCGTAAGCATGCCGATCCGAGGGCGCCCGAGAGAGCCGAACCACGACTCGGTCGGTTGCTATTTCACGGATTATCTAAGAGACATTCAAAAGCTAAACTAACTTTGAGTGCCACTTCGGGAAGCGTTGGCGCTGGGAGAAGAAGTGGCCGAAGAAACTCCAGCAACGCTCCTAACATCTAAGGGGTGGGGCCTGCCCATAAAATAGCGGTAACGCGCAAGGATTATTCGCAACCTCCGACGGTCGCGAATGGACGCTTTGTGGATTTGTAGAGATCTAGCCTGTGCAATGGTAATCGCGTCGTCCGGATCGTCAAGAACGTGTCTCGGCCTCCGGGCGACGCGACGGAATTTACTATAGGAAGGCTTATAAGTGGCGGCACTTACAAGAAGTTTGTTAGAATGTTTGGTGGCAGTCTCGAAAAACCGTCGAGATGCCTGCTTAAAGAATTGGGCTATTGTCGGTAACCCTGTATCAACGTGGATCTCGCGATTACGTACGAACCACGGCGCACCCGTGGCTCGTCGCAGAAAACGATTCTGAATTACTTGTAACCTATGGATATGTTTATGGGCGGCATGCGCGAAGACCGGGCTCGCGTACGTTATAACGGGACGTATAACTGCTTTGTAAAGTGTCACCTTATTACGGAGGGACATTTTACTTTTCTTATTAATGAGGTGATATAGGCGACCCATAACGTAGGCCGCCCGGTTCCTAACTTGATTTACGTGAGGGCCGAAGCTGAGTTTGGGATCTAATACGACACCAAGGTATTTGGTTTGTGTAACCCATGGAATAGGGGTACCTAGAAGTTGGACGCAACGAGGTGGAGACTGAAGACGCCTCGTGAAGTACATGGCTGCGCTCTTAGCCGGGTTGATTTCTATTCTCCATTTCCGAAACCAATCCCTAGGGCATCGGCCGCGGTCTGGAGTTTTTTAAGAATGACTTCGGGAGAACGCCCGGAAGCATAAATGCCGGTATCGTCGGCGAAAAGGGCTAGCTCTGCTCTACGTGAGCGCGGAATATCGTTAGTGATTAATCGCGGGTTACACCGCACATACATTACAAAAATCAATCAGTATCGATTAAATCAAACTTAAATGAATTCTATCTGTTTTTATGTCACATTTGTTCCTTATTTTAAGTCAAATGAGAGAAATTGAAATTCTATATTTTAAATTTATAAAAAACTATAAAATACAAAGTTACAAAAAATAATGAAAGGCAACCGATCCTATATCGGAGGTTATTAGACAGACCTATCTCAGCCATCTATCACCATATACGATCCTCAGTTTTCCGCATCTGTTAATCAAGATGTAATTTGAATGAGAACATGTGATTGAGTTACTTTCCATTGTACTATCTAAAATAACAATTTTTATAACTTAGTCATATCAAGTAAAAGGCTGTGTTAAATCATTTGAGGAAATTTCTCTACAATTTACAAGGAACTCATTGTTTATTCATTACGGAGACATCGGGAACGAGAACAATGACTAAGACACGAGTGATCGCTGACCTGACGCGCCTGTCCGTCAATAGTGCATTTATCGCTTCGTATATATTGAGACGGTCGTTGACTCTTTGTTTTACTCCCTCCCCCCTGTGCTCTCGCAGCGCAAGGCGACACGGGCCAGCCGATGTCGCCTTCTTCCCGGGTCCACTTTGGTGAACGACGCAGGCCCCCACCCTTGTCGCCCAGTGAACCCGAGGCCCCTTTTAGTCACCTTGTTCGACAGGCAGGGGATACCGTAGTCTTATTCTTGAGAGTCCAGAACTACAGGGCTGAAATTTGCTGAGATTTGTCCAAACCTAACCTAGCCGAGCTTCAAATTAAACAAGTAACCAGAGTTCCAGAGTAGCAATTATTTTGCTATGGTATTGTTTGTCACAAGGCTTACACAATTTCGCCGGATTAAGAGACGTTCGAGCTCTTAGAGTGATCAGCCTGAACCTCTATTATGAGAAAATAAGTGCAAGGTACCCACAAAAATAACAACATAAAAACAAAAAAGATATACATCAGTAAAAAGAGAACAGATATAGACACTTTATTTATTGGCATCATAATATACAAGCACATTACAGACAAAATATAACACGCATTAAAAAAAAGAAAAATGAACAGGATACAATTCAAGGAAGGAGCCGACAAAAGAGGACATGATACCAACATTGTGCACCGTCTTAGCATCTGGTTCGAGGGTGCCCTTGCGCTGTGTTACTCCCCGAAGTCGTTCATCAATTCAGACTAAACGACCTAAAAGCTCTGCCACCTTTCGAAACCGGTGAAACTGTTGCGGTTAGCTTCTCTGCGACTAATCAGTGTATGCTAAGAAAAAACCCTGGACTATAAGATCGTTAATTCGAACGGTTAGTACCGCTCAATATTTAAAAAAACTTTAAGTGAAAATAAAATTTTCTAATGAAACGGTAAAGGCAATTCAGACATTGACCGCCAGCTATATATAGCCAGTCATAAATAAATCAAGTGAATTAGGCTCCGTAATGTAAAAACCAAGTGCCGCAACATCTGTTGGTAATTGGGCGACTCTCTCTTTCCCCAATACGAATCAGTTATAATAAAACCAGATAATCCCTTTATCTTTAACGCAGATGTCAGCATGCACTGTGCTAGTAGGTAATAATGTATCTAAAGTGAAGTTCATTCTGACGTTAAACATTTTAGAAGTAATTTGTTTAAAGACGAGCAAAATAAAAGGATTGATGTGAATTGGATATATTGTATTTCCTAGTAATAGTGGATTTTTTCTGTTTCTCTTTTCTGTATACTTATTATTATTTATAAAAATATTCTCTGCCGCTAACGAATGTATGTGTGATTTGTCTGGGTTTCTGCAAAATACTAGCGCTAATTACCTTTTTTTTTTTTGACGAACTACACAGATTGGCCATAGAAGCTGGCCTTGACTGCTTCACCGGATTGAGAGGTGGCAGAGCTCTTAGGTCGCTTAGCCTGAACCTCTATCGCTAGTAACTCGACACAAGGGTCCCCCCGGTGGGGGGTGACCTCGGCTTGGACGGTTACTATGTTACGCGTAAGCATTCCGATCCGAGGGCGCCCGAGAGGGCCGAACCACGACTCGGTCGGTTGCTACTTCACGGATAATCTAAGGGACATTCGAAAGCTAAACTAACTTTGAGTGCCACTTCGGGAAGCGTTGGCGCTGGGAGAAGAAGTGGCCGAAGAAACTCCAGCAACGCTCCTAGCATCTAAGGGGTGAGGGCTAATTACCTTGGCAGTCGGTGTTATGTTGAGCATTGAACTCTGTCGGTTCGGTGTTACAACGCAATAGGTAACTATTATTATTATTTTTGAAATTATTGTATTTGTAATTATGTGCTTTATTTGTATGTATCGTAATTTGTCTTACCGATTAAATGGCTTATTATTATTACATCATATTTTTGCGTTTCCATCGAAGAAAACGATGCGGGCGTTCTAATGGTTTACTAAATCTCTCTGCAATTTCTTTGATAGATCTGGATGCATGTGATAGTATCAGGTGAGGCACATGTTTGTTTGTTCCACTCTTACAAATAGGCAAATAAAATAATACTTAAAAAGGCACAGTACTTGACAAATCTAATTTAATTATTGTGGCATTGTCAATTTATAACCAGATGTTTCTATGGTGATAAGATATATTGATGTAGCAGAAAAGGTAAAGAATAGCTTCTTTTGTTTCATATTCGTATCAATTAAATTTTCTTTAGAATTCCTCATAAATGATGAAATAAATCCAACAGTGGATAGACTTTTTTATTTATTTATTTATTTAATACATTTTACAAATAAAATTTACACAATAAAGCGCATCCCAAAAACCTATCCCAGGTTTGTCTGGATGCTCAGCATTACTACTTCAACAGCTTGTACTTTTGCATGAATGGAGCGACATTATAAAGGAATTACATCGGCTTTGAAGAATACTCGTACCAGCATACATTATACTGTTGCGTTTGCCATTCCTTTGATAATTGTATGGGTCATCACTTAACATCCAGATGTAACGTATGTTATTGACGTAGTATTGCCTGATGTAGACGAACGGAGAAAGGCCTGTCGATACCGTTATCACTATTTCTAGCCGTTCCAACTCTCATTAATAGTGACTGTAAGACTTGAGAATTCAGCATGATTCACATTTACATAGGTTTATCATTGGTAGGTGCATGCCCTGCTTATGAATATTTCATGAGGCATCATCGCGATGAACTGACAGCGTTAGGGGGCGTGCATAACGTCCATTTGGTAAATTGACCTATTTGTATATTAACTGCCAATATTCAAACGTTTGATATTCTATATTTGTTAATATTCGTGAAAGCGTTGCCTTTGTGTTGCCATCGGATTTTACATTTCTGAACCGCACGACCTAAAATATGTAAATACATTACGTTGTATTGAAATTACGTTCGACTCAAATTGCTACAAGAGATTAACATTTAATTTCACTATGTTACAGGATCGCTTTTGAAGTGCGTACATTGTTATCAGGCCCCTGTCTTATCATTAGGCATTAAAGCACATAATCGACATACCGACCTTTTTATTGTGTTAATAAAGCACATTTAGATAAAGCATTTTGCTTTAAGCATATGATCTATAATTAAAGAATTGCTTAGACTTGGGACTTGAGTAATTTTTTCAATTTGACGTGGTTAAAAAAGTGAATTGGTTTGGTGTCTGCCCTAATATTTGTTTATTTATTAAGTGGAATAAAATGAAAGTCTATAAACTTGATAAGGATTATATTATAAATATACATTTTGTATTTTTTATGGGGTATAAACTAGCGGTTGACCGCGATCCCACCCGATGTTAAGTGGTGATATAGTTAAAAGATGGTACGCGCTGGTTTAGCTAGTGCCTATTCGCTCTACTCTTGAAAGCTCCCACGTCGTACGGGGACATACGATTCTAAAACATGTTAACAGGATATCTGTAGTAGAACCGGTATAAAAATATAATATATGGGCTAGGATGTCTGAATTTTATTTAACTGGACAACTTACAAGTGTAAATAGCTTTATGTCACACCGACATTTTGTGTTGTATTGGTACCCTCATTTGGATGAACGGCTCATCATTTTTTCTTGCCTTATATAAAGGGCAGAGATACGTAATTTCAATTTTATAAGCGCTAGATTACAGGAATATAATAGTGGTTCAAAAATATCTCAACAGCCTTTGGACGAACCTTAAGTTGAGCTGATTAACGAATGATATACTTATATGCTTGGATAGGAGTTAATGTTGTTGCAATACGCAATATAATTATGAGATAAATTTTTAGTAATTAAATTTATAAAAATCGGAACTCAAAATATTATATCAACTAAAATGACACGATGCTTATTAAAAAAAATTGTAAATTTTGTTCCCGTTTTAGTGTAAATCTTTATTTTAGAAATAGTGATCCTTATGCATACACCCTAAGAAGATTGCAGGACAATACAGCGAACGTCCGGTCATATTTTGAGCGGGCATTAAGTATTATTGCTGCATTTTTATTCATGGGGGTCATTTTAGAAATCGTCCACTGAACTTTTTTCTACTTTAAGGGCTCAAAATGCATAATCCATCTCGTAAAGGGGGACCGTTGACCGTCATATTGGAATGTAAATGCGAAAATGACATATTTTCTGGATTGTTTTCCTGTATGGGATACATGTGAAAAATGGTAACCGATAGATATCAGAATATGGACAGCAGTTTTATATTATTTTTATTCATAGACGTCCACATCTCCTACATAAAATCACCATATATTTTAAAGGAATTATGGAAACTGTGAAATTGCGCGTAACAGTTCTTGGATATTTCTTAGTCTCTGTGTCATGTTGACGTGAAAGGACCTATGTTACACCGGCTGTTTACATTGAACTAGAAAAAGATCATATATTGGTGTTATTGTTCTAGCGCTAAAACTACGTAAGGCATAGTTTACATGCCGTGCTTTAATTAATAACGTAAATCAATGAGTCCTATACTCGTATATAAGAGCTAATGAACAAAATGACAACTTTTGAGTAGAGGCTCCCAAACATTCAAACTAATATAATTCTTACATGCTTCTAATGTTCGTGAAACTTTTCGTAATAACTGTGACAAATATATTATTTCAGCTACATTTATTATAATACTTAATATTAAATTAATGTAGATATGCCTTTATACGCGATTTACTTTCTTATGTTTATTATAATGAACGTTTATTATCATAGCGCGATTATAATTTTGTTTCATGTGGAATGTGATGCTCAACTGGCTGATTGGCTGGTGAAGTAAACAAAAGACGCTGGATCTGATCGCGTACAAATTTCTAACAACCGTTTGGCCTTTATACGTTTAAAATATTAAGTGCACGTTGTCAATTAGAGTAAAAGGAAGCATTTAACACGAAAAAGTGAAAATGATCAAATTCTTGCAATGGCCCACATACGGATAGGACTTATCGAAATACACTATTTATTAAAAATTATCTTAAGATTTATATGTCAGAATAGAGTCATGCGCTTTATTACTAGATATTATGGCCATTGTCTTTTGACCACAAAAGTGGCAATTAGTTCACATCTCATTGCGTAAGTCTGATTAAGCTGTATTGAAATTATTCAGAAGACCAAAATGTTTACCCCCTGTCCACTCCATTAGGGATTTATGCATTCATGAGCTTATTTACTTGACTTAAAAGGACGCTTATCCTGTGCCCAGTTAATGTCATTCCCTGTGTACATCGGAACGTGTTTCTACGTCATTATTAATTACAACGCCTTTAACGCATCTCGATAACTTGCGGACTAACTCCGTGCGATGCTTTAGCTACAGTAGCGTTTGCAAACAAGACATTGATTAGATAATATTCAATATTAAGAATGACCCAAAAACATTATTTGTTTACTGTACAAATGGTTTTAAGTGAAATGTCCAAAACACGATATACAACCACACTCATACCCGACAACTAATATTTGTGAATTAATTAAGAAGTACAAATATATTGCTTTAAATACGCATTGATAATAAAGAATTACATTACATTATACATTAAAACATAGTTATCATCGCAGTTTCAAGTATTTCCAACACAAGGATAGCCATAGATAGCATTAGCTATCCTCTTTATCTTCTATTTCTCATGATATAAAAGCCACAGGGGGCAAGGCCAAGGTGTCCATATCATAGAGGATTCAGAAATGTTGTCTTCACATCAAAACTTTTTTTTTTGTTAACGGGGAGGAAATCTTTAAAAAGATACGCCTTCTGGGGGGAAAGGCGGCGGTTATGTGGGGTTTTTATCCACTAAAACTTCCCCGGTGGCCCTTTCCTCGGTGCATGACGAGGGGCTGCGGGATCTCCAGTGGATTGCACCGGAGCCCCTCTGCACGGGCGGGGCGGGGGGTTACTCCCTCTTCCTCTTTGCCCTCGCAGTGCAAGGCGACACGGGCCAGCCGATATCACCTTCTACCCGGGTCAACCTTAGCGGACGACAAAGGCCCCCACCCTTGTCGCCCAGTTTTAGTCGCCCTCTACGACAGGCAGACGATACCGTACTCTTATTCTTGAGAGCCCACAACTACAGGGCTCTTCACATCAAAACTACATTATCTCTTTCTAAACCAACAACTACATCACCTACCGGCATACAATTACATATGCTAACCTCTAACTATAGACTAACACTACACACAGTACTCCGAGCAGATTTAATTTTTATTCACTTACACTAAAAAGTGTGATTCGAACGACCTTTCATTTAGATGGTCTGATGTTGAGCTTGATAATAAGAGGGAAACTTTAGAATTTAAAACAACAGCTTAGAATACATCACATTCTTTTAATTGTTGTAACCTCTTTTGTAAACCCTACTTTGCAACAATAACCCTTCACCAACCTCGATCGTAGCAGTTTCGACCGAGCCCCTTGAGGTGTAGGAAGGGGGGAGAGAGCTGTATGTACACCCTTGCCATATATTATTACTAACGTGTAAACGATGGATAACTCAATATGGGGGCCCTTCTCAACGATTTAAGATCAGCCTATGGCTCTGTTAAATTGTTCGACGTTCTGAGGGATGTATTAATTAATTTGAAGGACGCTTTTAAGGTCGAAGTGTATTGTAGCATTAAATTTAACAAATACCTTTTAATTTATCTTTAAAATAGTGAATGAAATAATTTATGAATGCTTTCAAGATATTTTTTATCATATCTAAGCAAGTGCTAAGGATAGAACAAACAGACAGCGGAGTGGTAACTTCACCGGAAGAGACGCTAAAGTATTCACTACTCTGTAAGTTAAAATACCCGAGTAAACTGCTCCTTCTGCATATCAATGACATGTTACGGATCAGTCAGTAACATTCATCTTCTTTCAAACAACATTTACAAGCTACGTCTATGTTGAGGAAATGTATCTACGAAAACTTGAACTAAATTTGTCTGAAATTGATAAAGTAAAATATAGTCTCATACTGGGGTCAAGTAAAAATACTTTATGTAGTTTTCTTCACACTCTTTTCGAGATTAACGCGACTTGGACGTCAACTGAGGTCACGGGTCAAATACGGGGCACGGGGACCGGCGCAGTCATATCAAGAACATAGAAGCATTTGTGCATCCAGAAACAGAAGAGTTTTGGTATTCGTCTCCCGTACCGACAACGAGCAAACTGTGGTAGATTATTACGTGACCCGCATGCCCGCAGAGACGCGGACACGCGTTGTCTGACGTGAAAGCGATATGAATAGATCGAGACAGGCTAAACCTCACCTTCTAGTGAAGGTGCTAAGCAAGCGATTCTTGATCAACCAAGTTACCTTTGCCAATATTAGCTGTCTACGACAAAAGCACTACTTTTGTCGTCTGTATAAAATATATTATGATGTACCGTGGCAGCAACGTTTGATGTTTTTTCGTGATACTTTCCTGATCGTATTTTGCGTAAGGACTTATCAAGTTCTTCCGGAGTTTCTGCCGAATACTGGGGTACAGTATAAGTTATTTTTATTTTGCATTTAGCCCGGTATGTTAGGTGACTAAGGCTACTTTGCAAGGGCAGCAACGGGCCTGCAACTTATCTCGTAAGTAATTTTAAGTAAAAAAAGTGAAAACTATTTAGCGTTAAATTTATTAATAAAACTAATGAAATGTCAATAAATCATATTTAAAAATCATCCAATAGAACTCAGTGAGAAGTTATGAAGGAAGTAACCTCGTATTAATTCTTGATTAAAATAAACTTCAAGCTGCTCTGCTAAGGTCCAAATGTTTCTTCCGTAAGCTTTGAAGGTTATAAATCGATTTGGGAGTGCGTTTTGAACGTTGATATACTCAACATGGTAATATTTTAATGCTCTCGGAACCCTAGTGCTCTATAAACATGTGGATTTATATCAAATTTGTATTAATAAGCGTCAATATTCGTGACCGAGGCGAGACGCGGCGGCGCGGCGCTGCTGCCAGGGTAAACACACCTGTTGTTGACGTACGGAAATATTTATTCGGTGTTTAATGATTTTCATAAATTTACTTTACAATATCTCTTTCACGCTGGACTTTAGGTTTTAGTACTGGAATAAGTGATAAAGGCTTAACATTGGTTGCAATTTCTTCTGACAGAAAATGGTCACAACCGCTCCTTATGTTAAAACAATCTCAAAATGCTTGATTGTGCTTATATGTATTATATAGTTGAAAGTGTATCTAGTTCCAGGTCAACGGTTCCCGAAGTGGCACTTTAAAGTAATGTGATGTTAGTTTTACGATAAACACTACCGACCGAGCCGTGGTTAGGCCAAAATAGCACAAAAAATTATCATTATCGTCAAACTATTAAAATAGTCTAGATATCAGTTATTTATATTTCATCGAGAGAGAGACGATGAATTAAACATTCAACTTGCAGGTTTAATCAAATTAGCGCAATAGTTGACTAATGAAAAGTAAATGTCAACTAAACGCAGGAAGCTCCCGTTCAGCATTAATGTTGTACACGCGACACGTAACGAGGGCATAACGAATTTATTACAAGCGAACAGGCAGAGCGATCCGGCGTCGTTCCGACATCGGTACGACCTGACGGATTGCTCGGTCGACCGCCTTTATTTATTCATGGACGAAGTTTGAATGGACTCTGAATATTGCGAGTATCCCTGATAGACAAAGGAGTTTGGAATCTGTCAACGAGCTATTCGGCGAAAACTGTAGGAACTTCGATTGACGCAGATTAAATGATGTGCAAAAGTTTCCTAAGACCGTTGGAACGACTTAATGTCGATTAGATTATAAACAGATAAATTCATCGTATGCTTTCCTTATTTAACCTTTCATAAATAAGGATAGAGTAAGTAAAATCCAAAACCAAAACGTGTTAAGTTCTATTTTTAGCATGTTATAGATTAACGAACATGTGTCGAAAATTATCTTTAGTTACTAAAGTTCTTGAAATTCGCTAAAGTGAAAATTTTGACGTCCCAGTTCCGGACTTTTCTATCGACGAGATCCATTCAATTGGATTACAGTTATAGTCCTGGCACTATTATGAAATAGCAGCAGTTACAATTTGTTTTTTTTTTTTAAATACAACGGATGAGAATGAGTCTACTAAAGCAAAGGAACTGAACATTTTTTTTTATAGTAAATACGAAGGCGAAGATAAAGCCTAGGATGGAGCACGTGAGCCTATAAGGTGTCTGTTCACTCTGGACTTAAAGGTGTCCAGATTGTACCCGTGAGGAAAGACTGAATGCGGCAGAGAGTTCCATTCCTTAGCCGTCCGCATAAGGAAGGTGGAGGCAAACCGCTTCGTGCGAATTGATGGAATGTCTAGTCACTGAAGGAGGCGAGTGCCTCGGTCCTAATAGATATCTAGAAGATCTTAAGCATCATCATCGCTGCTATGATAACGCTAAAGATATGGCAAGTCAGAAATAGGCCAGCACGATCTCGAGACTCTGGAACGTATTCATTGACAATACTTCTTACGTACTCGTACATTTGACTTTGAAAAGTACGCTAATAGCGTAGTATAGCTATGTTTGCATTTATCAAAACTCAGACTCAGAACACAAAGACATCGGTAAGTAGTAAGGAATGTCGGTTTTTCACATTCCGCGAGTGTACGGACGAGTGACTCAAGAACATTGCACGTCAACCGAATTTTAATGGACTTGTCAGCGATTTGATCCAAGGCCACCCGTTCTTGGAATCGGATCCAGTAGGTCGGTCAGTTTTTTGTTTCGATACCGGTAAAAGTCGAATAAACATTTGCTTAACAAGTGCTTGAGTATATAAACAAACACTTTTAAAAGCAATAATCTACATAGATTTGAAAAGCATGTTGTCTATTATTCAGAGTGGTCACAGGCTAGATTGGTTTTACAAATGCTCCAAACATTTACACAACGCTTTAAGATATTTCTTTAAGACAAAAGTTGAAACATGGCTTGTTGTTACTTCCAACAATGACTTCATTATATAAAGAAAGTAGTCTTCTCTGGACTAAGGTCACTACACGAGATCAAAAAACTCCAATACCTACAGTTAAATCAATATGAGATAAATTTAAAAGTTTAAAAACAAAATTATTATCATACATTCTTCATATATATATATATATATATATATATATATATATATATATATATATATATATATATATATATATATATATATATATATATATATATATATATATATATATATATATATATATATATATATATATATATATATATATATATATATATATATATATATATATATATATATATATATATATATATATATATATATATATATATATATATATATATATATATATATATATATATATATATATATATATATATATATATATATATATATATATATATATATATATATATATATATATATATATATATATATATATATATATATATATATATATATATATATATATATATATATATATATATATATATATATATATATATATATATATATATATATATATATATATATATATATATATATATATATATATATATATATATATATATATATATATATATATATATATATATATATATATATATATATATATATATATATATATATATATATATATATATATATATATATATATATATATATATATATATATATATATATATATATATATATATATATATATATATATATATATATATATATATATATATATATATATATATATATATATATATATATATATATATATATATATATATATATATATATATATATATATATATATATATATATATATATATATATATATATATATATATATATATATATATATATATATATATATATATATATATATATATATATATATATATATATATATATATATATATATATATATATATATATATATATATATATATATATATATATATATATATATATATATATATATATATATATATATATATATATATATATATATATATATATATATATATATATATATATATATATATATATATATATATATATATATATATATATATATATATATATATATATATATATATATATATATATATATATATATATATATATATATATATATATATATATATATATATATATATATATATATATATATATATATATATATATATATATATATATATATATATATATATATATATATATATATATATATATATATATATATATATATATATATATATATATATATATATATATATATATATATATATATATATATATATATATATATATATATATATATATATATATATATATATATATATATATATATATATATATATATATATATATATATATATATATATATATATATATATATATATATATATATATATATATATATATATATATATATATATATATATATATATATATATATATATATATATATATATATATATATATATATATATATATATATATATATATATATATATATATATATATATATATATATATATATATATATATATATATATATATATATATATATATATATATATATATATATATATATATATATATATATATATATATATATATATATATATATATATATATATATATATATATATATATATATATATATATATATATATATATATATATATATATATATATATATATATATATATATATATATATATATATATATATATATATATATATATATATATATATATATATATATATATATATATATATATATATATATATATATATATATATATATATATATATATATATATATATATATATATATATATATATATATATATATATATATATATATATATATATATATATATATATATATATATATATATATATATATATATATATATATATATATATATATATATATATATATATATATATATATATATATATATATATATATATATATATATATATATATATATATATATATATATATATATATATATATATATATATATATATATATATATATATATATATATATATATAAACAGATAAATTCATCGTATGCTTTCCTTATTTAGCCTTTCATAAATAAGGATAGAGTAAGTAAAATCCAAAACCAAAACGTGTTAAGTTCTATTTCTAGCATGTTATAGATTAACGAACATGTGTCGAAAATTATCTTTAGTCACTAAAGTTCTTGAAATTCGCTAAAGTGAAAATTTTGATGTCCCAGTTCCGGACTTTTCTATCGACGAGATCCATTCAATTGGATTACAGCTATAGTCCTGGCACTATTATGATATAGCAGCAGTTACAATTTGTTTTTTTTTTATTTTTAATACAACGGATGAGAATGAGTCTACTAAAGCAAAGGAACTGAACATAGTCACTGAAGGATGCGAGTGCCTCGGTCCTAATAGATATCTAGAAGATCTTAAGCATTATCATCGCTGCTATGATAACGCTAAAGATATGGCAAGTCAGAAATAGGCCAGCACGATCTCGAGACTCTGGAACGTATTCATTGACAATACTTCTTACGTACTCGTACATTTGACTTTGAAAAGTACGCTAATAGCGTAGTATAGCTATGTTTGCATTTATCAAAACTCAGACTCAGAACACAAAGACATCGGTAAGTAGTAAGGAATGTCGGTTTTTCACATTCCGCGAGTGTACGGACGAGTGACTCAAGAACATTGCACGTCAACCGAATTTTAATGGACTTGTCAGCGATTTGATCCAAGGCCACCCGTTCTTGGAATCGGATCCAGTATGTCGGTCAGTTTTTTGTTTCGATACCGGTAAAAGTCGAATAAATATTTGCTTAACAAGTGCTTGAGTATATAAACAAACACTTTTAAAAGCAATAATCTACATAGATTTGAAAAGCATGTTGTCTATTATTCAGAGTGGTCACGGGCTAGATTGGTTTTACAAATGCTCCGAACATTTACACAACACTTTAAGATATTTCTTTAAGACAAAAGTTGAAACATGGCTTGTTGTTACTTCCAACAATGACTTCATTATATAAAGAAAGTAGTCTTCTCTGGACTAAGGTCACTATACGAGATCAAAAAACTCCAATACCTACAGTTAAATCAATATGACATAAATTTAAAAGTTTAAAAACAAAATTATTATCATACATTCTTCATATATATATATATATATATATATATATATATATATATATATATATATATATATATATATATATATATATATATATATATAATTTAAGATTTTACAAGATGCTTTGGAAGTCTACAAGAATTAAAAATGAAAGAGAAATGTATGATTCAAAATTATGTGACGCTTTTTAGGTGTGAAATGAATAAATGTGAGGCTATGAGAGAGGATGTGCATTTTGAATCATTATCACAAGCATCAAGGTGCAAGCGTACAAAACCTATTTGCCGATATTTATATTTCAATGATTTCTGAATGGAATAGAATAGAATAAACGATTATTTCTTTTGTCACACATTTGGTATCACATATCAATTGTAACGAAGCCAATTGTTACAGTCCTCCACGCGCCAATTCTGTAAAAGGGGAACAGAGTTTTTCCTCACGCTTTAATGTACAGATTA
The DNA here is from genome assembly GCA_029286785.1 of Meandrusa payeni. Classification (NCBI taxonomy): domain Eukaryota; kingdom Metazoa; phylum Arthropoda; class Insecta; order Lepidoptera; family Papilionidae; genus Meandrusa; species Meandrusa payeni. Next base: position 10,715,772 of record JAGSMX010000013.1, read on the forward strand.
AAAATTCAATCACAACTCCATAAGTAGCGAGTGAGGGTATCATCGCTAAATAAAACCACGTCGTCTCCTGACAAACTGGCCCTACTAATCAAATCTAACGTTTCATTAAAATAACGCGCACGCTCATTAATAACAGCACGCGAGGGTCTTCCGAGTTAAAAATCGGTGCGTCGCTTACAGTTGTCGTGAAATATATCTCTCTTTTGTAACAAAAAGTCGGCGTGATGTATGCGCCGGCGCTCGTGGCTCGACGCGACAGAAACTGTGTAGCTAATTATGATGGTCGAATATAGGGAATAGTGTTTGCCTGACGTTTCTTTTTATAGTGCTCATACGGATGAAGGGGTTGTTACAGAAACGTTATAACAGTAGCACCGAGTACTCGAAATACGTAGTATAACATTTTTTTTATTCCGGCGTAGAGCGCAGTAACGATTTTTTGAAGTAGAACTTTTTTTTACCCTACTTTGACTTGGGGAGTAAGCTGGTTAATGCGTTACGAAAACTGATCGCGTGAGGCGAACGGAAGTTGAGAGGGAGACATAACTTAGTAAAGATAGAAAGAGAGAGATTTACGTTTCGTATATTACTATAAAGCCAAGAGAGAGAAAGAGATGCAGAACACACATTTACTTTCTTCCTTTCTTATAGCCAGTTTTCTATATCTCAGACACTTTGCAGGCCTATTGTATGTATCACACTGTAGGAGCAAGAGAGAGCAGCGCGCGCAATTATTCTTTTTCTCTCGAACAATTGTGTACATCTTATATTTTGTGTTTATATTATAGATAGATATAGATGAAGCTTAAGAAGCTTTACCTCAGTCGTGTGGTCTCATTTTTATAGGAGAGCTAGCTAGAACATTAGTGCGGGTAGTGCGTCATTTTTGAGTAATAGTAGTAATTTTAATAAAGCGTTAAATTGATCGTACTATAACAAGAAGTTAGCCAACTAATTATTTGAAGTTGCATCTAAACAATGTTCTTTGGAGCAAATGGCGTGAAAGTAACGGAGGCGTGAAAGTGTCCGGAGCGCTATGCAGTTTATAAGTTTTGACCGCCGGCGCCGGACGTCCGGCCCGGAGCGCTGCCCAGTTTTACAGAGGTTGATTAAGGCAAGCATTATAACAATAAATAATAAATTCTTGAATTTATATTTAGTAGACTGTCCTTAAACTAATGGCCTATTGGCTCATTGTCTGTTTAAATAATTTAATTTGGAAAATAAAAATTATCTGGAGTAATTTTTTTTGTCAAATGCCAGCACTTTATAAATCCGTTTATCTGAAACGTTCTTTTCCAACTATAACCAAGTATAGGAGATTTCATTTGATTTTTTATTCTATATAATTATTACTTAAGTACGGAGGTCTTAAATATTAAAAAAAACGCTTTGACTCTATTCAGTGAGAAAACTCGACTTATCTGACATTCTTTTCACCGAAGTTTAAATCTGCGAGTAAGAGAGGTTAGAGACGTAATTTGTGGCATATTCTTGTAAAATGTAACCTCAATAAAAAACGTTAAACTATTTCAATTCATTATCTAATATTTAAAAGGTAACAGCATACATTTAAAAGGTCATTAACGTTATTGCTTTTTTATAGGAAAGCCCCACCCGCAAGGAGTTAGGAACACTGCTGGAGTTTATTCCGCCACTTCTTCTCCCGACACTCAAAAGTAGTTCAGCTTTTGAATGTCCCTTATATTATCCGTCAAATAAGAACAGCGGTCCGGCTCTCTATTAGAAATAGAGGTTCAGGCTATGCGATCTAAGAGCTATGCCAATGCCTCTAGGCAATCTGAGTAGTTCGTCTTTAAAAAAATCTTCTTAAAGTGGCTCTACCTATGAATTCCTTCTACGACCAACAATTCTAAAAATCTGGTGCAGAAGGCAATGGGAGACTACTATAATAATTAATAATTTTATTCCCTTGTCATGAGTTTAAGAAGTCATTACGTAACATTAATTTTACCAGCGCGTTATAAATACATCAAGTCAAATTCCATTCTATATATTAATCCTAAATTAGTTAAACGACACCGCATTAAGGAACATCGTTCCAAATGTTTGTTATTTCCCCAACATAATGCGAAGCTTCTTCTCCCGGAATAAGCTTTGATGTTTAATTGAACGCTGTGCCCATTAAAAATATTTCGAATGTCGCCGGGGAGTTTTTGATTGGCAACACTTTATTTTTGGTTGTTCCGTCGTGTGGTAATATTAACAGCAGGAGAAAATTAAACTACCAATGATAACCTAGATGTGCTTCAGATATGACTGAAGTAAAATTTCTGTGGCTACATCTATATGTATATATGATACTACATATGTATGTATGATAAATACACAAAATATAACATACACAATTATTCAAGGGAGAAAGAGAATGTGCGGTCGCACTTCACTCTCTTGCTGCTACAGTGTGATACAGACAATAGACTTGCACTGTGTCTTAGATATACGAAACGTAACTGGCTATGGGAGAAGAGAAATAATATGACGTCTGCTCACATTACTTCCTAATGTCTCTCCAGTAATATACGAACGATAATAATCTTCTTCTTTCTATCTTCACTAACTTATATCTCCCTCTCAACTTCCGATCACAATTTTCGTAACGCATTCACCAGCTTTCTTCCTAAGACAAGAGTGCGTAAAGAAATTTTATTTCAAAAATGTATACCCACGTTATTATTTCTAATATAAAATAATAATTAGAATTCCTGTTTACCCTTATAAATCTCTAGATACTATCACCCGAGCATCAATCATTGCCGTGTTAAACGGAGTTTCGTTACCGTCGCAAATCGACATAAAAACAGGCATTAACTGATTAATCGTCGGTTACGACTCCGATAGCTCAAATACTTTGTAATTGGTGATTGTCATACATTGCCCTGAAACACGCAAACGGATATAGTGATGTCCTTATACCGAACCGGCTGATCGGGATCTAGGAAATTATTATTACAACTTAGATTATGGGATTAGAAATGAATGCTTAAAAATGTAAATATATATATAAAGATCGACGTGCGATCGATATCTATGCCTTCAGATTTAGAAATCTAGATTGACTTGAAAATATCGATGGCTATAGGTCAATTTAAATGAACCTAATTAAATTAAATTATTACTTTATGTATTTTAATTTTTACGTCTCGACCAATTTTTCTTTCTAGCTTTTTATAGAGGCCGTCGTCACAAAATAGAGAGAGAGGGAGTTTTTGCACCATACTAATTGGCCTAATACTCATTACAGATCATACTTACAATAGATTTTTTTGTAGATCTATAAACTATGATAGTTCTGGGTCCATTTATAATTTTGGCGCAATTAATATTCACACAAAAATCGTAACTGTTTTCGCATCGAGTCCGGATTGTCCTAAGTAAATATAGCGAACCAAATTTTCGAAAGAAATATTTTATCGATAATATACATTCACATCACTAGGAGACTAGTTAATAGCACAAATGTCATTATCGACATCGTCTTGTGTCAACGTAGCGTGGTGGATTAACTTTTAAAACCTTTGACAGTACATGTTTATTCGCTCGTAATAATTAGTTGACGACACCGATAACTTTGTCTTTCGTCAACTGTGTTGTTAATTATTTTGTGCTAATACTTATACGTATTTTAAAAAGCTCGCTGGAAGTTTTTGAAATGTAATATTTGTGTGATGTAACTGTATCGACAGACATGTGTTTATTAAATATAATTATTATTATGCATTACATATTTAATTGTTCTTAATTTATTTATAACAGGCTGGCTATTAATTATGTTGCATTAAAAGAAACGATAATTTGAACATTTGCATTTGGATTCATTCAAATCCATATGAACAATGTATTACAGTGGAATCAAGCCGTATAAGAAGCAAATTACATTAAGAAGGTGCCAAACGCAATTTTACGATAATAATAATTTAACGAATTTGTGATATCGGAAATATGTTGACATTAACCCCGAAAATAAATTTTACCAAATATTAGAGAATTATCTCTGACCTACGTCTATGTGTAATACATATACGTATATAATACATATACGTGTATAATACATAGACGTAGGTCAGAGAATATTTAATATACTTTCTCAACTGCTGTACCAAAAAGTAAACTTCGTATGGAGGTAGATATATGTACAACAAAATCAAACAACAAGCAAATTACAGAACACTTGCCACCTGTTTCTAAAATCATTGTCAACATTACAACGATTGTTTCAAACGAAATGCAAATTCATATCTAAGTCTACACAAAGTAGTAATATAAAACAAAGACGCGTTCGCTAATAAAACTTTCCAAATAAATCATCCGCAGATAGAACGAAACAAATTTTTCTAACAACTAAATACATAATTCATACAAGATTCCATCGATAATCTGCCGTGCGCTACCGTTACAATGTTCTTTGTGAACGCCTCAAGCAACGCAGATAGGGAGCTCGGCAGAAGTAATAGGACAACTTTTATCCCGGCCGAGACAAGAGAGTCGAACAGTTTTATCGCAGAAAATACTCTTTCAAATTGCAGTACTCCGTGTTAGTTTTTATCAGCGGCCGCGGGCTGTAGACCTCTCATAATCAATAAACTGCCGCTACTGGGTAGCGCCTGCTAGCCGCGCCGGGTCGCGTGCAAACTGCTACAACTTAACAATTATAAATATTGACTTTGATTTTTATTTTATCAAAAGTAATATATGATTACCATTATATATTATTAATATATATACTAGTAATCTGTACCTATTTTTTAATCTTTTTATCTTTCGTCCCCCGAGGTAGCGTCGGAACACTACAGCGATCACGTTCATGTTAATGAATACGAATAATATTCCACATAAGGTGAAATAAATCTGAAAAAGATTAAAAATTTGTGTATATTCAGATAAAAAGAAATTTTATATAATATACGAGTACCTTCATATTTAACAACGGTAAGGTACCCGCGTGGATTGCTGTGTTTCATAAATGAACCGGCGCTGTCAGCAAGTATTACGGTCCCCAGAATACCAGCGTTAAATAGAAGTATTTCTTTTTAATTCACACCCAAACAAATAATGAATGTCAGAGACCTTATTTTATATTTCTTCTTTGTGTCTACTCTCACATTACTTCCATTCCTGTCACCTTTTCCTCATTCTTACTTTTCACATTTCATTTTCTATCTCTATCTGTATCTATTTCTACTCTTTTTACTTTTTCTATTATCATTTCTATGTTCTACATTTTCTTACATTACATTTACTTATATATTGTGTAGACATAGTGAAAAAAGATTGGCCTTCGTAATTTTTCGGAAAAGTTTTATTTATTTATTTAAGTGTGATTTATCGTGATCTCTCAAATAGTTCCATATTAATGAATATGTCACTCATTTAGTACGATCATTCATTAACAGTTCGGGTGTCATCATATTCCGTATATAAAGATCCGAGTTTTCCCGAAGGAAAATAATTTCCCATTACATGTATATACACTTATATTATATGTATAGTAATCACAGTACTTGAACAAAGTTTTAAGATTCATTCAAGTTGTATCAGTTATCATCAAGTGAGCTGTATGCACGTTTCCTCTCCTCATCCGATTCACCGGGTGAAAACTGTTCTTTGCTTTGTAAAGTCTACACAAAAGGTTTAATTTTGTATATTTAAATATAATTCATACACAAGATCGGAGTAAATCCGAGTTATCACAGTTCACAAGTGGCCGGTGCGCCCGCTCGAGCGACGCAGATCTGATAGGCCACTTGCCAGTAGTCGGAGACTTGGCTGCCTAACAAATATGAACTGATACTGTGATTCTAGAATGAATATTCATTCGGATGTAAAGATTAAAACTACAGGAGAACATTCTGTTATTACCATTGTTATGTTTTAGAACAACACTGACGGTAGCTTTTATTTTCAGGATGAAATCAGTGCGGAATAGATAAAACATTTATGAGAGCTAACGTAAGATAAGTTTTAAGTCATTATAGTCGCATATGGAATACTCCTCTTCTTCGTCGAATCAAACGTTAAACGCTATTACGCCTCCTTTGTATTTCCGAATTATCGTAGGAATATTACGAAATAGAATTAATCAGAACCTAACCAAACTCTCATACGTAATGCAAATTTAGGTCTTTTTCTCACGGATGTCTTGTGAGAATTGGACCATATTATGGGACCACATGGCAAGCACTAGCTTTCAAATAAAAAAGAAACAATAAAATCGGTCCACCCAGTCGAAAGTTATGACGTAACAAACATAAAAAACATACAGACTAATTGAATCCTCGGCCTTTTTTGAAGTCGGTTGAAAACAGAGTTGTTTTGCCCACAAGGGTAAAATGATCGCGTTTCGTTTTAATGCTCCAAGAGGGCTTAGGGCTTAAGAGCGTTGTAACTGCGTAAAACCAAGTTATGAGTAATTTCCAAGGAAAACGTTCTTAGTATATTTTTATAGCTTTTACAATTTTATAAAAATATAATGTTTTTATTATTTGTAGTAGGCGTATTAATTATATCCATGTAAACGCAAATAATTTTAACAACACTGATAAAAATTTTAAATGGTTTTTGACATAGTGTATCTTTACCAAAAATATAGCAGTACCCGCCGGCGTGAGAAAAAAGGACTTAATTTATTAAATTTACAATGATTTGGACAACAACTTATACTTTCCAAGTAATTTCAAAACAGGAAGTTTTCAATTTGTCTGCAATTTTTCAATGTTTATACCGCCGTCGGTTATGAACTGATAGATTTTTGTTTCAATGGTTTTTTTTTATTTATAGGGTCCGATATGTAGTGTAGTGTAATACTTTTTAAATTAATAGTAATAAAAAAAACCGATGTCAGGTAATTTGACGAGTAAATATAATAAAATAAAATAATACTAATGCCTAGATCATAAATTTTATTAGCGATGCAATAATTTGCCACACAGGTCACATTAGTGAACACATTAAATTGTACTGAATTTTACAATTTTACACTAGACTATAAAATAAGCAAGATGGCTGCCAAATTGGATCGCACCGCCTGTATTGTCGCGGCTTTAAGCCCCACTCGGGTTTGGCTCGCGATTAAAATCTGTTTTCATAGCGGACTCCTTTTATTACAGTATTTGCCGTCTAATTTCCACTCATTAAGTTAAAGAGGCGACGTTATCATTGGAAGACGCTGTATTGGACTTGTATTGATCTACACTATCTGCGAAATGATATTTTTTTCAAAGATGCCATGGTATATGCAAGATGGGTTCATTGATTGTCATATGGGACCTAATAACTATTACTAAGCGTGGATGCGATAGACGTGAAAGCTATTTATTTATGTATAATTATAAGCAAGATAATTTTTAATACAAAATATAGCTAATAAACCATGCGAGCCATTTATTATTCATATACAAACATGTAAATCTTTTATCCTTATCAAGCATCAGATTGTGTAGTAACGTACAAAAGCCATAAATAATCCTTAGCCATTGTTTCACGCGACAATAGCCGTGTACCGAGGCTCTTACACGACCAACTATTTTATCTAATGAAGTGACCAGTGACGTATGAAAGTACACGATCTACTGTAGAGACGTAATAAACATCTGAAGTGATATATATAGTGAACACGGTGTGAAACATCTTGTAACACTTTATGCACACAAAAAAGGGGTGGGAATAAGGAAAAGTCGTGGTTAAGGAACTGGTGTAAAAACAATTGAACTATTCCGATTAGCTATGCTATATATATAGCTATGAATGAGAAGCTTAAGAACACTGATTGCCGACCTTCAGTGATAGAGAGGCACATGAATAAGAATAATAATTGAAAGAAGGGTGTGTAAAACTAAACTAATCTATACAATACCATGCAGCGTGTTTAGGGGAAGTTTTTAGTATATAATATATTATTATCGGTCTGGAGCCTGTCCTATTACAAATTTGTTCAATTGACATACAAAACAATTATGTATTATTCAATTTAATACTTGGTTAATCAGTTAAAAAGGAAAATAAGCCACAGTGGAATTTAACATAAGTCAACCTAATGTGGGATACATTTGAAACAAGCGTAATTACATAGGATATTTTTATTGTCCCTTTAATGGAGAAGGGTGCGAACAAGTTTGCCTGGTCTTAAGTTTCCACACACACACAAAAACCTACTGAAGGGATTGCATGTGCATTGTCATTCATACATAGAGTTTGATTACCGGCATCTCACTCTCTAGGCGAAACGCAGAACTAAGATATACGCCCACTTCACGTTCGACCGTGTGTTAAACATAACAGTTACACGCTACACCAATACTTAAAGCATTTGTACCTATGTATGCTCACTCTATGCTATAGTAGCTCGGAGGCATCGCCGTGGAATCAGACACTCGTATCGCGTGCCCCACGACCGCTTGCAACGGTATCTTCACATTGTTCCGCAGTAATGAATTTCGCCGACACAAGGAGCGAGTGTTACATGAACGGGACATGTGCTACACGCTGTTTAACTCTGTAATTGACTTTAAATATGTGCGCAGGAACTACTTTCATAGCGGATACTATTTCATTCGCAATTATTTTATGTCCATTTTGAGAATGTATCATGACCTAAATATATCATGTAATTGGCAAGAGATGCTATGGCGACATATCTGTTGAGGAACTATTCCGACTTGCACCAGAGGCTCCACTGTTTTCAGAGTTAACAGGAAATCTTCAGCCGTTAAGAAGAAGAATATATCAACCACAATTTGTGTGTCAATAGGTTAGACCATTAAGAGTACGGTCTGCGAATCGTAAGGTCGTAGGTTCGAATCCACCATTGGACTATTGTCGTGAACCATGTCTAGCACAAGCTTAAGCTTAGTTGGAATGGTTAACAAGATTGTTAGTAATATTTCTGAAAAAAAAGAAAAATTGCTAGCTTTCTTAAAAAAAAAATATATCGTGAAGCGTCTCTTAGTATAAGCCTTACCTTATTTGGAATGGCTATCAAGAATGTTAGTAATATTTGTAAAAAAATATTTGTTTTAAATAATTAAAAAATAGGTGAAATTTTCATTAGTATCAGCGATCTTAAATGTTTCAGCACACACCCAGTCCCGGCCGTGATAAGACTAATATGCTTTTTGTTATCGCAAATAATTAATTAACAAACGAGGAGCAGGAAGAAAAGATGACAAGACTTTTATATTCCCTCACCAGCAAAGTAGATATTATCACAAAAAACAATGGCTAGGCGTCGTATTCTAACTTATCAGGTCGTACTCTAAATACATTCTGAAACGATCACATCTACCTACAATTTTGAAGTAAAAATACAAATAAAGATAGTTATATATATTACTTAAAATATAAGAAAATACATTTTCTAGGCAGTTTAACTTTAACTATGAAAACTATGCCAGACAAAAGAAAAACGATCAAGAATTTATAAAGGTTAAAAGTGAAAGGATACTTTTACTTGTAAAATAAAAGGGTAAATTCGCAGAGTAAAAAGTAAAAGAACATATCAAAAACTGGCAGATGACGAAATGAGCCCTTAAGCGGCGGTACCAGAAAATATAGCGCGGCACTGCGCCGCGTAGACAGGCGTGAGACTACGAATGAATATGTTAGCTACTGTTTTGTTTGAAGCTCGGTGCTTTCAGATTTACAGATATGTGCGCCGCCGGTGTATAGCGCGCAGCTAGCCGGGGAGCGTCTGGCGCGCTGCGGGGCGACGTGCACGTTGGAGGGCGTTTGAACACTTCCGTCCACTCGACTGCTCTGAAATACTCCCGGTCTACTATCATAGGGATTTACTACAACTTACACTGCGTGTCAATTATGGGGGTTGCTGGCAGTAGCCTCTGCGATTTCTAGTGAAAGGCAAGACAAAAATGTACGAAATTCTTTACGTGTTATATTGAATATACGTTAATTATTACACGTGAAAATATGTGTATAAATAGTTTAATATGTAAATGTTTTTATTAATTTTTAAGAGCAGTAATAACTTACTTATTCACCTGTTAAGATTATTCTGTAATAATAATGTGGGAGTGTATATTATATTTAAATTATATCTAATTAATTTATAAAAAGTCCAAGTTTTTAGGGAAAAATATTTTGTGTGTCCACACTGCTCGGGAGCGTGAACAGTGGCGGCGAGCGCGTCGACTGCCGTGCGGCAGTTGATCGCTATATTAGAACGCAACTACGCGTCGCTTTTGCTCGCAAAATATTTCCTGATAATTCCGCTGTGCTTATCCTATTCTGTGCCTTCTGCTACCCTGTGCTTACTTCTTAATGCTTGTAACTGTTATGCTTTCTAATTTGAAATAAACAGTGAACATTAAGTGCGTGTGTTCGTTATTGCTTCCACGAACCACACCACACTGGTGACCCCGAAAGGAACACGAGAGGTAGCAGCAGTACTGTAAGCTAAACATTTTAATTATATTTTATAATGTCGCACGTGGATGGAAGCAAAGACGACGGCCGCGGCGATGGCGCGTGCGCAGGTATGACATTTACACCTTCCGACATTTGCCGCGTTGGAATGCGACCGCCGCCATTTTGGCCAGAAGAACCAGCCGTTTGGTTTGCACAACTAGAAGGAAATTTTTACTATCGGGAATTAAGGACGATGCCACAAAATTTTATTACGTGACATCAACGTTAGAGCAAAGATATGCAGCAGAGGTAAAGACATAATTGTCTCACCACCGGCAAAAGATAAATATGAAAATTAAAACAGAATTAATAAAACGGTTATCTGCGACACGTGAAAAGAGGTGAAGCAACTGCTTATTCACGAAGAGTTAGGTGACCGTCGACCGTCACAATTTCTCCGACATCTACAGCACCTTGCTGGGCCTGAATTATTACCTGACGATTTTTAAAACAATTTGGACCAGTCGCTTACCTAGTAGTATACAAACGGTAATTGCGTCACAAACTACGTCAGACTTACAGGCGCTAGCAGACTTAGCTGACCGCGTACACGATATTGTACCGTCAACACCGCAAGTCGCCGTCACTCAATCTGCAGCTAGCCCCGCAGTAGAGATGATGGCTAATCAAATCTGCGAGCTGACAAAGCAGGTTCAAGCTCTTTCTACACACTTCTACAGAGCAAGACCTACGGACCGAAATCCTAGAAGTTCCAGCAGAAGTGCCCGTAGTTCCAGCCGTTCAAGACTAAACTGTAGCAAATATCCTACGTGTTGGTATCACCACAAATTTGGCAGCAAAGCTAAAAAGTGCATCAAGCCTTGCGACTTCAAGACGGAAAACTACCAAGGCGGTCGATAATGGCGACAAACGACTGCCTGGCTACATCTGGTCGCCTCTTTGTATCGGATCGAAAAACGAAGATGCAATTTTTGGTCGACACTGGGAGTGACCTATGTGTCTTCCCACGCTCCTCCGTTAGTGAACGCCGACCAAGAACGGAGTACCAACTCTACGCTGCTAACGGTTCAATCATCCATACCTACGGTTACGCGCATCTGGAACTCGACTTAGGCTTACGTCGTACTTACGCATGGCGATTTATTGTGGCAGACGTCACGAAGGCTATTATCGGCGTCGACTTCTTGTCCTTCTATGGTCTTACAGTTGACTGTCGAAATCAACGCCTTATAGACAACACCACTACACTTTCAACCAAAGTATCGCCTGGTATATCGTCGAACATAATTTCTTCAGTGAAGTCACTGATCGGCGATTCACGTTACCACGACTTACTTCGCCTATACCCAGAAATAACGCGGCCATCTGGAACTCAACGAGGCGTGCCACATAGTACCATCCATCATATAAGGACAACGCCAGGACCTCCCGTATCTTGTTCACCACGTCGTTTAGCACCAGATAAACTCAAAGTAGCGAAAAAGGAATTTGAAGCCATGATCAACAACGGCACAATAAGACCTTCAGAAAGTTCGTGGTCTTCACCACTCCACCTAACACCGAAGAAAATGGATGGCGTCCGTGTGGAGATTACCGAATGCTGAACTCTCGTACGATACCTGATCGATATCCAATTCGGCACATCCACGATTTCACGCATAACATATCTGGTTGCCACATTTTCTCAAAAATTGACCTAGTCAAAGCGTACAACCAGATTCCAGTAAATGCGGAAGATATACCTAAGACCGCAATAACAACCCCATTTGGATTATATGAATTTTGCTTCATGGGATACGGCTTGCGAAACGCCGCACAAACTTTCAGCGTTTTGTGGATGACATGACTAGAGGAATGGATTTCTGTTATGCTTACCTGGATGATTTTCTCATTTTCTCCAAAGACGAGCAGACACACATAAAACACCTTCAGATATTATTCGACAAACTCAAAAATACGGGATTGTCATTAATACATCCAAGTGTGTTTTCGAGCAAGAGAGGTCACGTTCCTTGGCTACAAAGTTTCAGCCGAGGGATTAAAACCACTTGAAACAAAGGTACAAGCAATTCAAGATTACCCAGTACCAAAGACAGTACGAGAACTTCGTCGATTTCTCGGGATAATTAATTTTTATCGAAAATTTACACCCGATGCAGCGAGAATTCAAGCACCTTTACATGCACTGCTAACAGATCGAGTTAAAGGTTCCCATCCTGTTAACATTCTCAACTCTGCATTGACAGCATTTAATGATTGCAAAAAGAGCTTATGCAATGCTGCTCTGTTAGCGCATCCCGATGAAGATGCAAGATTAGCTCTAGTTACTGATGCCTCAGACGTAGCCATCGGTTCTGTACTTCAGCAGTTCAAAAATAAAAGTTGGCAACCCTTAGGATTTTTCTCTCGAAAACTAAGCCAGTCGCAAAGAAAATACTCTCCATATGACAGAGAGCTCCTTGCGATTTATGAAGGCATTCGACATTTTCGACACATGCTAGAAGCAAGACACTTCACAATATTTACCGATCATAAGCCCATCTGCTTCGCTTTCAATACGCGGAAAGATAAGTGCTCGCCGAGACAATTTCGACACCTGGATTATATAGCACAATTTACTACTGATATCCAGCACTTGTCAGGCAAAGACAATGTCGTGGCCGATGCTTTGTCGAGGGTGGAAGATATAAGCCTTCCGGTAGATTCGGAGACCTTGGCAAAAGATCAAAAGGAAGATCCAGAACTAAGGCAGTATTTGGAGAACGACCAATCATCACTCCGACTTCGCCTAGTTACCATTCCGGGAACACAGACTCAGCTGTACTGCGATGACAGTCATAATTTACTCAGGCCGTTCATCACCAAAGGACTAAGACAGCAAGTTTTTAATAGTCTGCACTCCCTTAGCCATCCAGGTCCCAATGCGACCACTAAATTAGTTTCGCAGCGTTATGTATGGCCTGGAATGAGAAACAGTACGAATAAAAAATAATTTCAATGAAGGTACGCAAATCAACTATTTAAATTTTCGATGTTAGTAACACAGTCATACGTAAGAGTATTCTATGATTTTAACACCATTGTATTGTTTTAAGCTGAAACGTCGCTGTTGTTGAAATCGGAATAATGGTATCATATTCGTCATTTTGGGTATTTATTTTAATTTCTTCTCGAAAAAATTAAGTTGAATATCGAAAATTAGTAAAAGTTAAAGAACAACACTATATAATTATCATGATTTAATATTCAAAAACAATTTATTTCAAATTAGACATAAATTGCAACGATGATCATTAAATAGACTAAGAGCTTAAAATTTCGCGGAGTAAACAGAAATAATTTCTGTCTGTCAACAATTTGGGGATCTGCGACGTAATTGCTATAGGAGTACGTGCGTCGGACAAATAAAGCCAATCGGAAATTATTCATAAATTATTTAAAGATTGAAAACTCAACCTTGAACTTCTCCAAGCATTATCGCACCCTCCCGTCATCTAGGGTCGTCTCAAGTGGTCTGGCGCGTGGTGCGCCCTAGGGAGTTAGCTTGCTTAGTTGTAGTTAGGATATTATAAATTTATATATTCATCTGTTAAGATTACGTCTGAAAATTGTCATTGCTATAATAATGAATATGAAAATGTCAAATACGCTCATTAATTGACAGTTCGGGTGTCATCATATTCCAATAAAGTTTCGAGTTTGAAAATAATTTCTCACTACATCTGTACGTAATAATTTGCTAACGCAGTGTATTTCATTGAGGCGACATTTTACATGTCTTATGTATGATTAAGAAATATTTAATTATTTTGATGTGTTTCTCGTTCATTTTCTTTTTGAGTACCGTTTACACCTTTGATATGTACTCTTTATATAATTGCAATTCAAAAATAATTAGAAACATTTAACGCAAGTTTATTTTCAATTCATAAACGTTAGAAATCCAAACCAGTGTCACTAATAATATATTACTTAGTAGAAGTTTACATTTAGTTTTGTCGTTCAAGTAAACTCGCCCGTTCCAACGCTGCTCGGGGACGCGTCTCGTCACTCAGTGGCACTCAATAATGCATGCGCAGACTGAGCCACGGCCTACGACCTGTTTTTCCGTTACAAAGCAAAAAATACTACAAGCAAACAAGCTCGCGATTTATTAATATAAACAGTAGGGAAAATGGGTTGCTCTTATTGAATCACGATTTACTACTGAATCTTAAAATAAACCGCTTTACATTGTGTGTAAGTAGGGTTTCTACTGTATTCAGGATGATTATTACGTGTACGTACCTACAAATTACACGAGTATTCTAATCACACACACTACCTTAGCTCTAGTGTGAGTCAAGATGGCATTCGTTGACGTGATTCTTTGTTGTCAAAGGCAAATATTCAAGTCATCGAAAGAGTAATAGTAGAAAAAGAATTTTAGTAAAAAAATAAGTTAAAAAATTAATTTTATAGTATCTGCCGCAAAGCAGTAGTATCTACGAATTGTTCCAATTCATACTCGTAGTACGCTGTACTTTATTGGATTATAAAATATACTTATTATTATAATTATACAATAAATGGATGTTAAACAAACATTTTAAGCATACTTATATAAATTTTAGGCCCTTACGTAATTTTTTTAAAAATATTAATAAAAATTTTGTAGCATAAAATAACTTCTTATATAAATTTCATTAAATTCGAGTTTGACCAGCACACGTCAAACGCACGTCGACTCGCGCGTTCCAATGTCAGGCAATTAATTAAAGCTACTGCCGCAAACCAATATCACAGTAGGCATTAAATTGATACCTAATTCACTAACCAGGCGTTCTAAACAAAAGGGGCCATCCGCTTACCCTTCCCGTAGGGGTTGTTTAGGACGTGATCGGGCGCTGATTGCGAACTCCCCATACCTGCATTCACCCCCTTTAAATATCCAGTTAACAGTTTGCATTCAGCAAGTTAGGGTTGTGGCGGAGGGCACGCGATAATTTTCACCGCTTTCACGGGAAATTGATGAAGAGGAAATGTTGTAAACAAGTATATTTACGAGCAGCACTATAGGTAGTAGATTCAAGTCTGCAGTTCGCTGTAGCACGTAGGTGGGCAGGATCGACCAGTGAAACACTACCCTCTCACAGAAAACCAGCGTGAAGTGAGGGCCTCCTAGAGGCCACCGCGTTTCGACTGGTAAGTGAGAGTCCTGGCGCCCGTATTCCTCTACCTCGGGGCCCAATAGCAACTGGCACTTTCATTATACTACACGTATCGCGACAGATTTTCTAGGGACTGTTGCGTTGCGTGTGGGAATGAGTATCAGTTGGCCCCTTCCTGTCTTTTTATTCCCTGTCCCACAATTCCTCACCCTCTGTGACCTTTCTCCTTCCCTTTCCTTCCCACCCCTTATGCTCTTTTCGTGATGGCGACGAGTGATAAAAATAAAATACCCCAGGAGGTACCAGTGTCTTAGAGACTGGAGAATCCCTCTCTGAGCGAGAGCGAGAGATGCTACCCTCTAGCTCTGGCTCAGGCTGCCCATCGTATTCTGGGGGGGCACATCAAGCGTCGTTTATCGCAGCTGCTGGGTGCAAATCGAGCCCAATCACGAGGAAGTCCCTCTCCACAATAATAAGATACTACTGGAGTTTAGTCTATATTGAAATTGTTAAATTAATTATTTAATAAAAAAAGATTTACAAAGTTTAAGTAATATTTTATTCTATAGTGAGAAAAGATTTTCCTTCGTAATTTTCGGAAAAGTTAGTATTTATCGTGCTCTCTGAATTAGGTCCATATTAATGAATATGAAAATGTCAAATACGCTCATTAATTGACAGTTAATCGGGTGTCATCATATTCCAATAAAGTTTCGAGTTTGAAAATAATTTCTCACTACATCTGTACGTAATAATTTGCTAACGCAGTATATTTCATTGAGGCGACATTTTACATATCTTATGTATGATTAAGAAATATTTAATCAAGTATTTTGATGTGTTTCTCGTTCATTTTCTTTTTGAGTACCGTTTACACCTTTGATATGTACTCTTTATATAATTGCAATTCAAAATAATTAGAAACATTTAACGCAAGTTTATTTTCAATTCATAAACGATAGAAATCCAAACCAGTGTCACTAATAATATATTACTTAGTAGAAGTTTACATTTAGTTTTGTCGTTCAAGTAAACTCGCCCGTTCCAACGCTGCTCGGGGACGCGTCTCGTCACTCAGTGGCACTCAATAATGCATGCGCAGACTGAGCCACGGCCTACGACCTGTTTTTCCGTTACAAAGCAAAAAATACTACAAGCAAACAAGCTCGCGATTTATTAATATAAACAGTAGGGAAAATGGGTTGCTCTTATTGAATCACGATTTACTACTGAATCTTAAAATAAACCGCTTTACATTGTGTGTAAGTAGGGTTTCTACTGTATTCAGGATGATTATTACGTGTACCTACAAATTACACGAGTATTCTAGATACCCCATACGTGCAGTACGTGCATGGCAACTTGTGTATTGTATAAGAAACAGGTAAACGACATTGACGGCTTTTAAAGTGAGACAGGCTTTTTTTGCATATTGCTAAGTCGTATAACCCCAATTAAGCCGACATAGACAAATGAATAAATAAAATAATTCTATTGAGATGCTAGATAAACTAACAGTTGTTTCCTTACGATAACACTATAAATAAAAGTAAGAAACCTTTTGATCTTCTCGCAGTCAGCTCATGGTGTATTAAGACAGACAGTGTGAGAAACAGTACGAATAAAAAATAATTTCAATGAAGGTAAATGCACGCAAATAAACTATTTAAATTTTCTATGTTAGTAACACAGTCATACGTAAGAGTATTCAGTGATTTTAACACCATTGTATTGTTTTAAGCTGAAACGTCGCTGTTGTTGAAATTGGAATAATTGTATCATATTCGTCATTTTGGGTATTTATTTTAATTTCTTCTCGAAAAAATTAAGTTGAATATCGAAACATAGTAAAAGTTAAAGAACAACACTATATAATTATCATGATTTAATATTCAAAAACAATTTATTTCAAATTAGACATAAATCGCAACGATGATCATTAAATAGACTAAGAGCTTAAAATTTCGCGGAGTAAACAGAAATAATTTCTGTCTGTCAACAATTTGGGGATCTGCGACGTAATTGCTATAGGAGTACGTGCGTCGGACAAATAAAGCCAATCGGAAATTATTCATAAATTATTTAAAGATTGAAAACTCAACCTTGAACTTCTCCAAGTATTTTCGCACCCTCCCGTCATCTAGGGTCGTCTCAAGTGGTCTGGCGCGTGGTGCGCCCTAGGGGTTGAAGCTTGCTTAGTTGTAGTTAGGATATTATAAATTTATATATTCATCTGTCAAGATTACGTCTGAAAATTGTCATTGCTATAATAATTAGACGAATGGAGAACCTCCTCCTTTTGAAGTGAAAGAAACATATGACTATCAACTGTTATTCTTTCGCGAATATTTATTATCAATGCAAATAAATACATGTATAATGAATTTGCCGTACATGTATGTTTGTACATGTATGCAAACATTCAATATGTACATGTTGAATGTTTTTACTACATGTATAATGAATATACGCTACATATTCCAAAATAACATTTTTTACAATTTTTATCTGTCTGTTTGTTCCGGCTAATCTATGGAACAGCTGGACCTATTTTGACGGGACTTCGGGTAAATAACTGATGTAATAAGGAGTTACTAATTGCAGATAACGCCGCAGGGCGTAGCTAGTATCATTTAAAATTATACAATGATCCTTATCAACGAATACAAGTTAAAAGATGCAGAACTTTCAAAACTATTAGTATTAGGTAAATCAACACTATCACGAGCGATGTAAAAAGAACGAGGCACAATGAGAATTGTAAAATACATTTCACAAATAACATTATGCGAGACCACAAGTTAAATGCGCTAATGGAAGCGCCGCAAACCGAGCAATTTCCATTTAATTTCTGTATTATCGCTATTACACAGTGCTATGAGCAGTGATAAATCGTGCCAAATTAAAGTGAATTAGAACAGAGTCCCCCCCACTCCGGCAGGACGACAAATTATCAAGCAATTAGAAGACGCGTGCAAGTATTAAATTTAAACCGCTACAGGTCTGTGTCGCTCTTGTAAAAGCAATTCCCTTGTATCAGGTGATGGAATTGGAACAAATTAGATTGGTGTCTACGTTGTCTGTGGAGTGGATGAATTAGACCTATTGACGGCTTGAGGGGTAAACTGTATATACGATTATATATAAATAAATGTGGCAATGAAATTTGAGATAAGAACGAAGTCGACTATGCATGAAGGCGTTGGTGGACTCTACTGGAGAATTGGCATTAGCTCACAGAATTTCAGCAACCTAAGCATTTCGTATGTTGAGTGAGATATTTTAATGCTAAACACGCCCTCAATCCCTTTTTCTGCTCTAATATCCTAATCACACGCGACCTTAGCTCTAGTGTGAGTCAAGATGGCATTCGTTGATGTGATTCTTTGTTGTCAAAGGCAAATATTCAAGTCATCGATAGAGTAATAGTAGAAAAAGAATTTTAGTAAAAAAATAAGTTATAGTATCTGCCGCAAAGCAGTAGTATCTACGAATTGTTCCAATTCATACTCGTAGTACGCTGTACTTTATTGGATTATAAAATATACTTATTATTATAATTATAGAATAAATGGATGTTAAACAAACATTTTAAGCATACTTATATAAATTTTAAGCCCTTACGTAATTTTTTAAAAATATTAATAAGAATTTTGTAGCATAAAATAGCTTCTAATATAAATTTCATTAAATTCGAGTTTGACCGGCACACGTCAAACGCACGTCGACTCGCGCGTTCCAATGTCAGGCAATTAATTAAAGCTACTGCCGCAAACCAATATCACAGTAGGCATTAAATTGATACCTAATTCACTAACCAGGCATTCTAAACAAAGGGGCCATCCGCTTACCCTTCCCGTAGGGGTTGTTTAGGACGTGATCGGGCGCTGATTGCGAACTCCCCATACCTGCATTCACCCCCTTTAAATATCCAGTTAACAGTTTGCATCCAGCAAGTTAGGGTTGTGGCGGAGGGCACGCGATAATTTTCACCGCTTTCACGGGAAATTGATGAAGAGGAAATGTTGTAAACAAGTATATTTACGAGCAAAAACAAAAACCGTCTTCAAATAAAACGTTAAATGTTGTTACGTGCGGACGCCCTTTTTATATTTTAGAATTATCGTACGAAAAAAAAGATATGAGGTTAAAAAAATACAGATGCATTGAAAGTTTCCTCCTTTTTTGAGGTCGGTTGAAAATAAGCCTAACTGGTGACAACCTTTGAGTGTTTATTATAAGTACTTAGTGTTTTACATACTTAGGGTTTTTGACTACCATGCGTTTGATTCACATGCAGGCGGATATCATATGGTTGCTTGTCAACGATTAACTATGATAAATAATGACTGGCAGAGTAATTTGTTACGAGCTGCGAATTATGTTTTCAAGATTTCAATTCTCCAATTCTCGGATTAAAGAATCGAAATCGAATTCCAACTATCACTAGTAAACTTGAAAAATTAAATATAATATAATTTGTGTATTGTACATTATATATTATATATGAATAAATATAGTATAGCTTCAGCATCTCTCTCGGTGGACTCAAATGCTCCACCCTCTAATTGCGACAATATATTGCCCCTGAATTGTGTGAAATCAACCAACGCTCCGACGTCTGGCCGGGCCTAGCCGCCGACGCGTGCAGCTACAGCCAACACGCACTTTACCTAAAGCGATAAATAAATAATATTCGATCTTTTTTCTATCCATTGAAAAGTGAGTGGACGCATGGATTTGCCTTTGTAGTAAATTAATTTGTAAAATTTAGTAACAACGTGGAAACAAAAATTAAACCACTCAACCCTTTCGGAATATGAGGCGTCATTAGCATAAGCATAAGCTTAGTTGGGTGGTGGGATGGTTAACAAGATTGTTAGTAATATTTTGGAAAAAATATGGCTAAGCCCATAGTACCACTTCGTTCCTCGCATATAAATACAGTTTTTATAAAGCCTCTATACGGCTACAGATAGCGTAATATAATTAGTAAATATATAGATCCAAGTTTCATATAAATGTATGTATAAAAAACGAGTTCAGAGTATAAAAACTGAAATTAGTAACACAGAACTGTGATGGGGCGGGAAGTCAGTCTTTTTAAAATAGAACTTTTACTGACAAAAAATTGAAATTTGTAATTATAAAACGTTATTAGAATAAATATAACCACCTCGAAATCGAAGCCTGAAATAACTTTTAAATAAACGCAAAATGTAATCGACAATTAAAGTAAATTGTTATAAGAATATAACTTTGTTATTGTTTTCGAGTCACAGTTCCAGTAATCTAACCGCTCTAATCAAACAATTAATGATATGTTAGCCAATTAATTATTCCGATTAGGCTAAAGTTAATACCACCTGCCAACACGTTAGTCGAATTTTATTTAAATCAATGAAACGTCTTACCTTGAGTATAGTGCATAATATTAGAAGCGGGGTACAACCATTCGCAGTCCGGTTTGTGCACAATCTAACCGTTACACCACTCACCTGTGGACCAAAGAAATTACTTACGTTATTAAGAGAAGATCACAGAAAGCTGACCATGGCTCAAGCTAGGGTTAGACTAAGAAGAAGATTAAGTATGCTTATCTCATACTCTAAATACAGATACAGCAGAATATTAATTACACCTCATTTAACAGATCCGTACGACTGGTGCGTGTATATCTCCTACTTTCCAGGATTTATCTGTCGACTAACTGATCGTTTTCAGTTGTTGGGTATTGAAATTTCATCGACCCTTAACTATGGTCGATTCGTCGAGTCCAAGGCTATGATAGCTGTAAAAAAACTTGGGATCTTGGTCAAAGTGCAACCGTACTTCTCTGCGGGACAGCTTTTAACACTTTATAAAGCTCAAGTCCGGTCGTGTGTAGAATACTGTTGTCACATTTGGGCAGGCGCTGCCAGGCAGTGCCATCTCGCAGCCTTGGACTCGGAGGAAAGCCGGGCTAAGCTATTTGGTGACGCAGCTGAAACCAATCTGCTCAGTTTTGAGCACAGGCGGTAAGGTGACGGGCCTTTCGGTTTTCTACAGATTGCAATTTGGAGAGTGTGCTCAGGAACATGATCTAATTCCCCCGTTACCGTTCCACCATCGGACTTCAGGAGGCATTGCAGGATTTTATCCTTTTGTTCTGAACATCCCTCAAACCCAAACGAAGGGCTTTTCTTCATCTTTCATTGTTCGTACAGCAAGGGACTGGAATAGTTTGTCCGCCTCTGTCTTTCCATCCGATTACAATGTCGGTATTTTCAAGAGAAGAGTCCAAAACCAAGAAAATGCGAATGATACCTAATCGAAGTTATTCCTTTAAAACAAAAAGTAAATAAAAAATGTACAGATGAACTGAGAACCTTCTCTTTTGAAATCATATGAAAATGTTGTGTACAATTTATTATAATAAAACGATTTCCGTTTCCGTTGTGAATAACAACATACCACTCCAATCTCGTTTTCAAAATATTACATAAGCCTATAAAAGTCATATCTGCGTAGGTCGAAAATGTTTTATAAGATTTAAATAAACATTTTACATGGTTTTAGACTAAAAGTAGGCCAAAAGTTGAAAAGGATCGCGCACTATATGCCAAGTGAAGGTAATGTATATCGCATGTACTTCAGAACGAACATTTGTAAAGGTTTAAAAATGAAATAACTTTCGTATTAAAATGGCCAAATTTAAATAAAGAAAATGATACTCCTTTTCAATGTTAATTTAAACGTATGTTATAAAAGCTGCATAGAAATAAGCAAAAGCTTTATAAGCTTCAAGTGATATTTTTAGGCACCGCAATTTTTTTCTTGAAAGCTGTACTGTTTTTACAAAAATTATGTTAAAATAATATTATTATTTTACTCCAACTTCTAGTAAATAAATGTATAAATAAAATGATTAAATTTGAAAAAGGGTCGAAAATAGGAATACTTAACTACAATGCATTCCGCTGAAGTTGGCTTTGTAACATATAATGTACAGTTGCTTACTTGCACTTCATTTTTTTCTAACTAGCTGTTAGTGAGACGTAAAATTTTGGTAAAAAAATATTTGTCATACAAATATATTTACGATTAAAACAAAAACCGACTTTCTTTGTATTTCCGAATTATCGTAGGAATATTACGAAATAAATTTAATCAGAATCTAACCAAACTCTTATCAAACTAAAATGAATCATCGAAATAGGTTGGCGTGGTGTTATGTTATTCGTCCATTTGTCGCGCACATACTTATTGCAAATTACACTTAAATGGTTTTCTCATGAATGCCTCGATCAGAATTAGAGTAAATTAGTGGAGAAGTTAAACCAGCCAAAGCTAATACATTAAAAGTACCAAAAAATTATGAAAGCAGTAAGCGAATATGTGAATATGAATAGCGATCGAAATGTCTTGGCTTGTAAGGAGCATAACACCGACAAATTTCCTCACGCAAAGCGGCCGTACTGCACACATGCAGACAGGTGTTGCAGCGCCAAGTGGAACGCATAAATATGGCAAAACACAAAGTTATCGATGCCGCTAAGCCGCTTCTATTGACTATCGTTTACATCACTGGCGAAACGCCTCGAATATTCTAACGGAATTCACATTTTCAATTCAGTCATCAAGTTTTTAGAGTCGATATTACAATGCGCTTTTAGAAGGTATTTTGTTAAGCGTACTTCGGCTTGGTATTGCAATAATGACACAGTGACAGCCACGGTGTGTACAAACTGCGTTTATTATCGTTAATCGATACATTCGCATCGAATCTGAATACAAACTGCCCTTAAGCGTGGCGACGGAGACACTTTAGCGACGGCTTGCGTCATACTATCAAATTCTATTATTACTTTGACCATTTTGGGAACGATTTTTGGTGTTTGCATATACTGTTAAGTGGTTCATTCTGACTTCTATTGGTCAATGGTATTAGTATAGAAAATTACTACTAGAAAATTGTTAAATAATGACTTTAAAAAAAAATTTTATACGTTTTTCAAATATCTAATACTATCTTGATGTAATATTTATAATAATAGATATAATTGGAATTTATGAAAAAAGGGGACGTGTGCTTATGTACGCGTGTGAGAAGTTATATATCTTTGTCATCATTAAAAAATAGTTTTTAATTGCATGCAAATAATTAGTTACAATAAACGACTGGAAAATGATAGTGAACGCAGTCAATTAAATTCCGATTAAATATGAAAATAAAATAAATATATATTATACCAAATTATAATATTTTATTTCATATGATTAAATAATTGAGGCAACCGCCCGGACCTTGAGCTACCATGGGTCAAATATGTCCTATGTCAGCAGAAATTCACGGCCGGTAGCTTGACTATTAAGCATGTAGTTCGTCTCTCTGATCACAGGTGGCCCTTCAACGAAATTATTAATAAGTCCTAATTAATTATATATGTAATTTTATATTGTTGGAAAAATAAACAGACAAGTTTTGTTATTTTATTTCATAATTTGAATTATGATTTATGTTTTAATTCTTTTATTATAAGTTATTATTTATTTTCTAAAATACTAAATTTCCTAAATATTTTTATGTACTTAAATAAAAACCAATCAGAAAAATTAAAGAAAAATCAAGAAAATATACATAAAAAAGGCAATAATTTTTTACAAATTGTTTTGCTTCTAAATGATCTAAGAGATTTGTTTTCTACCTTGTCCCGTGTCACCACATTTTTTTTAATATTTTGGTTTTGTAAAGCCAAGTAGAATCGTAATTAACAACCATGACTTTACTTAAAAAATGACAACTTTATTGTGTTTAATTTATTATTTAACTATTTTTAAAATAAAAGATAAGAGTTGAACAAAACACGGCAGGGAATAAAATAGACGAGAACTCGAGGAGTCTGATGTATTACTTAAATTGAGAAAGGTGGAGGCTGGAATGGAGTGCAATACAAACTTAGATTGCAACTCCGCGACTCGCGGAATGTTATGAGATGGGTGTGGCTTAGACTAGCAATTGAATTATTTCATGAGGCTTCGCGGGAATGACTGGCTGATGCTAAATAATTAAATAAAAATAAAACTATTAAATGAAGCAGATTGTTGAAGACATAACAGTGATATGAGCTTCGCGAGAATGACTGATTAAATAATTCAATTAAAAAAGTAATTTTAGCGATCCAGCGTGACCTACACAGCAGTATGTACCGTAGGTTGAGTTTATTCCCCTATAGCGGACGGCAAAGGATACTGTTGTCGCCCGTGACCCCGGGGGCCCTTTTTGTCGCCTTTTACGATAAGCCGAAGATTACGGGGCTACCACCCATATATATGCTAACAAAATTAGTAAGGCACTTAATTTAAAGCACAAAAAACAAAATCAGTTTATAAATGCCAGCGCTGTAGAAATACAAAAGAATAGAGAGTCTACTTATTTTTTTGAGTCGGTTAAAAAAAGTATTATTTTAAAATAAAAACAAAGAAGCGGTATTAACAAAGACAATGATACTTGAATACTGTCAGAAATTATAGCGTTACTGTTTAAATATTGACATCGATACCAAGAGCAGGACATACACACACCATCCATGACTATATGGTGCTATCCTATCTACCTATACTATAGCTACAAAGACAGTAATCTTTACACGCCGCTGCTAGACAGGCGGTGTGAAACAAACATATTTTATGGTAATGAACACACGACCGGAACTGCGAATCAGGAATGCGGCCGAGTTAAAACGACTCCCGTGGCTACAGCACTAAATTACAGATGATATTCCGACGATCAGTCATGCGAATTACTCCTCGGGGTATTCATTCGCGCCAGCCTCGCAGTCTCTTTGAGATTTGCTTTAAATTTTGATTACCATATCTACAACTCGTACAGGATCTTCGGAATGTGACTGCTTTACTCGTAAAGATGATATCACTTATTTTGAAGTACTTGGTTTTATATAAAAAGGACATCATTTGAATTAAGTGGTACTGTAACCACTTAGTCCAGGGCGACAAGAAAGCATCGCCAGTGAACCAGTAATATTGTAAGTTATAATTATGAAGTTAAAATATTTGAAAGATGTGACAAGCATTGAAATTTACACAGCCAGCACCATTCCTCCCAATCCAACCCTCTCGAGCGCTCTCGGATCGGAACTTTGCGCCCCGTTACTTGCTAAAGAGGTTCAGGCTAATCGACCTAAGAGCTGCGCCACCTCTCAAAAACTATAGAGGTCGTTTGGCTGACAAGCGCAGTTAATTCAGAAAAACAAATCCATACATTGCAAATAAACAAAATTAGTACAATTATTTTATAAGAATTCTAAGTTTTATGTATGAAGAATAAACAAAGCTTTTAGCTTAAGAATAAATGCTTATTCTTTCTCTTGCGATCTCCTCCATCAATGGTAGTGTACACTTGTTAACTGACAGGCAGAGGTTTAGGTTTATCAACAGGAGGAGGTACTCTAGTCGTTTGAATTTTTTAATTATTTATTTATCCAGTTTTCAATTTTTGTGTAATCCTATCGTAATTTAATTTTAATTTCAACCAAATTCTTTTTTTTTATCTAACAGGCTTTGCTTAAATTTTTTCAATTACGAATTAATATAAAACTAATTAACAAAAGACTCAGTGGTCAAAAGCATTCGTCCCGTTCGCTGTACTAGTACACACGACAATTCGCCGTCTCGCCGAAGCCCTACAATCGTAAGCCGGTGTCACACGCCTCGAACGCCACTTTTATTTCACCTCTATCTGTCACAGTCTGGGCAGAAGGTTAAGTCATATCTACGAGTTCGTTAGTGAACATTGGGGTCGATACTGTTATTTTATGGTCTCCTTCAGCTAACATGGGATAATGATTGCAACCAGTCCAAATTAGGTTGGTTGTACAAGTATGTTTACGGGTAAAAAAAAACCGCTTCAAATAAAATCAAACATTAAACGAAATTACGCGCGGAAGCCCTTTTTTTGTATTTCCGAATTATTGTATAGATATTAAGTTACGTTAAATTATCAGAACGTAACCAAACTTTCATCAAACTTCTCTTGAAGTACATCCTTTCCAATAAAAAAATCATCGAAATCTATTGGTGTGATATTGAGTTCTTCGCCTATTTGTGGCGCATATTCTTAATGCAAATTTAAGACTTATGTAGTCTTCTCGCGGATACCATGCTCAGGATTGGACCAAATTTAAATGGGACCACACAGATAATATCCGTAATCAAATAAAAAAAGAATCATTAAAATCGGTTAACCCATATGAGGTAACAAACAAAAAAAATAGTTTTTGCCTCATAACTTAAAAATAAAAAAAATCGAATAGAGCACTCCTTTTTTGAAGTCGGTTGAAAATTGAACATTAGACAGAACGATTAAGGGTTGAACTTTTATTAGTACTATTTATCTTGTAGATAATACCGCGATCAAAATTGATTATGTTATAATTACGACGAAATTATGTTATGATATTCAGTTTAAGCCCAATAATTGAGGCAGAAATGGGCTGATCATGTTGCCAGAAATACCGATCAGAGGTCGGCCGTAATACTGACCTGATGCGATGGCCCACGAGGAAACCGTTCCTTGGTTTCGGAAGACGACCCATGACATGATGGGACCACTAAATTGAAAGACCAGGTGATTCATCGTGGACCTCGTGGACCAACATACAGGACGGAGGACAGTATAACTCTTTATCGGAGACCTTCACCCACTAACAGGGGCTCTTGCAAAACATTTAAAACGGGCTTAAATTTTTATTTTAACTTTATGTGCAGGAAATACAAGGTTTTATTTATTTATTATTAAGATATTAAGCACTAGTGACTCCGCTGACCAGACGCCTGATGCAATTTTTTAAATAAGTTTTTATGTCATCTAGGATAAATTTAATGGTTGCTGATATACTTCAATCGATTTAGTATCCCAGTAAAAAGAGAAAACTGTTACTATTACCGTTGCGCGATAAAACAAGTTTTCTCTCAAAATTTAACCACCCGCTACTTTGGAGGTGAACCCAGACTGAGACATAGGTTCACTCTGATAAAAGCATAATTTACATATTTGCTTTAATACACATTTGTAAACATAAAAATAACGCGCGGTCTCGATTTTCACTTAGAAATAATTAGATCTTTTTAAATGTCAGAGCTGAAATGTATTTCATTTTATATTTTCTTCCTAAAATATTAATACAAAGCAATAGATGTATAGAATTTCATTTCACGAGTAATGTCATTTTACTTTGTCAGACAATGGTGCTTTGAGTGAAACGTTAGTACGGCTTCGATAGGGGAATAAGTTTTTGTATTGTTCCACTCGTTTATTTACTTGATCGTCGCGTTATCTATAACTAGTTTTCACCAGTTAATTTTATATTCTGAATTAGTATTGTTAGGTAAACAATTCCATTCATAGAATAACATTCAGTTTAATAAAAATATTGACGCTCTGTCTGTGGCCTCTGCAAGCCGTGTCACGTCCTGAGATATGATCGGGTTCGGAGTGGGATCGTGACGAGACCGCGATAAGAATGGCTCTCCTAGCAGAGCTTGACTCTCTGAGGTGTCTTAAAGCAGTTATAAACCCTTCGGAGTTCCTTTCTGAGGTGATTGGTGACGCCGTGACGCTGAAGTAAAGAAGTGCGTGAGTTATTATTGTCTTTGTCTACATCTATAAATGTATCATTATTTGTGTCCTTTTTCACTTTGCCGTTTGTAAGCATCGCAGTTTGTGTGTGATAATGTGCCCCTACTACACTTAGCGTAATATGATCTTTCCTTACAAAATGTACTTATTCAATCATCTTCTTCTTAATTATGTAATGTGAAAAAACTGTATCATCTACAACAACGGAGAGTTCTAGCGTTAGCTTATATATTGAGTGCCTTTTGTTAACTAAAAATAAGAGATACTCCTTTATATGTAGAAAATCATACAATAAATAAATTCCTCTTATAGAATTATTTCATGTATAGGCTCTAAGGCGTTTAATACGATTCCTGTTAGAATATGAAGAACCTGTAATCGTTATCCCACAACTGCGAAGCACTCGAGCTATCTTCTACTCTTGCATCAAACGCAAACACTGTCAGGAGTGTTTGCGAGCTTACATTTTTGCTTCGACCAGCCTCCTATTATTACTGGCCACTTCAACTAGGATCTATTTTATGGCGTTTTGTGCCAGACCGCCTGTTACACCGTACAGTTCAACCGTTACAGGGAAATTAAAGATTTTATAAGATGTTATTTGATCTATGTAGTCTCTTTATTTTTTTACGCCCAGCAAAGAACATTCTATTAGTTAGTACTTAGTTGAACCTTCAAACATCGGAATCTTTGGCGACGATTGATTTTGAATTCCAAATTGACGAAATTATTTCTCGCAACTCTGACCGCGTCAAATGGTATAATAGCTTTATATTATATGCAACCGTTTTAGGAAAACAACCGATATCAGCGGATTTGGCAGTACATAGGCATCTTTACGTGACACGACGTTCAGCAATGACGAAAACGAATTAGGAGAAGATGAAGAAGTAGGCATTTTAGGCACGACCTTCAGTAGGGAAGAAAATGACTGAGAGGAGGAAAAAGCAGTTATCTTTACTAGACACGACCTTCAACAGTGAAGAAAACGACTGAAAAGGAAAAGTAGACATTTTTAAGAAAATAATTTTCTCAAAATCGGCAATGATCCTGCAGTCTTTGGTGTTTTCTACAAACGATAGAACGATTGGCCCATCTGTCCTTAATTCTATAAAAATATGATAAAATATATAATGATGATATCAAAAATTTATTAGTATACATTTTGCTTTAATTAAAAGTATGTGTTTATCTGAAAAATATCATAATACCGTCATTTTTCCGTTATTGCCTCGCAGTCGTCGTAGATATAGTAAGATGATATTTTTCGAAAGAATACAAAAAGGTTTTTAAGCGTTCATTCATCGGAAGCATCAAGTATGGGGGAAACGGAAGGAATCGTTCTGGTGTGACGTGCAGCTAGCATGCCTCAACTTGCAGCATCGACAAACATTTACAGAGCACGCTTGTGTTTGCACGCATCCCGACGAGCCTTGTACACTTATGTGCTTCCATTGCTTGCGGGGGAACTTCTTTAGATTTATTGAGAAGATTCTATGTTTGACCGACTTAAATTTTAATTACTTATGACTGACTAATTCATTGTTTTGAAAATTCATCATTACACTTGTAGAAAGTTATTTACCCCTTGACCCATTCGCCTGCACGTAGAGGCTTCTTTTATCTTTTTCATTTTGATATTATTATACTTAAACAACATTAATTACTAGACAATCGTTATTCGCTTTTCACCAACATGGTTGGGTTATGTATGACAGAAGATAATTATTTTAGCGGGTTTGTACCAACAAACGTCAGTTTGTACCGACCGAGAATCGAACACTGCTTCCTGCCCAACAGCAAAAATAATTACCTTAATATTTTGCAGTTATATATAAGAAATAAATAAGCTTTTTGTATATTGTATCTGTAATGTTATTTATTATTATGAAGCAATCGCAAAACAATCAAGAAGTGTGCTTTAAACTGTAATAAAATGAAACGTACTGACGATGAACCTGCTCATAGGTCCACCTACAATTTCTAGACTAAGCAGAGCAAACATGATGACTTTTCGAAAACTTTCACGACTGCTTTTTTAAAATGTTGTAACATTCGACTTGTCTGAAGTTAAACGACGGAAGCAACTTTGTCTCTGAATTTTTTATAACACAATGCAAAAAAACCTTCTCCTTTTCCATAAGTCTCGTTTTTAGTTGGTATCAAGTTTACAACTCCCGGATTTAAAATGTTCATGTAGCAAATGTCGTCGACTATTCTTTCTCACGGCATCGCGCGCGAAATATTACTGTCGTCTTAGTAGTAGGCTTGGTGCGAGTTGTAAGATGTGGCGGTTAGTCGCTGCAACCAGTTTAAGACAATATTCAATTTGTTTTACAGAGAATGTCATCAATCCATCGTCTTCCATGATCATTTCAGTCGTAGAGTATCCACTGCTTTACATATGTAAAGAAAGGAAGACAGAAAGAAAGAAAAGAAACATTTATTTAGTACAAATAAAAGGAAACAAGAGTAATGAGAACCATTAACTTTAACATTTTAAAAATTATATCAACTAAACTGGTGACCACTCAGCTTTCATACTTGAATACTGATTTTTAGTGGAACCATAAGAGAGGTAGATGACGATACATAAAGAGTATAATAAAAATTACAACATAATATTATATATTATTAGTATATTGTATAAATTATTATATTCAATAAATTAAGTCCTAACGCGAACCGAATCACAAGCATTTCCAAAAGGATCGTTTTAAGAGACTTTCGTGAGAGCTGCGTGCTGTGGCCTTGTTCTGCTGCACAGTGGTCTGGCTCTATCGGGCATCTGTTCTACGCGCTATGTGCCGTGCCCATTGCCTCTACAAATTGGTTAAACGGGGAGCTATCTCGGTTACCTTCATTCTTCTATGCTTCTCCTCATTCCTGATATAATTTGGTAGATACTCTGAGCATAGCCGTTTCCATAGTGCGACTTAGAGCTTACTTATAAGGCCCATAGTAAGAACTAAACTGGACTAAGTTAATTACGGCGTCAGTATTGATAAAATATGGTGTAATAAACTCTTATCACCGACATTAGCTTAGTTGCTTCTGCCAATATAATAAAAACTCTTTCTAAGTTGCTACCGTTTTTAAAAAGTAGCGTTCCTTTTTATCTCGCTGTCCCCTAACACTTACAACTTCCTCAAACTAGCAACCGCAAGCAAAAGTTGGTATTTTTCCCATCTTAAAGGCTTCTAATATCCCAGTTCCCCGCCTCGGGCCCGTTGTCATTTGTCTGCTGCTCTGCAGGCAAACTTTGCCTCAATGTTTGAAAGCACTACATTATATCCAAGGCTCTTCATCGTCTTCGTCTACTCGAGCTAGAGAGGTGGCGATCATATCAAATGGTTTGCGTCGATATCGATAAAATATAGCAATAAAAATTGCGTTTCATATCCTTATTTAATTCAGTTTAATTTGAATAACAGTATACGCAGCGCCTCACGGTGATTTTAAATAATGGTAGCCTAAGTTACTCGTCGATCAAAATCGTCCAGCCATTCCAAAAAGACAGACAAAAATTAAAAAAACGTTATTTTTGTATATATACTGTATAAACATTCATATGCATGCAGTAAAAGCGGTAATCTAATATTACATAAAGACACTCCAATTTTATTTATTTGAGAAGGGAGCATACAGCGTAGCAGAGGTGCTACACGCAGAGCGTAGCACTGCCATCTGGTGCTACAGAGCTGTGCTACTACCAAAGTAATAGCGTCAATAGCCTAATGGTATAGAGTACCGTCTGTGCAATCGTAAGGTCGTGTGTTCGTGTGAGATCCGGCTAGGAAAGGAAGCCCTATGCCGGAGTTGGGAGGAGGACCTGGCGCATCACCCGTACGGTATACGTACGACGAGTGCTCTGCGCCCGGTCCTAGAGCATTGGATGTGCAGAAGGTGCAAACCTCTCACCTTCACTTCACCGTCTGATGCAGGTGCTCACGGGGCATGGTTGCTTCGGTGACTACCTGTGTCGGACGGCCCACCGAGAGGCCGATGAGCGGTGCCACGATTGTGGTGCTGCGGTGGACTCCGTCCAGCACACCCTTGAGGTGTGCCCGAGATGGGCGGCGCGGCGATCTGGCATCTGCCATTGGTGGAGTGGACCTGTCACTCCCGAGCGTCGTTCGCGCGATGCTCGCGAGTGAGAGGTCCTGGACGGCAGTGACCTCCTTCTGCGAGACAGTCATGTCCCGGAAGGAGGCCGACGAACGGGTCAGGGAGGACAGCCCAGGGGCTTCCTCCGCAGGCGGTGAGTCGGGGTGCGCAGGAGGCTATACCAACGCCTCCTCTCTCTGCCCCCGTAATCCGAAGCAGGGCCAGGCTGGGTACCTGGCCCCACTAATGCTTCGGCGTCATCGGGACTTCTCTAATTGCCGGAGAAGTCACCTTTAGAGGAAGAAGTCCGGTCTTTGCCGGGACTGGCCGGAAGGATTAGTGGGTAGGGGTCGCTCAGACCGATGCCCACAGATCCCTCCGGGCCCACCCAGGGTTCCGGAGGATGGTTCGTGAAAAGGATTCCCCGCGTAAAAAAAATGTAATAAAAGAAGATGGTTCACGTCAATAGTCGAAAAGTGGATGACCTTACGTTTGCACAGACCGTACCCTAAACCTTTAGGCTATTGACGTTTAACGGAGCGCAACTTCTGGAAACATCGGGAATTCACATGTAAATTGTTATGTTGGTCAGAATATAACTCTACTTCTAGGTGATGCAGTCGTGGCGTTTGTTAGTTTACGGCTGACTCATGATTTTACTGTTGAGGGTTCGAATAATAGTGGGCTTGGACCGACGAGTTTTCGAAAAAAACATTTTTGGTTATGAATTTTTTTGATCCTCAAGCAAGCATACGCGAAATAAACATTCATTAAATTCTACCGTGTAAAGAAAAGCCGGGTAAAAACTGTCGCCCAAGGCCACCGCCAGCCGCGAGGGTGGGGCGGCCGCTAAAACAATGAACTGCCATAAATCACCAACTTTAATAAACCCGACCGTTTCCGTGTGACGACGACTCGCGGCGACTTTCGCTGAATGGGCTTGTATTGTTAGTTTCGCGGGCGCGCTATTTTTAATGTGCCTCATCAGGCCGCTGTTGTGGCTCGAGCTGCATTTGCAAGTTACATTGAGCGCGGGCATTGTAAACTAGACTAAATATAATTTTCTGCTACATTGTCGTGAAGTAGCTTAACGAAGTTTCTTGTACATTATACTCTTTTATACTTAATTTTCTGAGCCAGCAATGTTTAATGGTAGAAAATCAAGAGCAAACTTCAAATCAAATCAGGGACGGGTTAAACATTAAACGTTACTACGCACGACCTTCTTAAATGCTTCTACTACCGAAATATATTACTGAATCCTACCACTACACTTCTTATCTACTCGGAATGCTTCTGCTAACAAAGAAAAAACTATTTCAGCTAATATTGGAAGTAACTGAAACGATTGTAGGTTCACATATCCGTAATAAGAGCCATACGAATGTCTGTATTATGTAAAGCTAGTTTGCCAGGCCGATAGACGCGTCGGTTAAGTCCACTTTTCGTAGAAAAAAGCGCAATTCTCACTCCAACGCCAATTCAAAGCTGCTAACGAAAATGCAAAGGATTTTTTTCTTGCATACAAGGTTTTCGCGTCTGGAAGTCTCTCTTGAGGGTCGGGCTCGAGTGTAGGAACGTCTGTGGGTTTCCTTCAGCGAATTAACTCGGAAATTTCTAGCAGCGTTAAAGATTAAAGCATTGCTTGAGAGGCTTGTTTTAACTCTCGGCTAGTCTTGGAGTTCATTTAAATGCTTTTTGTTTTTGGATGCCACGGCTTTGTTTACTCACTCAGTAATTATACCAGAGAATGAAGTTATTTTAAAAAGGCACTTATAACAAAAACACAGAGCAGACGAGAAATACATCAAAAATAATATTTTGCTGTTTTGTGTGTTAGGAAAAATTCTAGCTGTTACGATATTTTTATTAAATTTACATAAACATTAAAGGGAAGGTTTTTTTGTTTATTATTATTAGATAAGAATTGAATGATATAATTTTCTGTACAACAGCTTGTATTCTATTTATATTATTTTTTGTTACGAACTATAAATATTAGCCAGAGAACTTTGAACATTTGACCCGATTGAGAAGTCGCATAGCTCTTTGGTCGAAACCTTATTATAAATTATCAATTAGTTTGTTATATATATATATATATTTAGTTATTATAGTTATTTATATATATATATATATATATATATATATGTATAGTTTGTTATATATATATATATATATATATCTAGCCTTATAATTTCGTTATAAAATCAAACAATAGTAACGTGGCATTACCGCACTGACATATTTTATTATTTCCGTTTATTATTATTATTAATAAAGAAAAGAAAAAGAAAATGTAATTTACAAATAAAAATAAGTAGTGAATAGAACTAAAATTCCGCAGTACGATATTTCAGGACGTATAGATAACAGATGGAACAAAAAGTGAAACGCGTTTACACAAATTCTAAGTGTTATACAATATTCAGGGTATCACATTATGCAATAGGTCCCTAAGTCGCAAAATCAATATAGCTGTTGTCGTACGAAAGGTTGGTGGGCGCTTCGCCATAAATATTTAACGCGATGAAGTGTTCACTGCTTGCTAAAAAACATATTTACATCTAACTTTTTCTATTTCGATACGACTCGTCGATTATTGGAAAATATTAATAAATTTATATACCCAGAAATTTATTTATGTATTGATAGGAATATCAACAGAAAATTTTTCAAAGGACGATAAGAAGTTGACAATAATAGATCTTCACGCATAGGACAAACTTTATAATTACATGGTTGGTAGAGAATAACAAATAGTCTAAGAACAACGAGAATAACGAAATTGATTTAATTGTAATTAAAACGAATTACTAAAAAAGGCTCGTCTTACAGTTGCAATTGGAGTATTGATAGGGTTCCTCAGTTATTTTAATCAGACCTTTTGGTGTATTTATTCGGAGTGAAACCCGCGCGCCACATGAACGAATTTTGGGGATAGTTCGAAGATGTCAAGGGGAGATGAATGGGAATATTATAGCGCACTGAGGTACATTAAATTTTACAGCTACGATAATGTGAAAGCAGATAGAGGAATATGCCTCGATTTTCCAGATATCTGCGCTCCAGAGCATTGTTAATATCTGAAAACCCGGTACATTTTTTAAGCAATACATATTTTTAAGAAAGGTAATAATAATTGAAATATTGTTTTTTTATAGACACTATGCAAAATAGCCTTAATATCAATGATTTTGCAGACCGTCAAAATAAGAAAAGTATCGTACCTCAGTCACGTGCTTAGACCCGAGAGACATGACCTCCTTCAACTTATCTTGATGGGCAAAGCCGCTGGCGATAGAAGTGTTGTTCGTAGAAGGAGATCATGTCTACGTAAGATTAGAGAGTGGACCGGAATTGCGAGTGCCGCCCACCTGCTTCGCCTCACAAGAGACAAAGAGATATGGTGAAATTACTGCCAACCTAGTAACCAGTCGGAGAGCCACTTAAAGAAGAAAAATAATAACAATTTTCCTTTACACTTAAATAATTTTTAAAGAGGCACAAAAATAATTTTATTAATTAACAATATTTAATCATAGCCTTAAGAATATTCTTGTATATAGTATAGTTGTCAACACCGTGGCAGTGGACGATGACCCTAACTAGCATACTATTAGGCTATTAGCCTAATAGCATTTGAGGCTTGAGTCCTGATATGACTTGCGAAGCCGAACTTGCTCTTGAATAACCGGTCGCGAGTGGTACAATATAGCTGACCGGTGTTATATAACTACACCAAATTCTTATAGTTTTCATTCTTATGGAAAAAACTTTTTGTTTTTACATTAGATCCTATATATTCCATCCACGCCAGTTTTAAATATCATCAAGTCATGTTGCAGCTTAGACTAAAAAGGCGTAGTAACCTCTGATGTAACATTACTCTGTCACAAATAAGCCGAGAGCCGCTGCGGTCTCCCGCAACGATCAGCACGTGTTCCAATCCGCTCAGAAGCTCGCGACCAAGTCGCGTCCCGAAGTCGGCCAGCTATAAATATCCGTCTTCGGTACTGAAGGCTGCTCATGATTTCCCCAGTGACGTCACACACGAATCTTTGCTTGCCCTATCGTAGCTTTTGCGGCCTTGAAATGAATTCCTCGTGTGTAGCTCAGGTCAAGGTCTGCGGATTTTATGTACCAAAAGCACATTATTATCGATTGTACGACATTTGAATTACTCGTAAATATTCACAAAATTATGCAAAATTCCTATACAAAGTCACCGTCATGTTTGTCTATCTTTTTAACCGACTTCAGAAAAGGAGGAGGTTCTCAATTCGACTGGGTGAACCGATTTTGATGATTCTTTTTTTGTATAATGGTGCTTCACGTGTGGTCCCATTTCCATTCGGAAAACTATATGTCTTAAATTTTATTAACATTTGATTCGATTTGAAGTCAAGTTTTTGTGTTTACTCGTAAATACACTTTATACAAGTCCATTTACGAGGCTAAAATAGTGAAAGTATAGTATGTACGATTCATGTACGTATCCCATACCGCCATACCAGTAGTAAAAAAACCTATACAAGTAACACCCCCGATAGAAAAATAATTCTGACCGGTCTGAGATTGTTTAATTCAGGCATTTCACCTTTTAAGGGCAATACGTGCTTTTTCCCGCCCGTTAGAGATTAGGAGCGTTACTGGTTTTCTTCAGCCACTTCTACCCCCTGCGCCCACTTCATTGGAATGTCTTGATAGTCTTACAATGAAAACTACTGATCGAGGCTTAGTTCAGCCTTCACGGGTGCCCAAGCAAAGGGAAAGGAGGAAAGGAAAGAGCCCTCGGAAACAAAGTTAAAACGTTTAGCGAGTTACAGGGGTTTCAAAGACATTGATGCTTATTCAAATTGAGTGGAACTTCCAACCACTCAGTTATTTGGACTTTTAAAACAAAACACGACCCGCACTTAGCACAACCTTCATCGTACCCAAACGTCTCATTCAGAAAAACAAACACTACAATATAACACGAGAAGCAACGCTCACATGCTGTTAATCAGCATTTCTAAATGTTAACTCAAGAGTTGCGGAACTTAATTAGAAAGTTGTAAGCGCATGAGAGGCTGTGACAACTACGGCGTAGGCTGGGCTCGTGTTTAAAATAATTTACTCATATGAGATGCGTGTCGTTTGCGGCCTAAGTGTTGACTCCTCGGGGATTCATTTGATTAATTAATTAACTTGTACAATATAGTTGTTACAATAAATCTGCAGAGAACGAAAGCGGGTGTTTGAATGGGAATGAAAGAGTATAATATGTACAATATTTATTGTTAAGAGTTTTTCTATCTCGACTAGAATGTTGCCGAGTTACGTGTTGAGGGTTGTCTAACAGTAGCTAATTCGTCTTGCAAAAACTTACGAACAATTCTACATGCTTGACCACGATATTAAATAGAAATGCAGTCCTGGATATACTAGCAAAGTAAATGTCTATTTACTGTACTCTTGTTAATATTTACATTGTAATCGGAGGGAAGGACAGACACGGGCAAACTATTTTAGTCCTTTGCTGTACGAAGTCAATTTGTTGAATGTAATGATGAAGGTGTTAAGGGATAACACCAGTACTGGAGAATCCCGGACGCACAACATATACTCTGTTCATATTCTAAAGTCTCATCATATCTTCCTTTAGCTCTGTGGAATTGTGAATTTTTCAGTGATTTAGTTTTTTGTAAATTGAATGTGTGTTAAGTAAAGTATATTTATACAAGTCAATTAACTATATTTACCAGAAAAAACAAAACCCGACTTCAAATCGACTCAGATGTTAAACTCTTTATATTACCAAATGATCGTAGGGATATTACAAAATATAATTAATCTAAATCCTTTGCAATAAAACATCATCGAAATCGGTATACCCAGTCGAAAGTTCTGATGTAACAAACATGAAAATATAGTCGAAAAAAGTAGGTTCACACTACTTTTTTGAAGTCGGCTAAAAACAAAAATAAATGTATTGATTACTGTTCAATTACTTTACCATGGATATTCCTCCCCTTATTTAATCAAGGGCGTCATTTAACCAACCCAAACTGCACAAGCGTTTCTACGATTTCCAGCGCCCCCAGTTTTTCAAGAACAAATTTAAGCGAAGCGGTGACAGGTAATCAATTTGTCACAGCGATCACTTGTCGGGCACGTCACTTGGCCGCTTGTCACTTACCGCCGCGGCTAAAACAACTGCAGCCGATAAAAGCGACCCCGCATCCGTTTCCGCCACACAAGACGACAATGTGGCGTCTGGTTAAAACACATAACAATAGACTTTCGAGTACTTTCTCACAATACGTAGTAAAGTACTTATTATGCATGTTTGATAATTTTTCACATCGAATCCACCTAGCGAGCACATGTGACTTAAGATAATAAATCTTGAGAATTTTTTGTAAGTATATTTAAGTACTATCCACTATGAAATGCTGTGGACGAAGAAACGTTATGATTAAAAATGGGTAGTATTGTTACGCCTTTAGCAAAGTTATCAGAATATTCACCAGATTGGTGACACACTATAGAAGAAGGATGTTAAAAGTACCAGTGCGGCAATCTAATAGGAACATGATAGAGGCATACAAGGACTATGCAAAATGTAAATAATGAAAAATAAGGGACTTGTATGGCCCGAATCCTTTCATTTATTTTCCACCGACTTCTCTCTGTATTTTTTTTTTCATATTTGTTACCGCATAACTTTCGACTGGGTGAACTGATTTAGATGATTCTTTTTTTTAATTGAATCCCGTGTGGTCCCATTCAAATTTGGTCCAATTCTGACAATGAGCTCCATGAGAAAACCATATAAGTCTTAAATTTGCATCAAGTATATGCGCCACGAATGAACGAATAACTCAAAGTCACGCCAACGGATTTCGATGATTCATTATTTGTTGGAAATGATGTAAAGAGTAGTTTAATAAAAGTTTGGTTACGTTCTGAATATGTTTGATTTCGTAATATTCCTACGATAATTCAGAAATACAAAAAGGGCGTCCGCGCGTAATAGCGTTTTGTGTTTGATTCAAGTCGGTTTTTGTCTTTACTCGTAAGTACTTGTATAGTATTAATTTATAATGTTACGACATGAGGTAGTCCTGGGCACCGCTGAAGATCAGCGCTGTGGCAGCCTTACGACAGCATTATTTAAGACGATGTCCAATGTTGGCATCATTTCTTATTTGTCCGTTCTTTCATTAACTCTTTTTCTTTCTTTTATAATGTTTTATATTTTGTTTGTAATGTGTTTGTATGACGCCAATAAAGAAAATGTTTGTAGGTTTAACTTTATTAATTGGTCTATGATATAATTTCGCAGCTTGCGGATCTAAAAAGCCCAAAGCAAAGCGAGAGGATCAAATCAGGCCTCTAGATCGTTGGGAAGGAAATCTCAAGCTTAAGAGCTTAACGAGAAGTTAAAATGAAGATTTATTTCATTAATCGGAAAGACGGTGATGGTATCACCACCTGTTGCGTTGTTTCAGAAATACTCCGGTAGTAACTGGGTTATGGTAGTAGTTGTGGGTTGGTATAATGTTAATTTAATATAGTTCAATAAATCTGAATTAAAAAATACTTAGTGGCATAAAGGGACATACCATTTGGTAAGATAGTCGTATATTAATATTCTTTGTTAAAAAAGAATGCTAACAATATTTCTCTTGTTTTTCAGAAATATTACTAACATTCTTATCCATTCCATCTAAGCTTGAGCTTGGGCCAAGAGACGGTCCACGCCATAGTCGAATGGTGGATCGAATCCACCTACGGACCTTACAATTCGCAGACGTACCCTAAACCATTACGCTATTGATAATTTGATTTCATTATTGATTCTCAAATAGAATTGAACGTGTTTTAATTGCTCGACCGCCAAAGTGAAATTAATCGTGTCACGTCTGACAAATTCATTAGACATCGTGCTGTGAGTTAGCCGGAAACTAAACTTGACTCGGAATATTTGTTTTAGACGTATTATTTTAAGATATATTATATTCATCTGTAGAATCTTAAAATGATAATGTTATCTTCCATAAATATACTCAGTACTAGCTGTGGACTGCGGTGTTACCCGCGATTAAAACCTATTTATTACATTTCTCTAAAATAAACGTAACCTAAGTTCTTATTACGTTAGCTACCTGAAAATCACGTCAAATCGGTTTAGCCGTTTCAGAGGTTACCCGGAACAAACCGACAGACAAAAATTGTAAAAAATGTTATTTTGTTATATGTGCCGTATATACATTCATATGCATGTAGTAAAACTTATTTTAATATTACAAACAGACACTCAAATTTTTATAATTATATTTGTATAGATGTAAGGATTACGATGAACTATTGAAAACTAATGAACATGTTTTGGATTCTAATTTAATTTGGAGAAGACACTAATGGCGAGAAATTATTTGTATCTGTATGCCATCGTCCTGTTTTGTTAATATATTTCCAGTCCATACACAGTTTGCCTGGAAGAGATCACTAAACGAATTGTAAACTTTACCTCTGTTCTGTAATTTGCTTCTTGTTTGACTATGGTGTACAATAAGGTTATATATACTCATATCTATTATAGATAATAGAGAGCACAACTTTTAGGCCCCCTTGAGTAAAATATATATGCAAAAACATGGGATAGCTCATTAGGCATTTGCGAACTTTTTTGCAAGATTAGGCCAAGCTTGTGTTTGATTTTGGTGTACAATAAAGTAACATATATTTATGATGTATAAAAAGAGAAATAATCTGAAGTCCTCTCGAGTAAAGGATATATGAAAAATAGACAGATTATTAGGTCATAGCATTTGTTGAAAGTTTTCAAGATTAGTCCCAAGCTATGTGTCTCAATGTTACATTGCTACAGTCGAGAGATGTTATGTCACAGAGCTAGAAGCAATGTTCATTGAATCGCCCTTCCTCCGCTCACCACACAACTCTCGGCACGTCCCCTGTCGCGCGGTGTACGTTAATATGTCGTACGTGCGCCGCCTGCCTAATGCTCGCTTATGAAACGTGGGGGGGCGGCCGCTGTCGTGCGACTTTATTCTCATTCTGATTGTGTCGACGTGAGTCGTGCGTTAGTACTAAGTATTATATCTTTCGCCTATAGATCCCATTTTCAACCGACTTCAAAAAAGGAGAGGGTATACGTATTGAGAAATACGTATGTTTGTTTTTATTTTTTTTTATGTTTGTTACCTGATAACTTTCGACTGGATGAACCGATTTTGATGGATGAACGATCTTTTTATTTGAAAGCTGGTGCTAAATTTGTCCAATTCTGACAATGGCATCCATGAGTAAGCTAAATTTACATTATGTGCCCATAAACGGACGAATAACTCAATATCATTCCAACCTATTTCGATAATTCATTTTTTACTGGAAATGATAGCCTGATAGAAATAGAATAGATGAGAATTTGGTTAGGTTCTGATTAATTCTATCAACCAAATATAATCAAAAAATGAACCAAAGCCGTCACGGCTTGTCAATTTTTGTGTATTTATTTATTTTAACAGCAAAATGACACTAATAAAGGGATTTTCTGATTTGATACCGTGTGCATTTGGCACGCAACTATAAATATATCTTGCTTGGTTCATGCAACACTCGTCTAATACAGCTAAACAAAAAGAAAGCTTATAAAGGACATAATGTAAACACATCCATGGGCCGCACGACATGGGAGCAATATTGACTATCTCAATAGTCTATGTAAAGCGATCCCCTTCGCTGAAAGATCCCTCTGTACACTCTGTACATAAATAAGCTTTGAAAGAAATTGATAGCGATGATTGATTGGAAAGTTGTCGTGTGTTGAACCCTTGCTTGTAATGTGTTCACGGGAACGTTGGACAGAATAAAATATATATATAATAAATATATATTTCTAACTAAAAGCGATGCCGGCAAACTTTTTTTTGACAAACTATACAAATTACCCAGAGAAGCTAGCTTTTACAGCTTCATCTGATTGAGAGGTGATATACGAGTAGCTCTTAGACCGCTTAGCTTGAACTTCTATAATAATAATAATAAATATGTGTTTTTTATGATGAAGCCTAGTTATTCTGTATTAATCTTATCTTGAAGACATTTTATTAAATATGCTAAGACAAATTATTCCAGTCACCTGTTAAACACATGGTGAAAGACAAAGTGAAGCGTTGAATTTGCTAGTAGTGTAAATTTTGCGTCAGAATCTTGTAACCTTATATTCGACAAGGTTACAAAATTCTCACAAGTTATAGTTGTGGTCACGTAAGCTCAAGCCTAACTTATACTATGAATCCTATACATTTAGTTAGTTATAATAAAGTTTCAAGCTTCACACCCTCAGACCTTAATTATCTCAAAAAACTTAAGGCCAGTATTAGCTAGATATAATTAACCAAAACCCTATTCATGTAACAGAAGAAGTACGTAACTTTATCACCATAAGACATCGTAGGAAGGTTGACTGAATAACAATAATCATTACAGTTTTTAAGAAAGGTCCTGATTTAAGGCATTTAATTAAATTTATACGTAACGCTATACACTGCATACCATCTCTTTGCTTTGTAGCTTGATCTCGATGATTCAAATAAGATTACGTTTGAAAATAACCTCACTGACCGTAATAAGGAAGACATTATGCTTGCATAATACTAACACGCACTCGACTTTGTTCGTAGGCCTTTAGTGGTGCACGAACTGCAACTATCTATAACCTGAATAGGCCACTAGGTTAAAAGACATCACCGCAAAAATTTCCCAATCTAAATTCTATAACAAGACGTTGCTATAAGGTTTAAAATTGAATAACAATTACCGTGAACTTACGACGGTGCTAATGCGTGCAGGAACTGTCAAGTGTCAAACGCCGTCTATTATGAGGCGATGGAGAAATGTCAGGGAACTTAGACACGCTTCATCGAACCTTTTAAGCTTCATCCAGCTATTGCCACGGAGTCCGTTACTCCATTTATATTTTATTCCAATGACCATTTTCAGCATGTACACGTAACGGTTCTCTTATCAAATGAATTCGCTTAACCGATGCACGTTTAAACGATGACTTGCTTCACTTTTCGGCTTTTATCTAACGGCCATGGTTGATTTAGTACTAAGCGATTTGTTTGAATATGTCGTGATGTAGATGCATTTATAGATTGATTATGTAGCTTCACTTTTTTTCTAGTTAAATAAATAATGTTAAAAGTGCTAAGAGCTTGCTAATTACAGCTTCAGTTACGTTGCGTTCGTGTTTAATCTTATCTGCAATTAAGTAATGAATACATGGATGTACTCGCTGCGGTAAGTGTCTGTAGCTGCCGTATCTCCTCTTTTTGTAACACCAAGGAAGAAAATAGAAGGAATGATTCCTATCCGATGTTCACTCAATTTCTTAGTTCCCAAATGTGACAGTGGATTATCATGCAGTTGTACCACGGGTACAAATTCTAAATTCATTATAAGCCTAAGAATCTGAAAATAGGTAATAGTAGCTATTGGGTCACACACACACACACTCTACACACAAAACTAACTAACTTATAGCACACTACAATTTCTAAAATATTTGGCAATTCTCAAATGTTTGTTTTCGGTGTCATGTGTGTTTTTTTTTCATCTTGTATTCTGTGAGAGCTATATTGGAGCTATATTGGAGTTAATACTGACGGTCTTGTTATATCCCGTTGACATCTTCCCCTAACGACACTATCGCTCTCGACTTTAATTTTATTAGGCGCA
Organism: Meandrusa payeni; assembly: GCA_029286785.1. Taxonomy (NCBI): domain Eukaryota; kingdom Metazoa; phylum Arthropoda; class Insecta; order Lepidoptera; family Papilionidae; genus Meandrusa; species Meandrusa payeni. The sequence goes on from JAGSMX010000013.1 coordinate 10,759,824, forward strand.
AGTTTAAGTAACACAAAAGCTGGAACCCACCAGAAAAAATAATAAGATTTTATTGAAAAAAAAGTAGCTTCACGCAACTGAATTTACCAGAAAAACACAAGAGCTGACTGAACTCGAAACAAGCCGAAGCCCGGTGTGAGGCGCGCCGAGAGTTATTCCACTCCGCTTGTAAATTCTTCCTGTTTAGCGCTCCCTTTATTTTGCTCTACAAATTAAATTAAGATTTCACAAAGTCCGCGTGAAGGATTCCGCGGGCGAGCCGAGTGCCCTCGCCGGGCTGTCGGCGGCGACCCGATGTGCTGATCCTTATTGCGTTTACGGGGAATCTCTCGCCCCCTTGTTTCGCGGGTGACAAAATAAATTTGCTACAATCGGGGAAGATCTGGTTTTTTCCCTATTTGTCTTTTAATTTATTAAATTATCGTTATTATAATGTTTGGTTGAATATGTTTTATTCTGTCTCTTTAATTTTTTCTGAATGTACATGTGTGCAAAACCATGAACCTCTTTAAGGTGTAATTACCATAATTAGATTATTGAGACAGCTCTTAAATTACTCTATATTATTATTGAAGTGCCTTAAATTACATTTTATAATAAATGTACATAGACACACATGTTTTGAAAAAGGGAGCGTAGGTGCAGGTAGCACCAGATATCGAGTGCGTGGTCAGTGTTGGAGTAAGGTGCATGCCTCCTCATGCATTAATAATATTATAGTAATTTGAAATTTAAGATGAACACTGGAGTATAAAGCTACCAAGAATCTAAATAAATAATGCTTGGGTACAAATCTACCAGGGAAAAGAGGAGCAAAGCTATAGAAACACTGTCAACAGGGGTGTTGCGACGTGGACCCATTCATCGTCCCCTTTGATAACGTTAGTTCGTGTCCGATGCACAAAGTCAGCGCGCGCCGGACGTCGCCGCATTTAGAGGGACCTATAAACATTTGCGAATGGATTTATATCACGCGACATCCATTGTGATGGCTTCATTATTATTAAATGGCGTCTGACCGTGCGTTCGTTTTCTTTTAACGACACGGATCACATATTGTTGCTTTGGGAACTGAACACGCTTGTTAGATATATTCTGCCTGTCAATAACAGAATATCGGTACCACTCGATTGGACGTGTCGCTCTGGTCGTTCCGTGTTTCTCAAACTTTTGTGTTCACTTTCGCTGTAATGAAAACTTGTGCGCAGTGCGGTTCCCAATTTAGGGACGGCGTGGTTTGCAACGCTTGCAACCGCCACCTCGACTTCAATGTTCGGGTATTACAGAAGCTGGATACCGTAAGTTGGGCGACAGGAAGAATACATGGCGCTGTACTAGGTGTAAAATAATCCTTCACCAGCAGCAGCAAATCAAGCCATCTCACCAAACGCCCCGCCATCGCGCGCTCAGGAGCCTACTATACGGGAAGAGCTCCAAAGAATAGCATTGCAACTGGCACCTCTGGCTTCCTTAGTGGCAGACGTAAAGGATATTAAACTTGAGATTGGGCATCTCAAATCCTCATTGGAATTGGCTCACGATGCCATCGCACAATTCTCTGCCGCAACAAAGGTACTTGAGTCGAGAGTCACAAAATTGAAGAAGCTACCAACAGTCACTAACTTGCAATCGGAAGTGAACAGGTTGAGTGAGGAGCTTCACCAACGGGACCAATTTGCTAGATCTAACAACATTGAGATCATAGGAATACCTATGAAGAAAATGAAAATCTCTTCAGTATTACTTCCAAGATTGGCAGCGTCATTGGTGTGGATACAGCAAAGAACACATAAGTTACATCGCCAGATTACCCACTCGCTTAGCCTCGAAGGACAAACCAATATTAGTATCTTTTAATACTCGATATTTGAAAGAAGATTTTATTGCCGCATACCGTAAATACAAGGCGCTCAACCTGCCAACACTGGGCTACGAAGGTACAGGAAGTGTCTACATCAACGACCATTTAACGGTGCGAAATAAAACCTTCTTTCTAAAGCGAAATCATTGGCAAAACAAAATAATTTTAAATTTATTTGGGTTAAGCACTGTAAAATATTTGCCAGAAAAAATGACACCTCGAAAATATTTTTTATAAAAAACGAGATGGATCTGGAAAAATTGGTCTAATAGTTAAATTATATACACTAAAACCATCAATAGGTCTAAACAACTTCATAAATTACTTAATATTTTTTGCATTCCACTACAGTTTGAGAACCACATTTGCGAGACGAGCTATTTGTTTATCGCATTTTATTTCTATTGTCTCGAGGCAAACGAGCCAACACGATTCGCTTAACCAATTTGCACCCGTGAGTAGCATTACCTGTTACCCAAAACTGTACTCTATTAACTCGCACGTATTGTTGATTTTACTTTACATAAAAAGTTATTTATTTTTGCTAATTGCTTACACTTACCTTAGGAGATCGACGTTGCATCAACTCGGTTTTTCTAAATCTACCTCATTGCATCAAATACTCAAATTTCATTCATTCCAATTTAAACTAGATATTAACTACATGGAGTTATTTATACTAAAAAAGTTAATATTAAATACTAAAGTATTAAATCCTCTTGTCGTCATCCTCAGACACGCTATCGGACACCATACTATCATGTTATGTTGGTTTCGACAGTTAAATCTTCGCAAGTCACTGTATTACGCGTCTAAATTAATTTTATTGCCTATCACGCACTACTTAGAGTTCAGATTACTTATTTCAAAAATTGAATTAGACACATATATTTATTTTAGCCTCTTCGCTAAACAATATTTGTCGTATTACCTAATTTTAAACTTGAACTATTCAATTTGTTTGCTACTAAATGTCTCTTTTGACACAAAAAGGTCAAATAGTTTCGGTTGTTTTACGCATCAGGACTTACCTTTTCTAATTATTTGCAGTGTTGTAACTTTTGTATTTAGGATCCATTTACTCAATATTCTTAAGAAAAATATATCAATTTGTCCCTTTAAGCAATGGCACGAGGCGGTGTATGTTTATTTCCTATTTATTTTGATATTATTGACATGTACCAATGGCTAATCTACATGTCTATTACCAAAATGTTAGAGGCCTCAGAACCAAAACTGAGGAGTTTCTAAGAAATGTGACTTTGAGCAATTACGATGTCATTGCGTTGTGGCTATGGTTGATCGATAGCATTCTGGATACTGAATTGTTTGACGATCGCTACTTTATATATCGCCGTGACCGTGACCTTGCTCGAACAAAACAAACACGTGGTGGCGGAGTACTAATAGCTATATTAAAAAATATAATAGCTATAGATGCTATCGAATGGCGCTCGGGAGTAGAGGATATATGGGTAACTGTTACTCTGCGCCGTTCCCAATCTAATCAGGTTGTCAAGCTTAGTATATGCAATGTTTACTTGTGCACTGAGCACCTGGGCGCTTCTTTTGCTGATCAAGTTTTAACTTTTGCAATTCCTGGAGTCTATTATATCAGCTAACCAGACGGTAAATTCTTAATACTTGGAGATTTTAATATGAGCTCCATTTCATGGCCAAAATCTCGACAGTGATGAAGATCCTATGTATCTCGGTGATTACAATAAATATTTTATAGACACGATTGGCTTCTGTAACTTGCAGCAATACAACTCAATTCGTAACGCATTCAACAAAATACTCGACCTGGTCTTGTCGAACATTCATGTAGATGTCCATCAATGTTACGATCCACTCGTTTCCGAAGATCCTCATCACAGGGCCTTGTTAATTAATGTCCTCTTTATAAAACATAGACCTCTCTCAGACAGCAAACGCATCACTTTCTCATACTTCAAAGGCAACTACGAGCAAATTAATTCTGAATTGAATAGTATAGATTGGGCTAAAGTTCTTAACGACGGAAAGCTGGATGATGCATTGGACTACCTTTATAATGTTATTTACAATATTCGCGACAACTTCATACCTCAGTCAGTGATTCGTCGCAGCAATTATCCCCCCTGGTTTGATCATTCAATAATAAAATTAATTAAAGAAAAAGATAAGTTTCACAGGAAATTTAAAGTTTACAGTAATCTTAGCGATAAAAATACATTCAGTATGTTACGAGAAAGAGTCAAAAGGGTTGAAAAAGACTTATATGCCAAATATATTAACCGAACTGAAGAGTCTTTAAAAAATAATGTTAAATCGTTCTGGGCGTTCATAAGAAATAGAAGAAACAACATGTCATATCCTTCTTGCATGACATACGCTGGCTCTTCCTCGACTTCGGGGGAAGCCATTAGTAATCTTTTTTCTAAGTACTTTTATTCTAATTTTCTCCAACAAAATAACTCCAGTACACATTCAACTTCCGTACCGAATATTGCCCTTACAACGTCCTCTGATATTAATACTATTGAAATTAAGCCTAAAGAAGTAGTCCATTTGCTGAAGACGCTCGACTTGAACAAATCTCCGGGGCCGGATGGTTTACCGGCGATATTTTTAATCAACTGTACTGAATCATTATCCAAACCAATATCCATTATATTTCAAAGATCTATCTCAGAAATGCCGTCTGGCTGAACAGTGTAACCATAAAAAAAGTTAAAGGAATCAGAATCCGACTCAAAAGCAATATATAACTTAAAATTTTTGTATGTATTAAAAGTCACAGCCTATATATGTATATATATGCATATATACTCTCTTTATAGAGAAGGCTATGCCTGTATGCCTGTAGGACATAAACATATATATATATATATATATATATGTCCTACAGGCACAGTCTTAGTCGCCACGCGGCCATAGTGCGGATTGTCAGACTTCACATGTCTTTGAAAATTTTTCTAAAATTTTCAATCCTTGACGACAAGATTTTCTCCAGATGTTGCTTAAATCTTCAATAATTCTTACTGTTATTGATTCATTCTTATATTTTTTTTAACCCTGCTATTTTTTTACCTTACCTCCCCTGTCCTACAGGGTAGCCTGGAAGAGATCGTTATTATAGCAATAAGTCCGCCCTTGCCCACTTTTAGATTAAGTTAAGCTTTTAGTTAAAGAGATACCTATGTTTATGTTTGTTAATGTGAGCAATAAAGTGTATATCTATGTACGTTTAACAATTGCTTTCTTTGCTTACACCGAAGGAAATCCTTGCCAGTGGGTTTCCACCATTAAATGCGCAATCTGAAGTCACGCATACTGCCTACTCAGCTGAAAACCCCGCGAAGCGTAAACCGACACCATTTTTCACACCTGATGCGCCACATTCAAGTTACAATATACCAATAAAACGGAAAGAATCAACCCCTGCATATCGAATGAAATTTATTTCTAATTTCCCGTCCCCCCTATTTGTCGCGGTTGCTATGACAACGCGAGATGATTTATCTCCGTCTTCGCATCTCGTCATCCACTTCCCATTGTTCTCGTTATGTGTTAGTTCTGATTTCATGTAGGCACGCTTTGTGTTTGCAACAATAGATTCGGGAAGAATAATAAACCAATGCCACTCTTTGAACTTACATCATTTGTTGCTAAACAATACATTTATGAAATCCACTAAAGTATTCATCACATAGTCACGATGAATTACGTTTATTTATCTTGTAAATTAAATAGATTTATAAAAAAATGCTAACAATATTTTTTTCTAAAATATTACTAACATCTTGTATACCATTCCAACTAAGCAAGCTTGTGCTAAGAGATGGTTCACGTCAATAATCGAATGGTAGATTCGACCTATGACATTACAATTCGCAGACCGTACCCTAAACCATTACGCTATTGGCGTTTCTAAATTAAATCTCTTTGCTAAAATCTTTGAAAGAATTGTACACAATCAACTATATCCGGCGATTAAACACTCCTTAATACCCCAGCAACATGGCTTTCTCAAGGGACGATCAACTACATCTAATCTTCTGCTATTTACGGACACTATCTTCGTTAACATGGATAAGGGCAATCAAATAGATGCCATTTATACTGATTTTAGCAAGGCTTTCGATCGAATTGACCATTGCATTCTTTTGCAAAAGTTGTTGGATATAGGTATAAGGAGATCTATTTAGGTGGTTAAAATCCTATATTGCAAACAGATGTCAGGCTGTTACCCTGAATGGATTTAGTTCCTCCTGGGTGGTTGTTCCCTCAGGAGTCCCTCAGGATCATTGCTTGGACCTTTGCTCTTTGTAATATTCATTAACGACATTGGTAATTGCTTTCGGTATTCAAACTTTTTACTTTTGCTGACGACATGAAAGTTTATCGTGTAGTGAACAATTCCTTGGATGCAACGCTTTACAAGACGATCTCTTACATTTAGATCACTACTGCCAACAGAATAAATTAGATTTGAACGTTGCAAAATGTCACTTAATTTCATTTGGACGGAAACGCCAAATGTTCGATTTCACTTATCGAGTGAATGGCCTCCCTATCACTCGATGCAATATAGTTAAAGATCTTGGAGTTATTCTAGATAGTAAACTTGCCTTCGATCATCATATCGAGGCTATTGTCAACAAGCATATAGAGCTCTCGGTTTTATTATTAGGTCCGGTTACGGTTTCCGGCAGCTAAAATCCTTAAAATTCTTTACTGCACACTAGTTAGAAGCAATTTAGAATATGCATGTCAAGTTTGGAATCCTCACTACAATATATACATTAACAAAATCGAGTCGATCCAGAAAAAATTTATTCGGCATATGCGCTCTAAATTCAGATTGAGTAAGGACAGCTATGATCAAGCATGTTCTAGACTTCACCTTCTTCCATTACACACTCGTCGGTGCATAGCGGATATCGTATTGCTATCAAATGTGCTCAAAGTCGCATGGATTGTCCTGAATTACTTAATAAGCTACGCTTCTCTATCCCTTCTCGTAGTCTGCGATTCAAGTGTCCATTATATACTCCACCTAGTAATGCGAACTATATGCTTAATAGCTATTTTATCAGGCATCTAATGGCTTCAACAACCTGTGTAAGAAATTCAATAATGTCGACTTATTTTACGTCAGTGATGCCTCACTACGTAAGCTTTATAAGTAAATTTAGCGAAATTTAATAATATTTTTTTTATTTATTTATTCAAACACATACACGAGGAAATAACTGCTTAATACTTATTTAGCAAATGATCTAGTAAATAGATTATAGTATTAGAGCGATAGTCCAACCACAGCGACAAATTTTATCTCTTAATATATATTTTAAATAAAATATTAATATAAAACGATGAAGAGATTTACTAAAGTTAGAATGTGTGGAAATCGAAAGATAGAAAGATATTGAGAATCAAAAAGGCAACAATGTTGTTTTCTTCTTTCGAATCAGCGGAATTACCAACACCTTTCAATCAGGTTGCGTACAAATCGTTAATTCTGCTAAAATGTAACGATGTAAATGCAATGCAATTATATAAATGCATGTCGAAAGTTGTCAAAGCATCTGTGGAGTCACTGGCGTGCTTAGAAATTATTCTCGGACACGGCGGTGACGTCATGACACAGTGGCACCACTTCTGACGTAGTGTCGACTGGGTACTCACTGATATATTAGTTTGTACCGCGATGAGGACTAATTTCATAACTTCTGAAATGTCACACAGTTTTATTTGTTATTCCGTTGGAAATGTTCGAGTATGTACTCGTATGATGAATGCAAGGAACAGTTACAAGAAAAATTATATAATAGAACAGCATTTCGATTATGGCGCAAACCTGCCTTATGCATCTATTGATGTCTTTGTTGTAATTACCCTCTTCAAGCTATATGACTTATTCCCAGGTAGGCGGTAAATACTTAAATTAGTGCTAACCTTTGGAGGAAACTAGATTGTAGATCTGAGATCGCTAAACGATTTTTCATCTCGGTAGCATTCAATACAGACAGACATACATTGGGAATCAAAACTCCGGTTTTGCAAATAAAATAACAACCATCCGCCAACTAGTAAAATGATTGTGTTGTTGCAGGTAGTATAATGCTAAAGTGAATGAGAGACGTTGGAGACATACGATTAACACGTAGGTGAACCGCCAGCTGCCACGGAAGTGTCCGACGTGCAAACAAAACGCTCGTCCATCCATCGAAATCAACGCTCTAGTGCAATACACTCTCACGTAATAGTGTTGGTCATAATTTGTCGCGCGTTTCCACCGGGCCGGGCGGCGGCGCAATTACGAGAACATGCGATCAATCAAGCCGGGATACGAGACTGTTTTAAAATTGAACCGGTTGGAATTAAAGGTTTCGTTGGATACATACATTTTGAAAGTCATAATTATATGTATATTATAAATTCATTTGTGCATAACTGTGTACAATGATAAAGATACATAATATTACAGCTTTATATGAATTAATTGATGGGGGAATTGATTTTAAGGCAGTTAAATTTAAATGTTGTTTTTAATTAAATACTAGCATAAATGTAGAAGAGGTCATGAAGGTTAAAGCCAGAATTGCAAGGATATATAACAAATACCTTCGCTTAACAAACTTTTGGAGTTATAACATACGTAGAATAGAAATGACTTGAAGAAATTAAGACGGTTTGATACGAAGGTTAATGAGTGGTGCTAGAGTAACTGCCTAGATGAAGAATCAATTTTGCAATACTGGCTTAAGGCCAGGAAGATAAAATATCTAGAGTAGTTCTAACTGATACTAGAGCGATAGGTCAAGATCAGTATGAACAGCTATTAATTCAGACGATGTATTAGAATTTAAAGACACAAATATACATTTCAAATGAATCTCACTGATTGGACATTTTTCCATAAAATAAATCCGAAACTGTAAAAGGAAGTATGCGTTTACTTACTCTTACGCAGAAGGCACTAAAGTTAAACGTGCCCCGTTAACATTAACCTGAAAATAGAAAAAAAAACAAAACATTAGATCGAAACGTAACAAATGCACTGACCTGCGTGAAGGGTGAAGGCTGCAAACAAACGGACGGAATCCGGGGCGAAAAGAAAAACGATAAATTTTCTTAAAACGCCGTAAAACAATTCTCTCTGTGCTGAGTAAAACTGCGCTCCGTAGGCGCCTTCTTCTCATCACCAATTTAGACAAACGAACAAAGTACTCTTCTTCTTTGAGAGATATGTTAGCTAGATTTATTGAGCATAGCATAAAAGAAGGATCCGCAAAGAGGAATCACCTGGCGCGAGAAAGATGGAGCGAGACTACATAAACAAATATAGGTGCAGTCAAGCCCTTAAGGGATAGATTTAAAGAAGAAAAGACCTTGATAAAGAACTTCTATGGAAACAACAAGATGCGTGTTGAGCCAGCGGCCAGACCACACTTGTTCTCCAGCGTTTAGGACCAAATAACCGAGAAGTTGGTGGAGCCATAGGATGTGGTGAGATACTGAGAATAGTAAGGAACGGAGATAGGTTCTTAAGGAATTATCACGGAATTTCTCGTTACCAGCTATCTATACCTAAAGCATTGCTTTTTTATACTTCTAACCGAGTGCTTCACCACGATCCCACCTGATGTTAAGTAAATGCAGTCCTGGATGATAAGGCGCGTTAGCTTTAAATTATTAACCATTAAATAATCTAAAATCATGCATACTATATTTATTCTCCACCAGAATTTGGCTCAAGGTTCCGATTAACGGCAAATGACGCAGAATGTAAGGGGAGACCATTCCAAAAACAAAATCTCTAATTTCGACCTCATTTCCTACCAGCTGTTGTTATTTTTACAAATTGGGTTCGGAATTTCGATCCGAGGGAGAAGTTCGCCTTTGAGAAGGAATTTTAAATTTGTTTTGATGTTTTTTCTTCATATCCTAACCTCGGAAAGTATCTAACAAAGTTATCGAAGTACGGTACAAGTCTGATTTGACAAAATTTTAGTGTACTAACAGAATGTATTGCGGTACCAATTGACATTATCTTTTGCATCAAACTTATTCAAATGCTTTGTTAGTGACCATCGGTTCAGTCTAAGTGCTAAGACGTAATCTGTGCCATTTTTCAAAAACTCTGTCAAAAATGCCGTCTGGCTGAACAGTGTAACCATAAAAAAAGTTAAAGGAATCAGAATCCGACTCAAAAGCAATATATAACTTAAAATTTTTGTATGTATTAAAAGTCACAGCCTATATATGTATATATATGCATATATACTCTCTTTATAGAGAAGGCTATGCCTGTATGCCTGTAGGACATAAACATATATATATATATGTCCTACAGGCACAGTCTTAGTCGCCACGCGGCCATAGTGCGGATTGTCAGACTTCACATGTCTTTGAAAATTTTTCTAAAATTTTCAATCCTTGACGACAAGATTTTCTCCAGATGTTGCTTAAATCTTCAATAATTCTTACTGTTATTGATTCATTCTTATATTTTTTTTAACCCTGCTATTTTTACTTTACCTCCCCTGTCTTACAGGGTAGCCTGGAAGAGATCGGTTATAGCAATAAGGCCGCCCTCGCTCACTTTTTAGATTAAGTTAAGCTTTTAGTTAAAGAGATACCTATGTTTATGTTTAAAATGTGAGCAATAAAGTGTATATCTATGTACGTTTAACAATTGCTTTCTTTGCTTACACCGAAGGAAATCCTTGCCAGTGGGTTTCCACCATTAAATGCGCAATCTGAAGTCACGCATACTGCCTACTCAGCTGAAAACCCCGCGAAGCGTAAACCGACACCATTTTTCACACCTGATGCGCCACATTCAAGTTACAATATACCAATAAAACGGAAAGAATCAACCCCTGCATATCGAATGAAATTTATTTCTAATTTCCCGTCCCCCCTATTTGTCGCGGTTGCTATGACAACGCGAGATGATTTATCTCCGTCTTCGCATCTCGTCATCCACTTCCCATTGTTCTCGTTATGTGTTAGTTCTGATTTCATGTAGGCACGCTTTGTGTTTGCAACAATAGATTCGGGAAGAATAATAAACCAATGCCACTCTTTGAACTTACATCATTTGTTGCTAAACAATACATTTATGAAATCCACTAAAGTATTCATCACATAGTCACGATGAATTACGTTTATTTATCTTGTAAATTAAATAGATTTATAAAAAAAAATGCTAACAATATTTTTTTTTCACAAATATTACTAACATTCTTGTATACCATTCCAACTAAGCTTAAGCTTGTGCTAAGAGATGGTTCACGTCAATAATCGAATGGTAGATTCGACCCTATGACATTACAATTCGCAGACCGTACCCTAAACCATTACGCTATTGGCGTTTCTAAATTAAATATTGTGTATATAAAAATACGTTTATTGTGTCTAACGTTATAATAGCCTAAATTTGAATGCCTACAATTTGGAGCAGTTACAAAGTCCATGTAATTTTTATTTTTAAAAATGGAAACACAAGCATTGTTCACTTAAGACCTCATGCGCGTTTGCTTCTTCTTCTATAAAATTAAAACTTGCAAAATAATCCATGTCGTGTGATAAATTAATGGAATGAGTGTTATTAGCTTTTAAGCAGAAGAGTTGTGGAAGGAAAGAAGATCAAAGGTCCTTTGACCAGAATCAAGAATATTACGACCTGTATATCATTTTGATATACTATGATTGCATGTTTTTTTCCTGGGACATACGATATTTTACAGGCATCGAAGCAAGTAGACTGTACTCGATTTCAACAATTCAGATATCTGAGTATGTCACTAGCAAGTAGTTGGCAAGTCGATTTTTTATGTGAAAAGAGGCAAATCAGCATGAAATGTAACATGACCATATTTCTACTGGTCGGTAAACAGGCTTGGAACGACAGGAATTTCTTCCCCGTCAACAGGGATATAAATTATCTTCCATTTCAACCCTCTGCCGCTACTGTTAGGTCGTTGTTTCAATTCCTTCTCTAATAACTCTGAATAGAAAATGTGTTTGATTGAATTTATACGCCAAATTTAGTTTTAGTATTTTAATTGATATTTAATAATATTTTTTTATTTATTTATTCAAACACATACACGAGGAAACCAACTGTAATACTTATTTAGCAAATGATCTAGTAAATAGATTATAAGTAGTCAAACGATAGTCAACCACAACATGAAACAAATTTTATCTCTTAATATATATTTTAAATAAAATATTAATATAAAACGATGAAAATTTACTAAAGTTAGAGATATTGAAATCGAAAGATAGAGAAAGATATTGAGAATCAAAAAAGGCAACAATGTTGTTTTCTTCTTTCGAATCAGCGAATTTACCAACACCTTTCAATCAGGTTGCGTACAAATCGTTAATTCTGCTAAAATGTAACGATGTAAATGCAATGCAGTATGACATAAATGTATGTCAAAAGTTGTCAAAGCATCTGTGGAGTCACACAGCGTGCCCAAATTATTCTCGGACACGGCGGTGACGTCATGACACAGTGGCACCACTTCTGACATGTGTCGACTGGTACTCACTGATATATTAGTTTGTACCACGCGATAGGACTAATTTCATAACTTCTGAAATATCACACAGTTTTATTTGTTATTCCATTTGGAAATGTTCGAGTATGTACTCGTATGATGAATACGGGAACAGTTACAAAGAAAAATTACATATAATAGAACAGCATTTCGATTATGGCGCAAACCTGCCTTATGCATCTATTGATGTCTTTGTTGTAATTACCCCTCTTCAAGCTATATGACTTATTCCAGGTAGGCGGTAAATACTTAAATTAGTGTAACCACGGAGGAAACTAGATTGTAGATCTGAGATCGCTAAACTTGATTTTCATCTCAGTAGCATTCAGCCACAGACAGACATACATTGGGAATCAAAACTCCAGATTTTAAATAAAGCTCTTTCTTTCCTCCATAACTAAGTAAAATGATTGTGTTGTTGCAGGTAGTATAGTATTTAAAGTGAATAGAGACATTGGAACATGCGATTAACACGTAGGTGAACCGCCAGCTGCCACGGAAGTGTCCGACGTGCAAACAAAACGCTCGTCCCATCCATCAAAATCAACGCTCTAGTGCAATACACTCTCACGTAATAGTGTTATTCATAATTTGTCGCGCGTTTCCACCGGAGCCGGGCAGCGGCTATAAATTACGAGGAACATGCGATCAATCAAGCCGGGATACGAGACTGTTTTAAATTAAGTTCGGATTGGAATTAAGGTTTCGTTGGATACATACATTTGAAAGTCATAATTATATGTATAATTATAAATTCATTTATAGCATAACTGTGTACAATGATAAAGATACATAATATTACAGCTTTATATGAATTAATTGATGAAATTGATTTTAAGGCAGTTAAATTTAAATGTTGTTTTTTTTAATTAAAATACTAACATAAATGTAGAAAGAGGTCATGAGGTTAAAGCCAAATTATAAAGGATATATAACAAATACCTTCGCTTAACAAACTTTTTTGGGTTATAACATACGTAGAATAGAAATGACTTGAAGAAAACAAGAAGTAGAACGGGTTTGATGCGAAGGTTAATGGTGGTGCTAGAGTAACTGCCCTAGATGAAGAATCCAATTTTTATAATACTGGCTTAAGGCCAGGAAAGATAAAATATCTAAGAGTAGTTCTAACTGATACTAGAGCGATAGGTCAAGATCAGTATGAACGGCTGTGGTATTCAGACGATGTATTAGAATTTAAAAGACACAAATATACATTTCAAATGAATCTCACTGATTGGACATTTTCTAAAATAAATCCGAAACTGTAAAGGAAGTATGCGTTTACTTACTCTTACGCAGGAAGGCACTAAGTTAAACGTGCCCCGTTAACGTACCTGAAAATAGAAAAAAAAAACAAAACATTAGTCGAAACGTAACAAATGCACTGACCTACGTGAGGTGAAGGCACAAACAAACGGACGGAATCCGGGAGCGAAAAAGAAAAACGATAAATTTTCTTAAAACGCCGGCAAAAACCAAGCAGTCTCAGTTAAGGCACGCTATTGACGTTATGTATTCTCGATATTTTCCTATTGTAAACTATTACCTGCTATGAGCTAAATGAATATTATTACTTATTTTCACAATACAAAATACTAGTAGTAGTAATAAATAATATCTACCATAGGCTTAAAGTGTATTGAGTGTCCATATTTTTTGAAAGTGAATCAAAGAAAAGGTATACAAAATGAATCGTTAAGGAACACGGTAAACTTACATTAACGAGATTGATTACTTTCTCAAGAAGGTTCGTATTAAGGCATGAATTTCATGGGCTGGCGAATGTATTTGTAATAAATTTTGTTAATCTTGGTACTTGTACTAAGCGAATTGTAAATTTCACTTAATATTCGACGACCAGTCAACATATCTCTTCTTTTCTATAGAAGATAGTGAAATCGCCTGACCGGATCACGATATATTGAGATAACATCACTGAAAGAACACGAGGTGTCTGTGTAAAATGAAGAAAAGCAGAAGAGCCTAAATGTCCCCGGTTTGGATAAGCATTATGTTTGGTGCTTCCCTGTTCCAACTCATTCATACTTGCAAAATAAAAAGCCATTACCTAGCCAATATACAATTATGAATTTCTGCTGGTTAACCCACGCAGGACGCAGCTGGATGCGGGCCGCTTACAACCGGTCCTCTTGGAAATCGTTGGGGGAGGCCTATGTCCAGCAGTGGATTATTTACGGCTGAAATGATGATGATGATGATGAACCCACGCTGCACAGGTGGCATTTAAAAGAACATAAACGTCATTTCTATTGGCAGGTATAAATAAGCAAACAAAATATTGATATACATATATAGGTCAAATCTTATCCACTCCATTTCACTGAATAAACAGCTAAGTAATCGAATAATCGAGAAATAGTCGCACGACTTTTTGTCGCATAGTGAATAGGCGGCTTACACGCACTAATTAACCATCGTTCCGGAACACATAAATCGACTCAAACTCTACATTCTTCTTCGTTACTCTTTGTTACTTGTACGATTTTTTGTAAATACCATTACCGCCGCATTATTTGAACTATAGAATATTTATCTGCCTGCTCAAGCTGTTAAAAGCTACTAGGTCGCCATTTTTCATTTTGTTTAAATTGTTAAAATTTGGAATTAACAAAATTCAAGCTTTAATTGAAACATATCTTTTTTTAACGTAAGTTAAATTTCCATGTAAGCTCAGATTGTGCACCAAAAAAACGTTTAATTCTCAAATGCTAAATTTCGTCTTTTGATGCGATGCGAAGCCAAAGCGCTCTAAAGCAAAAATCAAAAAGGCTTTCATTAAAACTAGACTAGTTATTTTTTTTCTTGGTAAAAGATGACCTCGTTCTGCGCCGTTCCGAGATTCCATAGAAGTTAATAGCCCCTCTATTCATTGCGTGCGTTTGTAAAGGACTGTAGGGTGATTTCTGGGCTATTTGTATAACCTTTGTATATTATGTAGAATTCATCTTAAAAATAAAGCTCTCACTTTCTACTGCACTTATAATAGTACGGTAACATGTCGGGTTTATAATATTTTGATTTATTACATTGAAAGTACAATGTAAGTTTGTGTAATATGCAAGATTATATTTTAACCGACTTCAAAAAAGGAGGAGGTTCTTAATTCTTCTGTGTTTTTTGTTATCTATTAATATTCGATGGGGGTAACCGATTTTGATGATTCTTTTTCTAGTGTGATCCCATTCTAATTTCGTCCAATTGTCACAATGGCATTCATGTGAAAACCGAGTAAGTGTTAAATTTGCATTAAGTATGTGCGCGACAAATAGACGTATAACTCAATATCGCGCCAACAATTCGATAATTTATTTTTTATTAAGAAAGATGTACTTCAAGGGTAGTTAGGTTCTGATTATTTCTACCTCGTCCTAATATAATACAAAGAGCTGATCTGAAATACATAATGATCCAAGTTCCCTTAACATTTACTAATACATTTCCATATTTCTCCCGTATCCCATCAAACAATTCAGGCACTGTTCCGTAGTATACTTGTATGTACAAGTATACTACGGAACAGTGCAATACGAAGGTAGACCGAAAGGGTAGAATATGATCAATGTTAGTTTAAGCTTATATTGCTATACGAAACTAGTACTGTATAAACATAGGCCATACTCATATATCTAATGATCAAATTCGTATAAGCATCAAGGATTCGGCATCTGCATTAAAAACGGCGTGGTGTGGAACGTAGTAGTTTCACAGAATTTATGTAGCGCGATGGTGAGGCTAATTGGTCGTGAGGAGGCGTCGGGTGCGCGCACCGCCTCCTGATTGCGCCCTTCGGGGACGATAGTCCCGCTCGTAAGTGGAAACTATCTCTATTTTTATTTCCACGTTAGCTCGTTGCATTGCGGTTGAATTACTTGATTGTATGTTCAAGCGTAACTGTTGTGTTTTTGTATTATTACTTACATTATAATTATTACTACAACTAAAAAAAATATTAAAACATTCGCACACGTGACTTAGGGTCACGGTAGACAGAAATTACGGATTTCCATAGATCATAGACATTTATATAAATAGATACATCTACACACAATTATTTGGCTAGTATGTCATCAATTGCATAAATATTTATCTGAGGCTTCCTCTACTGCTTCACACCTTTGCACTATTTAATTCTCTCAGAACAATCTATTTCTACGCTTTCACTCACCCTGCTATTGCTGCTTTACCCAATTTTTTTATTCCATTCCTATTTACATATATAAAAATGCCAAATACAAGTGCTGACGGCAAGCTTACTCCCTAGCGTCACCATTTATGGCAAATAATGACTCTTCTCTGATTTTGTTCAGTTATAAAAAAGCTCATGAGAATATTTATGCAGGCTGAAGTATCCTAATTCAGTGTCTCGGAAGAATTAAGCCCCTAATTGGTATTAACATTTGTTTTTTAATATTGGAGTTGAACCTTCCTGCAATGTTGTATTGCACCAAGTGATTCTTACTTGCCTTAAATGTTAACTTCATAATAACTAACGCCACCTATTAGACAGAGATGTTAAACTGAATAATAAGTTATCTCGGCAGCCGCAATAAAATTAATGCGTATAACATAACAAACACTCCACGCAAACTTGCTGGAAATTCAGCAAATATACTGAGTCTACATCTTAATCCTTTACCACGATGTATGGTTAGAGTTAAAACTATTCAGCAATTGGATTGAGGCAGAAGTACTTCTGAACAAAATTACTGTTGTATTTTTAACTCTAACGCAATTGTAATGAGTGTTTTTATTGTAAAAGTAAATAGTATTGAAAGAATTCTTTTAATAGTTGCTACACCGTTTAAGTGATGCTAAAATAAACTGTCAAGATATCTTCTCCCTAACATAAAGAAATAGTTTGCATTTAGATGAAACCAATCTGCTCAGTCTTGAGCACAGGCGTAAGGTAGCTATCCTTTCGATTTTCTACAGATTGAATTTTGGAGAGTATGCTCAGGAACTAAATGATCTAATTCTCCTACCACCATAGGACTTCTAGACGCACTGTAGGATTTCATCCTTTTGTTGTGAACATCCCTTAAAACTCGAACGAAGCACTTTGCTTCGTCTTTCATTATTCGTAAAGCACAGTCCTCTTTGCTAGAATAGTTTTCCCCGCATCTGTCTTTTCCTCCGATTACAATATGGATGTTTTCCAGTAGAAGCGAAGGAATACATTCTGACAATAACTGCATTTCAAAGTTGAAACTCAGGCTTGCAAGGAAGAAAAATCCGTCAATAATGTGGCACTATTTTTTTATGTGGTAATAGTCTATGGGATAGAAATCTGACCTACTATGTCATGAAAGATGACAAATGGGATCAAGAAGAAGTGATTGGCGTAAACCTCATTACTGTCCAGATAAGAGATCTGCATAATGCCAGCTTTAAAGGGGTATAATCTATTATTTAAGTTCATGTAGGCTAGATGACAGTAGGGTCTGATTAAATGCCATGACAAAATCGACGATAGATTTGCATCATCACTTGCCCTAGAATCAAGTCATAATATCAGCAACATTTTGTGTTTATTTATATGACAATGGAAACACATTAAAATAGACGTAGGTATATTTTTATTCGTTCGATTTTTTATTCAAGATCGAGTGCTACGTATTCAACTAAAATTTCTACTCCTTGTGTTACTTCTATGAATGTAATATTATATTCCAATTTTAAGAATCGGATTGATGAAATTACCTCAATGCGTAAGTCAATTCTGATTAGATGGGGGACATAGCTACGTTGCATAGGCCACGTCTCTTAATAATACTCGCTCATATTAGGGGAGATCGGTTGATTTCTTTGAGATTTCCCTCGACTATTATTACCTAACTTTTATACTGAATTAAAGCAAATGATATCTCTTACCAGATTAGTTTTGTTAAAGAAATTGGTAAATAATAAATCAGTTCGCATAAGATTACGTCAGTTTTTATTATCCTTCCATCTAAAACTGCCAAATCTCAAACCATATGTTGGTTGTGGGCTTTTAGTTATAGATTGGTGAAAATTACATTGTGGTAAATGTATAACATTTAGGTCATATAATTCATCAATAATAATACCTCTGTTCAAACATAGTACATACACATACGTATCAATTCAATATAGGTTACTGTGTTACTTACTCGTATGTCATCTTATAACTCTTGTGTTTAATCACCATTCCTCTTTGCGAAACTCTGGCTTACTTGCATCACTAAGCGCGGAGGATTGAACTAAGATTAGATTCAGATCTAGATTGGGGTGCAGCTTTTAATCAGCTTTTAATCTTCAGCTTAAATAATAATTTCTTTTAAATTCTCTCAATTTTACTTTATTTTGTTGCAACAGAATTCAAAAATCCGGTAATACCTTGATGGTTGGCATCCCGTTACAATGTTCAACGAATCTGTGGAATAAGAATGAATGGAGTCACCTCGGCGCACACTGGTTCTGTGCATATCGTCGGCTAAAATGTTGCTAGAAAACAGGCCGATTCAAATCACATCAAAATTGTAACATAATAAATATTAGGGTCTTTCATAATAGAGGTCGTATGAAGGGGGACCCATTGTGTTTCGGCAGACGTTGGGTAATTTACAAAATGTAACCTTGCCTGGCAAGGGGTCTGTACGGCCCATAAATAGTTACATTTCATTGTGAACTACAAATTATTGTAATTTGGTGGATACTTTACAAAGGGGCCGAGAGAAAGAGTAGCGGAAAAAACGAACTGTCAACGACAGATGATATTTAAAATAGTATTCGGTGAAATTTAACAGGACTCGTAGGTAACAAACTATTACGATTGAGTTGTTTTTTTTCACCTCAATGTTGTTTACTGAATCGAAAAAGTACTTTCTCTTACGTGGATATATGCAGTTGGTTAAGAAATATAATAAATAAAAGGTGGAACCAAGATAAATGTTAGTGAGTGATGCTTTTTAATAAAGGCGCTAGTAAGTACTTGCTGATTCAGTAATTTATGGTGTTTCAAAATCATGCAAAACAAAGGTTTGTAATTTGTGCTCACCCTATTACTTTAATTAAACTAGAATATTTAATAAACAAAACTAATTTCAACACCGGCTTAACTTAACAAAATTGATAAATGTCAAAGTAATATTTTAATTTTGTAGAATTTACAATTAAACTCAAGGTGATTTCAATAGTCTTAGTTTTAAAGCATAGTTAGATAATATTGTAAAATGGCACAATTAAACAAGTAATGCCGGTAGCGACAGTGCAGTCGCGGCCTTATTTTCACAAATTACCGCGAGACTTAAAGCCGGCTGACATCAGTCGGTACCCCATAAAGGCGCGAATGATGGATAGCTGCGTATGTCATCGCACCAACAAATAGGGGTCGCCCATTCAACGGGGACGCTCGTTATTGTGTTAAAATCAATTTCGCTCATCCCTGTCTCGCGTGGACCAGTGATTTGATTATATCGATATTTTAATATCGATGCTTCCACTCGTTCAACACATTTTGAACAATTCCCGTAACACAATTTTTTTTCAATTATTAACTACGCTTAAAATTATTGTTCTATTTTTTATCAGTAAGATTAGCAATGGCCCTCCCAAGAGGCGGGCTTTATTACTTTGCTCCAAAGTAACTCCAATTAAATATAGACTTACAGTTTTAACTTAAGTTCACATTAAAAATCCTAGTAATAATGCCGGTCTAGTCAAAAAATATATTTGCATTGTATGAGAAGAGAATAATTAGAAGTCAGAAACAAAGACACGCAGTAACAAGTACATTTACAACTTGTTTGGTTTTCTCAGGTATATTATTGTCACAATTAAACCAGATTCAGTAGCAAATTGGGACTACACGGACAACACGAGCTTTTAAATAGAAAAAGAATCATCAAAATCGTTTCACCCAGTCAAAAGTTCTAAAGTAACAAACGTAAAAAATACAGTCGAATTGTGAACCAACTACTGTTTTGAAGTCGGTGAAAAATAAATGGATAAATAGTTTTAAAAATACCATAGTTACGAATCTGTATGCGCAGTAGTATGTACATAATGTCAAGGAAAATTGATGTCTTTCAACTCTCTGGCTAACTTTCTGTGTTGTGTCTTTGTAAAGAATTAGTAATAGAATGATAAAAGCAGTTTGTACGACAGTGTCTGAGGGGTAAAGGTTTAAAATTAAAACCTCTACTTTCCCCTGGAGCTCAGAATGTTGTACATTCATTTTTAACGTGAGTGTTAACACGTGCATACTGATGTTAACATTAGCAAAGTTCAAAACGTGTATATCCTTCATACCATCACATTGACTTTTCGTATTCTAAACAGCGCCGGGAATTAAGCGTAAAGTACTCAGAATAAACAGTAAAAATATCCAAATTTAGAAATAAACAAAAATAATCTGTTAACGCAAAATCAAGTTATGTTAGAAATTACTTAGATCATTATCAAATTTTTCATCACACAAAACAGGGTATTTGACAAGTGGCGTAAATACTGTCGAAGGTGTTTTAACTATTGTTGAATCTATTTTATATCTCATTACTTATTTACCAAAAGAATACCAGGTATCTTTCCAACCTTTGAATAATAGATATGAGAAGTGGCAGAAAAAGGGGAGAAGCTAGGGACTCAGGTACCTCATTTTCAAGGCGCAATCCAGAAGAATCGCTTCCTCACGGAAGTATTTCAAATGGTTTGGGTACTACCCTAGTCGAACCCGTTTCATACAAAAGTAATCTTATTTGTATAGCTTTCCCAATACAAAATTTTTTGTATTGGGTATGTTAATTAATAATATTATACTTACAAGTTAGTTGTAACTAAATTTCAAATTAATTAAATTTTATTATAGTATATCATCTTAATGGATTAACACAAGCCTGGGGAAACAGTAATGGCGCATAGATTTCTCTGTCTATATTAGCAAATGCGTGAAATAGCATTCCGATCGCCCGGTAGCCACGTAATATTTTGTTTTTAAAGATTACGCCACAAAAGTCAGAGAAGCAATTCTATCCGCCGCTAATTTTAGATCTGTATTGGCAGTGTTTCTTAAAGCGAAGCCGAAATGAGATTATTATTGAAGTCCTCAAAGCCGCCGGCTTCCCGCGCTATATCCGTCCGACGCTTGTACAATAACACAGGAACGAAGTCTACATTAGTCACCTCCATTACTGCATTTTTTCCTAATCGGTTTATTCAGACATTAACTGAATGGATTTCTATTTATACTAGGCGAGGACCTCACGATGTTTTAGGATTAAATAAATAAGACTTTATTAGATACGTTTTGGTGAATCTTGAAAGCTTTGTGAGCGTGAACGAGCTTTAAATATGTAAGCCTATATAGGGGACCGGCGAAACAAAGGATTTGTTTTACACCACCGGAATAAGAAAAGATGCTTTAAACTCTCGAAAGCGTTACGATTCAATTTTCTAGTACTTTATCATGTAACGTGTATATTATTGAACATTTTCAAGGCGTCCTTGTAGGTAACCTGTAGGTAAGTTTATATTTCAAATTGAAATTTACAGTACTTTGAAACGCTATCGAAATTATCATAACTATTTTTTAATAAATAAAGGAAGAGAAAAATAAATAAAACTGCCATAAATGCTAAAGCTAAACAGCTAAAGCTGTCGGTATTACAAGGTCACTCAAAGGCGCATTTCAGTGGCGCCATTCTGCAGTTTTAGTTGCAAATTACTGCAGTTATTTTACGGGCCTGATTAGACTTCAGACGTCAGAATTGCAAGAATGTCAGTCAAAGGTACCAACGCTTGCGTTAGTGTATCCAAGGATCTTCAAAGCTACTAAATAAATAAATAAATACCTAAAATATAAGTATGCGTATTACTAACCATCAAATGGCCGCACGTATATTAGGTAAGCGGATTAATAATCTGTAAGTCTGTAGTCGAATATACGAATACGTTATTTGATACAATATTAACAAGCTTAGCTAAAGTTGATCATCAATCTTTAACCTTAATTTTAAACTATGCAAGAGGAAAATAAAAATGAGAATGTTAAAGAATACAGAAGAATTGGTTGATTGTATCCATTTTGCATTTTGCATTCCACCTTGCATGGAAATACTTCTACAAAACTACCTACTATATAACATCATAAAACAAGCTTTACTTTCGGTACATCAATAAATTTGCGATCAAAAACATGTGCAAAAGTAATATAACATTACTTAAAGAAGGGGATATTCCAAATTTTTAGATTCCGCAAACGGTGGCAGCGCAGACGAGCTTGTTTCCATTATAACACGTGCTCCATATTATTGTATAAAAATATACGTTTAATTTTTTATGTGTTCAAATGTTTTTCACATTTCAACAATAACAATAGAAGAAAGATATAACACAAATAGCCGACCGTATTTGAGTCAAAACAATGATCAACTCAAAATATTGACAGTTGTTTTAACAAATACCGGTATTATTACTATAGTTTTATTTTCTTCTTTTACGCTTGCTATCCTGACTTGACGAAATATCAGCTTAACAAATTTCTCCATCCCTCTTACATTTGGACTACGGAAATATGAACAAGTTTCGCCAAATACCAATACGTTTTCGCGAAAATGTACATGTGCTTTCTCTTTTTATAGCACCCTTTTTATATTTTCAGATCCACTATCTTTCCAAGCCGCCGCCCTGACGTTCCTCTGAAACATTTAAACTTAAAGTCCTATTCATTTCTTAAAGTGGCATCTCCCGTGACATCGCCCAGGAGATGGGAGTTAGTCACCAAACCATTTTAAACCATCTGCAGAAGGCTGGATAGAAAAAAAGCTTGATGTTTGGGTGCCGCATGATTTGACGCAAAAAAACCTTCTGGACCGAATCAACGCCTGCGATATATGCTGCTGAAACGGAACGAACTCGACCCATTCTTGAAGCGGATGGTGACTGGCGACGAAAAATGGATCACATACGACAATATCAAGCGAAAACGGTCGTGGTCGAAGGCCGGTGAATCGTCCCAAACGGTGGCCAAGCCGGGATTGACGGCCAGGAAGGTTTTGCTGTGTGTTTGGTGGGATTGGAAGGGAATCATCCACTATGAGCTGCTCCCATATGGCCAGACACTTAATTCTATCATCTACTGCGAACAACTGGACCGCTTGAAGCAGGCGATCGACCAGAAGCGTCCAGAATTGGCCAACAGGAAGGGTGTAGTGTTCCACCACGACAACGCCCGACCACACACCACTTCGTTGATGACTCGTCAGAAGCTACGGGAGCTCGGATGGGAGGTTTTATCGCATCCACCATATAGCCCGGACATAGCGCCAAGTGATTACCACCTGTTCCTGTCCATGGTGAACGCCCTTGGTGGTGTAAGTTGAACTCAAAAGAGGCTTGTGAAAGTGGCTGTCCAAGTTCTTCGCAAATAAGGAGGAGGGCTTCTACGAGGGAGGTATTATAAAGTTGCCGTCTAGATGGAAACAGATTATCGAACAAAACGGCGCATATTTGAACTAAATCCGATCACTGTAACACTGTTTATAAAGCATTGAATAAAGAGCAAAAAAGCGGAAGGGAGATATTTGACAACCTTTATGTAAAACCATCAGCGTCGTCAAAATTTCAATAGTTCGTAATATAAAATAGCATATTCCTTGTTTTGTTTTAAATTTAGTATTTAGAAATAAAATTGTTTTTTTTTAATAGACAACAATTACTGTCCGCTATTCACCGGGATTAATTAATAATATTATACTTACAAGTTAGTTGTAACTAAATTTCAAATTAATTAAATTTTTATTATAGTATATCATCTTAATGGATTAACACAAGCCTGGGGAAACAGTAATGGCGCATAGATTTCTCTGTCTATATTAGCAAATGCGTGAAATAGCAATCCCATCGCCCGGTAGCCACGTAATATTTTGTTTTTAAAGATTACGCCACAAAAGTCAGAGAAGCAATTCTATCCCGCCGCTAATTTTAGATCTGTATTGGCAGTGTTTCTTAAAGCGAAGCCGAAATGAGATTATTATTGAAGTCCTCAAAGCCGCCGGCTTCCCGCGCTATATCCGTCCGACGCTTGTACAATAACACAGGAACGAAGTCTACATTAGTCACCTCCATTACTGCATTTTTTCCTAATCGGTTTATTCAGACATTAACTGAATGGATTTCTATTTATACTAGGCGAGGACCTCACGATGTTTTAGGATTAAATAAATAAGACTTTATTAGATACGTTTTGGTGAATCTTGAAAGCTTTGTGAGCGTGAACGAGCTTTAAATATGTAAGCCTATATAGGGGACCGGCGAAACAAAGGATTTGTTTTACACCACCGGAATAAGAAAAGATGCTTTAAACTCTCGAAAGCGTTACGATTCAATTTTCTAGTACTTTATCATGTAACGTGTATAATATTGAACATTTGATGGCGTCCCTTGTAGGTAACCTGTAGGTAAGTTTATATTTCAAATTGAAATTTACAGAACTTTGAAACGCTATCGAAATTATCATAACTATTTTTTAATAAATAAAGGAAGAGAAAAATAAATAAAACTCCCATAAATGCTAAAGCTAAACAGCTAAAGCTGTCGGTATTACAAGGTCACTCAAAGGCGCATTTCAGTGGCGCCATTCTGCAGTTTTAGTTGCAAATTACTGCAGTTATTTTACGGGCCTGATTAGACTTCAGACGTCAGAATTGCAAGAATGTCAGTCAAAGGTACCAACGCTTGCGTTAGTGTATCCAAGGATCTTCAAAGCTACTAAATAAATAAATAAATACCTAAAATATAAGTATGCGTATTACTAACCATCAAATGGCCGCACGTATATTAGGTAAGCGGATTAATAATCTGTAAGTCTGTAGTCGAATATACGAATACGTTATTTGATACAATATTAACAAGCTTAGCTAAAGTTGATCATCAATCTTTAACCTTAATTTTAAACTATGCAAGAGGAAAATAAAAATGAGAATGTTAAAGAATACAGAAGAATTGGTTGATTGTATCCATTTTGCATTTTGCATTCCACCTTGCATGGAAATACTTCTACAAAACTACCTACTATATAACATCATAAAACAAGCTTTACTTTCGGTACATCAATAAATTTGCGATCAAAAACATGTGCAAAAGTAATATAACATTACTTAAAGAAGGGGATATTCCAAATTTTTAGATTCCGCTAACGGTGGCAGCGCAGACGAGCTTGTTTCCATTATAACACGTGCTCCATATTATTGTATAAAAATATACGTTTAATTTTTTATGTGTTCAAATGTTTTTCACATTTCAACAATAACAATAGAAGAAAGATATAACACAAATAGACGACCGTATTTGAGTCAAAAACAAGTTCCAAATATTTATTTTATTATTTTTATTCACGGTAACGTCACGAACACGTAATTCTGTTCGACTTGCTAAGTCCCTATCTACTCTACCTTTTCTGTAATGTGCTTCGTGTTTGATTGTGGTGCACGATAAAGTTATATCTGTCCAATAAATATACCCAATAGATGGAATATAATATTGTTTATTTCGTTATCGTTTTATTGTATGACGTAACGTGAGACAGTGGAGCGCCGCGCGCCGCCGTTCCGTCTCCAAATATTTGCGTAGCAGAATCATCCGCGGGCTGAGTCGACGCTCCTTGTAATATCGTGATGGATGACGTCGGTTATCTTCCTCCCCGCTCATAGCACATATTATTACCTAGGTAGGTTACTTTTCGACTTGCAAATATTTAAACGAAAATTAGTGTTTATTTAAGGAAATCTTGTTCTACTCTAATCGTTACCGGTAACCAATTATATTAAGGAATCAATACATAGATTTTGTATCTAAAACTACGATGTATGAACTATACAAAAAGGAACGATTTATATTTTAATTATTATTATATTATATAAAAATATTTCTTCGTATGTATTCTATGCCTGTAGTCATAGAAAATTTATAACGCGGTAATTGGTTGGGTCGGTAGAGGGCGACCTAGAAGAAGATAAATAGACCTAATTGATGGTATATTAAAAACAGGGTAAGAAGTACCCTTAATGGCCAATTATGAATGCGCAAATAATAAGTGGAATTCCGTAATCTCTGTCTATCCCTCGGGGTGACGGGCGTGAGTATTTGTATTTATTTATTTATATTTTCTACACATGGTCAGGTTACTCGTGATAAATCCGTACGACATGTTGGAGTTAGGGCGGCTCACACAAAGTTCAAGCAGAAAAACTCTTTCAATGATAATCTTACGCTTCGCCATTGTTAAGTCGCTTGGGAAATCAATCCAAAAGCAAAATGTTTCTTCAGAACTTCCATTTTGTTTGTATAAAGCTTATAAGATGGAAATATAGATAAGTGTACAACCAGTTCAAGGTCACGAGTGAAAGCAATGTTCTTGACTTTTATTCTTCGCTACAAAGTTGTCTCCCTCAGGAGCGCCGTTGTGTATTGCCACGAGGAAACAGGACAAAGTGGGCTTAGAAGTTTTATTGATTCTATTTACGTCCCGTGTTGGTAGACCTCTGGTAAACACAATGTCTACTCGTCATAAATAATGTTTTGTTAATGTAAATTTGATAAACTATACTTAATAACATTACAGATTTTTAGATTCCGCTAACGGTGGCAGCGCAGACGAGCTTGTTTCCATTATAACACGTGCTCCATATTATTGTATAAAAATATACGTTTAATTTTTTATGTGTTCAAATGTTTTTCACATTTCAACAATAACAATAGAAGAAAGATATAACACAAATAGCCGACCGTATTTGAGTCAAAAACAAGTTCCAAATATTTATTTTATTATTTTTATTCACGGTAACGTCACGAACACGTAATTCTGTTCGACTTGCTAAGTCCCTATCTACTCTACCTTTTCTGTAATGTGCTTCGTGTTTGATTGTGGTGCACGATAAAGTTATATCTGTCCAATAAATATACCCAATAGATGGAATATAATATTGTTTATTTCGTTATCGTTTTATTGTATGACGTAACGTGAGACAGTGGAGCGCCGCGCGCCGCCGTTCCGTCTCCAAATATTTGCGTAGCAGAATCATCCGCGGGCTGAGTCGACGCTCCTTGTAATATCGTGATGGATGACGTCGGTTATCTTCCTCCCCGCTTATAGCACATATTATTACCTAGGTAGGTTACTTTTCGACTTGCAAATATTTAAACGAAAATTAGTGTTTATTTAAGGAAATCTTGTTCTACTCTAATCGTTACCGGTAACCAATTATATTAAGGAATCAATACATAGATTTTGTATCTAAAACTACGATGTATGAACTATACAAAAGGAACGATTTATATTTTAATTATTATTATATTATATAAAAATATTTCTTCGTATGTATTCTATGCCTGTAGTCATAGAAAATTTATAACGCGGTAATTGGTTGGGTCGGTAGAGGGCGACCTAGAAGAAGATAAATAGACCTAATTGATGGTATATTAAAAACAGGGTAAGAAGTACCCTTAATGGCCAATTATGAATGCGCAAATAATAAGTGGAATTCCGTAATCTCTGTCTATCCCTCGGGGTGACGGGCGTGAGTATTTGTATTTATTTATTTATATTTTCTACACATGGTCAGGTTACTCGTGATAAATCCGTACGACATGTTGGAGTTAGGGCGGCTCACACAAAGTTCAAGCAGAAAAACTCTTTCAATGATAATCTTACGCTTCGCCATTGTTAAGTCGCTTGGGAAATCAATCCAAAAGCAAAATGTTTCTTCAGAACTTCCATTTTGTTTGTATAAAGCTTATAAGATGGAAATATAGATAAGTGTACAACCAGTTCAAGGTCACGAGTGAAAGCAATGTTCTTGACTTTTATTCTTCGCTACAAAGTTGTCTCCCTCAGGAGCGCCGTTGTGTATTGCCACGAGGAAACAGGACAAAGTGGGCTTAGAAGTTTTATTGATTCTATTTACGTCCCGTGTTGGTAGACCTCTGGTAAACACAATGTCTACTCGTCATAAATAATGTTTTGTTAATGTGTAAATTTGATAAACTATACTTAATAACATTACAGATGTTTACGGGCTGTCAAGCTTTTCTAGCATGTCGATCACACATGGTTTGTCGAGGAAGGAATACGCCAAATTTATATTAAACTAGCTGACCCCACAAATGTTGTTTTGACATACAAATTGTTTCTATCAATACAATAACAACAATAAATAACACACCTATAAACCTCTTAACAACAACACTATTTAAAAAAACGTTTTTCTGTTGCGAAAGATGCAGTAATTGTTTATGACTGTCATTTATGATATGACGTATGGTCTGTTTGAAGTTGTCATTCGTACCTGTGACCCATAACCTGTATAGACACATGCACAGCAATTTTCTGAAGATCATCAAATGATCAAATAGTTTACGATTCTATACATAACATAGAGACAAAAATTCATTTCTAATGTTTAGTAGATAACGATTCAAACAATACCAATGTCCTGTATAACTAGATCAATTTACCCACTTATTACTGCAACTATATGTTACTTCATCGTTCACTTGCCCAGTTAATATAGAAGTATAAAAACACGTATTTATTAAATTTGAGTCATAAGTGTTACTACAAAATCTCACCGAAGACATTACAAAATTAATTTCTCAAACGCAAATAAATATGTAATTATTTTTAAAACTGTGTTGTTATGATGACTATGTATTAACAATGTCAAGCGATTAATATACAATTAACTTAAATATTCTACTTTTTAAAATTGAGGGTAGGTTTAGATAATTTAATGCTTTTTATAAAGATCGGTCGTTATAAGTGGGTTAACCCACTGGAAAAAGAAGATATGTATATACGCAGATAAAGGGATTTATTTATTGAACACCAACACAATGAACATTTTTAACATACAATATTCTTTATAATCGTTTCCTCAGAGCTGAGGGTCGTGACCACCAAGAGAGCTGATTTCAGCGAGCATTCCCCACTCTTTCCTATTTTGGGCTAGGTGGATAGCCGCCTGGAGTTTTAATTTGGTGGCTCCTCCAATAAAGTCCGTCCATCTAGTGGGCGCCCTGCCTCTGCTTCTTCTTCCTTCGACGCAGCCAACCAGCAGTAATTTTTCAAGGCTGTCTGGCTGGCGGCGAGCTATGTGGCCGAAGAAATTAAGAAGACGGCGAAAGCAAGTCGTGGAGAGGCGAGTCTTGATGTTTAGCTCATTAAGAATAGACTCATTGGTGCGGCGCTCAGTCCATGAGACTCCTAACATTTTGCGCCAACACCACATTTCAAACGCGTCTATCTTTTCTCTCACACGAGACCTCCATGTCCAGGTTTCTGAAGCATACGAGAAAATGGAGAAGATAAGGGTTTGCATTAATTTGATTTTTGTTTTAATGAATATGTTCCTGTTTCTCCAAATCTTCTCCAGACGTTTTACGGCTGTTTTTGCCATTTGGGATCGTCTTGTGACTTCCGCAATGCAGTCTCCGTTAGTTGATATTTGTGATCCCATATAAACAAACTCCTGCACAGTGTCAAGGTCACATAACTCCCAAGATCTGCGCATCTGTCCTGATCTGTCAACGATCATCAATTTTGTTTTCTTGCGGTTGATCTTGAGGCCGTAATCTGCACTGACTAGTTCAACCCTGTGCAAGAGGTCAGCGAGTTCTTGTTCACTTGCACCTATAATTGTTGTGTCATCGGCAAAACGCAAGTTGTTAATTAGATGCCCTCCCACTCGGATGCCACCCTGCCAGTCTTCCAGCACTCTACGCATTATGTGCTCCCCCATCAGGTTAAACAGTTGTGGGGAAAGTATACAACCCTGCCTTACTCCACGCTCTGGTCTGAAGGGAAGCGACTCCATATCATCCAGACGGACTCGTGCTTTCCCTTCTAGGTAAAGGTTTTGCACAAGGAATGTCAGGTGATCAGGAATTCCCATTTCTTTCAGGACCTCGAACATTTTTGGCCAACTTATACAGTCAAAAGCCTTTGCGTAGTCTATAAAGCACAATGCCATCGGTACGTTAAACTCTCTGCTCTTTTGTATTAGCTGCCTGATATTCAAGATCTGCTCACGGGCACCTACCTTTGACGAAACCGGCTTGTTCTTTTGATATGTGCCCGCCAATGTAGTGTTCCAATCTGTTATTTATTATGTGTAGAAGTACTTTAGCCGCGTGTGAAATGAGAGAAATAGTCCGATAATTCTCGCATTTGAGAGTGGATCCCCTTCTTGTGCAGAGGTATGACAATGGAGTCAGTCCAGTCTTCAGGCCATTGACCTGTGCGCCACACTTTTTGACATATCATGTGCAAGATTCCTGTCCCTGCAATCCCAACGCGTTTAATGAGTTGTGCCGTGATACCATCCCCGCCGCAGGCTTTATCTTTAAGCTTATCGCAGATTCGACCTCATGGAGAAGTATATCAGGCTCTTTCTCTGTGAGATCGTGCCTATCGTCCATGTTTTCGTCTTCTGCACACACTACATAGAGCTGCTGACAATACTCTCTCCACCTCCAAATAGCTTGGTCTTTATCAGTGATGACATTGCCCTTGCCGTCGTCAACAGTCCATGTTTTGGACTTAAATTGTCTTGTTAGTATTTTTACCTTTTGGACAATATCTTTGGAGTGCACAGTATTTGCATGTATTTGTATGTCGTTGCACATGGAATCTATGTAGGTGTTTCTATCTTTTCTGCATAGTCTCTGCACACGAGCTTGAAGTTGGGAGTAATATTTGCGGTCAGCTTCAGAATTCAAGCCACGAACTTTTAGAGCATTTCTGTCCTCTATATCTTTCCAAGTTTCATCGCTCATCCATTCCGCTTTAGGGCGTTCAGCTCTTGTGCAATGCGTAACCGTTCTTGCTGTTTCAAGAACCACTTGTTTCAGTTGTATCCACATTGTATTCGGTGCATCGAAAGGGTCAAATACTTCCTGACTAAGACGTACATTAATGAGGTCTTCGAATGGTTTTTCAGCGCATTTTGGCAGTGATGTCGCCTTCCTGATTTGGGTCCTCTTTACAAGAGAACATACAATATACATATATATATAAACAGTTCAAAAGTTGCATGGTTAATGGCATCAGCAGTTACAGGTGAAGACTGCATGCAAAAAATAAACGGCGAGTGACAATATTAAAATATAACTAGAAAAAACAAAATTAAACAAAATTTTAAATTTAAATTAACTAAGTAAAAAGAAATAGAACAAAACTATATATAGCTTAATGACTTTCTACGAGTAAACATACAAGTGATTTGCGAAAAGAGATCGATATCATTACATTTTGATAATGAATTAAATTCTCTAGTAAGTCCTTTTAAAAGCACATTCTTACCTACCTACGACCTGGATACACTACTTCTTAACAATTGGTATCGTGATTACCTGGACCAGGTACCGTCGCGGTCACCTGGACCAGGTAAGCGGTAAGGCGGTAGCAAAAGCTAGGGCGGAGAGAACCTCATTGATAAATTAACTCATGAATATCAATTAATATGAGGATGGTGATTTCACCTAATTGGTGAAAAGGAATAAGGATTATTACATTTACTTCATGCCAGTATCTATGAGGTGACGTTTTCATTTTACTAGGTACCGCATTTTTACAAAAACAAATATACTTAGCACCTCTATAGCAGATATATAATGCTATTGCAGTTTCATGTTCCCTCGCTGTGAAGGATGAAGAAGAAATGCAAAGTTATCAGTTGATATTACTTTGTTTTGATTGGCAGACTGGGCTTAGATTTTGTCAGCAAATGCTGTAAAAAATTAACATTCACTATATGCATAATCAAAGAAAAACATAAAAGCACATTAATTTGCCAGCACAAAATGTCAACAGAAATAATACAATTTAACGGATACAAGTAGAATTCTGGAAAGCGGGCAGCCTTTTGGCGTTGTCTGCATTTGTAGGCGACAGTTAACGCTTGGCTGGTTACTTCGGGACAGGCGTGGCTTTAAAGCGCTTGAAGGACACTATGCGTTCCTGATATGCTTGTTGCTATGCCAACTGCTGGTATTGTGAGGCTAATTTCATTAGACTTGTCACAAAATACGACTACGATTTTAATTTGCTAACATAAGACTGAATTAAAATAAATAAAATGTGTCGTTTCGTAAATTCAACATGAATTTTTTTTTGAATTTAAACATATTTAAATAAAACAATAAAAGTTTGATTATTTTCTAAGCGGAACAAAATACTCAAGTTCAAAAACGCAGACATCTGATTTTTATAGCTCACTAATCTATTGTTTTAAACATGTCTATATTTACGATTAAAAACAAAAAGAGATTTCAAATCGAATCGAAAGTTAATATACGCGGGCGTCCTGTTTGTAATTCCAAATTATCGTGGGATTACAAAATAGAATTAATCAGAACCTAACAACCTACCAAAACAAACAACCCTTGCAGTACATCCTTACTTATTCATCTATCTGTCGCGCACATAATACAAATTTAAGACTTATATGGTTTTCTCATGGATTCCATTCTCAGAATTAGAATGAGACCACGAGAAGAACCAGCTTTCAAATAAAAAAAATCATCAAAATCGGTTCCCCCAGTTGGAAGTTATGTCTCTACAATAATGAGGAGCCGAAGACAATGGCGTAGTGTAGAAGCTTTCAAGCAACATACCATAAAATACATTCATTGCTGAATTAAAATTCTATTATTACGGCTCATACCTATTAGTCTTTTCCGATTCTAATAGACAAAAAAATATATATTGAATATATTGATCTCCCGTATAAAGCAATATGCTCACCCTGCCACAGACAGGGCTTCGTTCATTGTTGCTACTGATACCTTAAAATTATACAATATCGCGTTTGGATGAATGTTGAAAATGGTTGAGGGAAGAATTTTTATCTAAATCAATATCTGCTCCGGAAAATAGAGCTTGTCGTCGGTAAACGGTGAAAATATGTGACTATAAAGAAACTCTAATTTGAAATCTCTTCTGGACTTCTTTGTTCCTCTCGGTATAGAAGTGGTCATATTTGCAATTGTCATATTATATTTGCCTCTATACGCGTGTGCCACAATACGTTGTGACTCTACGAGCATTGTGCTACAATAATTTGTGACTCTTCGAGTAGTGTGCTACAATACGTTGTGATCTTCCTAGCAGTATGCTACGATTCATTGCGATTGTACTAGCAGAGGTGCTATATTGTGGTTGGACTAGCGGTGTGCTAGAATGATATCGGTCAAAACGCACGCGTGCCGTCGGAGTGCGGCCCCAATGAATGGGTGCACTGGCCATTCACGCCCGCCGCTCCAGGTCGGACAGATACGGTACAGATTGATGTTTCTGGAACGGTATGCTGTTCACGACCCAGTTAGCGACTCGTTACATGACGGATGTGGCATAAACATTGAACACAATATTTATTAAGGCTAGAAATGTTTGCAAAGAGTGACACATATCTGCAATAGATATGTAATCCTAGTATAAAACTTTAATATAAAAGATATTATACGGTTGCTTGGCAACAAGTAACTATGATAAATAATGACTGGCAGATTCAACGAATAGATTACGAGCTGCAAATCACATGTGATTTCAATGCTTCGATTCCTGGGTTAAAAGTAGAATTTCCAGCTACCACTAGTAAGTTTTAGCATGCAGCTACAATTGCCTGGCATGCATACCACTAACTTGGTGTATAATATATTGTGGGATGCAACAAGGACATGTTCCGCCGTAACATGCCGGACCATGTAATGTGTAATTGACAAATGGATTTCGTGCCCGAGTTACGTTTCTCAGTGAATATAATTAAATTACATCACTGATTATAAAGCAACATGGAACGTAATTATATTAACCGTTGAATCTGTGAGCATACTTGAGAGCTGAGTTGTAACTCTGCTTTGGTAGTTAACAGTAGAACTTACAAACGGAATCACATGTTTGCAATGTAAATATACAAGACGGTTTTTGCTGTTATATGAATGCAACACTTTTAGCAAGGTTAAAAGCACTCGATTAGGAAATCACAGAAGCGCTATTAATAATAATAAAAAGGGCTAAGAAAAGGATAAGTTTAATATATAAAAAAAGTAATAAATAAAAAACATTGATGTATAACTCTGTTATATTAAGTTTGCTATGGAAGCGACATTTCATAACACAGTATGAATGAATGACACAATCGGGGAGATATCACAACATCGTAGAATATATTTAAACGGGATGTATTTATAATTGCGCGTTATTATCATCATTCAATCAACAAAATCAAAGTTGGGAGATCCTCACCGCTCGCTATGTACCAATATAGTATTCAAGTTATTTATGTTTTTATTGGAAAGGATTCAAGGGTAATTAGATGAAATTTTAGTTGTGGTTTTCTTTAAATTCGGAAATACAAAGAGGGCATCCGTAATAGCGTTTCACGTTTGATTCTATTCAAAGTCGGTTGTTGTTTTTACTCAAACTTAAGGCATACCAAAGAAATATATAATCAAGTGTGTTTATCGTTATGTATAAATCAAAAGCTATAGATATATGGTGTTAACAACTATATAAGGCCACATGTTAAATTGTCTCCCCGGAAAGCTTCAGTCATACATAAAGAAGCGCACCACAATTTAAATAAGAGTGATGTCATTCATGTCGGGCCCACAATCAGCGCTGCAGACGCGGCTGCATTCCGTTTGAGTCTACATAAATTATGCAGCCTGTGTCAGCGGCATACTTATATGTTGCGGGCGTCTGTGAGCGTGTCAACTCTGCCTCTGCCACAGCTCTTGTGTTCAACGAAACTTCTTTTGTTTATCTACATACACTAGTAGAATTAAGATCTAGCGTCAATAGCCTTATGGTTTAGGGGACCGGTCTGCGTAACGTAAGGTCGTAGGTTCGAATCCATCATTCGACAATTGACGTGAAACATCTCCTGGCACAAGCTTAAGCTAAGCTGGAATGATTAACAAAAATGTTAGTAATATTTAAAAAAAAAGTGTCTTTTTAGGGGATGAAGGGGGTAGACAGAGACTTTTTATTAGAACCGTCAGTCATATATACAAATTCGTGTCGTAGCTCCATGCTAGTAGCCTCACGGAAAATTTACATAATTAACACCACATGTTAAATACAGTTTTGACTATATCTAAATGAATATTTACTTGTAGCGAGCGATGTTTTAACTTATTGCAATGAATAAAAGCCTAAAACCATTTATTAAGCCTAAACCTGGATTCGAATCATCGATAGTGAAATAGCGGGACAGAAGACCGCCCAACTTATTTTGCAAGTACTAATTATATAATTAAAAAAAATGAGATTATTATTCGAGAGACGCAGACCAAATTATTTAAAAAAAAGAGATAAATTTTATGTCTGCGTATTAGGTTGAATATTTATCCGTGTTTATATCAATTATAAAATAAATAAACTTATTACTGTATTAATGAAAAATAAACTAGCAAAGAAATTTATTTATTAATTTAAGTCATTTTCTCAACAACAAAAAAGATATTGGTAACTTATAGGCAACACTTTTACGATCTTCAAATACTTTGGAATCATATTCATGCAGGAAGGCTGCAAAAAGCTTCCATTATTGAGGGGGCATATAATTTTTGGACAACTCTTCAAAGAGCACAAATTTCAAGTATTATGACGAACAAAGTGAAAATTGATGTTCCTAAAAATCATAAATTCCTTATTTCCCGGTGACTTACAGCGTGCCGCTCGGATTGCAAAATGGACATGTAAAAATCAGTCAGCACCGCGCCAGCGCCGAACCAATGTAAACACTGTCAAAGTCGTAAATCGACGGGCGAGGCGAACGGTAATTGATTATAATGCATTGTGACTGACAGACGACGGCTCCCACTGGGACGAACTTTATGAACTACATGTACATATGTAGGAGAACATCTACGAGTATCAGTAAAACAAGTGATTCTTAACCATTTAACTAACCATGTTTTATTTCTCTTCTTTATTTTAAATCTATTGTTATTATTGTAATATTACTAGTAATACAATTTATTATATATAACTCCATAAAAACAATAATATACAAACAAAATTTTAATTAGTTAGTTGATAAAGATCGTTGAATAGAGGAAAGAGCCGTGGTAATCCGGGCGGTTGCATCAGCACTACTGTTGAAAGTCAACACTTAGCATGCTTAGTGACCGCATCTATGTATGATTTTTAGGATAGGTAGATAAACAAAAAAAATGTATTTAAAAAGCAAAGGCAGAATATAAAATACACATTAATTTTGTGAATATCAATAAAAATATTTTTCAATGTCATCTGATGTCCTCATTGAACTCTACAAGTGACGCGCTAGGATCATGAGTTGAATGAGCGCAATGAGCGGCACCTTTATCCAATATAACCTCAGTACGGGACGTGATTCATAAACAGTTGAACGACGACTGATGGATAAGTGAGTTGAGTGTGAAATTGTTGGATGCCACTTTGCATACCGAATGAATGCCATTATATGTTGATCCTTGTTTCTGTTGTGTAGGTAACGACGTGGACATTGTGTTTGCTACATGGTTTTGTGTTGTCTTGAATTTGATCGTTAAAAAAAATAATTCACTATTTTTAAAAGAGGTGTGTTTTTTTTACAGGACCTGTGTTTCCTCAGATGAAAAAGGACCAAATTATTTTGATGCTTGATGATACTTCTTCGATAGCTTGATGTGCGTCTAATAAAGATGATGTTAATTTACGAATTCTGAAGGTAATGGCGGCGAAGTAGGGGTAGTTTAAAATAATAGTAGCGCCACTCAGTGGTTTAAATACGAAACGTCGTAGCTCGTCGTCGAACAGGATCGATTGTTGGTTACTGTGAAGTTAGTGGAGACTGGTTACGCACATGGGATATTATAATCTATACTTTTCTGTAGTATAATGAAGAATACCGTGGGTTATTGACACATTTATTACACAACAAACTCAGATTAGAGAAGGTGACTTTGACTGTTTCGCCGGATTGATAGGTGGCAAACTCTTGGGTCACTTAGCCTGCACCTCTAGTATATTTTCCACGGATAAGTACGGTTAAGTTCAAGCAAAAGCTTATCGTCTACCACCGCTTAAGTTTTCTATACCAGTACCAGGGTGCTGTGTGCTCATTAAGATCAAGAAATATTACAACGAATAAAAATCAAGCTCTTAAATGAATTAGCGCAGTGTGCGGTCACACCGGGATTGATGCGAACCGAGTACGTTTATACGTGTAATGAAAGGCATAAAGACAGTCTGCGACTAATTCTGGAACGATTAAAACAAAAATTTAATTTAATTTTCAACCTGGATTTACAAATTGAAATCACTCAATATTGAAGTTTAAAAGTTATGGTTTGGTTATTATAGACACTAGGGTGGGGGCCTGCGTCGTCCACCAAAGTGGACCCGGGAAGAAGGCGACGTCGGCTGGCCCGTGTCGCCTTGCGCTGCGAGGGCACAGGGGAGGAGGGAGTAACCTCCCCCCGGGACGTGCTCTCCTTGAGCACAGTGCAGAGGGGCTCCGGTGCGTCCCACGTGAGATCCCGGAGCCCCTCGTCATGCACCGAGGAAAGGGCCACCGGGGAGGTTTTAGTGGGTAAGATCCCCACATAACCGCCGCCTTCCCCCCAGAAGGCGGGGTATCTTTGTGAAGATTTCCTCCCCGTCAACAAAAAAAAAGACGAAGAGATGATTTTATTTTTCATTTGATTAAGACTTTATTATAACACCTTCACATTTATTCACAAATTAATAATAACCATATTTAGTATGTACAATGAGTTGAAACAGTAATTGACGGATAGCTTAAAAAATTTATTAAGAAAGCTGCATTATTTTGTGACCTCTTCACAACTATTCGAGGCAAAAAACGAGCTTTGCTCGCCTTTCCGCTTTGCTAGCAGGAGAGGTACCTCTGACGCCGCAGTCCTGCCATTGTCGCATCCGTGTAGCAGCGATCCTACTTAATCATGGAGGCAGGGAGATTGGCGGTCCGCTACGACTACCTTTTATATATATTATTCGGTTTTATTTGTCTGTTAGATGTTTTTATTTTTAAATGAAAAACGTTAAATAAATGGTCTACTACCGGAGATATCTTAAGATCTCAAAGCGGCATAAAAGTCTCGCTTGTACATCGCGGCAATATCGCTTTCAGTGCTCAGAATTAGTGCGCTACAGTTCAATCATGTAATGGAACACGGAATATTGAAGCGTTCGTTCGGTCCTCACTAAGGATTCTATCAAAATGCAACATTCATAGGGCGGGCTGAAAATGTGTATTTGAAACATTTTTTTCTCTGTTCCTATTATCTGGTGAACGCATAACGTGGGATCGAACATTCACGGCCGGCAGACAGGAGCGGCGCTCATTCCACAAATGAGGATATTCCATTAAATTTCGTGATAAAGTCTGTATTTCGTCTCTTTTCGAACCTATTATATTTTTTTCATAATAGCTAAAACTTATTAGTTTTTTTTTATAATAGCTATAACTTTAAAGTAACGTAGTAAGTTATAGTGTAACAATTTCTTACACAGTTCCTTTCTATATGTAAAAACGCTTACGATGCAGCGGAGTGTCGTGAACAAAGGTGGATTGTAACCTAGCCTACGCTTATGTCCCACTGTTGGGCACAGGTCTTCTGAGCATAAGGGTTTGTCACGCAGCCATAATGAGGATTGGCGGACTTGACATGTCTTAGAATTTTTTTCAAAAACATGTAGGTTTCCTCACGACGTCTTGCTTCATCGCTGAGCACGTGGAAAATCAGCAGTTAAAAATGCAACAAACAAATTTATTAATACCGGCACCGGGGGTCGAACTTATTAGCGCCCTGTGCAACTTGGGGTGACCGTCCGGGCTGAGCTACCACGGCTCATACCTACCTAACCTGTAAATTCGGTTTAAAGTCTTTCAGTCGAATCTTCCACTATATTTGCCTGTAAAATCATCCTCTTGCTACAAAATATTTTATAAGCTCAATACAAAAAACTTAATACTCAAGTGACTGTACCGCACTGCTTCGCACAGGTATGGTGAGATCGTGGTACTTTATATACACAAGCGCGTTAAATGCATAGGATCACATTGTAGGAGCAACTCAATATAAAACACAGACTAAAATTGTATTACTTAAAAGGTAAACCGAGGCGTCGAGATATATATAAACAGTAGCTCCGTAGCGCTAAAAACGTTTCATGGATGAAAATATTGTATTTTTCCTTTAAAAAGAAGAAACCATTACCGTTGCTCTAACACTATTTTAATTTGTTCTTGTGCTACTTTCGTTATTGGAACATAGTGAGCTTTCATAACAGCAAACATTCGGTTTACTCTTTAAAGAATGATAACAATTTTTTATGTCACAAATATCACTAATACTCTTGTTAACCATTCCAACTAAGTTTAAGATTGTGCTAGATGGTTCACGTCTATATTCGAAAGGTGGATTCGAACATACGACCTTACGTTACCTTAAATGCAGACCGTACCCTATGCCATTAGGCGTATTGACGAAGCTTGCATTAAGATGTTTTGCCTTTTATTTTGCATATCGTCAAAGATAGGAATAAAACTTTGTGTAAGACAAAAAGAGAAACATCCTCATTTAAAAAGGAAGCATTTTAGAAAATAGTGGAGGAGTGTATAGATAATAAAGAGACATGCATTGTGCAGTTCAGAACAGTGTCTCCGCTTAACACTCGAGATTATGGCAAAGCTCATCCAACTACACTTGAAGAGCAGGATTTGGTTAGGTTCTGATTAATTCTATTTCGTAATATTCCTACAATAATTTGGAAATACAAAGAGTAACAAGCATAAAAATATCATAGAGACGAATTGAGAACTGATTTTGAAGTAGGACGAAATTTTGTACCCCCATCGCGATGAACTCATCACCACCACATGGGACCTTTTAAGCCGTGTAGTAAAAAGTGAGATCTTATTTTTATTTTTTTAACTTATAACGAGACTAAAAAAGTGATACGTTAGTTGTAAATTAAGAAATATATTTGCGAAGTAAAATAACACAAGGATGTAACGTACTCGTACGTATGAGGTATGAGGCAGGGGACCTAATGTAAAGGAATGAAGACAACGCACATGAATATCGTGGCAAAATTATAAACAATAATTCATACTTATACTCCTGAGGAGAAAGGAGTATCCACGCCACAATGATACTATTACAACAAATATTATTCTTCACCGTCCCCACCCATGATGAATACAAATATATGTAAGTAATAATATAATTTATTAAAATGAAAAACACACAGTAAACACATGCGTAGGTTATGGTTAGCTTATAGCTTCAGCCATATATTTAATTTAAACGACCGTGTTACAGGCATAGAGTTGTAAAAATATTATTTCATATTTTACTAAAAGGAAGTCTGTAACTTCTTTTACGAGTTTCTGCTATCATTATAAATCTTTCACTTAACACTTTCTTCCAGTTTAAAATCTCTTTACATGTTGAAGTTTTAATGCCGGGGTCATTTATCATTATATCTAGGTTGGCCCACAGAGAGCAGGGTCGGACTCTCGTAAATTTTGTTTAAAAATAAAATTAAGACGGATCGTCACTCCGCGACTCGTAGCAGTTTATGTCTAACTAATTAAACTGTTAATAATTCTATAATTTAATGATTTAATTATGTGGTTTGAAAATTATTATTAACCTAAATGCGGCATTACGCATTGACATGACAACACGTTCTAATCTCACCCATAGTACTTCGCATTATTACAACAATATTGTCCATTCTTCGAATAGAAATTTGCATTCAGGGTCCGTTCATGAAACGGTATTCCAGGGCCGTGTAAAGAACTTCATAAGCGACAGGATTGGCGATAATCCCTAGTTTTCTAATAAAAAATGAATCATCGAAATTGGTTGGCGTGATAATCAGTTATTCGTCCATTTGTCGTGCACATACTTGATGCAAATTTAAGACTTTATGGTTTTCTCAAGGTTCCCATTGTAATCCCACAATATCACGAGTTATGAAGTAACAAAGATAAAAAAAACATACAGAAGAATTAAGAACCTCCTCCTTTTTTAAAGACGGTTGAAAATAAGCTCCTTTGTTTTCTACGGTATATATCAATATCTGACATTCACCGAGCTTCAAAGTACAAGTTTCAAAATACGAAGATAACAAAAAAAAACAAGGATTCAAATTCCCGACGTAAATAGACAGCTACTCGTAGTAACATTACGTGATTCATTATTATAATCATTGAGTAATATATACGAGTACCATCAGAAGAACATATACATTTATTTATTTTTTCTTTTGCTGATATTATGTGATATCGTGTTTTAGGATAAATATCAAAATCCAATACATCGAGTTGTCGATACACAAACTCGTCTGACAAGAGACCATCGAGCGACGAACAAACAAACAAACATATCTAATGTTTGTGCAGCGACGGACTAGCTGATATAGAATATTGCCGATTGCCAGACGTATCTTATCGTTGCTGTTATTACAGGTATGATATTGAATATTCACTGTGTAATTATTGCTCCACGTGTGAATAGTCCAATTGACTTCAGTTCCAATTTCACTACGATGTTTCTGACATGAACAATAGCCTAATGGATTTGGGTGCGATCACCAAAACTAAAGATCGCAATCCATATTTTAACTATAGAATTATTATTGCGAACAAACTTAGGTGTGATTCCTGGTCCACAACTCTATGTAACTAATCATACATTTCTTACATAGACTTATTGCTACGATTAGTACTTAGTTATTATATAATGAATTTGAAATTACTAAACGGAATGCCGTGCCGTGGTAGCCGTGCGGTCGCCTCAAGTTGTATAGTACGCTAGCAATCCGTTTTCGATCCCCGGTGCCAGCAGCAATAAATTTGTTGTTGCAATTTTATGTGCTGATTAATCACGACCTCGGCGGAAATTGAAAACATAGTGAGGAAACCTACAGGCACTCTTAGATACGTGAAGTCTGCCAATCCGCACTAGAGCCGCGTGACGGACTATGCCCTAATACTCCAGAAGGCCTTTGCCCAACAGTAGGACATATATTAAGGCTGTTACTTTAACTTAATTGGAATGCAGCATTCAACTAGAAAAATGCAGTGATCTTCGTCCACAAAACGTCTATTTGTTATTCACTTTCAGGATACTTCAATATCTCGGCAAGCAGTTAAGCTTGTAAATTAATTTCGAAACAAGTGCTTTAATATAAGGATTTTTTAGAATTTCATATATAATATAATTTAATGTAAGAGTTATTTTATCTTTTTATTAACTTTATCTATAAATTAATTTATAGCGACTTCTTCCAACTCTGCTTTTCGCTTCTGCATTCTTAAATTTAGTGTAAGGAAATTACAATTCA
Organism: Meandrusa payeni; assembly: GCA_029286785.1. Classification (NCBI taxonomy): domain Eukaryota; kingdom Metazoa; phylum Arthropoda; class Insecta; order Lepidoptera; family Papilionidae; genus Meandrusa; species Meandrusa payeni. Next base: position 10,802,641 of record JAGSMX010000013.1, read on the forward strand.
ATCATCTCTAAGTAGTCACGGGAGCTTAATGACTTCTATAGACATGAGCATCATGGCAGACTGTGAATTGTTGTAATAATAAGGAATAAACGAACTATATGTATCGAACATCAATGCAATATTTCAAGACGCGCTTTCAAATGCATACAGCGTGTTAAAATCGGTCCGTGTTAGCAATTAAAATGTTTTTTGTCTCCTCAAACCACTGACCTATATACAATGTCCTTCAATTAGTAACGGAGTACTGCAGGCACTCGACATTCGGGACTGTTATTAAGGACTTGCTGGCTGCCAGCCATCGTTCTCCTATTGTTTTACCTTCAAATTAATTTATTCTGTAATGTTTTTTGTGGGCAACACTCGACATAATTAATTGAAACAAGCCTCAAAATAAGACAATATACTTTTAATACTAGAACGGTTACAGGATGTGTAAATTGATAAAAGTTTTAGGAAATAAGGTGCGATGTGATATAAACGATAAAATAAAAGGTACATATCAAAACTAAAACAGTATGAAAAAGGAATGAACCTAGACCAATGGTACCAAGGTATACCGTCGTAGCTCGTACCATCTTTGAATCATGGCGCCACAGATTGTAACACTGTATTAATGAACTAAAAAGAATTATAACTTTCTAAACTTTTAGGCGATGGAAAAAAATATTAATCAATTCGTGCAGTCAGGCAAAACATAATTCAGTGTTTAAAATATAGTAATATTTTAGTAGCCAATAACTTTTATTTTCATGTGGTAAGCCATCAATAAGGGATTACGCAAATTAAGAAATCACAAAAAGATTTTCTGATACACGCAAAAAAATGAAATCAGTTGAATTGAAAGCTCGTATCAGTATCAGATGGATAAATTTTGCCATTTTATTTTGATCACTAAAAATGGCAAGCGAGCGAAGAAAAGATTAGAGGCTTTATCGTAGGCTCCGTAGCAATCCTCTACGGCTGCATTTTTATTGAATTACTCCTTTTATTGGTAACATTCCAATTGCTTCGGAATTGTATAGAGAATATTTATTACTTTCATTAGCTTTGAATATTAATTTGCAAGTTATTTCATTTTCGAACTAATTCAACCAGTGAAATATTCTAAGAAACTAACAAGGGGTTAACTGGACCACATTTTGTATATAATTACTAAAACAAAAGACTAAAAGACAGGTCCTTGGAGTAAGCATAAACATGGGTCATACTTAAAATAGCGTAAACTTTGTTACCTTAGTTGTGTGTGATATTATCGTATCTGCAGCATAACAACACAGCTGGAATAATTTTTATGAATGGTCAAAACAAAACTTATTTGTGAATATAACTCATACAACACGTAATTTCATTTCACATGCAGCTTGAATCTTGTATCACATCATCCTATGAAACGTTAAAAACATTACCACCAAAATGTGTTACGTTAATAGGTTACGTGATTAAATTTGATAATATCGACGGTGTTAAGCGAAAAAGTCGTATCTCGAAATAGTTATGAAATTTTACACCCGAGCCGAAAAGCTAGAAAGAAATTAATGATTTTCTTTTAAAAGAAAGCTAGCAAATTTAGTTTTTTTCAGAAATATTACTAACAATACTGTTAACCATTACAACTAAGCTTAAGCTTATGCTAGGACATGGTTCACGGCAATAGTCCAATGGTGGATTCAAACCCACGACCCTACGATTCGCAGGCCGTCCCCTAAACCATTAGGCTATTGACGCTTCAATTCGCTTTGTCATTAATTATGGTACGCAGACAGACTATTCAACGAGGCCTTATGCCTTTTAGTAAAGTGCCTGCTTCTGTGGCCAACTCGTCAACGCATTCAATTAAAAACAATTCTATAGCAATAAATCGTTGAGGACAATTTTCGAGATACTATCAACGTATATGTATGTATACAGAATGCATTCATTAAGGCAAGAAGCATTTACAAAACGCGGCCTATACAAGTACCTTAACGAAAGTCTAAATCTGACCTAATTATAGAAAACTATGTACACATGTTAAAAGTGAGGTCGAGGTTGTAAGCGGCGCGCGTGGGCTATTCAACGATGCACCTCGATCCATCAAACTCGCTTCCATCTGTTCACATGACAAATGCCTCCATAATCTCTTTCCTGTGCCCAGCCGTAGGGAATCACTGATACAGGCATATTACAACATTATTATATAGCAACTTCTGCTATGTAAACATTCATACAAATGAGCGAGGCGTCAATACATAAACTAATTAAAAAAATAAGTGTCTACAGTCTCAGGGAAAACCTTTATCCTATCAATTACCTATAGTATGTTGTATAGTGAGTGTATTATTAATTATTGAAAAAAAACGCAAATTAAAATAATTAAAAAAATTGTGAACAAGAATATATTAGAAACGTGTAAAAAAGATTATAGCGAATTGTATAGAATATGTAAAATTTTGCCATTGGGAAACAAAATCAAACTAAATATAATATTAGATAACTATCACAAGGAAGAATACAAAACTAATTACTTTAGCTAATAATAATGTAATACTTACAACACCAAACGGGTCAGAGGAGCAATACGTAACGGCATTGGCAAGTAATTGCTACGGAGAGAGATGCACTATCTAGTACCACAAATATGTAACGATTTTAAATGGCTAAGAACCGACAATACAGTAGATTCTAAACAAGCAATTTACAAAAAAATTAAGAGTAAGTAAGCCATGTACGAGTTCGTATCTAATAGTGTACATATGTATTGTGTAGGTTAAAAAGCGAACAAGTATTTTTGTACTTTGGCGACATACTTATGTATATATGTAACATTGTTAAAGTAAATTAAAAAATAGATTAATATAATAATAAATTAAAGTAAATAGATAAAAAAGCTCTGATATATAACACTAAAAATGTTTGATAACTTCCTAAATTATTAGTAACTTCTTTCGTTTCGGAAGTCCCACTGACCCGGACACGCGTTATTTCGTCTTTTATTATGCGTATAGGATTAAGATAAATTTTCGAACGTATTAGTTTTGAACGTAATATTCCAATGTCGAATGATTTTGAAAGTTGTACGAGAACACTGATGCTCAGAAATTGGTGTGAAAGAAGAGCTCAGGTAATGATCGTGTTAACTTAAAGACAACATTAGTAATTCCTTGGGACGCAGAGATTTTGTAAAAAACGTTTTAAAATGCATTTTTGCTTAAATTTGTTTTTTTTACTAAGGAAACGTAGACTCGTTGATAGCGAACTACCCAACCTTTACTAATCAGATCGTAAATCGCATGTCTACCTACTACGCTAATAATGCTATAATTACTTACATGCACTCATAATTTTATGTGTAAGAGCCGTGGGAGCTTAGTTTCTGGGCGGTCGCCCAAAGTTACGATAGCAACCCAACTATTTCGATCCCCGGTGCCAGCGCGAATGAAATTATTTGTGGCAATTTTAATTGCCGCTTTACGGTGAAGGAAAACATCGTGAAGAAACCTACAGGTGTTTGAAAAAATTCTAAAACAAGATGTCTGCCAATCCGCTCCAGACTGGTAGACTGTGTTCTGATACTCTCTCTGCAGAGAAAGAAGACCTGTGGCAGGCATTAATGTGGGTACGTGTAATACAAACATGTGTGTATACACATATATTTGTATTAAAAACACTTAAAACTATATATATATATATTACAAATATAATAAATATAAGCCCAGGTCTATTCAAATGTTTTAGTACAAAAGGCTCAGCGCAGAAACGATATAAGTGGGCAAACATTTCATTGATGGCCTTAATAAACCCTCGGCGTTACGACGCTGGGCGCGCCGAGTGGCCGCCGTTTCTCGGGCCTTTTGAGATCAACGTGGCCGCTGGACCGAATGCTTGTGATCAAAGAAATATATTCTCACAGGTATTCTTAATTAGATTTCTTTTGATTTTATTTAATTCATTTACGTTAACTCAGTTATTTGAGATAATGTGATATATTAGATAAATCTTTCACCATCACGACTTTTGCTGGGCTTAATGATGTATGTTTTTATTTTTGTATATATATATATATATATATATGTATATACATTTATAAATTTTCTACAAATCTTTAAATTTATGATGGGTTTACATTCCTCAATTAATATTTTTAAACGAAACGGCTATGAGAGAAAGAGAAAAAATGTGTTCTTACAACTCTTTTTCTATCTTCATCTATACCTCCTTAACTTTCGTTCTCCTCCCTCCCTTTCACCCTCTTGTAACGCATTCACCAGCTTACTCGACAAATTAAGCGTGCAATGAGCTGTAGGCGACCGCTGTACGTACCTACCGCGGTATTTTGTGTACGTCGGGTATTATGTGTTTATTGGAAAAAACGTATTCTATCGATGAGAATGAATTTATGAAAATCTCAAAGAAAATCTTTCATTAGCGGAGCGTGCTCTCTTGAAAAATATCATAAAATGTTTCCCCAGTGGAGCACATAAAACGGCAACAGAAACTATTTCTGTTTATGCGCCGTTCTTGGAATATAAGAAATTACAATTCCTTTCTCCCGATTACGATCGGCAGGAGCTCAATCTACTTACACATTCTCATAACCTTTGTTGTTATCCCATTTATCAATAACAAAAATTGACAAAGGAGAGTTCAGTATTATAATATTCCAATATGGTTTCAAAATTTTTTAAGAGATGAAGATAATGTTAATGATTACGACAAATATTTGGAATACCCCTTACTAATAAAAAAAAATCGAATAACTTCAACCTGCTGTGTCATATTTTATTTAATTTTTAACAAAAGGGACCTTCTTGCTCCTTTTATAATCTATATATATATATATTCTGGCATATACAAGATTAAAAAAAAATAATTATAAAAACCATCGCTGGAATCTACCGCGAGGTTAAAAAGTTATTTTAAGATGGGAAAGAAACATCCAAGTTCCCAGTGACAATGACACGGGCCGCGTGAGGAACATGAAAACGCATCAATCACAATAAAGATTCAAATTAAAAGACAAAGCCCAAACTTCCATTTTTTTTTGTGAAAACAAGATATTTAAAATGTTACTACAGCTTACGAAAAGAATGCCGAGGTAGCTCAGTGTCCGGGCGGTCGCCTCAAGTTGCAGTACGCTAGCAACATGAGTTCGATTCCCAATGCCATTTGTTGTTGCAATTTTATGTGCTGATTTACCACGCGTTCGGCGGTTTAGGAAAATATCGTGAGGAAACCTACATGTCCTAGATTTTTTTCTAAGACACGTGAAGTCTGCCAATCCCCACTAGGGCCGCGTGGAGGACTATGCCCTGATACGTTCTTTACAAAAAAGGCCTGTGCCCAGCAGTGGGACGCATATAAAGGCTGGTACTTTAACTTTAACTATGTATTAAATCACTAAAACAAAAAGGCATAAGGCACAGCAATATACACAAAGCACGGAAACAAAGTCTTCCCAGAAACCATAAATAAAAAAGTAACATCATTCACATCCTTGACCATTCCCTCCCGGCGCATCTCTCGCTTCTAATAAATCTACATGCTCGTCGATGGCGAGTACTCTGATTGTCGCTCTTGTTAACTTCACACCGAGTGTCACTCACTTTTCACATTTCCACCCAACTGTTCTGTACGCTAAACACTCAAGCAAGCATTTTTCGATACTTCTCACAGCTTCGTTTTATCTCTCTGTATTTTGGAATGAAGTTCCTTATGGGACGTTGCAGTACCGTAGCCGGCAAAGAACGTCCGTAACGTTAAATAAAAGCGTAAGTTTTTTAATGTCACCTGCTTTAGATAGATGACGCTATTATTAATTCATTTAATTCAAATCTTATACTTATTTTCAAAAGCAATTTGAAATAAAATAATTCGTAATAAATGACGTAAATGGAAATTACGGCTCCTGTCGAAATCACCCATTATTTAGCGAGGAGATTTAATACTTTACTTTAGTGTACTAAAGACCCTTACTCCTAAATTGTAACGTAACTAACATAAGGCGTTTGGTACTCCAAATATTAATAATTAATTGTGTGAAAACTAATTTTTTTCCTAAACTTGTTATTTTTTTATTTTTTTGGTTTAACGTCTCCCAAAATGACCTTCTACGTGAACACTACCGCGTTGTATGTAGGACGTTTAATGTAATTAAAGAGCTATTACAAAGTACTACCTTTCGTTTCAAGTAAATGAGGGTAGACACGACAAGGATTTTATTTAATATTCCTTTGTACCTATCCGCATTCTTATGATTCAGGGAAATAATACGCCAATAGACAAACATTTTGTTTATCCCGCTGTCGTTTACAAATCTTAAGTCTTATGACACATTTTTTAGTAATTGTTTAAGGACCGTTCTCTTATAACCTTCGGCAACCAGTAAATAGTTACTCGACTGCGAATAAACAAGTGATATTGAAATCATACAAGCTCAAATCAATTGGTACAGTGTTTGGAAAGTTATTTAATTAACCTACTGTCTAATTGACAATTTACCGTGAAGTCAGCAAAACAAAATTAACACATGCATAATAAATAATAAAAGCAACGCAGAGCAGAACAGTTATAGGGTTTAATTAATCCCGGGGAACGAGAACGTGTCCGGGACAATTTATCGCCATAATTTACGAGTCCCGGAAAAAAGAGAATACAAACACAGGATAATGTGGCGGCCGAATTAGTCGGTGAGTTGCTTCGAGATCGAGCAACACTCAGCAGCGTCACGCCGGCTGCGTATCAACACCTTCATCATTCTCCCAGCCCCAATGCCTTATACCATATACGAGTTTCATGTCAACTAATAAGACCGTCGATTGTCTCGGAAAACACCCTACGCTTTTTCATATCTCACACAGTTTCCTTTCCTTGTAAATTTATTGTAGAAACAGTGAAATATTACTGGCCACATAATTTTTAAATAATTTATAAATTTAAAAGTCATTAACCTATTTTTATAATTTTTTTTTCATTTTACTTTTTGTGTTGTTTTAGTTACTTTTCAAAATGATTACTAGCCAGTTATTCATTCCATGCAGTGTTCATCTATATGAGATGGTATTAACTTTGCAACTATTTCAATAATTATATTGTAATGCTATAGAAATGTTCATCATTAAATAAATAATATTAGGAATAATATCGATGGTTAGACATTAGCATTAATGGCTTAATTAACATACCAAATTAAAATTGATTTCGTACTAAATAACTCAAAAAGTGTTCATATTCTTAATATAATCATGCAGTAACCGTTAATATTTACAAGCAAAAAAAATGCGAGTTCAAATCAAATTAAACGTTAAATGCATTATACGTGCAGATGTGACTCTTTATATATTATATTTATTAACGAATTATCGCAGGAATATTACGAAATAGAATTAATCAGAACCTAACGAAACTCTCATCAAACTGCCTTTGAAATACATCCTTTCCAATAAAAAATGAATCATCAAAATCGGTTGGCGTGATATTGAGTATACGACCATTTGTGGGGCACAAACTTGTTGCAAATTTAATACTTATATAGTTTTCTCATGGATGCCATTGTCAGAATTTGACCAACAAAGCACCAGCTATGAAATCACTTTTTTATTATTCATATCATCAAAATAGTTTCACCAAGTCGAAAGATATATGGAAAAAAAATATAAAGACGAATTGAGAATCTCCTCCTGTTTTGAAGAGTTGTGTGAGTGAATGTGAGTGAGTGTTTAAAAGAGTATATTATTATATAGGAATATTTCTAAATATATTTACAATTACAGTCTAATTAAATGAATAAGATGTGTATCAAATCATAAATAGATCATGGAGCAGTTCCCGTGTTTACACTAAAAAGGTTGCTAAGTTATACCTACACGGGAAATAGAAATGGTATGTGCGGTAGACCTCGGAAGGTTCTCTCATGCGTTCAAACTATTTGCTGAACTCTCCGCTATTGCTAATCTCCCTGATTGACTCTTGAAATACCCGACGTTTTGTACCTAAGGCTTATTTACAAACATCGCTATATATAATTAAACTATATAAGTATTTTAATGTGTATTAAAGTTAATTTGCTCTTATAAAAAAAATACAATTATGTAATTCAGCGATACATATATATTAATACGGTGTGTTTGCTTATTTGTTTAAAAGATGTGGTAGCCTAGCCGGAAGGCTATCGGCTTACTTTCTGATAGTTATTCGAAATCCAGTCACCTTGTGTGAATGAGTTAATTTTGCTGGACCGGCTGGATATACTTTTATTTTAGAAATTAAATAAATAGTTATTAATCGCGGGTACGCCGTGGGGCGCAGCTAATGTATAAATAAATCTTTACTATATTTGTTTTAAAATAGATTACTACGCCGAACAGAAATACATATTGTACCAGTAATAGAGGTAATTTTAAGACTATGTCTACCTGATTTCGCTTGTATTAAAGTTAAAAATTGTTTATTTTTCATTCTACAACTCGAAACACCAGTTATAGCCGTCTTATTGCCCCGCGCAACTTTGCTCATTTATTTATAATTTAAGTTCAACAGACTCTCCATGAAGCCCTCACAAATGACCACATAAGTTAAAATCGTACGCGGCGTAAATCAAAGAGTGTCGCAGGGGAACGTATGATTCATACGTTGTTTATTAAGATTGCGCATGCCGCGTGCGATCACCCGCGATATCACTGCACCGGGGGCATATTCCTTCTAGGTGCCCACATCTTAATTCTGTTTTATACAACGAGGCAGGCTAGACCAGCTTGTAGCGAACACGCATAATCTATTACCCTCAATATTATATGTCATGCCGTTTCTGCTAAAAACACGATGACTCGATTAAACCGAATTTAGACAGATAGATCAATCTCACGAAAGACCAAGATTGATCTGGAGAGGGTCTCTGGTGTTTTTAACTTCCTGTACAGGAATTTGTACCCTCAAGAAGGCAGACAGATCTTGTATTGACGCATTTGAGATGTGTGTGGTACTGGAACTGGAGAATGTTACGAGTACCTTGGACAGCCCACCGCACAAATGTGTCAATTCTCCAAGAAGTGGGAGTCACCGGCAGGCTGTCAACAGTCTCCGTAGGGTTTTCGAATTCTTCGGTCACATAGCCAGGAAAAACGATACACTGGAAACACTACTGCTCACAGACAATGTACAGGGAAGACGACCAAGAGGGAGGAACCCTATGCATTGGACAGACCAAATCAGCAACAACACCAACACGAAAGTCCACGAGGCACTACACACCGCTGAAGGCCGTAACAATTTGAGAGCGATCGTCCACCGCGTAATTCGTGGAGGTCACGACCCTCAGCAATGAGGAAGACGACTTAAGGAGGCCATTTCTGGATTCCATAAAGAGGGCCTTAGCTGGACAGACATACATGGCCTGTAGTGAGAACTTATTCTTAGGTTATACGCGTACATGTCTTGCCACGTGTTATGTGAAGCGGTTACAAATATCACTACGCTACTGCAAAATAGATCAGATTTTATTTTGCACCTAAAGAACCTTACTTGCCATGTTTTATTAACTATAATTATAATTGATTTAAATGAAGATGAAATAGTTATTAAGTTAAGTGGTTTGATAAGTTAGTTAAAATAAGTTATGTTTAGTTTTTACGTAGCAATTACGTAATACCATACAGATATTAAATAATTAATATTTAACAGATTACTAGCTATTCTTAAAAATTTACCATCCAGCACCGTAAATAAAATCTTTTGAGGTCTACCCGGAATCTTGGAAGCGAAATTACCGACCGGCGACGAATTTATCGCATGTTACACTTGGTCCACATAAGTAGTGACCAAAAGTGGCTTCCATATAGATTGACTAGTGTAATCTACCCCAACCTACGCAGTGAGGGTGGTAGAGTGAGTTTCTATGGCTGTTTAATAAGGCATTGTATCGCCATTATTTAATTCAATACTATTTTCTATACATGATTTCATTATTTTTATAATTATGATTTCATATTTTTCATAATTATATAAAATTACCTCTGAGTTTCGCCTTGCTTATGATTCGCTTTATTTATTATATTCTGTATTATGACTTTCGTGAGTGCTATTCGATTTGACATATAGCTAAAATTTTACATTAACATATCACAACTTAAATTACTAAACATGTGTAAGAGAGATCGTATAAATATTATGACACCTATATGCTTACTACATGCAAACACTTAGATACTCTTGTTATTTTTATAAATACCACTCAGAAAACGAATCATAAATTAAATGGTTATATTTTTTAAAAGATTCGAAAACTACCGTTTTTCCACCGGCCAATAGATTTACTTAAAATATAGTGTCTCCAGGTCATGTCATGTTAAATGAAAGAACACCTAATGGACACTTTTGAAACAAGTCAGTCATGATACATGACGACGCGACTAATACACAATGGCTTTTTGTTTTCTCCTGGATTGCTTGGTTTCCAGTTGGCATTGAACTTACAGTTTAAATCAGTATTTAGTGACGAATTGTTAGCAATACAGATTTGGTAACAAATCGTGTCCGTTCAATACAATAAAGTTTAATAGAATAGATAAATTCGTAATTGTTTACATACAAAACAAATACAATCAATTGAAGTAATAAATAAACTTAACCTAAAAGTAGGTGCGGATGGCCTCATCTCTAGGAGCTCTACAATAGTAGGGTCATAAGGAATATCAAGAATAAATAAATAATAGAGCTTAGTTGTATAAGAAATATAAATATATCATAATGACGTCACGGTTTATATGTACTGTAAACATTTCTTTTATCCATTGTAATGTATAAAGACAATCAAAAGCCTATTAAAAGACTAGTGATTTTGGATCATTTTACTCACCTATCAAAAAAAGTCAGTGACTGCAGAAATCACAATCTAAAACCACACATCCACTATCATTCGATAGTGTCTGTCAGAATCAGCTGTTCGAGTGAATTCGAAAATAGAATCATTCAGTCGCACTATTATCGTTTCCATTCACAGCACAGCGCGCGAGCGATATTTTATATTGCCAAAGTTGGGCGAAGATTCGCGCCCGCCCACCGCGGCGACGTTCCGTAGACTGCCGCCCGCCCCGGCCTTGCTAAGCGTACTGAAAGTAAATTTTCGCGCGTCTGAAAATTTTATTAAGGCTTCCTTCGTATTATCTAACGTGTTTGGAGCTTTGTACTTATATCTTTGTATTATTGCGTTTGACTCGGAAGAAAAGGGTTGCGTTTATTGCAAATATATTTATGTCATACTTCTGATCTTGTAATATGTTTCTATTTTTTACTATTCAATTCTATACGAATCTTATTTACGTATAAATTATATCTTAAGGTAGAAGGATAAGGTTAATGATATAGTAAGTAGTATCTAGAACACCGTTATATATATATATATGTATATATATATATATATTATATATATTATAAGTCTGATAACAACTCCTACAACTCACACCAAATTGGTTACTAGATATGAAGTGAGATGTGACAGTGAGTTAACTAATTGGTAATATTAGGATCAGCTAAGGCACCCAAAAAAATAGTCGAATGCTTATGCCGTTTTACTATATCAGTATAAAAAGTGAAATATATAGTTGTAATCGGAATTGTCCTCACATGGCATTCTACTAAGAACCAGAACCCTTTTTTTATTGAATTCAATAATCAGTGATATAAATAAGAAGTCTACTGCTTTCTCACAATCAAAAACCTGCAGCTCTTCTGGTGCTGTGGATGATCACGTGCGACAGTGATCAATTAAGATAAGGTGAGCCGTTAGCTCGTTTCCCCATTAAAAACCATAGAAATTGAAATTTGCTTATTATTTGTAGCTACTTAATGTAATTTTCTCCTTCTATGAGTGTATTTCCAAAATGTTTAGGGTTGGCATATGGATAATGTTGCATATTGCAAAACATTCTACAGTTAATGAGTGATAGTTTAGACGTAATTATATGACACAGCAAATGATTTAGGAATTTAAAAAATAATACACGGGTGGAAAATAATTTGGAATAACTTATGTAATATCACGACTGAAATGTTCGCGAAATTAAATTATTCAAGGAAAAATTATCCACAACGTCGCTGAACAAGGGCGCAAGAGTTCGCAAATTACCGCGACACTGTTTACTAATGAATTAAATTAACCTTATTTATTAAGTCGTTTCGAAAATCCCGATAGTGTATCTGTGGAAAGCGGCCAACATTTTTACGTTCGCGTGCCCGGAGCGCCCTCTATCCATCACTGAGATAACGTCGGTAAATACTTTCCTTGACATTAGCATAAACCCTAGGAATTGTTTCGAAGTGTGCCTAGAATAACAATTAGCGGGTGGCCAAACTAATTTATACGGTTGTCAGGAGTTGCCGACTTGACGACGCTCGGCTTGTCCGTCCGATTCAAACAGATTATGTACCGAAACGGTTTTGGGTAACTTCGTTTGCGGTAAATATCGCACATTTCTAATCCAAGATGTCTGACTTTATCATGGTCATTAAGACAACGCTCTGTTTATAAAGCAATGCAATTCATTTTATTTACAATTCACATTATTTCATTACACTGACAGATTTAGACATTTTAATTATTAGCACCATCGACAAGAACATTACAAATAAAATATGGCATTGAACTACAACGCCACTTATGAATATCTACTTATGTTTTTTTGAATTGAAATTGAATTGCAGGTGCTTTGCTAACTTAGGTGAGTAACTTCGGGCGGCAGACATGTACACCGAATTGGTTTGTATTTATAATTCGTAGATTTGAAAGATTTTTAACCAATAAGTTTTGTTAACAGCAAATTTGTATGACTATAATAAATAACAAGAACTCGTTATAAGAACTAATTTGAACAGTTGCCCTCTAACATTTTACACAAAAACTTATCCATATATATTTAACGTGAAAAACACAATTCCATTCGGGTTTCAGCGAAAAAATTCTGTATCGTGTTATAGTGCAAAAATAATCGAAGTAGTTGTTAAAATAACGCAATGAGTAAAAATAGCGCCGCGCCGAGCTATTTTGAAACACCATTACACATAACGAATAGCACTCAGTTCACGCTAACCTGCTTCGTTTTATTTTTAATATAATCATAAGTGTTGGGTAAAAAGCATAGTCGAGCGCAGCGAAACGCTCTATTTAATTCGATTTTGTACCACGATTAATATAATTAATACACAAAACAAAAAATAAACGGCAGAATTATAAATTCCATCGACACCATTGTGATGATTGACGTTCCACGATCGTTTGGTGTTTTTCGCGTAAGTTTCTTTTAAATACTATCAATCTTCGCAACCAGCGGTGTTTCCGCATGATTTGGAGACGATTAAGAAACGCGTCTACTCTTATATCAAAGCACCTAAAGCTCCTCTGGTGTTCTGGATGTTTTTCATGGGTGACGCTGATGACTGAACATCAGGTGACCCGTAAGTTCGTTTCTCACTTTTCCTACATAAAAAAGTCATGGTGGTTGGCGACTATACTCTGACTAGGTGGTGAGACTGTAAAAAAGCATTAACTAATCTAGTGCGTTTTATATCAAAGTCTACATCTCCATTTGATAGTCCACTGCGGAGGGATTGAGGTCAACTTGCAATTTATCAAGAGAACATTTTCCAACCAGTTCTTTAACAAAGTTAATTAGTCTTCGGCAAGCTTTAAAGGGTAAATAGCGTGACTGTACAATGGATCGGATTACCTTGACCGCTCTTACCATAAATTATATCGGACGTGCCACCGGTAACGGACGGGGATTTACTCTGCTAAAATGTACTGAAATAGATTTGCCTATTTACGTATACGTACATTATTTCATCATTTTAAGGTCCAATTAAGTGTGTAAAGAGATTTCTTTATACAGCCAGGGTACACAAAAATGGTAATCACTATATACTATTCGAAACCGACTTCAAAAAAGGAGGGAGGTTCTCAATTAGCCTGTATGTTCTTTTTTAATTTATCACCTCATAAATTTAGACTAAGTGACCCTATTTTGATGATTCTTTTCTGTTTGAAAGCTGGTGTGACATATATTAAAGAAGTAAAGGCTGTACTTTGAACATGTAAAGAATACAACATGTAAGAATTAATAAATTATTTTTTAATAAAACCTGTGGTACTTTTGTGTTCAGCTCGGCGAACTGCACACGACTTTAAAAAGTTCATTTTAGGCTTAGTTCTCTGGCTTCCACAATAGGGTTCCAGTTTAACGCGCTCATTTGATCGCTCCTGTATATATAAAATCCTCATCAAAATCTAATCATTTTCTTAAAATTTCGTAGCACTTGTTCATCATCGCGCTTCTTTTCGGCATAACGGTATCACAGCAAACGTCGTCGAGTTTTAACGATGCAATTAAAGTACAAACTCCATAAACCTTACGTCGGCTGGGCAACGAATGAATGTTAAATTTAGCGATACCGTGAATTGCATGTGCTATAAAAATATCTGAGTGCATTTCGTGTAGCTGATTAATTTCATGCTGCATTATTTAGCATTTAAATAACCTCTTAATTTCAAGCATAGCTATAAAAATTATATTTTATTTCAGTAAATGAGAACATGAGGCAATCTGTTACGGCAAGGTGTAAGGATTTTATATGCTTAATTTAAAAGTGCGCTCTTTTTTATGCGATATGGGGGAAGGAATGTGCGGCAAGGAGTCCACAAACACCTACTGAAGGAATTGCCAATCAATCGACTTCAAAAAAGGAGATACTCAATTCGGTTGTATTCTTTTTATATTTTTTTAATTAAACGCGTTTGGACTTTGAGAGGAGGATAAAGCTAAAGAGCGATGAAGTTTTATTTGTTGCCTTCGAGAAGAGACTTGGTATACAATACAGCATGCACTGTGTGCTACACTGTACACGGATTAGGATGTTAAGGGAGCAATTGCCACTCTTGGGGCAAGGTCAGACTCAGTCTTACAATGTACTATGATAACCAGTCAGCTATGGAGAACTAAATATTCGTAAGAGAGTTCGTTAAAAAACTTAAATTTTTAATACTTTGTTGGTATTCAAATTTCTAATATGATTTCTGTTTCTAATAATTTTGAAGGACATGTAGATGACTGACAGTATGACTCTACGGGGAATTGTGTTTTGTACTCGTAATCTTTAAGTAAAACTAACAACCAACACTAAATTAACTAATATTTACTGTGTACTTTTTTGTCTCTAAGAACAAAAGGCTCTCGGGGGCGCGTCATATCGCACTTTATGGGCAATTAAACAGCTAGTTAACTAAGAACCGTTTGTCTTAATAAAAGTCGGAGTAACGCACCCATCGACCTCGCTGTTGTGGGACGATGAATCGATGGTGTAACCTAATTAATGACGAAACAATGGGATACTCTCTCAACCTGGAGAGTATACAATAAATATATGGATTTTCATGTGTTTACTCATTTTCTTTAAGAGTCAAAGGAATTTATAGTAATTTTTATATTGTTTGATACCAATGTACGATGACTTATCTACTGCGCTATGATGAGTCAGTTAACATTTATTATAGGAAAAGGGCAAATGAGCTTACGACTCACCTGATCTTAAGTGATCACCGTCGCTCATGAACATCGACAATACCAGAAGAGCTGCATGTGCCGGCCATGTTGCCGGCCTTTAAGAAAGAGGACAGATTGGGAAACATTGTCAACCACGGGAGCAGGCCGGGCACCAAAATGTTATAAGGATAATGTCCAAAGCAGATTATATAAAAATTTGCCAAGTATAATCTTCTCTATGTAGTATCGTATTTTTTGGCCTATGAAAAGACCTTGGATTTTATTAAATATTCTGCTAAGGCATATAGCCTAAGGTCCTGACGAATGCAAACGATGACGCTGGGACTCCTGATATAAATATGACCTCGTATACCGAGCCATTAATCTAAACTTATCCGGTAGCGGGATGTGAGACAGGGAATGTAATATCCTCGAAATTGCCATAACGCAGTTATTGAAATGGTTAAAGACACCGTACTGCTACAATATATTGAACGTAATACTACTAAAGACAATTGCCTTGGACATCGACACTGGCTGGATTCGGCTGAGTGGTTCATTAGCTTGTATTCAACATTTAATTTAATGTTGAAATAAACGTTTAATCTGGCAACTGCGCAGACGATAGATTCGTACGATAATTATCTAGTAATATCTCACATCTAATATATACAAAGCGTGTATCATTACGGAGCAAGCAGCTGTAGTTAACAACAACCGCAAATACGACACTAACAGAGATATATCAAATAAAAATGTTAACAGCGCAGCGCAGTGTTCGGAATATATCATAAAGTCCTAGCTAAGTACCCGCACGGCGCGGAACGCCAAATGTAAAGAAGCAAAACAATGCAAATGCTATTGCAAATTGAATCAGCACTCGTTGCTCGTGCTCGGTACCATTGCCGCATAAACGAGAAAAGGCTCCTCTATGGTCACTGTGGACGTTCGGACATCGCAACGATACAAGAAAAATAAGATGCGGCATTTTAAGATTTTTTTAATCTATTCTTATTTTGTTTTCAGTATCTATTACAAATCTATATAAATAAATCTAATCTATAAAAATCTATTACTATTACAAAGTTCCACCGCAGTGACTGTTGAGCAATAGCTTGATAGTCGAAATAGCTGCTTATGTGTATGTAACTGAAACGTTTAACTAGCTTGTGAAATTATGAAATCCTTATGTGAGTGTGAAAAGACATCTAATGCAGGGAATATATTTTAGTGGCCTAATAATATCTTTCGTTAAATCGTTCTCATCGCAGTATTTAATTGAGAAAAAAACAAGCAAAAACTAACTTTTACAATTTTTTATTGTAAATGACGAGCCAGAAGCTGCAAATCACACATAAGTGTTAGTTTTGTAAATCCGGGTATACTTGGATTAATTATCTAGGTATTAGATTTGAGCTTTAGTTTGGTTCAGTATAAGAGAACCGAGTTCTCATTTTTTCATGTATAATTGTGCAATTATTATAATATTATGCAATGTTACAGGTACTCCTCAGCATTCATGCACGAAACAAATTTTCTACTGTTTAAATCATACTATAACAATAATTATCATAAATGTGTTATTGATTTGACTTTAGGTTGGAAAAAATACATTATTTTTTTTTGTTAACGGGGAGGAAATCTTCAAAAAGATACCCCACCTTCTGTGGGGAAAGCGGCGGTTATGTAGGGTTTTTACCCACTAAAACCTCCCCGGTGGCCCTTTCCTTGATGCATGACAAGGGGCTCTGGGATCTCCAGTGGAACGCACCGCAGCGGAAAAATACATATGTCAACTGGTTGTAATGTTCTATTGAAACGTGCAGACAATTTCAGAGTCAATCTATTAGTCAATGATTTAAGGACTCTTAGATTTTCGTAAGCAGTTGGAAAGGTAGGTGCAAATCTTACTTGTTCTAGTGACGCATCTCTGATTCGACGGCGTGTGTTCTTTTGTTATTTACTGTCATGCAGCCAGTAGCCAACTGTTGCTCACACCGTACCGTATCTAAGTATTCGGTTCTCCATAACCCACCATAACTGCAGCGACTTTTTGCCACATCCAGCACAGCTGCCGCTTTGTTTATGGGAAGACTGGCCCGCGCAATACACGTTTTACGCTTTTTGCTGTTTCAATGCAATGGGTTTCAATAATTATAGTATCAGAAATGTTTTATCAATATTATAAAATTAAAAAAATAATAAAGAGACAAAAAGCTACCACGAAAACTGTGCCACAACATTAGTATTAGAAAATGGGTTATAAAAATGCAACATTTTATCTGCCTTTTCATTGTTCTTTGAAAATCAATAACGTACTGTGATATACTTTGCTACAAACATATTTAATATTGGATGGTATCCTCGTTTTTAGATTAGATTGTAATTAATGAAATCTAGAGTATAACGCTTATGATCAAACAAGCTGCCTGTATCAGAAACAAAGAAATAAAAAAGTATCGAGTAATACACAGGATAATCCGACATCTAAAATTGTTCCTTTTATTGTAAAAGGTCTCTTAGAGGCTTCATTTGGTGAGAGAATTACTTATCACTAAGGTCAATTGCTTTACTGTCAACTGATTGAATCTTTGATAATTTAAATAATATATAAGCTTATTCGTAATACATCACTCCACATTACTAATCGGCTAGAGATGTGCAACTGATTCTGTGTTTACTAAGCTGTCGATAAGTTTAGTTGTTAGCACGCTAATTAGGCAGTCGAGCGGGAAGAAAATCTTACTGGCTTTAATTAATCTACTTCAGAACATCATAACAAGTTTAAGCTTTGTACTTAGAAATAGTTTCGGATCTCGAGCTAATTACTAGGCTAAACTTTTAGCAGAAGCATAAACATCTCTTGCAAAATTAGCGGTATTTGGACAAAGCATAGATGCGCTATCGCTATTTGTACATATTGCACTGACGTAGTTCTATTGAACGTGTAGTAAGAGTTAACTGTTTAATGAGAATGCTTCCCGCGCCGTTGGCACTGCGTGAAATCAAGACTAAAGCAATCTAAAATAAAATGTTTTAACAATACAAACTTTCTTGGTGTCAGATATGAACGTTATCGAACATATCGAACTAAAACCCGATCGCGTATTTGACTAATATATAAAATTTACATGTTTTAATGAAAGGTAAGTATAAATGGTGGAAATCAAAACAATTTTTCATTAACACATTTAAAATTCATCAAAAAAATATTTAATATCCAAAACGTCCACCGAATCGCGTACCGTGTTGCAGTCACGAGCACCGCGACACTTTTTTAATCGTACTTGAATCCGCTTTTAACGATCGACTTTTTTGTAATTGAATTTTCTTGAATGAAGTGAATTCGCCGTCACCTTTTTATTGCGACGCGGTGTCGCAATTAAAGCGATATGCTCCGTATTACATCAAAACCACAAATTAACAATTTATAAAGTTATTGCTTGTAAAGAGCTGTGATATCTTAGTGGCTCTGCTCTCGTAGCTTACAACACTAGTACTTGGCTGCAAGCATCTACCGTGTTTAGTGCAATGCGATGTAGGACTATTGCTAGCTTATTGATTCTATGCCTACCATCAACAATCGGACGAGACTGCAACTAATTACAATTCAATTTTATTTTTTATTAAGTAGGATAAATGAAATAATTCTTAACCTGGATTTGTAGTTCCCCGGTACTAGTAGTAGTCTCGCTTAGTAGTCTCCCTTCTTTCAAGTGTTGCTGATTCTTGGTTATTGAACATGGTGTTGTTAAGGGGTTTCACTACCTTTACAAGAATGTATATATACTTGTGCCGATGTTTTAACACCTTTTTCACAAGAGTATGGCTCAGTTACTCCTTTACAGCTAATATCCCATCCAAACCATCAGTGAAACCGGATAGTGGACACGTTGCACTCTGTCGACCAATTGGGAAGCTTCCTTGGAGTTTTGAGCATAAATACGGTCATTTTATTTGTTAAAATGTCGTTCAGTTGTAAAATAATTCTCATTAGCAAACAATGTTTTTCTGTGACCTCCCATCCCTACACTTCTTATCTTTCTGTGACTGGTAAAATTGGTGACTTGTTCTTTGTTATAGTGTGATCAGAATGGAGCGAAAAATATACCAAGTTAGTTTTCGATAGAGTTATGCAAGTATAATTATCATTATATATTATGTGGTCTGTATGTTTTTAAGCCGTTAGGAGTTTGCGATGAAATTCGTTCAGGTCATGTAACGCCCAGCCATTCGCGTGCGGTGCTCGCAGAGAAACGCGCGCGGCGTCACGCGCCCGACGCCTCTCCCATTGTCTTCGGTTCCATTGTGAGGCCTAAACAAGGTGTCTGCGACTCCGTGCTCGTTGCTCTGGAGCGGGATGAGAATGCTGAGAATTTTAACTTGCATTTTCCAACCTTTTATTCGCATACTTTAATATTTTAGAGTTAGTGCGTCAAACGAAGCAACTTGATTAAAACTTGCCGCATTGTTGAATTTTGCGTGCGTGTTATAGAATTATTATTATTAATTTTATATTTAATGCTTACAAGTAAGTAATGTTGAAGTGTCTGTTTGTCTATTTGTTCCGGCTAATCTCTGCACTAGCTGGACCGATTTTGATAGGACTTTAACACCCTGACGTAATAAGGAGTAAGTTAGGTTACTTATATTTAAAAAAATAGATTTTGGTAACGCCGACGGTTGAAGTTAGTTACAGATAAAGAGGCTCTTCAGGTTGACATGTTGAGATGCAATGCTGTTGTTGATGACAATAGCGTCATTGGTTACGCTTATTCTGTTTAAGAGAATACATAAATACGACAAGACAGCAAAACCGCCTTTCGTCATGCTGATATGTAGACTTGCGTTTGTTGGAGCTCATTCTAATCAGTGAGTGGTCTTTCCTAAACGCCGCACGAGCCATTACTCATTCGCAAATTTGACGCGCAAAAGTACGGCGACCTACTTACCGTATAAATGAATTCGTATTTGATGAAGAAATATGATGCGTGCTAATCTTGGAGCTTTAACGTTCTTCTAAAACGCTGTTAAATTTTACATAATAAATGTGATTTTCGGATTTGGGATTGTAATTTATCGTTCGTAATCTTCAAAAGACCAAAGAGAATCGCCAGGAAACTGGAGGGATTAATAATGAAAATGTCTATGATGCCTAAGATTTGTGTAAGACATTACGAAAAATATAAATAATATGTGCGCCACAAATGGTTATACACAAATAATAGTCACGCGAACCGATTTCGACGATTCATTTTTTATTGTAAATGAAGTACTTCAAGATTAGTTCGATGAGAGTTTGGTTAGGTTCTGATTAATTCTATTTCGTAATACTCCTACGATTATTCGGCAATACAAAGATGCCGTTAAGAAACTGGTTTTTGGTTTTATTCGAAAACATAACGTAGCGTTACTTGTATTAACAATTAGTGCAAGATTTAGGCAATATGGAATAGCATGTAGTATATAATCAAAAGGCAAATAAGTTTCTGTGGGTCTCATGTGCCATGTGAGGAGAAATATATAGGAGGCTGTATTTGTAGAAAAATATTTCAACTACTAATAAACTTTCAATTCTTATCCATTTAACCGACCGGATCCCCGTAACCCATGACAATAGAAGCTCCTTAACAAGATCTGGAAGAGACGAATTAAATTTGAATAACACTAGTTCTCCGTTGATTAAAATCGATCAACTGAGCGACTCAATAATTACGCGAGTTGACCCAGCACGGCGCAGGCGGTCGATGCGCCCACGCAGCTTTGCGATCGATTTATGGCTTTCTTCCAGCACGTTCGGTGCGCTTCGCCGGCTACATATAAAGACATCCTTTATGAAGTTGGCGAACTTATGATTCTTGGGCACAGACATCATGTTTATCTTTCGTGATCAAAACAATTAAGTGATGTCGCTTTATAATGTTGACGACCACGACAATACGACTGTCTCCTGAACCGACATAAAAAAAGAGGTTCACAATTCATCTCTACTTTTCTAATGCTCTCTTGAAAGGGTTTGATTTCAATTAGACATAGACATTTTCTTTATTGGCATACTATACATTACAATCAAAATATGATACACATTAAAAAGGAAAGAAAAATAAAAGAACGCAGTTAACGAAAGAAAGAACAGACAAATAGGACATGATTCCAACATTTCATACCGTATCAGCATGAGCTATCGCAAGGTTGCCACAGCGCTGTTTTTCGACGACGACCAGGACTTACAACTTCGTGCGTGCGCTGTACTACTTTTACATGGCATTAGATCGTATACTTATTTTGTTGGCATAGAAGCTCCGGTTTCGGTATCCAATCCAATCAATGTATCAATCCTTTTGTACTCCTTAACGACGACGCTCATAAGGAGAAGAAAGAGAATTTAGGCACAAGAATTTCGTTTCACATATAATATGATACGTAGGAAATTAAAAAAAGATTCTAAATCATTTATTTTCTAAATTGGTTTTACATCGGTCCAGCGCGGAACGTTGCCGTGGCAACAAATTACGCGCTACAATGAAATCATTGGAAGTAATTTGTTTGAGATGAGTTTGAACATTAATTGAGGCGATGTTCGCACAAGCGAACGGGTCACTCGTCGCCAATACAGCCAATTGATCAGTTAGCTGATCTCTGGGAAGTCCTGTATACATTCCCTGAAGCTTTGTGAGATGCGCAATCAAATTGCGTCATTATTGCTATTGTTTTGTATGACTAAGTCATATATAATCGCCAAAAATGTTTTTCATCAAGACATTGGCCCCACTTTTCAACCAACTTTAAAAAAAGGAAGAGGTTCTCAATTCGTCTCTATGTGATTTTGTTTGTTGTCTCATAACTTTCGACTGGGTGAGCCGATTTTTGTGATTCCTTTTTTAATTGAAAGCAGGTGCTTGAAACCAATTTCAATTTTGACAATGGCATTTATGAGACAACCATATAAGTCTTAAATTTGCAGTAAGTATATGAGTAACAAATGGACAAATAACTCAATATCACGCCAAACGATTTCGATTATTCTTTTTCTATTGGAAAGGATGCACTTCAATGGTAGTTAAATGAGAGTTTACTGAGGTTCTAACTAATTCTCTTTCTAGATATTACCTATTTCTATATATCTATTTCCTATGATAATTCGGAAATAAAAAGGGGAACGCGAATGATATTTGAAGATTCGATTTGAAGTCGGTTTTTGTTGTTACTCTTAAATATACTTGTAAGATAGTTTTTAATTAATCAAATAATCTTGGCGATGTACCGACTACGGACAGACAATGTTCATTTATTCATTCATCATTCAAGCCTCCACTACATCTTCTTAACGGTCTTCGTACGCTTTTAACGTGCGAGGTTACTTTCGTTTTATCTACTACACACAAAAAGTAAATTACCCTCAGCACCGGAGATAAATCAATCGAATGATCTACGATATCAGATGTCATTGATTACAGGGCTGATGATAGTCGGAGATAGGATAAGGCATCAAGATCTATCGGCCGTTGGGCAATTTCAGATGCACCATTTGTACACGTCCGGGCGTAACGGATATTCCCGTATTAGACTGTATGGTGGGTGATCAATATAGATGTTCGGGTGTGGGCCACTAGATATGAGGTTAATGGGTTCTAATTGTAATCTATATGAATGCACATGTGCCGCAGCGTCTATAAATTATTTATCTATACGAAATTCAACATTTTTCGTGTTTTCTAAAATGATATAAATTTAATTTTTAAGTAGAATATATAAATAAAGATTTTTTTAGCAGAAAGAGAAGAGTTTTTTTGTTTTAATAGAAATATAATTAAATTTAAAGATAAGGTCCACAAAATCATGAGGGGTTTATTCGTTGTACCTTCAAAATTTTGTAAACTAATTTCCATTATTACATAACACGTCTAGAAGATCTAGCAATTTAATTAGCCTAAAACTCTCCTTTTATGTGCTTATTTCATTGATATATATAATATATATACACATATTTAGAACTTTTTCGTGTGGCTATAAAGATTAAAATCTTTAACAAAAAACAGATTGAGAAATTCCCATTAAAAATTTAGAATTTCAGAATGTCCATATTAAAAATATAAATTATTAGTTATATTTTTAATATTTACTCACCACTGTCATTTGACAAATAAACTATGGATTGTTGCAAACATTAGCTAGTCCTACGATAAACCATTAATAGTTCTGTTAATATTAAACAACGCAGCAATTGTCAAGCTAACCTTGCCGTACTCATACCGAAAGTAAGACCAAATTACGGTAACAGATCGATTTGTTCTGAAGGAGCATTACAACAAAATACCTTCACACATCAACACGGTATACACACTGTACGCATTCAAAATTGACGTTGCTAAATTTCTCACTACTGACTTATCCAAGCAAATAAATGCTTTAGGTGATTTCTTCCTTAGTATCATGGAGATTATTGCTTTCTTTAGTATTTATTTCTTGTTCTCGTGTACGTGAAATGTAGTGAGAATAAAGTTTCTTCAACCTAAACCTAGGTCCTATAATTTGAAGCGAAGCCCGCTTACTTAAGAGCCTACAGGCGAAATGTGTATCACATCTCGCGGCGATAAGTCTCGGCACAGGAACAAACACTTGGCGAGATAACACTACTGCGGCCGCTATTGACGTGTCTCTGTTCAGATAACTGAGATCAATATATAGTTAAGTGTAATAAGGATTCATTAATTTGATTACTATGATGATCATTAATGAAATTATTTTGATTTTATCAAAGAATGTGCCTTGTTGGTTTGTTTAAGTTGCTGTCAGTAGGACAAACGTTTGCTTAACGCTTCATAGCTCTACGGTAGGCGAAAAAATCTCTACCTGTAGTTTATGTTATCAAGTCAAATGAAATGAAATAACAGAAAGGAACTATCTAATGGATCTGAATGATCTGATGATATCTAATGATTATGACTGTATTAGTATTTAAACCAGAATAATTTTGTAACAAATTATAATTTTTGGCATCGACGAAGGACAAATAAGGAATGTATATATTGAATGAAGCCACATCCTAAGCAGAAGTGCTATTAGGATGAACTGTACCTGACGGGTGTGGAGATATGTATCTACGTATGAACGTGGAAGAAGCGAGATCTATAACCGTAGCTATCAAAGTGTCACTACGTTATACTTACATAATCATTTTGGCCTCTGGCTTGAGTACTTTCATGTTTAAGTAGCCAGTAGCGAAGAATAACAAGTTCAAATTATTCCTAAACGACGCCAGCAACACAACTTCCCACTCGTGAGCTATGAATAATCGAAACCGTAGATCAAATCTCCGAGGGTATAATGATATTGCAAATCGTGGTAGCGGGGAATATTTTATACACAAATGTCCGCCGCTGCCACGGGCCATCATTAAATGCGAGGACGCACGTGCGCCGGCGCAACTGGTATTGCTTTAGGATGGCAACACACATAATTATTTAAAAAAAATAGTCACTACGACTAAGACTAGTAATATTATTCTTTCAAATTATCTATATACTGTTTCTTTAATACAATTGCCCGAAAAGCGATCCGGTGCAAACGTTTTTACTGCATTTTTAGAAAACCGTTTTATTTTTGTTAGGTTTTGATTTTGTTCGTAACGTTGGCTACGTTACGTACTCTCTCTAGAAATAACAATATAACGTATATTGTTATTTCTAGAGAGAGTACTTCTCTTTATTTTATAAGCTTTTAGTGGCGAGTAATCGTACAGGTTTATATTTACTAATGGCCTTAATTTTTATGATTTTGCAAAATTCAGACAGTCCGAAATAAGTAAAGGCATCCGGTTGATTTAAATATGCTGGCAGTATGAAGAAAGGAATGAGTTGTAAGAGTAAGGAACAAAGATAGTCTCCCAAGTAGAGCTTATACGTACCCTACTACAACAACTTGGTACTAAATGGCTTAGTATGCACGAATTTATCGTCGGATCAAAAGGCAGCTCCATTGCTCAAAACATGGCCGAAAACAGATCAAAATTTGCCACTAAAGCCTATATGAATACTCAAAAGGTAGGTGAAAATGGGACTCGAAAGATTTAGAACGACAATATTACCAGTATTTAGAACAAATAAGGATATCGAAGAAGTCAGAAAAATTTGCATTATCTAGTCACTGGTGCGCGAACTTTAGGCGTTTGCTGCTTGTTTCATAGTCTTAGTGTGCAACCGACTGAAATGTCGCTTGTTTGTGACTAACAATCATTTATAGACAGCGGGTAACCGGTTAGCCGGCAGCTCGTTGCATTGTTTTGTCCTTTCATACATCTCGCTACATGACTGTTAATAGCCCGCAATTATCCCGCTCCCAAGAAACATAGCTTGAAAGTACCATGTACATTTGAATGAAATCAAAAATAACAGAGTACTTCTTTTTACTTAGATCCGCAACACATAAGTATACTGTATTTCAATGTACCTAATGTACGAGTAATTTGATTTAATTCCAGATGCAACTATCACTATGAACTGATTTATTACATGATCTGTGACATCTGTAAAAAGAAAAAATATTTTCTCCGCCAAAAGAACAATTTTCAATCGACTACAAAATTTTTTTGTCAATTCATACGATTTTTTATGTTGTTACCGCATAACTTTGGACTAAAACTTTCAAATTCTGACAATAGCGTCTATGAAAAAACGAATAGTAATATAATTTCGATGGTTCACTTTTATTGGAAAGGATCTATTTCATGGGTAGTTTGATGAGGGTTTGGTTAAGTTCCGATGAATTCTATTTCGTAATACTCCTACTATAATTCGGAAATACAAAGACTGCATCCGCGCGTAATAGTTTAATGTTTCATTCTTTTTATATATACTTGTGTAAATATGTAACTAACCTATCAACCTATCAAATTTTATCTGACCTTTTCATTTTTTTTTCATTTCCATTTTTCATTAAATAGTGGGACAATTACCACGTGTTAGTGTTTAAATTAAGCTTATTAGGTCAGTATAATTGTTAAAGACATTATCGGAAAATCTTAATAAATATATAAAATAAAGTAACCCTGGAACCGTCGTCGGAAACGATCTTCAATCGAGACTAAGAGATCTATATGGCTAGTAACAGCCAGCTCTATTTATTGCTGTTCAGAGGCAGTTTGTTTGTCGCACAAATTAAATGCATCTATATTTTAGGTTGATACGAGAGGTCGTCGACTTTCCGATCCACAAAAATATCAAAGGAATAAAATTCTATTCGTGCATTTTGATTCATACAAATCTAGGCGCGTCAGCGTTAATATAAAATGCACTTTAAAAATAAGAAAGAACTAAAATGAACGCGTCTTAATTAATGTCCAATGACTGTTACTAATGGCTCGAATCGCCTTAAATCAAACAGGCGTCCGCAACATGACGAACCCGATTCAGAACAAGTTTAAAAATAAAAAAGCATCTTGAATCGAGCGTCAAGCGTAAGTCTGACGTTAAATCAATTTTAAAAAAGAAACAAATATTTGTTAGTCAAGCGCGATATCATAAAGTTTCGCTGGTTCTGTATACCGCTACAACTAAGATTTTTCAAAATTTAAGGCAATCTTGAATTTTACCAAAATTATATATGTAGATATGTGCAGAATATGTATATAAACGGATATACACAACAAAAATATAAAGATTGACAATAATAAATAACTTACGAGGCACGGCTGTAGTTCATCATTATGGCTCCAACAAGTTAAGTTCAAAAATTCCAGAAGAATTTTAAGACGTCGTTGTGTTCTCATCATTCTAGATGAGATCCACACACTTTAACTGAGCACAATTATCACAAGTTCTGTCGGGCATATAATTCATCATGAAGGCATAGACAAAGCCACAGGCAACGTCAGTTATTGATTTTTCTATACTAAGACGTTACTTATATTATTTTTGTACCCTACAATATTTATCAATTGTTCGAAGTTCGAATACTGTCTTTGCGTCAACGCATATAGTAAAAACAGAATCGTTTTACGTTGGATTCGATTAATTTTATGCGGTGTACAAACGAGTAGTAAGTGAAAAAACATCATGTTGCTGGCTATATTTACAAGAACTGAAGAATTGATTTTATCCTGTCCCTGTATCTTGGAACTGGGATGAACAGTAAAATAGTACATATACTACATTATGACACGCATGCTCTATACTTGGAGATTGCTGTAGAAGTGTTTGTTGAAGTAACTAGTTGATAAGGAGCTAACAATTATTTACGAGTGTTTTTTTGAAGTACAAAACTTTTTTCAACCATGTTCCATTACCTTATAATAAATTTGACAGGACGGATCCCCAAAAATCTAAATTGAAACATTTATTGATAACGACAGATGTCGCTACTGGATTTATATTACAAAATGAATTTTGTTGAACATTAAATTATTGGATTATTGGTACTAATGTCACCGCATTAAGGTTTAATTTTACTTATTTTGGTCTGATTCATATAACATTATAGTCAATTATACGTTAATAAATCATATAAAAGGCAGCATTGTGCAACTAAACACAGTCAAGAGGAGTGCGTTATTTCGACATCATGTTTTGTAATTTGATTAACATTTCATGTTTTATAATTTCTTTTTCTCTTAGAAGAAACGCATTTAAATGTACTTTGTATTTAAATAAGCTTTAATTATAAATTATCAAGAAGATTGTTTTTTCTTCTATATTCATCATCATTCATCTATTCATTATCTTACTAAACAAATGTTTATTTTCGTTTTTCTTTGTTTTACTTTATTTGTAAAACTTTGTTCAAAGCTACGCTATAAGTTTAATAACTAATATAGATAAATGGGAAGCATGCCATGAGAACTACTATTACATATGTTGCAAGACGGAATTAATTTCTTGAGTTTATTTAAGTTTGCGATGTTGCTGATGAAGTAACGTATATTTTTTTAAATAAATATAACAATAGCCGGGATACTTCTTCCGGTTTATCAAATCTTAAGCGATGGTTGATGTCGTATAGAAAATGGAGTAAGTTTTATTGGACTTATCATATATTATATTAATACGTGAAGCTAAAACTTTGTACCTTCTTACGAAAATTGCGCGGCCATGATGAGATCAAAATTATGCGTACAAAATGCATTCAATCAACAACAAACACTACCATGAGTTTTATACTCATGCATGCGGATGTTATACACTTGCTTGGCAACGGTTAAGTTACTATGATAAATAATGACTCACTGAATAAGTCACGTGTTGCGAATGATGTGTGATTTTAACAATCCAATTCCTGAGTTAAATTCGAATTTCAACTTCAGGGCGCCAATTAGTTAATACTATTAATATGTGAAATTGTGTCATTCTATGAGTAGGAGGAACGACATGATTTAAATACACTTTGCGTGGAGCCATTTTAAACATCAAGGTCATAAAGATTTTAAAACTCGTTGCAAGTTTCCGAGAGCATTAGCAAGACGGTAGCGGTCTTACTTTTCGGCACATTACGGCGGCCCTAAAACGAGCGGGCTCGAGCGTGGACTAAGAATCGAGATAAAGTACTTTTAATGTAGTTGAACCCCATTTTCTCGCCGTCAAGTGCCATTAAAAGTTTAAGCTCCCGGCCTAGGATGGTCCAGGAGACGGCAGGGTTACTCTCGTTTATGGCTGGATTTATTGACAGTATAAACAAGTTAAGCGCTTTATTAAAAACGATTATTTTATATCAAATGGAATATTCTCCGGAAACCAGTTAAGGAGTCATGAAATCAATTTATTTACTTATATTTTCTTGAAATTTTAAATCTAATTACCATTCATTTTTATTAATTTTTAAAACAGAAACAAAGTAGTTCAGGAATTAATTCTAATGCTGCAAATATTCTCAGGTAGAAAACCGCACGTTATATACTCTATTATATTACAAGAAATATTGTACGCGGTAGGTGGAAAAGGTCAGTGAAAAAAAACATAGACAATTGAAGTACATAAAAAAATATGAATCTATAAAACATACCATGATACATAAAAGAAAACATGAGTGTGTACATACTACATACGTATTTATAGCAAAGATGAACTTAGCGAGCCGGAAAACAGTTTAATAAATTCCGTTACACTCCAAAAACAAATAAAAGGTTCCAAAATGACTCCTAAAGATTTCAGCTGTGATTCCTCACAGCTGAAATCTTTTAGGAGTCATGTCTACAATGCCTTGTTCTACAATTTAAGTATTTTTTTAAATACAAGGTGTATTGTTAATTAATATTTTTTACACATAAAATGCAGACTGAATGAAGCAGTTTTAAGTGCAGGTTAAAGGAGTTAAAGTCAAAGGAGACTCCGTTAAGTGAAGAATTTACAAATCTTATTATAATTTACACATCACTTTTAAAATTTTAATCCCAAAACTTGCGTGCTTTTTAAATTTTTGTAGCTTGTCTTACCTCATGGTGACTCATATATCTGTTCTCCGTAAGAAATATATTGTGAGAATATTTAATTGTACTAAAACAAAGGGTGGTGTGATAAAGTATTATACTTTCAATATTAAATAGCTATATTAACGTTGCCATTCGAACAACGATTGAGGTGAGTTACACTAGCACTGTAGTCTGTACTATATCACTCATTCAATTTACGATTCTCGAATTAGAATTACTTAATAAGACATAACGTTTCTATCCACGTTCCTTTTGAAGTGTTTTCTCGAAGGAGCGTATAGCAGAAATAAAAAAGGGTTTAATACATCCAAATTGCCAGTAGGTGCGTAAGGTCAACAACGTTCGCTCAATCTTGGTTAAGAAGCGCAAAGGGCGGGCCGCTAACAAATTGGGATCGGTCGATATGTTGCCGGTGATAAATCTTTAGAAACGCTAGCTGTTTTGTTTTCGTCGTTCGCGGAGACGAGAAACACTTCTTAAACTTCATATACATATGTATTTTAACAATATAAGGCCATTTAGCATTTACGCCTTTCAGATCTACAATAAATAAATAAATATGTCCATTTAACCCTTTTTTAGTGGGGTAAAAAGTGACAGCTATTGGTGTCTGCTTTTCACCAATGCCTATTACGTCACAAATGTAACTGGTGGTGAGTTCATAGGCACACCTGCCACACACTTAACCAAGTTTTTTTTGTATTTGATAAAGCCAATGAACGGAAGCTCATTGGAAAAAGCCATCAGGTAGTGAAACCGAACACACAGCCATTAGGCTATCATAATATATAACATCTCAAGTGCCACTGCTCTAGCGGCAAAATGCTGCAACTTATACATTTTCACTACTGTCAAGAGATGGCACTGAATTTTGGCATTTCATGGACGTGCCTCAAGGTTACAGTAGCGACGTTTCATAACAAAGACCTGATCAAATTTCGCTAGTATTAGATTGAAGGTATACATTTCTAAGATTACAAGTAATGAAAAAGGTATTTCTAAATAAATAATATCAATTGATTAATTGTTTGATATAGTAAAGGAATTGTTTCAAAGAGATTTGCAATATGTTATTATATATGAATCAACATAATTATTATTTATTAATCATTAAAAGATAAGTCGGATTAACAAAAAAATGTGTTAAAACCTTATGTAAACTTTGGTATATTTCTAGTAATCCAGTCTTTAAGCTGACCTTCTGAAACTGACCGAGACATTTCGAGATCGGGCCAAGACGCTATCATCTTTCAGTTCCAAGTACTAGCATCGTAGCTCCAGTTAAAGATAATTTTTAGTTATTGTAAGAATTCAACATTTTAGTATAAAAAATAAAGTATCTACATTTTCAACCAATCCAGAATGGTTATTCTAACGTTGACCTATTGATCATTTTTTTTTTTTTTTTAGTTGACGGGAGAAATCTTCACAAAGATACCCCGCCTTCTGGGAAGGCGGCGGTTATGTGGGGATCTTACCCACTAAAACCTCCCAGTGGCCCTTTCCTCGGTGCATGACGTGGGGCTCCGGGATCTCACGTGAACGCACCGGAGCCCCTCTGCACTGTGCTCAAGGAGAGCACGTCCCGGGGAGGTTACTCCCTCCCCCCCTGTGCCCTCGCAGCGAAAGGCGACACGGGCCAGCCGATATCGCCTTCTTCCCGGGTCCACTTTGGTGGACGACGCAGGCCCCACCCTTGTCGCCCAGTGAACCCGAGGCCTTTTAGTCGCCTTCTACGACAGGCAGGGGATACCGTAGTCTTATTCTTGAGAGCCCAGAACTACACGGCTGCGGGCCGGTCTGCCACCGGCCCGCCTGCATATCCGAACGGGATCGGCCCTCTCCCGATCCCGTTCTGCGGTCTCCTTCTGGGCCATTACTGACTCGCAGAAGGAGACCAGCGCCTTCCATTTAGATCTCCCCGCCAGCGCAGCCGCTACTGCCGCCGGCGAAGTCTGCCAATCTGCTGGACCAGGATCCGCCGCTCCGCCTCCCACGCGGGGCACACGGCAAGCGTGTGCTGCGCGGAATCCCAGTCACAGCCACAATGGTGGCATTGCGCGGTCGGTTCGCGCCCTATCCTGTTCAGGTACTCACCGAAGCACCCGTGCCCGGTGAGTACCTGTGTCAGGCGGTAGGTGACGTGCGCGTCATTCCTCCTACGTAGCCAGGCTTCGAAGTTCGGCAGGAAGGCACAGACGATGCGTTGGCGCGAGCAACGTCGCTCCGAGAGCCGCTCGCGCCACACCTCTATCGCCCGCCTGTGCTCCTGCCGACGCACCTCTCCCGCATCCAGGGTCGGCCCGGGCCCGCCGTCGACGGCCCGGACGCGCGTGTAAACGCGCGCGTCCAGCTCCGCCAAAATGTCGAGCGGCGGGAACCGAGCCAGGATAGCGGCCGCCTCGTAAGATACCGTACGGTATCCTCGTGCGATCGAATGGCCATCTTGCGCTGCAGGCTAAGGAGCTTAGCTCTGCAGCGCCGGACGCCCGTGAAGCGGTTACACCACACGGGCGCCCGTAGAAGGGCCATGGATCGCCTGAATCCGTAGAAGGCGGCGGACTCCTTCCCTGGGGCCCCCAAGATTGGGCAGCAGTCTATGCAGAGCACCCACTACCCTATCGATCTTGGGGACCAAGCGGTCGAAGTGCACTTCGAAGCCCCAGCGACTGTCAGCGTGAGGCCGAGATATTTCATCGTCGACCCCACCCGGACCTGCACGTCACCTACGCGGACCGACCGGCTGGGCGGTTCCTAGCTCTTGGGAGCTTGTGGAACCATAGCGCCTCTGTCTTGTGAGGCGCTACCCGTAGACCCAGCTCGTGGATTTTGTCCACGACGCATGCCACCCAAGCTCGGCGAGCCGGATGGTGCTATCGAAATCCTCCCGTCCGACAATACTAGTGTGTCGTCTGCATAGCAGACGACACTCACGCCGACGGGGAGACCGACCCTAAGGACCGCGTCATATGCGAGGTTCCATAGCAGGGCCCCAACACAGACCCCTGCGGAACCCCGCAATTCACCTCCCTCCGATGGAACACGTCCCGACCCATATACTGGATGCACCTGCCATGCAGGTACGCCCCGACGATGCGCTGCAGGTAGGGAGGCACGCGGTGGTACACCAGTGCCTCCCTAATCGCTCCCCAGGGCAGCGTGTTGAAGGCGTTGACAACGTCAAGGTTGACGGCCAACGCCACGCCACCCCGGGTCACTGCCTGCCCCGACCGTTGACGGACCTGGAGGATCGCGTCAACGGTCGACCGCTTTCTACCGGAAGCCGTACTGGCATTCCGAGAGGTCAGGGGCAGACCTATTGATCATAGGTCAACGTTAAAATAACCATCAAACACAAGATTTAAACTCACAGCAAAATCCAGCCTTGCACCTCTTAAGTTACAAATTAGTCAAAGTTGCCGCTCGCTCGCCGAAACAAAACCTGATAGAGTGAAGTTTGTTTCCCAACTCGGGGGTCAGAGGAACCCAGTTAGCGGGCGGAGTGCTCATCAACAATTTATTTCTTGCTGGATTTCCGCACGAGGCGTTCGCGGTTCGTTCTAGGTATTTAACCGGTGACCTAGATTGGTTTGATAGAGTTGTTAATTCAAACAGCTGCTATCAAAGTTGCCTGAAGAAAGTTTGAATATAATTGTACTTTAACCGTGTAACTTGAATTCCCCTGTTTATTCTCTGGATTATGTTTTGCTTTAGGTGAAATTAATTTGCATATCATTTCGATGTTGAGTTGTAATAAATATGGTAACATGAAATGTTTGCTAAACATCAAACGAGCCAAAGAGTGAGTGTGCATTTGCATCACATATTTAATAAATTTATCGACCTATTTTAGATTTTAAAATGCGAGTAAATCTAATCTTATATATCGAATACACATTTTAGAAGAAGACATTTATGTATAAAGATTGAATCTGCCTGCCTTGGAATTACTGGAAAAGTGATCTCTTGCGCGTATACTTTGGATATTTCTAATTAATCAGTTTTTCAAAGCACATAATCGTATGGGTTTAATGACACTTTAATTTATTATCGTTGGCTTATGAAATTCCATTTTTAGCTTCAAAACAATCTCTTTTTTTGACCGTAACACTGCATTACTGACAGAGTTCGAAGACGAAGAGGGAGGAAATTATGGCAAAAATAATCTATAATGTAAAAGAGAGCGGCGAATGTCGTTAAAGGACGTTCTTTGAACTTCTTTAGAAAGTCATCATCAGTCACCATCTCACTATATCACCACTTAACACCAGGTGGGATCGTGGTCAGGCATTAGTTTATACCCATAAAAAAACCATATTGATTACTTTCTAAATAAGGGACGTCAGCCGTACTTGAAAACTACGAACTTGTATGGATGTGCAAAAACCGAGAGAGGTGTGTAAGTAGCGTGAAAAATGTAATGACAACCTCTGTAAGTCAACGTAATTTGTGCCTTTGTATATATTTTAAATGCCTATTGACAATTTTATGTTTACTTAAATATAAAACAGTAATATACATTTATTTTACTTCTGGAGTTACTCTACTCATCGTTCCATACCTTTCTTTGACGCCAAAAGCAATTTCATATCATGAAAGGCTTACATTGAAATCAGTAGCCGGTTCGTTGTTCACATGCTCATATAGGCTCCAGAATATTCGCCTCATTGGTTGCGCTGTACGCTGGATCCTGGCACAAGTCACAAGCTCACTACTTATACTCTGCTATTTAATGACCGCTTTTGTTAACCAGAGGAACTTTACAACTTACAACAGTGGAATGGAAGGTAGTCGAGCTCTTAGATGATTCGGACAGGAGTATCGGCTTGGATGACTTTGGATACCAAGTTTTAGGAGGAATTATTAGTCGTAAAACTGAAACTAATACGCTTAATCTTGACCATAGAAGCGAGAGGAGGAGAGATTCTCAATATTTTAAGATATGTAATTTGAATATTGAAGACATTAATGTATTTTTCATAACATGATTTAAATATGCCATATCATTTTAGGAGTTTTGCAGTCTGATTTACTATCTGAGACTACAGTTTCAAATCAGACGTTACTATTCAAACGTGACATTGTGATCAAGCATTCGGTTTGAATATTTAAAAAGGGGAGAAAAGCTGAAGGTAGAATGTTGGGTCATCAGACACGGGATGCTTAATGGTGCACGAAGTGTTAAACAAAACGCAGAATTTTTGTTAATACAACTTCACGCTGGTATTCCGTGTGGCACTTCCCAGAACGAATTAGAACTGTGCTTCAAAATGACGACAAGTAGGGTGACCTAGACCGCTGATCGCTCTACACTCACACGACGGACCCAAACCCTAAAATCTGGAGTGGTGCCACGGCGGTAGGTTATTAACACTGGGCGCGCACTTGCCGGCGCCCGGTGTGACAAATGAAGCCGACGTATTATGAAGAAACCTGCCATAGTTACTGCTTATGCTGGCTCTGCTGGTCCCACTGGCGCACCTCTCTGCTCATATTGCGCTTATTTTTATAAAAGGAAGCAGAAATTGTATCTTAATACTATTTACGCTTCACATAATCACATCTAATAATCTAATGTTTTAAACAAACAATTGGCGAACCTGATGTTAATATGATTCTCATCGCTCATGAAAGTTTGCATTAAAGGTAGGAAAAGGCTTTCTTTTAGCGATTCTTACAAATCAGAATCGAGATGTTTCTTCTCTTACATCTTTTTTAGCGGATTTCAAAAAGGAGGAGGTTTTCAATTCGTGTGCATGTTTGTCACATCATAACTTTGGATCTATAAAACATACCATGATACATAAAAGAAAACATGAGTGTGTACATACTACATACGTATTTATAGCAAAGATGAACTTAGCGAGCCGGAAAACAGTTTAATAAATTCCGTTACACTCCAAAAACAAATAAAAGGTTCCAAAATGACTCCTAAAAGATTTAAGCTCAGAGGAAGCCTTGTTCTACAATTTAAGTATTTTTTTTAAATACACCTTTGTTAATTAATATTTTTTTACACATAAAATGCAGACTGAATGAAGCAGTTTTAAGTGCAGGTTAAACGAGTTAAAGTCAAAGGAGACTCCGTTAAGTGAAGAATTTACAAATCTTATTATCTACACATCACTTTTAAAATTTTAATCCCAAAAACTTGCGTGCTTTTTAAATTTTTGTAGCTTGTCTTACCTCATGGTGACTCATATATCTGTTCTCTGTAAGAAATATATTGTGAGAATATTTAATTGTACTAAAACAAAAGCGTGGTGTGATAAAGTATTATACTTTCAATATTAAATAGCTATATTAACGTTGCCATTCGAACAACGATTGAGGCGAGTTACACTAGCACTGTAGTCTGTCAGCCCTACGGTACGGTACAAGACTACGGTATCCCCTGCCTGTCGTACAAGGCGACTAAAAGGGGCCTCGGGTTCACTGGGCGACAAGGGTGGGGGCCTGCGTCGTCCACCAAAGTGGACCCGGGAAGAAGGCGACATCGGCTGGCCCGTGTCGCCTTTCGCTGCGAGGGCACAGGAGAAGAGGGAGTAACCTCCCCCCGGGACGTGCTCTCCTTGAGCACAGTGCAGAGGGGCTCCGGTGCGTTCCACGTGAGATCCCGGAGCCCCTCGTCATGCACCGAGGAAAGGGCCACCGGGGAGGTTTTAGTGGGTAAGATCCCCACATAACCGCCGCCGCCGATTCTCGAATTAGAATTACTTAATACGACATAACGTTTCTATCCACGTTCCTTTTGAAGTGTTTTCTCGAAGGAGCGTATAGCAGAAATAAAAAAGGGTTTAATACATCCAAATTGCCAGTAGGTGCGTAAGGTCAACAACGTTCGCTCAATCTTGGTTAAGAAGCGCAAGGGCGGGCCGCTAACAAATTGGGATCGGTCGATATGTTGCCGGTGATAAATCTTTTAGAAACGCTAGCTGTTTTGTTTTCGTCGTTCGCGGAGACGAGAAACACTTCTTAAACTTCATATACATATGTATTTTAACAATATATGGCCATTTAGCATTTACGCCTTTCAGATCTACAATCAATAAATAAATATGTCCATTTAACCCTTTTTTAGTGGGGTAAAAAGTGACAGCTATTGGTGTCTGCTTTTCACCAATGCCTATTACGTCACATATGTAACTGGTGGTGAGTTCATAGGCACACCTGCCACACACTTAACCAAGTTTTTTTTTGTGTTTAATAAAGCCAATGAACGGAAGCTCATTGGAAAAAGCCATCAGGTAGTGAAACCGAACACACAGCCATTAGGTTATAACTGCTAAACACAAAGTCTGCTTTTCACTCGGCTTAAAACAATATCGAGAGAAACTAATGTTGACACTAGCTCAGAGTGCTGCCGTTTCCCTGGAACCGGGACGCTGTGATATATAAGACAAGATTGCTTAGCAGTTTTTCCTCTGATAAGATATTTTTATATATTAAAGTGGGCAGAAATACAGCATATTGCCACTTAAATGGGCACACATACTAATAACTATTGAAATAATTCGTCTGTGTCACTCTTCAATTCCAATGACATTTTTGTTTCTTTGGCTTATTGCCGTTGTTTTATATAACAGCTTTATTGAAAAATATATTAAACCGTTAAGAACTATAAGTTTATTATAATGTAAATGAAACATCTCAAGCACCACTGCTCTAGCGGCAAAATGCTGCAACTTATACATTTTTCACTACTGTCCAAGAGATGGCACTGAATTTTTAAACATTTCATGGACGTGCCTCAAGGTTACAGTAGCGACGTTTCATAACAAAGACCTGATCGAATTTCGCTAGTATTAGATTGAAGGTATACATTTCTAAGATTACTAGTAATGAAAAAAAGGTATTTCTAAATAAATAATATCCAATTGATTAATTGTTTGATATAGTAAAGGAATTGTTTCAAAGAGATTTGCAATATGTTATTATATATGAATCAACATAATTATTATTTATTAATCATTAAAGATAAGTCGGATTAACAAAAAAAATGTGTTAAAACCTTATGTAAACTTTGGTATATTTCTAGTAATCCAGTCTTTAAGCTGACCTTCTGAAACTGACCGAGACATTTTCGAGATCCCGGGCCAAGACGCTATCATCTTTCAGTTCCAAGTACTAGCATCGTAGCTCCAGTTAAAAATAATTTTTAGTTATTGTAAGAATTCAACAGTTTAGTATAAAAAATAAAGTATCTACATTTTCAACCAATCCAGAATGGTTATTCTAACGTTGACCTATTGATCATAGGTCAACGTTAAAATAACCATCAAACACAAGATTTAAACTCACAACAAAATCCAACCTTGCACCTCTTAAGTTACAAATTAGTCAAAGTTGCCGCTCGCTCGCCGAAACAAAAACCTGATAGAGTGAAGTTTGTTCCCAACTCGGGGGTCAGAGGAACCCAGTTAGCGGGCGGAGTGCTCATCAACAATTTATTTCTTGCTGGATTTCCGCACGAGGCGTTCGCGGTTCGTTCTAGGTATTTAACCGGTGACCTAGATTGGTTTGATAGAGTTGTTAATTCAAACAGCTGCTATCAAAGTTGCCTGAAGAAAGTTTGAATATAATTGTACTTTAACCGTGTAACTTGAATTCCCCTGTTTATTCTCTGGATTATGTTTTGCTTTAGGTGAAATTAATTTGCATATCATTTCGATGTTGAGTTGTAATAAATATGGTAACATGAAATGTTTGCTAAACATCAAACGAGCCAAAGAGTGAGTGTGCATTTGCATCACATATTTAATAAATTTATCGACCTATTTTAGATTTTAAATGCGAGTAAATCTAATCTTATATATCGAATACACATTTTAGAAGAAGACATTTATGTATAAAAGATTGAATCTGCCTGCCTTGGAATTACTGGAAAAGTGATCTCTTGCGCGTATACTTTGGATATTTCTAATTAATCAGTTTTTCAAAGCACATAATCGTATGGGTTTAATGACACTTTAATTTATTATCGTTGGCTTATGAAATTCCATTTTTAGCTTCAAAACAATCTCTTTTTTTGACCGTAACACTGTATTACTGACAGTTCGAAGACGAAGAGGGAGGAAATTATGGCAAAAATAATCTATAATGTAAAAGAGAGCGGCGAATGTCGTTAAAGGACGTTCTTTGAACTTCTTTAGAAAGTCATCATCAGTCACCATCTCACTATATCACCACTTAACACCAGGTGGGATCGTGGTCAGGCATTAGTTTATACCCATAAAAAAACCATATTGATTACTTTCTAAATAAGGGACGTCAGCCGTACTTGAAAACTACGAACTTGTATGGATGTGCAAAAACCGAGAGAGGTGTGTAAGTACCGTGAAAAATGTAATGACAACCTCTGTAAGTCAACGTAATTTGTGCCTTTGTATATATTTTAAATGCCTATTGACAATTTTATGTTTACTTAAATATAAAACAGTAATATACATTTATTTTACTTCTGGAGTTACTCTACTCATCGTTCCATACCTTTCTTTGACGCCAAAAGTAATTTCATATCATGAAAGGCTTACATTGAAATCAGTAGCCGGTTCGTTGTTCACATGCTCATATAGGCTCCAGAATATTCGCCTCATTGGTTGCGCTGTACGCTGGATCCTGGCACAAGTCACAAGCTCACTACTTATACTCTGCTATTTAATGACCGCTTTTGTTAACCAGAGGAACTTTACAACTTACAACAGTGGAATGGAAGGTAGTCGAGCTCTTAGATGACTCGGACAGGAGTATCGGCTTGGATGACTTTGGATACCAAGTTTTAGGAGGAATTATTAGTCGTAAAACTGAAACTAATACGCTTAATCTTGACCATAGAAGCGAGAGGAGGAGAGATTCTCAATATTTTAAGATATGTAATTTGAATATTGAAGACATTAATGTATTTTCATAACATGATTTAAATATGCCATATCATTTTAGGAGTTTTGCAGTCTGATTTACTATCTGAGACTACAGTTTCAAATCAGACGTTACTATTCAAACGTGACATTGTGATCAAGCATTCGGTTTGAATATTTAAAAAGGGGAGAAAAGCTGAAGGTAGAATGTTGGGTCATCAGACACGGGATGCTTAATGGTGCACGAAGTGTTAAACAAAACGCAGAATTTTTGTTAATACAACTTCACGCTGGTATTCCGTGTGGCACTTCCCAGAACGAATTAGAACTGTGCTTCAAAATGACGACAAGTAGGGTGACCTAGACCGCTGATCGCTCTACACTCACACGACGGACCCAAACCCTAAAATCTGGAGTGGTGCCACGGCGGTAGGTTATTAACACTGGGCGCGCACTTGCCGGCGCCCGGTGTGACAAATGAAGCCGACGTATTATGAAGAAACCTGCCATAGTTACTGCTTATGCTGGCTCTGCTGGTCCCACTGGCGCACCTCTCTGCTCATATTGCGCTTATTTTATAAAAAGGAAGCAGAAATTGTATCTTAATACTATTTACGCTTCACATAATCACATCTAATAATCTAATGTTTTAAACAAACAATTGGCGAACCTGATGTTAATATGATTCTCATCGCTCATGAAAGTTTGCATTAAAGGTAGGAAAAGGCTTTCTTTTAGCGATTCTTACAAATCAGAATCGAGATGTTTCTTCTCTTACATCTTTTTTTAGCGGATTTCAAAAAAGGAGGAGGTTTTCAATTCGTGTGCATGTTTGTCACATCATAACTTTGGACTGGGTAAACCCATTTTGATGATTCTTTTTACATTTGAAAGCTGTTGCTTCCCATGTGCACCCATATCCAATTCTAACAACGGCATCCATAAGAATACCATATAAGTCTTAAATCTTCATTAAGTACGTACGTGACAAATGGAGGAATAACTGAATATCACGCGAACCGATTTCGATGATTCATTTTCTATTGGGAAGAATGTACTTCATGTAGTTTGACGAGGGTTTGGTAAGGTTATAATTAATTGTAATATATATAAATAATTTGTTTTTACTCGTAAATATACTTGTTTATATGTCTAGTTTACCATATCATACCATTTCGATTCATTTCAAAGGAATACAGGCTGTAACTTTAACTAAAAATAACTTTTAATATTTATTTTATATTTAGCTTTTTAATATTTCATGCCTAAGTTTCATGGTAGAGGGATAGTGGTAATATGACAAACTGAATAGCTTTGTGAAATGAGGCGGGGTTAAGCGCGGTGCTGATCGCGGCCAGCGCAGATCACGTTAATGGTCAATAAAGAGAATCCCACGGCTCAGTGGCCGCGGGGAAGCCCCCTGATCCAGATACTAATTCCGCCCTGTCATTATATTATGCAGTTAGACGGTAACATGTAACTTTAGCATCATTTAATGATGGTTGTATTGTATTTTGATGACCAGTCGGTTGATGAAACACAAAGTCGCTTATTTTACTTTGACTTGCTTTTTCATATACTTATTAGCCGTAGCGTATTACTCTCTATTTATTATTACAGGAAAATGTCATACGATTTTGTCAATTTTTAAATGTACACTTTAACGGTATTTACCTTAATATCCTTGTATGAATGCTTGAAGTAACTATTGTGTTTAACACAATCATCATGTTTCAACAAGTTTCTCAAGTAACCGCTATAAAAATTGAGTTAGATTACTAAATTTCGCTGTGTCAAAAGAGCAATATCAAATAAATCCATGAAAACTTGTTCACGTTTAAATGCATTTCCGAAATACATTAAAGGCAAACTTAAATCGTCATCCCCTTAGGACAAATGCAGAGATATAATAGTTGTGGCTGGTAATCAAAGAGGCGTAAAATTCGCGAGATTATCCCGGCGAGGACTGCTCGCTTTATAGGTTTGGCGACGGATGTTACCTTACCGGAAGTGACACGCATAAGAAAACACTTTGTAATTACTTTTAATCTTAGCATTACAAAGCTCGTTAAAAGTAACTTGTAAATATGGGACGTCGGTAATAAACTAAATCAAAAAATTAAATTTCCGCTTCCACCCAATGGCATTATACGGTCATTATGTTAGTTTATTCTTTTATATTTCTGTACTATGCCTTTATTATTAAATTTTTAACCGACTTCAAAAAAGGAAGATGTTTTTTGTTTGTTACCTCATAACTTTCGATTGATGGAACCGATTTTGATGATTCTTTTTTTATTTGAATGCTGTTGCTTCCCGTGTGGTCCCATTTTATTTTGGTCTAATTCTGAAAATGGCATCCATGATAAATCCATATAAATCTTAAATTTGCAAATTTGCAGTATGTGCGTGACAAATGGACGAATAACTCAATATCATGACAACCGATTTCGATGATTCATTTCTTATTGGAATAGATGTACTTCAAGAGTAGTTTTATGAGAGTCTGTTTATGTTCTAATTAATTCTATTTCGTAATATTCCTACGATAATTCAGAAATAGGCGTCCGCGCGTATCACGCGCATTAACATTTGATTCGATT
Organism: Meandrusa payeni; assembly: GCA_029286785.1. Taxonomy (NCBI): domain Eukaryota; kingdom Metazoa; phylum Arthropoda; class Insecta; order Lepidoptera; family Papilionidae; genus Meandrusa; species Meandrusa payeni. The sequence goes on from JAGSMX010000013.1 coordinate 10,845,023, forward strand.
TGAAGTTGGTTTTTGTTTTTACTCGTAAATATACTTGATCTCTAACAAACCTCCAACTACAAATAAAATGGAAAATGTGTCTCGTGCCACATCCAGGAACATGTGAACAATTATCTAACGATTCGACGTTATGTAGACGTAAGATTATTGCTCGGAACTTGGTTTCTTCCTACTCTATTTGCGGGGATGTTTATGGGCCATTAGAGCGAGAAAACTAGCCGTTACATTAATGAAAACGGAGTGGACTCGACGCCTCGTTATCATGGGATAATCCGAGACGGGATGTTAAGTTTCACGCGCTTGCGTTTAATCTTATGTAATAAACTTAATGTCGCTTATTTTACGTCAATTAATAGCAGTGCCAAAGCAGCGAGTATCTCTACGCGGCAGTACTGGGATACAAACTGATTTGGAAATATAGACATTGATTCTGATCCGCTATGTGTGAAATGTTTGCCGTTATTTTGAACTGGCCGGGCCGTACTTCTTATGAAAGTATGTTAAACTTAATAGTAGTAGCCGATACGTGGATATATTTTACGAATTCTAGAAAATTTACTAAATGTGGGAAATCTACAGAAAAAGTGCAAAAGAATGTGAACTCAGATTACATATATTATAAAACTCGTGACTCGACTCGCACCAATTTTATTTTTAATTCAAGTCTAACATAAGTATAATAAAACTCCAAAATTTTATGCATATTCAGATAACTCAGTAAATAATTATTTTTCAAAAATTATTTTTATAACTATAATGCCATCTCGCACATGACCTGATTAAATTTACGTGTAGCTTAGGTAGTGGTAGAAGTAGACACAGCAAACACGTTGCCCAGGAGGCACTTATAACATCACAGGACATGATAATGAAACGAAGAAAGATTTTATAGAATTTCACTATTCCTGCAAACTAAGCCTTGCTGTAGCTATAACATATTAACATAATATATATATACTTGTAGCTAGCTTCCAGTTTATTTAAAAGTAAGCAGCGCACGGTACATTAAAACTCACTTAAACGCAATCTTATCCGCAGTAATCCTGGGACACTGCTTCCCCTAAATGCTAGGTCTAAACGCAGCCTGATATAGTGTGCGGAATTAGATCCGGGATAAAGGGGAATACCGCTTAGTAAATGTTGCAACGTTAATTTCTATTTGTGGCGAGGCGTTGTCCCGATTACTCGGCTAACGGCTCCTTTTATTGGCGGCCGATTGGACAGACTGGAATTTTATACAGATACCCGGCGATTTCTATTCAACCGACTTCAAAAAAGGAGGAGGTTCTCAATTCGTCTGTATATTTTTTTAATATTTGTTACTTTACTTTAACATCTTTCGAATGGGTGGACCAATTTTGTTGATTCTTTCCGTTTTTGTTCGAAAGCTGGTGCTTCCAGTGTAGTCCCATTTCAATTCTGATAACCAAGACATGGATTCCATGAGGAAACCATATAAGTAAACTTAGATTTACATCAAGTTAGTGCACGACAAATGGACGAATAACTCAACCACACCAACCGATTTAGAGAGTCATTTTTTAATGGAAAGGATATATTTCAAGGGTAGTTTGATGAGAGTCTGGTTAGATTCTAATTAATTCTCTTTCGTACTGTAATTCGGAAATACAAAGAGTCCGATCGTGCTCTTAAATATACTTGTAACTTATTGAAATATACCTTAATGACCAGTCTAATATACCTATATAACCAGTCGTATGATCCTAACGATATGAAAACATTAAATTTAAAATCTTATCATTGTAACTTAAAAAAGGGGTGTTAATAAAAGCGCACTGAAATGTTCTCTGCAGTTTTATTAGATATATGAAACGTAACTCTCTCTTTCTATCGTCACCAACTAATATCTCTCAGTCGACATCCGTGCGCCTCGACCAATCGCGAATCGCTTGTCACGCATTCACCAGTTTACTCCCCAAATCAAGCATGCGAAAGAAGTAAACTAAAAATTGCGTAAATTTATTAGCTTTTATAATCTAAAAAATGTATAAAATGAGTCCTGGGCTCGTCTCCTGCTAAAAAGAGTCTACACGATTAGGAAAGTACCACAATCGAGCGGAATAACGGCATGAATAGGAGATACAATTCTAATTTGCATATTTCACTACGTCCTCATTGTCGACTCTTAAATTTAATATTCTTATAAATTTGTAGCAGCCCACAATTGCCTATAAAGGCTACATGTGGCTTCACTTAATTCATCAATCTCAGTCCGTATCTGTGCATAATCGAGTCGCCGCAGCAAAACGCGATTACGTAGCACGCGGCGCCTAATAACGTCAGACGTCGCTTCTAACAAGCTAATAAGACGTGTATTTAATTATAATTAACCTACATCGTCGACGGTGACATATGTGAAAACCGACTAACTAGCAATTGTAATGGCTTTCCAACATTGTTTGTAGAAATAATACCTTCAAATTATCTCCCTAACAAATTTTGACATGCCGGCATCGACTGATCTATACAACTGTGAAGGACAACACATGTTTTAGAATTAAACTAGGTCTTATAATTAAACAAGCGACGCGTCCCGACTTCGCACAGATAGCATTAATTTTTTCTTGATTGAAAATAATACATAGATGATAAACAAAAATCTATTTTGGATAGGATTTGCATAAAGTGTCTATGATAAATTTCAAATTAAACAGATGCATACTTTCAACGATCTCGTGATGAGATTATTACTCATAACATAGACCTCACTGTACAAGACCTAAGATCTAGCAGTAGACCCAATAAATTCTAGATGTCGAGAAACCAAAGTGGAATAGACTGTATGAAAGCAGAAGTAGTCCGGGAAATCGCCAGGCAAAAGGATAAGAATAGTCCTGATTAATTTTCTTTTAAAAATAAAAGCAATTAGCTTTATTGCAGCTCTTTAAGATGATTTGATTACAACTCTGCAACTATTACAATAAAGCTTCGCTGAAGTAATTCGATGATTACAGCGAAACTTAGTCGGCGTTTTCCAGCGGTTTAAAATTCTACTATAATTCAATTGTTATCTCGTATCTTGACCGCGGGATCGCGGCACTAAATTAATTAGACTTAGTTAGCCGCTGCAGCGCTTGAATAATTTACTTTAACAATCTCTTTTTACACAGATATCTACTCGGAGTTAGTTGGAATGAGCTAAGTAAGTTTAAAATGCACTTGAATTTGTCAGTCGTGGAGAGTTAAGTCAAGACCCTTTCTACGATTTAAGAAATATACCCATTGAAATTTAATTTGAGTCAGAGTACAGACAGTTTAAATACTTAAAAATGTTAACATAGATTTTATTTATTTTAATTTCCAACTCAGAGAGTTTAGGTGAGAAACATTTTCTAATTTTATTTCAAAATTGTATTGAATTTTCGTATTTAATATATTTTGATAAATTTTGATCTTCTTCATTAATTTAATTAACAGCAAAATATTGTAATAAAATTCAAAAATATGTATATACTTTTGAATATAAAACATATCAAAAGATTAGTTTATTCCTTATGGCCTTATGTGTTACGTCGTAACCTGACTTAGCATCCGGTTGATTGACGCCTTTATCTCGTGTATATAAAATAAGAAGTATCTATTGAGCATATAGCCTTCTTTTCGCATAAACTATTCATTATATATTAACATTAATCGATTTATATGTAAGTTGACATTGGTGATGATCGTTATTAATTTGACTTTATTTTAATTGTAAAAAGAAAAATTAGTTATATTTTCATTGTAAGGAATTGTTACGTGCGTATTAATATAGTTAGATTCGTTAAAATATCAGTGCCAATCTGTACGCTGTAGATTGTATTGCGAAACAGAGAAATTTTTTACATTAAGACGTAAGATATAGCAACATCTTTCAAGTTGCTACTGCTTATTATATACTAAGTTAGCGCGGGACGATCGTAAATTCAAAATATTACACGAAATTCAAGGTGATCTTTTAAAAAGAACAACAGAACAATCTGTCGCGCGAACTGTCTGAAAATTATAAAGTCTGTTGCGAGTCCAAGTTGAGAAACTGCAGCTCGGCGACAGATGGCGTTGGGGTGAATTAAAACAACCCGGACGAGCGCCCCCACCGGAAGACAAACACGCAAAGTTCCCGCGCCGTTTTCGGGTTTATTAAATTTCTATGTGGAACTTTTGTACCGGCTCGTGATTTAAATGTATCACTATTTATTATATCATATGTAAATTAATTTATTCATACATTTATACAGGACTTCGCGCCTGATGCTATTACTTAAAATGATCATGAGTGAAAAGACACACGCCTCCACGTGACAAGTAGTCACTTGTGAATAAATAGATAACATTATTTAGCTACAGTTTATTCGGCCACTAAAGTTAGTTTAACTTTCGAATGTACTTTAGAATATCCGTGAAATAGCAAAAGACCGAGCCGTGGTTCGCTCCTCTCAGGCACCCTCGGATAGGATGCTAACGCGCAACATAGTAACCACATCGAGGTTACCCTTACCGGAAGGGACCTGAGTTACTACTATAGAGGTTCAAGCTAAGCGACCTAAGAGTTGTATCACTTCTCAATCCGGTGAAGCAGTAAAAGTCAGCTTCTCTGCCTAATCTGTGCAGTTCGTCACAAAAAAACATTACATAAAAATGATTAAATATTGTCTGCACTTTATTAATAATTAAAAATATTACTGTCACTTTAAATGTTAGTCAAGTTATTAAAGAGATAAAATTAAAAAGACACTTTGCTAAACTTGTGCAAGATAATAGAGCCAAAACAGCAAGGCCTAGGTCAGTTTCAATTTCCACTGGCTTTTTCCTCTACTGCCAGCTTTAAGGTACAAAAGTTGGCTTAGCTACACTAATTACGTTCAAAAACAACACTTTTAGTTCGTAGAGCGAACCTACAAGTTGAATCTTGACCTGGTTGTGAGGTGCGGCGCGGCCGGAAATTAAGTTTCCGTTAATAAACTTTCCGCAAAATTTGTTACAATTAAACTGGTTTGTACAAACTACGTATGTAATAAATTACAACGCTTTATAGGAAAATTGGTAAATAACTTAACGTTAGGTAGTTTTATTGTGATATTATTTTCTACTTTAATATAAAAGATGAGATGAATAACGGAAATCTGATACGAGCGAGCGAATAGCTTTATGAAAGGCTATACGCGCACTCCAAATATCAACCGTTACTCAAACATTAAAAAAGGCAATAATTGTGATTGGTCGTACATAGATACTGTAGCAATATGCCACTACAAAAAAGGCTTAATACTAAAGTTTAATTCTATAAGGCTAAGGCTTAATGGAGTAAACGGCTTTCTTAATAAATGGTTATGTTGCCGTACCAACGGACAGATTGGAATTTTATTGGAACAGTAATTAAAGCTTGATTCAGTATATACATAATTAAGTAATACCAGCATATGTGTTATTTTCTGTTTATGTATCAAGTAAGGGAGTAATGAGACAGAAAGGGTTTTTTTTAAAACACTGACAGGGTCATACACCCCATACAAGAGTGTTTAAAAAATTCTCGCCACCTTTATTTTCGATGCGAATAGAGCCCGAGGCCTTTCAGAGGAGGCTTTAGATATATCACACGTGCCCCGCTAGAGAGCATTCACATTGCCAGCTCCCGCGGTGTTGCTACTGAATTTTGCTTCCGATTTTTTTCAGTTTCGAGTATTGAAATGTAAGAAAATACTGAATTTACAAAAAAAAACACACAAAATAAATATCTATTTTACGTACGCGGAATGGGATCTGTGTAATAATTTTGGAAACCTTATTTTGATAAAAATGACACGATAATATAATTCTTTTGGGATTGCTCAGAATTGAGAAGTTGTCGGTTTATTTGGTTCCCTCGTTCGTTCGTTTGGGAACATACTCGTAGATAAGCCATCGTAGTCACCGTTACACAGGAGGGCCCATGCCGACAGATAAACAGAAACCGGTTTGGCAAAATATGCTTCTTTCAAGGCCAATTCCAGCGCTCATCATCGGATGAGATTATTTCAATATCACCTTGTTCATTTTAGGCATGAGCAGAATTAGATGTAGTTAGTATTTCCGTATTTCCAAGCGGATAAGATTCAGGCATCTTAAACGAAGTGAATATACTCTCTGCTTAGCTTCCGTGTTTAGTAACCTGTCTGCAACTCTTCTAATGTTGATGGTGTTCAGTTCAAATGTATTCGCCCTTTTATTTAAATTAAATTTGGTTAAAATAAAAATAATATATAACTTTCGTTCTAATCGTTATCATTATAGTCATTGCAATTAACCGAGTGTGATGTTAACGTAATGGTAACGGATTACGCCTTAATAAGTGAAGGCCTAGGCTACGCTGCGTTTATGTTCTTCATGTAGAAACACTAAGCGGTCCTCTTTCAATCATTTTTAGTACCTTTTAGATCGGAACTTATCAACTTTTAAAAGCTTATCAACTTAATTGAGCCTCCTTTTAAACTTAGATTGTGCTTTACTCAAAAATAGCTTAGAGTTTGCATGTTGCTTAGATACGTTGCTTGGTCACAGCACTTTGAAGCAGGTGATATATTTATATAAACACAGGTAAGGACGTTTTTATGTAAACTTCCTCAACGTACCATGTGCAGTAACGCGGCGGTACCCTCACGCACAGTGAAGCTGTGTGCCGTGCGTGGGAATGAGCATTAGGCGAGGCTTTCCATATTGTTTCAAACGGTTTTATCTCACGACAGACGTCTGAGAGATGTCTGAGTGCCGCAGCATATCCGCTCGTCACGTATGCCAGCGAATTTACATAGCACTCCCCATGCGCAGATTATGTGTCTATGAGCATGGATACGGTGTGCCGGTTGAAGTTGATCGTGCATTGAATTTATTTAGTGCTATTTAATAGAAATAATATCTCTCAGGGATTTTCAAACCAATGCAGGTAGACGACAGACTATTCTCAAGCTGATTGGGGTTAAACGTGAATCTCATTTTAGTACAAAAAATACTTGAAAATTTAATGCCTGTCGTATGGGTAACAATTTCTCCTGTTCTGGAATTTGGTCGCGTAATCGCGGAGATGAAGTGATTAACGATTGCTGCCTCTGTCTCCCTGGTTTGGTTTAGCTTATGTCTTACGGTATCATTTTCCGGATTGACTTTTACTTATTCCTCATTAAAAATAAAAAAATGGCTAACTCGACACTCCTTTCCCGCGCTGTCGCAGCGGCCGTCAACGTTCAAATTTAAAATTTAATTAAGGCGCCGAGCCGCTGCAGTCGGTTTCGCGCGTTAATCTCGTAAAGGCCAGGACACACGCGCCACTCGCGTACAAAGCAATTTTTAATTGCGTCCCTGGCTGAAAAGCGACGTGTCTTTGACGTTTACGATTGATTAAAAAGAAAATGTCAGACGTTAGGTCTCGCGCGTAATGAGGAATGTCTTTGGCGTTTGAAAAAAAACGCAAAAGGTGCAGAGATGCACTTAAAAAGGCGGAATTTTATTTACCAGATATTGTGAATGTTATTTTTAAATTTTTACAAAAATCTACACTTCAAAATCTTCCGAGCTTCAACGACTACTTATTATCAACCATCCTGCAATCGGTGTAAAATATTAAGCCGAGACAAGTGTCTCCGAAGTCTCCGACCGATGAACATATAAGTTACGTTGGAGTTAATAGGACACACAAATGTTATTCACTTAATTTAAGGTTAACCATCAATGACTTTCTTTCCGCTCATGTTTAACACATTCTTCCAAGATGTGACGCACATCATCTACAACTCCACAAGTGTCACAATTCGTTGAGACAGCTTTCCGCATTCTATATGCAAACTGTTTTGTGGGGAAGTGTCCCGACCTGTCTGTGCGCTGTTGCAATATAAACTCTACCGGCTTTTTATTTTCCTTACAACTTAATTTTCCTAGTGCGATTCTATACAGATATCAGCATATCCTATTAGTAGTAATATGTTGTTTTAATGGACCAACTCAACCCGGGACCTCCTCGGTTCTTTCTCCCAAGAATCAGAGAAGAACCCATTTCCCCATTATCCTAAAGACCTAGAAGAAGAAAACATAACTCTGCTTAACTCACTACCAATATTTACAAAAAAATAATTCCGATGTACAATCGGTAATATATATTAAATAAGAATGTTTTATTTTATTACTCGACGTAATTAAACATTATAAGTGAAAGCGGGCTGAATGGAAATAGATTACTCGTAACCCGTAAACGGAACGGCGGCTCCCGACGGGACCGGCTCGGAACTTCTGTAAAAACTTTCGCAAAGGAATTTATTTTCTTCCGCGCCTTATTAATACAGGCCGGTGATTAGTAACTTTTGATTCAGACTTTCCAAGTCGTTCCGATGAGGAGCAATTATTCGACACATTGATTTATTGTTCCGGCACCGAACTTTCAGACGAATCGTCCTCACAAACTTTCCCATCGACCCCCGAGAGACGGTGATTTCACTTGTATAAAATATTGGAGACGCTTTAATAACTTCGCTCGCTGATACGAAGTTTTCTATCTTAACATGATACGGCACGTTTCGCTTAATGGCGGCGTATTTCTGTTCCATTTGTTTCCAATTGATGTTGTATTTATGCTAAGTCCCGGCCCATTCTACGTGAGTTTCGCATTATGCTCACTTGTGACGTCAATGATTTTACTTGTTGTGCTGTTTATTGTTGAATGGCTATGTTTTTTCTTGTAAGATGACCACGTCACAACAGTGACAATAATTGTGGAAATTGAGTCAATGGACTTCTGCTGTGTTAATATAATAATAAAAATATATTTTTTTGGAACACAAAACACATACAGGTACAAATTATTTCGATAAAAACCGCCTTAGTACAAACTGTGTCATAGCTATTGTCGCCTATGTCCAGAGGATTAAGTAGAAATTTCCAGAATATTAAAGTAATCATATTTAATAACGTTTAATAACAAAAAAAAATTATATGGTCAAACAGATGTATTATATGTATGAGTGCGTGTATTTGGATAGGTGTATGTATAAGTGTCAATATTGTATTTTTCATAGTCCTTCTGTATATTCATACGAGAAGGTCTCCAGCCATTTAGTAATAAGGGCCTTACATACTTGTACTAATGGTGATAAAGGGTACATTTGCAAAGATTTATTCACTTTATGGTACAAAAATGGTTTATGTATTAACTTATGGTTTTAGTCCTAACCCGGTGTAGAGTATGTTAGGCCTTCGTAACTTCAGCTTGTGCGTTCTGAGACTCCCCTCTCTGCTTCAACTTAAAACAAATTGCCAGTGTTTTCGTCTCTCTTTTCTTAACTGACATTAAAATCAATAATTTTTGCTGAATCATCTGATCGTGCCTTGAAACGGTACCTCGGGCACCCTCAAGTTTGAATATTATCACGCCTTGTGTATCTGTGCCATCTCTCTACAGTATTAGATCATTGAAGCGTATTTCATTTGTTTTATGTTATAACGTATACGCAGTAACGCGCCCGTAACCTTTCACATCACTTTCATTTCGGACGCTTCTCTGACAACACCTATGTGTCGCAGTGTACATACTCATCGGTTACGGTAACTTTTACTTCGTTCATATTTCGTATGGTATGTACAATAATATTTATCTTAAATAATTAAACATTATTAGTGTTTGCTTTATAGTCGAAATTGGAGCATTTAAATCGCCCATAATTCGCGTTAATTTTTCGGTTACTTTAACGTCAGACATCTTATAGGTCCCATCCTAAGCTTGATCTTCGCCTTCCATAAAGCGAAATGGCAACAAAACGAGAGCCTATTTTGTATAAAAAAACCGTTACCGAACAACCGTATGATATGTGCGTGTATGTGTGACATGCATGACAATGTGTGTAATGTTTTTTTTTATGTTTAAAACATTTTGTGTGCATAATTAAACAAAAAAATAGCATTCTGATCTCCTTCGCTTATAAAGTAAAATCATGCGAAATCTAGTACTACTCCGTCCGCGCAATATTTATAAGAATGGATAAAAAGTTTTTGCTGATTCATATAATGAAATAGTGTCAGTTTCGAAGTTGCACGAATGACAAGAAATGGTTCTGGATAGAGATTGTCATGTTAACACGCGCCGGCTAAACAATATGGACGGAGCTGTAAACAAAAAGACGTTGAGCATCGTCGGAGCGAGAGTTACGAGTGATATCAATAATATTTCACATAATGCGAGGTGTTCCTCTGTGTGCGACACGGACAAGGAGGGGCTCGCTTTGTCTTGAATCTTTGCATTTTACAATGAACTTATATACTTAAGGAGAAGTTTTGTATTTATTTATTTCGAGGGTTTTTTTTCATATTTCGTCACCAGCAATTTATACTAAGCATACCCATAAAAATCAGTACTTATGTACCTGCATGAGAAGTATTTACTTCATTGGCATCATTAAAAATAGTTTTTAATTGAAAATTCAAATAAGTTGTAATTAAATATTAAGAGGATTGTCTATACAGTGAATAAAGTTCACTTCAAATTAAAAAAAAGGCTATATTAAATAATAATATTTTAATTTATATCAATAAAAATACATGCGGATAGTTAACCTCAATTAAAAAGTATATAAGCACAATTCATAACGAAAAGAAAGAAGTATAACTTCAAAAGTGTGTACTTAACACAGATGACTTACCGTGTAGAAAAACGTGAGAAATTTTATATCAATTAATATAAATTTATTGATGATAAATGCATTTTTCCTTTATTATATATATGATTTAGTTTTTAACTTTAAAAACCGATTCGTCAATTCATCAATACGAAGCATAAGCCCAGTGGCAACCGTCAAAACCGTAATCAGATCGGAAGTCGAACTGCTTAGCCACTAGGCTGTCGTTGTTGCAAATAACCACCATGCCAGCGACATGTGAGATTACATTTCAATACATTAGGCAAGTATGATAACTCAGTGACTATGTCTCTCAACTCCACTTGAGTTATATTTTTTTAAATACAATAAAAAAATAATATACAATGTGTAGATAGCCAAAATCTAAGTAATACACATTTCCTTACTTAAAATCACTTCAAAAGCGAGGATGTTCAGCTTAAGAGGGCACGCATTCATCCATAGTGGCGCTGAACAATGGTCCGGCCACATTATCTATGCAAGACATCGCGGGTCAAGCCACGGTACGAACAAAACGCGCCCGTAGACAACGGGACAAGTTTTAATATTTTCGAACTGAGCAACAATGCGGACTCGACAGTTGACGTTCTATTGTGCTCGCAAAGTAAATAGTTTTGATTTGCGTCTGGGTGTACCGCCACGTAGTTTTCTAATCCTACTGGGGTATATAAGTTTCGATATGCTTAGGGTGCAATGTGAAAAAATAAGGCCATCGTTTCGTACTTTTAACATGGCATAAAATAGTTTTACATCGAAAATGTTAAATCCTTAAGTTTAATTTTGTGCTGTATCCGAAATATAAAATTTGATTGATTCATGCAGGTGGGATTAAGATCGCCTCCGTCATATAGATAATTAGAATATAAACAAAACTCAACATTCCAAATCCTTCGTCGCGCGAAAAATTTTATAAAATTTGTACGTTTCGGAACAACCCATTTTAAAAAAGGAGGAAGTTTATCAATTCGTCTGTATTTTTATTATCTCATAACTTTCGACTGCGTCAACCGATTTTGATGATGCTTTTCTTTTATATGAAAGCTGATGTTCTGTGTGTCTTCCCGTGTAGTCCCATTTATTGGTAATAAAATATAATAATTTGGTCCAATGCTGACAATAGCATCAAACGTGGTGGAATGTGGAATGCGTTTGCTGACTCTGTCTGTCCTGTTGAAATTAGATTAATGTCTATGTTAGGCGGCAGAAGGATATTTATAATAATAGAAACATCGCAAAAACAAATTAATCCCAACTTCCCCATTTCATAGAAGCGACGACTAAAATATGATTTGAGAGCAGAGCGAATATACAACGAGATACTAAATTGGAGTTTTCTTGGTGAGTAGAATAAAACCCCGCGATTGCCGTTTGCCTTTAATATTTCTCTCGTGTAGTGTAAAATGATTTTATCTCGGAGCGCAAGTTTTATTGTACTTGTGGTTATTGTAAACCTCACGCTGCAGAGGTTATGCCTGGTGTGGGCGAGAAATCTTGCCAACTAATGTGTTCGAGATATTGATATTATGAAATGCTTTGTACGGATTGTTAAATAAGGCGTATAACTAAATAACATCTTACAAATATTTTCAACCGACTTCAAAGGACAAGGTTCTCAATACATCTCTATGTTTTTTTATGTTTGTTACCTCATAACTTTCCACTGGGTACACCGATTTTTTTTGTTTGAAAGATGGTTTTTCCAATGTGACAATGGCATCCCCGAGAGAACCATATAAGTGTTAAATTTGCATCGTATGTGGGTCACAAATGGACGAATAACTCAATGTGGATTTCAATGATTCATTTTAATTAGAAAAATAGTTTGATGAATTTTGGTTAAGTTCTGATTAATTTTAATAATATTCCTACGATGATTTGAAAATACAAAAAAGACGGCGCGTTTAACGTTTGATTCGATTTAAAGACTGTTTTTTTGGTCGTAAATATACTTGTTAATATTATGCATAAAAAAATTTTGTATATTAATGAATTGAATAACAAATCAAAGCATATTTGTAATACTTGGTGGTTAAGAGCAGATTAAGGATAATGCCGCTGAAACGCAATGATAATAAGAGAAAAACATTCAAATGAAGGACAGGATAAGTTTTACACAGGGGTATAGTGAGCCCTTACAAGTTATTATCATCGCATTATTACGGAACTACTGTAGTAAAAAACCCTTTTTGATATAGTGTTATAACGACATAAGATTACAAATGACAATATCTATAAAAAAGCGGGGTAACATCCCGTCGGCATTAGAATTAAAAACGATCGCTTTCCATTAAATAACAACAAAACATGGAAAAGCAACGATTAAATGAAACGATGCTCGACAATCGGACAGGTGTATCGCAAGAAGCAAATTGTCGCAGTGAGTCCACTAATTACCGCCGCCCGCCCTGCCGCCCGCCCGCCGGGTGAAGGGTTGAGCTGCACCATTTTTCATGGGGGTTTATTTGCTCCCGTTTTTATCGCTGCTATTTGTACGTGATTTAAGGTCTTTATTATATCAACAATTAAGTGTTTAATTCTGTTTGATTGGGTTTCTTTAATAACAAGTTAATCAATTTTCATTCTTGATTTATAAACAATAATTTAATAAATCATTAGTAAGAATAAGTAAATGTTAGTTTCGCGGATTCAACCGAATTCTTTACGTCTAGACATACTACCATATATACTTGGCATAAGATTGAAGGTTCGTTATACATTGAAATGTGCCTATTTTTTGTGTTTTATCTCAAAAGATATGGTATTCAATAACCCAATCGGAACAGACGGAGGTGACGATGTATAATCCTTTTCCCCATCTACCTGCCTACCCTAATTTATTGAATTTGACAATTATTATTTGACGGTATTGATTTTCCTGCAACATTGTCAATCGACATTTTCTTGTGAATTACCGCGATCTGACTCATTCATCATTCCACGTAACAAGTAAATTTAAGAGCAAAAACAAATAACCATTTCAAATCAAACGTTAAACGCTATTACAGTTGGTCGCCCTCTTTGTATTTGCGAATTATCGTAGGATATTCCTACAGAATAGAATTAATCAGAACATAAACAAATTTTCATCAAAAACTTCTCTTGAAGTACAGCCTTTGCGATAAAAAAAGAATCATCAAAATCCGTTCACCCAGTTGACAGTAATACGGAAACAAACATAAAAAATAAAGACGAATTGAGAACCGTCTCCTTTTTTGAAGTCGGTTACAAATACCGTGCTACCCAGTTTTTATAATACAAAATCCTGCTAGCCAATGATCTCCGTACTAGCCGAAATACAGTATCTTACATAATTTTTCTACCCACCTTAGTCTCAGTTATTTATGTGCAGTCAGATAATTCTGTTTTGGCAGTCAATTATTTATATTGTATAGGTACTTTTATTATCTTTCGCCTACCTTGTGGGAGATTGAAACGATAATTTATATATATCCTCATTTGTTTTATTGGTCATTATTTTATATTCGTTAAAGAAGATACACAAATTGATCATTTTCCTAGCTAAATAACGCGTACAACACCGTACCTCTTCCAGTCGACAAGCTCCATATGAATGTTAAAATAGATTAAAAAAGGAGCGACCCGCGCCCGCCGCCCGCGGCCCGCCGCCCGGTACATCTTAAATTATGTCTCATAACTGAAGCAGATAATAACTCCTTAAAGTTTTTTTTAGAAACTCATTATGATCTATTTAGTAGTAGGAGAGTTCATTTATTATTTTCTTTATTTTAAATATTTCTTAGATATTTTAGTCTAACGATGTTTTTTTGTAAAGATGTTAAAAAAAGTTAAATGTAACTTTAACTTTTTTTACTGTCTATGTATATATGCCCGTAAATGTATATATGTCCCACTGAGCACTACTGGAGAGTAGAAAGGGCATAGGCCACGCGGCCCTAGTGCGACTTCACATGCCTTAGAAAAAGTCCTTTGGATGGACAGAATTGTTGAAAAGATGAAATAAATAGATGTATCTAGAGAGGTGTTAAGTGTGATTATATCTAGTTTAAGTACAAAACACAATGACATAAATATATATAAATAACTACATACACTTACTATTATTAACAATAAATAATTCAAAATGTATATATTCATACACACACTAGATAATACGATATTCAAAAAGAAAGATAGTGCTTTAAAGCAGACAAGGATTTTGTGCACATTATATTTGTATGTCAATGTATCTGTACGTCAGTACTGTTAAACTTTCGTAAAACAATAATTTATCCTGGCTTCATTGTTCGACATCAACTCAGAATTACATATTCTTGCTGTTAAACCATTTCGTTATATTATTCTAAATCGCATTCTCAAGTCTGTGCACAATAGTGTCAGCCGTGAATACCCTTCGCGATGTCATAATCCTATTGTCAACCTGTCCTAACAAAGGACAAAACACCTACAAAAGTGTGAACCCGAAACTAAACAGCATCCTCCGATAGTGCTTGAAGATAAGACAACACTGCGGGCACTATTGTGACGTACGTATTTAACACTTAAATCCCAACTCGAATTTGCAAATATACTTCGATTAGAAAGGGTTGCTCAAAAACAGAAATTTCTCCAGTGCCACGATAGTTGAAAAGAGCTCCCAATAAAACAACAACTAAGAAGAACAATAACACAAGTAACTGTAGCAATGCCCCATTTTTACTTACAAAACCAAAGTTTAATAACTGTGTTCCGACATCAAACAGTCCGAAGTCGCGGTGCACTAACTTCAGCGCTCAGTTCGCCCCAGTTCCCGGTCGTTACGAGGAATGCCCGCGAGCGATCCGTTTCAACTATTGAATATGAACCGCACTTGAAAAATCGTATTGTTTATACGTACTTTAAATGTTAACAAAATATATAGCTGACAAAAGATTTTCAATTTCTTACGTAATTTAAATGGTTTTTCTTAGTTTCTTTAGGCTAAGTTTGTCTGGTTATATCGTGTAGCTGGGAATAAAAAAAATCGAAAACTATTTCTTTTGATTTAGAATTATCGAAATAAGATTAAATTTTTTGGTTTTATAATATTTAGGTACTTTTACTTAGAAGTACGATACTGTAAGTTTCTAGAAGGTAAAATATTTAAAATTAAAAAAAAAAACATAATACAGCCAATTAATACGAAATAAACGACAATAAATAAAACAAAACCGTCTGCGCTTGCCCTTCAATCTAACAAATTACATGAGCTATAATTTAAATTTGATCACCACCAGCTTCGCCGCTTATAAATTTGTATCCAACGAAAATTATAGACATTATGTTAATGGGGACGGGGAATCAACAGGAAGTATTGAGAATACCGATTTTATCGAATAGTGAACATTTCTGGTGGAATTTTATAATGTTATGGTTCATTATATTTTAACAGTCGAAGACAGGGCCAATATATATGTTACATAATTATGTACATAACGATCTCATGGATCATTGAAGTGGAATAGGGACAAATCCATGTAATGACCAGTACACATGCGAATTACACATTCAATGTAAATTGAAAACTATCCTTCTTCTATATTCTTTCTATCTCTTTCTTCCTTCACATTTCTTCAATTCCGAACGATTGAGTTTTAGCTTTCGTAATTTTGATCATAATATCATTTTGTTTTAAGCCATGTTCATAGCTAGTTACTTAGAGCATAGTGAGGCATATTTCGCAATCACCAAATCTCGATCAAATCTTTAAAAATCTCTTTCCGGACCACCACAATCTGAATACCAATAAGGCCAAAGTGAACAGACACCTTGTAGGCGTGAGACGTGTAGACCGTGTACGTGTGAGTGTACAATCCTAGACTTCATCTAAGCGAGAGGCTTGATGCAAAGCGAAGATTTTATATGAACAAAATAAAATATTATTCTAATTCATATTCTGCTCTAATACCCTACCGTAAACAGTATAAGTAGAAAGTCATCTACTTCTTCTTTTATTGACATTAAGAATGTGTGTTGTAGATGATAGGCCCGATTGATGGATATGGAATGTTGCAATTTAAATATATATTTATTATTGAAAATGTACTAAAACACTAAACTTTATACACTGGTCTAAGTTTTTAACATCATTTCAGCAGACTCGCAGGCGCACCCACACAGATAAAATAATAATTTCAAAGTTATGTTTATTCTAGAAAAAATATAATAAATAATAAAAATATAATAAAAAGAACCTTATCATCTTATGTTGTTTACGGGTTACAACACGACTACATGAACGGTTAAAAGAAGCTACAATACTTCGTATTACTTTTATTTCCAGATCATTTTGATTTGTGCTTTTGTTTATTGTCCCAAATAAAGAGAAAAAAAAACAAGAATTTGTGGCGACCGACGCATTTTAGTTCTGTAATTTTCTTCTTGTTTTATTTTGGTATACAATAAACTTTATCTATCTATCTTGTTTTAATGCATGTTAGTCAATAAAACACAAAAGTAAATGAATTGATAAGTTCAATGATCTATTCTATGCACTGGTACTGTTCAATTCAAGTAATTTTCAACAACGGCCGACAATACTACGTCACTACACCTAACCGTCGCAATAAATCTGATGCAATCTGTGCACCTGCCACTACATTGCTAGCGGCACGCACGCGTCAGCTACGAGTGTCAAGCGAGCCGGCAATACGATGGCGGCGATCATAAATCTCGCCAGACGACGAAGATCGATCGCTACAAGTTGGTATCACAGGAGCCGTGCTGGGTCCGCTCCTGTTGTTTCGTCATTTTAAAGTTGAGCATACATGACGCCATTCTGGATTAGACAAATTGCCTTTTTGATTGCAGTCTGTAAATTGCCGTCGTTGAAAATTCGCTGATAATTCTAATACGCCTACCGTGTATTGCACCAATCCGTCGTTGAAAATTCGCTGATAATTCTAATACGCTTACCGTGTATTGCACCAATGGAGACTGGTGGAAAGCTACTCGGAAAGAAAGATACTCGGAAAAAAACGACTTAAAAGTTGAATCTATTTGAAATAGCTCCACGAGTCCTAAATCAGCAAATTTCCATGACGTCACCAACGAAACGAAAATATTCAGTTTGCCATCCGCTCCGTAAGAATATTTCATATTTTCAGCACGGTGACAATTTTCACCAGAATCTCAAATACGGTGCAGGTCTATCGATAAATAGGAATTTACATTCGATTTGTTGGAAATATATTCCGGCGTCAATGATGCAATACTTTATCTGTATTCTATATTACTTCTATATTCGTATATGTTACAAAAAGGTTTCACAAACAGTGATAGCACACGCTCTCCGTTATATGTATATTTTTTAGCATTTAATGGTATATTACGTATTGAAGGTGGAAAAAATAACACGAAAGGAACTGCAGGACTTTTGCCAACTTTTAAGAAGACATATAACTGATGCGTTACGTATGCGCTACGTTGTACCTTTGTTATTTCAGTGACGGTACCGGCAACCACACAACGTCAGACGACACTCGAAGGCCCTACTACTATTGGAACTTCTAACATTTCAAAACAAATTAGGACGAAATTCCCCTTAGTAGTTAAATGGTGGATATATTTACGGTATTATGTTTGACAAGCCACCTCTAAATAATTACTCTATTGACAACTTGATTCGTAATTAGAATTCTAACTACCGCGCATCAAATCGTGCAGTTCTTAAATGAAATAAGTACCTACGTAGAAGGCTCCTCGTAAGGCGTGCCACTTGTAAAACTCGCCACTTTCATTTTGCATTAGAATTAAATAACTTTACTAGAACTAAATAACATTTGATTAAAATAACTATGTGTATATTGAAAAGAAAAATATTAGTTTAAAACACCAAACGTTTGTGACAACAAATGTAAGCTTATCTTATTTTATTTAACATTAAATAAACATTTCTTATAACTTTATTCAAGTCTGAACAAGCACGCGTAACTTAAAAATCACATGCTGAATCCTGAAATCAGATCCTCCGTGTACCGGATTCGGTATAAAAGCACCCCATCTCGTGTCGTCTTTTTTAAAGAGGCTAAGTTGCGAAATAGTGTATCCCAGGGGCAGCCGGATGCACACCCGACACCTTCGGAGGGGGCGCCAGGGCAAATTGAAACTGGCCTCGAACCGCCTTGATTCACACACCGGTCACGGCGGGCGGTGAAGTAGCGTACACAAAACAAAATTTTACCAAGTTTTGAAATATATATGTATTGTGTATTTATATAAAAACAAAAAATCTTTCGTCTCAAGTCAAACGTTAAACGTAGTTACACGCGGACGCCGTCTTTGTATATATCTGAATTATCGCAGGAATATTACGAAATAAAATTAGTCAGAACCTAACCAAACTCTTATCAAACTACTCTTGAAGCACATCCTTTACAATAAAAAATTAATGATCGTCACCAAACGAATCGGTTGGTGTGATATTGAGTTATTCGTTCCTATTGTCGCGCACATACTAATTTGACACTTACATGATTTCAATGTCAGCATTTTTTAATTCTGTTGGTTTATAATTGTAATTCTATTGGTGTAAAATTAATTTTTTGTTTATTGCCCAAAATATAATAACAAAACAAAAGCCGTGTTAAGAGGTAACCAAGCTTTTAGGCCCAAGGGATTAAGATTTAAAGTGGGGCGATTTTCAGCATTTTTTCCGAACCGTAATTAATTCATATATGTCTATAATGAAGACCCGAATATTTAAATTATACAGCGGTCACCATTATGTAGTTTGTTATTAAAAGGATTATGCATAAATTATTTCTAACACAATGCGGACGTTTTAGCTCGCAAATATACTTGTCAAATCACGAGCCAGCCATTGGGTATTATGTAGGTTATTACGCTATTATAAGTGTAAAAATAATTATATCGATGATGAAGCAGAAAATGAATTTGCTCGCTGTACCCGATATAACGGTGGCGCAGCGTCCGGCACTGTCCGGTGTGGACGAATTGGCATGCATTGCGCCCCGGCTTTTTACACGCCTATTCCACGAGCGATCCTTGTGGCTTACGTTAAAAGCAGTCAGCGTTGCGCTTTCATTGAAGACTGTCCAGAAATTCGAAACATAATTTTACTTTGATTGATTTGATTGGTTAAACATTTCGGTGTGAGACCACTGTTTACAAAATGCACCAACTTATATGATAATAGGTCCGTCATACATAGCGCCTAATATACTTGTGGGAAACGGACAGTGCTGGATGTCTTTCTCGCAAGAGTACAAAAGACGTCACAACATTTTTTTTATATACAATAATTATAAATTATACTTAAAAAATAGTAATTTGTAGGCACTAGAAAGTATAAGTTAAAGAAAATGTATGGAAGGCAAAGAAAGACAATCAACACTATAAAACGTACGGCAAATGACCTTAACGCTCATGTAGTGATCACCGTCGTTCATGAACATCTACCACACCGGAAGAGCTATAGGTACGTGGCCGGTCTTTGAGAAAGAAGTAGTTTTTTAGATTAGTCGTTTCTAGAAGGTCTTCAAATCGTACAGTGTTGGATACACCGCTGGTGAAAGTTGGTTCCACAGGTTGATAGTACATAGAAGAAATTTATGCGAAAAACACGGGTAATCTGCTATGACTTGAACCACTCCTAAACAAACCGTTACCTTTCTAATACGCACGTTCCTCGAAAACGATACGTTTGTATTTATACAGCACAGGTCTCAGTTTTATTATTGGTACCAAAATTATTTCATGCGGTATCTTATTACGCTCTCCTATTTATGAACACCGGAATACTACCGGTGAATTATAAGGGTATTCTTTCATAAGGCATTCGATTAACTTGGTAATAATAAAAGGTACACAGATTATTAAATTGGTATATTAGAGGTGTTTGTTTATTGTTTTCATAAATAGCCCGGAACTGCGTGTATAATAAGGTACATGACAGATGGTTCCACTGTCACATTAAAATTCAGATACGAGTACTATGTGTCCGAAAAAAATGATATTACTTGGCGAGAAATTAATAATATAATTTGTAATATTCACCATCTTGCAGTTGTTGGCTGATAGCTTCCAGCTCTAACTAAGCTGCCTAAGTGACGCTTCTAATCTACACAATTAATCCAGCGATTGCAGCAAATGGCTCTTTGTGCCCGGCCATCGCCCATGTACCTTAATATGCCGGCCCGGACAGATGTCCAGTTAGCGAACATCGACGTATTGTTAATAGCCAGCTTAACCACGGGTTACATTCAAACGCGTATTAAGACGCATCATCATTCGATTCAAGCGGAAAATGTTTCTATTCACTTGTGCATTCATTAATTAAGACTTTATTAATTAAACAAGGAGCACAGAGTGTCCAGTTCAGACGAGCTTAACTGATGGTTATATGCTCTGCACACAATAATATGGTACTCTTAAATACCAATTACTCTACATCAACACAAGTTATTAGGAGACCGCTTCCAAAAACAAAGACAAGGTAGACATCTTTGATGATTGGACGAAAAATATCGATTCTGATTTAAAAAAGACATATTTTTAAAACGTTTTGTTAGCCTTATTTACGCTCCATCATGTTACGAGTATCATGGCTAAATGTAACGATACTTTCATAAAAAATACATTGCTTTACTAAAAAAACAGCAATGAAACACGAAATCAAATTATTCAAATCGAATCAAACCTCAAAAATCCTCTTCGTATTTCCGAATTAACCAAACTCTCATAAATCTCTCTTTTCAGTACATCCTTTCCAATAAAAAGATAATCATCTAAATCAGTTGGCATGATATTAAGTTATTCGTCCATACGTTGCGTACATAATGCAAATGTAGGAGTTATATGTTTATTGGTTTTTCATGTAGAAATTAAGCAGACAGAAATTGCTCTAGCAAGCACCAGTTTTTATATTAAAAAAGAATTATAAAAATCGGTTCATCGAGTAGAAAGTTATGAGGTAACAGACATAAAAAAACTTACACACGAATTGAGAACCTCTTAATTTTTTGAATGGCCCATCAACTATTATCAAACACCAGACAAAATTGTTTCGGGACGTCCTCTGAATTTAAAGTTGTAGCTAATCGATATTGCTCAACACCGGTCTAGACTGCACACCAACACCCTCTGATAACTGCTGTGCAGTAAACATTTTATTATCTACTCGTTACGGGGACTCGTGGAGGGTCGAGGCGGGACATTCGAGATGGTTCGAACGCCTAGTCTTTGGTGTTCTTGAAGATAAGAAAGGGAGTTTTTGTATTGTTCTCTAGTTGCTTGGTGGAACTACCCTCAGTCACGTATTACATTTTAAAACGTATAACGTCTCTAAGATGATATCGATCCCAACATAACATAATACATTTACTAAAGTATTTCATCTTATACATTTTCTTAAATACTAAATCTAAGAATCGACGAATGATCTGATGATAAACGCGACGTGTTTGGCTCCTCATTATGATATGATAATATGTACATATTTCAGTCTACAAATTTCACTGTCAACTGTAACACAGTGATGTTCTATTTACTGTTTAACGGCAAAAAGCTGGTGCAGTGATCTTATTTTTGTTTAACTGTAGTGTCTACTACTTTCAAAATACACGAACCATTTTTTTGCCTCCGAATGAGCTACTTTGATATTAAATGATCACAGGCGCCTTCGAACACAAACAATACGAGAGGAATACGAGAAATGAAGAAGATCGCTTAGTGCCACTGCCTACTTCTATTACCATAGATAGCTGGAAAAAATTAGCGAATAAAATGTGACAATAATAATAATCTTTAACAGAATTTTAGATAGAGACGATATGTAAGCAAATGATTTCTTACGGCTCGCAAGTATGTGTCCTTCCCTAGTTACATGCTTACCACATTTAAAATATCTTAAATAAGTTTAAGTAAACGTTCAAACGTAAGTTCACTGATACAAAAGTTAGTACTGAGACTCTAAACAAAAGATAAATCATTAAGAGAGAAGCAATAAATTATGAGGTACAAAGTATAAAATGTTGACTTATTTATCAAGCTCCGAGGTTATCGAGCCCCTGATAACTCGGTGGTGATGGATGACTTAAAGTAGGTGGGTCATTAGACGACGATTAATCACAATCATTGTTAATCGGACACTCGTCTTCGAGAACTTATTAATATTTCATTCAAATACCTTAATTACTTGCGACAAATGAACTTCAGCGATTTTACTAATTTGTTCAGCTTCGTTGATTTGTTGACTAGATTCATCTTAATTGATGAAAATGTAACTTTAATTAATTTTATTACGATCACCTTATGTGAACCAATTTTTATATCATCTATATTAAAAATATTAGGAAATTGCTCGTTTGATTCATTTTAAGAATTCCAAATTCAGACAGCGGTTTCTCTAAGGCACCTCGACCTGGTAGTTTTCTTGCCATATCCCAAGTGCTTTTACATAATATTTAACAAATACAATTTACCCAAAGTGGAAGTAAAAACCCGAAGTTTACGAAAGGGAATCTTAGATGTTACCATTATTCTGGTTTAATCCAAAACTATATACTAAACGTTGATATTTATTCCCTTCGCCAAATAAGTCATTAAAAGTTTAAATTTTTTTATTAAATACTGGTTAACTTGTTAAATTCTTTGTACAAGTAATAAACAATGAAAGAAAGACGTGAAGGAATTTTAGTTTAGATTTTGCCAATAATAAATGTCTGTACGACGCAATCAAGAAAATTTTACAACTTGACTTCTTTTAGGACGCTTACCTTTAAGTTATAATTCAATTTATAAAATGTTTTGGTGACATTTGCAACTGATGTCGTTTAATAGAAAATGTAATATCTTTTCAATAAATATTATATTTATGAAAATAAGTTATTACATGAAAATTTCAAAATTTGATTTATTCTCTTAAATATAAATTCACGTCAGGAAATCTCGCTTTCGATTAGACTTTATTGAAAGACAAAAAATATTGAAACGAATAATTCATAGTGAATGGGTAAGTTTGTCTTTAGCTTAATACATTGACCTTTTCGAAGATATCGTAGATTAGTGTTTTAAAACAACTGGCTGCCATATATACCTGACGAAAGTTTTTTTTTTGGTGTAGATGAATTGTGACCGACTTAAAAAAAGGAGAAGGTTCTCAATTCGTCTGTGTTTTTTTCTGCATGAAATAATCATATGTCTTAAATTTGCATGAAGTGTGTGCGCCACAAGTGGACGAATAGCTCAGTATCATGCCAACCGATTTCGTTGATTAATTTTTTGTTGGAAAGGATGTTCAAGAGTTAGGTTCTGAATAATTCCATTTCGTTTTATTCCTACAATAATTTGTAAATACAAAGAGGGCGTGCCCGTGTTTAACGTTTGATTCGATGTGAAGTCGGTTATTGTCAAATTTCGTGACACGCTAGCAACCCGAGTTCGATCCCCGGTGCCGGCACCAATGGATTTGTATTGCAATTTTAATTGCTGATTTTCTACGCGCTCGGCGGTGACGAAAAACATAGTGAGCAGACCCTCACAATGTTTTTTCTTGTCCTTTCTTGTACGCATCTTAGAAAATTTTCGGGGATAGCGATTTGGAGAGATACTAAAGCAGGACAACTCGGAACTGATAATTGGCTTATACTCGTATACATAAATTTCCATGTAATTCCATAACCTCCGCCTTAATTATGTTTAATGTAGTCCTTCCTATATTATTCAACTATTAATTACTTTAAAGTAGAAACTTCACTTCTGCAACATCTACACCAATCGACCCCGCGCCATCAGTCTAAATTATTTTAATGAATCATCATTAAATTTACTGTTTAGTTCACTTCTCTTACGACGAAATACGGTTTATTTCATATGATTTTGGGGAATTTAAATACAAAAATCACTTGTTAAAAATTACACAAGCTGTGTGGCTCATCTCTTTCATATCTGAGATGTAATAACTTCAAAAGTGGATAACTATCTCGGCTTACACAAGTCAGGTTAACGAAAAGGTTTTTCAAAAACTCGAACTCGACAGTAATCGAATGGTGGATTCGAACCTACGGACCGTATGCTTGGCAGACTGTCTTTAAAGCCATTAGGCTGTTGACGCTTCATATAAACAACATATCCATGTTCGTCGGATACTAGTGCACTTTAATTGTCCCTTGTCAGTGTGTCGCCAATTTGCGGATAATTAATATATGTTTACCACCACCAACCCATGAATCCAATGGATCCGGGAACTTATATAAGTCTATTTAAGGTCCCGGATTCAGTTTCAAGGCAATATCTCTTGTAACGCAATTATTCAAGGTAAAGAAGTGCAACCGCTGGCTATTTGTGACGGGTTCCCGGACTCACAGAGATGAAATGTTTACCCTGGTCTTTATTACTGGTAAAGATGCTCTTTACGTTATTCCTCGAAGTTAATATCAAAGTGGCATATTTATTAATTAATTAACATTAAAGTTTTTTAAATATTCATTTGATATAATTATTATCATATAATTATCATTTTATATATTCGCTAAATTCTGTGACTTAAACTAACAAAAAAGTTGTCTTTCTTATAAAACTCACCCTTCGCATTGCTCAGCGGTTCGCTAAGACATCATAGTAAGAAATTTTAATTAAGCTTAAATTTTGAACTCCGACAAAGTGATTGTTTCTCGGCATTAAATGAATTGCCAAGCAATATTTACGTTGATCTAGGTTGTGTGACAACTGAATTTATCTGGGTTTATTGGTGTAAACATAAAATAGGCTCTCAAGTTATGTAAACCCTAGTAAAGGCTGAGACAGCAATCGCTCCCGTTAGCCTATCGCCACACATTTTTATACTTAAGACACTGAAGAATAATTATAACCAGTCGATGGTGTTACGAAACTCCAACCATCATTCCGTAAGTCGTACATTTAACTGCTAGTTAGGACTGCTTAGAGTAGCACTTATATAGGGTGTAACTAGCATATTTACGAGTAAAAACAAAAACTGGCTTCTGCTATTAAGCGCGGACGCTCTCTTTGTATTTCCGAATTATCGTAGGAATATTACGAAATAGAATTAATCAGAACATAACCAAACTCTCATCAAAATAGTCTTGAAGTTCATCTTTTCCAATAAAAATATAATCATCCAAATCAGTTCACCCAGCCGAAAGCTATAAGGTAGCAAATAAAAAAAACATACAGACGAAATGAGAACCTCCTCCTTTTTTGAAGTCGGTTGAAAAGAGTTTTTCTTAGACAGCACAAAAACAGATATATATAGTTGCGTTTCGTATATTATTGCAGACAAGAGAGTTGCAATCACACGTTTTCTTTATCTCCTTCTTAGTAGAGTAGTAGATGTATCCGATGACAAAAATAATGAATAAAAATAAAAAATCTATTCAAAAATGTTAAAACCCATAGGAAATTTAAATATTAATATTTGTACACATACAAACATAAACATTTAAATACATACGTATAAACGTATAACACACACGTTTTTTATGGTCGTGTGCGACGTGACGACGAAGTTTTGAAATTAATTTTATTGGCGCTGTCAGACAGCTTTATATTAGTGGACGAAACAGTTCCGGGAGTGCAGTGACGCTCTATCAGTTCAGTTATGAATATAACTAAAACAATTTAGTGTCCGGGCACCTGCGACGTGCTTTTACGAGGTGTGTGCGCTGCCCTCATTACAGGGGAGTGGGTGAGTTTGCCGGCGGTGTTACGACTACGGATAAACACTTACCTCCTTTATGTGCTGCTGTTGGAATATTTATAGTTCGCGGTTATATAGAATTATCTTTGTTATTTGCTTTTATAATTGAAATGACATCGAAGTGTGATTTACGACTGTCTAGCCGTCTGTCCGGGTACGCTTGAAGTGCACATCATTTCCGCTTCCATTTCTTAATTTTTCAATTCTTCATCTCATTAACTAGGAAAAGCAGGAGTACAATATTTCTTCATTTTACGGCAGTATCTCATCATCAGGCTAGACATCGTGCCATACCAAAAGAAATGACAGTGGCTCTATCATTTCTAAATTTACAAGTATATTTACGAGTTAAAACAAAACCAACTACAAATCGAATCAAACGAAATTACGGACGCCTTCTTTGTATCTCCGAATTATCGCGGGAATACTACAAAATAGAATTAATCAGAATCTTACCAAACTCTCATCAAAGTGCCCTTGATGTACATAATTTTTAATAAAAAGTGAATAAACAAAATCCGTTAACGTGACATTGAGTTATTCACCCATTTGTTGCATACATACTCAATCAAAAACTTTTATGGTTTTCTCAAAGATGTCTGGGTTGGACAAAATGAAATCCGTGGCGCTCTCAATGGTGTGGTATATCCCATGGCATAACATTCCTCAGAATAATTTGGTGTGTGCAATCTAAGATTGTTCAAGTCTTTAATGTCAAAATGTTTACCCGCTGAAGTAGGTAATTAAAATGGACCAGTCCAAGAGGCTTAGCAAATTATTAAGAGAAAAACTCTAGTTCAATAAATATCTTACGCCGAGGTAAATATCTGACGAAATTAACGCTGTTACTGAGACAAAACATTAATTCAGAAATAATTAAAGAAACGATTAAAGCGCTTCAACCCTATCCCGGGCGAGGCCGAAAATTGTTAGCGTACGAAACAGGGTTGTCTTTCGCAATAAACTTTGCTCAGGAATTTCATTAGTTTCGTTCAATAAATTAAGAGGTTATGCTCGCGTATGTCGGCCCTGCAATTACCTCGTCTGCTCGGAGGTGTAATGAAGAGTCTTTTGCTAAGAGGACGTTTCGAGAGTTATGAAAGCGGTTAGACTCGGCAATAGGTGTCATTGAAACTTCGTCGCAGTCTAGAGGCTAGAACTAAGATGCCAAGTGTTGTTGTCTTAAAGTCTACCGTGCTCTATTTAATTCATAAAACATTATAAATATTGCTACTAATAATGTAATATATTAATTTTTATGTCAAAGTTTAACATTTTTTTAAATTCAACTCAATTATTGATTCACTCATAAAGTATATAAAATAAAGCACAACGTTAGAAGATGATATACTTATAATGTATTTTAAAAGTATATCACAAACATGGAACTTATAATTACCACTTTTCAAATCACGCAGCGAATTAGTCTGTGAACATGAATTTAACGTGTGCAAGTTTATAATTAAGGTACGAATGTATAATGGTATATAAAAAATAAAAACATTTTTGAATAAAATTGGCAAAAAAGAAGTTGCCGCATCCACGGTAAGTAGGTTTGTCCTAGTTCCGTGCCCTCATCCTAAAGTTCTCATAATACTTGACTCGTCCCGGCACGCGGAGCTCGTTGCCGGAGTAGCGACAGTATCTTTTAACTATTCACATTCAACGCTCACCCGCCTAAATTGTAGCTGTCGAAGCGTATCTGTCAAATTTTATTTTATCCTCGCCAAGAAGAATGTAGTCTTCTCTGTTCATAGAGATTTTTACTGACTTTTAATGATATTAATAACGAAGAGTAATATTAATATTTTGTATAACATTTTGAGTTTTAAGGTTGATATGGAAACTCTCCTATGCTGACTTCAATTGTTTTAAAACTTGTATACTGTGAGTATTTAAGATCAAAAGTGAGATTTTTAGGGTTAAAAGGACAAAGAAGAGTAATTGTATAAACGTATTCATTTCTTAACCACGCCTTATTTTGAAGCATACTCGTATCAGGCCAATACAATATATATTTATTAAGTCTATACTTGGATGTGCAACGCTTCTCATTCATGACAGAAATAAATTTTCCATCTACCTTCAGATAGTTAAATCTAAAAGTGCCAACCAGGAAACGTTTGGATATCCCAATCAAGTTCGTATTTTAGAGGCTGGAGTAGCGATCGAGAACAATTCGCTTCCCCTTGTTCCATGTCGGATATAGCTAATTTTATAACCCCATAAAAAACTAACGTGCCCGGTATTCCAGCTGTCATAACAGCCGGGACACCGGGACGGCGGGAGGGAGCGGGGACGGCGGCAGCTTCACTTTCTATTTTCGACAATATGCCACTACTTTACTGGATCACTTAAGAGTTGTTTGTCTGTAAGTGTGAGGAAATATTTATGTAGAAACATTCATATTATTCCTTTGTTTTTTTTTTAATATTAAATAAGACGACAAGACGTAGAGGCTGTAAAACTTCGAGCCGAAGAATGATAAAAAATTTGAAATGATATTTTGAAAGACGAATTCGATGCCATTTGCTGCGTCCTAAAACAGCACAAAATCTTTGAATTACAAGCCAGTTAATCTTAATACGTCCGCAAGTCGCGCAACGCACCGTATGTTTACCCCAATAAAACATGTCGCGGCGTGATGATATATTAAAATGGCTTCATGTAGTCGGACACACGATTGCTGGAGGACGTTTTTATGAGCAATATATTAAATTAAATGGCCGATGAGCACAGCGAGCTTCGAGAGCTTAAAAATGATAACAAATTATGACGTCGTGTTTATTTAGGGCCCGAGACTAAGGCCAATTGGGGTACAGTCTAATCGATGGGATCAAGTGTTAAGTTCGGTTTAGTAGCTTTATGTAACAAATGTAAACAAATACTCATATACATTGTATTGATATTTTCAACCGACTTCTAAAAAGAAGGAGGTTCTAAATTCTGTGTTTTTTATGTTTGTTACCGCATATCTTTCGACTGGGTGAAACGATTTTGATGATTTTTATTTGAATGTTAGTCCTTCCCTTGTGGTTCCGTTTAAATTTGGTCCAATTCTGACAAGGGATCCATGAGACAACCATATAAGTCTTAAATTTGCATTATGTGCGCTTGTCGCGATAACGAATAACTCAACGTCACGCCAATAGATTTCGATGATTTATTTTTTATTGGAATGGATGTACTTCAAAGGTAGTTTGATAAGAGTTGGTTAGGTTGCGATTAATTCTATTTCGTAATATACAACGATAATTCGGAAATACAAAGAGAGCATTCACATGTCAAAAAGTTTAACGTATGATTCAAGTCGGTTTTTGTTTTTACTCGTAAATATAGTTGTGTAAGAAAGGCAATTATCAGCTCGCTTCTTTTAGCACGTTAAAAACTCTGTTAAATATATTTTTATTATCTTGAGTTATTTGATAATTCTTGTCGCACGGCCGGTGATTTAGTACTGCGGGGTCGCCGCTAGGGGGCGCTTGTTCATCTCAAAAAAATTACACAGACGTCATTATGATAAACTGGCGTGAGTTATCTCTCGCTTCGTGTTATTTCATACTCGGCGGTGTCCGTTGACCGGCGCCGTGTCGTTTAGCTTTAAATAAGACACATTTTCTTACATATTTCTTTAGAAAGTAATACAAAGTTATGGGTCCCAAGTATACTTATGAGCAAAAAAGCGACTTCAAATCAAATCAAACGTTAAACGCTTTGTATTTACGAATTGTCGTAGGAATATCACGAAATATAATCAGAACTTAACTATACTCTCTTCAAACTACTCTTGAAATACATCCTGTGCAATAAAAAAGTAATCATCGAAATTGGTTGGCGTCATATTGAGTTATTTGCCCATTTGTGGCCCACATACTAGATGCAAATTTAATATATATGGTTGTCTCATGGATACCATTGTCAGCACTGGACCAAATTTTGATGAGACCATACTGGAAGCACCAGCTATCAAATAATTATAAGGTTACAAAAACAACAAAAAACATACAGACGAATTGAGAAACTGATCCTTTTTTGAAGTCGGTCGAAAATTTATCCATGTGGTACTTACTAGCAACTTTGTACTAGTTAACCGTTATTTAAGAACAAAGGTTAGTATTGTGTGCTGTGTTTAGGAGATTAGGGAGATGGAAGGATATTGAACAAATACCTGTAACTTAATGCATAAATATAACAATAACGCCATGATAAAAAGCGTCACTTTGAAACGTCACGGCACGTTAGGTCATTGATTTTGGCAGCTATATAGCCTATCAAATGGACACAGTAATGTACGGATATTTCTCTCTCTCTCTCTTTAGTATCGGAAATGGCCTCATTCCTAGAAAACTATCTATTGTATTTTAAGTAAACACATTTTTTCCTCATAATAGGCGTTAAAAGCCGCGTATATTTGTTTACTTTGATGAGGTAGTATGGTGGAAAATTTCTGTACCGTACAGTAACATGCTCTGGTTTGAATAGTGCTGCAGTTTGTGAAATCGGTGAGCGAACCATGTTATGTCTCAAGGTAACATAGCCCACCATATACCGATGGATGAAAGTCCTAGTAGCTCAGAAAGTGTCTACAAAAGAAGACTGAATATAACTTCACCTTACCGTCTTACCGTGTAAGAAGTTAACATAACCACTTTAAATAAGTTGGGTCGTGATCAAGCACTTGCTGAGAAATTATGAAAGTTATAAATAAAATTTAACTTGGACAAAGTAAATCATATGCTGACAAATAAAACGACTAAATTTAAATAAAATAGCCTATACAATAAAAACTTTTGCATTTCATGCATTTGGAATGCTTCCGGTTGAACGAGAATTTTAATTTAAAGTCAAAAGTTTTGTAACAAAATATCGCCCTCGGTATGACACAGCAATATGTTGGTATCCGAAACTTCGATAGGAGCCGACACCGAAATATTGTGTCAGAATTTATTGCCGCTGCGGTCAGCCGACGAGACAGCGCGAGGCGGCGCCGCACTGCAAGCGGTTTGGACAGATCATTGAAATTAGAACAAAAATCGAAATTGTTATATCGTAAATCTAGCCAAGTAACGCTACTGTGCAAATATCCTTGAAATTGACATATTTTATTATTTATTTATTTATTACTTTACAATCAACAGCTTATCAATTATAATAAATATGTCGGTCACGTATTCAGGATCTAAGCCTTTATAGATTTACATTATATATGATATGTATTTTTTCCTTCATCCACTGTTACAGGAGAAGCGCATTAAAAACTAATTAAAAAAAGAATTAAGCAAATTAATAGAAAATAAAAATTGCATTACCTACGTTACTGTATGTGAGTGTATATATGTGCATTTGTGGCTATATCCTTGTGTGTCCTGTATCACAAATCGGTAATTAACTCGAGCAATGCCATCAGTTAATATCTGTATGATTACATAATTATACTTAAGGAGATTCTTTATAGTACTATTTTAGTCTACTTATAGTGACAAAGAAGTTAACAGCCGTATTAATTTACTACTGAAAAGGTTCATAAAGAGGAAATTTTCATGAGCATGACATGACGCGGAAAATATAGCCCTCGTAGGACATAGCCCTTGGACTAGATAAAGTGACGATCTGCACAAAGTCCAGTGGCAGATCGGGATAAAAGCGAAAATGAGAGTCCTACGCCGAGAAGTGGAGTGAACAGCCTACCAGACACTAGTATTGATAATATGCATCATGTACATCGTACAGGTGTGTATAAAAGATTGCATCTTCATACAATTGTGTAGTTCATGTTCTAACGGAGTTCGTGTTCCTACGTGCATCGTAGTTGCTGTTACTCCAGTTTTTTGTACAATAGCGAAAAACTGTTTTCAAGTATATGAAAATAGTCATAGCATACTGCGATGTCGTTTTAAAACTAACTTAAAACAACCTCCCCTGCTGTAACTCGGACAGTACCCCCGTTCCTATTGAGAAGCGGAACAAGTTGTCTTCTAGTGGCAAAATCGTCTATACCCTGTAGATAATTAAACAGCTGCGCCCCGGCGGGGCGTTTTGAAGATGTCTCTCCCAATGAGGAGGACCGTCGTCAGATTGTGGTCCCATA
Organism: Meandrusa payeni; assembly: GCA_029286785.1. Lineage (NCBI taxonomy): Eukaryota > Metazoa > Arthropoda > Insecta > Lepidoptera > Papilionidae > Meandrusa > Meandrusa payeni. Next base: position 10,877,439 of record JAGSMX010000013.1, read on the forward strand.
ATTTGGCGAACGAATTAATTCTAATCAATATTTAGCTTACGCAAACTTCATTTATGTCTGCTTAATGACGGTTCCTCATTTTGTGTTGTAGATACAAATGTAATTTGATTAAGAAATTTACCCACATCGTAATACTTAAAATGGGCAGTAATTAAAAGAATAGCTTTAAAAAAATACAACTTCACTCCGTTTAACTAATTCCCAAAATCCAAATCACTGACTCCGCATATCTTAACAAATCTCAGACAGAACATAGTATAATTGATATACAGGGTATTAGGAGACCGCTTCCGAAAACGAACACAGACGAAAGTACTAATGACACCTTTGACATTTGGGTTAGTAGCTAGTGAAATTTTAGAATAACGTACGAAAATATGGTATAGCGGTGATTATGTACTAATCCTGTGCACCATCGAAGCATGTATGTGTATGAGCAGACTCAGATCGCCCTAATTTATATGAATAATGTAAAAATACCATCAAATAATTCAAATGTTCACGGAGTATCAAATAGATGATAACGGCGGGTTTTGTTTAGTTTAGCGGGGGCAGTACTCCTCAGTACACGTTATTATGTTAGGCATCACATAACGTTATTTACATACATAATATATATTATATTAGCAACCCGCGCCGGCATCGCACGAGTACCTATAATTATCTATAGCCAGAATCTAGTGATAATATAGTTGCCAGGAAACCTGTTGAACCCATCGCTATCAATCTTCACAGGATTACCCGCTGGACTAATCCTAATATTGCCTGTAAATTTGTTTAAGATCGCTCACACCGTTTTAGAATCCATTGGGAACATGCACAAGTACGCACCTATATACTTTTACAGATACACATCAGATTAGTGGGAATAATTACGATTATTTGTCAATATGTATAGTACACAAATAAGTAACAAAGAGACATTTTCTTACAATTTAACCGTCAGTTCAAATTAAAGTAAAACGTGGCAAGAATAAATCCTATAAGGTCAATTATAAGGCGAAGTGGAATACGAAGAGCACAGTAAAGTTTACGAGCTATCGCCAACATTCGCCGTGTAATTACGGAATCAAATTTATCGCACCGACAGCCAGCCGCCCGCCTCCCGAAACTATCATTCACGTAACACGAGATTTCGCATCCAATTCTAGCCTCCGCACAATCGTTGCGAGCACGTGCGTCCTACAAAATTTACTATATACGCCACAATAAGTCGAATCCGCCATGGGGTTTGGGCTAAATTATGTATTTTATTGTCCCCAAACCAATTTCATAACCTAAGGAACAGAGGGGATGTGTTTCGTGACACCGCAGAATAATCAATGTGTTTATTGTAGTTCCCCAGATTTGAAATTGTAAGTATTGTGATAAGCCGAGTTCTATCTAATCTATTGGAGTGATTTATTTATATGTCGTTAGTGGGCTACACAATAAAAATAACCAAATAGATAAGAAATTTCTAATTACTATATACTGAATTAAAGACAGTAACTTAAAAGATTAGTAAATTGTAGACATTAAAAGTACATTTTGACTGGATGTTAATACGAATGTATGTCAGTTAATACGAATCCCATATAATATTACAGCACTATTTTTAGCGTAGATAGAGAAAGCTCCATGAATCGTACAAAGCTTTTAAGGACCGAAAACCATTATTTCATTGCTACAAATTAACCGATATACGAATCTTCTACCTTCATCTTCTTCGAAGCTCCGGAACCTAACTTCTACTCTATATAGTTGAGTGCCACTCAGAATAACACACAAATATATTTAAGAACAAAACAAAAACCGACTTGAAAACGAATGAAACATTAAACGCTATTACGCAGATATTCTCGTTTTATTTACGAATTATCGTAGGAATATTACGAAATAGAATTAACCAGAACTTTTTTTTTTTTTGACGGGGAGGAAATCTTCACAAAGTTACCCCGCCTTCTGGGGGGAAGGCGGCGGTTATGTGGGGATCTTACCCACTAAAACCTCCCCGGTGGCCCTTTCCTCGGTGCATGACGAGGGGCTCCGGGATCTCACGTGGAACGCACCGGAGCCCCTCTGCACTGTGCTCAAGGAGAACACGTCCCGGGGGGAGGTTAGTCCCTCCTCCCCTGTTCCCTCGCAGCGAAAGGCGGGCCAGCCGATGTCGCCTTCTTCCCGAGTCCACTTTGGTGGACGACGCAAGGGTGGGGCCCTTGTCGCCCAATGAACCCGAGGCCCCTTTTAGTCGCCTTGTACGACAGGCAGGGGATACCGTAGTCTTATTCTTGAGAGCCCAGAACTACAGGGCTGAACCAGAACCTAACCAAACTTTCATCGAATTACCCTTGAAGTATCAATCGGTTAGCGCGATATTAAGTTATTCTTCCATTTGCCGTGCACATATGAAACGCAAATGTAAGACCTTTGTGGTTTTCTCATTTATGCTATTGCCAGAATTCGACCAAATAGGAAGCAACAGCTTTCAAATAAAATCTTTCAAAGAATCATCAAAATCGATCCAAGCAATCGAAAGTTACGAGATAACATACTTTCCCCCTTTTCTTGAAGTCAAAAATTGTTGAAAAATTAAAGTTAAGGATAGCAAATGCCATTTGCTTTCACTGACCTTGTCAAGTTCTAAAGTAACAAGGCAAAATACGTACACACGGTGCTTGCACGCTAAATCTTATCCAATTGATTTATTCATTTAAGGTAAGATTAGGTCAATTTATATTTTTATAATAAAGACTCGTTTATAAAAAAAGCATTTATAAGTATAATCTCTACTTACTAAACACTTAAGCTTATGTCTAAAGACTAAAAATATATTGTAAAAATTATCTGATCGGAACATTGGGCAAGAATTTTCCCTTTCGAGCCACAAATCATGAACTCTAATTTTGTGCCTATCTGAGTCCAGAAAGTTAAATGATCTATCCATCTTGATCGACAAGAATGGCAGGCGGTAAATTAATTTAAATCTAAATTTGTCGTCAATTTATTAACGGATGGTGTGAGCAGCTACATCGCGGTGTCTCTGATGAGGATGAACTGGTACTGCGACTGTAAATCGATTAGGCAGGGCATCGGTGGCGTGGTGTATATTCCATATACGGTCTTCGAATCGTAAGGTATTAGGTTCGAATCCACCATTCGACTATTGACGTGAACCATCCTCCTAGCACAAGCTTAAACTTAGTTGGAATGGTAAACAAGAATGTTAGTAACATTTATGTTAGCCCACTAGTTTTACTCGTACGGGGTCATTCATTATCTCCCTATAATATAATATAAAATCTATATAAAACAAATCTATAATCAATGAAAGCTAAAATCAATGCCTAGTGGCTAAGCGTTCAACTTATGACCTGAATGTTCGGGCCGTCAAACACCAACCCGCCTTGTACTAATGAGATTTCAATTTTTCCATTTTCAAAAAAAGAAATACACGTTAAACTTTGGCCGGTGTATGGCCATAGGCTCTGTCACATATACACACCCTCCGTAGCAAAAAGGACATATTAAGATTGGTCAAAGGCGATAATAATTGTTATCTTCCTCTACTACTATACGTTTTTTACGCTATTGTTGGCAGAGAACTGTTTGCTGTCGCATGAATGAAATAACCATCATTAGCTACGAAATATTATAATTCACCTAGAATAGGAATATTTCACGTAGAATCGTAACAATTCCATTCTAAATCTTAAAACAGTGAACATTAAACGCCTACCGTCCCGATGCATTTATTTTTGCTCGTTACAATATTTACATTGTATATAAAATACGCAGAATTGCTTTCAAGAATAGTAGAAATAGAGGCGACGGCGACCGCAACGGTCGCCTCGGAGCCATTATAATCTCGACGCTGGTAGCGAATGGCGCTTAAAAGCGCTTCTTTGGCTGTTTGCTGCGCTAATTAATCTTTTACCCAGGCACGGTACTCTAAACCAATTATGCTGCAAGCCGAAAACTCAGTGTTTTTCGACGACTACGCTAAATTGCTTTACACGCGGGCTTTGAAGTGTTAAACGCTTATTAAATTTCAAAGCTTTAAAAGGAAATGTAAACATCTTGCACTGCGGCGCCCACTGAGGTTTCCACCTTTTTAATAGCTCGTAAAATCCATAGTAACTGCACTTTAATTTTTCTATTTATTTTAGTATGAATCATTTTAAATAAAACAGAAAACTGATTGCATTTGTCTACGTCGTAAGACTGAATTGAAAAACTTCAAAATTATGCTAAAAATTAATTGTACGTTTATATACAAATTTCATTCATCAATAATGTCATATATGTGGTTATATATCATATCAGTATATACCTAAATTGTTAACTAGTATGTTTTCATTTTATTGTGAGTAAAAGTATAGTACCCGCCATGTCCCCTTGGTGGACACAGGCCGTTTCTGTAAAGACAGGATAGTCCGCCACACGTTTCCAGTCAAAGGCAGACTTCACATGCCTCATACCCATTTCTAGCTCTTTCAAATATCTATCGATACGAACGGAAATCACGCGTTATTTTTTTCGGGTATTGAATCAATGCCGAAAATTATACATAGGAATTGAATATATCTGTTCTTAACATCGTGAAATGAGTAACTATGATAAAAATTCAAGTCAAAAATATCTCGTGAGTCATTGAGTATTTATATAGTCTAAATAAATTAGAATGTGAGCTTAACATATTTAAGAAGAAAAAATTGAAGCTCGTTGAACCTACAAACAAAACGAACCCCCTAAGCAGACTTTAATTAAAGAGGTATAGCGGGAATTAATTCGGTATTAGCGCATTAACAAGGGCCTTTCAGTGAGTAGTCTGATAGACAACAGAAATTAGCTCCTGACATATTATTTAAAGCCCAACCTGAAACCGTCCAATTTCTAATCCACACAGTTGTGTGGTGATTCCTAAAATTTAAAAGAAACTCTGTGGAACGTAGTTGATAATTAACCCTATACGGATATTAACACATCGAGACGTAATATTTCGTGGAGTTATCGTAGCTATTTTCAAAATCAGCGTACAGACAGACATCTAGACGTCGTTTTTTTTAACATGTTTAACGATTTTTTAGATTAGTTAAAGTTTTTTTTATATCACCATTTTAAAGTTTGTTAGGTGTAGTAGATTTAAGACCACAAAATTGGTCGACCTCGTCCTCTTGAATAAGTATCGATCACCGCAGCCGCTTCGCATTACACAATATTGTATAAAAAAATGTGTAATAAAAGCCAATCCTAAATACATTGATAAATCATTTTTGATTAATTTACGCCACCTTTAAAACGTTGTAAAACAAATAACAGTTAACTTTTAATACAAATAAACAATTTTGGCATTTATTAATCACTTGATGATGAAACATGGTTTATTATTCACTATACCTATATTTTTGGGTTTAAAAAAAAATCTATTACAAAATAGTTATTGATATGTAGTGCTATAGTATTATTTATATTTTTATTAACCAATTTGTCGCTTCATAAATCAATTGGAAGGTACACTTAACTGAAATGAAACACGAGTCATAAAAGTCAAATAGCCTTACCTTACTTATGACAGCCGCGGGTAACTGCGCCTGGAACAATAGAAGATACATTTTTAAACAAATTCATTAATGAACAAACATTGACATAAAATGCAACTTTTTTTATACATAAAATACAATATTATTTCCCTGAGAAAAGAAGAGAAATACGAAATAAATGAAACACGGTGAACTTAAAAGATTCATAAAGTACCACAACTGGGCCCCGATTCTGCTACTTGCCAATTAAATTTCACTATGAAACCAACCTATTACACTTCAATTGTGAGTGTGCCAAAAACCGTTATGTAGTAATAATTTTTTGTGATATGTAATTTTCAATTAATTTTTGGAACGAAGTTGCTTACGGCACTTTTGGACGAGAATATGGTATTGCTGCGACGGAACTGAAAAAATATGAAACTAAAACGTAAGAAAAATATTTTATGAATTTATTTACAATAACTATTTATAAAGTTAGTTATATTTTTGTTTTAAAAAAATAAAGAATTACTATTTTTTGTTGGATTTATTTTACATTATTTGTAATTTTCTAAAAGATTAAATTTCCTATCTTATTTTTTTTACCTAAATAAAAACAGTAAAAAAACCACGAAAATATATATACAATTAAGCAATTTTCTTTTTTGCAAATTGTCTTACTTCTGTATTATCTGAAAGTATTTCGTCCCTACCTGGTGTGCCATGACACCACATCATTTTTTTAAATAATTTTATGATCATTTAATATGAAATAATTTATGGAAATATATCGGCACATTTGAACAGATACGCCATTGGTAAGCCATAGTGGCAAAACTTAACTAACAGATTACCAAAACTAGCAACAAACTACAACTGTATGTCCGTTAATTATGTCCCAATTGGTTTTGAAATAAAGGTTGTTTTCAGTGCGAACCCAGTTGCAAGAAAACCAGATACGAGTTTCTCATATAGTATGACACCTTGAAATTCTTGTACGGAAGACTTGTACGTTACTATAATCTACATCACATTAACTCGGATTTAACTTAATCTTTTCAACCGCTAGCTTCTGATGAAATTGCAGCAGCTCAGCGGCACGTTTCCCTACCAGCTTGTTCTCAAGTCGTTTCATTTACAAGCGTCTCGAGCTGCCTCGTATGAAAAGAATTTTCCCAGCGAGGCCCGAGACGTGTGTGCTTTGAGTGCGGGCTCATTATGGACTTCATTTCTTTGAATTGAAAACAGGTGAGTTCATTATATGAAATAGCGAACACGCAGCCGTGGAATTTTTCATTACAGGCTGGAGCCTGCGTTTGCATAGAGCTTCTGAATAACGTCGAGGCTTTAATTAGGCGTCAAGTATTAAAATTTACTGAAATTGTGAGATGTTTTTTGACTTTCATTATTATAAAAAAGCAAAAGCTTTTTCTGTTACATTGATGACTTAGTTTAGCAATAAAATAGAAGAAAAAGAAGTCAGAGACTCAATACCGTTGTTCCACTCTCTCCTTTCCATACTTCAACATTCATAATGCGTCAATAACGATGGAACTCGGATTTCTCGAGTACTAAAAACCTCTGGACTGCAAGCTCCCAGTCATTGTCGTACGACACAGAAACACGTAAACTACGTAACCTACCGCCACATAGTGACGTCACAAGCGACGTTGCGAGTTGCGACACGCACCCGACTATAATGCAAATGGCTAAAGGTAAGCTTTAACCACGCTCTGCTACGAGTACCATAAACTGTGCGCCGTACAAAACGGGGTCGGAATCCCGGGGCATAAGCCCCGTGATACTACGTGTCGCAATAATAAAAGAGATGACTTACGAGTTCGATGGTCTGGTGGAGTCACTAAGTCAATGTTGATTTGAATGAACCCATATTGCACTCCCCGTGAGCAGGTTCAAATCGCAATCTAAGGACTTCGTAATAACGCGCCGTGAACCGATAATTAACAGCGTCCTTGTACGCTAAATTAACTAAGCCGCACGGTTTTAAAACTGGCGAGTGACTGGACAGAAAGTGCCCTCTCCGCACGCACACGCCCTGGGCTGTGCGGAGAAAACAAAAATTGAAAAATATCGCCGCACCGTCATCCGTGCGACAGATATATGTTAGCGCGAAATATGAATTATACCGAACAAGGAATTTTCTAACCGATGTAACGTAGAATAGCGTTCTGTTATTCGCTTACAATCAGGTAAATTATTTTGTCGTCTACCGTTATTTCTAAATAAAATAATTTAATTGCAAGTAATCTTAGGCATATGCTTGGAGATGATAGTTCACGTCAATAGTGGAAAGGTGGATTCCAACCTACGTCTTTACATTTTGCAGACCGTACCCTAAACCATTAGGCTTTTGATGCTTCAAAGATTATGTTTACTGACCGGCCGATAGGTCATCGATGCTGTCAATCAATTTCGATTAAAACATGTTCTGTTTCTCTCTATCTCTGAAATCTTGCAAACTTAAGTGCTACACTTAATAATTATATTTTATATGAGCATTATGGTGACTGCTGTATTTGAAAACCATGAGACGAGATATTACGGTTAAGAAAAAAATAGAAAAGAGCCTTTCTCGCAGTCTTGTAACCATTGTCACCTTCCGCAGACGGCATTTTTTTTCAGTCTCGTGTAACCGAGTTGGTTGCTTACCTCAAGTTATAAGCGCATTGTATTTTCCTTTGGGCTTATATTACAAAGATCGTAGGCGTATGAAGGATTCGTGAGAAAACTTTCATGCGTGAAATTTGTCAGAAATTTTATTAAACGAAGATATAATTGCAAAAATAAAAAAATTGGTAAATTAAATGATGAAATGATTCTCTGGTGAAATATATTGTTGAGAAATATGAGTAATATTAACTATATGAATATACGTAGAAGGTTTAAATTGCATTTGCTGAATTTATTATATTGTCGTATGTGGCAGGCAGATAAGTTTCTTTTGTACTATTACTGTGTGAAATGTATATATACTATGCTGTACTACCTTAAATAAATAATAGAAATAATGGAATAAAGAAAATTCGGAGAATAAAGGACAGAGTTTTACAGCAATATCACTTTCTCACTTACGGATGAAATGCAAAAAGTAAATCAGTTTTATTGGGCAAAAAGCAATTATTTAACGCCAATTTTTTCGCCAATTTTTAAATCTCTCTTTGCCTTTAACTTGTACCACCAAAGTCTGCAGACGTGACCTCAAACTGGTGAGATCGCTTTGAATAACCGCTCGGGTGCAATTGGCGATGGGATCGCTCGGGCGATTCGAGCACGGTTTTAGAGACGACTTTTTTTTAGTTTAATCTGTGACGAGTCTTGTCTTCAGCATTTTGTGAAATATGTTTTTATTTGTCGTTATGTAGTTAGTGAGATACTTGTATTACAATATTAAAAGGAGATACTTCGCTAGATACTTATAGAAATTTATATACAGCTTCATAAATATTGATAGAGTGCTAGGCCGTAGTGTCTGTCACTGCTTTATTGTACTAGTCATTTATAATTTACCATTGAAATAGAGAAAAGTGTTTAGTAAATAGAGAATGAGGTTTCAATAATTGAAACGGATTGGCAAATTGAACGGACTGGGAATCAATTAGACGAAGCATTCGGTTTGGAACGGAATTCAGACAATACCTTGTGTGTCGTACAGAAGGCAGAAAAAATTGATCTTTTGTTTCGAATTCAGAGAAGTAAGTCTGAAATAAAATAAGTTCTCACATCGATTTATTCTGCAGGATACATAAACAAATTATTTAAAGAAAGCGAGACACTTTTGTAAGGTATATCCATATACGAGTATATGTACATGCATGTATTGTATATAATGTTCTCCTTATAGTTACTAGAGATATCTGCATTCTAAGTTACTGGGAAGATGTCGTACAAAAACACATTCAAAAGGTTAAACGTTGAGGATGTTCAAGAAAGGGCAATGTGGAGCAGCATACTGAGAGATCCTTTGAAGCTTCAATAGCCTAATGGTTTAGGGTACGGTCTGCGAATCGTAAGGTCGTAGGTTCGAATCCACCATTCAACAAAATATTGACGTGAACAATCTCCTAGCACATGCTGTAAGCTTAGTTGAAATGGTTAACAAGAATATTAATAAAATTTGTGAATAAAAATTTTCATCATTAGTTTCATGAAAAGTTCATCATTAGTTGAGAGAAAACTTAACTAATTACATTTAAAAAACAAAATAAATATTTGTTTGCAATCGGTACAGGAAGCAGACACACTAGCTGCCAAGTCGACAACATGCGGAGGTAGTTTCGCGCGGAACTCGCAAGCAATGAGGCTCAGGTGCGATCTGGTAGTAATATGTGCGGCTGTCGTTACCCGGTTGATTGTGTGCAGCGTGCTTTATATTCGAAATAACGGCTTGGCATATGACGTATTAGAGATTTCTGCACTATCGTATACGTGGAAAGTATCGGCTTCGCTTTCAGCCAGAATATATTCTGTTATTGTGAATTTGGCGACATGTGATTTCTTATATTTTGCATAAATAAGATGATCCAGTAGGTTTGTGTTATAAAACGGAAGGCAGAAATAACATAACCCCATCCATATACCATTTGTTTCGGTAGAACTTTATCGGTTCCCAAGTCATATCATACGGGAACTGCCAGTTGATTCCTAGTGATAGAATGTTACTACTCAGCATTAGATAGACAGATACAGCTTTATAACCTTCTACTATTTATATTGATATATAAATACATATGATAATTTAACATATAATAAACACTATAACTACAATTAAAGTTACATCCTATAAAAGTCCCACTGCTGGGCACAAGGCTTCTTTGTAAAGTACAATGGCATAATGCGTATTGGCACAATTCACATGTATATAAATTTTCTGAGACATGTGGGAAACCCCCATGTCTCACGATGTTTCCTTCCATACCAAGCGAGTGGTGAATTGACACTTATTGCAATAAACAATTTCATTAGTGCAGAACAGCGACCGAACTCCAATCGGACACTGGGCTAACAGATTAATGGCATTATTGCAGTAGCAATGCTTAATCAAATATTGCTGTTATATTATAATTTTCCTTTGTGTTGCCTATTCTAGAAAAGACCAGCGGTACACATGTAGCACAATACACAAATAGCAAATGATGATATTGTAAGCGATATATACTCGTATATTTCACCGCGCTCACCGCATTAGATACAGTGTATAAAAAACTCCTCTGAGCAGAGTGCGCCGCGCTAAGTAAGAGAGGTCCTAACCAGCGGGGATGCCAATTACAGCGCTCAAATGGGACCGCCCGCCGGCATCACTGCGAACCCATTACCGATACAAATCTCTATCGGGCCCCCATTCATCCTGATACTCATTACGTGTTGGACTAGCTTCTTATTACAGCTTCGTTTGTTTGGTTAAGATGTTTAATGGCCTATTGGGATATTCGCTCTAATACAGTTCTAATTATAACAGATGTTTGGATCGTACTTTGCCGTTACATTTCCTAATGTTTGGTATTATTCAATTCTCTCTAACTTTGCTTACAAATGAAATGAATTACATGGTTGCAAGCGGTCTGACTAGTGTTCGGTCCCGGTGCTGGCACCAATAAATTTGTTGTTGCAATTTTATGTGCTAATTTACCACGCGCTGGGCGGTAAAGGAAAACATCGTGAGGAAACCTACATGTCTTGGAAAAAAATTTTAGTCATATGAAATCACACCTACACGCCACGCATAGTCTGCACGCATTGGCAGACTATGCGTGGCGGGCGGACTATGCCCTTTACATAAAATTCGTATTGTCTTTCAGGCATAATATATTTTTATTTTCTATTTCTGTCTACTGTCTAGTACTTAACAGCTCTTTTAACCACTTAAGCTAAGACAATAATGTAATATTTAGTATTACCCCGTACGGTGTAAAAGCTGTATTGTATACTATACTTCACCGAGAAGCAATCAAAGGGGAATCGCGCTAAAAGATTAGCATACTCGTATTCGCACAATTAGAGAATACCACAGAACTACGCCAGTTACAGAAAATATATGTAAGTACCTTTCATCGCGCGGATTTCAACGAAATAAAAAAATCAGTGTCCACATAAATAATAAAAATATAAGTCGGATTTTATACGCCTACTCCGGGCGTCGAAAATTCTTTTTAATCCTGCCACAATCCTTTGTTGTTCACATTATGAATTGAGAAGTGAAACATTAGGTTTGTATGCCAGGTATTTTCATCATAAAACTGATATGCAGTGTCTCTAGAAGTTCGGTGGTGTTAACATGTAAGAGAAAACCTTTTTTATTTTTATCTATTAACAAACAGAGGTAGACAAGCAATTCGTCCGATTGTTAGGATGCGCGCTTCCTGTCAAAGTCGTATCGCTTTGTATATTCTAGTTATCCGATTTAAACATCTGATTGAGTTATGGTCGTCTGACACTCCCTCAAAAAAGGCTACTAACTAACCAGAGTGGTATCAAACTAAGTTACTATCAATAGATGTTCTGGCTGAGCACTCCAAGTACCTTGCTTTCAATCCGGAAAACTTGTTGAGTTGGGATTACAAAAACAATTGAATAGCATTACTTGTAAGGATTTCATCGTTTCATCATTTTCAACTTTTATTTTTAATCCCCGATGTGTAATTACGATTCCCTCAAACTCTCTACCATAAATCGATTTTGTTCTTATTTATCACCCCTATCTCAAGCCGAGTATCGTATAGCTCTCTGAGCCTCGCAGGGCCTCAAGGTTGTAAATATTATAAACTTAAACAAAGTTGTTATTAACACAGCTACAGATTTGCGAGCGTATCTCCCACCAGCCCGAAGGAATTAGCGGCCGCTTTTAATCAAGCATAAATCAACGCTAAACTGCTGATAATTTCATCGCTAAGCCCGCATTTCACACTCCAGTCGGCAATTAGCCGTGATCTGTCTGATTAACACGCGTTGTTGGGACAGGACGGATAAAGGTGGGTTCTGACATCTAGCGGTATATTGTATATTTTTTTAAAGATTTAACTGTAGTGGAATTTAAGATTTATAAGTACTCTATAGCGATGCTTTATTATGAGTAGAATTTATAATTTCCCACAATCAGTTTATCATAAATAAACTTGATTTTAAAAACATATGCTATATGAATAGGGGCATTAGGGTCCATCCCATCCATCTAGGATGAAACAAACATGAGAATAGTATTAAAATGTTTTTGAATTCTCACTAAACGGTTCTGAAAATCAAAGTGCGAAATATCTTGTACCACTTTACCAATAAAAAAATAAATAAATGAAAAACAAAGCTTTTTGTGACAGATATAAAACTTAATTTAGTGTGACTATTTATTAAGGTGTAAAATATTTAATTTTAAGTGGTCAGTTTATGGAACACTTCAATATGATACACGGGTATACGTCACGTTTAAAGCATGAAAAATAAACGAGTACGCTTTAGACCACTCGACTGAAGTGAAAGTTCTCTAGCTTCATCTATAACAATTGCCTTCCCACTACAGTAATATACATAACTCTCTCTTTCTACCTTCAATAACTTATATTCTCACTAGATTACTTACTTACAGAAGTTTGACTTCAATAAGAGGATTAGAAAATATTACGATCATTTTCAAAGTATCATTTGACAATTTTGCGTGTAAAAATCTTAATAAGCTGTAACGCAAACCGCCTAAATTATCGCCTTACCTCGTCTCGCGGCAGCAGCGGGCACGGTCGGTGGCGACACGTGATCTTTCAGGTGCCCGACTTGCTGATTAATACCATGTGGTATTTTGAATTATTGTTGCTGTTTGTGTTACAAATTTATTGATAGTTATCACTGTATTTAACATTCTTGCAGTCTGGATTTATTTGCCTGCTCCACGAATCACGTAAAGGTCTACATATGTCGTAGCTTGACTGGGTTCGGTTACGACGTGCTTGATATTTGATGCCATCGTGCTCATATGGGAATGGTTAAAGTTTTCAGATTCTATTAACGACTGGAAAATATCTGAGCAACCCTCTTGTGTTCCGAACCTGGGTCAAATTCTAGTGCATTTGACTTTAATTTCAGCTAAATTGGAAAGTAGAAAGATAAATTGTTAACATCTGGAAATTCCATCATGGCCAAGATTAGATAGAAGAATAGTGTGCCATTTTATCATGTGTAAACTCTTTTGTTCAACGAAGGAGTAACTATCTTATAGCCTTGGATTTGAATTTCTACACCAATTTGCTAACAACCCAAATGCTAACAATTTTTTTTACAAATATTATTAACTTTCTTAACCATTCCAAATAGGTTTAGGCTTGTGCTATGAGATGGTTCAAGTCAATAGTTGAATGGTGGATTCGAACCCACGACCTTACAATTCGCATGCCGTACATTACGGTATTGACGCTACAATTGTGTGATTTCAAATAAAAATTGATATTTTTTTCACAAGAATAGAAAAATTCGAAAAAAATTTAAATCGAATTGGAAACTTTTTTATTACTAAACAATAAAGTACATAGTACACGAATCCTTAGCCGGAGGCAGATTAACGGAATAGAATGAAAAAGTTGATTGAAAACTGAGCGAAATTTACGGACACAACGGCTTGCAAACTTGTGTGGGTTGCTTAGACTAGTCTTTTATTTTATTTTTATCAATATAGCAAACAGTGATAACATTATCTACGCTCTGTGTTAATTTATAATTAATCTGTGTTAACGTAACAAAACGTCGAAGTGGAAAAAATTGTCTATTTATATGTGCAGTCCACATTTTGATTTGTCTTTGGACTTAGAGGTTAATAACAGAACCGTTTATCGTTACTTAAAATTAAATAAAACCGCATTTTCCAATTATTCAATTTAGACGCAAGAACAATTTAATATCACGGGACAAACCCATGACAATGCTAAGAACAGATATTTAAATCTAGATATAGAGGTATACAAAGTTAAATACAATATCCGACGGAATGAAACGAATGCATTAACTCCATGGGGAATTACAGCCTTCCACTCCGGCTGCACGACAATCGCGAATATTTGAACAGAGCTTCTCGTCGGTCTTCCCGCCTCACTCCCCGTCCCATTCGTCCTTTATAAGACATTAAACCTATTGCGCGGATAATACCAAAAGATTTTTACGAGTATTTGCTGATAGCTCTTACGATTTCTCTAGTAAAAATAATAATTTGTTCACATTTAGAGTTACTTTTTACTAACTTTAACATCGTTTACAATAAAACTCAACTCTTATACTGGCTACACTTGGAATACTGTTGCCATCTTTAGAATGTGGCTCTCGATGTACCGGTTGTTTCTGTCAATTGATTATTGACGAAGATTTTTTTTTCTCGGGTATTAGATATGTAGATGTTTGCGGTTTAATGCCGTGCCCACAATCACATTTGGTTTTAGTCCTGTGCAAACTTTCTTTTAACCATTCCGCCAGGTTTAGGCTTGTGCTATGAGATGGTTCAAGTCAATAGTTGAATGGTGGATTCGAACCCACGACCTTACAATTCGCATGCCGTACATTACGGTATTGACGCTACAATTGTGTGATTTCAAATAAAAATTGATATTTTTTTCACAAGAATAGAAAAATTCGAAAAAAATTTAAATCGAATTGGAAACTTTTTTATTACTAAACAATAAAGTACATAGTACACGAATCCTTAGCCGGAGGCAGATTAACGGAATAGAATGAAAAAGTTGATTGAAAACTGAGCGAAATTTACGGACACAACGGCTTGCAAACTTGTGTGGGTTGCTTAGACTAGTCTTTTATTTTATTTTTATCAATATAGCAAACAGTGATAACATTATCTACGCTCTGTGTTAATTTATAATTAATCTGTGTTAACGTAACAAAACGTCGAAGTGGAAAAAATTGTCTATTTATATGTGCAGTCCACATTTTGATTTGTCTTTGGACTTAGAGGTTAATAACAGAACCGTTTATCGTTACTTAAAATTAAATAAAACCGCATTTTCCAATTATTCAATTTAGACGCAAGAACAATTTAATAAGGTGTAAAATATTTAATTTTAAGTGGTCAGTTTATGGAACACTTCAATATGATACACGGGTATACGTCACGTTTAAAGCATGAAATATAAACGAGTACGCTTTAGACCACTCGACTGAAGTGAAAGTTCTCTAGCTTCATCTATAACAATTGCCTTCCCACTACAGTAATATACATAACTCTCTCTTTCTACCTTCAATAACTTATATTCTCACTAGATTACTTACTTACAGAAGTTTGACTTCAATAAGAGGATTAGAAAATATTACGATCATTTTCAAAGTATCATTTGACATTTTGCGTGTAAAAATCTTATTAAGCTGTAACGCAAACCGCCTAAATTATCGCCTTACCTCGTCTCGCGGCAGCAGCGGGCACGGTCGGTGGCGACACGTGATCTTTCAGGTGCCCGACTTGCTGATTAACACGATGTGGTATTTTGAATTATTGTTGCTGTTTGTGTTACAAATTTATTGATAGTTATCACTGTATTTAACATTCTTGCAGTCTGGATTTATTTGCCTGCTCCACGAATCACGTAAAGGTCTACATATGTCGTAGCTTTACTGGGTTCGGTTACGACGTGCTTGATATTTGATGCCATCGTGCTCATATGGGAATGGTTAAAGTTTTCAGATTCTATTAACGACTGGAAAATATCTGAGCAAACCTCTTGTGTTCCGAACCTGGGTCAAATTCTAGTGCATTTGACTTTAATTTCAACTAAATTGGAAAGTGGAAAGATAAATTGTTAACATCTGGAAATTCCATCATGGCCAAGATTAGATAGAAGAATAGTGTGCCATTTTATCATGTGTAAACTCTTTTGTTCAACGAAGGAGTAACTATCTTATAGCCTTGGATTTGAATTTCTACACCAATTTGCTAACAACCCAAATGCTAACAATTTTTTTTACAAATATTATTAACTTTCTTAACCATTCCAAATAGGTTTAGGCTTGTGCTATGAGATGGTTCAAGTCAATAGTTGAATGGTGGATTCGAACCCACGACCTTACAATTCGCATGGCGTACATTACGGTATTGACGCTACAATTGTGTGATTTCAAATAAAAATTGATATTTTTTTCACAAGAATAGGAAAATTCGAAAAAAATTTAAATCGAATTGGAAACTTTTTTATTACTAAACAATAAAGTACATAGTACACGAATCCTTAGCCGGAGGCAGATTAACAGAATAGAATGAAAAAGTTGATTGAAAACTGAGCGAAATTTACGGACACAACGGCTTGCAAACTTGTGTGGGTTGCTTAGACTAGTCTTTTATTTTATTTTTATCAATATAGCAAACAGTGATAACATTATCTACGCTCTGTGTTAATTTATAATTAATCTTTTTTTTTTTTTTTTTTTTTTTTTTTTTTTTTTTTTTTTTTTTTTTTTTTTTTTTTTTTTTTTTTTTTTTTTTTTTTTTTTTTTTTTTTTTTTTTTTTTTTTTTTTTTTTTTTTTTTTTTTTTTTTTTTTTTTTTTTTTTTTTTTTTTTTTTTTTTTTTTTTTTTTTTTTTTTTTTTTTTTTTTTTTTTTTTTTTTTTTTTTTTTTTTTTTTTTTTTTTTTTTTTTTTTTTTTTTTTTTTTTTTTTTTTTTTTTTTTTTTTTTTTTTTTTTTTTTTTTTTTTTTTTTTTTTTTTTTTTTTTTTTTTTTTTTTTTTTTTTTTTTTTTTTTTTTTTTTTTTTTTTTTTTTTTTTTTTTTTTTTTTTTTTTTTTTTTTTTTTTTTTTTTTTTTTTTTTTTTTTTTTTTTTTTTTTTTTTTTTTTTTTTTTTTTTTTTTTTTTTTTTTTTTTTTTTTTTTTTTTTTTTTTTTTTTTTTTTTTTTTTTTTTTTTTTTTTTTTTTTTTTTTTTTTTTTTTTTTTTTTTTTTTTTTTTTTTTTTTTTTTTTTTTTTTTTTTTTTTTTTTTTTTTTTTTTTTTTTTTTTTTTTTTTTTTTTTTTTTTTTTTTTTTTTTTTTTTTTTTTTTTTTTTTTTTTTTTTTTTTTTTTTTTTTTTTTTTTTTTTTTTTTTTTTTTTTTTTTTTTTTTTTTTTTTTTTTTTTTTTTTTTTTTTTTTTTTTTTTTTTTTTTTTTTTTTTTTTTTTTTTTTTTTTTTTTTTTTTTTTTTTTTTTTTTTTTTTTTTTTTTTTTTTTTTTTTTTTTTTTTTTTTTTTTTTTTTTTTTTTTTTTTTTTTTTTTTTTTTTTTTTTTTTTTTTTTTTTTTTTTTTTTTTTTTTTTTTTTTTTTTTTTTTTTTTTTTTTTTTTTTTTTTTTTTTTTTTTTTTTTTTTTTTTTTTTTTTTTTTTTTTTTTTTTTTTTTTTTTTTTTTTTTTTTTTTTTTTTTTTTTTTTTTTTTTTTTTTTTTTTTTTTTTTTTTTTTTTTTTTTTTTTTTTTTTTTTTTTTTTTTTTTTTTTTTTTTTTTTTTTTTTTTTTTTTTTTTTTTTTTTTTTTTTTTTTTTTTTTTTTTTTTTTTTTTTTTTTTTTTTTTTTTTTTTTTTTTTTTTTTTTTTTTTTTTTTTTTTTTTTTTTTTTTTTTTTTTTTTTTTTTTTTTTTTTTTTTTTTTTTTTTTTTTTTTTTTTTTTTTTTTTTTTTTTTTTTTTTTTTTTTTTTTTTTTTTTTTTTTTTTTTTTTTTTTTTTTTTTTTTTTTTTTTTTTTTTTTTTTTTTTTTTTTTTTTTTTTTTTTTTTTTTTTTTTTTTTTTTTTTTTTTTTTTTTTTTTTTTTTTTTTTTTTTTTTTTTTTTTTTTTTTTTTTTTTTTTTTTTTTTTTTTTTTTTTTTTTTTTTTTTTTTTTTTTTTTTTTTTTTTTTTTTTTTTTTTTTTTTTTTTTTTTTTTTTTTTTTTTTTTTTTTTTTTTTTTTTTTTTTTTTTTTTTTTTTTTTTTTTTTTTTTTTTTTTTTTTTTTTTTTTTTTTTTTTTTTTTTTTTTTTTTTTTTTTTTTTTTTTTTTTTTTTTTTTTTTTTTTTTTTTTTTTTTTTTTTTTTTTTTTTTTTTTTTTTTTTTTTTTTTTTTTTTTTTTTTTTTTTTTTTTTTTTTTTTTTTTTTTTTTTTTTTTTTTTTTTTTTTTTTTTTTTTTTTTTTTTTTTTTTTTTTTTTTTTTTTTTTTTTTTTTTTTTTTTTTTTTTTTTTTTTTTTTTTTTTTTTTTTTTTTTTTTTTTTTTTTTTTTTTTTTTTTTTTTTTTTTTTTTTTTTTTTTTTTTTTTTTTTTTTTTTTTTTTTTTTTTTTTTTTTTTTTTTTTTTTTTTTTTTTTTTTTTTTTTTTTTTTTTTTTTTTTTTTTTTTTTTTTTTTTTTTTTTTTTTTTGTTCTACACTTGGAATACTGTTGCCATCTTTAGAATGTGGCTCTCGATGTACCAGTTGTTTCTGTCAATTGATTATTGACGAAGATTTTTTTTTCGCGGGTATTAGATATGTAGATGTTTGCGGTTTAATGCTGTGCCCACAATCACATTTGGTTTTAGTCCTGTGCAAACTTTCTTTAAAAAAAAGTTAAGGCTCGTGTGGTTTTAAATGCATGAGGCATTACCTTTGAATGCATGTATTGAACTAGTGGTTTAATAAGATATCATTCCTTTATAGGTGCCAGGATTATTAAAGCTGTGTTTGGTGTTAGGATTGCTTGTATGCGGGTATCTACTCGTATGTTCTATAGAGGAATGTTTAATCAACAGGAGAACAGTGCTTTATTTTACTTACACTACCTGACTCCTACTCTTGATCTATTGGCGTCGACATTCGCCAAGAAACACCAGTTTATAGAAGTAGATAAGAAGAGTTTAATTTGCATAGAGAAAAATTACGAAAGGCATGATGTTTTATGACACTTGCCGAACTTTAGTTTAACCTCTCCCAACTTTGAATTGTTTAGTTAAATAAACAAACATAAAAAAGTATAATGTGTAATATAAGTTTCTATTTTAATATAATAATATGTTTCGTGACATTATTACAAAATTTATTATTATTACAAAATTAAATACTATGTAAATAAAAAATAAACTCAAAATTAAAATAATGTAAATAAATGAATATCAAATTTAACTTTTAATATACGAGTATAACTGTAAACGAGTATTAACAGACATTAGTGACAACCGACAGTAAAGAGGCCTAAAATTGAATTTGTTGATTTTTGGCGGAATTTTGGCCAAGCAATTGGACGTTTAGTCGTTTCGCTTCTTATACATTTTAAGAAAAAAATCCTCTTCCTTTGTAAAAACGTCGCGATTAAAGATATTGCGGGTAATCGAGTAAAGAGTCGCGGAGATACAGCGGCCATCTCGCCGAGCTTTGCCATAAAAGCCTATGAAGTGTAACTTTCCGGGTTCATAAATTTTGTTTGAGGTGCGTTGTAGTTTTAAAATATAAAAACTCCGCTCCAGTGATATCATTAAAAACGAGTGTGCTATAGACCACACGAATGAAGAAGAGCTTAGTCATATAAATAACAGAGATTTTATTTGTAGATTGTAGCTTAAAGTATTATTATAATGTTATTGTTAATAAAGAAGATAAACATTAATTTTGCCTAACTCTTCGTATACGTAAAAAAATATATCAATGTGCTATTAAATTAAAACATTTCATAAGGAAGTTCACCGCGGGGAATCCTTATGCTAGGGTACCATTTGTGAAGTTTTAAGTTAAATGGCTCAACTTTACAGGCAAAAAGACAAGAAAGCTTTTTTTGAAAACAATGTTTGCATATTTTTTATACAAATTACTAACTTTCTTTTGTTAAACATTCCAACTAGACTGAAGCTTCTGCTAGATGGTTCCCGTCAATATTCCAATGGTGGATTCGAACTTACGAACTTTTTATAGGAAAAAGGAGAAAACGAGCTCACCTGATCTTAAGTGATCACCGTCGCCCATGAACATCCACAGTACCGGAGGAGATGCAGGTGCGTTGCCAGCCTTTGAGAGAGTAGGCTTGTTTCTTGACGTTCCCTAAATTGTATAGGTTCGGAAAGAACGCTGATGACAGTTCATTCTACAGGTTGACAGTGCGTGGAAGACATCAAGCGAGAAATGTAGTCGTCGGTTGTCAGTCGTGAAACGCTAACCATCAAGATGGTGTCGTTTGAATTTGGAATTGTACCGAGATGTGCGATAATGGAAATCGCAGATTGGATGATTCCGAACCATTAGGCTATTGACGCTTCATGAGTTCTTAAGTGAAGCGGCAGTGGCTTTGATAATAATTACCATCATTTGCAAGATAGAGCAACCAGTGTACCAGACCGGCGGCGTCCCGAGCACAGCCACAGTAAATGCAATGAGCGCACGAAAAGCTGCACGCGGTGTCCTTTCGCGAATAAACCTTAAATTGGTTACTCGCTAGAGCGAATTTTGAAAGGCCATAAATATGTCAAGCGTCAAACTAAGCCGCCTATCGAAAGCACCAGGCCCAGTAAATTATGAACTGGCTGGTGGCCGCCCCTCCACCTCCGCCAGCTTCCCCCGCGGCAAGCGGAGCGCCCGGACACGGCCCGAGCGCGCCCGAAGACAATAATATTAATAAATCAACTAGAACCGATGAAATAAGTCTAAGCGAAGAGAAACTAAATTTCTTTTTAGACTTTTGAAGTGAAAAATTCTTTAACGTTGAGCACTTGTTACGGGAAAATCTAATGGATTCGCGTTATCGATATGCTAAAGGTTCAGTCACATAGCGGGCGGGGCGGGACGGCGTCGTGTTGCCGTCGGCCCGGGCGTTGGAAATAAACATGTAGGTAATTGTTGGTCGAAGTGTCAGTAGTGAAAATCAGATTGATGTTGATAATTTTAATATAAATATAACAAAAATCCAAATTTCAAGTTTTCATTTCTATCGGCTGCCAATTTTTTTATTATTGAAAGTGCTTGATACTGGTTTTACAAGTTTTAGACCGTTAAATCATACAGTTGTAATGTTTATCTTCATTTTACAATCGTTATATAAGTTAGTACACACGACTGTAACAGAAGCCAGCTCAACAGACACCGAGCACAATGACTTAATGAAATGTAAAATGTAACTACAAGTTATGTTAATTGAAGGCAGAGTTCAGAAGCGTCGCCGGTGTGTAGACTGGCACGTAACGCTAACAAGTACAGACCTCGAACACGCGCGCCAAGCTGTCTAATTCCTCAACAAAGATTATCTAAACAACAGAAGTGTAAAAGCGGCACACTTGCCTTTATGTGATTACATTACTACAAATATATTTGCGTGTAACAAAAATCCTTATTCCATTTATCTCGTATAATCGTACACAAGAAATCAATTAACAGACTTAAGAGATACAGTAGAAAATATAAAACCGCTTTCACTATGTAAAAACGAGTGAGCCCTAGACCACACGACTGAGGTAAATTTTCTTCAGCTCCATCTATATACATGTATGTTATATGTATAATACAGGGTTTTGATTATTCGATGTATATCCATTTGGAGGTGATAGAATTAATAATTAGACTATTTGTAATCATTTTTATTTATTTCGGTGATCGTTTTTTAGCTTTTTTCGCAAAAAAATATTAAAAAAAAGTTTCAATTTAATTTTTTTTCTTCTGGTTCATATAAACGATTAAACACTGGTTATTTATCAAATTAAAAGAACAATTATCGCACTAAATTTAAAAAGACGAGATGAAAAACGATGATATTCAATATTTTTTGAGAATCATATCAACTAAAATGCCTTATAGCCGAAAAAATGTATGAAACTTGGCTGACAGATTATTTTAAAGACATAACCATTTTTTAGCTCTCCTACAATACTAACTTATATCTCCTTTCAACTTCCATTCGCTTTGCCCGATGACACATTTCGTAACGCTCTAACCAGTTTATTCCTCAAGTCAAGCATGCGTAAAAAAGTTTTACTTCAACCATAATTACTCGTACTTGCATGCATCAAAGTTATTTGACACCTTCCACGCGTGTAATGGGTAATGTTAAACGAACAACGGGTAAAAGGTTTGTATGGGGTAGTGATAACGTACTATTTAACACACGCGTGCCACAAAAATTCTGTGGCGTGAATATGGCCACTCAACGGGGAAGTAGCTCAGTATCAAAAAAGGGCGTGAAGCAATTTGAACACAAACGATAAGTTCAGAAGTTAAATTATAACATTGAACTCTCAGAGTAGGCAAGTATTTAGGTACATCATGATTTGTACAAAATAGAATCGTCCAATATATAATCAGTGCCAGCCTACAACGCGTAATTTCCTTACCTGCTCCTCATTAATTGTGGTCACGTGCAACCCTCTCTGCTCCCGTCCGGGACACCGTAATGTTTGCGGTTTGTTTTGTGTCATTTTGTGACAAGGTAAACTGTAATTAAGCCACAATCATAAATATGAAACAAGCGTTGTATGAAAGGTGTATTCATTTAATTAAATGCAATCTGGATTGACAATACTGCTCTTCTTAGCTTAACAATATAGATGTGGCGACTGTAATGTCACGAAATGTAAACGTTTGAAAGGTAAAACCAGTTTAGCTCATAATTAAACGTAATGATCTCTTATAATTCTAAATTACTTAAGATTCAAAGAAACTACAATAAAAGAATTTAGTAATGAATTCTGTTCAAGTTAAAGGAGATGCTTCATAGGGAAAGTGGAAGCAAGTAACAAAGGAACAAGTTCGCTTCTAAAACGGAGCTGTAAACAATTGAAATCAAAGTATTGGACTTAATTACTTAGCGTTGAGTTATTTGAGTGTAATCTTTTAAAGGGCCGCCCAGGGCCAAATCGATAATTAGTAATCTCATTAGGGCGGATTTCGTTGAAAGTTTTAAGTGAAAAGTTTAGTCAAACACGGAACGATGACGGCGAATTACTGGGCAGAGTGGCTGCCGACCAGACTAATAGTCGTTGATGAGTTATAAAAGATGTTTAAAAAGATTTGATCGGTAGAATTTTATCACGACCTCAATGCGGGCGTTTTCAAGATGTACGTTTTCAACCGATTTCAAAAAAGAGAGAATGGACGAGGTTATTAATTCGTCTGTTTACTTTTGTTATGTTTGTTACTAATTTATACGAAAACTTAACAAATGATATTCTAAAATCTTTCTCGAGTACCACTCTATCCACTAGTGCGTACAGTATGAAAATTCCTGTAGTAGTTTATGAGTTTATCGCGAACAGACAGACAGACAGCGGGAAGCTTACATATCGCACGTAGCGGTAATTATTTATATAAGTATCACTCAATCGTATTCGATTTTCCAGCTTGCATGCAATAACGTGTGACGTGCCTTGCTTATAAATTCTAAACTGATTAAGCAATCGATCAATTCACATCGTTTATTCTCTTGCGTTTACTGCGGCAACTGTCCAGTGAATTTACTTGAGGGTAGTTGATGAGACTTCAAGAAAACCCGGCGCGCCCCGCCGCGATGGCCAAAACGAAAGATCTCCTGCTGTGGTGGTAGTGGGGAGGAAAATCGTAGCTGGATTATGTTAAATCTTATTTTTCAATTTTATTAAAAAAATATCGATATTCTCAACTTTAGGTAATTAAATATATGTATGGTATTGTTACTATTTAAAATTATAAAGCGGTTTTAAAAATTAAAGAGTGCCACATGACTGAAGTAAAACTTATTTAGCTACATCTAAATATATGTGTAATGTTCTGTTGTTCACTCTCTCACAGTATGATACAGACAAAAGGCCCGCACTCTATGTTACATATACGAAACGTAACGTCTATGAGAAAAAGTGTAGGAGAAAGGAGAATGGTGGTCGCACCACTCTCTCTTGCTCTTACAATAATATACGAAACTTCCATTCTCCTCGCCCGATCACACTTATCGTAACATTAAAACTAAAATAAAATTCTTGATGTCACCTGCATAAACGACCACAACAAGATGCATATGTAATCAGCAATATATAAATAACCTAACATACTAAAGTAAGTTTTATATTATAACAAACACGATCGTAACAGTGTGTTATTTCTTCAATACATAATATACTTTACAATTTTTTGTGGTCCAGACTGCATTCTGTTACAGATAACAAGATACAAGACACCGTCGCCGTTGGAACTCAATCGACACACATTTACATAGGCGGGCGGGATGATGGACTGTAGAACTAACAAAATTATTCAAAGTAGTCCTCCGAGTTTTATGGGCCTGGGAAAAAGTAAGGTCACCGGGACTTGGGAAATATCGCCGGGAGGACTCAGGGGTTGAAAGATTACGAGCTGAAACGGGATTGTATAAATAACAAGTATATCCTGATCGGTATGCGGCGTGAGTTTTATTGTTTACGACGCGCGGCCTCCGTGTCTCTGTTAGAATCGCTGCCACCGTGCTAGCCGGCACGTCGTAAAACTTACTAAGGGATTGATCGGCTGTAAAATTTTCGTCTTCAACGCTGTTTTTCTGATGTCACGAAAACATATTGGTGATGATAGACATATTTATAGGTATGTATAAATTACTTTAAACCTATTCAATGGGGCAACTAACAACCACACGTTAAGCTATTATCGTGCCGGTAATTATTTATTTTTAAAAGAATACTAACAATTTTTCTGCAAAACTCCTAGCATTGCTTAAGATAGTTTAGGTCAATAGTCACATGGTGGATTAGAACCTACAACCTTTTGTTTCGCAGACTGTACCCAAAACCATTATATTATTGACGCTTCAAAAGTTTTGATTTAATTGACCCACTTTAAGTAGGCAAAGCAGATGAAATAAGTAGGAAAGCGGAATCTGGAAGACAGGAAAGGGCTTTTGATTACATTGCGGAATGAATTAAGCATCATAAATGCCTAGTGTCATCGCCGGTAATCTCTGAGCTTCGTTACTAAAATCGAAGTGAGGCACAGATGGCTCTGTCATAAGTTGGCCTGAATGAATAACTATCAGTGGGTTACTTTCGAGCAATTTGACGCCAAACGTTACTGAATGAAAACTCTTTAAAGTAGAACTTGTGTGTGGGAGAGTTTTTAGAGCACTAAGGTTAAGTGCACACTGAATAAATATTTTACTTGTTTCTTTTTATTAATTTAATAATTTTACGATAAGCAAAAGTTAAGTATTCTGAAACGTTATAATATCACAAGTGAACGTGAAGTTCACTGATAAATATTTACATATCGCATACATTTCTAAAAAACAACGTGTAGTACGAAACAGACGCGGAAACAAATACCATAAACGACAATTACAACACATGGCATAATTATCTCATTCGAGTTAAAATATGAGGATACTTGAATTTGCACGTTTTCGATGTCGACATGGTAGGGCGTAATTGAACTAAGACTTATAGATAAGATTTTAAAACGAAAGCAGTTATTAATAAACTAGGAGCTCCTGCGGAAACTCCCTGCGGAGTAAATTTTAATAGGGTTTTACTCCTGTCCAATTTTTGTGGAATTCCATTATTCGTAGTGCTCTTTTTATGATAAATGCAAAGAGCTGGAATTGTCGTATCTCGTACGGTAAAAAAACATACAAATGCAAAAACAAAAGAATACTCAAAATAATGTGCCGTATACTTGGTATTCTCAACATGTAAACAAATGTGGACCGCGCTGAGAGACTTACAAATTAAACGTACAGCTAAGATGGTAGAGGTACAGTATGCCCTACCCCTAGCAATCCTCGAAGGCTGGCTCTATTTCAACTTTCGAGATTTATAGCTTTTGTTTCAAAGTCGAATCGATTCGCGGCTTCATTTTAGCCGCCGGGATAGGTAATGAAAACGTTCGACCGTTCTTCGAACTTCTCTTAAATCCACGTACGAACGACAATATCTAATAAGATACAAGGCACTAAAGTCTCATATTGGAAGCAGAGAATATATTACAATTTATAATACAAACTCGTTGGTTGATTATATAAACACTTATTTTACATACTGTAAGATGAAATAAATAAAAGCTATTTATTTCAAAGGAGATGGAGCAAATGCGATAGCTTCTAAAGATATCATCCTCAACATCAGCTTGCTAGTAATAAGTATACACAAGTATATTTATGATTCAAAACAAAAATCCACTTCTAATCGAATCAAACGTTAAACGCTTTTATGCGCCGACGCCTCTTTGTATTTCCGAATTATCGTAAGCCTAACTAAACTCTCATCAAACTACTCTTGAAGTATATATTTTCCAATAAAAAATAAATCATCGAAATCGGTTGGTGTTATATTGAGTTATTCGTCCATTTGTGGCGAACATACTTAATGCAAATTTAAGACTTATATGGTTTTCTCATGGGTTGGATGGCCAGTGTCAGAATTGGACCAAATTAAAATGGGACCACGTGGAAATAACCAGCTTTAAAATAAAGCTTTGAAAATGAACTATCAAAAACCGTCGAAAGTTATGTGGTAACAAAGATACAAAAAAAACAAACAGACGAATTGAGAATCTCCTCCTTTTTTGAAGGCGGAAAACACCTTTTTGCTCGGAGTCAACTTCATTTAGTTATATTATTTATATATGTATATAAATTGTATTGTACGCAAGTAACCCGAGTTCAATCAAATCAATCAAAATCAAATCAATAAATAACCGCGGTGCCGGCACCAATGAAATTGTTTGTGCAATTTAAACTGCTGATTTACCACGCGCTCGGCGGTGAAGGAAAACGTTTAGCGACAAGATTTAAATGAAATATTAGAACAAAGTTCTCATAACTGTAGCCGAAAAAAAAAAGAAGTGTACGAGTGGAATATCGACATAAGGTCGCTCGTCACACGAGCCCCTCATTTTAATTAAAATTTGAGTCCAAAGGCTGTAATATCACTTTTTAGAGCCGTTGCAAAAGATTTCCCGCAGTGCTAACACTAATCTAAATTTGAATCGAGTTTTTTTCTACAAAATCTGTAGCGACGGCGATAGTACAATAGAAACGGAGGAATATCAGGCCCGCCCTTACCCTTGAGGGCGGTCCTAATGAAGCGGCGTAACGAACATGAGCTGACATCACCTGCTGCCGCCGACAGCCAACGCTTCTCAAATTTTCTCAAATAATTTGAGATTTTAATTCTAACGATGTAATTAAGGGTATAAATATTTTGCCAAAATACTTGACTATATCGTCGTTAACTAAAGTGAAAGAACGTACGAAAACAAAACGATACCGTATCTACTGGCGGCAGACAACAAGCCTCAAAGTGTACGCGAATATTCCACGAGCTCACGATGTCCCCGTGTCTTTGACCGCCAAGAATAGAAGCATTATTTTGTTGCGCTAACAAAAAACCTCTTTGTGAAAGTTTGAGAGGCGCACTCGAGCGGCTGGGGAAAGAATCGTTTTGTAACTCAATTTGCGGCGAGTGCATCGCGGGGGCTTTGTGGACAGGGTCCCTGTGCAGTTACGTCTGGACATTTGGCGATTTTACTTCAACGAGGCTCATAATGATACTTTAGTGGACACACGCTGTAAGTTTTAAGACGTTATAAAATTGTCTGTACTACCAAAATTGAACAAAAAAAAAGAAAAACGAATACCTCGTTTTTCCTTTGTAAAGGGATCTATTTCTAGAATGAAGGACTATATCTTGTTTAAAACTAAGTTCTGTGGTTTAACTGTTGAGACTATTCTAATACGAACTGGCGACTAATGGACAGGCTCGGCCTAGTTAAGACGCTAGAAAATCCATAAAAATAAGTTTAATTTCATAACTTTGTGTTAAAAAGTATACGCAATTTGGGTTCATATTTTTTTTTATTTATTATGTAATGGTTATTTGCGGCAATCTTAATGGATTTTTTAAAAATCCATATTAAATTGCATATGGCCCACAATCTGGATAATACACTAGACTTTTATTGGCTAACTTTTTGTTGGCCTTAAAAAGAAAATGATTGACAAACTTGATATTTTATAAGATGGTTTACGAGAAAGGAAGTGATACAACTTAAATCCCAATGTCTTATCTATCGTGGCTTTTCTTATAGAACTGGGATTTCTGATAGTCAAAAGTGGGACAATAAAAGACAGTGTTCGTAAATTGCAGCCAATATTTGTACGCAGGACTTACTGTTTGTGACTCTGGAAGGCACTGTCTCTTGAGAAACAGGTACACTGTACCTAGTTCAGGAGACAGAGCTCCTGTATATGTAACATATTTGTTTTTGTGATATTAATAAAGTTATTATTATTATTATAATGTCATCACTTTATCACGCAGAATGTAACTTAAGTCAATCATTCTGATCAATAAATTAGGTATATATAGAAAAATGTATATAAGTATAAGCAACAATAATTTCCTTCTCGCAATAGATGGCACCAGAACACCCACTGAAATGGTAATAAATCCGCGCAGGAGCGTCGAGATATAATAGTGGCCCAGTTAAGGCTTGCAGTAATGAAAGTCGTTTGTCTGCGTAATGTTCGTCCAGGATAACGTCTAATATGAAATAACACCGTCTGGTAGGCGATAGGGTCATTATATATCTACTGGCGGCGGTGCGTCTTCATTTGGTGCTGATCGGGAGATATGGGCGTCCGGGACGGCGATACAGGTAGTTAGGAATATCTGTGATGTTGCTAATGTCATTGTACTTTATGTAAAGTATACGTTTTTTAAGAGTTGGCCCGGCGGTAACATGCTTGTTACCTAGAAAACTACCATTTTAAATTAAAAAAATACTGTTCTCTCGGACGCCCTCGGATCGGAATGCTATGACGAATATAGTAACAGCCCGAGCCAAGGTTGGTTACGATCTAAAGAGATTCAGACTTAGTGTAGAAGCCGCCAAGTGTCAGCGTCGAAAAATTTTCTATTTTTCTTTTTCAAAACAACAACATTAAATATGACCAGTTAGCGATTATTGACTATGCTTTTACCACTTTAGAACCACTATAGAAACTGTAAGGGCTGGAATCGATGAACTATTTAAAGGCGCTTTTTACCAGGTAATAACGCACAATTGGTATCGTTGTATTTGAAACAATAGTCGCACAACAAACATAAATGAGACGAGCAGCTTATATAAACTGAAGTAACCCTAAATAATCAAAAACACAAAGGGGAATCCCAAGTTAAGAAGAGAGTTGACTTCTACATTTATGTTGACGCCAAGGATCCTACATGTCTACGGAAACTAATCATGTATTGTAGATATTCGAAGCACTGATAATGGGCGTCTCCTTAGCAGTTTATCTTTCGTGATTCAATTGGATTACGTTTATCTAATCCGTTTATGAAATAACAATGTAATTCTAACCGTGAACTATTTAGTACTAAATCACACAGTACAATGCGAATCATTGAACGCAACACAATACATCACGGGTCACGTTGTCTATCTGACAACAATGGGACCGTCTCATTAGGGACCGTCGTGAAAGCTCGGTTACACAGCGGGTCGTCTAGTCAATATAATATGAAAACGTCTGACGTTTAGAAAATTTCCTTCGGTTGTTTAAAACTTCTCTCTCCAGCATTCAACGGACGATTACGAGACATATAAAGCGACGCCTATGTGCTAGTGAATCGCGAGAAAATGGCATAACTAACTCTACAAGATGTCGTTAAAACAGTTTTTTTTAACCGACCTAATATATGGGGGAAGTTTCTATTGGTCTGTAGTTACTTTTTCTTTTATTCATTACACCGACACAGTAAACATTTTAATATAAAAACAGCGGAATTATTACATGGTTAACGTCATCGCATTTTAAGGTGAATACTGCATGCAATAAATGTCGAGCGTCATTATTAAAATATAACTAAAAAAGGAAAATAGGCTTGAATGATAAATACATAAAATAAAAAATAATAATTATTATAGGTTAATATTTCTTTAAGACTTTTTGTCAGAATACAAAATAATTGTTATTGATTGTAGTCAATTCATTCAAGATCAATTCAAAACATCTTGAGGAAACCTACATGTATTAGAAAATTTTCTAAAATATTTGAAATCTGTGAATGCGCACTAGGTGGAGGCGTGGTGGCCTATGCCCTTTTATACTCTCTTAACATAGAAGTACTGTGCCCACCAGTGGGACACATATGTATAAACTGTAACATTTTTATACAATTGCCAGGTCTAGTAGAGCTATTTAACATAATAAATGCATTAGGCCAAGAAAGTAAAACAGTGTTCAGCAATCGGACAAATCATTTATCAGTGTTGTGTCAGAGAGCTGGAGATCCAGATGTAAACATTGTTCACTTGATAGTGCAGCGCTGGGGCGCCATTAATCAGGTTCGAACAGACTTCTGCTTTGTCTGTCTCTGCCTGACTGGGATTCAGGAACGTATTTGGTAAACAAGCTAAAGCTAAATTGCATGAATCAGCTGCACTTGAATAGCTGTTTATATATATATTATATAACATCGAACCTTACAAGTATAGTTTAACCTATACTTGTAACGTTTGATGTTTCTCTACTATAAATTATCTCTACTTGTGCTTATTTTATATGCATTTTAACATATCCTAGAAAGATTTTCTAAGTAGGTTTCCTCACGATGTGTTTCTTCACCGCCGAGCGCGTGGTAAGGACTTGTTATGTTTTAAATACTAAATTACGAGTCGTTAAGTCGTTATAGGACAACACGTTATGTGAAAATGTGAGAACTATAGACTAGATCCTATATTTTAGAGGAGAAAACCCCATATTTTATAAAAATTAAACCAACAACTGTATTGCTCACAATAAAATAAAACTGTTATTACTATTGGCAATGTTACTAATTTTAAGAAACTTCATTAAAAGATTAGTGTCGCGTAAATAATGATCTGTTTTATAGAGAACGAAAACTCTCAATTCCTAACGTAATCCCGTGCGCACAATGCTAGCACAATCTATTCCACTTTAAACTCAACAACAATTAGAGGATGTAGAGAGTTAGTCCGTACACGGCGGCCGCTACAGCCGCTGCAGCCTGTGTTTGTGCAGGCCGCTGCGATAAGAGCAAACCAAACAACGCCGAGTGACCTGACAACAGTCAGATAGCCGAGCTGAGTGATTGCTGTCCGATGTCGGCAGGTTATTGACAAGTTATTGTGATCCGTAGCGCCGCCATAAGCTATAATCGACTGTCCGAAGAAGATTTCATTCGCTAGTTTCTGGTGATTCATTGCTTTATGATATGGTTTGTATCTATTGACTGTTAGACAAGAAAACTAATAATGTATGGTGTAGTCATTTAAAAAATGCTTATATTTTCGCAGATTGTAGTACTTAAATGAAATATTCTTAAGCCCATCCTACTTAAATCACCGCAAGGCCTAATGCAGTGTCTACGCACCACTTCATAGTTACAATCATCTTATCCGACGAAACGCGACGACTTTTTTTCATATTCAACCGCCGAGTGACGCCACCACTGCGCCATACAAAACGGGCACTAGGGCCCCGTTACTACGTGTCGCATATAATAAAAGAGATGACTTACCACCTCCATATCAGTAAGTCAATGTCGAGCCTGAACATGCAGGCAATGCACTGATGCACCCGTATTGCACTGCTCCCCGTTAGCAAGTTCTGTAAATTAGTTTTATAAAACACTCCATTACCGCGCTTGCTACATTGTTATCTTGCACCACAAGGTAATATATCTCGTTAACCTAGAAAATTCACTATTTTACGAACCATAAGAATATTGCTTGGTAAAACAGGACTTTCGTAACAATCAATATTTTGTTTACATCAAAAGTAATAACTTGAACGCGAAAATTAGCAAATATCAGCTGTTGCTTGCCACAAACACGTATAGTAATTCTGACATATTTATATATATAGTACGTAATTACAATAACGTTCACGTTAATAGACCATGAAATTTCGAATAGCTACGGTGCATAATATGCGTCATAATTAACAATAACACGCCCACGCCATTCATTTATAACTTGTAGGTCCTAATAATTGCTGTATTGTGCTCTCATTTCAAAACAGGCCTTTTTTAAAAGCTGGCATAATATAGGCATATAAGACGAAAATATTCATCTTCACACATAACCACATAGGTCATTGTCGTATTTTTATACAAGCCGTTACTTAATATTTTTAGCAATGCTTGTTATTGTGTACAAACGTTTGTTGACATCGGGCAACATTTATCTTGTGCTCACCTAATCGTGTTAGAAGCACAACTTATACAGTAATGCACGAATCCAAGGATAATCAACACATCGGGCCTACACAATGTGCCTTCATTAGATATCGAGTGTACAGCAAATATTGAGAGTTTGACCAGCTGTTTGGGCAAATGGAGTGGTCACATCCGTGCAAACATTCATTAGGCAGATTAATTGTATCTGTTAATGGCATACTTTGGTTCAAGTGTTGGCTACAAACTATCTCATGTAAGCATTGCTTTGTATTACTACTATTAAAATAAACCACTAAAATACTAGTGTGGTATAAGAAAGTCCTTCTTTACAAACGTCTATCTCATATATTTAACGGAACATGCTTGCAATATAAAGCTTATCCTTTAGAACGTATATGTGTATCATTAAAAGAATCGTTATTTTATGGCGCGTTTTATGATAATTTATGTGACAATTTCTGTCCTATTACCGTACAAGTAATAATATTGAGAGAATATTTAAAGGCAATTCACGATCTGTCACATATGCAAGCTAATAAGATTGTTGAATGGGTTAAAACTGATGTCTCTGTCTACTTCGCGAGGTTAGGGAATTCCAATACCTTTGGTTTTCCGCACTAACCATCCGATGCGTTATCAAAAATTATGGCAGGTAATTTATATGTAGCTCACAATTATATGTTATATACAACAACATATGAAATATATTTTATAGGAGAAAAGAAAACCCACCTAATGTTAAATGATCTCTTTTTCTCTTCGTTGGCCACGAGCAAAACATACTCTTCGAACCGTCATTAGTTCCCTGACTTACGGGGGCTTTCAATATTCCATCTTAATTACAAGGTTGTTTCTTATCCAGATTTTATTTGATATAATAAAATAAAACAGAATAATGATTTTGAAGTCTTATTTATTGAGGGGATCTTGTAAATTAACTAAGTACTTGCTATAGTTGATGTCATCAAAAAATTTGATAAAATTTATATTACTACAAATCAAAACAAGAGATTGGGTATAGAAATAGCTCAGTTGTCACTGCCATACAAATGTCAATCTTAAAAAAGCCTATCTGTCCTTTCAGACATAGATTGTAAAAATTAATCAAACAGTAGATGTAAATATAGAAATTTTTTGGAATGATTTTGGACACTAATTTATGGATCTCAATCCATATACAAATTCACCACTAACCAAGTGACTCCACCCTCTTTTTGTTTCAAAGTTTGTGATCTATTATTTCTGTATGTTCTATCATTGACTCTGCAACCCAATAATATCTATCTCTATCCAATATCGACTACTTATTATTTTTTCATGGGAGGAAATGCACACATTCCCGCCGGCGGAAGCAGGCAAATTATATTGGGCTCGGCCTACTAGAGGCCTTTTGACTAAAACCTCCCATGGTAAGCAGTCCTTCACTGTGATGGGGCCAGATGGGGTTGCTTTAGCATTAGCATAGGGAGGTGTTTTCTCTAGTCCGCTCCGAGGTATCAACTACTTATTTTTTTATTAATTGATTAATCACTAAGCAACCACATAACACACATTTTTATAAATAATTTTTAATGACTGTTTTTTGCTTACCGCCATGTACTGACGTATACTGTGTATACCCTTACCCGGAACAACGACATTTTCTAGAAATGAATCTTAGCTAAATCGATTTATCGCCCCTGAAACACACCCTCTGCATGTCAATTTTCATAAAAACCGTTGCAGCCGTTTCCGAGATTCAGATTATATATATACACGTTTAAAAATATTAGATATCTGACCTAGTTTTTTTCAATGAAAACCATTGACAAATCAAGGTGAATCTGAAGCCGCTGTAGTGAATTACGATGGTGCCCCTAGGACGACATAGCTCTTGTAAACGGTCAAGAGATTCATCATATTACTTCTAGCCTCGTCTTCACGTGCATAGGTCTTTATTAAAGAACATTCTCTAGGTTCAAATTGAATATTTATGTTCGTACAAAATTACACAGGTTTCTTACACAGAATTAAATAGGAGAACACCTATACTACCTACCTATTTACCTAAGAAAAATAAAAAGTTAAATATTAAATTTTTAAAAAATCCTATCGGCCTTTTTGCCAGTAACTGTTAAAAGATTTTCGCAGTCCCTTGATTGAGATAAAGCGATCTGATAAATGTATTTTAGATTCAGATTATTTGTGAGAGCACGTGCGTAAAGTAAATAGAATCACCCCACAAAAGCCATTACGGTGATGAGGCATCACGTATCTGGTCATAGGATCATACGGCGCCGCCCATTGAAACCGATTCGTCGCGCACGGATGCTTTTCTACAGATATCCGCTGAGACTTGCCAGGTCTGAGTGCAAGTCGGCCTTAAGGACGATTCAAATCACAGGTCTAACAATATCACGTATTTTTGTGTTTACAAAATAAAGAAATACACAAGCAGAGCATTCTTTCATTCTTTTAGAGTGGCGCAATGTGCTGGGCCCATAATCAGGTAATAATACACGCAGTGACGGTTTTTTGATAGAGGATGATTTAATGTCAAAGACAAAGTCTTACACAAATACAATAAGTTAACACGGGACAGGTGGTCTCAGTGTGGGCAGATTACTTGACAGCCCGTAATATTGCCGCTCTGCGGAAACCGCACTGGCGATGGCAGAAAGTTTAGTTCGCGAGTATCGTATGATATCTTTGGAGGCGGCAACCCTAATGGCCGGGACCCCACCTTGGGATCTCGAGGCGAAAGCCCTCGCGTTACTATACTGGTGGCACGGGGAGCGTGGAGCTCGTCCGATATTATCTTTATAAAATTGAGACTAGTGCCCTTTTAATATTATTATATGTCCGTAAAACAGATAAATTGAAACTTCTTTATACGTGACTATAAACATATATAAATTATAAAATATATAAATAAACATTTGGTCCGCAAAAGATAGACAAATAACAAAACTGCCAGGCTGCGGGGGCTTTGCACGAGTTACTGATGCGATCACAATTTTCCGTTCAGATATCGTTTATGATATTTTTTAGAATCACCGCCGCTGTCCAGGGCGGGAACGGCTGTGACGTACAGGTGCGTGCACAAATAGTTATACAGAAGAAATAAAAAAAAAGTATATTTCTCGCATACTTAAAACTGCAAGGGACAAGACAATTATAGCAGTTGGCATTGGCAGAGCTTAGGAAGTCATAAATGTATATATATACATGTGCTTTAATGGATTAAATAAACAGCCCATAATAGTAGTACCGTAATACACGACCATTTGCGTATAGTTCTTTTCTAGATATTAATCTAAAAAGGAGAGAGATATGTGTGGATGGTAAATGTAAATTATAAATCCCTATCCTTATATACATTTCTGGATTTTGAAATACTAAAGTGTTTATATGTGAACATAAAAATGGTGCATTTCTTAAATTTTCATTCGGGACGCTTGTCTTTGCGACTGTCCGGCGACGCCGTCACGCCTCAGTGGGAAGGGTTGATAAATCGAAACAATTTTAGAGTGCATCTAACTATGGCGTGAGATTTATCTTTTGCTTTTGACACACCATTTTTCTAAAGTGTCATTGCACGTTACACGTGAACTTATAATATTTTCGACGCAGCGTTGATGGTTCTTGAAACAATCTATTGTTGGTTTTAATGTACGGAAAACCTGCTGGCGGTAAATTATATGTGAATAATTAATTGGTGATATTTCGACTCAATTTTTTTAAATAAATAAAGCTAAATTAATTACCAATGTCATTTTTATGGTTAATTACTCTTACAATCCGTCTGTATGTATATCTTCTTATGTTTGTTACCTTCTATTTTTCGACTGGTTGAAACGATTTTGATGATTCTTTTTTTATTTGAGTCCTTGTGGTCCAATTTGGTATAATTTTGACAATGGATCCGCTGGTCGGATAACATCGTCAGGGCAGCGGGGCCACAATGGTTTCCGACCGAATTGAATGGCGTAAAAAAAGGAAGGTCTATGCCCCATATATTTTTTGGTGCAATTTTATATACTGATTTGCCACACGCTCAGCGGTGAAGGAATACTTCGTGAGGAAACCTACATGTCTTAAACAATGTTTCTAAGACATGTAAAGTCTGCTAATCCGTACTATAGCCGCATGACGGACTATTCCCTTATACTCTTTTTATAGAAAAGGCCTTTGCCCTGCAGTAGGACATATATAATGGCTAAACTTTGTAGCTTTAACTTATACGATAAATTTGGAAATAAAAGGCTTTTTATAGGCGTTTTGAGAAAGGTTAGAGGACTATTTACACCTCGTCCTAATCACTAATGTAAGTAACTATTGTTAACAGAACTTTTATTAATATCTACCAATAAGGTCACCAGCTTAAATGGTTATTTTATATAAGAGTTTAAATCCTAACTCATGACAAATTGAGAAAAAAAATATTATTTGAAATTCATAAAACCATTTCGCTCTAAATCATTGCCTTACAATCAGCAATACTTAAGCTATGTATACCAGTAACAAATACAAGTAATGAAGCACTAGCCGTAACTCCTTACTAAAAGCGGATGTTCGGTGACTGTTCGCTGCGGGGAGCTTATTTAAATCCTTAGCGACACACACACTAGCGATCCACTAAAGCGGATGGATAGAGAAGGACATATTCTCGAAAATCGTTTTACATAAACAGTATTACATACGTACAGTAATTTGTCTAAGAAATTTCATATCTCATGTAAAAGTATAAAGTATAAGCGTAACACGCTTTGTTCAAAGACGGCATTTGTGTTTTGCACAGATAATGTTTTATTTATACTTATTTTTTTCTCAAACTTTGCAGCCGTTACTTTTTCTATACACAATCTAAAGGTAGACTGGCAGAGAATGCCTTTTGGGATTAAATCCATCTTTTCGTACACTTGCAATTAAAGATTAAATAAATACACACACACACATTCCTATACACATTCGCGCACACACATGACACTCAACAAATATATATTTATACTTTCTCCTTCTTTCTCCAATGCTTCTCCAATAGTTTCAAAAGCAGTGCACATCCGTGGGGTGTAGGCCTGGTGATCCATCTCACAGGTTTGTTCCTAGTTTGAACACCAGTGGGGGACTGGTACATAATTGTAATTTAATTAGGTGCTAATGATAAGATTGTGGGATAGTAAAAATATTTGTTTGAAGTAAAGTAAGATTTAAAAATATACTTTCTTTTTATTTATATATCTGCTCGCGGCGATTTACTCCGGCGATAAAAATTTTTATTAATGCACTTGAAGACCCGGTCGCGTTTTATATAATATATCAGTATGAAATTCATAGATTTAGGTAAAAGTTTCAGCTTTCCTTGTCGCAGTCGCTACTGTGCGATGCCCCTTATTCAAATCCCATATGACGGAGCTTTTGTAGATTCGAGATCCAAGTAAATAGTATAGATTACATAGAAACACCATCAGCTCAGAAACTTAGCGTCGATATCTTCGCAGCCGCAATCTCAATACTCTAGGGAAGCGCTCATCTGTCGATATCGATACGGTTGATGTTCCATCGATATTATGTATTATAAATATATTGGTGACAAGTATATTTACAAGCAAAATTAAAAACCGACTTCAAATAGATGATCACACGTTAAACGTTATTACGAGCGGACGCTCTCATTATATTTTCGAATTATCGTAGGAATATTATGAAATAATATTTATCAGAACCTAACCAAACTTTCTTCAAACCACTCTAAAATTACATTCGTTCCAATAAAAAAAATGATCGACATCGGTTTGCGTGATATTGAGTTATTTGTTCATTTGTGGCGCACATACTTGATGCAAATTTAACACTTAAATGGTTTTGCAGGGAAGCACCAGACTTTTTATCGATCACATATGTGTGCACAATCCACTGTTTCGCTCCGAAGTATTTTAATAAATCCTTCGCAATAATGTTGTCATTTTATTACACACAGACCTTCAGCAAAAAAGAGTCAGCGATCTCAGGATACCCGCGGTATTAAAAATAAAGATGAAAAGCAAGGCCAACGAAAGTTTTAACTGCGAAAAAATCCGACTTGCATCCACAGTTATAACCATATGGAAAACTTAATAAACTATAACTACTTTCTCACCAAATTACAATGACAATTAACTGAATTATTACCAATAAATAAATTTATAAATGTTCACTTTTGAATTTTCGATTAAAGGGCATCACTATAAGCTCGATAATGGTTCGCCAAATAACATTTGTTCCACATCGTGTTCGTCATGCTTGTCGGATTCAATAATTCATGGAATAGTCCATAATAATGTACGATAACTTTTTCTTCCCCTTGAATTAGCAACAACTTAATGTATAGCAAAATAAAGTTGTACAATGACTTGCACCAAAATACTTTATGGTTCAATTTTGTATTTATTTCGTAACAATATAACATATTCACACAAAATCTAATAGTCTAATAGATTACCTCATAATAAATAATGAAATGTGCGTGTAATAATGATGTTAACGACAATATTTGAGGTAATGCGGTCGTACGACGTTGTACAATGAATTTTAAAATATCTTAGTAATGTAGAGGATGCAGTCGCAGTTCGGAACAGACTTTAATACAAGTCCGTCACACGTACACGCTCGCTCATTGCCAGTACAACATTTTAAACATTATTTAGACTTAAGTTATTCATATGTGTATCTATTCTCCTGTTGTGATAATTAATTGCTTTAATATTCCAAAACTTAGACAATGCTTTGTTAATAACCTACAATATTCTTTTGTAATTGAAAACTTTTATAATTATTTTGAGAAATAAAGTTTCTAAAACCCTCAAAATTACTTCGCCCAAGTCCACATCATCTAAAACAGAGGAAGGAAACCGCCCGTACGCCCTGATAAATTGATTATAATTATAACTCAACACCTAATTGTATTCATAAACGCATATCGTTAAAGCCATTAAATATAATAAACGAGCTCGAAAAGTGCTCTGCGACCGACAGCGGTGAGTCAGGGCTGGCCTAAGACCTTCCAATGAAATCTGATCAGTATCGATTACTCAGTAACTATCGGTTTCACTATTAATTTAAACTGAAGTATGCACCGACACTGTCATTGCAAACCAATTATCTTGAAGATTTACCACCTCTGTCGCGGCAAAGATGAAAGTAAGTAGAGCGAATATTATAACATTGTTTGCAATAATAAAATAACCCTTTTTTATAACATGTAAATGAATAATAAGAATGAAAAAAAATACGATACATAAACCAAAATAACATTTTTTAATCTCCGGAACGGCTGGACCAATTTTGACGGGACTTTCACTTGCAGATAGCTGATGTAATAACGAGTAACTTAAGCTATAATATTATTATTATTTAAAAAAACGTTATATTATTATTTTAGAAAAAAATAAATACCTAAATAGGTTTAATCGGTAACAACGCGGGGCACAGCTATTTAGAAACAAAAGTAAATCCCACACCAAAAAATCATCATCAGTCAGAGATTTGTGCGTTTTACGTCATCCTAGCGCTCGGTTATTATGGTAAAATGCTTCTATCATTTATTTAAAATATAATATACGTTCTCTCAGACTACCGTAACTAACAGCAAAATAAAGTTTACATCGTCGATATTTTACAGGGTATTAGGGGACGGCTTCCGGAAATAAAGAGAGACGATAGTACTAATGACAACATTGATGATTGGACAGAAAAAGAAAATCATATGTGAAATCCCCTGAGAGACCGCAATAAGTTATCCTGTGCTACATCAAGATCGGGCCTACTTGATCTCGGTGTAACAATGAAGGCAGTTCGTTAGGCCCCGCCCACGCGGCCGTCAGCGTGCCAAATGAGACACGTCGAGGCGTGAACGTAATCAGATGCGGACAAACCATTTTGTAGTTCCATTTAATTTGTTACCGTGGGCGCGGGCGAAATTACAACGATCCAAATTGTGATTTATTTTGAACGATACTGTTATTTGTAACACCGCTTACTTAATAATAAATCAACAAACACATTAAGAGCTCCGCACGTAGATGAACATTCGACCCCCGCGGCTGGATTTTATAATTTTAAGTATACATAAAAGTGATATAGTGTTTGGCCGTGGACGTGAGGGACGCTTTAATATCGAATATACTAGTGACTTACTAAATGACACCGATATTATAACCGTCACTAAAGACCATGTATATATATATAAATATCAAAGAAGCGAGAGCCTACCATACCAGATCTAGGCTATATATTTCTTGATCATTGAAGTGATTAATACTTATATACACACTAATTATT
The DNA here is from genome assembly GCA_029286785.1 of Meandrusa payeni. Classification (NCBI taxonomy): domain Eukaryota; kingdom Metazoa; phylum Arthropoda; class Insecta; order Lepidoptera; family Papilionidae; genus Meandrusa; species Meandrusa payeni. Next base: position 10,918,327 of record JAGSMX010000013.1, read on the forward strand.
ATAATGGAAAACTTGCTCAGTATAATCCACATTTTATATCGAATATGAAATTCCTAAAAAGCAATGCGACGCATTCAGAAGCCGACTGCTTAGATCGACTGTTGAAAACAAAATTACGAGAAAAGGCAGCGTTAAGCCGGCTAGAGCCACGCAATTGGCGAAATCTCCCTTTATTGGGCAAATAAACAAGCGAGTGTATACAAATCAATTGTCTAGTATGGCGGCTTACCGATGAAATAACTGATTGAACTTTGTCGTAATAGTTTGATTCCGTACAGTTTATTAAACATAAACTAAAAAATAAGAGTGGAGTAAAGATGTTCGAGATAACGCTTTTTTCACCAGCAGATGTAGGAAGGGGTATGACGATGAAGGTGTACTAAGTTTTCAGTCACTTTCACTACCATTTACTTCACCAAATGCTTGGTATAAAGGAATTATTTCTTACTTGCTATTTTTAATGCTATCCAAATATTTTATACGAATCAAAATACGTTGATATTTGGCTATCCTACCGAGTGAAGGAAGTATGCATTGATGTTGACGGTAAAGTAAAATTAAACGTTACAAAAGGATCATGCCTCTGCTCTACGGATCTCCATAAAAGGGAACGGCAAACGTCAACGGGAACGCAAAGCTCCCTAATTCGATGTTGCCGCACGTATAACCAAACCCAATACATCATTATTATCATTGACGATATTTTCCATTCCGCTCATGTAGCCGAGGGAAAATTGACATTGTTGACAATTTGTTTTGTTTGGCGCCCCCCCCCCCCCCGCCCCGCATGCGGCCGATTCTTTTAACTTTCCCATTTTGTTTCTCTTTTTATCGAGCTATTTAGCGAGGCGGCTAATTTTGTGCGATCCTCTGATGAATCCTTAACAGTAAATTTGGATGATGAGCTCCATTGTTCTACTTTGTTCGGGGACGAGGCTGATGTAATTTAATTTGTTATTCTGGTAAGACAATAGCAAAGTTTGACAGGGAACCAAAAGTATTTATTTCACCAGCTCTTTACTTAAGAATATCTTCTAAAATATAGGAATTTTAAATGAAAATTACAAATTGTTAATTGTAGTTGTTGTAATAATAATTATGTCTCTTCAGTAAATAAATTTTCCCAATTATCAGTATCTTTTAATCATTATATAAATACGTAAAGCAGAACAATTTGTATGTCATATACTTATTTGTATTCTATATTCATTCGATATGTAAACATGCATTCATAAAGCATTCCCAATTTAGAAGTAAATACGAAAGACAGTGAATTTCGATAGCAAACCTCCGTCTGAAATATAGAATGAGCTAATATTAACGCAGCTCTCCTAGGAGCTAATAAATGTTAATTCCATCGTCGAGTGGCTAAATGCCACCCTCCGAGCGTTCGGAGAGAGATAAATATTGACACGGCGGCGATCTGGCGCACTCCAGTTTAAAATTCTAATTTTATTGAAATCCCAAAGAGTAATGACGTTTGGAGACACTTAACGGTTTGCCTGAAAACTAATTGCAGTTCTGTGTTGACCTACTCAGCGGCTTTGTGTTCATCTTAATTCCTATTGTGTGCGTAGTGATCTTCTTGGTAACCTAAACTTAATATCAGTACTAATTACACCATCGCGGCTTCTTCTATACCATTAGGCTGTTGACAAGCGTCGATAGCCTAATGATTTAGAGTACGGTTGTGGTTGCAAAATCGGACGCGGGTTCGAATCCACCATTTCACTATTGACCACCACCACTATGAAAATAGATCAATCAATTGCCCCCTTAATTTTCATTTCGTGATCACTCAAGAAACCACACGACAAGACTAAGTGAATCGTGTAAATACTTACATATAGTAAGTATTTATCATTAAAAACGTTGGGTGTAGTGAACGTACAGACGATCAATTGAATTTGATTTATGATTTACATTAACATTACAAACCAAATCCCTCAGCCAGGGATGAGATGTTCTTTGCAAAGAATAATACCGATAGGGGATTATAATATAAGATTTATGGAAATTGCCGGCTGAAGCGAATAGCTTCAAGATACCTTAATTTGAAGACCGTATTTGCTGAATTTGTTATCTAATTTCGTACATTCTGGAGACTGGACGGAAGTTACGCATCGCCTAACATTTCTGTATCTCCAAAATCATGTAGCTCATTTCATAGCTACGTGGCAAAATAATCATCGTTGCACACCAGTGTAAAAGTATGTACTATTTTTAATTATTGATTTACACTTATTGTCACACATCAAACTTAATGCCCTAAGGGCTTTTTCTACCAGCCAACCCTCGGTGAAACACAAAAACAGACTGGCAGGTGCAATCATCAAAGAAAGATAAGTGACCTAATAAATAAATATTAAATATACATATAAATAGATAAATACAGAAACATAAGTAAATAAATATATGATTAATTCCTAGAGAATATGACAGACAATAAATAAAAATGAACATTGCTATATGTTTGCCTTCAAGTAATGATGTCGGAGTAATGTCTTAAAAACTATTAATGTAGATTATAATTTAATCTACTGGACTTTAGTTCCATTCAATGTACAAAACGACAGTCACCTTTTTTTATCTAACAGGTCTGCTTAAACTGAGACGTGTGACTTAAGTACTTTAGAAACCAATTAAACCGATTTTTTTTTCATTTTATCTTTAGTGGATAGATTTATGGATGTGCAGTTTTCGCCAATAAACTGCTCTGACAGTTTGGCGAAATAGTGTATGCAGATGTAAATAAATCTATTTAGTAAATAAATTAAAAGAAAAACAAAGCGCAAGCAGTGCTTAGCATGCAAAAGATATTGCCTATATTACTATTACTTCAAACCCAAAATATTTCATTTTAAAAATCCCTAAGAAAGTCAAGAAAAGTTTTAAGTTGCTCAAAATAAAGCGTCAAAAATTGAAATACATACAAGAGGTAAAGTTATTTGCTATGTTAGGTATGCAACCTGACTAGGACTCGGTGGCTGGCACTGAGATTGTCAAAGCTTTGTCGCGTAACGCTCCTGCATTCCGTATCGCCATTTGTTTTTCAACTCTTACTTACATCGAGACAGAATTCAGTGAAGGAATCGCTCCTCAAGCTGGCCAAAGCTCGTGTACCACATTAGAATATTATAGTATAATTATTATTAAACATAAAACAAAGATTTTTTAGGATTTCAAAATGTAAGAAAAAATAATAAGAAAATTTTATTTCAATTTATAATTTAGCAGATTAGTGTAACCTCTTTTTATCATATTATATTATATTATTATATAAACTGAAATGAAAAAAAAACTAAATAAAATAAAATGAAACGGTAAAAATATCATAGACCTGGATGAAACAAAACTGAAACTTAAGAATGGTAAACATGACCTTCATAGAGCTCTGCATATCTAAATGTTAAATTAAATACCACTTAATTAACGTTGCTTAAATGATAAGATATTAAAATCTCTTAATTTTCACACATTATTTTAAACACACTTATGAATTTAATTTAGAGAAATAGGAGAACAAATCGACAGAGGGGGAATTCGGCGCTCTGAAGATCTGAAATTGTATCTTTCGTTCACCTTTTTACTCCTCCCTAACAACGGAACTCCGCGGCTCGCGTTCAACTTGTAACTTAGACAAAAGCGCGGAATCAAAAGTAGTTTCACAGTTACCTTAGGCCCTGCTCTGTGCGAATTGTTCAAACTTTCCCACTTTCACGTTTCCTTTTGTTAGTTCCAAACTGTTCCTCTGTTAAATTATTATTTTTGCTTTTGCACTTCGAGTTACATGGTGCGTGTGATATCCACTTCAGATAATTCTGTCTTGTGAAACTTGATAAGGTTTCAGAAGACAGAATTAGTAGGAAATCTTTGTTACAAGTAGAGCTTACAACATGTGGGAATTATTATAGGAATCTCACCACTTTAAAGGTTCCCAAAGAAAGATCTTTTTTTTTCATAAATATTACTAATATCCTTGTTAACCATTCCAATTAAGCTTATGACGTGAACTATTACCTAGCTAACTAGCTAGCTAAGCTAGGTAAATAGTTCACGTCAATAGTCGAATGGCGGATTCGTACCCTTACGTTTCGCAGACCGCACCCTAAACCATTAGGCTATTAACGCTTCATTTTAGGTGTATGTTAACTCAACCAGATAATTTTTAAGCACTTTACTTTATTTTATTTATCTGATTTACTTATTTAACTAAATCTAAAGCTGAATACATTAGAATTAACCAGCTGGGAATCCAAACCCGGTCGTCTGATTGTAGGCCCGACACACTCACTGGGCGACTGAGTATTATAATTTCGTAATTGAAATTAAATATTAGCCACTTACCGGCTCGTATATTGCCGTTGTACTTATATTAAATCAATAAGCTCGTGGAAGCCCATATTACTAAATCTTATTAACAACAAAGAAGAAGCCGCGATGTTGCCGCACATCCCTCTATTATTAAAAGCTAGAGATAACATCTGAACCTTCGCAGCATCAATATTAATTTTGCTCTCAGGCACGCTGTCGAGTGTTCGATTGTAGGAGGCGAGCCTCTCGTTACTATATTGTTTCACGAGCAGCCGTAATTAATGAAAAACTCGACGTCGAGGCGGGTAGTCGAACGCGTTAGCGCGCTGTACAAATAATGAGACGGTAGGCAAATAAAAACAAGTTAAAATACGACAAGAACTATGCCAAACATATTTGCACGAATTACGAAGTGCAAGAAGCGAAGGACGACTGCTGGCACTAAGAAAAATTGAAATTCGTAATACCTCTGATTCTGGTTTTATTTATATGTTCGTTACTGAAACCAAGATGTCCTTCAACAAACCGACCGTACTAAAACAAATATCAGCAGTGTAAATTACCATGAGTAAGGTCACGGACGTTCTCACCTATTTTGACCATTCCTATAAACCAATTAATTAATTAACACAGTTCAAAAGAGTGTTTCGTAAGATGTATTCGGTAGCGCGGAGTGGCCCTCACCTCAGCTTACAAAGCAATTCATCGTCAACTATCGCCTCGGCGATCTCTTCCTCATTAAATCGAGGGAGCTTTTGTAGAATACAATTAATTAAGATATATCCTATTGTCGGCAGCGGATTTACGCCATCTTATCTGGACTACTGACGCGTTTTATTGAGCCAACCTAATTATTTGGCAGAAGGGGGGAAAAGGTAATGCCGGTTAAATACCCTAAGAGTAAAAAGAAAAACCTACTTCAAATCGAGTCCAACGTTAAACACTATTTCGCATAGACGCCCTCTTGGTATTTCCGAATTATCGTAGGAATATTACTAAATAGTATTAATCGGAACCTGATCAAGCTAAAGGGTAATTTCCAAGTCCATTCTTTCCAATAAAAATTAAATTATCGAAATCTGTTGTCGTGATATTGAGTTATTTGTGTATTTGTGGCGCACATACTTAATGCAATTTAAGACTTACATGGTTTTATGTTTCTTCTTTGCAAACAATGTTATTAACAACTGCGTGTACATTTTACTAGAGATGTCGGTATTTGATAGCAATAGAAGGTCGCTAACTCCCGACACAAGTTATGGAAACAGTAGAGGTACTTATTGATGGCTATATTAGGTGCTGTTGGATTAAAATTTATTGAGCTTCTACTTGGCAGTGGAGAAGGAACGCAAACATGTCTACAGAATTGATTCGATTCATTGTTAATGTCTGTAGTTGTTGCTGATCACGATAGTATCCTACTACCTATAGTCAGCGCCAGTTGAATGCAGAAAATGCTTAGGAATGCAATCGTGTTGGGACCTAATTATAATTATTGATGACCATAATAAGTGTGATAGATTTAAACAATTCTTTAAGTTTGCCATTTTACACTAGGATGCCATGATGAAAAAAAAAACAAAATATTAATCACACATTTTTAAAAATTATTTTAGAATACGAAATAAAAAAAACTCTTAGTAATACTTCAGTACGTGCGCGCTCAGGGAAGGGCGCCTACAAATAAATATAATATCATACAATTAAGAAGACGGTGGAAGAAAGCATGCAGCGTGCGTCATTAATTAGTCTCGAACTATATAGACGTAGATTGCATTAAAATTAATATTTAATTTAATTATAAGAGTATCTGCCGTCACAACCATGCGAATTGAACTCTAAACACCTTCCTGGCTTCTCACAAAAACTAATCTGAATTAAAGTGGTATTAGTGACTATGGTTCTTAGCATGAAGGTTTTAATAAATTAAGTTTGCTGGCGAAACATTGTTTTGCCATATATGTTATTTCTAGTGAATAACGGGTAGTCAAAATAAGAAAAATAACTAAATTTTATAAATTTAAGTCTGTCATATGCCGGTCATTTTCTCATCAACATACGAGTAATAACAAGAATAAATAACACGACTTATCGTCGGCCTCTTAGAATAAACACCATTTAATAATATTCATTTAAATAGGTCCAGCCGTTTACGATGGGTTCAGTCACATACACACAGAAGATGTTTCTACTTTCTAAGTTAGTGCTTGCCATGATCCCACCCTATGTTAAGTGGAAATGCAGTTCTGGGTGGTGGCCCACTACATTAGTCAATGCCTATTCACTCCCCTTTCTTGATTTATATCTATACACATTAAATTGTTATAAATTACTTATATATTTTCAAAGCAGACGATATCCCGGTACAAATATTCAAATAATGTAAAGTAGTGGCGGTGCACCGTGCACGTCGTCTCGAGCTGCAGCAGAGAACTCAGCATGTTACCTTTAACAATTTCCGCGCATCAAATGAAACTTTCTCCTTTTTAAGTCTGAGAAAAGTATCGGTTTTGAAGTAATATAACAGAGGATCTCTTGTTTTGCAGTTTTCCCAGCATGTTACGTTAAGTGCTTCTACTTGAATGCATTTTTATTTCCTAACTTGAAGAGGTTTAGGTTCAACGGTCATTTTGTACAACATTGTGATGAATGCACATATCAATCACATTATTTTATCAAATCTAATCTTGATCTAAATATGTTAAGTGAAAAAGCTTTTGAGTCGGCAACGTATGTCGATTAACAAGTTCATAATATTGAAATCAATTTAAACTAAAGCGTATATTACGAGTATACACGAATAGCAACAATACAATATAACTTAAATATATCTTCACTCGTTTTATTTTATAAACGGTTTATAAAATCTTACTGAATTACATTAATAATATACTTTGAATAATAATTTAATTGAAAATATTATTCTTCATGCGTTCATGCTTTGTAATACGAATATCCATAAAACGAACGCCGGAAATATTCCTCGAAAAGATCACAAGTTTCACGGGGAACTATTTAACGAAATTAGTTGCCCTCAACCACTATTTTATAAATGATAGGGGGGTTTTATGAGTATCTTTTTAATCGTTACCAATTTCATGATACTGTACCGATGTTATCGACGCTACAATGTTACTTAGGTTGCTGGCGCGTTACATATGACCTTAAGTTACGAAGACTGTTTCTGAAAAGATGAACATATTAGAACTGTGTATATTAAATAATTGTTCCCCCCCAGACGTCTTAAAACAAAGACAAATATATCGACAAATACTCCGGAAACGAATCACCTCAATCATCCATTATTATCGATATCTCTGAAATAGAAGAACTCGCTCGACTACTTTATTTAGCTCATCCAACGCTTTCATACGTGTTAAATCAGACATTACCAATAAGATTTTATCTGCTGGAGAGATGGCCTTATTGGCCGCCCGCCGGCCAGCGCCGTAAAACCCTAATTTTCCACATCATTTAACAGTCTTATGGTGTATAGAAGCCGGCGCCTCGATAGATTTGGCATTAGATTGTCCGAATGGGGGCCCTCCCCCTTAATAAATATTACGTCTTATCAAACGAAAAATTATGTGAGCACATCAGATCTTCATTGCAATGGTTCCGTATTGTTTTTTGATGCTCTTTCATTACACTTTAATTGTTATTGTATATGGGGAGGGGATCTCTTATGTTGTGCAGGGCAAAGGCAGGCACAGACAACGATGTAGATCACAAATGAGATGGACGGATCAGGTGTAGGTATGGTGGTATGGTGCTCGAGTGCACAAATGTCCAATCCTATCCACCGGATCATGATAACCACTTCCACTCTGACAAGAGTGTTGGACAAAAAATCGCGTATTTGCAACAGCGAACGAGTCTCAATCCACAAAAGCAGCATCAAAATGTTGATATTTACCTAACGTAACGATACAACATTTACGTAAGATATAACTTAGTGTTTACGTTATATTATGAAATCGAATCTTACGGATCGCAGAGACTACGTCAATTTTCGTTCACCATTTTTCATTTTGCATTAATAATACAATAATATAATATTATAGCATCACAAATCCTCATAGATAAATATCACATCGGAACACGGAACCCAAGGCATAAATCACGATTCCCTGAACAGAACTCCAAAGTTCCAAAACGCACCGGAGAAGTCAAATAATAAAAAAATATAAAAAGACACATATGAATGGAGATTCCAACGCCCCTGCCAGTGGCGCGTGGCAAGCAAGTCGTATAAATCCACCAGTGTCTGGATTATGAGAAGTTATTGTTGGGATAATAGGTATTGAAGGAATTCCCTTTTCCAACGAAATTTCTGGAAACTTTTTAGAGATCCGTTTGATAAGATTACACTTGTACACTCGAATTATGTTAAAGTGATATTTGATATAAAACAGACAGTTTGGCGTTGGGGCTAGGGATATTCATTTAACGAATAACTGTAATTGTTGGCATATTTGAGCTGGAGCAACATAGTACGCTTCATTGAGGAGGACGGAAGGGCGCGCGAAGTCTCGAGCACAGACGGCTAGCCACTAGTTTACCGATACATTTTGGAATGGGTGCGATGGAACTCAGAACATCAAGCCACAGCGGCACTAAGTGTGCCTTTACGAGTTTCCGTTCAATAAAACGAAGCTTTACATATGACATTTATATACATTTACTATTTATATTTCACAAGCAAAAAGTACTAAAACAATTTGTTTGCGGTGGTTTTCTACTTATTTTTATAATGTTACTAGCGCACCCAGGCGGCTTCGCCGGGATAGATTTTGCTTTATTTTATTTAAACAATAAACTTACATCATTAAATATTTAATTTAACCTTCACAATATATTAAATTATTAATTTCGATCCGTGTCCACTCTCTTCTATTCTCTTCCCTAACGGGTGAAGATAATTACCTACACCCATGTACATATCAGTAAATACAATATCATTCTTATAAAAAAACATATCGGGCTCAAATTATTGCCGGAAATAAAAGTACGGCGTATGGCTTGGGCGCGGTAAATGTGAATTAACTGTGAATTAAGGGCATTAATAAATACTTATGAAGCAATTTAAAATATTGATCACAAATAAGGAATTAATTATAATGACTACCTGATGTTCATGAAATTTTAATATGAACAATTCAGAGTTATCTCTCAACATCATCAAGTAGTTCACATGATCTCGTACGACAGTAAACATAAAATATTTCGCACTTCCAGATGTTCTTGTTTAAATGTTAGAAAAAATTAACATTTTAAATTTATGAATGAAAATTATTAATATAACATTTCCATGGTGAAAATAATTTCATTTAATTACTTTTTAAAAATTATTTAATTGAACTTCATATTTTGAATAAATTTTTTTTTATTTTTAATTCACCGTATCTATTTTTAATACTTTAATATACTCCAACATGGTTTATAATGACATAAATATACACAACGCATGTGTCAATACAAATTTGTGTTATAAAACAATAGAATATCATCATGGTAAATAAAGGTTGTATTTAACACTTAAAAAAGAGAAGTGCTCTGATTGTCACCAAACTTTACACGATTACTCGTTAGGTCAATCTGAAGATTCCCTGAAAGTTTTATTGAAATTGGTCCAGCTGTTTCGGATCCTATATGGATCAAACACACACACATTCTCTTTTGCGTGATTAATAGTAGAAGATAAATAATAAATAAAGATAAAAGACGAAACTGTCGTGACACACATGTGATACGTGTTTAGAGTGGTGAGACCTTAATGCCGAGATCATCGAGTTACTATAATAGAGGTTCAGGCTAAGCCACCTAAGAGCTATGCCACCTTCAATCCGGTGAAAAAAATGTAGGTACCAGAAACCTAACTTTACTACTTTAACTGTATTGCATACACAGTTGTTTACTTTGATAAATTGTCGTACACACATCGGCATATGTTTTGACATTAGGAATGGACTGATAAGATCCAATTTTTTGAAACAAATGAAAACAATTTTACAATTAAAGGCGTCTCCACAAAAATTTGAGTAAAAGTCAGGCAATAGTAGGTAATGTAGCTATTTCAGAAATTGGCTTGTACTGAAATGTAACGCTGGCGAAATACTGTTAACGAAATTAAAAAAAGTCACAACAAAAAAAATCAATGACGAAAAAAAATTTTTCATTCTCAATTCTGCCAACGAGTCTCTCAGCTCAAAACCGAAGCAGGAGGTGCGCGAGATCAAAGTATAAAATACACCAATACCAATAAAATTATTTTAATAGTACATTGCTGAGCGGATTAAGAAGGAAAAAACTAACTAGGCATTCAAACGAGCTATGTATTGGAATTATATCACAGCTTCGTTTATCAATTCCTAATAGCAAAGGGCTTAGTGTAGGTGGAGAAGGTCCTCTTGTAGGTGCACTAGACTATATAATTAACGCCTCGTGATCGCTTTCACGCGAAATTCACCGTAATTCTGCGTCTACGTACCGCAAATCTCTAGGGAATATTTTATAACTAAACTTTATATTACAGATTGCTGAAAAATTTTATTAGAATTTATGAGATAAATATTTTTAGGATACTCAATATTTTAACTGTAATATTTATTATATTATCTTTTAGAGATGTTATTTAGATGGCCGTAATGTGCAATAAACATGTGTTAATTAAGTATAATTACATATTATTGAACAATTTAAAGTACCATAATCTATTGAAACCTTGATAAATTTTACTTGAAACATGGTAGATGCAGACGTGCATTAAGTTTGTCCAGTTTACAATAAGCTATATGTATGAAGACGAAATTCCATCCGTGGATTCTCAAGTCATCTCGGTTATTCGCCTCGGGCTGAATGACCTAAGACCTAGCTTAGTATCTATTCGAGAGACGCTATCCGATTCGACTGTTTGTTTATGGCACAGATTAGTTGGTCCTCTCTACGTTGGCTAACGTATTAATCTAACATCGTGATTTCTTTTTAATTTAACCTTAGAATAAATTATTAAAGTCGTATCGCCTCTGGAATAATATCAATAATTACCTGGTAGATTCCATTTATGTATTTTACACCCCAGCTAATAATTGTAGCATTCTTGATATCATTTTTACGATCCAAGCTAACATGTCTCTGCCGAAAAATGTGTTAATAAATCTTGTTCGTGTGTACTACCTTAAACATAATGATTTTGTTTTCTACCACATTAAAAAAAATCTATTAATCATTCCCCATCATTTCAGTCATAGAACATTCACTTGTAAGCGGCTTGCATCCTACCTGCGTCCTGAGGCCTTTATGAGGTCGTCAGACCACCTTGCGGGTAGACGTCCTATGCTGGGATTGCCAGTCCGTGGTCTCCAATTGAGAACTTTTCCGTTCATCGGCCATCTGTTCTACGAACTACGTCCCTGCCCATTGCCACATCAACTTGCTTACCCGGTGGGCTATGTCGGTTATCTTCGTTCGTCTACGGATCTCCTCTATTTTTCGATATCTTTCTCGATGTTCTTATTTTTATCTATTTTACATCTGTGTTGAGGATGTTTAAATGCAAAGCACATTATCGAGGATATCCATTGTCACGGCAAATTTTGTAAGCATTACAATTCTCATCACACCTCTTCGAAGAATTTCAATTTAAATCTCCCCCATTTAAATCAATTACAAATAAAAAAATCCCTCGTCACCGTGTACTGCATGAGAATCGAGCCAAAGGTCATTAAATCTCTTCACGCCGCAAAATCTATTTAAAAAAGCTATTTTTTTTATCCCCGCTGCCGTTCTATCGAAGCTGCACACAGCTTCAGATTAGGATAACCATTACCCCACGGACTGGGATATTCCTATGTCGACGAATTTACCACTGGAAATTCCGTTATCAAGGCGAGAGTTTTAACGGCGTATTTGTAGACACGCTATAGGCATTAACAACATAAAATACGATCTGATAGATATCGTTAAAGTTATATATTAGCTGAAACATTTATTGTGTTCACATTTTTTGTATTTAATGTACAGTATTCAGAGACAATAGCCTAATGGTTTAAAGTTAGGTTAGGTAAATAAATATAATAGGTTAAAAAAAGGCAAAAAAGATTATAAAAAAAATATTCTAGCAATCAAAATGCATGCATGCAAAACATATGCAAAAAAAAGCTTTTTTGTTAAAAAAAAAGTGAGTACTACTACCTAATGTAGTAGATTCAATAATAGAGATCAAACAATTGACGATCTGACGGTCGGTCCGAAACTGAGCTGGCTTCTATGAACATCCTATTTGTATCGGTTAGGGAAAAAGGTAACTTGAAAATTACAATGTTAGCGAAATGTACAATTGTGTGCTCCACAAGCGCGACGTCACTCGTATTGTAACGCAAAGCATTGTAAACGTGAGGATAAGTGATTCTTATATAAAAGATTTATTCGCCTCATACTTTATTTTGTAAAAAAAATCTAACAAATTTCGTTTAAATTATCGTCACCCTAGTCTTAGAGCCGATCTTTCTTTTTAATTTGTTTGCCAAAGAATGTTAATTCGAACGTTATTTGCTGGGACACCGGGGAGTTTGTACCGTTTTATGCTAATAGCAATATGATACGGTAAACTTTTGTCTGCTGTCACGTAGACATCATATAAAAAAAATTGAAATCTTTATCGCTATTATTTAAATTAAAGAAGTGGATATTTGAAAATTTATCTCCATTTTTTGCAAAAGTTATCTCTTAATAAATTCAGTTAAAGTTTGTGATGGGCGAACTGCGAAGTGTAAAGCTTCAAATGATAGAAATAAATTAACAGTAAAAAGTTTCCAATACTTTTTCTTCATCTTCTCAATAGTACCGAATTTTAATTACGTTATCAAAACTTAGTATATTTCTTGGCGGAGCGGAAGTTTCTCAATTTGCAAGAGGAAGAATACCTCGGGCAACTCTGGACGATGAAATTCTTTGTTATAAAATCTAAAAGGCCATTAGCTATATTGGAAACGTTTTAATTTCTGAGAGGATCGAAACGCCCGCGGCTGTGGCGCTATCGGATTCGAACTTCTACTGGACAAATGTAATTTCTTTAGTAACAAAATCTTCACTAGATATCTTCGACGTTCCTATATATCAGGCTTTGGATAATCAAGATATAGGAGACAGTTAATGTAAGACCATTAACGATTTTAGATGAAGATAAAAAGTGATTTTCATATTGGATCAATTTGTGTACTTCTGCTGTATGCTTAGTAGGGATAATAGATAAAGATAGAGCTTTGAACAAAATAATGAGAAGCCAGTATGTTAGTAGTAAGGCGCGTCTAGCAATACATAGCAGTGCTTCTTCATATTTTAATATTCGCGAGAGTCGGTTATGACCGAGAAATCATGAGAATGAATTCACTAGGAATAAGGTCACACCCTACAATCAAACCCTTCCGTGTGAAAATACAGAAGATCTGTTAAATCCACAATAACGAAGATAACAGAGTAATCCACCACCCTTCATTCATGCTCATACTTACACGTAACATACACAAACCCACCCAACACACTTACACACACAAATGCACAAAAAATAGTTATTATTATATTATTACAATAGGAATAACAATGCCCTGGGGTTGTGGTCGCTATTTCCGTAGTCGTTCGTTCGGATTCCTAGCATATTTCTTACGTCTATGTGGTATAGTCTCCGGTCAAGTAGTGGTGTATCGAAGATGTAAATCACATCACGGACACCTTCGATTTAACTTAAGCACCTTTACATAGCGTTGGCTTATTTTCATTAGGCGTAAAGATCCCACACCGCGCGGCGCACCGGCTAAGAACCCAACACATTTATTATTCAAGGCGGCAGGATTTATAACACCCAGCCAGCGTCTGCACGCTCTCATTTATACCGTAATTGTAAACTGCACTCTGTTTTTGCACAGAAAATGTTTTAAGATGATAATAAAATTGTATCATACTCCTGATAGCTGATTTATTAAGTTTAGTATGTAGAAATCTTTTAACACTTAAAACTTTTTGTAAGCTTATATAGTAATTGTTGACACAGACGTTGAATTTATCCTAATGTGTATTGAATGTGTGTACGGCAAGTGCCGTGGTAGCTGTGTCCGGGCGGACGGCGGGATTACTCGGTCGCATAGTTCTCTCGCTACCATCCCGAGTTCGATCCTCGCTGCCGGCTCCAATAATTTTGTTCGTTGCAGTTTTAAGTGTTGACTTACCACGCGCTTCGCGGTGAAGGAAAACATCGTGAGGAACTAACCTAACCTATCCACCTTTTTTGGTCACGGCCGCCAAGGGAAAGTGGCTATTGATCGACATGTGGTCTAGGAAAAGGTATAAAAGAGTACCAGGCCAAGAGGAAGATCGACTATGAGGTGGACTGACCAAATTAAGAGCAGTAAATGGCTCAATAGTAATGGTACATGAATGCACGAGGGAACCACCTTCCTCAGAGAAAAATGTTCAGAACAGAACAGTGGTGGCGTGTCGTTGAAGCTTGTTAACTCCCACGAAAAGACTGTTAGTAGACGAGTAGTATGTTAGTTATGGTAGCTCCCACGAGAGGACGATTGAAGAAATAATGAGTATGATGAAGCTGGTGTTGTCACTTAAACAAAACCGCAGGTTTCGGTTGTGTTTCGACCTTTATTATTTTCTTTCTTTTCCTTTCATTTCATCAAATTTTATATACGGTCTGAAGCGACTGATTGAGCGGTGTTTCGGCCCTTTCGGGCGCCCTAGGACAAAACCAAAGCTATCATGAATGGAGAGACGGCCCAAGCGGGGAATCTCTCTTGCATCGTTTCAGGCTGGAGCGCCGTAAAATCTCCACAACCTTTCGATAAAATTAAGATCAGAGGAGGTCAAAAAAACAAACTCACTCAATACTCAAACATATGCCTACCTTTTTTAAATTCTTTTATATTTATTCGATTTATATTACAATTAATTTTCGTTGCTAAATTGCTTGCTTCAGCAACTTCATAAAACGAAAACGTGTTAATCAATAAATAATTCATTCACAACGAACGATTCCATCTAAATCATAGTTTCTTTTTGTCTCAGTATTGGAAGCTTTTGACACGATAAAACACTTAAGGTACCAGGAGAGCGTGCGCCACGGTGGTTTGAGGTTAAGAATTGACAATCCTCGTTGAAGTTCCTTGGGAATCAGATATGTTAAATTACTAATGCTCAAATGACATGTACGCGTCACAGCCTTCATCATAACTAACTTTATTCCAAGTGACAATAGTGGTTCTATTTATAACAGACATAGAAAGACGTTTTATTTATTGGCATCAAAATATACAATTATAAATTATTACGGACAAAATATAATACACATTATAAATAAACAAAATACAATTAAAGGAAAGAACGGACGAATAAGCCATGATGCCAACATTGCACACCGCCTCAGCATATGCAGCGTTGATTTTCCTAGCCGATTAGTAAGTTTTGCTCAACAACAAAATTCCGTTACAGTTTACAGTTAAGAGGAAGTGATATCAATTTAAAGCAATTCAATAAATATCTGTCTTGCGATAAAAAAATTCTCCCTACACGATCCACTTACCTTTTCCTTTTGACAGCTGTTTGGCGTTAAAGGAAAAATGCTATTATTTCCCGGCCGCCGCTCGCTTCCAGTTATATATCGGATAATATTGAAGCTATCTGACAAATGCCTGTCATATCTCTCCATACTGACCTCTCCATAACGCTGAACTACGAAATCAATTCGATCTTATTACACCGTGATTTTTCCTCGAAAAATGAATCATATTTTTTTACAAATTGGTAAGAATTTGAGACGAGATAGCAATTTTCCCCTATTTTTATTGTTGTATTGAGTTAAGGAATAATCGCTGTAACATCGTATATAAACTCTAGATAAACGAAAAGCAAGTAGTGTTTGCCAACGGTTTCTGGACACGCACAACACCCTCAGAGACAAGTGTGTTGACGGCTCTGTAAGGAAAGAGAGAAAAAGATATAATGGGGATGGGTTAGTATATCTTTTTAATGCTTTTTCTCTAGTCGAGCCAGTATATGGATGCAACAGTAAAAGCACAATGATTTGCTCTACCACTGCTTATATATTTACTGATTATTGATGTTATAATTATATGGTCATACGAGAAGACCGCACTGCCCCTGTGACTCTTGCGGTTAGCTCTTCTGTCCCTAACATCTGCAGACCCAATAACAAAAGTTTTTAGCAATAGGATTTCGTTTTTCAACCGATTTCAAAAAAGCAGGAGTTTCTCATTTCATTTGAATATTTTGATGTTTGTTAGCTCCTTAACATTCGACTGGGTGATACGATTTTGATGATTCATGTTTTATTACAAACATGTAATTCAAGGATAGTTTGACGAGAGTTTGGTTAGGTTCTGATTTATTCTATTTCGTAATATTCCTACAGTAAGTTAGAGACACAAAGAGTGACATCTGCGCGCAATAATATTTAGAAGTCAGTTTTTGCTTTTGCTCGTAAATATACTTGTCCTTGGTCCTTACGTATAAAAAATCACTTCCCAAAATTTGTGCCTTGTGTAAGCCGGTAGGCTCACCTGTACCTGTACCTGTCATATATAGGATCTGATAAGCGAAAAGGACGTGAAGATTATTTTTTATTTTCTTTATCCATCTTTAAGAGCATATCTGTTTCACATATAGAGATGTATATGCACATAGTTAGACACCTTCACTCCCTGTCATTGTATATGACATACCTCGTCTGCTATTTTTTTAAGGTAATAGCAATTTATACCTTATTTTTATATATTTGTGTAAGCCGTTAAGTTTTAATGTTGCATGAGGGCTATTTAATTGATTGAAAGAACGACTGTGCGTTAGAAAGGTTTATTTGCAACTGTTTGACACATGCTACAGACCAAACACAGAGATGCAATTAGAAAAACATAGATTAAATAAAAGTAGACTAATACAACCAACCATGCCGCCCACCAAAGGACATTGTCCTTTATAAAACATGTTTATGAAAGGATTGTCAAGCACTAAAATTATAATGTGCTACTTGCATAACATTACTAGTTAGTGAACACCTTTGACTTTGGAAACAATCAATCAAATCAATGACAAAATCGATCTTAAGTAATTAAGTCATTCGGTGGAGGCGGCAATTGAATGACATTCTTTAACTTACATAGGTATGGCTTAAATTATAAAATGTTAGTAGAAAAGTTTAGGGTGTTGTGGACAATTTTTACAACGACATCTCGGGTTACATCATTATATAATAAAATTTACTTATACTATATGGTTAATAATTATTATGAAAAACTATCTGTACTTGTGTATTCATTAAATGACCTTATAACGAGAATAACAAACTAATGGCAAAAGTATTTGCACACAGGGATATTGTTGGTACTTGATATCGCTGACTCAGCTTAAATACATTGTTTATGTTCTATTCTAAATTCGAGCTTGTTAATTGTTATTCTTTCTTACATTACACATAATTCCAGCGCATGAGTTAGGTTATTCTATTCAGTGTTATCGATAGGTAGGGCACATAATCGGTTGTTGGTACGTTTTATTATGTCACCGCGACACTTTAGGCTATAGACGCGAGTATTACCGTCAGGGCCTACATGCTTATGAAGTATTCGACCTAAGGACCACTTACCAGGGGGTAAGGCGTCTTCCTTTACCAAAACTATGTCACCAGGCTCAAATTCTTTCTCACGTTTCATCCATTTAGGTCTTTCTTGTAGTCGAGTTAGGAATTCAGACTGCCATCGGTGCCAAAAATCTCTCACTAATTTCTGAGTGTATTGCCAACGTGATAGCTTATTTACGTTAACATCTCGTAAGTCAGGGCTGGGTATCATGACAGGGGGTTCACCTATTAAAAAATGACCAGGAGTGAGGGGTTCTATAACGTCGGGATCAGAAGTATCAATAGGGACGAGAGGACGGGAATTTAAACAGGCTTCGATTTGGCACAAGGTAGTCGTCATCTCCTCGAAGGTTAGGGTTTTGGTCAGGATTCTTTTCAGGTGAAACTTTGTTGACCTTACTCCTGATTCCCATAAACCTCCGAAGTTTGGGCTATAGGCTGGGATGTTATGCCACTGAGTTCCGTCGGCCGATAGGATGTTCGCCAATTCGCCAGGTAGTTCTAAACGAGCTTCACTAAATGCTTCTGCTAGCTCCTTATTAGCACCGATGAAGTTTCTTCCTTGGTCGCTCCAGAGGTGTGTACACTTACCTCTCCGGGCAACAAACCTTTGAAAGGCACCGATAAACGATTCAGATGTGAGATCTCCCACTAGCTCTAAATGAATGGCCTTTGTAGCCATGCACACGAAGATGGCGATATAGGCTTTATTTGTCTTGGATCCTCTGCCCTTTGACATCAAAATGTGCAAAGGACCAGCAAAGTCTACTCCGCTGTGAAGAAACGGTCGCGCTTGGATTACTCGGACCTTCGGTAGATCACCCATTATTTGAGTTCGGGTTGCTGCTCGTTGACGAGCACATATCAGGCATTTGTGAATGCATGCCCTTACCGCATTTTTAGCGTGGACTATCCAATACTTCGATCTAAGATAACAAAGCGTGAGTTGTATTCCGCCGTGTATCGTTTTCTTGTGGGCGTCTGCGATAATAAGGTGTGCGAGATAAGTGTGGGTCCCTAGGATAATTGGATGTTTCATTTCAGGCTTCAAGTCTGAATTTCTCAGTCTGCCGCCCACCCTGAGAATATTGGTGTCATCTTGCAAGTATGGGTTTAGATTCAATATCTTGCTGTTCTTTCTTATATTCCTTTTTTGTAGTAATCTTTCTATTTCTGGTTGAAATTCCCTCTGTTGAGCAATTCTTATACATTTCATTAGAGCTTCTTCATATTCTTCTGTTGAAATAGTCTTCTCTAGTTGTTCTGCATGCTTCTTGCTATTTAAAAATCTAACACAGTATATTATTGTTTGTTGTAATTCTTGGAGAGTCGCAAAGTCTTCAAACTTGATTGTTTCGGTTTCGCCAGCATTAATGTTAACGTTTACTTGTATTGTTTTCTTCCTTTCCATTTCTGTATTTATTATATTAGGTCTTGTTAATTTCATATCTTTATCCTTCAGCCATTCTGGCCCTTCCCACCATAGATTGTTATCTCTAAGTTCACATAATTCGCTTCCTCTGGACCCGATGTCAGCAGGGTTGTCCTTTGAAACAACATGGAACCATTTCGTGTTGGTTATGTTGTCTGTTATTTCAATCACCCGGTTACTTACAAACGGTTTCCAGCGATGAGGATCTCCGTATAGCCAAGATAACACTACTGTTGAGTCTGTCCATGCGTAAACGTTAGTTTTGGGAATCTTCATAGCATCGCAAACTTGTGTAAGAAGTCTTGCCAGTAAGAGTGCACCACAGAGCTCTAGTCTTGGAAGTGTGACTGGTTTGACAGGTGCTACCCTAGATTTTGAAGCAATGATTGAGGTTTTAATGGCACCATCTCTAGTCTCTACTCTAGCGTAAACTACTGCACAATAAGCTCTTTCGGATGCATCGCTGAATCCATGGAGACTTAGCTTGTTTAGGTCTTTGTCGTCTGTCTTAATCCATCTGTCAATGTGAATGTTGTTTAGTTGTTCATAACCGCTTCTCAACTTAATCCATTCCTTCTCGATTGATTTAGGAACAACGTCATCCCATTCCAGCCTTTCTAACCACAACTTTTGAATCAGCATCTTCGCTAGTACAATAGCGGGACTTAACCACCCAAGTGGGTCGAACAATCGTTGTATATCAGCTAATATATTTCGTTTAGTGATCACGTTTGGTTTAGGTGGTATATTGAGTATGTAATGCAATGTGTCAGTCTTCATATTCCATGATAAGCCCAGCGTTTTGATCATGTTTTCGGTTTTGATGTCTAGCATTGCGTTTTTGCTTCTAAGCGACGGTTCAATTTCAGCAAGGACTTCAGGACGATTTGAAGCCCACTTCTGGAGGGAAAATCCTCCTCTTTCAAGGACCTTGCTTATGTTACTGCTCAGTTCTATGGCTTCTCTCACTGTCAAACCACCACTCATACAATCGTCGACATAAAATTGTTCTTTTATTGCTCTAGCTGCCTCTGGAATTTCTTTACCCTCATCCTCTGCAATCTGTCTAAGTGTTCTCACTGCGAGGTGCGGTGCTGCTGCGGTACCAAAAGTTACGCGTAGAATTCGGTAGTCTTTAATTGTTTCGCTAGAGTGTTTTCTCCATAATATACGTTGCAAGTCTGCATCTCCTCTTTGAACCAATATTTGTCTGTACATCATTTTGACATCTGCTGTAAAGCAAACTGGCATCATGCGCCATTTCATTATAAGGTTTCGTAAATCATCTTGCAATTGTGGTCCTACCAAAAGTTCATCATTTAATGATTTGCCCTTGCTTCCCTTGCAAGATGCATCGAACACAACTCTCACCTTGGTTGTCTCCTTGTCTTCTCGCAAAATTGCATGATGTGGCAGATAAATTGCAGGGTTCGATATTTCATTTTCTGGTACTTCTTCCATATGATTAAGCTTCAAGTACTCGTCCATTACCTTGCAATATTCTTCCTTCAGTTTTGCGTTACTATCTAACCTTCTCTCAAGTTGACAAAACCTCTTCAGTGCAATACCTCTTGTTTCTCCGATTAATTCAACCGGGTTTGCATCTTTGAGAGGTAGTTTCACTATGTAACGTCCATTATGAGTCCTGGCTTGAGTAGATGTGTATATTTCTTCACATAGTTTTTCTTCAGCTGTTAGAGTTCGTGGACTGGTTTCTTCTATGTGCCACATATTTTTCAACATATTGTGTACATCTAAATGATCCAGGGAATGCTGAACGATAATTCTGTCACTGTGGGATTCGTCACTTACCTCGCCAAACAGAATCCATCCAAAGCTGGTTTCTTGTGCACATAGAGAACCTATAGGACCCTTGACAACCTTTCCCTTTATAATTTCGGCGTAAACTTTAACTCCCAAGAGCATGTCAACCTTGCCTTGAATATTGTACTTTGGATCAGCCAATGGCAGATCATCTAAAAGTGACCACGTTATAGGCGCAATTGTTTTACTAGGTAACTGTTTGGTCAGGTGTGTCGAAACGATATATACATCAACATTGAGTCTAAAAGAGTCCTCAAATCTAGATAAAACCTCAAGTTGAGTTGAATGACTCACCTGTGTTTCTGTGGATCCTATTCCTGTTATCCTAGCATGTGTGGGAGTTTTGAAGGCGTGTAACCTTTGAGCTGCCCTCTCACTTACGAATGATGCCTCTGAACCCAAGTCAATAAGAGCCCTGAGTAAAGTTGTGTGCCCTGAACTACTTCTGACAGGTACTACTGCGGTAGCCAGAAGAGAACTCTTACGATCGCTTGTGAAGTGTGACGCGAAATGTGCGGCTATGTCCGCCATGTCCTGAACCGTGTCTTCATCGTGGGTGTCATTACAGTCCAACTTCCCGTGCAGAGATGTCATTTCAGGTGCTTCCCCTTTCTCCTCAGTTTCTTTCTTTGAGAAGGAGTGAAGTAAAGAGTGATGACGTCGTCCACATACCCTGCATGAAGTCCTCAGCTTACAGTTCATCATAGAATGGCCAGGTGCTAAGCAGTTGAAACATAATCTCTTTT
Organism: Meandrusa payeni; assembly: GCA_029286785.1. Classification (NCBI taxonomy): domain Eukaryota; kingdom Metazoa; phylum Arthropoda; class Insecta; order Lepidoptera; family Papilionidae; genus Meandrusa; species Meandrusa payeni. The sequence continues at coordinate 10,940,300 of JAGSMX010000013.1, forward strand.
CTTTCACATATTCGCTTCTTTTCTCCGGGTCCAGTTTCCCAAATTCCTTACAGTGACATAGAAGATGGTTCTCATTGCATAGAACGCATTTGTGTTCTGCAGTTGTGTTTGCATGAAAAGCCTTCAGCTTATCTCTCGCTGTAGAAGATGATGGCAATGATGTTAACTCAAGTGTGCAGATGCGTCTGTCCAAATAGGTCGTCAGGTTATCGAAAGTGGGTAAGCCCTCGCAGTACTCTTGACTTACATAGGTTTCCCAAGCTCGGTGCGACTCACTGTCCAATTTTTGAATCACCGAAAATATTATAATTGGATCCCAGTTAGCGGTAGAAATATTCAAATTGTTTAAACTGTTCAGACATTCCTTTGTGGTATCTATAAGCGCCTTTAAATATACAGGTGACGGTGATGTTAGTTTCCTCTGAGTAAATAGTTTTCTTAAAATCGCGTTCACAATGAGTCTTTGCTGGCTATATCTATTTTTCAAATTTTTCCATGCGGGTGCATAATTATTTTCCGTAGTTTGAAAGTGTTTAATTGTGTTCTTTGCTTCGCCGATAACGCACGATTTAAGGTAATGAAGTTTCTGCACGTCGTTTAGCGCCTTGTTGTTATGAATTAGCGATGAGAAGGTATTTTCGAATGATTGCCACTCTTCATATGCTCCACCAAAAGATGGTAGGTTTATTCGGGGCAATTTAACGTCGGGATAACTTGACACGTTAGGATTTTGGCTCGAATAAAAGGTTGAAGCATGTTCAGTACTTGTTGTGGGTTGTGTAGTCAATTCGTGTAGATAGTCCATCATGTCCGCCTTTAAACTGGTATACACTTCTTCACATTCACTATGAGTGTCGATTGTGAAATATGATAGCTCTCTTCTGGTGTCCTTCGAAGTTATTTTTAATAATTCTAAATGGGCGGCATGAAAACTCGCCCAATATTCATCTAAACATTGGACTCTGGCTTGTAAATAGCCTTTTGTTCTACGCACCTTAGGACACTTTTTGTAATTTGTTTGTGCCTTTTTCAATAGGTCGGCGAAGTCCTCAAGTTGAGATAATATTTCTTCCACTTCACCCATAATAAAAACTACACAACACTTAGTTATTAGCACTGTAATGTTCGTTATTAACGCTGATTGTTTAAATTCACTTAATGACGGGTAGGCTCGAGCGTTCCGTTCGATGTCACGTACACCAAAATGTTCCTTCGATAGATAGTGCAGCGCGCGATCCGGTTCGATTATGACCACTATGTGTAAGCCGTTAAGGTTTAATGTTGCATGAGGGCTATTTAATTGATTGAAAGAACGACTGTGCGTTAGAAAGGTTTATTTGCAACTGTTTGACACATGCTACAGACCAAACACAGAGATGCAATTAGAAAAACATAGATTAAATAAAAGTAGACTAATACAACCAACCAATATTATTTTTACTTTAGTAGCCATTCATACCCGTGATCACCTTAACCATTAGGTTGACTGGTAGAACACGTCTATATACAAAGATGAAGCTTAAAATAAATATGTGTATATGAACATACAAATAAACGTTTATTAGGATCAAGTTCACAAACGTCTTGCCTATCGCGTAATACCTTCACGGCGCGCGGAGCTTTAAGAAGCTCATTAGCATCAATAATTCAAGAGGCGGTGCGACACGACAAAAATTGGTCGAAATCCTGCCGTGTGAACTGGCAAGTGCGCGGGGAGAGCTGCCGCAAGCAACGAGCTCGCTTTTTGAGAATTTCTGTATTTAATTGTAGACATGTGTATGTTCTCGACAGCGCTACACCATTGCCTATCATCAATGTAAAACATTCTCAATCTACCTTCATTAATACAATGAAAAATTAAATCAGTATCCAGACAAAACTTCCTGCCGCGGCCATCAAATGTTGCGAGTATCTTATCGCGATACTACCGTTTTAGGTGTCCACCCATTAGATTTTAGGAGCATTGCTGGATTTTCTTCTTCTCCCAGCGCCAACACTCTCCCAAGTGGCGTTTAAAGTTAGTTTTAGAATGTCTTTAGTTTTTCCGTTATGATGCTACCATTCGAGTCGTAATTGGACCCTCGGACGGGAATGCTAAATAGAGGTTCAGGCTAAGAGAATTGCCACCTCTCAAATTCGATGAATAAGGAAACTTTACTGGACAATCTGTTAATTTATATATATTTACCATTGTGTTCTCAGAAATGAGCTTTTATGTCCATAGTAATTATTCGAAACTTAATTGCTTATTAACGTCCTCTATCTATTATCAAGCCAACTGCATTAAAAACGCAGTGTAAGAAACAATCATTAACAAATAGGTATTGCTTGATTGATCGATTTATAAGACGGCATTATGATCAAGACTGACGCTAATTTAATGTCATATACTTTATTTATAACTAGATCCGTTGTATTGCCCGCGATTAAAAACTGTGTATTTATTTTTTTCTAAAGTAAAAGTAGCCTTCTAAAATAAAAGTATTCTTTATTACATTAGTACCGTTGAAAATCCCTTCAAAATCGGACCAGCCGTTCCAAAGATTAGTCCAAAAATTTTAATATTACGGATACTCCTATTTTATTTCTTTGTGTAGACTGGCACTAAAACGCACGAAAAAGGGGTTCAAAGTCAATACGTCAACGGCGAACAAGGGAAAAGTAGCAATTACCTAAATGTGACAACAATAGTAGTTTGTCGAACGCTGCCGCCGGGAAAGGTACAAATTTAATTTGCACCTTAATAACCGCTGAGGATTTCCCTCTCCCCACTTTTTCCCTTCCACTTTTGTTCCACTATCTTATAAAAGATGCATCGGCCGGAACAGGAAAATTAATTTCAGACAATGCGAAGCGCGCGGCGCGGTACAAGCCCGGCTTTTACCGCGAAGGGAAATGGACTTTTTTACGTATTTATGTCGCATTTAAATTCTGTTTATAGATATCATTTTAATTGCTCTACTATTTATGAATCGCGAACTTGAGAATTTCCTTTTCTAAATTCAAGAACTTATCTTGCATAGTATAAATTGAATAATTCGTAATTCATAGCAAAAATTGAATTATTTTTAAAACTCTTAAGAACTTAAACTCTCTTTTCTAGGCTTTGTATTAGTTTAGTTCCACTTTTAAGAGAAAACCAGTAAACAGTAAGGTGGCTACATAGAAAAGGGCTGTAAGATTAGATGGAAATGGTTGCTGTGCAGGACTGTGTATTTCAAATCTTGGATTATTTTTAAATGAATCGCATATTTTAACATTAGGTGAACGTCGTTCTCACATCTCCTTATTTTATAAAACTTACGGTTGTTGCCCGAATACAAAAAAAAATGCCAAATCTCCAACGTAGGACTTGAAACAAATTGTAAATTGATTTGTAAATTATTTACAGCAGAGCGAGAAGTATCAATCGTTTAAAACGTAAACACTCTTAACCGAAAGGCCGTTAGAAATATTTAAATCGGCGAACTCGTCCCATTGTGCCGGGATTGGATGTCGAAAATTGCCTATTACGGCGCTCTGAGTGCGCCAATATTGCTGCTTTATCCAATTTATCGTCCGTACTTTACTATTTCTTCAGACAATTGCGATTCATTCCCGGACGGAGCCTTTGAGTTACTAGAATTCGTATTTGGCAGACGCTCGAGAGCCTACACGTGGGCCGGAAGATAAAACATACTTTGATTCTACAAATATTATTTTCAATTCTTGATTCTCTCAGTCACAGTTGTTACTTATAAATATGCATGGTTGTGTTAACAAATTAATTATACATAATTTATATCCTTTCACTACCTTACAAACTTTTTTTAGGGGTAAACAGAGATGACAATCGCTGCTCACTCTTAAAAAAGCTTATTAAATCCTATATGCGACAGGTGATGAGTCCCTCGAGATACACAAGATACACAAGATGGTACAAGATCGTACCATCTGTGATTTAGATTTTCATTTATTAGATAAATGCTGTGCACTTATTCCAGAGAAAAAAATTAGTTGTTGAAGATTTTCAGCTGAAACCTGACGTTGAAACATTTCATTCATTGTCCCTGCGAGGGGTGTCGAGTAACATCACGTTGACGGATGGTCTAAAGTCAAATAGGATATCGTTGAATACCAAATGTTCCCATTACGTACTGTAGAAGCTATCCTTAGAATACTAACCCGGGTATAAATTAATACCCCAGTAGCTGGCAGATTAGCTCATAATGAGCGCGATAAAACAATCCAGCTATTAAGGCGCCGCAATATATGCCTCCCTTTCGCGTAAAATATAGTTGCACAGCCTGTTTTAAAATATATGGGACGGTGAAATTAAACGCGCCCTGTCTTGCTAGGGGTAGTCTCGGGGAAGATAAAGGAAAAATTACATTATATACCGTGTTACCTTATGGAACAAATACACAGACACGGAAAATAGTAATCGCAAACGGCAATAACAATGCTTGTGATTGAATGATTCACATGGTGACATTTCTACTTGACATTAGATTAATTTATAAATTACAGACGTTTTATTCCGTCAAAGAACATGCTCCAGGAAAGTGTAGCAATAAAATCAATAAAATAAGATACAATCAATTAATTTAAGTACACTTTTTTTATCTTTTAAAAGAAAGCTAGCAATGTTTCTTTTTTTCAGAAATGTTACTATTATTCTTGTAAACCATTCCAACGCTTATGCTTGTACTAGGAGATAGTTCACGTAGATAGTCGAATGGTGGATTCGAACCCACGACCTTATGATTCGCAGACGCAGTATGAAGCATGTTATTATGTATGCTGTGCTCACATAATGAAAGACGCCGCACTTAAAGGTCTATCAAATACTGAGCTATCGAGTCGAACGTAATTAAGTTGAGCGAAAAAATAGTTCGTATTCGTAACGTTACCCTACATTAAGCATTTTGCATTTCATGAAGCTATTATTATTTATAATATAATAATATGATTTGGTGTAACCCCAACGACCAATTCGCAACGGTCCTACATAAATCCTTAATAGTAGAAAACGTAATTAACTCAGGTAAATCGGATCGTGTGAAAGTTTTCGGATGATAACTCGAGCGGAATGCCTCCCGCACACCTGCGAAAACAAACCCCAAGCTTTTGGTGAAAGTCCTTGTTGTATAACGCTCTTTATTGGCTTTTTGATTTTATTATTTTATCACAGCAATAATACCCAAAAATTACAACAAATCTATTTACGAAAAAAAAAACAAAAACTTGAAATCGAATCAAATGTTAAACGCTATTGCGCGCGGACGCCCTCTTTGTATTTCCGAATTATCGCAGTAATATTATTAAATAGAATGAACCAGAACCAAACTATCATCAAACTACTCTTGAAGTGCATCCTTTACAATAAAAAATGAATCATCGAAATCTGTTGGCGTGATATTGAGTATATTGAGTAAACTTAAGACTTTTAAGGTTTTCTCGTGGATCCCATTGTCAGAATTGAATCAAATTGAAATAGGACACACGGGAATCATCGAAATCGGTTCACCCAGTCGTAAGTTATGCGGTGACAAATATAAAAAACATAGAGAATTGAGAACCTCCTCCTTTTGAAGTCTGTTAAAAATACACCGCCACTGTCGGAGTGATTATCAAAATCTCGCAAAATACCGACGTAAAGGACATATATTATATTTTATCTTACTCTGCTTTCAAACTCTCAAAGGTTGAGGTATAAAATGGTAGTAGTGATATTGTTATAGTTAGAAAATATTACGTACATAAGAACTATGTACTGTAATAAACCTTGGAAATAAATTTTATTTGATTGATTTATGAGTGAGTGTCCAGACAAACCTTGGATAGGTTTTATAATGTTGTATTAAAAATGTAAAATATTTAAATAAATAAATAAACAGACCATTTAATATTAGGTGAGCGGTATGCTCATTTGGCCCTTCACCTATAAAAAAGAGCCGTTCAATATACATACAAGACAAATTTAGGGTAACATAAAGTCGTACTAGATCTCTGTATCTACACTGATATCTGTACTGATCTCTCTCCGCTTGAGTCAAGGGCGTGAGTCATTATTTCCTCTTTAGTCTGCGAAGCTTAAGAAGCTTTTTTAATTTCCTTGTGTTGTACATAAGAAACACACAACAAAGCATATATTCACGGTTTTAACACAAGTAAATAATTTAATCATCAAATATATATACGAGTATTTAGTTACGGCATATCCCTTCATTTGATCGGCTTGTGGCGTACTCTCTGCCGATTTGAATTTCAATATTTTGTAAGTAACCGCTTATTTGAATATTGGTGTGTCTCTGTTATGCTTAGGATTTACTGAAAATACAAGCGTATTATTTTAGAGACATTTAGATGTTTATTTCATTAATTTTATTTTTTAACGTGCTATCACAGAGATCAGATCGGTAATATAAGAGCAATTTGTGGAATGTGGTACCTGACAAACATATATACAAAAAAATTTAAGAAGGAAGAGAAATATTTGCTGCACCGCGCAAAAACGAGTGTCCTTCAGACCACACGACTGAAATAAAACTTTCTTAGCTCCCTCTATATGTATGTATATATACATGTTTATTTATGTATAATATATATACACAAAATATAATATAAACACGATTGTACAAGAGAGAAAGATAATGCGTGCTCGAACTGCTCTCTCTTACTCCTACAATGTAATATCGACAATAGGTTCTCACTGTGTCATAGATATACGAAACGTAACTCTCTTTCTATTGCCCCTAACTTAAACCTCTCTCAACTTTCATTCGCCTCGCGGAATCACTTTTCGTAACGCATTCACCAACTTACTCCTTAAAAATTCCTTTTTCCAAAAAGGGTTATATTACTAACGAAAGCCATTATTAAATAATAATAACTATTATTTAATAAAACAACAGCCTTAACGTAAAACATTTATCGGCCTACAGTCACAAGAACAACAGAGAAAGCGTGTCATTCCGGCGGTTCACCCGGCGGCGCGCTAAACGTCTACAAAGGAGTCCCGGCTCAATCTAACATCGGGTCGCGACAAATTTCATTCTCGTAACGCCGTTTCAACGGTGAAATATAAAATAATTCTCAGACAACTAGAGCGGTGTTACCGCTGCGGCGAGCCAATCTCCGAAGCCTCCGTACTTGTCGCTCTAATAATAAAATAAAAGGAGAAAAAGGACCAAGATGAAAAAAAAAACGAGGGAAAATTGTTATCATACGAAGGCGCTTCGAGTTGGGACGGTGTTATGTTGAAGGTAAACAATCAGTTAGTATTTTTATGTATGGTTTGTAAATAAAAAATAACAATACCAGCTAACAGAAGAGAAATCTTTTAAGTAATGGACTATTTTATTTATCTTACATAATTTCGTGTATACACAATTTGCCTCGATTACATATAGAACATTAGTGCAAATTAGATAATTAGAATGTAGAAATCTTGGGGAAATGGAAAGCGAAAGTTGTCTCCGTCGTCAAAGGGGTTCAAGAGCTTATTTATCATCATCTTACTACTTAAAATGATGTTTTATCAGCCAAGTCCTATCCACATCTAATTAATTACTCTGTCTACCCCAGTAGCGTTAAAAGGACGACAGCACCTAACAATTTTTATTTCATAACTTTTTTTTGAACAATGAAGTAATTATATAAAAAGATTCTAAAACATCTTCATCACACTCACGTACTTGGCAAAGTCTAGTGCAAAATATATTCTATTGCAATGCAGGTATTGCATAATTTTGTAGTTGACCTTTTTTTAACAGAAAAATCGCAAATTATTTAAGTCTCGTACACCGCCGTCCGCCAGTAAGTTGGGTTCTTTTGCTGATAAAATGCAAATTCGCAAAGATTCGTCTCAAGTTTTCTTATTACTCGTGCTAATAAACGATGTCGGGAGGCGCTCGCGAGGATTGTTCATTCCTCGTCTATGCCTATTAAAGGTTTATCGCGCATGAAAATGCTCTTATAAATTCTAGAGTGCTAAGAAAACCTAGCGAAATGTGACCTTATATTCAAATATGAAAAAAGAAGCCATCTTTTATCGAGCTACGGAAAAGCGATAGCTAATTTAAAGCAAGTTTACTTTTCTGCCTATACCAATGCTATAGCTGTAGGGAACGAATTAGTATAGATAAATTCCTGTGTTGGTATACTATTACACTAAGTTATTTTTTCACTCTGCATACGCATAAAGTGGTTTCTTTATTTACGTTCGCGTAGGAAAAAACAAAAGAATCAGTATTTTAAACAAATTTACGACAGATGAGGAAAAGTCTTTCGTTCCAGCGCAGTAAACCTATAACACCCTCGTGGGTTACAAATAGGTATCGCCGGGATATGCGGGCTATGTTTACACAACATATCCCGGCTTCCATAAGAAACTAATAAAAAGGGAATGCTTAGAGAATCTAGACACGTTTTGTATACGCTCTGTACAAGTAAAGTGTTTACATCTTGTACGTCGCTCGAAACTTCTGGGTGAATTACGAAGGGCTTGCTAGAAATCTGTTAGTGAAGGTGGATTCCTTTCAGAAGGGGCCTTCTATGTAGGAGGCTATTCCTTACACTAAACATATATCACTATACTAAATAAAGCTTTGTTCACATCTAAGCATTAACACAAAACTATCTGAGAATAATGAAATCCGCCTTCGATGCTGGATGAATCCTGGACCAAATTAAAAATGCTTGTATACTTAACAGCAAATATTTGAAGCCACTGTTGGGTAAAGATCTCCTGTATCATTTACCCAAAGGCATAGAAAGTGTTTCTAGAACTGGCCTAAAAAAACAGGCTATGACAGATTTCAAATTTCAAACTCTCTGGAAACTAAACAATTTTTAATTTGCGAATTTTTACTGAGGAATCATCTATCCAATTATGTGTCGCTATATAATTGGAATGGAATTTTCGTTTAGTAATTTACTACGATTTTCGCAGTGGTTTAAGAGTGCATATGTCGTTCAATTCAGATTTATTGGTGGAAGAGACAAAGCGTATAGTATTTTATTATAATTGGGAATGAAATAAAAAAATACATCATAGCAAAACTTGTATCAAACGCAACTCAGACAATAGGCATCTAGGGCATATCTATCGTTTACGACACATGTATTTCCTCTATTAATTAACCAAGTTTTAACCACCATTCTAGATTTCGTTTTTAAATATTTACATAATCAATCTGAGGATGCAAAGATTCCTTAACAATCATCCCAGTGTTATTATATGTAATACATAGGTTATAGGTATATAAACGTAATGTACCAACTATTTTGACGTACCGTAAGCTCAGTTAACTGCGGTCGTAAAGATAAAGTGTAATGACCTAGTAGCATTTGCAAGGGATGTTTTATGGCCTACCCAACCTACCCGCTACCTTCTCAGATGTGCTTAAGTTATTTCCGTAATTATTTTGTTTTACTTTGCTACACGACGCCACATTGCTTTAAGCACACGAAAATTCGACTTCCCTAATGCTAAAGTATCATTATACGATCTTATTGCTGTATAAAATAGGAGGTATATACTATACTAGGGATTTTTTATAGGAAAAGGGGCAAACGAGCTTACGACTCACCTGATCTTAAGTGATCACCGTCGCCCGTGAACATCCGTAACACCAGAGGAGCTGCAGGTGCGTTGCCGGCCTTTGAGATAGGAGTAGACTCGTTTCTCGAAGGTCCCCAACTCGTAAAGTTTCGGAAAAACCCGACAGTTGTTTCTACAGGTTGACAGTAAATAGTGACATATCATAGTAAATTTTAAATTTTACTGGTTTATTTAAATTTCATTTTATTTCAAGCACTGATAGCCTAACGGATAAGCTTTCGATTCTGGGATCTTATGCGTATGATCAAACGTTAGCCGACTCGTAGAGACAAGTTTAGTTGGTAAGTTAGGTTGCAAGGTAAAGATCTGTGTAATAAGGGCAATTGAAATATGCAATCCAATATTCAACATTAAAAGAAAGGGGGTAACGAATACTTCTAATGAAGGAGATAAAAGTGCTCGTCGTATCTGGGTCGACAAACGCGCGTATATTCAAGCCGAGCCCTAATGAAGGCGAACAGCGCTGGAATGGCAGTAATAGCAGCAAACAGGAAAATTATCACTTAAAAGCGTCACTTAGTGCGGTTTTTCTGCTATTGTTTAATTGAAAATATGAGCCAACGTCGTCGTCGTCGCGAATGAGGTTTGTGCGAACTTTAAAAAAATAAAGGCATTTAAAAGCTAAAAATAATATTTTTACCCAAGCGGGGACGGCAAAGGCGATCGTTATTATGCCCCCCGCACCTGAGCAGTGACGAAGTTGTGGGATCTATCGAAATAACACTTTGGTAGAAGTTAATTCTTATTAAAAGATTTATTTACGTTATGGAGAATAGTACTACAACCATCTAGCGAACAATAATCTTGCTGCAGCGATCAAATGCAACCCAACAGATTTTTTCACAACAGTTGGTAATGGTAAACAATAAATGCCTCGATAATGATAGACACGGAAAGACAGAAGGTTTTAAATATATTTTCTGTAAGCCTAAATAGATGTTTAAAACGTTTTCATTTTAAGTAAATGCAATTATTTATGTTAACGGAAAATGTTCGTAGTACTTAAAGTTTCAAATAAAATCGCATCGTAAATTGTTACACCGGACATGTTAAGCTTGTGTGGGGAACATTGATAGTGCGGCAAAGCCTATATTCTGTTCGGACTAACACAAATTTTTATATTAAATTATATAAAACTTTGTAATTGCTTTTCACATTGGCGTCGCCAATCTCTAAATCTAATCTAATAAATGGTAAAGTTACTCCTTTATTGGCTATCTTAAATATCGATTATCGTGTAATTTTACAGGATAACAGGTATTAAAAAAGTACAACAATGAAATGGTTGGAGCAACTTCATTGCGATCATTATGGCTGGATGTCAAAATCCGGACTAACCTTACGTACTGAAACTCTGCCCCATGCAATTTTAAAGATGAAGGAATAAACTTTACGAATATTACCTGTGGCTGGTCGACGCGTTTTGTTGCGCTTCGAACTACCCTCTCCGTACCTGGAAACAAATTATTAAACAAAAGTTTATTTACTAGCACAGCCAAGTAATACCCTATATACAAATATGTATATCACACTGTCGCTTAGGGTTCTCATTCTCATGAGCATTCTATGCGTAACTACCCTTTATCGAATCTTGATACGAGAAGCAGACGAAAATAAATGATGCTCACCGCAACTCGCATCAAACCGACGTACCCTTGTAAACGAAATCATTTCGCAAATTTCAAATGTAACAATAAAACAGAGATTCATATGGCGGCCCCTGATGTTACATATAATTAATGGGCCGCACACCTCGTGCCTAAAATTTAGCAAAACCTAAGTCGTTTATCACAGTTTCATAGTGCAAATAGCAATTATTCCGTTATTTATGTAGCGGGGTAACGATAGACTAAGAGTTATCGTCCCCGCGCACATTATTACGGTTGCAATCAACTCGTGGCGGGCGATCAGACTGTTGACAAAAGAACTCTTTCATGAACATGTAATTGTTTACAAATCGAACAATCTATAGAAGACTCTACAGAAGTGATTTAATAATTCGCACAATGTATTCAGTTCTGCACAAGCCGGACTCTACTTAATTTTGTTTAAAATACGATTGATACGCGTCGGAGAGGTGATGTGGTGGTTTCAGAAACAACAATAAGGTCTTACGTCTTTTAATCTTAGCGGGGTAGACAAAGACAGTTTTCACTGTCACCTTTTCACCAAGTTTATGAGGTTCTATTTTTAATATTAATTATGTAAAAAACACAAATATAGTATAAAGAATATATAATGGGTGAATCAAAAGACTACTCCGTGAAAAGTAATTGACAAGTATACGTAGCCAAGCGTTTATTAAGCAATTAAGTAGTAACAAAACAAGCCACACGTAGACAAGCGTAGCCACTCATAGCCACCGGGTGACAGTTAAGGCTTCACTATCATTCACCAATTCTCCGTTATCGTACTTATCTATCAAAGCAGTTGCAACTTTTTTGATACTTCGGGCTCTTACTTCAATATGTATCTGTATATTATATATGGTTATGGTTGTGTTATTTAAAAATGCAGTCAATAAATAATACAATTTGTTTAAAGCAATAGATCATTCACGAACACACACGCTCGTACCGACCGACCCGGCGAGACTTGCAGATACATTCACTGATAAAGCTGAAATTCAAATGAGTATCCATCGACATTATATATCGCGTAAAACATTAGCGTAATCGTTCTTATATGAATAATAATTACGGGTGTAATTTGAATATAATCACTTTTGTACAACGTCACAGCGACATGGGGAATGATTAATACCTTGCGATAACTCGTATTTTGCATAGAGGGGAGAGCTGGAGTTCTGATGGAATTTTCCACAAATTATTATGCAAAGATTCTTGGGGGCTATCTTCCGAAACTTTGTATTTGCACGAATTAAAATGGAAAAGTATCTAATTCACGAAGTCTTCTTTTTTCTTATTCTATTGGTTATCGTACCATTAAAAAATCTTTGGTTTAACATAGCCAATTATATTCCCGTACTCGGACTTCAAACAACAACACTTTCATTCTATTGTAGCGAACATCCTGCGCAAGAAGACGGAGGTATTTTAGTCGTGTATTATATTATATAATTTTTAGATATATACTCGTATATATAATAAAAAAATTTACATAAGACACACATAGAAGCAGGTGAAGGCCGAAGAAGATCCACTCCAGATGCAACCTTGATGGTGACAACGATCTTGAGCTACGATAGACCGGCACTATAGAGCGATATAAATGTACATGTACATGTTTCTTTTCACTTGACATTCGATCGATCGGCTTGGTGTCTCGGTGGGTAGAGTAGGCGCATAGCGAGTACAGCGCCTCTACCTATCACGCCTTATCACACAGATAACACAACTAGAAGATTATATTTAAAATAAAGTTGCGCGCTCGGGGAAATTGTAAAAGTTTCGCGAATACAACTATAAGAAAGATCTCAACAAAATACTTGTTTAGATAACACAGAGAACAGAAAGCGGCACGAACACTATTTCAACTGCTGACAAAAAATAAACGAAAAAATTTGAATCCGCTCAGGACTTCGGTTATCTCACGACTAACGTTCGTTAGAAGATATACGATATTTTTTTCATCTCCGCATATATTACGTGGGCCATTCGATTGGACTGTTTTCTTACACCGAATTTATGGAGGTTGGATCCGAAATACGACGGTCGTGCGGTTTGGACCTAGTCAGTGTGAGCGCGTGCAATTTTCCTTGCGTTGTGTTAGTCAAATATCTAGTTACCTTAATTTAGTTCTCCCTGGAGATTAATCTGTGTGCTAACATAAATCTTTTAAGCAAATTTAAACTTACGTTTTTATTAACATTGAAACGATCTTATCTTGCAGGATGGAAGTAAAGCAAACGTAGTCAGAGACATTTAAATTGGTACTCGTTTATAAGTCGTGTCTATATAGCGTCGATAGCCTAATGGGTTTAGGGCATGGTCTGCGAAACGTAAGGTTGAAGGTTCGAATCCACCATTTGACTATTGACATGTACCAACTCCCAGTACAAGCTTAAGCTTAGAAGAATTAACAACAATGTTGGCAATTCTTTCGAAAAAAGGTTATTGCTAGCAATCTTTAAAAAAATAAATAGTTCTTGTTGCAATATAAGTTGACCTGCCACTGCCCTTCAAAACTCAACCGACATGTGAATATTAGACGAGTAACTTTGCAGACTCGTTAACTTTCACCTGAGCTGCCCGAGTGGAAGCAAATAATACAACTTTCTGTTCAGAATTTTTAACATAACATTGAAAAGGAAAAGAACAGGCACAGGAACAGGCACATAACACTATGTGTTTCCTGAGCGATTCTTTTATGTTTAGCTATTTACAACAAAAAACAAAGAAGTGAACACAAAATCATATGGTGCCATGTAGTATGGATTTGTATGGAGAACATAATGATTAAAGTATTTTTAAATTGGGGTGAATACGAAAACAGTGTAGCTGATAGGGAAACAAAGTGTATGAACCTTTAAGTGGCAAAATCCCGCTCAGCGAGTGGGATTATGCCCCTCGCACTGTTCCTTTTGGCGGGAGCTTGATCCTTAAGAAATGATTAACAAAATGGAGACTGCCGCGTTAGTCGATATGCGTTGTCTGCATTCCTATCTAAGATCTAATGATCTAACTCGCACGAGCTTAAAGAGAACAATTTGAAAATTTCAGATATGAGTCATTTACTCATCACGTTCACAATGAACGGCTATTAAGTATTACTACTGGCTATTGCTGGTATTATTACTGCCTAGTATTGCACAATTTGCGGGCTGATATCGAGATATTCAAATCAATGCGTTTTCCTGTGACTGGGCATGGACGAGGACCATCAATCTATCGGGATCGGCCTATCGATTGATTAATTACGACACGTTGATACATTACGTGCTTACGTTGGACAATCATTACCAACACCCACACTCGCCGGGCGATGTAAGCTGTTCACTTATATCCCACAATTGCGGACTGTTCATCGAGTATTTTGTTTCCATTGTGTTTTTATTTGCTTACATCATTTTAGATAAACTGTTATTTCGTAACGTAAGATCCTTTTTTTGGTTACGTGGGGGAAGATTTCCCCCCGCCTTCTGGGGAGGCGGTTGTTATGTGAGGTTCTTACTCACTATACGTGCACTAGACACTCAGTGCATAGCAAGGAACGCACCGTTGCCCCTCTGCAATGTGTCGAAGCACGACTCAAGACAGGATTTCCTCTCTCCAGCCCTGTAGTTCTGGGCTCTCAAGAATAAGACTACGGTATCCCCTGCCTGTCGTACAAGGCGACTAAAAGGGGCCTCGGGTTCACTGGGCGACAAGGGTGGGGGCCTGCGTCGTCCACCAAAGTGGACCCGGGAAGAAGGCGACATCGGCTGGCCCGTGTCGCCTTTCGCTGCGAGGGCACAGGGGAGGAGGGAGTAACCCCGAGGGAGCCCCTCGTCATGCACCGAGGAAAGGGCCACCGGGGAGGTTTTAGTGGGTAAGATCCCAACATAACCGCCGCCTTCCCCCCAGAAGGCGGGGTATCTTTGTGAAGATTTCCTCCCCGTCAACAAAAAAAAAAAAAAAAAGGATTTCCTCTCTCAGCACTCGCGTGCTAAGGCAATACGGGACCACACCGTGTTGCCTTCTCCCATTATTAATAATATGTAATAATTTGTAGTAAATAATTGACTTGTAATTTATTATATTACCATTAAAATCTGAATCTGAATGTCTATTACGTGCATGATCCTTCCCACCAGTAGTGCATACTCATACACAAGCAAAAATAATAAATCTCTCACACACATTTGCTACGTAATGAATTATTTCCCGCATTCGCAACAGCGGTGCGTATTTGTTAATCCAGCATTTTAATTCCAGCCGTCATCATTTGACGGCAGCCAGACTAGTCATTTGCCGGCGTGATTTTTTCCAGCCCAGCGGCACTCGAAGGCGACGCTTCTAATTACCGAGTGTAGCGGGGCGCCACCGCGATGCACCCAGACCCACTTCTGTCAGCTCATTGAATTACTCTGAATTACATGATGCTACTCCGCTGCCAGACTGCGCGCGCTACAGGCACGCCGGCCGCTGTCTGTACCTTCCTCGTCAAGTTTAATAACTTCCAACAAGGAGGAGGTTCTCCTCATAACTTTCAACTGGGTTGGATGATTCTTATTCTTTTTAAAGCTGGTCCAGTCCGGTCCCATTCTGGCAATGGCATGGGTGAGAAAAACCATATAAGTCTTAAATTTGCATTAAGTATTGGCACGAAAAATGGCGAATAACTCAATGTAACGCCAACCGATTTCGATGATACTTTTTTTTTGGAAAAGAAAACCTTTCAGTTTTGCTGACAGTTTGTTTAAGTTCTGATCAATTCTATGTCGTTGTATTTCTACGATAATTCGGAAATACAAACGAGTGCGTCCGCGCGTCTGCTACCTTTAACGTTTTATTGGATTTGAAATTGTTTTTTTTTATTCGTAAATATACTTTTACTTTTACATGTAAATAAGATGATTTTATTCCATTTTGTCTCGATGCGTCCAATTATCTTGTCATTGTACATAATTAAGTCGGCTTATACAATTCTACATGTGGGAATCTATCCTGATACCAAGGAACTAGAAACATTTTTCATTAGGATCTCAAATATTAAAATTAAATTGTGTACTATAGCTGTAAAGCCATCCTACAACTAATAGACTTAAACCGGTTACATAATTCATATAATATGTGAAAGATATTAGAAACTTTTTATAGATCATTCCCCATTTTACATTACTCGTCAGAAGCTAGATGATAATTGAAGTAAATATCCGTAAACCGCTTTAGTATTCTACCCTGTTCCTTAAAACAGATACAGTGACCGTAATGAGAGGGCCGTAGATCATGCAGTGTACCGCGCGCCGGGACAACTACGGCCGCATGTGGACGCGAGACCTAAACTATCTTGCGATGCGAGTTTTAATTAAAACAATAAATTGAATAGAACCGCCGCCGACAGTCTGCGAGAGCTATGAATATGTCAAATGTTGTTGCGACACAGGTCGCTGTTACAGCGTTAGCAATTCGGAGGTCGCCGACAATTGCGAGCGGGGCGCTCCTTCAAACCACGCCGGTGGGGCCGCGGAGCGCGCTGTTGAACTCGTCTGATAAATATTTTTTTTTCTACAAAATGATATTAGCAAAATTTGTCTAATTAACTAGTTAATTGTTACAATAACAGCTTTATTAAACTGTAAATATATAATAACCGCAAAAATTAAATCTCCTTTATCCTTTTCCTAATCCTAACATTGTAGTGATTATTCTAGGTATATATTTTAGAATATTGCTTACCTCAAGTATCTTGAAAACTCAAGGATGCTGCAAAATTTGCCAGCAGAGTCAAATAAAAAAAAATGTTTTTGTCAATTATACTTGAAAAAACTATACATATCTATGTCTTGTTGCCTTGTAAGAATTAGAATAATTTACAGGTTCATTCATACTCATGTTGATACAGACTACAGTGAGTAACAGTTACATGTAAGAAGGAGAAAATGTATTTAAATTAATTGTATTTAATTTGATTACTTAATTATAAAGCTCAGCTTTATTCTGAGGTCGTAGAAAAGCTGGTTTCATGGCCGCGCCGCTGCGCTGTCTGTCTAAGGCAAAACCAACAGGCGGAAGACGCCGCGACCCAGCGGTTAACGATGCGTCGTGCAAAAACTAATTCGGACCGAAGGGCACTAGCCATAAATTTGACGGCCCCACCCATGCCGTTTGCCTCACTTGACTTGTCTCCTGTTGTTCGTTTTGTTTAACACTTGAGGTAATGTAATGTAACGTAAAGGTCCCCTTACCCACCTTAAACTCACCAACCACACGCTTATCACCTGACCTCATCTGAGTCAGCATGGCTTCAGCACGAATTCTATTAGAGACGATAATTTATAATTTCAAACTGTGTAGAAATAAATAATGTTGGTGGCCGCGATAAGGGATCTTATGTCGACTTATCTATTGGTACTTGTGGGGCTTATACTAAGGTAACCTGAGATGTCTATGGTCTACGTGATACTGTAGAGGCAAAGTCACTTGCTACTTTTAAAACTAAGCTGCATAACCATTTGAACAAAGAAGATCGATAAATTGACTATTAATATATTCCCTTAATATATAAATATATTTTGTATAATGTAAGTTTTATTTAATTTATAACGTTTAGATTTTTGTTTGTAGTGCTTAATTATATTTTTAATATTCAATAAGTAAATTCAGTCTTTTACCTAATAATTCTTGACTTTTCTTATTACCCTACTATTTATTTATTTATTTTACCTGTTCTACCTACAGGACTGGCTGATAGAGATTCCTACTAGCCATAAGGCTGCCATTAGTCACATTTAGATTGTTTAGTACTTAAATTGATTGTACCTATTTTATTTTTTAAATTATGAGCAATAAAGAGTCTATCTCTCTCTAAATATAGGTAATTTTTATAGACCGTTCTTGAAACTGTATTTAAAGCCTTTGCTGCTGTGTTAACTCGACCATGACACAATTAATTAGGAATATTTAAGATTATAGAGTTGAAAAATAAGTTAAAAAGATAAAAATGAATTAAAAAGCGCTATGGGCGATCATGGAGCACGGCTGGTGAATTGATTCGGCATTGGGAGGCGGCGCACGGCTGCTATAAGTTGATGCAATGTATTTTAAGTGAGGTGGCTCGTTGGCGGATTAATAGAGTACGGCTCGCTTGGCGGTTGCAACAGCTTGCCGTCTACCTACGCAGTTATATAAGAATTTTTCGTCTTAGTATTGGATTTAGCGCCGACTAATATATACTTAAAATTCACAAAGAAAAGTCGTCCATGGTCAATCCCATTCAAATACAGGTAAAATGTGCTTTAACTATACGTCAGGTAGTCAGATCGTTAACGTATGCATCTAGTTTTTGTCTGCTTTTAAAATGTAGCTTTTTCTTTTATGATATGAAACTTTTTTTTTATTTAAATATAACAGGTTATTCTTTTCAACCGACATCAAAAGGAGGAGGTTCTTAATTTGTCTGTATTTTTTATGTTTGTTACCGCATAACTTTCGACTGAGTGAACCGATTTTTGTGATTCTTTTTTGATTTGAATACTGGTGCATTCCGTGTAGTCTCATTTAAATTAAGTCCAATTCCGGCAAACCATGTGAAAGCCATATGTCTTAAATTTGAATTAGGTATGTGCGCTACAGATGTACGAATAACTCAGTATCTCGCCAACCGATTTTGATGATCCATTTTTTATTGGAAATGATGTATCTCAAGAGCAGTTCGATGAGCTGGATAAGTTCTGAAAAATTCTATTTCATAATATTCCTACGATAATTCGTAAAAACAAAGGTGTCCTCGCGTAATATCGTTTAACATCGATTTGATCGGTTTTTGTTTTTTCTTGTAGACATAGGGCATTAAACGCATTAAAAGTTGAGCTCTGTTTTAACAATATGTTTAACAAATGTGTCTACTGTAACACTTTATTATGAGATTGATTTATTAGGATACGAATTGAATAAACTGTTTCGTCTTATACCCTCCCCTTCCAGAAACAATACCACGAAACGATGTAATTAGTTTAAAAGGCTGGCAAATATTTTTATATAAAATCAACGTCTGCGAGGCTGTATTAATAAAGGAGGTTGTTTGTTCTTCCGTCCGCAATAGTTTAAACAAATCCATTAAGTAATGCGCCGCTTCCTTTCCTTAACTGGTTTGTTTTCACTGGGAATGATGATTCAGAAATATTTCTCTGACCGATTTTCTTATTACTTTTGTAAGCATTCAATATTGACAAAACTTACAAAGATCTCAATTTTATTGTTAAATGATTAAATGGAGAAAACCCATTTTTTTTTACTAGAGCATATTTCGACTATTGTACCAATACGTCGATGTTGATGAACTGCCTAAGGATAATAAGCTAATAAAAGTTACAGCCTATATATGTGTGTCCCACTGCTGGGCCTGTGCCCTCCGTGGTCTCCGTAAAGAGAGTATATGGGCGTAATCCGCCACACGGCCT
Source organism: Meandrusa payeni (assembly GCA_029286785.1). NCBI lineage: Eukaryota > Metazoa > Arthropoda > Insecta > Lepidoptera > Papilionidae > Meandrusa > Meandrusa payeni. The sequence goes on from JAGSMX010000013.1 coordinate 10,959,970, forward strand.
TAGTACGGATTAGCAGACATGTAGATTTCCTCACGAAGTTTTCTTTCACCGCCGAGCGCGTGGTTAATCAGCACATAAAATTGCAACAACAAATTTAATGGTAATTAAATAACCTCTGGACGATCGACGACCGCCCGCACATTGAGCTACCATGGCTCTCTAATAACCTAATAGGCGGTGGTATGTATAATTTTTTTGATAGAGTAAACTTGCTCAAAGCTAGCATTCCCAACTTCATAAGTACAGAAGATTGAACTTCGCCTACACCTGACCTCTTCGGGGTACGTTATGGCCAGATTTAGTCGACATCGCCTGATTCATGTGGGACACAGACTTTGAGCTTATTTAAAAAAGTCTAGCACAACCTGCGCTTAAATTTTCCCTAAAACAATACCTTTATCAGAAGTACAAAAAATATTATTCCCTGACGAGACTTCAGTGTGCACTTTTAGATTTAAATTATATTTATTCATAACGAAATAAATGTATTTTCATTTTTTGAGAATTTGTGTCCATACTAAATAATTACATGTTCAATGACCTTTTCAAATCTCCATGAAAAAGAGCCGGGGAGAAAACGTAGGTGATTTGAAATGCGAAAAATCTCAAAATCCATTTAGCGATTAAACCCTTCCCGAGTCTACGGTTGAAATGTATGCATCGCCGGATTTGCATTTCAATCAATGTCAATATTCATTACGAGAATGTAAGCACACCGCTAAGATGAATTGTGCGGGCTTGTACACACTGCGCACGGCTTTTTGTAGGAGATCAGAGTCAGCCTTTTACCGAGCGTCTGGCCTGCTGAGGGCTTAATGGAAACCTGTATCAAAAGCTCGTAAAAAGCATAATTTATAAAATTGACGTTGATTGAACTCACTTTCATTTCACCAAAAACCCCGGCCATCGTTTAGCATATTGCATGTATGATTTGTAATATCGATATAATATATATTTTTAATACGAACGGGTCTGCGAATACATTAATCTAATGAGGTTATTGAATATAAAAACAACCTACCTCTTATAAAACCTGTCTTTTGTTTTTTTTAGACCACAGATACCATCAGGATACGCTTGTTAATTTTATTTAGTGATTTACTTAGTTGAATTCAATTCGAACCATATTTCGAAGTAATAGCATGTAGGTATACGGAATATTGTAAATGATAGGAATCGAACACACGCAATCTGCGAGACAATCTAAGCAACCGGAGATCCTAATTATTTATTTTTAGTTCCATTTGTTTAAATTCAACAAAAACAACAATTCTGGTTGGTTGTTGTTTTCGTTGAATTTAGACATTTGATGTTCTCTACTGGACGTACTTGGATAAAATCAATTATATTCAGAACAATATCAATTATTTCTTTATTGTTTTTTATTAGAGGATGTAAAATCAGATTGCATGATCACTGAGAAAAAGGAGTATATAAAAACAGGGAGGGCGGATTACGTAGTAATTTATGAAAATTTAAACAATATTTCCTTGCCTCCGTACAAATTGCAACTCCAGCTAGTCAGGCGCGCCTCTTCAAAGCGAAGCGACAATCCTCTGAAGAAATAATTGTTTCATTTAAATGCTGATTTCAAAATCGGAGAACGATAACACTTGGTTATTCTTTTGGTTCCGGCGATATTTTAAATTGAATGTAAGGAACTATTTCATTCAAAGCTTTATTTTAGTGCAGTAATCGTTGTTCAAGATTTGCTTTTTATAGAATAAAAGATGTCAGCTATATAATACATATGATAATAAAAAAATATTTATACATGATAAGTCTTTCTAAAGGTCCTTACAGCTTCACAGAAAGATTCTTTCCAGCTGAAGGTCGGGCGAACTGTATATTTTTAACCATGGTTGTATAAGAAGTGGCTGCGTTGGGACTTGTACAACCAGGAGGAGTATCAATTACCGGTCAATGTTTAGAAAACATAAGCATTGTTTTATTACTGACTATTAGAGTAACACAGTTGTGATAGATTTTCGCTCGAGTGGACGAATATCCGCAGCAATTCAACGGTACATAATGCATTTTGATATCGATCATTTTGGAATTTTACTCTTGAGGACCCTAAACGAAGCCTTTGCCTATTTAGTATTGACCTACATTAGGATACTTAATATTGCCATGTGAATTTCATATGTATATAAATAAATGAGGATATATTGTGCCAAGACTGTAAAGTCTAAAAGCCTACAGCAATCTCCATTTCTTTGGGTTACTTTTGATCTTTGCATCATTAATTTAAAACTTTATTTAAAGCTTTGTTGTGATTTTATTTATTTGCAAAATGTACTTTTTTACCTAAAAAGAGTATTATTGTAGAAATAGAAATAAATATAAAATCCAATTACATCCACTTTGTAAGTTATAAAAATAAATTGAACAAATGTTGGCGGCTATTTCGTTTTATTATCTGTTTTCTTTTCAGTTGGAGAATGTTTTGAAACCAGTTTATTTGCATTTCTTTTGTTCACAGATATTAGTATACTTAATTAAATTATAACTTAGATGATAAAGTTGTCCACCAAAATGTTTTCCTTTTTACAAAGGAATGAGAGAAATGTGATGGTGACGTCATCTACTTCGGGCATTAGCACCAGCCACGACAACAGGTACGGTTGCGAATTAGAGAGCCGACGTAGCTCAGTGTGTGGGCGGTCACCTTAAGATTCGTAGCACGCTAACAGACCAAGTTCGGTCTCTTAGTCTGGGTCCCGGTGCCAGCACAAAAAAAATTGTTTGTTGCAATTTTAAGTTAAGATTCAAAATAAAAAAACCTACATTTCGTAGAAAATTTTCTACGGTATGTGAAATCTGCTCATCTGCTCTGGAGCTGCTGCCTATGACCAGAAGTGGCATAATATACAGATGCAATAGGCTATTACTTTAAATTTATACTAAAAACTTGCTTTAAGACTATGAACATTATATTATCATGTCTTTAAATTTTATAATTAACCTGCAGTAAATAAAGGAGTCGAGTTATTTGAATGCAAATATTGGCGGCAAATCGGCAAATGTGACGTTAACTCATCACCGCCGTCCGCGTTGAAATTAAGTGTAGAAATACCGCCAATGAGAGCTGATTCCAGAAACGGTGTTACGGTGTGAATCACGCAAAAATAACCAATTTTGCAACGTGAACCGATGAAGAATGTAATGATGGAATTTTAATTCCTATCGCCATAAACTAAAGTTTTATACTATCTAGACTATCCAACAAAGCTTCAATAAAATTCATTTTTAATACAAACGTTATACTACAGTGGTATTTAATAGTCGTAATATTTACATTCATATCATGAACATTTTACCTCTTATCTTTATTAATGTACGTTACAGTATCACACCTATATTTCACCTATACCTATGTGCTAACAATATATTATAAAAACCAGAATTTCATTCATCGACTTTATAAGTTGCTTAACAAATATAATATTTATGGGATCCAGTCTATTATGTATGAATATTTAAAAAAAACTCTTAATGATCTCTTTGAGATCGCAATAAACTTAGTCGACTTTATGACAGTTTGTCAATAGAAACAAGTTTACTCGGTGCAGTGAGAATATGCAACTTGTGATACAACTTATACTTCTCCTCTCTATTTAATTCGTATTATTAAAATTTTAAACTTACCGGCAGGAAGAAGTTCACAGCGAAGAAGATTTGCATACGGTTCTAAATAGTCTTATAAGTAAATGATTGATACTACACACATAGAGGGGATATAAAACCTACGGTAATTACGCGACTAACATAGAATCCTACAAATGCAACTACTTAATTCACAACCGGTTGAGTTAGCGTTTTATTAAACTACTATACAAAATAACTAATACTAACTTATTTTACACAGACTTAGAAAAGTGTTTTGACAGTTGAAAGGCGCGTGACGCGTTCGTAAACGCCAACGATGCGGGAGGACGAACGCGATTAGTTAAGGAAATGGTTAGAAATTTATCGCGGAAAGTGGAAAACTTTTTACGATTTGTACCAGAGGTGGAAAATTTTAGGCGCGTGCTGCGTTGGTCGTTGGCCGTGTGGTACTGAGCTCTCCGCCTATCAGACACTGTAACGACTGATACCGCAGGTCTAGCATAGACGTAGGCAGTCTGGCGCGCGTATGTGAATGTATTCAATGGGCGGCCGAAGCTTCAAGTTTGTAGCGTTCTTATGGGACTCGCTCTCGCACCGATTCAGATTATTGCTTTCGCATAAGTATTACGATTAAAGTTACTATAAGCTAGACCCATGTAAAAGCTAGTAGTTATTAAAATAATTGAAAACATGTTATATCTAATCGTCGTGGAATTATTTGAAAAACAAATAATAAGAATTTATTACACATAAAGTACAGCTTTACCGTTATGAGTTAAAAATATTTTCAAATATTTAGTGTATCCACTTGATCAATACAAACTCTAATATCACAGATTGACTATGCATATCTTTTTACAAAATAACTTACAAACAAAACAAAACGTTTGTTATTCGTGTGCTTAATTCTCCACGACTGGGCTACGCTGAAAGTTATGTAGCGCGTAGGTCGCTACGCGTTTGCCTACGAATAATTCGTAGGCTTAACGGTTTGCGCGTGCTGCACGATACTGGCCATAAAATTCGATTAATTTCAAAGTTAAAAGGAAAACTGTGGAAGTGTTGCTACATCGGAAGCTAAATAATAGGCATCTGTAATACTCGCCAAATACATACATATGGAGCGTTATTGTTTCTTTCAAATGAATTGTTGCAAAAATTATTAAAAGTAAACTATATTATGATAACATAATTCAAACATCTATTTTAAGCTTACTTATGATTTTTTTTAATTATGACATGAAACATAGTGAGAAAACACCTTCTGTCATTTCTCCTCAATTTGAAAAGACTCCTTTAATTACATTTGCTGACATTAATGCTAACAAAATATTTTTATACAATTATTACTAAGATTCTTGTTAATCATTGCAAATAAGCCAAAGAAGATGGTTCATGTCTACAGTCGAACAGTGGATTCGAACTATGATTTTACGTTTCGCAGGCTATAGGCCTTGCCTTAAGGCATTGCGGCTATTGAATCGACGTACATGTTCACTGTCACTAACATGTTCATATTGATATATTCAGAACGGACGGTATTTTACAACAGCCCTGGTTTAGCAGCTGCGTAGGTACACAATACTGTCCTCCTACCTGGGCTGCGGCTCCCCCCAATACCACCTCTCATATCTCTTATTTATTATTAACACACCTGCCCCAGAGGTTTGATAAATCAAGCACTTACGAGTATATCTATAATCTAATTTCCTGTAAACAGATAGTCATCGAAGGCATTTGAATGTCCATGGGATTTGAATTTGGCAACGAAACTTATGGTAGTTCTCCAAGATAAAAACACAGCTGCATTTCATTTCAAATGAAATGTCTCAAATTTAGCAAATCAAGTAATAATTGTCCCTTTTTTCTGGGTTTTTATACATTAACGCACACACTTATCACAATATTGTCAATATATACTTAAATATTTATAATGATATTTTGAGTATAACAATATTGCGAAAGAGACCGGAAGAAAGCTGTTACAAAAATTCTGACACAATAGCTTGATTACGCTTCGCATCGAAGCTTCGGCGCGTCAGGAAGCATGAAGCACGCCATCTTTGGGCGGGAATCGGAACCGCTTAGACGGTGCGCCTTGATTGCAACGCGGCATCGGAAACAACGGCCGAGTGCAACATCGACTAGAGCTGAGGAGACAAAATTGTAAAAGCAATGATTTCAAACCAAATAAGAAATCATTACGTGTTACCTTTAGTGGTTATAATATTTGTGCACCACCTAATGTAGACAACAGTTTCCACACCGGTTACAACCAGTGTTTCAAAATATATTTGGGTTTATCTTTAAGATAAAATAGTCCGTCTTCTGAAATTTATACAAATAAATACTTATATAACTTTGCATCTGAAATTCGTCCAGTTGTCGATGTTTAAGGGCCGCGGTGATCATTTAATAGACACGTAAGAGTTTTGTGTCATCATAATCATCATCGATACAGCCATCTGGACATCTACTGCGGTACATAGGCCATGCCCAACTATTTCTCATGGACTTGCGGCCTTTATTGTCTTTCGTCAGACTACCTTATCTTCTGCCTTTTGGTCTTTCTAAAATATTCATGTTTCGCCAGACTATCTGCATCTTCTTATAAGAGAGACAAGATGATGCAGATAGTCGGCCCTGGTTGCTCATCATACAGTAACTGTAGAAATGTTGATGTTTCTCCTCCAATAATCCGTAATTTTATAATATTATTTACAGTTTTTTTTTTATTAAATAAATTGCCATTTCAAGCTTGTGAAACATCTGTTTAGCTCTGTGCCAGTAGTTAGACGGGCGGCACAAGACGCGGCCGCTGTGTGGACAGAAGCATTTGCATAACAAATTGTATAAGTCCGCGTACGGCTCCCATGCGATTTTTGTAAACAAGAGTTACCAGTAGGTACGTTAACGTCGGACAGTTTATGTGTCTGCTTGTTTTCGCCACGCAATGGTAAAAGCTGCGGTGTGCACTGTACTCTCGCGGGCCGTTAGCTCGATGTTGCTCTCAAACATCTTGTTTGTGCTTACTTTGCTTGTTTATGTAATAATATGCAACTAAATTATTTATGCTCGCTCCTTTTCACTATGTCATCTCTTGAATACAAATAAAATAATCTGACCACAATTAAAAAAAGAACTTGTTTATTCTAATCTGGAAAGCGATTATTATACTGCGATAAAATGTAATGGTATTTCACATATTTTTTTAAAAAATATCTAGAATAAATTAAAATATCGAAAATAGAAGTATTAACTGAAACAGACTGACTGATAAAGAGAGACATAAAAAATAAATTTAGAAATACATTATAACTTAAATACAAATTCAACGGGGAAATACCGCTAGCCTCTTGGGCACCCTGCCCTGCGAGCGCAGTCATTTGAGGTCCATTTTTTACATAATTTAGTTTTTTTTTAGTTTGGTTTATAGTTTTACCTATTATTTTTAGTTTTTAAAGTCAAGTTTTTGATTTAATATTATTTTTTAAGTTAGTATTATCAGTAAGTTTGTATAATTGTAGTTAGATTCAATTAAAATTATTCCTTATAGAGCGAGTATAGGATATTAATGATAATAAAAGAAAAACAATTTAAATACAAATACAAAATAAGCAATACATCCTCCTATTTTAAGTCGCAAAATAAAATAAATAAAATTGTGAGTTATTATACATTAAAATTCATTTATACGTATTAAAATAATAATGATAAAAAAGATAAATATCTATGTACAAAAAATGGAAGTACAAAAGCACACCACTTAACTGTTCTACGGCACACGGCGGTATAAGTAATGGCGGCGGGGTAAGCACGTAACTGACACACTGCTAAGTCCAGCGGCGAGCGGAACATAAAGTAACAAGTCGGCAAACAATTTACATAGAGAGCGCCGGCCGGCCGGGGATGGAACCTCCGTCTCCAAGGCTAATTAAATTGCGGCGCAAGTTCCAGAGCAGGTGCCGCACTGGCCGACTGCCGCCGCTCAGCCCGTCTACTGCTAACTTATATGTACACTAATAAATACTAGTGCTTTTTAAATAGCGGACAACGCATTTACTCCTCACGTTTATACGATTATTACTCAATAAAAACATATTTTACGGAGTTTATTGCAATGTAATCTTAGTTCTGATGCCCTACATTTAGAATGCTTTACGGCCATTTACTATAATTTTATTAGTTAAAATTGACAAGAATTTACTGTGCATGCTACAAAGCAGTTTGAATATTTCTCAAAGAATTATAAGATAGTAGGAAATTAAAATTAAACACTCTGACGATTACCAACTATACAAACAACATAATCATTGCATCAACAGAAAAGTGATGACCATAGTTTAAGGATCTAGGGGTAAAGGATGCGATGACAGTATAATACTTTGTTAGAATAAATATTACACTTAATATTAAATGATTTCTAATTCATTCTAATTCCGGAGCCAGTATGGTTTAGTTGACAATTTCGATCCCTCGTCGACCTTCCCGTATATCGACAAAATAAGGTCAAGTCCACGCCTAATTTCTCTGGACCACGAATACGTAGATCTAGAACATTGCAGTTCATCACCAAATGCCAGTTGGTAAACATTCAGAATTCCTGCCGTATCAATAACTCATCATTAAATTTTAAAGTCCCTAATTAATCCTTATCTATCCATGTAACAAAACAAATTATAAAGAATTACAAGCAATTAAGTCGTCATAAATAATTTTGAGAAAATTTTTAAGGAATAGAAAAGCTTTTTCTAGATTTGAGACGAAATAATTTGAAACTTTTTGAATGTAAAACAGTCTTTCGGTATCTGGAAGGCAGTTAATATCTGCAAACATTCATTTCTTATTCCTAACGTACATAATATAATAATAATGTTTGTTGCTAAACGACACTATTGTGTTTATAATTATACAAGTACCCATAACTATCCAACAGAACAGACTAAATACTTATTTTTTTATTGTTAAAATTTTAGAAGGAATTTTAAACATTATTAGTCTAATTAGAAAAAATCTCCAAGGAATAATTGTATAACAATATTCGTTGAAAAAAAAATGTAAGCCAAATAGGTGTGGATATGCGCGGCGCATCACGGGGAGTGGAGGCCGCGTTGTTTCATTAGTGCAATTGCCATGATTTCCGCGCGATAGACTTTTATTTTTATTATTATGTGAGCAGACTAATGATTTTATGTAGTTCCGTTCAGGTGGACGCTGCACGGTATTTCGTGTTATACGCAAGCACTAACTGTATATGTATTGGTGTTTGAGAATAGTTGATCAATTCATTAGATATAAGGTATATTTATTATACAAGTATGACGAGGCGCTGTAACGACTTTGCTTCTCTTTAGTTTGGATGTATATTTTCATCATAATTTATTTCTATTAAATTCAGTATATTTAAATCCCTTGAAATATATCTGTTCGTAGAACAATATTTTCAATAAACACTAATCATATGGTCATCGCACACAAAATCCTTTTATTTCCCGACTTGATTTAATAATATTGATCCATTGAAATAAAAACGTACGCCTATATAAATAAAATACTAATAATTTATAATATACATGTATTAAAACGATTTTTATTTAAAGGGATATATTTATTTACTATACACACATAGATATCACAATTTAAAAAAAAACAGATTATATATTAAAAAAATTGACTGGCAGTTTCGTTGGTGTACTTTGTAGAAGTTAATGTAATAAGCACAGGTTATGAACTTCTGACCATGTAAATATGAAATTGGTGATCACTTTCTACCTTGTGGTGTGTGGGCACAACATTTTACAATTTATTATAATATCAGTTATTCACCAAGCCTATTGCGGAATAGAGGGGATTTATTTAAGTACAGTCGTATAATGTCCCGTAGGCTACAAATAGAACCATTCCGGTAACGAGTAGCACGTTCATTGCCATTGGCGCTGCAATCGCGAGCGGCCAATTGCCGACAATTGAGCCACACAATCACACTTGATTCCGTAATAATTATCATTAAACTAAAGTATTGTGAATCCATAATTTTATGACACGTTAAATTTTATTAAAAGTTATGTACTTTTAAGTTTCAAAACATTATCAATTTCGTTGTATTATGCAATACAAGCATCAATAGCCTGATGGTTTAGGGATGGTCTGCGATACATAAAGTCGCAAGTTTGAATCCACCATTCGACTATTGATGTAAACCATCTCCTAGCACAAGCTTACGCTTAGTTGTTTGATGATTAATAATCATGTTAGTAATATATGTGAAAAGCAATTGTTAGCATTTTAAAAAAAATGTTTTTCAATCAATCAATTTAATCACCAATAATATTATTATAAATAAACTGTCATCGTGTATTTTGGATGTCAGGTCTCCGTCCACATTAAAATTAATTATTGAAATGATAAAGTGTGACGCACCTGTTATACAATTATCTTTATTGTTGTTTATATCAAGAAAATGATTTTGTGCGTTATATTTTAACATATAAGACATTAGTAAGAGGCCCTGCAATAATATAGCGCATCTGTATGTATTCTGACGTCCCCGTGTTCACGAACATCGATAAAAGAATCAAGTTTCAAGAAGACAGAGACACGTCGATCTGCAAATGATTTACAATATTACTCTTACTAGATCCCAGGACCCGCGTAGCACTGGATGACGCGTCGTAGCGCCGTTTGTGAGATGTGAGGTGAATAAACGTAATAACAGTTGTTACCGTGCTTATTGATTTCGCCTTCAAATGGACCTATATACAGCGCCCGTGTACGAGACAGTCCAATTTGGCTCGCTTATTATGCAAATTGTTCACAGATAAGCCTGACTAGTCCGCGTCTCAAACAATTGCATACACCATCAAAGTCATTTGTAGTCGTACGTTTTAATGGATAATTATAGTAATCAACAGTTCATTCTATTAAACTATCCTATGACTTTTCTAATATATAATATCAGAAAGTAGGCTGCGAAGGTATGGGCACTTTAAGAGGACCCCTCCCGATTATGTAGTAAACCTGGCGCTACAACTATCCCTCCCTGGTCGAAGATCCAGAGGAAGACCTAAGACAAGGCGGGTGGTCCCTTTTTCTTTTTAGATGACAATATTTTATGGCCAATTTAACCAGTCCAGCTAACGTAGACTACAGCACAGTACCAGAAAGATTTCTAGGCTTGTTGGAGTAGCTTATTAGCGGCGAATTTGTGCAACTAGAGTATTGTACTATTTATATAGAGGAGCAACAATTTGATTGGCAAGAGCCTGTGTAGAGAAGAAAAATTTTTAGCATTCATGACTGTTGTAAGGGTGAGTCGTTAGGGCAGTATCGATACGCTTGCAGTACGCACACTGCAGCGCCGCTCTCGTCACGTCCGGCCATAATTAAAGCGGCGTACGTGTAAAGTGAATTACATTAACGAGATCCTGAATAGTTTCACGACTTCAATTATCCTTGTTTCCGCGCGATAGAATTTTATTTTTATTACCATTTGCACTTACATACGATTACATACATCACAGTTTTATTATTTAAATCTGATCGGCATTTAAGGTTTTTAAAAGCGCTCAATTATACATATTATACAGTGCTCTGCACATTGGTTATTATCTATATGTACATATATTAGTGAAAGTTAAATAAATCATAATTAAAAAATAGCAAAACGAATGTTCTATAGATGTGACGATCATAACCTGGTAAGAAAAAAACACTACAAGAAACAGCATGGTTCGACCAGAATTGAAAAAGGAATGTTAAAAGTTTTCACGGGCCGACTGGAAAAAATAAACATGATTTTGACAGTCGACGTCGTTTGAAATCGACGAGAGGAGTAGAATTACAAAGGTACACAACCTTTGCCTCACACTGTTCAAAAAGCTTCAGCGCAGCACACAATGTTTTAGCCTCGGTAATCACTTTCGGCTATGTATGTCCTCGTTGCATCAAATTGCCTGTGAAACTCTCGGCCACATCGGAACAAATTTATAGAGTGGGCGCAGCCGGGAACATCGGCCGAACAAAAGATACATTTACATAACAAATTGGAGGGCGAGTGCGCTGCTCTTTGCCGACGTCGCTCTGTTATTGCACCTTGGGGTACGATGGACTGTTTTAAATCTAGGTGCTGTTTTATATCTCGATTTTTAGAATATTTCTAAATCTATACTAACTACCAGCGAGTCCTCAGTTACCTTGGCTGAAGACAACTTGATAATCTGAGAAACTTGTAGGGAAAGTGGATGATTGAAAGTAGAAGATCACGCGGCCGATCATCGACCCGCTATTCTAACCAAGTTCAATACTAAGACTCGAGATTCCGACCGCCATGAAAGTCATGGACAGAGCGGTGTGGACCTCGTTGACAGATTAGTGAAGGTACTTCAAGATAAGAATAACCGTTACTGAAGGTTATCATTATCTGGAAGTAACTTGAACGTTGAAGAGCATGAAGAAGAAGAAGAAGAAGATATCGCCAGCCTCGTGATGCAACGGTTAGAGTTGGTTATTTCGCTTGCGGTCTTGGGTTTGAGAGTCAAACGTAGCAATACCTGCTTTTAACACGCATTTCTACTGATAACTTTTTATTTGCTTCACTGCTATTTCGTAGAAAAGAAATTTAAAGATGTAAGTGTTTAACGATTACTGACCCTTGAGAAGATGTACCATCAGCCATCAATTAAGAAAATCAAATAAATCTATATTTCTAAAATACATCGGGATAACAGTTCTAGAAACATTAATTTTGTTATTAAGATTTTTTTCACTATGGGTATTTAATAACGTTTTTTTTTCTTTTACATATACATACATATAGTAGAACATTATAATCTCTGCACAGAATAGAATGTATTTAAGTACAGTCGTATAATGTCCCGTAGGCTACAAATGGAACCATTTCGGTAACGAGCTGCACTTTCATTGCCACTGGCGCTGCAATCGCGAGCGACCAATTGCCGACAATTCAGCCACACAATCACACTTGATTGCAATATATCATTAAACTAAAGTATTGTGAAACCATAATTTTACGACACGTTAATTTTTATTAAATATACATTAAATCGATAGGTATTAATTTACGGTACAGTTTGTTCAAAAAGGAAGGTAAGCGCACAAACAGGGGCATGTCTCTACCCAATTTGAAAAACGTATTACAAACGTCAATCAATTCAATTGATTTGATTGAATTTAATTGAAATGTGATGTACATTTCGCTATTGTTTGCTAGCAAGACATGACACCCGGCGATTGTTATGCACAATAACTATTACCAATGATATCTTAGTGATTTACCTGAACCGTATTGTAATTCAAAATTAATAATTTAGTTGATCGTCACATTAACTTGGTATTGGTAAACAATAATTTAACTTTATTAGTTCGTAATCTGACTTTTAATTAATTTTGTACGAAGATTGTGAGGACGCGCAGTTGTGACGGTATTCGTTAAAATAATTCTTTGAAAAACGTTACGACGTTTGAATAAAGCGAGTGTTAGTTATTTATTGGACTATTTTATTCCACAAGACCTACAAATTGTTACACTGTATTACGCTGAGAATATTACGCTAAGTTACACTGAGATCCGCAATTAGGTCTTCAGGCAATTGAACAGTCTCTTATCCAGTTACAAATAAAAATATGTAATAAATACCTTTAATTCTACGTGTAATGACTGTATTCCACAACGTAAAAGTTGTTGTTTAGCTGATGGCATGTCACGTGCGGACAGACAACGAAAAATATGATTATATGAAAATAAACCTATTTGCCATTAGTATTGTTCTATCGTGTTTTATCTTAAGAATGTCATTGTTTAAATTATAAAAACGTTTGGCTTTTAAATTTAAAGGCAGAAGAACTTTTCACATTTCTTCGAATAGTTCGGACAATGTGCGGAAATTAAGTTGGTTCTAGGCGGGGAGGCGGGCAGAAATGAATTATATTTTTCATAGAATACAAATGAATAATTTTCCAAAGGTTGCACTCTGCCGCTCCGGGCGGATATTGGTGTTGACGTCATTTCCGTCCGCCATTCCTGAGCTGCAATTACAAACGGAACGCGGGCAAATTTTCCTATTGAAAGAAAAATGTACGTAAGTTCCTAACAAATATCTATGATGTTACACTCCATATAAGATTTTTATTAAAAAACAAATATATATGTCAGGCTCAACTAGTCTGCACATGGCTGTGGATTTTGCCCCGAGTTTTGAGGTCGGTTCTTCTTCCCTTTCACGCCCCCTCGAGTCAGAATGCTAACGACTCAATAGTATCAACTCAAGTCTAGGTTCCCGCACGGAAGCCCTTGGGTAATGTTATTCTTTATTGAAGTCCAGCAACTAAAATTTGAATTGTTTTCATATTTAAAACTGCAAATAGCCATGAACCCGTGGTAGTGTGATCCGTGATCTTGTTCGTATAAAGCGATGGGACAAGTGACAAATTCCAAGCGAACAACTCTTCACATATCATACAAAGTACATTCCGTGCAATGTGAAACTATTATCTATATAAGCGGCCCCGGCGCGCCACTTCTAAGCCGCAGTATCCCACAATAAAGCTATCCGCATTAAAAGCAGTTCAAAGCGGTTCTTCGATTTTAAATTCCTAGGCGGTGGGTATCTTTTAGCTCGGCGTGCCTGTAGACGGTTGCATTAACTCCGAGATATATTCCCTTGTTTCTTTTGAACGGTTTTCGTTTTGTTTCGAGTGCGTTTTAATGTAACGTGACCATTTAAGAGAACTTTTAAAGTTTCCTTCTTTAAATCACTAACACTTAAAATATTCAGCTGTAGATAATTGTTAATCAAATCTATTCGCCAAATCTTAGGTGTTTCTTCTTCTTCTTCGTCCCCTCACTGCTAAGAATCGTGACCACGTATAAACAGCCTGGAATTGTTCATAATGGTTTTCTTGGAGTCCGTAGTGTAGCAGTTCCCCATGGCTTTCTGCATTTTAGGGTTCATTTAGTCCCCCAGGTTGCTACAGCTTAGTTGACTTAGGCTCTTAGCCACTTACAGCAAGCTATAAACTTGAGTGACACAAAGAAGAAGTTGCATTCGGTACCAAGGAGAAGAGAGAAAAAGTAATAAGGGTTGATAATCAGAAGAATAACACTTCTTAGGAACCGAAATATCTTTAATTAAAATAAACTCTCAACTGTCTATATTGTCGTTTACAAAGTACAGCTGCCCAGTCGACTATCTGGAATAATAAATCTATTGCCCATCCAACGGGGCTTAGCTTCATCCCCCGATTCTTTGGGTATTCCTTGTACGTATCTTTGCGCTCGATTAGCTTCTGTAGCACATTCTGTCGAGCCTGAGCGATCGAATGTACGACGCTGCAGACTTGTGATTCTGTACTTTAAAGTATTTCAATTATAATTCGAGCAATTTCTCACTACTTTTTACTTAATGAACCAAGTATCCAATTAATATTAAAATTATAATTATTTTTGTTTTTTATCGAATTTCGAACTTCTGCGACTTGAAAAGTAATTTAAATAAGTCGAAGAAAACAATTTACTTAATTGTTTTAATAGCCTATATAAATGTAAAGAAACAACTTTTTTTGTTTATGGGCTATAAATAATTTAGAATGATTTGTAAGTCCATTTGTCAGTGACATCTAGTGAACAAGCACAGTATGCAAACGTAACCACTGCTTGGAGTTGCGTGAAATTATCTCTTTTTGGAGATCGGCGTCATAAGTCTCTCTAACGAAGTTATTATTTTACTAAACGACATCGTCCTCTTAAGGTTAATGTATATATCACGACGCATTCATTTTATTTGGTTTAGTGACGTACAAATCTTTAATTTTGTACAAATCTTAAATTTTTAAAACATTTTCAGCCATTTGGGAGCCAGAGCTGCGTTTTAGTATATAAAGAACTAAGTCCGTAATCTATCTCTATAATCATATTATTTTTTAGATCTTTAATTAGATAAAGGAGAAATTATTTATGTTATATGACTACATGACTTGATGATAACCGAAGCGAAGTAAAATTATTGGGTTTGGATCGTTATGCATAAATAGCAGTTTAAATTTGTGCACGCTTGGCCTGCCACATCTTATTCTTCATCGTCGTTCCCTCATGTCTGAGGATAGTGGTCACTAGCGCCCCTTAAATGTACACTCTGCCTCCATCGGCATCCTCATGGTACGCTGGTAGAGATTAGGAGAGGAGATGGCAACCTTTCATTTGATCAGACCATCGTGATGGCTATCGTTCTCTTGTCCTTATGTAGTGCCAACGATGGCTTTTCAAGATTGTCACCCCCTCTATGCATTATATTCCTGAAACAGTTTTCCTATCTGGGGCCACGTAACTTCAGTGGAACAAGCCGGCTATCGCTTTCTTTGTCATCAAGTATTGGGTTAAAAATTCCGGCTCAGTGATGTTGTCTCGCCAATCTTCAGACAAGGTAATTTAAAGAAATGACAAAGTTTAATTTGCAATGAAACAAAAACTCAATCCACCGCTTCCGTTTCTGCTACTTCACAAACTCAACATAATTTACATTATGAATAAGAAATGGATTTTTGTTGCTTGTTAAATGTTAACTTGGAAAAGCTTTTAAAAAAGTCTATTTAAGATATGCTAAAAGTTGAACATTCTTGCAAATTATACCAGGAGAGATTTATGGTTAGAATTGTTGAAACAGTAGCGCGGACAGAAATTTATTCTTACCGTCAACAGAAGTGGGCTAAAAGATTAAAGCAGACGGCCTACTGTAAAATGATGACCAGCTCAATTACTACACCGGTATACCAAGAGAGGAACCTGATCTCCAGACTGTCTTCACGTCAATATTCCATGAGGTCTTCAGATTGTCAGGTTAGAGTAAGCAAACAGTAAGCAACAGCGATACCGTCGGACCGTACCATCTGGTCCGACGAGCTGGGGTGACTGCCGAGGAGTTGGATCGAGCCACGGGGCGCCTCAGGGCCCGCAACACAGCACCCGGCCCAGACGGGATTCCCGGAAGGGCTTGGGTGCTGGCTCCTCGCCGCTGGCCTGAGGGGAGACTTAGACGGCTGTTCACCAGCTGTCTGGAAGTCGGAGTCTTCCTTCGGGCTGGAAGGAGGCTAGGATGGTGCTAATCAAGAAGGACGGTAGGACCGCGGAGTCTCCCTCCGCGTACCGACCCATATGTCTGCTGGACGAGGCGGGCAAATTATTCGAGAGAATAATTGCCGCCCGCCTCAACTCGCACCTGCGGCAGGTAGGCCCCGACCTCTCGGAATGCCAGTACGGCTTCCGGCAGGCGCGGTCGACCGTTGACGCGATCCTCCAGGTCCGTCAACGGTCGGGGCAGGCAGTGACCCGGGGTGGCGTGGCGTTGGCCGTCAACCTTGACGTTGTCAACGCCTTCAACACGCTGCCCTGGGGAGCGATTAGGGAGGCACTGGTGTACCACCGCGTGCCTCCTACCTGCAGCGCATCGTCGGGGCGTACCTGCATGGCAGGTGCATCCAGTATATGGGTCGGGACGTGTTCCATCGGAGGGAGGTGAATTGCGGGGTTCCGCAGGGGTCTGTGTTGGGGCCCCTGCTATGGAACCTCGCATATGACGCGGTCCTTAGGGTCGGTCTCCCCGTCGGCGTGAGTGTCGTCTGCTATGCAGACGACACGCTAGTATTGTCGGACGGGGAGGATTTCGATAGCACCATCCGGCTCGCCGAGCTTGGGGTGGCATGCGTCGTGGACAAAATCCACGAGCTGGGTCTACGGGTAGCGCCTCACAAGACTGAGGCGCTATGGTTCCACAAGCTCCCAAGAGCTAGGGAACCGCCCAGCCGGTCGGTCCGCGTAGGTGACGTGCAGGTCCGGGTGGGGTCGACGATGAAATATCTCGGCCTCACGCTGGACAGTCGCTGGGGCTTCGAAGTGCACTTCGACCGCTTGGTCCCCAAGATCGATAGGGTAGTGGGTGCTCTGCATAGACTGCTGCCCAATCTTGGGGGCCCCAGGGAAGGAGTCCGCCGCCTCTACGGAGGTCTCGTGCGATCCATGGCCCTCTACGGGGCGCCCGTGTGGTGTAACCGCTTCACGGGCGTCCGGCGCTGCAGAGCTAAGCTCCTTAGCCTGCAGCGCAAGATGGCCATTCGGATCGCACGAGGATACCGTACGGTATCTTACGAGGCGGCCGCTATCCTGGCTCGGTTCCCGCCGCTCGACATTTTGGCGGAGCTGGACGCGCGCGTTTACACGCGCGTCCGGGCCGTCGACGGCGGGTCCGGGCCGACCCTGGATGCGGGAGAGGTGCGTCGGCAGGAGCACAGGCGGGCGATAGAGGTGTGGCGCGAGCGGCTCTCGGAGCGACGTTGCTCGCGCCAACGCATCGTCTGTGCCTTCCTGCCGAACTTCGAAGCCTGGCTACGTAGGAGGAATGACGCGCACGTCACCTACCGCCTGACACAGGTACTCACCGGGCACGGGTGCTTCGGTGAGTACCTGAACAGGATAGGGCGCGAACCGACCGCGCAATGCCACCATTGTGGCTGTGACCGGGATTCCGCGCAGCACACGCTTGCCGTGTGCCCTGCGTGGGAGGCGGAGCGGCGGATCCTGGTCCAGCAGATCGGGCAAGACCTCTCCCCGCCGGCGGCAGTAGCGGCTGCGCTGGCGGGGAGATCTAAATGGAAGGCGCTGGTCTCCTTCTGCGAGTCAGTAATGGCCCAGAAGGAGACCGCAGAACGGGATCGGGAGAGGGCCGATCCCGTTCGGAGATGGCGCAGGCGGGCCGGTGGCAGACCGGCCCGCAGCCCTGTAGTTCTGGGCTCTCAAGAATAAGACTACGGTATCCCCTGCCTGTCGTACAAGGCGACTAAAAGGGGCCTCGGGTTCACTGGGCGACAAGGGTGGGGGCCTGCGTCGTCCACCAAAGTGGACCCGGGAAGAAGGCGACATCGGCTGGCCCGTGTCGCCTTTCGCTGCGAGGGCACAGGGGAGGAGGGAGTAACCTCCCCCCGGGACGTGCTCTCCTTGAGCACAGTGCAGAGGGGCTCCGGTGCGTTCCACGTTGAGATTCGGAGCCCCTCGTCATGCACCGAGGAAAGGGCCACCGGGGGGGTTTTAGTGGGTAAGATCCCCACATAACCGCCGCCTTCCCCCCAGAAGGCGGGGTATCTTTGTGAAGATTTCCTCCCGTCAACAAAAAAAAAAAAAGCAAACAGTTGTACAAACATGCAATAGCTTTATGACTGCACTAGTTCGATCTAGGAAATGTTACGAACTTACAGACTTCCAGAATTGCTAAAGTAAAGGAATACATGTCTCTCTCTCTGCATTTGAACCTAGCTGTAGGTTAATCGAAACATTAATCAATATACAGTGGGTACAAATTTAAGGCAGTTAATTCTTTCTATAATCGATGTGATAAAGAACGTATTCACCTTACTATTACGAGCAGTACGTATATACATAAAATAACTTACAAACCTTGATATCCCGCATATCTTTAGATGAATATTCCGCATATCTTTTCGCATTTTATGAAAGACAATTAGTATAAGTTTTAATATTTATGTATGTATTACATGTAGTCAACTAATGTCTTTAAATCGCATATTGTCTCTTCTTTAAATGCAATCGTGTATCTGAATACTCTCTACTCAACTAGTGAAAAATACAAACCGGTATATATATTATTGTTTATTTATTTATTGTATCTCTATATTTTTATAGACGTTTAGAATTTTTAGCTGCACTACACCAAGCTTAGGTGGACGAAAATGTTAAATATCATTAAGTTCGCCTTTGTATATGTATTTTGGTGCAATAAAGAATTTATCTACCTATCTATATACATAACATGTGTAAGTTTTAGTTTCTGCTTTTTCGTAATAAAAAGGTTTTTAGCACTTAGCTTGGGAGTCTGGTATACATTAGTGCCAAATAAAGTTTGTGAATAAAAAACATCCAAACACGTGTGAAGAACGTTAATAACACCGAGGTCGTCATTCTCCTCATCACCTCACCTGCCTCACCCCCACTTGTCTATGTATACATTACACAGTACTTTACGTAGAAACATAGAAATTAATAAAACAAATGAATGATGAACAAAACGTTTCGTAATAACCATAAACGTTAACGCTTGAGTGCGCAATATATATTGAATTGCGTCTGACACGGCAATCAACAAATCATTGATTCTGATATCGAATCAGGCATACCTTCACGTAGCCATCCTGCCGGGATCACTACTGAGCCCCTGAATATGTAAATTGCTTCCACACCGATACCTAACCGGTCATTTGAGCCTCGAAATGAGGCGAGCTGTTGAATAAATTACGCGTTAGATTCTATAAGCTCCTAAAATTATCTACCACATTAGCTCACGTTTCAAATACCATTGGGCGTTACCGCCATTGTAAAATTAATACATATACTATATAATTAAGCTATCTTACATAACTACAGTGTAAATGTACAAATTTGAACAACTTTATTAGTCTAAGCTGGAGGTTTCGCTAAGCGTAAATTATTTCGGTCGTATCCGCCATTACACTTTTGCGATATAATACTAGAATAAGAGTCATGTCAGGGACCTACCACAAACGGGCCTACTCCTTTGACATATTTTTTTCATATTTCATTTATTATTATTGGTTTTAGGATCATCTACATAATATACATTTATATTCGTATATAAGTCAAGAGTATATAGTCAAGAATGTCAAGCACCTTAGCCAAAACAGAAGAGCAGGTGAGCGAAGTAGTGAATATATTAAACTAAATCTCGACGAGCAAATCCTTCGGAACAAGTCTGCTTGGGTCTAACTCCGGAGCGACTGCCGCTTCAATTCTATGTATTGAAATTCAAATAGCAGCGCCGGACAGTGGCAATGCTTGGCGCGGGCTGTTGCTGCAGTATATTAATGAAGTGCAGAGTTTTGGTAAGAGGATTCCACTCTATTGTCACCGGGGCGACTGTACTTCAATTTCATGCAATTTTTGAGTTTAATTTGCAATAAATCTTTAACTCAAAATTTAACAAAATCATTGTGAAATTTTACGAAGTATGTATCGTTGCATTAAAGTGGGCTATGCTCCGGGTATCTCTACGTGATCGTATCAAGATTGAAGAGTAACTCGCACACGAACGCATGTTACCGACATAGCCCATCGTTAAGCAAGTTGTAGTGGCAATGGGCAGGGCACATAGCGCATAGAACGGATGGCCGACGGGGCCGAAATGCCAGGGGCGACTGAAATGAAGATGATGCAACAGACAGATGCAGACCTATTTCCCTATTTATTTAAAAAGGAATTATTGTTAATCTCTCTCTTTATTGAGAATAAAATAGTCAGCTTTTATGGGAAACCCTTTAACCTTCAAGATAGAAAGTCTCATTCCCCAGTAATTATATCCTACCCTCCCTCACGCTATGACACGCTTGACCTAGGGAGAGTATTACGTTATCTAACTTATTCCTAAAAACCGTTCTTACTTTAATCTTATTTTAAATTTATATATTGTCTATAAAAATATTTACGAGTATATACATATTTAAATATATATACATAATGGATATACTATATATATATATATATATATATCTACATGGCTTTCGTCAACTGAAAATGTACATGCCTGATCTTGTCTGTCGAACATTCAGAAATTACCAGCCGGATAAACTCTGAAGAAACTGCCTAAAAGTTATCAATCCTTCATCAGCTTGTCCCATTTCCAGAACGAACGAAACTGGAGCAGAAAAAATGCGGAAAAAACTGTAAAAAGTCGCTTTCGATCTACCGATTGCGAAATTTAAGAGAGCGAATTGGTCCATTCCCGTTTCGCCATGCAAGAGCGAGCAAACTTATTAGCGACCAACGACTGGGTTATCTGAGAGCTTTCTTTGCTTTTTTCTGGCTCTCGGATACGAGGTGAGATTGATTGGATGGCCCGATTGATTGCTGCCCCCTGACTCATTTCTGTCGGCATCTAACTTTCCACTTTTAAATAACTTCTTGTTGAGGAAAATGCGCGCTTATTGCATCCATCTTCTCGAGTAAAATACGGTTTCTTTTCATAACCATATATTTCGACCGAATAATATTAAATTGTTACGCTATATAACAGTGATTGACGATAACATGACATTATCTCTACAGTATTTACTTTATTTGTCATAAGAATTAGCATTTATTTACATAAAGAAAAAATATTTTAAATATTTTATTAATAAATTATTTACGTAACGTAAATTCATGCTTCAGTGGTTTCGAAATGAATGGGAGGAAAAATGTACTTGAATCGATTCATTAGGAGTACCCGCTACCGTATAGCAACCGTGCCAGATTAAAATCGATCTTGATTGTTTTTCTTTTGCCTTAGACATGTAGATATTTAATTAATAAAAAGACAAAGAATATGTACGTCGGGAATGTTGGCCGCATTGGCATATTTCTTTGTACGAATTTATATTGTTAAAAAGAAATAGATAAGACAAGATCGCCCGATGAAATCTGCAATGCCTGCTCTGTTCTCTGTGCCGGGCTAGAGTTTTTCAGCTAATAGATACGATAACTGAGTTTGGCATATTCATCGTAAGCAAATGTGCGCATCGAGGCTTCTATAAACGCTAAGCCCAACAACAAACAGTGTATGCCGCTTCGTTACGAAAAAAGCCAGTCAGAAGCATGGAACATGCATACGTCTCCGCAAACAGTATTAGAATAATTGATTAACTAAACGCAAAGAGAAATAATCGCTATTCAGCGTTTTACCAACGAAGGCCGCTCGAACACGGCCCGCTTAAATATGAAATAATAAAGATCGCATATCCAGCTCATAGACTTATGCAATCTCTATGAATTGGACCATAACAATTCTATTACACCTAAACTATATTACACCTAACATAAAAGTCTAACATATTTATAATAGTACATAAATTTACCTTAAGAAATATGAGCTAAGATGAAGTAATTGTTTTTAATACATGTAACTACATAATGTTTTTTTTGTTAAAAATGTACCCCGTCTTCTGGGGGGAAGGCGGCGGTTATGTCGGGTTTTTACCTACTAAAACCTCTCCTGTGCCCTCGCAGTGCAAGACGACACGGGCCAGCCGATGTCACCTTCATCAAAATTAATAATTAATTTAAGTATTATGGTTCAAAGTTGTTTTAATGAATACCGTTTTCTTGAAACCTATTCTTAAAATAAGAATGGCATTGCTAGTATGCGAAAGTCCTAAAGCATCGCGGTGCCAGCAAAAATGATTTATAAAGGCACGCGGCGCTCCCTTTATCTTCTTCTCTCGTATCTTCTTCATGTAATGCCGTCTTACTCTGATCGAGTCCAATTTCACAGGCCGATGGATGCTTCCATAGGAGCTCCCTGGTAATGCTGCTATTGATTAAGACGCCTGAATATTCATTCAATTACATGCCGGCGTGGATTTCTGATGAAATACCGCCACGGAAATAGTTTAATCGGTCGTGTTTTATTCTTCTTATTCAAAGGATTATTTATTACCTTGTTTTGATTTTGTACATACGTATTGTTTCAAATATCAAGTTATTACCTTATATAGTGGATCACCTTCATAAAATATATTTCATTTGTCAGGTAAGAATTTATTTTTAAACACGCGTGATTTAATTTATTTACAGTAGAAGAATTGTTACATTCATTTCGAGGAAAACATGGTTCAAAAATCCCAAAGTTCAATTTATGACAGAGATAGAGACAAACAAATGTTACACCTATTGTAGAGGTAGAGAGTAGAGAAACTCTTAATAATTCTTAAAACGTCGTTATTGAAAGGCAATGGCAAATGGCACCAACTGCAAATCAAGCAAATATAAAATCTTTAAGAAGACAGCGGACTTAATGAAAACGTAAGAATGGCGCACACAAAGCGAATCCCAATAAGATAGAAAAATCCCATCCCCGAAAGCAAACAATATATTCATGCAACAAGAAGATAAAGATTTTCTTACGCGGCAATATGTGCGGAGGCAGAGGCGGAGGTTTCCACACAATCTATCGTCGGTATAATGGAGCTGTTAAAGACAATATTCTCGGAAACATATTGGATGCAGTTCGACGAATGTGTAAGCGAGCGCGCGGAGACCTCCAGTGGGCCGGTGGCACAATGAGCGTAAGGGGATCATTTTCGTGAAAAATAATAAAATTAATCACATTTGCTTTCCTTGTCTAAAATTATACCAATTATTAAGCTCTCGCGTCTTATAAGCTGAAACCTGATTCAAGAACATCAGATATCTTTTAACGTTATTTGTAGCAATAATTGAGTATTAATCATCTCTCTTATATCACACTGGACTCTATACATTCAAAGCCCAGTTAATATATTATGATTATATTTTAACCACTGTGATCGCAATACTAACATGCTTTTACCATAATAAGGTAGACAAATTTAGGATTCGCATGAACAAGCTTATTATATATTTGTCAAAATCTTTAACAGCTAATGTTTTGTATGTTATTCACCGAAAAACGTTCCCCGACTTCAGATCATAGCTATCCAAAGTATAACTATCGCTCATCAATGACTAGTATTACTAACAATAATGATTAACTTTTTTTTCCAAATCAGTAAAGGTCGGATTAAAAGACTAATTATATGATTTCCCAATAAAAATTCACAATAATTTGTTTACCTTTACTATGACTATCTTTAACATATGCCATATTTAATATAACGCCATAAGAGAATATATATTTTAATTTAATTAACGCAACTGAGAAGTAATCTCAAGTTAGACAATTTATGTTATTTATAAAGTTATGCTTTCTGCCTTATTTTTCAAAATTATGTTCAGTGATTACTTTATAATTAAATTTGTATTGACAACCGAACACCACTCAGTGTAAACCGGCCCTAACAACGCGATAAATCCGTAGCTACATCTGGGCAGGCGCGCAATTCAATTTTATTACTATTCTCTCTACCGACGACTTATTTGATTCGCCCGTCAAAGCGGCCCGGTCGGGACTCGGGCTACATTATCGCGTCTGTACTCACTGCTCTGTAGCTTCATTTCAGGTTACGGGGATAAGAAGAGAGGAGAACGGGACGCTTTGACAGTGGCTTAGCCTACGCCGCTTAGAGAGGATTTTTCCTTCTTAGAAAGATTACGTGAGCTTATTTTGATTGAGTTATTCAAGAGTTTTTATAGACGCATTACATAGTCAATTATGAATTTTTATACAAATATTCTTAATACACCGAGTGGTTTTGGGGATCATCTCGGAATATACAGAACCAGTTCGATCCAGATGGGTATAATTTTTACAAAATAAAATCTTGCAAGGTGTTGGTAACTTGAGAATAAGTAACACGGCCTAGCACAGTTCGGTAAATAGTTACGCACCAATGCATTTGCGGTCGTCAACTTGTGTGTGTTGAACTTGAGTGTTTTGCCAAAAATAGCACATAGTCTTTGCACGGGAATATTTGTTATTCAATAGAAGATATAGGTAACATTACAGTAAATTTCGGGAGTGATTTTTTTGGTTTAAGAATTTAAATAATAGATGTTTTTATTCCTACCATTTACTACTTCTTTTTGACCGTTATCTGGGTATTTATTGCATTATTTTTTCTTAAAACTAATTGCTGCAAATCATAACAGTTTTCCCGTATCATGCTAAAATATTTCTATTGGTATATTAAAAAGAAAACACATTTGAAATAAGAACGAGCGCAGGTCTCCGAGCGAGTCGCAAAACAAAGCAGACACTGCGATGGTTAAACTTCGCGCTCGGAAACATCAGTGCAAACTTTGCAAATCCTCCGCATCACTTGAATATGCCAACGATATGCGCATTCTAATTAGCCCGCCTGTTATATTAAATTGTGCTCCCCTTACTAACTTTATTTCGTTTTCGAACGAGACAGTGACACCAATTCATTTAATACAACAATTTTTGTCAATGATCATTGAACTGTCTTTTCAACATATATTTAAGTGTTACACTAAATGCATCCATAAAGCATATAGCATAAGGCTTTTATTAACCTTGCTATCACTTGGATCTAACAATCACTAGATAAAAACAGAAAACGCCCTACATCTTGTCTATCAGTTGGCTTAGAATCAAAACTTGAATACCTGAAAGCTAATGTTATTATTATTTTATATTATTTTTTAAATTATTTCTATTTTGTATTTGATTGTAAATTATTTTCTAATGAGATATATGGATCGTCATACCACTCTCACGGACACGGCTTACGGGCGTAACTTGGGACAGATGCTTTAAAAGTATTCTTAAACAATTGTAAATAAGTAAAGTCTAAACTAAAGAACTAAATTGAATCGAATTGAGAACGCGGACGAAGTCAACGCTATCAATTTATACAAAACTTTTAATGCAGAGATTCCTTTTGAAAAGCTTTTAAGCCTGCAAATAATTTACAACTCCATTTATCGCTTTAATGCGACTAAAAGCATCGCCGTTACATTTGCATGAGAAAGATGTAGTTAAAAAACTGAATGTGTACTTCTATTGATGATTAAGCTTTTACCATTATAAAACTTTTCCGTTTGTGCAACCAGCTAGGTAAAGACATTTCTATCGCTGTTTACAGCATCTTTAAAAGAATATATCAAAATAATCACCCATTGATATTCATTCATCTACGCGATATTGACTTAGAAATCTTCACCTGCGATGTATGCATATGAAAATATAAGTAAGTGCGTAGAGATCAATATGGAAACGTCACAACCACATGTACTATACTTTGAACGCTATTCATCTCACAACTACCCTCACAAATTTTGCTAATTTTACTAAAAAGCACAAAAGAGTTACAAAATCGTTTAGAATCGTCAGGGCTGAACAAAAGACAAAGTAATGGCTAACTAAGCATACACGTGTCCGTCACGTGCTAAACTTATTGACAATAACACGCCCCTAATGAAAGGGTTGACTAATAAATTGTACATACCAGACGGCCAATTACTACGTATTATTTAGACGGAATTTGGATTGAACAGCCCTAATTGAACATTGTCAATAGCACACACACAGGGAAATATTCGAACAACTGGGTTTTATAATTATCATTTGCATGAGCTGATCATAGACATCATAGAGAGAATATACAGAATCGAGGCAAGAGAGACACAGGCGCAGGAAAATCTTGCAATAAGCAGTCACCAAGCCCACTTTGAAACTCTTAAAACTAGTAATAAATATATGAGATTATATTAAAAAGAAAGAATACAAGTAGAGATATTATATAATTATCATTTGTTTTAGCCGAATATAGCTTCTCAAATTCATTTACAAGTACATAAATGATATCGTCAATCCAATCAGGATATATACTTATATACATACGTATTATGTCCAATATACAATTTTATTTATTTCAAATATTTATTTGTTTTTTGTTTAATGTACCTTTTTGAAATATTTCTGTTTAACGTAGTAAGTGGTAGATTGCTTTTAAATATTAAAAAAGGAAGAAAATATTATAATGAAGTAATAGAAGTTGAATAGGGAATAGGAAACAGGTCTACGAACAAAAATTGAGGAGCCACATTAACTTGATTGTCACACGAGAAGCACTAACTTTCAAATAAAAAAAAGAATCATCAACATCGGTTCACCGAGACGAAACATGTGCGCTAAGAAACATAAAAAATACAGACGAATTCAGAACCTCCTCCTTTTGAAGCCGGTTGAAAATTTAAATTTCGCAAATACCCTATTATTTGCGGGACATTACTGAAAACTTTTTGCACCTTCCATTGCATTTGGTAATTAGTTCTACAACATATGCAAGAAATTTTATTTTGTCTCTTACAATATCTTTTACCGTAGAATTTAAGCGTCAAAGTCGTCTAGTGATCCATTCTGTTGGGGAGCTTTCTAGTCCCACAAAACTAATTA
The DNA here is from genome assembly GCA_029286785.1 of Meandrusa payeni. Taxonomy (NCBI): domain Eukaryota; kingdom Metazoa; phylum Arthropoda; class Insecta; order Lepidoptera; family Papilionidae; genus Meandrusa; species Meandrusa payeni. The sequence goes on from JAGSMX010000013.1 coordinate 10,987,488, forward strand.
AGTCCCATGGGTTCCCCGGTCACCTGTCGGATGAAGTGCAAGCGGTGCGCGAAGTCTTATTGTTTATTTAATACTAATAGTAAACAAAGAGCGTTATTAGATGAAAACATTTTCGCTTTGTAAACAGTTGTTAGTAAATTTTAATACAATTTAGGTTTTTTAACCCTCACCGGGGGAACCCTTGAGTCGAGTAGCATCGAAGTTCAGGCTAAACGACCTCTATACCACCTCTCAATCCGGTGAAACAGTCAAGGCCAGCTATTTTGGCCAGTCTGTGTATTTCGTCACTAAAAAAATTAGGTATTTTTTAGAATATATATAATATATTTTTTAGAATATAAGAATATATAAAATAGAACTTATTTTTGATACTCGTTTCTCGCGTAACATCTTCCACGCACTATCAACCTGTGGAATCAATCGTCACAAGCGATGTTTTCAGACCTTTACGATTTAGGAACCTTCAAGTAACGAGCCTACTCCTATCTCAAAGGCCTTCATCGCACCTGCTGCTGTGGATGTTCATGGGCAGCGGTGATCACTTAAGATCAGGTGACCCGTATTCCTATAAAAAAAGAGTGGTACTACCAAACCATCCTAAGATGCGCTGGCTGGATGTTGCACGTAGGGACATTGAAGACCGAACAAAATGAAGGGGAAGATCAAAGAACGTCGATGCGGGCTCAAGCCGAGATCAGGCTAGGAAGAACAAGCCCGGCTTCTAAAGACACCGCAACAGTCTATAGCCTAATAGTTTAGGGCTTATTATCACTACACATAAAAGTGAACCATCTCCTAACACAAGCAAAATGTAAAAATATTATTAGCATTCTCTTAACAAAAACTGCAATATTTCTTCTTTATTTTTTCTAAACTGAATACGATTCTTATATGACTTTTACTTGACCCACATCTGAATATCATTCGCATATATACCAAAGTAGCAAACTTTTAAATATAATAAACATAAGCAACTGTATTCATACAATACACGACCCCAAAATTACCAATGAAATATAACCATTTAGTGGCTGCAAAGTTATTTATCCCCCGCGAGCAACGGTGATCCCTTGGAATTTATTCACCGCCACCACTCTATATGCATTGCAATTTAGATTTTACAATATTCGGATCGCCTCAGCAATAACAATCACAAGCAATTATCAAGGCGTTAGGGCGGCGCCCCGAGCATGGCAAGCGGTTAAATATGCAGATGAACCTTGAAATCGCTCCCCGCTCTAACTGATTATATTACTGTGTCCGAATTTTAACTAACATTGTTACTGGAATCTGCTCGATTGTGTACTTATAGTTTGCCGAGAGTCTGCTGCGTTCTAAGGAAGGCTAAGGAAAGCAAGAAAAGTTAAGAACGCTAATCTTACAGCGTTAATATTTCTTCTGATCCATCTGTAAAGAAATTTATAGACGCAACTCATTGTTTAATATATTTACACCTAGTAAAATAAGCTACTACACGCATCAGGCTCGGCTGCTTCTTACCACGGTGATATTTTAAACGCCTTTGGGCTAGCAAAATCATAAATATTAAAAACTATGTCGTCAAAATAAACAACGACATTCAGTCAATTATCTAGGTGAGATTGTTCGCTCCGGAATAGCACATTTTAGTTTAAATGACGTAAATAAATGGATGTAAGATACGCCCTTTCCATAATTAAGTCATCCTGCAAAGCATCGCTACTTTCAACGTCACGACATGTTACATTGCAATTCTCGTCACGTCAGAGTTCCACTAGGCATGGCGCCCTGTTTAAGTAATCAACAGGCTAAGCATTGAAAGCAGTAGTGTCGGTACATCGCATTGGTTCCGATTTGAAATAGGCCCCGTCAGAGTACGCCACGTGCATAGGATTTGAAACGCCGACGTTAATTTCTGCATTACACAGAACAGGTGTATACAGCAGATTCATTCCAGTTATAAGTTAAATATAGAATTTTTGTCTCGTTTAAATATTATTAAACTATATAATAGCTAAAAAAAATCCAGGGATACACAGGGGAGATTTGAAGCGATATGTCTAACAACTGATGCGAGCAAACAAACAGATGAGAGGACACATTTCAGAACACATTCGTGGTTCGGCCCTCTCGGGCGCCCTCGGATCGGTCTGCTAATGCCTAATAATGGTAACCGTCCAAACCGAGGTTACCCCTCACCGGGGGGACCCTTGTGTCGAGTTACTATAATAGAGGTTCAAGCTAAGTGACCTAAGAGCTATGCCACCTCTCAATCTGATTAAGCAGTAAAGGCCAGTTTCTCTGGCCGACCGTGTTAGTTCGTCCAAAAAAAAAACAACACAATAGTTTACGCACTTTCCGGGCACTCCAGGATATGTAGAGGGAGTTTTTTTTAATTATTGCTTCAGGAACATAATTGGTAAACTCCACAAATAAAGTAATATCTAAATTATAGTTAAATGCAGTTACTAGCTAATAGCAAATATTATTCTGATAATATTATCCATACAATTCGTATTCCATATATTTCTAGTGATTAGTCCACGCTTCTCTTGTTGAATACAGCATTGAAAACTTTCCTCGTTTTCTAACAAATTAAATAAAATCTCCAAAAGCGGTCATAGGCTAGTAGGTGGCCTAACTTTAGGAATGTTCGTAATAGTAGATTAGACTAACAATATTACTATTTCAATGAGAGCCCGAGTTCGTTCGGAGTACGGCGTCATCCTGTGGCAGTGCACCACGAGCGGCTTCACCGACCGCACCTACATCAAGCCGTTACGTACGGTGCGCAGAAAAATCGTGCAACGCGCGCGAAGCGACAGGAGGTCATTTGTTAATTCTGTGAAATATGGAGGCAAGCGACGGCTATTCATTATAAGGCCTGCTCGTTTGTGCCGCACGTGTGGCCGGGTAGCGTCGGCAGAGAAACTATCAGTTCTATCTGTATCTACTTACAGTTACAGTAGTATCTACTTGCAGTTTCACACGTTGTTGATAACATTTATCTCGTTCCCCAAATGTGATTTCAGATGTAAATGTATTATTAATAGTTGTTATTTGGGAAATAAACGATATCGGCATCTTGATACTCGTAAGAATACAAGATTTAGTTCATGCCATGCAAAATATAACGGCCTTTATTAATATATATTATCATTTTTTATAGCCACAATGAGAAGTAGCATACTAGCATGACCAATGAGCAATTACCAAATGAAAAGTGTGTGCAAAGTTAACATTTCTTTCATTTCAAACATTTCTAAATACATCACTAGTACAAAGTTCACTCTGGTTGTGGCTTTTTTCAACCGTCTTCTGTCTGTATGTTTTTTCTTTTTTTTATATTGCTATATATACAACATCATGGTGAGATATTTGATCTTCTGATGACAGCGGAGATAAGCAGCGCGGATTCTTGTTAGGTATGGACTGTACCCGTATACTATTAGGGTTTAAATAATAACGTCGAGATAAATTGTATTCAACTCATGCCATTCCCCTTTCTCTCTCTCTTGCGGTCTCTACTAGATTTCAAACGCTCCAAGATTAGTTGCTACAATGTAATTGATATTGGTTTGTTGTGTTGACCGTACCCGGATGCAGCCGTTCGTGCATCGGTGACGGGCCAGATATCTGTCTCCCTCTATCTTGTCCTCTCAATGTATTTCCATATCCCTCTTACTTACAGCGATATATTATTATAGCGGTATATTTATTTTGTTACATTTAAAGTAAACGATATTACTTTTCTAACGCGTTTTAACGATCCACAATAGTAATTTGTCAAAACAAACAAGTTATTTAAAATAAAACTTCAGTTACTACACCATGTCAAAAATTTTTCCTCTTAATAGACAATTCTAAAAAACGCACTCAAAGTGTATTCATTATTAAGAGTAGAGAAAACACATAGGCATTTACTAAACCAGCGCTATATCACCCTCTTTCGAATATATCACTGACCATCGGGTGGGCGTGGTCAATCTTACCAATAAATAAAATTGCACAGACACCAAAGGTAGCCAAGTGTACTATTTTATATAAGCCGGAACTCAATCTCTGACAAACAAAACCACAAAAAAGTGCTGAGTTTTGTTTATATTATATTACTATAACAAGAGAAAAGATCCGTTGACTAAAAACATGAAAATTTGCTAAAAGACATTAATTTCCTCACATGGATATCCGTAAATGAAATTGATGTATTGCAGTGGGAGAGGGCACTGATTTCTAAGTACAGGTTTAACTCCTAGTCCAGGAGTCAGGGAGTTCGTGTATTTATTGTAAATCATTTTTTGAATAAAGTATTATTATTATTATAAAAATCGTTTCATAAACGAACAGTAAGGTGATAACATGTACATTTTTTTATATTTATGATAGATTTCCTAGCACTAAAGCTTTCCAGTTAGATTCTGACAGGCATTGGTAAGATTCTTAGTCAGTTTGTACTAAAAGGTAATTATTTTCAGATTCTCTAAGAAATACCCGACAATTTATAGTGTCAATGATGGACTCAAGATGTCATCCTTGTCACATATGGGACTTAATAAGTTCTGTTTAAAGCTCTGTCTACCGAGTTTTGTTAGAGGAAAGAAAAAAATCTTATTGTTTAATTGTAATATTTAACAATTGTCTTAAAAAATACATTTAAAGGTTTGGTTACCTACACTTATCATCATTATTTATATTTATATGTTTATAAAACCGTATAAAACGTGTGGGTTGTAATGTTCCAGAAGTTTAATAACTAAATACAACGCTTTAGACAAAACTTCATTGTGAATAAAATTTATGTGTCATACACTTGTAGACAAATAAAGATGAGGCCAGACAAAGAATTCCAATGAAAACTTATTCGACAACGGTTCCACGAATAAACGCCGCAACAATAGCACAATATTTTAGGGAATACAATTGAGTGCCCTACAGACGACCCGGCCGCGAGACGACTGCGTGAGGGCAGGACAATCTCGCCAGAATCACAGTGCGATGTTCAGAGGTTGAAGCTACGTTTTTAATTCATAGATTTCATTGACGTGTGATTTGAATAGAAAAATAAATTATTTTTATTCATATTTTTAATTTGCTATCGATTTACATATTAATTAAGTAAGTAATAAAGTCTTGCTATATTAAATATCTCTACAGCTCTACCCAATAAATGTTCGAAAACAAGATTCTCTCTCCTGTGTCGGTCATGTCTGAGGATTGTGGTCACCGACTTTAGGCCACCCTAGGCGTCTCTTACGACCATGTAAAATTTGGTGGAGGACGAGTCTTTAATTTGGTCGGTCAATTTTGTTGGTGAACGATCGTAAGAACTGTACAAGAACTGTTTTCGGTGTTCCTAACTTCGGGGCAGTACTTAGTTGTGACAAAGGTACGAGTATTTACGTAACATCTGGTGCTACTGGTGGCGATAGTTGTTAAATCCACCTCAAATCTGGAGAGCCCACATTCTTCTAGGAAGACGTATACGAAGAATTATCACCACGGAAGGTGTGATGCAATCTCCAGTGGAAAATGGTTGAAAATAACTCGAAGAATAAGGTACAAGTTACACTGTTCTCTCGCTTCGTTATCTGTCTCAATTTACTATATATAAAATAAATGGATTCCAATCACTTAAAGTTCTTTCAGCCTAGCGGAGAAGATACAGACAGAGAATCGATATCCTCTTTCACCAACATTCTAATTAAATAGTCGTGGTGAAAAGAAAGGTGACGGTCTCATACATGATGATGGCTTCTTTTCGCTTTATTCACATCTCAGGCATCATTTTACCACTAACCTTAAATTCCTTTAATAACGTACACTATTCGAAACTCTAAACAATGACCATTATTTTTAAATTCTTTCATTTCTAGCATTCCTGTAATGAAATTCAACAAAGTTTCTTTCAACATAGACGTTGAATTTCTATTGTAGGTAGAATAGGACGCACTAACCCGTCGTGCCCTGCGCCGCCTGCTAAAGCACTATTAATTAAATGGAAACCGTCCATGGCGTCTGCATAGTTGGCTGTTTGTCTTCCAACTCAACCACTTGCGAAAAGTACTTCGGTTGGATAACGACACGTAAGTCGTCCATTAAGGTATGCCGCATGGTTTCGCACGTGTTTATTCTAGTAAAACGTCTGAAAATATTATGTTTCCACCATTAACACATGCCAGACTAACAAACCACAAAAAAGATTTTGGGGTGTCATGGGACACCACATGGAAATGAAACTCGTTCGGATCGATAGGAGCAACACAATTTGCAAACAAATATGGCTTTATTTTAGATATATTTTCTTGTTTTTATTTTATTTTACTGATTTTTTTTAAGTAGCTAAAAGAATTTTATTTTTTTAGTATATAACAAATAGAAGATTATGTCTCTTTATTTTCGGCAATATAAAGTAAAATAAATGCGTAATTAATAATTATTAATAATTCGTTCATGTGCCATCTGTGATCAGACATTTGACCTACATCCTTAATAGTCACGCTATCGGCCGCCTTGTATACGACTCTAGCACTTCCATTATATATTTTTCTTAGGGTTTTAGTCTCACATATTTTTCAATTCGGTCGCGCAACAAAACTCGTATCCCCTCCAAGCCTGCCGTAAGAAAATGCATTCTAGCACCTTTGGAAGGCTAATGTGCTTATAGAATAGTGTACGCCTTCAGAAAATCCATGAAATGTATTCACAATACAAATAAATAAGTTGGCGCGACAGATTGGATCGCCAAAACTCGGTAATGAATCCGTCAGGCGGGCGGCGCGATGCCGTGTCAACTAGTTAGCGGCCGCAAACATTGAATATGAAACGCGGCGTGCGACGCAATCAGTTGCTGCGTATTTTGTTTGATGTCGCCGCCCGCCGCTGCTCTAACTATTTACACATAGCTCTCAGTCTTATACTATTATAAGCTGTGTGACAGCAGAGCTCCACTGATCCGTATAGTCAGTTCAGTCCATGCTAAGTAACCTATTTCTTGAGATACAAAATGCAATACTTTTTATTATTCGGGAACGCAATCATGTCTGCAATGGTAACATGCAATCATGTGCCAATTAAAGTGTGCAGAGCTCAAGTTAGTTCAATTGTGAAGTACTGTGACCACCTTTGAACCTTGAATGGGCTTCACATAAGTGAGGAAGAGTTTGGTAGCATCACATCTGAAACTCTTTAAACACAGCACTGAAGTAGTTAGTCTCGCCGTATTTTAAGGTAATCTTTTTCTTTGTTCCTTCAATTCTCTATTTTTTAATTCTTTCTATCATCTTCATAATGCAGATCACACATGGAAGTACACGGTGATGTTTTCACCTATTCAATTAGGATAAAACATTACATAATCTATCTAAATCCGAATCTCCACATAGCAACGATATAGTCAAATAGTTAATAACGGGCTTACAATACAAAATACTTCAACTTTATTAATAAAAAAAACAATGTTAATAATATTATTATTAAAGATAATCAAATCAACAATAATTTTTGGCAAGACCTTGAAACAATGCAAAATGCAACAAAATGAAAAACCCGGTTTTAATAATATATAATAAATATTTAAATTAATTCGACCCTTCCATATACTAATTCAATATTGCCGATTCAAAAATTTTTCAACACTTGAAAATGAACAAGTCAATCACAAACCGTTAACCTGTGCAAGTGTTACGTGCTGCAAATGTTAATAATGTCGACATGTAAGGGCAGTAACACACGCGCGACACCTACGACACCATAAAACACGGAAATATAATTATCCGTGCTGTGAGAATAGCTCCATTAATTAATAATAATATAAATGTCCCCCACATTTAACCACGTTAACTAAAACTGAAGGCAAATATTTTCTTATTGGAACGAAGTTCCTTAAAGAAAATATTTGCCTTCAGGCTTCAGGCTTGGAAAAAACTGTGACTAAAATGAGCCTCATTTTTTTTCTGAAAAATATATAACGGAAGTGCTAAAGTCGTATTCGCGACGTCTGATAGCCGATAGCGTGACTATAAAGCACGTAGTTCAACTCTCTGATCACAGGCGGCGATTTAACAAATATCACAAACCGCATTATTTTTAAAAGTTGTATTTTTAATATTTTTCGTAAATAATTTTACTTAAAAATGTGAATAACTATTTTTTTGTTTGATTTTTTTATTTTACGGTATTTATTATTTTCTAAAATACTACATTTCCTAAATACTTTTATGTACTTAAATAACAACCGTACAACAACAACAAAATATGTAGAAAATTAGGCAATATTTTTTTGCAAATTGTGTTGCTTCTATATTATTATCCTGCTATACTACCTGGTTAATTTTTGGACTCCTCCATTAAGCTTTGTGTGTAATTATTGTACTTGTATTCACGAAATCAAAACGTAAGCATCGTGTTTATGCGCGTCAGTGTTTACACAATATGCATTCCAAGTACATTCCCAAGCCAATTTCCAGTATTAAGTCGTACTTGTGTTTGAGCCCTTAACGCATTATGCGTGGCACGTCGGAAGCTATTCAAAAAGCTACGAATAGCAGCAATTATAATTTGCAACGAAATCAAATGAAGCGGCCAGCCCCGCACCTCATCACAATGGTGTCGCTATTAACGGAGGCCCGACGAATTTTAAAGTTCTTTAAAAAAATTAATTTGCTCACTCATGTATTTGCTGTTAGTGATAACATTGTAATTTTTATTAGAGATACTAATATTACCACGGTCTCATAACCTTTCACATTGTAACGGTCCAAGCCGTGGTTACTCCTCATAGGGCCATTGTGTCGAGTTACTACGAATAGAGGTTCAGACTAAGCGACCTAAGAGCTCTGCCACCTCTCAAAACGGTGAAGCAGTAAGAGTCAGCTCCTTCTCCGGCTAATCTTAGTAATTCGTAGACAGAGACAGTAATTGCTATTTGCATTTCACTAAGCCCATGCGTACAGTCACGTCGCTATGCACCCGTTTTACTATAGAAACCAAAAGCGAGGAACGTGTTTCATCTTTAAACTTTCATTGAAGTACCATAGAGTAGAATGTAAAGGTAACCAATGACGTGTGGGAATAAAACTGATACGATTGTTAACAATTAATGACTCCCACGAACGATACAACAAGGGCGTCGGCAATGTATTAAACTATAGAACAGTGATAACTTCCTAAAATATACTACACGTACAGTGTACATTTATAGTGAAAGTTACAGCCTATACATATTTGTCCCACTGTCGGGCAAAGGCCTTCTCTGTAAGGAGAGTATAAGGGCATAGTCCGTCACGCGGCCCTAAAGTTGATAAGCAGACTTCACATGTCTTTCTAATACAGGCAGGTTGTCTCCACCGCCGAGCGTGTGGTAAATAATCACTTAAAATTGCAACAAACAATTTTACTATCGTATCGAACTTGGTTTGCTAGCGTACTATACAACTTGAGGCGACCGTGGAGTCTAGTGCACATTATAGTCTGCAGAAATAATTTAAAATGAGTTTAAAAAATGCAGAAGCCAATCCCCTATATCAGATCAGAAACTTATCAGCGACAAATCCGGCAGTCAATAATTAAAAACACGAGCGCTGCACTCGCTCTTCTCACGACGCCGGCCCCTCGCAGACTCGATGGGGTTTTCATTATGCCCCACTTAATCCCACCCCATTGTAAACTGTAAACTACACCAGTTTATACATGGTGACAAAGTTTATTTATTTATTATCCCAAGGTTACTTTGGGAATAGATAAATAAACATTGTTATTACTTTTATAAGTCCTCACTGTCCATCCACATTGTCTGGTATATATGTTAACGCAAAATTAAGAATTACCATAAAACAAATGTCACATTCATTTGTTGCTTCGAAAAAATTCTTAAGTAGAGAGAGCATCGTGCCATATCATCGTATTCCTATTTCGTTCACACCCAAAAACCAAATCGTCTTCTACAATACAAAATCACCTAAAAATATTGTATCCGAATTTACCTGTACTGTGAGCAAATAACTCTCACAAGACCGTGATACAAGTTTCCATTAAGCAATTCTGAAAACGGCAGATTAAAGTTATATGGCTCGAACTAAACCAAATGAAACCGATCGCTCTCCGATCAAATAATTGAGAAGTGCAAGGCAAGATTTTAATCGAGTCTACAGGAATGTTCTCACTGCACGCGCAGACTGCGGAGTCAGCTGCAACTTTGATTGCTGCAAGATGTAATGGAATTGCTTTCAGTTGGAGCCCAGCCCTGGCGCTGCCACTCGTCGTTGCCTTAATCCTAATGAACTTCTTCAGAACCTTTGCGTTAATCTTGCGGACAATACCCGGCCAAAATTACTTTTATAAATATGGATAATTTTGTATTAGTTGCTTTGTGGAGTAAAATACGATACGTTCACGTCTGCGTCACAACTAAAGTGTAACTTTATATAATATAACTACTTCTATACGTGTGATGTAAACATATATGCATCCATCATCAATATAATATTTAGTATAATAATGGCTGCACCCCGGGGATAAAAACGATTATTTCATTTTTACTAAAAGAAGTATCCTAAGTTACTCCTTATGACATCATATATCTACTAGCAAAAGTCCCGTCAAAATCAGTCCAACTGTTCTAGAAAGTAGCCGGAGCAAACAGATAGACAAAAATTGCTAAAAATGTTATTTTAGTGTATGTACCGTGTATGTAGTTATAAAAAAGTAGTAAAAAGCGGTTATTTTAATATTAAAAAGAGACACTCCAATTGTATTTATCTATATAGATCATGTTTTACATTCAATGTATTCGGAATTTTTCTCACACACGCTGAATAAAATTTCTATAAATAATAAATTTCGTTTGGGTGAAAAGAAAAATCCGAGCGCTAAATAACAAAGAAACAATCTGCCAATATCGGGAGCAATAACAACAAAAAATCCGCGCGGCTATCAGCTGAAAGATAAAAGATACGGTCCCCTTCTCATCTTTTTCAAGCAGCGTTTCCAATTACACGTGAACACGTATAATAAAGAACGGGGCCCGTGCGTCCCGCTTGTTTCCTTCTAGTCCACACTGGCCGATTATTACGGCTAAATGACCGTCTTAAGGCTTAGCCCTTGGTACAAGTTTAACACCAATTTCGGTGCCTAGCGCCCTTATAAACACTAAATAAAAGTATTACCGGTACGTGGCCACCCTTTATGAACTCTCCCGGTGAAACACGTAAGAAAAATTTACCTAAACGTCAAGCCAGTATTCTAAAAGGTTGTGGCACTTCCTCGATCATCAGTTGGCTATCGAGTGTCTGCGTTAGCCCTACCACTCTTTTCATTAGCTGTACCAACAAATGCACGATTAATATTATTTCTAACCATACCAGTTTTTTGTTGTACTAACCATACCAAAACCCACTAGGATATGTAATTGTGGTCACGATCTTATGCTCCGCATACCGCAATGATATCATTAGACTATTGATTCTTAAAATTTTAAATCTTTGAAACACTCTCCTTAAATGAGACTCCAAACATGTAACGAGATATAATAAGGGTAGACACAGGAAAGTGGAAAACTAATGGTTTGAAATATTGGATACCTGAACTTAAAAAACCATACATTTCATCCTCATTATCCCTGAGATTATAAAAACAAAGGTTTCCTCTTTGACAATAGTGAGAAATTTAAAGCCTGGAGATCATATCCAACCAAATTACTTAACGCAATCAACTAGATAAACTTTTTCAGGTAGAAAAAGCAAATACAAAATTTTCACATTAATATTTTTAACGTCCTGATTATGGTTATTATTTTATCCTATGTCTACTTGAAGGGTAAATTAGATGCAAGATAAAATACCAAACCAGAATCCTTATAATAAATATTATAAATAGAAGTCAAGAGCTAGAAACAAAATAAATCGAATAGAAATAAAAAACTTCGTCCAAGTTAAGCCAGTCGCTGGCCGCTTCTGATCGGACCATAGTTGTGAACGGAGCGAGGAGCCGGGATCTCGTATTGCCATCGTTATGGGAACTCATCTCGCGATATAGAGAATTGATAACTGAGCCTTTTTATTCGAAGGAAATTGTCGATAGCGATAAGGAAAAGTTAGGCGATAGTGTCCTTTTGTGACCTGTTAGTAACAGTTATATTTCTACGGAAAACTAATATTATTTAGAAAAGGCGTTACTTTATCCTTTAAATTAAACTTCGAAAAACAATTGCGTGGTTCCTTTAATATTACTGTACATACAGAAAGGCGGATAACAATATTTTTTAAATTTGATTTCGTATCAACATCAATCAAAGAAATATTTGACCCGATAGAATGGAACAAATAACAATAAAATAAATTGAACTGCGACCTCGGTATACCTTCCACGCTGAGAGAAAGGTTGAAGTAATAAATACCGCAACTAGTATTCTCAGAGATCGTAGCACATTCCCGGTCAAACCAGACTATTTCCGCAACAACATACGTATCAACGAGGGTCTACGAAAATTATTAGACCATCGAAAGAAATGAATATATGGAATATATTCATGTGGAACCTATATTAGATGTAAGTCTCGTGTCTATCTCTTCCTCTATTACTACAGATTTTATTAAATAAAGAAGTTTTGTTTAAGTGTCGAAGTCTCGAACTTAACTTCCACCTATTGACTCGCACTCCACTTGCTAATAATCACTGGCTATAACAGTTCAGTGCTCTCATAGATTTAGAAACAGAAAGTGCACATTCCCCTTCCCCCTGCAAACCTTTGTTCGACCTTCTTACCAATAACAACATGATATGGATAAACATGCCAACATCTTACTTGTGAATCTCAAAAAGTTTTTCTGTGCAAAACGTATGTAAATATCAAATAAATTCTAAACTTTAGTTGACTCTGCCGTGGTTACATAATGTAGATAGATCGAAATAATATAGGATTATATAGAATTCTGTTCTTTATATTTCTTTAAAATAGAAAAAAATCATTGGCAAATTTACAAATTGCAGCCGACGCAATGAAAAAATAAAATAGCAAAAAGAAATAGTGACAAGAGAACAAAGCTAATTCGTCCCACCCTACTAATACGTCCGGTGACGTGTGACAACCGGACGCGACCGGCTCGCTATTCAGACGCACCCCCAGCAACTAGCCACCCCTTCAGATGGGTCAATTGTGGGACACCAATTGGATTTTTTTTGCCAACTTTTCTATAGAAATAAAAAGTCGTTTGTTTAAATTGACTGCAGTCAAAAATAATGGACAATTTAATACGGGGCAAGGGTGCAAAAAATTTAACGGATATTATCGTTTGATATACGACAGCCGAGTGATCGCATGGGTCACCATAATGTTTGAAGATCATAATCATCATCAGAAAAAAAACGTTTGTATTACATTCTATATTACCATTGACCTATTACACGCCCGGTGGGGTCCCTGTTGATACTCGAATTAACGACATGTGTCTTTAATACCATTGTACACAGTTTTGCAATAAGAGAATTTTACCACTAAAGCTACTGTTGCAGGTAAGCTACGTGAAGCAAGAGCTAATAATTAGTATGTGGAACATACTAAAAAGATTTTGAAGAACACCTAAATACATTACTCGGTACACAGTGAAGTGTCCGTAAAGAGGCCGAATTAATGTATTATTAAATAATAAGTTTTTCCTTATTCCTCACACACCTTTACATTTTTTGTTAGGGTATTTAAGTTTAGATATATAAGTTTCATGTCTTTATTTCTCGTACGATTGTTACAAAAAATGTATTTTAAAAATTATGGAAACGGTGCGACGCCTTTAAATCGCCTTAGTTATTTAGCGGAATAATTATATGTAAACTTAAAACGATAAAATAAAAATATATATTATTATTAAAAAAAGATGACATCGCTATAGAATATCAGTTGTCGTATCTGAATAACTCCATTCCACGATCGCACTGAAAGCAAAGTAGCGTCAACTTTCTTTTCCGCGCCAGTTAACGTAAGCGAAATGCAGATGTAAAATCCTGGACCCACTCCGGGAGGCCCCGCGCAGTCTCAAAGCGGCAACAGACATTTCATTCGCCGTAAGTACCGTAAAACTCGCCGATTCTGAGGGTCCGCATCTCAGACACTCGAAGATCGGATTTGAATGTTGAAGTAGCTGCCAAATTAACATAATCCCGTATTTGCCGCCTGAAGTTCCGCTGAATTATTTGCGAACACGGGAGCGACTGCGATCCTGATCTTTAGACAAACTTAAAGAATTACCCTTATTATGATACGATTGTAACTTCTGCCTCCCACCTCCTATATCACTCGAATGAGCCGTGGTAGCTCAGTGTCCGGGCGGTTGGCTCTTGTTGCATAGTACGCTAGCAACCCGAGTTCGATCCCCGGTGCCGGCACCAATAAATTTGCTGTTGCAATTTTATGTGCTGATTGACCACGAGCTCGGCGGTGCAGGAAAACATCGTGAGGAAACCTACGTATGTTAGATTATGGCATACTATGCCCTTATACTCTTTACAGAGAAGGTCTGTGGGATATATGTTTATTTAATATATGTAAAGGCTGTAACTTTAACTTCTCATAATTTACTGATCTGAAGCAATAATAAAGAAACTCACCTAGGTTAACTTCCCAAGAAATTGGGAGCATTTGCGAGTTCAAGCATTCTAACTGGCGAACAAGCCGTGAAACAAACAACTTTTTTTTATAACAATAAATGTAGGAATTGCGATTCCTCGATATTCCCGGTGTGCGCCGGGAATTGGCAAATTAAAACGTTATTAATTTTCGCCCGGCGCCGCTCGTGCGCTCTTTGAATTCATAAAGGGTTTGGCTGGCAGCAGGAACCGGCCGCCGTAACAATAATATCCCGAGGCAAATTAAACACCATTTTTTCTCAAAGATATTTTGAATAGAAACTGGCCAGTTTCCTACTTTTAAATTTAGACTATTTAAAAGTGTTAAGCATAAGAAAAGTTTAAAGAATAAAACGTATTTTATGTCGTATAGAAATCTAGATAGATAGACATGGCAATAAAAATTAATGATTTTTGCATGAGGATTTGCATCTCACTTATTATAATGAAAGTTGGTTATAATTACATAATTAAGGGACTTAAAAGTTAACGCCGTAGAGAGACGGTTATTAATGGTTATAACCTATATTCCATACGGACCAGGAAGTGTTACTTGATCGATAAATTGATCAGGTTTGAAGAAAGAATATTTACTGCCACATTAATATATTTATAAAAATAACATAAAAGTATATAAATACAATAACACTTTTGAAGTGTATGTTTTAGCAATAGAGCTGCGCTTAGTACTTGAAACAGCAGTATTGAATTACAGCGTACTCTATTACTCCCACGGCTAGTAGATTTGAAAAAGGTATGCTTCAGTATGGGCAGGCTGCAAAAAGAAATGGTGAAAGAAACATCAGAGTTGTTTTGATCGACTTGACTATCTGCGTCTGCGAAGAGATGTAGGCGTTGCGTTCTCTATCGTGTTTACTACGGGGACTGTTCTGAGGATTCATCTCAGGTGCCGATTGCTATTACCGCACATCTCGGCAGAATTCCAAAGCGTTCCACGACTGAACGGATTTCGCGTAACCTCGCAAAAGGTTTACGATTTGGGAACCTTCAAAAAACGAGCCTATTCCTCTAGCCTATTATCTTAAAGCCCGGCAACGTACCTGCAGCTCCTCCGGTGCTGTGGATGTTGTGCATTGAGTATGTACTTGTGATGGGCGACGGTGATCACTTAAGGTGAGCTGATCCGAAAGCTCATCTGCCACTTTTCAGATCAAAGAAGCAAAGAGGTTTACAAGGAATTAGCAACATGGAAACCATTGATTTCCTGTTGTCCTCTAAATCACGGTCGCCTTACTGTGTAAAACTGAAAATGTTACTTTATCTAGCTGCGTATCTAAATGATCACCACCGGCAAACTATAAAAAATAACTAAATTGAAAATGCCTACATAAACTAACGTGTCTCTGCAGCTCGGATGACGAGCCGGCCTGCGGGCGTATGTAAATACATATAAGGCGTAGAGGCACGCCGCGGCGCGTCGATTGTGCCGGCGCTAACTTCGCTGATTACACACATACAGTTTCACCTCCGACGCCTACTACAATCACGAACGAGAAGACTTGATGCGCTCCCCATAGTTACACGAACACTAATTTACAAGACTTTTGTCATATGGATTTTGTTCAGGGTAACTTTTCAGAAATATTACTAACATTCTTGTTAACCACTGCAATTGACCTTAAGCATATGTTAGGAGATGATTCACGTCAATAGTCGAATGGTGGGCTCGAACCTACGATTCGCAAACCGTTCCCTAAACCATTATTCTATTGACAATTCAAATATATATCTTAAGAATACTTGAATGAATAAATATATTTTATATTATTGCACAACAATTAATATAAAATACATCACAGAGATAATAAATTTACAATTAATTGTGCGTTGCAATGGGCGTTCTTATGTCTAGGAGCAATCTCTTCCAGACAAATTGTGTATGGACAGAAATTTGTTTCTAGAAAGACTTTTAGTGGGTCTGTGATTATATGTATTTAGTTTAATAAGGTAATAAGGTAAGGTAATAAGGTTTGACAATATTTTTGACAAAACAATTGAGGATAAATAAAATTAAAATTAAGTTAAAAACTGGTTTATATAAAATAAGCTCTCATAGTGCGTATCGAAATAGTTTACTGTTGATTTCTATTTTAATGGATTTTCTACCAGCTCAATTGGAGTTACAGATAAATTAAGATCTCGCTGCTGCCTGGGCACCGCAGCGCGAGAAGGGCCAAATAAAGAGAATACCGTCGAATAAGATGAATTTTCTTTACGTTTGATCGGACCTATGTTAAATGTAGTCACGCATGTATTTAATTATTATAAATAACAGGATTACAAGTTGGCAGTAGTGTACAGCCTTCATCTCTATTAAAATAGGAAGTGTTTTTTATTCGAATCGTTTCACAAATCAACATTAGAAGAAATCGATGTTCTGTTGCAAACTTTGACTTACACACGTATACAACATTGTGTAAATAACAAAAAGAAGTAAATAAACGTATAGTGAGTGCAGAGTCGCTCACGAGCCCACATCTAACGAGCGTCCAAAAGAAATCCGCTTTAGTAACGAGGCTCTCAGTAAAAATTGGGAGCCGTCTTAGTCCGCCCGCGCCCTGTGAACAATTTGTCACACACAGCTGACCGCCGCACGGTTCGTTGCGTCGCCGGTTGTTTGAATATCGCATTCAGCTCCGACCTCCTTATATTTCATACAATTCGATTTGTCACACTCGGCCGCTTCACGAACAACTTGCTATTCAGTAATAAAGCGCATTTGTCTTTAACACTGACAGCTAATGTCTCTATCCTAGTAAATTAACATCAAAGTAAATATTGTGACAATACTTTCTACGAGACTTATATAGATATTACTAGAACTATGAACACATTTAAAGAAATCATATCAAGCAAATAACAAAAAAAATCAAAGGTAAACTTAATAAAAATCTTTATTTAAAACCACGACAAAATTTGATACAGTACAATTCTAGTGTACGATAATAGTCAATATTAATAAAAGGATGTCGTGTCGCCGGTGTAAACGCCCACCCTCCAAATTAAACGTTAAGATTTTTTTAAATAAGAAAGAAAAGATTATTTTAAATTAGTTTTTTATGTATATACATCAGTATTGTTTTTATGTATAAACATCAGTATTGTTTTCGAGTCCGTTTTTTTGTTTCTATGTTAACTAAATTGCATAAATAAATAAATAAATAGGTCTTTTATTGCCTGCAGATCAAGAATCTGTTATTGCTCGATATTCTGCATTTGTAAAGGACTTTAAAATGATAGATTTCCTTTTGTGCCATTTTACTTATTTACCTCCTGAACCCTTATACGGATGAAGGCCTCGTCTAGAGATATCCATGTACATATATCTGGAGCGTAATGTCATAGTATTCATTTAACACCTTGTAGCTCATACATTATAATTGTATATACTCTTTGTGTAGCTTTGACTGACTTCACCTTTAATTGATTAAAAATAAACGTCATACTGGTCGTTGAATATAAAAAAATCTTAACAGATAGGCCGAGCACCTCAACGTAAGCAATATATTGACAGAATAACGTAATTAAAGTTGGCTTTAATACACATACGTGGACTGATTCCATGTTAATGTAACTAATAGCTTGTCTGGCCAAAAGTATTCCTTTAAACTATTATGTTACATTTGAATGTTGGAAGATATTTTTTAAAACCTTTAAAAACTAACGCATCCTCCGCAAATGGAACGTTTAATATTTATTTTCCAATGCAATCGCCGCAAAAATCCACAGTATTTCAATAAAAATCGAAAGAGCCAAAAAGTGCCAGTGTCGCTCTATCGGGTCCGACAACAAACAAAGGGGCGGGTCTGCAAAAAGTTTGACATCTCGTTAGGCACGCGACGGCGGAGCGAGGAGCGCGGGGAGAGCGGGGCGCGGGGGACAGTTAATTGGCTACCTGGGGGACCATTCACACCGATCGCTGCCTGTTACCACTCGATGTACTGGTCTAAGGGGTACTTACATCCTAAAGTCACAGCTCTTCTACTATGACCAATATTAAAGATATTATCTTGAAAAATCTTGAAAATCGTTATTCTTATCAACTGGAAGCATGACTTCATTAGAAAACCACTATATTGATAAAACTCCTATTACAATTAAACACCTTCCAAATTTCAATAAAATCAATCGATTAGTAAGAGATTCCATACAACGAGGTAAAATCTAAAATCTAGGATACATCCACAAAAAAGCCATTGAAAGAAGAAAACTTTAAGAAAAGTATTACCCATTGATCATCATATGAGATGGTGGTCGGAAGTATGAAGGCATTTTCGAGGCGATCACACTTCTATACACAATGAAAAGTTATCGTGAGATAAAAGTTAATATGTTTAATGTAATTTTCCTCAGAAATTTCGTAAATCAAGGCAACAAATAATTTCACTATTTCCGAGTTCCGCTGGCCGGAGCCGCAAGCTCCGTAGCAACGTTACACCGAACCAAAACAGTAAAAACGGAATGCCGTTTCACACGGAGATGAGATCCCCTGAAGCATTCTCTTGTGCATGATGATACTTCAAGCGAATAACACGACCAGATAAAATGAAAAAGGAAACTGCACAGTTGTGTATCACGCTGTAATCCTCATTTTCATCTTCTGCTTACATTTCTTACAATACTATAAGGTTAGAAATATTTTTCAAAGTTTTTTACTTTAGTAAATTGTTTTCAAAATTGTTGTAAATTCAAAAAGTGTGTAGTAGTAGTAATTATTTTTATATATCTCAAAAGGTGTTAGTTGTTGGACACAGGCCTTTTCTGTAAAGCAAGTGTAATGACATAGTCCGCCACGCGTCCCTAGTACGGATAAACAGACTTCACATATCTAAGAAAATTGCTAAGACCTGCAGGTTCCTCCAGGTGTTATCCTTTATCGCCGAGTGCGTGGTAAACTAACACATAAAATTGCAATAACAAATTTTATTGGTGCCGGCACCGGGGTTCCAACTCGAGTTACTAGCGTACGCAACTTGTGGCGCCGCCGACAGAGCTACCACGGCTCTGTAAGTGTGTATATAAGTAGTAACATATTTCATAGATTTACTTATACACTTTCTAATCTATGTATATTTATTTTAAAGAAGCTATTCGCCGTAAATAATGTTCGAAAAACATTGTAAATAGTAACTGAGAGTAACGTCTGACTATAAGTGGCACAAGGTAACAAATAATTGTTAATGTATAATAGTGGTAGTGAAACTAGTGGGTTAACAAAATAAACAACATGAGAACAAGCTAAGGTTTACAATATAGTGCCGCGACATTATTTTACGGACTGGTACATATACTAACGTTTGTTATGGGCATTATGTAATTAGTGAAAAGTAAGCTCACAGGTAAACGTTTGGCAGGATTGCTATTAACATAACAAGAAATGCATCAAATTCAAAACACGTGAAAGAAAACAACAAACTCTCAGCAAAGAAACGCACGGTCACAGTAATTGGCCTGAAACCTTATCAAACTTGTGCCAAAGTTAGCCTGTTACGAATCACCGCTACTGGCAGGCCACTCATGAAATTAAATTACATCGACCCGCCCGTGCCGGCTTACCTCCAAACTCCTCTCGTTTTTAAAAGCCTTGAATAGACGTCAAAGAACAACGTTAAAGTGATAAACTAAACGGTTAACGGAATAGACTCTTCAATTACTTATACTAAATGTCTCCGAGAGAAAAAAATAAATGTCACAGACACAGTTTCTAACGTTGTTACTGTAAATGTGTAATTTAAAATTTGAAATACTTGTCGAAAAAACTGTAAATGTTTCTGAAATTCCATTAACTATACTTCATAACACACAAAATAAAGAGACACGCTAAAAACTTTTCACCTAACATTTAATTTAGAGCTAATGGCCTTGCTAAGGAAATGGAATTAGATAAACATTAAAAAAATAATTCATAAACCATTATTAAATAGGTTTCTTTTAAGGAGTTTTACACGTACTTTTGTTTTTTATGAAAATTTGTTAGCATTTTTAATTTAATGAAATATAAAAATCCACCCTACGGAAGGAATACTGTAGCTTCTATTGTTATACAAATTTGCCGTATTAGGCACGATCAAGATGTTTCCATGGTCTTACAAAATACCGGCCTGAAGTGGAGGTATATTAGACCCTGAAACCTGCAATCAGTTCTAGATGGTTGTGGGCCGCGGAATGATTTAATATCAGGTGAGCGCCATTCTAATTTGACCCCTTCTCCCGTAAAAAACGACAAAATTTGATTAGAGTTTAAATTTGGAGGTTCAGAAAGAAGACCTATTTTACTGTTGAAATTGAATAACAATCTTCAACGCATAATTAACAGTTCCACTTAAGTCACTAGTGCACTTACCGTGATGTCTGCTGCATACCGGCCTGATCTTTGACAAATAAATACATATCGCGATATTGCTAAAGAAGGCAAAGTTTTCCGTTTTGCGTGCACCGCAGCGGCGGGTGCAAACTTGGGCCTTGATTTTTTTATAAACGCAAGGAAATAAATTTGCATGCAACTTTGAGAGGTTTTTTCAACTATGGCAAGGTGAAGGGTCTGTCGAGACGTAAGCTTAGTGTCAGATTGTTAGCACGAAGTGACTTGCCAATTTAGGAGTTGATAAGAAATTCACCTTTAAAGCGATTTCGAAATTGAAATTAATGAGTAATTGGAACTTAACATGAGAAGTCCTTAAATTGTAGAATGACTATGTATTTTTGTATATGTAAAAAAATTTCAAGATTTTCTTTTATGCCAAGCTCCATTCAATTTTTATCTAAACTCCTAAGCTCAGGAAATTAAAAAATAAATCCTCAGAAAACTGCAAAATGATGAGAAAGAGCAGGGAAACGACGAACACAGTAACAGTGTACGATTGTCAACTTCAGTCAACAAATGAGTAAGTTACACGGACCGGCGTATAGTACTTTTTGACTACTAGCTCAAAGACAATAAAACAATTATATAACTGAAGTGGTTCTATAACAATTGTTAGCTGAACTGAAATTAAAATTGAAAATCGGTCAATTCAAAAAGTTAAAAATAGGGCAAGGGACACTTAGCACGGAAGCCATTGTCACCAAATGGAAAGTCCCACCAACAACAATTGAGAGCCTCAATTGAACCCAATTATCAACTTTTATTGAGATTCTGTACCTAATGGAAAATTAAATACTCGCTTCCGCAGCATAGCATCAAATAGGGTAACCACAACAAAATATGTGTGAAAGATAGAACATCTTTTTACTATACGCACTCCATTTACATAATCTGAGTTAACCATTGCTGAATCACCTTAAAATTATATTCACTTTTAAGACGCAACAATACATATTTTATCATGTTACAAAATCTGCACCAAAAAAATAGGTAGTTTCAGAACAACGACGGAGCAACCATATAAGAATATACCATATATACGAGTACGTATCGCACAAAAAGATCCATCCTCCCAACCATCTTGTCTCGATCTCCCACTCCTCCTTTCCTCGAAGAATAACCACAAAATTCCTGTCATATGCAAATGTTCCTCTGCAAAGTGTTGGCTCTGTACGCTTGGACGCATCGGTACAAGTTGCATTGTTGGCAGAAGTTCGGGCCGGATTTTTTAAGATAGGAAGATGCTAATTACGACTTTCGTTTGTTTCTTGTATTCAATATTAAATTGTTGTAAACTGGATTTGACGATTTAAGTAAACAAAAATATACATAAATAGTCAAAATAAAGTAACGTGTTTAATGTTTTAGCTATGTATTAAATAAAACTGGTATAGCCAAGGGGACAGGACAACTTATCCACGACGTTTGGTCACCCGTTTGACTTTGAAAGGACTCATTGTGTTCCCTTATAGTTTTTTGTTCGCTTAATATATCAAATTGGTCATTGACGGCACCTATTCACGTGCGCTCGTTGGTTCCATTCCATTTTTTCACCTTTAAAAGATGAGCGCAAAGTTCATCGGTGCGTGGAGCTAAAATTTTTGCTGCGGAACTGGAATGCAGTGTGAATTTTTGTCACATGTGCTTTGACAACTGAATGCTGTGGAAGTTAACGCGACTGAAAACTATTTTTGTCTTCCTTAAAATGTCCTTGTTTCTTATAGAACGCATAAGGATCATTTGATTCGTCATGATTAAGTACAAGTTATGTGTAGACAACTCTTACCAAAGTTCCGTGAAACTAACATATATTATAATAAACTGTAAAACTTTATTAATATTTGTATATTTCTTATTTCTTCTTGCTTTGGAACTTTTGTTTCAGTCTGTAATATTTGACGATTATGTTGAACTCCAGCAGCAGTAAATAGTTACTGTCTCTCGCGCTGCAACGAGGTATGTTTTCCGTACCGTCTATATATTATTATAATAATTGGTATTGCGTTGTATGAACGCCGTAATATAGAATACACGCTGACTAGGATTCGAATTTGCGTCAGTCCGACAGAAAGACATACGGTAGGTAAGTATATAGGTTTTTTTTCTCTAGTATTCAATTTATATCGTTATTTTCAAGAAATATAACGCAGAATTAATGCTGTCATCTGTAGCCCACGCCACCCCTATTGTCTCACAAGTCGCACCCTTCCAAAGTCACCGATAACGCAAAGTACTTCTAATAAACATTTTGTTATTCCCCACTGTATCCAGATTCTATTAGAGATATCCGACTAATCCGATATTAGTTTTAACGAAGCTGTCAATCACAGAGAAGCTTTCGATAAAATTGATTTCAGATAAATTACATTTCATCAAAATATACACACGTTCTTCAGTTTAGAAATATTTGCGATACAAGTGACCCTTGACAATTTAAGTTATTTGCTGTTTACATTACTGGACGTGGTAATAATATTAAAAGAGACATTATATAAGTATGCCAATTTACGATAATGTTGGCTGTAATCTGCTACGAATTGTACAAGATTGGAGAATTTATTTTAATAAAGTAACGGTTCGAGGTAGAAATTACTATTGGTAACTAATTTGAGAATAAATATGATATGTACGTATATATGTGCCCATCGAATCGGCTAACTGAAATGTATATTCATAAAACTGCTTGGAGGAAAAAGGCAAAGCTGTGCAACTAGACGGCCTTTGAAAGGAAGACCTATCGCCACCATCTGAGGGTAAATTAATGTGGTTTAAAATATCAATTAAAATTTATCCATTTTAGCCAATTATCCAACAATTTTTTTTTTGTATATATGAATATGAAGCTCGCGAGTCCTTTTATCGCTTGCGCAGTAGGCAGAGACAGCAATCACTATCCACTTTCCATTTCGTATTAAACGTTTAACATTTAATTAAATTTGAAGTCGATTTTTGTTTTTGCTCGTAAATATACTCGTTACTAAACTTACTAGGCCCCTACATGGCAAATTTATTCTTATTTAAGATTTAATTCGATAATTACTTTATTCCGATATTTATTGTTAGGTTCATAGGTTTTTTAAATTACAAAATTATATTTTGAATTTGATTCAATACCGTTAGGTTGACGATAGTCGAAATAAAGCAACAATTAGAACATTGATTTCGATGACTTGAAAACCTTCTCCCTGTATTTGACCATAAAGAGATGAGATCAGACACAGGAGTAAAAGAGCAAACACAGACGCGTCTGAGCTTTGCGGTGCTTTAATGAAATTTGTGTGACGACAGAATCCACTCTAATTGCACCCAACGAAATTACACAACATTTCATATTCACACGTAACATATAAATTCGTCTGTACAATTAGTATCCCTATATACACATGTAATTAACTAGCCACTACTAGAAAATATTCTCCTCGTAGAATCCTAGTAATGGATGCCACAGTATGAAATAACTCATTTAATAAGACGATATCATTATGGTGTAATTTTATCACATCATCTGCAGGATGTGGTTATAAGAATGTCCTGCAATCCACCAAAGCAAACATCTAAAATATCATCATGAAACAACAACGCTCTTAGTAATATGCCATCTGCTATTAATATATTTTATTATATTAATAGCAGATGGCATATATAACTATTCTTACTTTTACTTTCGATGAATAGAAAAAAAATAAACAAATATTTACAAACATCGTATTATTAAAAATAATTTATCAGAGAAATGATTAGATAGCGGCTGTAGCTTAGTGTATGGATATCTCAGTTATGACGGTAGTGGTTCTAAACTCAGTCTTATTTCAAAAATAAAAATCTCAAGTCACAAATAAAGTAGAATCTATGCCCAGTGTATAACGACACGTTCATCCCAGCTCGAAGTGAAGTGGATAACGATTTCCAATTACCTCTTTCTACTTCTGTTAGGTTCAATAGGAGGGGATTATTAACATTAGGGATTAAATAAAAATAAACCTATAGATATGATGATAACAAAATATTGCAAATTAATCTTTTCCAAAATTGACTAAGGCCAGATTTCATTACCAAATACGAAAGTCAATTTAAATTCAATTTACGCTCACAATAAGTCCACAATGTTAAACAGTGAATGTTCACATAATTCTTTTATATTCAGACGTCAGAAACCGGAGAGCTCAGCGTATAATGGTCGCTAGAATTTGGAACACAATAGGAAGGGTCCTTGGGTTCCCCCGGGACAGCCCTTTTAATACTGCTAATGAAATTCGTGACCTTACATCCACCGGCTAAGTTGGTCTTATTTAGAACCCTTTTGCCTTTTTAGTTGTAATAGACTTTTTATTTCAACAAATCTCAAATTTGTTTAAATAAAACGCATGATGCATAAAATACTTAAAATTATTTTCACATTAAAAACGAAAGCAATTTATGTAAAAAATAATAGATAATCAATTATTGATTATACTTATATATTATTAAATAATAATTAAAACTCACTACTCACACAACCGAGAGGAATACACAGTTTTAATTTCCCAAGATGGCCCATCGAACACACGAAACACCGCTTCCATTTTTACCATTATTTTCGCACATACATCGTCATTCGATTTCCGATAATTTTAAGATTTCCTATATCCTATAGAAGAAAAACAAATATATTTACGAGTAAAATCAAAAACCGACTTCAAATCAAAGCAAATATATGACGCTATTACGCCCTCTTTGTATTTCCGAATAATCGTAGAGAAGAATCGTACGAAATAAAGAGAGAGAGAGAGAGAGATAAGAATCATCAAAATCAGTTTACCTACTTGAAAGTTATGTAAGTTAAGTATTAAATCATACAGACGAATCGAAGTCAGTTTAAAATTAAAGTTTAACTGCTTAAAAAATATATCAAACCATTTGAATTTATTCGTACATATCCGGAGTAAGGCGACTGTTCTCAAGCTACAAAATATAGAGGGAGTTCAAGTTGAGTTGGACATCTATAACTAGCAACCGGACCCTGCCATTGTTAGCTTACAAAATGTTTATCTGTACGTAAATAAAATGACCCACTTGTATGTTTAGGCCGAGTTCCCCATACATTCATAGTGCGTAGAAGTCGAAATTACAATCTGTTATCCAGAATCATTACCGATAAAAATGCCGGACTCTTCTTTTAAATTTTATTTACATGGAATGTATTTTAAATAAGAAAATAGAACATAAAGCATGCTTTTGCAAATAAACATATATTTACTAATTTATGTATTATTAACGTATATATATTTTCTACACCTCACGCAAAATGTTTCCGACAAATCCATAAATTGGCATGCATTTGAATGAAAAGCTTTTAGGGAAAAAATTGAATGAAAAAAACTTTTACTTAACCCTATTTGAGCGCAGTAGTCAGAGATAGTTTGTGAGAGAATTAAATTAAATTTAAACAAAAATTATATGCACATTCCTTTTCCTATAATTTTATAATTTATAATATTTGCTATCATTACATAAATATCTAATATAACTATAAGTATATTCAGAAGTACTCTGCATCTTTACTACAGCTTTTGTTTTCTCCTTCCTTCCACCACAAATGTTTGCTACAAAAAAGCTTTTAATGCTATGCTCCCAAGTACTCGTACATATAACAAAGTTATTTCTGTTCTCACTGAAAATAAAGGTGGAATGTACATTGTTGTATTCAATTAGCAATAATGAGAAATCTGTGTTCATTTGCGACAAACTTTCATAATATATTGATTGAGCAATTGCTGTTCTCCAATACACCATGTCTCATTCAAAGCGAGTTAAAAGTAAGTATGGGCTTCCTGAGAGACTCTGTAGGTGGATCGGCAGTTTCCTTGCGGAACGGAGAGTTAAAGTCGTCGTAGACGGCTCATGCTCAAACCCCCGGACCGTAAATGCTGGTGTTCCCCAAGGCTGTGTGTTATCCCCGACATTGTTCATTCTGCATATCAATGATTTGTTGCATACCAGTGGCATTAATTGCTATGCGGATGACAGTACCGTGGATGCACTGTATTTCGGCCGCAGCAATATCTCTCGGGATCACGGCGACGAGTGTCGGAACATACTTGTGTCTGAAATCGAATCATCCCTTGTGAAGATTTCCGATTGGGGGGGACTAAATCTAGTACAGTTTAACCCTTCTAAGACTCAAGTTTACGCGTTCACCGCCAAAAAAGCCCCCTTTGTCGCATCACCACTCTTCGGAAACACTCACCTTTGTGCCAAGCCAAACATTGGCATTCTGGGCGTCGATATTTCGAGTGTTGTCCAGTTTGGCGGTCATTTGGAGAGCAAGGCTAAAATGGCCTCCAAAAAACTCGGAGTACTCAACAGGGCCAAACAGTACTTCAAGCCGGCTCACCGCCTTAAACTGTATAAGGCACAGGTGCGGCCTCATATGGAATACTGTTCGCATCTCTGGGCCGGGGCTCCCCAATACCAACTTCTTCCGTTTGACCGTGTACAACGTAGAGCTGCTCGAATAGTCGACGATCAGGGTCTTTCCGATCGACTCGACCCTCTGAGTCTGCGAAGAGATGTCAGTTCTCTTTGCATCCTGTATCGCATTTACCATGGGGAGTGTTCTGAGGAATTGTTCGGAATCATACCAGCTACCGATTTCCATTACCGCACATCTCGGCAGAATTCCAAATTCCACCGCCACCATCTTGATGGTTGGCGTTCAACGACTGTACGTTTTTCGCGTAACTTTCTCCCACGCACTGCCAACTTGTGGAATCAACTGTCGCCAGCGGTGTTTCCGAACGTTTACGATTTAGGGACCTTCAAGAAACGAGCCTATTCCTATCTCAAAGGTCGGCAACGCACCTACAGCTCCTCTGGTGCTGTGGATGTTCATGGGCGACGGTGATCACTTAAGATCAGGTGAGCCGTATGCTCGTTTGCCACTTTTCATATAAAAAAAAAAAGTATATTGCCAGAGAAATCTTACAGGCTGACCAAAATTCGAGCGTGAAGTCTGATATTTGGGAACTTCCACTGCCATTGTTTTCCACCTACAATATTGTATCTTCATATAAGTGAAATCACAAAATTAAATGATCCTGTGTTGCGAGGGTGTATGCTGGTGAAATCGGCTCAAAATCAGCTTATTCGGCATCTAATTGCACGGTAGGACTTGGAGGGTGCAGGCAGACACGCGGGCGCTGCGCCCAATCAGGGAACACTGACACGTGTCATTTCGCACCCCTTTTGCACGCATTCCTCTGATTTGTGGCCACCATTGACTAGCGGTATTTTTAATTTTCTACTTTTCCGCAAAAGTAAAAATAATATTCATTATTTCATATCGAGGGAAACAAAGAAGACCGCTGTATATATGGAAAAAAAATCATAAAAAAGTAACAACCTACTCTACACCTGAAATTCATGAATATACACTTATGTACAAAGGCGGATGAAACTTACAAAAACTTAAAGAATTAACAACAACAAATAAGCACCTGTAGCAAATATAGGATGCAGTCAAAAGGACAACGACCAAAAATACCCTGATATAGGCGTTAAGAGATGCACAAATATATTGTCAGGTGCTTTGACAGTAAGCCAGGCGACTGCTACGCGCCCATAGCTCTTAGCTCGTAGCTGTAGCGGCAGGGAAACGCAGCGTGTAGCAGCGCGCCGGCCGCCCGTTTGCAGCGCGTAAACCCCGTGGGAGCCGGCGGCGACACGTCGCATGTGAAGGATTAACATTATCATTTGACGCTGCATTTATTTAAGTAGGAGCCGCGCCGGCTGCTCGTTTGTTTGCGCGCCGCTGTATCGGTGCCCGCGCGGCCGCCGAGTAAGCTGCTTATTTTTAATAAAACATATCTTTCGCTAAAAACAATCGACAACAACGGCTGTTTGGGAAGCTTTGTAAACAATGTCTATGCAGTGTAATTTGGAATAAATGTAAAGTAGGTAATTGGAATCAGACGGTGGCCTGTAGACAGTGATGACGCTGAGACGTCAAACACCTCATCATCCAGTATCCAGGATCCGGTGTCTAACGTTTTAAATAAACTGCAATAAAACCGTATAATTCGTTTTGGATCAATACATAACGTACGTAATTCACGTAAATCTAAAGAAAAATATATCGGAACGAGAACGATTACATTGGTTATAAGAATAATTTGTAACAACTTCATTAAGTAATAATAATTGTTAAAAGCTCGGAATGCATATGTAAGCGAGATGCACACACATACATTAATGAGACAACATAAAAAACATAACGCTCATGTGTAAATGAGATGTATATACATGGTAAAACTTAAAATGTATGTGCATAAGAAGAAATCATGATCGAGGAAGTACCACGACCTCGCAGAATGCCGGCGTGAAGTGATCTATATATAACACAACGTGCTTTACCTAGTGAGAAGAGTACAGTGGTGGAAATAGAAACGTCTATCTGTAATAAACAACTAGCAAAAGCTTCTGGTCGGCAGCTTGTTTTTTTTTGTTGTGTGTTTGCAGATTTTATTTGTAACCCAATTTTGGATAAAAGCAAAAGTGAACCTACTGAAAGGTTTTAATATTTATACACATACATCGCAAAAGCAAGCTGGTTTATTGAATTTCAAATTAATACGCCGAAACCGAATGGAAGGAGGATCGAGCTCTGAATATGCACCGCTGGATGCGACAAAATACAAACCATTTTTAAACTGTATGTTAATAGACATCAGTCGTGTGCACTTTGCAAGTTTGTCAATGATTTGCACTAATTCTAAACGGGCGCTGAAATGGTTACAGACTTACCATTTATTTTGGCCATTTAGGGGGCATGAACCATTGCCGATAAAAAAAAAATAAAATGAAAATTATTATTCAACAGTGGAAGAGCCAAACAGGGGGAGCTATTGACTGAATAGAGTGATACTATAAAATACTGGCGTGAAGTAAATATATTGTGCTTCTATGTCTCACACGTTATATCAGATTGAGCTCTCCTTAAACTAGTCGGTCGACCTTGATTGCATATTTGCATCAAGTATTGTACATAATACTTTATACAAATGGACGAATAACTCAATATCTCGCCAACTGATTTCAATGATTCATTTTTTTGGAAAGAATATACTTCATGAGTAGCTCGATGAGAATTTGGTTAGGTTCTTAATAATTCTATTTTATATTATGTAACATTGCTACGATAATTCGTAAATACCTTTGTATTTACGAATCGAGGTGGCCACGAGTAATAGCGTTTAACATTCCATTCGATTTGAAGTCAGTTTTTAGGTTTTTCGGTGTAATCCATAAATATGCAAGGCGAAGATGTTATTACCGTGCTATACTAGTATACTAATAGTTATGTGGGACGGTCATCTATTGCCTCAATTCCTACACTCTTTGTCTCGAAATAATGCCTCATCCGGTCGTGTCCGCTCCGTGGCGACAATGGAACGCATTCCCACTTTGAGATACCTCACAATCGAGTCCTGAAGTTAGTTCCACAATCCGACGACGAACTAGAAGTTGTTCCGACTCCATTCGATGGCTTCGTTCGGTCGCAATTTCGGGAGTAAGCCTGCTAATTACGTGCTACTTGTGCGGCTCGGAGTGTGTTCATGAGATAACCGAACTTCACATATATTTTAATTCAGAATATATTCAATTTTAAGTAACAGGAGTCACAAACAAAACGGTTTCTTTTTAATTAGAAATTAATTACTTTTGTTTCAGAATTATGATATTAAAAGGGTAATTATGTGTACGTACTTAAAAGTTAAGTTACAGCCTTTATATAGGTCCCACTGCTGGGCACAGGCCTTCTCTGTAAAGATAGTTTAAGGACATAGTCCGCCACGCGGCCCTAGTGCGGATTGGCAGACTTCCCATGTTATAGAATTTTTTTATAGAACATGTAAGTTTCCTCACGATGTTTTTCTTCACCGCCGATGAATGCATGCATGGTACGCTGTACATACTCGTATATACAAATAAATAAAATAGAAGTTTCTGTTTGTAATATTAAAATAATAGCTCATTACTACATGCATATGAATGTTTCTGGAACGGCTGGACCGATTTGGATGGTATTTTCACTGGCAGACGTCTGGTGTAATAAGGAGTAACGTAGGCCACTTTTGTATCAGAAAAATTTGAATAAATAATTTTTAATCGCGTGTAACACAGCTCACCCATCGCCACAGTTCGTGCCTCAGCTAGATCATTAAATAAAACTACTTTTTTGGATTCTGTCGCGACTTAATTTTATTTTGCTAAATACAAATTGCAAGGTTAGGTACAGCTGGACGTCATCTTACGGTTAACGGCCCACAGGTAACCGCAAGATACTGCCGTGGCTGACCTGTTTAACTGTCAGAAGCAATACAACCACGTGCAAGAAACAGGAGTGGGCTAATTTAATATGTATGCAGTTGGGAAGCATAACAAAAGTTAAGATATATTGAGTTAACTCTCGTTAATGTTTTGTTTGCGCCTAATCCCATAGTAATATATTTTATAATGCAATAAGCTTTACTGTTCGAAGTAAAACAATCCAGGGTAGAGAGACAAGCTGTCCACCGAATTTAAGTAACAATATGAAGCGTGAAGAACCTGCATACACAAGATACAAATGCTTCTCGATATAGACGACTAAGGAGTAGAACTCTATGCCGAGGGCAGTCTTTCCGGAGCATTGCAATCTAGACACCTTCTAGGCTTACGCTACCATCCTAGGCTTCATCTTCGTGTATAACTTAATAACAAATAATATAATAAATATTTATACCGTAGATAAAGTAACCAGCATAAATTAGTTCTACAACCACATCACAGCAAGAATAAATTAAAAAGTCATAAAATTCAAATGTTTACCACTCCAATGGCCCCGCGAAGAATTAAACGGCGAATGAGAGAGCTATAAATTAGAAACGGTGCCATCGCAACGGTGAACCTCCCTCGAAATCTAGTGTTTTATTGTCTAGACCGTATAATAATTAAATTTCCATAACAGTGCTCATTCCAGCCCTTTCTCCTATCCGAGGGTAAGTTTTACAACATAAGCGAAATTTTAGAATTATGGCTTGACGGGGCGAAGGTACGAGTAATTCTCTGATGCTACAATATAGCGATTATAATACATCTAAGTCATGTTTCTAGGATTTGGTTTCCTAGCAGAGATATTAATTATGTGTCGGAGTCTCTGATCCAAGATGGACGGATATATTCATTATTTATACCCGTCAATCTCTCCATCCATATAATAATATTACTGCATATTAAATAGAACGTGGGTATAGTGAAATTTACAACCGATGGTTTTTATTCAAAGTAGATATAGTACCGGAAGTAGAAGTAACGTATACGATTACAACCACTCCACTTATTAGGCCCTTATCATAATCATAATCATTTATTCCTCACCATAATCCACAGTAGTTACTTAAGATAATTATTTAATTAAAAACAAATACACATTTGGAACAAGAGACATAATAACAGAAAGATTATGGTGGATTGACACTTGAACTAGGACGGATCCTGTGTCTCAAGTAATCATCCCTCCACCCCCTTACATTATCAAAAGTAGTGTACATACTTAATTAATTAACAATATTAAGCTAATTCGTCTTGGTGAAGTATTCATTTAGATATGTATATAAACATGTGGAGGAATATTTGATAGTTTTGTAGTGTGTGTATGTGACTGTGAGTGATCAACTACCTGTGAGATATCATCCTATTTCTTTTCAGTATTTGACCACTTGTCTCGAGTTTACGTCAAAATACAATTTAATATATTCTTTATGTAATCCTGAATATCATATCAATACTTAATTTAATTCCAAATCTAAAATACCCGCATCGAAAAATTAATTCACGTAAAGTACAAAAATGGGCTCCCGAGGCCTGAGCCGGCGAGGAATTAAATAAAATTTCGCCGAACGGAAAAGTAACGGAGCTGACGTTTCTATATTCAAAGGTTTACGATGAACACGGTACACGGGACTGTGACATTAACTCGAACTTGCATCGTTTACATACGAGTACATTATACATTATTTATATATTTACACATTACAATTATTATTATATTTACATAGCGGGGCGTAAATAGTTTTTTTTTATATATATCATAGATTGCCTGGAAGTAAGTTACGAGAGAGACGTACAATGGTGGAACGCCAACCATCAAGATGCTGTCGATGGAATTTAGCATTAGTAATTAAATAGTAATTAGCAGCTTGTCAACGAAGTGCGTTTACTGAACACAGTAGAGTAGCAGTGCCGGTGTACACTCCGGTGATCTCGCTCCCGTAACATTCGCGAGCCGAGTATTTGCAATTTCGACGACAATATATTCAATTAATATAAATGTTAATGAAGACTCTTCCCGCCGCCATTGCCGCTGTTTGTTTAACAAAATCCCGTCTGTCAATTAACTATTTTAAACATACCTTGCCTCTTACTTCTTTGAATATTCATTAATTACAATTAAGTTGAGTAACATTTTACAATTATTCATTTATTCTACTTGCAATTAAGTTTAATTCGATCTCACTTAAACAAGGTTTAATGAGCACTCAGCGGTGAACAATCCTATACAATATTTTTCTTTTATTCTTGTTTTAACAGAAATGAAAAATCAATATTGTTATTTAATTTATTCGCGCTTATGTCACGTAATGCTAGAAGATGTCACTAAATAACAGAATTAATGTAATTTTCTTAGATCGGTAACTTTACGTAACGAATAGATAGCAACGATTAACGCTCGGCGTAAAATGCAATTGAGCTTATATTTAACTCTGCACGTATATACAAGCGTAGGTTGTCGTACAATAATATTCCATTAGTGAACGACAATTAGGCGGTGCGACGTAAAAGCGCATCGCAAAAGCGCTGACGCGGCAAATTTGATCGCGCGGTTTCGGCGCACGATCGCGTTTAGTTGTTACAGGATGCTCGAAAATACGGCTCTTGTTATACAAAATATTAATAAAGTTTTCATAAACGGAAAACGGAATAGAATTCAGAAAAGCCATAGTTATTCTTTGGTTAAGATTACTATGTGCAAGTTCTTGGCAAGCGTAAGAAAACTGAACCATTTTATTATGAACTAGCTAATCCCGCCCGCTTAGCTGGAAATTGGACAATAAAATAGCCCAGGTTATTCCTTATTGCATCAGCTATCCGCCAGTTAAAGACCCGCCAAAATAGCTCCAGCCGTTCCACACAAAAAGTTTTAAAAAATGTTATTTTGGTATATGTACCTTATATACTTTCAAATGCATGTAGGAAAAAGCTGTTATTTTAATATTACAAACAGATATTCAAATTTTATTTATTTGTATGTATAGATATCCACCAATAGTATATAAATTAATAAATCAATCAATTCTGTCTCTATGTTAATTGTCCCTACTATATAGTGCCTTCAAGCTGAGAGGACTTACTGACTGCGGTTAGGGTTGGCAGGTGGACAGGCGGTGGAAATAGCAGCAAATCTGATTTACAGCCATAAGTCATGCAGCCGCACCAGTCCAGCGTTACACCGCATGACAGTTTGAACCATTTTTTGAACTTTTGGAAACTGATTGTCGAACATCAGTTTTAGATCTATTGTCTATTTTTAGATCCAGAGGAAGATCCAAGACTAGGTGGGAGAGTATAGTCGAGAGACATGATGTTAGTACGATACGTACGACGTACAAGATTTTCCCAAGATGATGTCGGAGACAGAGCGAAGTGGAAAGTTGACTCCACCACCATATGGGACAAATAGCAAGGAAGAAGGAGGAAGAAGTCTTATATCTATTGTACGAGTATCATAAAATATAAAAATTTCGTTTTTGAGTATCACATCGCTTACTTTTCCTATTGATGTGTTCATTTCAGTAAAACAAAAATAAGATGATAGCTGTTTATGTATTGCGTATACTTGTTTGTTGTCTGTATATGAGCCAGGGAACATGCCACGACTTCTATTACTAGTGATACCATAGGTTAGATGGCAGCAAATACTGATAAACATATGAATTTTTGCCTTTATTAATCTTCTTTATTTACAATAAAGCATATTGATAAGCAAGTTACGTTCTGTATTTGACAATGGGATTGATTATAACCTAGGCGCAACCTCTTCTCTCACTAGGAATTGTAGCAGCTCGCTGAATAGCGATATCTTGATGCAAGATTAACCTAAGTTGAATCATCTATCTAACGCGGTTGTGTTAAGAAGTTGTTTTGCTATTCGTTAATTTCCGAAGGTCCGACTTAGTACTTTTAACAATAAAAAGTTTTGTCAAAGTTAATAAGTTGATATAGTCAGCACGTTTTCTGTGAACATAAATCAATGTTAAAATCCTCACAGCTTTCTAAAATTTCCAAAGTTTGAACCTGAAAACCGATAAAACGGTAAAAAGCGGCAACAAAATGGAAACAAAAGGCACTGAGCCGCGCCCTGTGTAAGCCGCAGCGCAGGCCGCTATGATTCGCGCGCAAAGAACCGTGAAATTGCTTTATACGCTCGACCCGATGAATAATTAATATTGTAACGTGCGTCTATCCGTACGTACGCCATCTAGATTAAAGCCAATCGCATCTGCATTTATAAACCATGTGGGAAAATCGGTCAAAATCGGCAGCGGCCTTTCAATCTTTTAAAACGATATCGCAATATGATATGATGCGGTCGTTCTACGCAGTGCAAATTTAAACCGACGTTTTCGTCACAAATTTAACAAGATTCTGCGGCAAGTATTTCGTCTTATTTGCGTCTTTGATTTTAGACAACAAACAGTTGCATGACGCAACATTAAAAAACAACGCTAAGCATTAAATAAAAATAACCCCCGAGCGTATTGAAAATGTACACTATTGTTCTCTTTTTGATTTACTGGATTTTAAAATTTAAACTTTACTTGCTATTAATTCATACCTGGTCTGTGACTACGGGCTTACAGAAGTGGTAAACGGATATGGAGGAACAAATGCTGTCTCTGTCTACCCCGCTTAGTTAAAAGATCTTGAGAGTTGATTATTATTACTACTTTCACTCCTGATCAAAATTTCTTTCATAATTGGATTAGAAGACGTTACCGCAGCCATCGGATAGTCCAGGCCACTGCCACAGTGAAAGTCCCTATCGAAGCTGGACTCGTACCGATTACTTATACTGAGGCTCTGTACTACGGAAGAATACTGATCTGTACTTATAATGTAAATGTTGGTTCACCACCTTATTTCGGACTTACCAAATAGGTTTATCTAACTAGAAATCACTCTCGCTCTTGACTGAGAAGGGTGGGTACAGATTACAAACATACTCAACCGTATGCATTTGTACCCCTGGATTGGTGTTTAGTTTATACGAGTACTTGATTGATATGTGTGTATGACTACTTAAAGAACTCACGTAGGTATTATATGACTTTCTTCCAATCCTAGTTTTGCGGTCGGATATTAACGAGCAAATGAGACTCCTAAACTTTGGTGTGGACGTAGCACGAAATCAATTTAAACACTTTGAAGATGCGCGTAGAGAGCCTCTTCTGTGTATATAATAATAATTACTCTTTTGTGAATACCCTGTTCGCCATTTTTGTTCAATATATAATTAAAATTTTAAAAAAGCAACGCACTATGGGACAAAGGGTATTCATCAATTTCTCCCACACGGGTGGCCGTCCCCGGCGCTATAAGCAGCTCGCTGTAATTTCTGGCGGCGCGGGCCGATCGCTCAGATTAATGGCACAATATCTCACCTGACGCGGCGCAGGTTAATCTGCTCCGATACGTATTAATGGCAGGGCTGCACCGGCCCAATGATTCTCTTATGATACACTAAATTGCTTTTCCCTTACAGTTAATTATCTCATGAGGGCGACATTCGTATTTCCCAAATTCACCTACGCCGTACGCTTGGGCAACGCTACAATAGTGTCAAAACCTCACGTCTTATTCTTATGGAATGTTAAGTTAATCAATTACCTTATACTTCATATAATACAAAGAACTTCGATAGTAATATACGTTTCTCTATTTTTTAAGTCTAGGCCAAAAAACCGATCTATTACATTCACATCAAATATCAATCCATCTTTACCAAATTTATACTATTGAATGCGCTAAGACACACACCTCAATAAAAGGTGAAGACCTCACGGTGAAGCAGTAAAGGCCAGCTTCTCTGTGCCAACTGTGATAGTTCGTCCAAAAAAAAAAATAAGACACACAGTAACGAGTACAAAGTACAAAATATGTTGCGAAATATAACGCCTACGATTGTGGAAGTAACACTTTGCTAATGCACACAAGAACAACTTTATTTTTAACACCAAGTACGTCTAATACTAACACACACACGATGGCTTAGCACTGCTACGCCAACGGTCAACTATAGTAGCAGCAATGAACTAAGAGACTAGCAAATATCCCCACTATGGCTGCCAATGAACGTTCATTTCGTACGCAATTGGTTCAGCGAACTCGGGGCTCTATTCGTACGATGTATATAAGTATAAAATAAAAAAAAATAAAACAACAAATGAGAAATGAATACAAGAGTATACAAGAGCGAGCAATCGTGGCGCTACAATTGAAGGCCACACAAAGTATTTGATTGGAGTGGTGATTGTGCAATATTTTTAATTAAATTGCCCCGAACCGATGTTTCGGCGAAATTTTCGCAATTTGTGTTTATAATATTCTGAAGTCAGTGGAGTGAAATTAAAATAGAATTTAATTTGAAAAGATATTCTGGTTTGAAAGATCTTAATTAAAATATAATATCAAGAATACGAAATATGAATTACAATTTCAGTAGTATTTACATTAAAAAATAATACAGCTTTTAAGTCTTTTTACATAATAATATTATTTTTGAATATTTATTGTATTTAGGGTTTTTCCCCAATAGCTGTGTAATGTGTCGTAAAATAATTTGAATGGAACTGTAAGCATCTAAAATAAGTATATGTAAATGTTTTCTACTTGTGTATACACAGGCTGCACTAAAAGTATCGGGAATGGAATATTTCCAGTATTCCTGTCATATTAAAATCTTTTTAATTGCAA
This sequence comes from Meandrusa payeni, assembly GCA_029286785.1. Lineage (NCBI taxonomy): Eukaryota > Metazoa > Arthropoda > Insecta > Lepidoptera > Papilionidae > Meandrusa > Meandrusa payeni. The sequence continues at coordinate 11,025,517 of JAGSMX010000013.1, forward strand.
TTGAAAATCGAATACCATTTATTTATTTAAAAAAAGATTCTCGGTCTTGTCACAAGGTCGTGTCAAACTTTTTTAGTCGTTAAGAAAATGGAATTGACTCGAGAAAATTCAAGAGCGATAGTTTATTATGACTTTCGAAGTGGTTTAACACAAAAACAGTGTATTGACCAGATGATTTCTCCATTTGGTGATGAAGCCCCATCCAAAACCACAATTTATCGCTGGTTTACTGATTTTCAACGTGGACGTGTCAAGCTCAGTGATGATCCCCGTCAAGGTCGTCCAAAAACTGCAGTCACACAAGAAAACGCGGATGCTGTGCGTAAACTGATTGAGGAAGATCGACATGTGACATACCGCGAAATTCAGACAACTTTAGACATTGGCATGAGTCAAATACTAATAATCTTGCATGAACAATTAGGTGTAAAAAAATTGGTTTCCCGATGGATACCGCAATCGCTCTGTGAAGAGCAAAAAGCGGCTCGCGTTATTTGGTGCATCAGAACTCTCGAAAGATTCCACGCAGGATCCTCAAATGCTGTATACAACATCATATCAGGTAACGAATCCTGGATATACACGTACGAACCCGAAACAAAAAACCAATCACGAGTTTGGGTGTTCGAAAATGAGTTAAAGCCAACAAAAATTGTTCGTTCACGGAGTGTTGCAAAAAAAATGGTGGCCACGTTTGTCTCCAAAACCGGCCATATTGCGACTATTCCTCTTGAGGGACAAAGAACGGTTAATGCAGAATGGTATGCTAGCATTTGTTTGCCACAGGTCGCCGGATCATCCTCCATCACCACAATGCGAGTTCACACACCGCGCACAGAACAAAAGAGTTTTTAGAGCAAGAAAACATTGAATTTTTAGACCATCCACCGTACAGCCCCGACCTGAGCCCTAATGATTTCTATACTTTCCCTAAAATAAAGAATAAATTGCGTGATCAGAGATTTTCATCACCTGAAGAAGCTGTGGACGCCTACAAAACGGCCATTTTGGAGACCGAAACTTCCGAATGGAATGGTTGCTTCAATGATTGGTTCCATCGTATGAAAAATGTGCCAAATTTCGCGGAGATTACTTCGAAAAGCAATAAATACATTTTTAAATAGTAATATTGTGTCACTTCCTTGATTCCCGAAATTTTCATTGCCGCCCTCGTGTAAAGACAATGAACACAAAATATTATATCCTACATACTAAACTGACATCCGAAATACAACAACAAAAAGCTCAAATTTTAGAGATCTAATATTGTATGGGTAGTACAATAAAAAAAAACGTAAATTGCTTACTTTGAAACAAAAATGATGAAGCATATTATTATATCTAATGTAATTTTCTGTACGGTTTTCGTTTTCGGATTTGAAACTGGATTGTAAAATGACTAAAGCTATATACCCACTAAAGTGATAACGACTTCAGCCACTAAGAGTCAAGGTGACAATATTATTGAACCCCGAATTCGGAGCTGCGGCATTTATTAAAGCGAAAACCGGCAACAAAGGGATGATATTGAATTGTAAGGAAAAGGAACTTGAATATCGAAGAAAGATCAATGGATACGACAATTACGAAGACTATATTTAACGGAACGGTCTGCTCGGTTCGTCGCAGTCTAATGAGGAAAAGCTCTAGAATACATTTGAATAATCGACCTAAATCCATCGCCAAATAGAAATATATGGATAATTGAATAGAATTCATTGTATTAATTATAAATAATTAACGGACATGATTTGATTTTTTTATAATTGTATACAAAGTAGATAAGCATCGTTAATATTAAGATTTTGAAATTTGAATTCTACCAATAAAAAATATAAAAGTGACGCTTGACGACTTGACGACTCATTTAGTAAGTTTTCCTGTGACGTAAAAAATTACGTATGTACCAAAAGTGATCATGTATATCATTCTGTGCTTTATATGGTTATATTAAATATTTCTTACAAAAATAGCATATCAATAAAAAGGGACTCTTATGATTTCCGAGCTGAATGTCACAGATCACACAACGCTCCGAGGGCGGGGCGGGCGAGGTGACACGCACAAAGAACCTCTGACTTCTTTCATTGTAGATTAAATTCTTTGCTACCCGCACACCTAGAGTTAGGTTCAACCTCCAGTGGAATCTAAGCTATGTGCGTGCGATTGCGCGGCCCGTTTTCCTTTTAATAAAAAGTAAATGATTCACAAATCTCTTCCAGCACGATGTAATAAGTAACAGCAATCAAGGTATGGGTTTATATCGGCCTATGATTCTAAAAATAAAATCACGTGGTGAAATTTACGTGATTATAACCAAAACGATAAAGATATACGACAAAAGTTGCATATTATTGTGTGTCAATATCATGTCAAATGTCAATGAATTCATACCACATAGTCTAATCCACTAAGTTCCATTGTCTAGTTAGAGCGCGAGAATCTTTTCTGTTTATTCGCTTCGATCGCCTCGCCACCCGTGGTCGACGTGCATCATTAATATCCGATCTTTCCTTGAGCAGCTTAATCTCGCCGGCCACAGATTTAATACATATTTCATTGGAATATTTCACGAAGTATTACTTCCTTTTACTTCAGTTATTTGTTAAATACCAGTTCATTACTCCCCGTTTTCTTTGGACTAGGGCAAATTGTTTTCCGGAATATTTTAATGGCCCCACAAATAGAAAGCGGAATATATTTCTTTAATGGACTATAAAGTAATTTGAGAACAGAGAATTTTTTACACTGTAATACGTCTGATTTAATAATCTTGAAGTTTAATAATAGGGGTGGTAACATTTTGCAAAAACTACTTTAAAATCAAACTTTTAAGGCTCTAAACTTCTAGTAGTTTGGAGGTGAAAAGCGAGAGAACCACAACTACATCTATGACGCAGCCGGCGACGCGAGCATTGGTTATCTTATGCCCATTTCTCATGTAGCAATGCTACCCGAAATATTGTGTTTCAAGAGAAAATTTATTGACAAAAGAAAACATAATAGACCGATAAACGCCAGGTGTAACTACTAATCATTTTTTAATATAAATAATTGTGAAGTGAAACATTACCCCACATTTATATTAAGGCAATGAATTCAGCGCTTTTTCTAAACAAATTGTTTTGGCATTTATCGTCACTTAATTGTTTAAGAGGCCACCTGTGTGAAAATTGTCTACGACTAACAAGCTAATGGCATTAACTCGAGACCCCGGCTGGCGGCTGGGCTCGTAAATACAATTGTTGCGTCTTAAATCAAACAGTTCGCGGCAGTCGTTAAGGGCATGTGTTACTGCCGGCTCGACATTTGTTGCAGCATGTTTCCACGTTTAAGTCCGGCAGGATGTATATATCATCATAACAATAACGCTAACCATCAGATTTCCTCCAGCCGTGTAATTAATATATAATAAATCAAAAAAAAATAATTTAATGATTTTCACTTGGATTTTGGGTGTCGAATCGTGTCGGTTGCATGAGCTAGAATTGAAGTTCATCAAAAAATTGAATCACTAGTCATCGTTCAACAATGGAAACGCGCATTAAGTTTAATGAAAGCACATGCGAATGGACATTTGTGTCGTAATTATATTACAAATTTGCTAATGCTGTCGCTATTTACTTCCTCATCGTACGCTATGTTTAATAATTTCGTTAAACTTTCCTCTAAGACAGAGGGAACCTGTGAATACCAATAGAATTCTCCAAATTATTTTGTATCAAGTGGATGCAAAAGCTGTAAAACGCAAAGTTTGTTTTTGTCTTTTTGATGACTAAATGGCCTCAATGGAGGAAGAAAAAAAGAATTATGTATGCATGCATTTATAAGTAAAAAAGAACTTTCGTGAACTCTGGTGAACCCACGACCATCGCGTTAGCAGATTTCCTGGAGTATCAAATCATTTTCAAAAAATATTAACAATAAAACATGGATCCATAAAACTCGTCAGCAGCGCAACACTATTCAACACAGTACGTGTAAATAATTGATATTAATTTTTAATATGGTTCTGCCATTCCCATCGGATATTTATCCAGCCGCCCGGAAGCTGCGTAAATCAAGCGAAACGTAAAAAAATATTTTAATGCTAAAATATTACACGAAGTTAACATATTGCAATATAATAAAAGTTGCCTGATTACATTTATTATTAAAGAACGACGTCATTTATATATTTCGGTAAGTATATATATATATATATAATATGGCTATACCATCACTTAAATGTGTGGAAGCAAGTTACAAAAAGACAGAAAAATCGAGAGTAGTGTCGAATGAAAGCTCTAAGTAAGATGCAGGTATTTAAAATGATGTTAGATGTGGCTCTGAATAACTAGATTTTAAACTCTACCACTAACTAATAAAACTGTATATTTATATACTCGTATATTTAAACTATGATTGTTATCTATCTACATCTCTTATTCATACAAAAACATACTATCACAGGAAACCTTTCGCTATTTAAACAAATTTGTATTTCATATACTTGAGAGGGCAAATGTTGAAGCGGAACTCCTTCTTTGAAATTGCTCCACAGCTTCAGAGCATTTGCCGGTTTTTAGCTGATCTTTAGAAATTATAAAAGGAGGCAAGCGCAGACATGTCAAATGTCGCAGCATAAAGGCGTGATCACATATCGTGCTCAATGCTCCGTCACAAACGGCAGCATGGAACAACGTAACCTATGTGACGGCGAGCGCGATGTACGCTGCCCGGCTAATTGAGGACTTGTATGCGCAATAAACCTTTCCGCAGCATTAACCATGGCGGCCATAAACACCCCAGTACTTTAGTGGGACATTATTTTCACCTAACTTACCACCCACTTGCACCTTTCCTATATCTATTGAGTCTAAAACCTTATTTATGATTTGTCCGTCCTACGCGATACATGGTACTACTCCAAATCTGGAGCTTCTGGATGAAAAAGCGAAGGTCGTATACAAAAGCAAAGTATAAAGCCACACTACTTATATAGGCCCCTTGCATACGGTTCCTCTGCGGATTGGCAGACCTCAAGGATGCCTAGAAATTTATTTTTACTAAACACATTCATGCAGACTACCTCATTATGCTGTCTTTTATTGCCAATCGAACCGAGGCCTTATTATTAGTATTGGCCGTATTTACTCAGCAACATGGAAATAACAGTGGATTAACGACGTTGAGCCCTCCTGTTCATGCCAGTATTTTGTGTGGTCATAACACTTCTCTGCCGCCTTCGACTTCGCTGTCGAGCCGCCCCATACTTGCGGGGGCAATACCGTAACATATCCACTGACTCTGCTTTTTAATACCTCAGAGTAAATAACGAATAGACATTAAGTACTTTATTATAAGTTAAGTAAGCCGGCGGTACGGTACTTAACTTATAATAAAGTCGTCTTTTATTTTATTATTAAGTTAGGTAAAGATATCAGCAACATTCGTTTATTTCCTACACTCCTATCACAGGTGAAATTCTAGGGAAAAAACAATTGACATTATATGACGGTATATTTATTCTTCTACTCTCCTCCATCTCGTATTCAATGTCTTTGATGAGGTAAATATATTTATTTAAATCCAAAATTCACTTCTGCAATTTTCAAGGATATTTCTTAAACGATTTGCACCAAATCCGACACGCGGTAAAGTCAAACAAGACGTAGCCTCAATTGGAATTATAGTATCTTTATTCATATGCTATGACACTTATTACTAGAAGAATAAAGTTTAAATTTATATTGTACGTGGCTTTATTAACTTGTTTTCTTGCATTGTAACACAATGTTACATTTTCACATAGAGGTGACCTTTTTGCATCGTATTAAGGGCGGTTTTCGTTTAATTGTCGATTGTATCGGTTCAGCGCGGTGAGCTCAGGCGCAGCGGGGTGCCGTCTAAGCTGCACTGGACACCAATGGATTTATCGTTTGAGGTTTAGACAACGAAAGCCGCTTTGTCTTTGAGACAACAAACGAACGCCAACTCCCTCTCACGAGGAGGTTGAAAGAAATAGGTATATTGTTCATACTGTTATTCTCGTTAAAATAAGGTGCATAGATAAAAATGTAGCTGAAACAGTTTGCAAATATTCAATATGGTTTATTTAAATAGATAAAGCTCTGAGAATTTAATTGATAGGCAAGTTTAAGATAAAGCTTTGCGACAGTATCCTAGCTTCTCCAACTATGGAAGAACAGGGCACAGGGCTATTGTGAGAAAATGTTAAAAACGTAGTAAGGACTTTGTTTCTGTTTTCTCTGAAATTATCATTCATGGTTATGTAACGTTCTATGTCCTATGAGGATGATGCTTTTATTATATGAAAACGTGGCTAAGTTTCACTCGTTTTTTTTAATTTGCAAATCTTCCTATAAGCAGAACCTTGTCTTTCGTGTTGACTTTATCAGTTGTAGTACTGTACAGTACTGACTTACTTAGAATGTCAATCATCAAGGAGTTACATTGGAACGTGTCACCTTTTATAATATATTTGCTGAAGTCACATCGTATCAATATTGAGCGGAGTCAGTTTGCGCACACTGTCGACAAAAATGAATGTCAACATGAGCCGCACTAACTGAAGCCTATTGTTTAATAACAAAAATCAATAAGGTCCGTGCGACCGCCGGGCGCAAACAGCGTGACGAGGGCCGAGCGGTAATCAAAGGGTGCCGGAATGTCCAACCGGGTAATGAGATTATTATGAATTTCCAATGCAAATAGATGACCATTGGTCATAGATTAAGGAACTAAAAGGTCACAGAAAATTACAATAAAAACTAGTGGGACTTTAATCCAGAAATTTAGCATTCAAATCACTTTTTACATATTAACTATCTGTCAGTAATTATTTGTCATAGTTTTTTAACCGTTGCCAAGCAACCACTTAACACCCGTTTGAATATGTATCAAACGCAGGGTAGTGTGTGTAAAGATTTTTTAATTGATTGCAATTAGTAGGCATAATTAAAGAAAAATAGATTTCTCCACTACTTTACATAAGAAGCGGTCCAAAGACTTTGTTTTACATATTAATAAAATTATAATATAAATACTTTAATGAGTATTTGACAAAATGACTGGTTCGTAGCTGACCGTACATGAGTTGAATAATAAACAGTTTAGTATAATCAGAGAAGAAGGAACATTACCACATCTTATAAGAAGTTCTGTAAGGAAAACGTCTAAGATAACGGTACATAGAAACCCGAAGACGGCTCTTACTCCCACACGCTTCCATTCAACTGCAGTAAAGCGAGCATTTTTCCCAAAAAAAATTGTAGGAGCTAGCTAGTTTTGCCACATCCAATACATAACTCTGACCTTGTGCCTTTAGGACGCTATTTATTTAGCTCAGTGAATGAAATTTTAGGTTGTACAATTTTAACTACCATGTTATTGTAATATATTAAGTAGCGTAATGTATGTAAAAATAACAAGTATATTACGAGTAGTAGTAGTGAAACAAAAACCGATATCAAATCGAATCAAACGTTAAACGTGTTACGTGCGGACGCCGTCTTTGCATGCTTGCCGGTCTAAAAGCATATGTCTTGCCAAGAACGTCTCAAAGTCTACTTCCCGTGATGCCGACGGTATGTGTGAATGTTACCTATCTGCGTCACCTTTATCTATAACGTTTACGAGTGACGGTCGGCCGACAGTCGGCCGCTTGCACTAGTTCGTGTATACCCTCCTAATAACTGCCCGATAACCCCGGACCCTTCGCAGCTTATCATTTCAACAAAGGTTCGAACAAACAAAGACAAATATTTGAACTGTTTTACTTTTAGCAAACAACACTGTCCGTGTTTATTGAAATAACAATTTACAGTTGTTACTTTTATTAGCTGACACAGTCACAATTGAATGGAATTTGACTCTTATTGTAATGTTTAACGGAGTGCCTTCAATGTGTTACTCAACAAAAGTAACAAAAGTATTATTTGACATACATCACCCATCATTTCATTGTTGAACTTTGACAATCAAGTGTTGACATGAGATGAAGTAAAAGTAAAGTATAAGCTAAAACACAGATGTTTATTAACAATATGTTTATTAGCTTACCTGACTAGCATCGCACCTGAATAAACATGTGACATTCCAATTTCATATTCTACGAGAAAGAAACAACAACATAAAAATACTTGCTCAGTGCAAGTTACTTGTTGTACAACCTTAGAACATTGGGCGAATCGCGCCACATTAGCGTTTTTCCGCCATAAGCACTTCGAGAATATCCCAGCCACGTCACGTGTCAGCCGACGCACGAGTTACAAAGGCGGCTGCAGAGTTACGGAGGAGAAGCACGACTGGCAAACACGTTATTCCTAATGAAGCGACTTGGCACAACCGATGCTGTTTCGTGCAACAATTTTTGGTTCAGCGACGAAAAGCTGTGGACGTGAGTCGCCTCGTGACGAGCCTGCCCGCTTTGTGGAGCGATGTGCTTAGTTGTTTCTGAACTAAGTTGCCCGTCACCTACGTAATATATGGTATAAGGTACCATAAGTGGCAAATTTATCTCATACATTTATTAATATATTCGCATATATTTGTTGCACACATAACACACAGAAGAAAACATTTGGACAGGATTTACCTTCAGGTAGTAAAATTACCAAGTTTACACGCATTTGGTTAAATTTAATGTAGCTTCTACAGCCTACTATTGAAAAGGCTCTCTTGAAGACTGATCACAGTCAAAGAGGGTAACCAAACAACAGGGTGGTTAACTAATGACCAGGTGGGATTGTAATTTTAAAGGCTCAGATAAAAAATAGGCTTGACAAGCTAGCGAAGTCGAAAGCAACAGTAAGAAAAGGAGATATTAACATTGACACAAGAATTAGTTTTCGTATTTGAACGGAAACGTTTTCGCAACTGACGTAAATTCTTCGTCGAAGAAAAACAAATAAAGGCAACTAGTTGTCAAGCAGCTCAAGAACATTGTATCGAGGAAACTGGAATCAAACTTTCAAACATTAAATAGCAGCAAAAGAAGCAGTGGAACAGAGAATCGCATTCGTAGATCGTCTTCTCGTAGAAGCACTGTACGTCGACGGGCGAAAGGAAAACTTCCGAAACAATTTTCATCTATCGGCCGCGCGCGGGGACTCATCGGGTTTCTTCAAAACTCCACTAAAGTGTAATCAAAGGATAAAACCTTCTGTAGCCGAGTCAAGTGGCTGCATAAAGGGAAAATTCACTTACTCCTATAGCGGACGTCGTTCCGAACATCGTGGATGGCGGTTACTCTCATTATGAATAAAATATTCAACCCATTTAAAATCATTGCTCATGTATCAATAATTATTCAACTATACACTATTTTAATAATGAAACTACCCAAAATATCAATAATAATGGTCTTCCATAAGTTTTGCAATGAGCATAGTTTCCTTTAATCGTTGGAAGAGATAACTTTCATTCTTAAAGTGCTTTTTGCAGTATACAAATATAATAGGATACGCCACCTTGTCGCTATACCGTGAGCTATTTAGAATTTGTATTACAAATATTAAACAAACTGCCTATTAATTATATACTGTATACACCCGAAGAAGAAGAAGAGATATCTGCTGGTAAGTGGATTCGGAGCAGACTGAAACAGCGGTAATGAGTGGTCGTCGCCAAAAACAGTATACCATAAGAAGCGGGAATAATTTGAAGAGAATTTTATGTTTACTTTGTAGCACCGAAATTATTATAATAACTAGTAATTCTATAGAATATTAACAATAATTTTAAATTTCATAAATGCAAGGTCACCTTAATAAACAAATAACACAGAGAATATAGAATACGCTGACGTTAACAGGAGTGTTCGCTTTTATATAAAGCCATAGTTGGTTCAGCGAGCGAATTTGCATAGGAATGGCTGATTACAGAGTAACACCATAGGCAGCGGGGTGGACCTAGGTTTAGCCAGGTAGACTGCGGAATGGCCCCCGCCGCATCGGGCTTTACTCGAGAATGTATCGTAACGGCTGCTGTAATTTCCATTTATTCGCTAAGCGAAAAAGAGTACAACTTTTCAAACCGAAATTTTTGAGTTTGTTCTATTTTTAAATTACTTTTGCTTAGATACGGCCGCTGGCTTGCCAATTCTCTTAAGGTGTTTGACTTCAGTTTATTCAAACTTGACTTCGCAAGTCATCCAGTTCAGCTTCAGCAATCAAGTCCCGAGCTAGAATAAAATACGAAGGAAACTGTATAAAGACTAGTTAGTAATAGTTGGTAATCGTGGAGCCGTCCGTCACCGGTGCGGTCGCGTTGCTGTTGCTTGACCAGTCGGCCGTGGCAGTGGTCATGACATGAGCCCGCGCCTTCCGCCCTCCGCGTCTCCTCCCGAGCGTATGTCGGATGAATTCTCGACAAACTACCAAACTGTTACCGGAGCCGCTGATGGTCTGACACCCTTTTTCTTAAGGAGAAAGTGGGAGGTGACCAGGCTGAGGTGATGACGATAGTCTTCCTCTACCCCGATTTGGGTTTGGTGGTTAAGGGAAAAAAATAAACTTTAAAGCAGATTCAGAATTCTGTCTACCTCGTAAAGGTAAATTTTACGAATTCATTCCTACAGCTACAAAGATTAAAGTACTTAACAAAACATTGAACACTCACGCTCCATTAGAGATCATTAATAACATGCAACTAAACAGAAGCACAGAAAAAAACTTTGCCCCTCCGAAAACATAACAAATTTAAAAACAATCTTTATTGAAACCCATTCCACTGAGCAGCCAGCCCACTGCCAATTGCCAGGTTTTAATTAGCGGAAAGCATATGAGCACACGCGAACACATCAAAGGGCACAGCGATTAAAGTAATGTTTAATCTGCGATATTATTTTAGAGTTCCTTAAGGTTCGCAGGTTTCATTAAATCTTTGCCATAAAAAGTATATTTAAATTTATTGTTGCTTTTACAGGCCACTGCTATATACACATCCAAGAGTTATTATCATAGATCCAACAAGAAGCAAAAGAGCATTGGGCTCACCTGGTGATAGTCTTTGATCACAGACTCCTGTAAACATCAATAATAATACTTAAACTTTCGTTGATTGTGGATAAATAATGTGTCAGGAGAAAAAATAATGAGATACTGTAAGTTTTGCCCTTCTCTTGATCCTCCTTAAATTGGAAGAAGATTAAATAAATACTTTCAAATTCAATCAAAATAAATAATGTTTACTTTTAATCACGGGTAATACCGCAGGGCGTAGCTAGTTTAACAATACGAGGTGCAACATTCCTACGATAACTCGAAAATATGTGTCTATGTATTACCTATCTCCGTGCCAAATTCAATCTGTCCAGCCGTTCAAGTGTGATTGAGGAACAAACATCCATTTAAACTTTTGCATTTATAACATACGAGTATATTGTACGGAACGACGATTCATAGCGTCAACACAGACGAAGTTACTTCTTGTTTAAATGTGCTAATGACTACGCGGTAACTTTGCCAATGAGTGAGGGTATTCATAAGAAATTATTGGTATATTTGCGAATAACTGGACTGAGCTCTCGCTGCGGATCATGTTAAGAAATGTATAAGAGAAGAGAAAGCAATTAATTATAATAAAATTAAAATGGACTAGATAAAAAAGTATAGCAGCCCTGTAGCTTAGTGACCGGGAGTTGGGCATAAATATTTAATAGATGTTCTACTCGTAGCATGATGTAATAATCATTATGCAATTGCAAATTTATATGTTAGCTGCTCACCAGCCGTGAAGACAGACGTTTGCTCTCTCGTATTCTCTTAACAGGAAAGCGTATGTAGTTGACCATATATTCGTTTCGGGATAGCAAAGTCAGTTCTGGGGATAGCAAATCTCAGGTCATAGACTATATGGCAATAGGTCATATTTCAGCTTAGTTACTTTATTTTTATTTGTTAAGTAATTTGGCGCAACTTGGACATGTTTAAGCGAAAACAAGAAATAAATCTCAGTGTTGCATCTGTTGCCACTAGGGTTTTAGTTACGTCAGAAGTAAGATCTACTGCTAAAGTTTCGTTCCCCGATTGGTGCAAATATTTGTGAGGTACTGAAGATTCAACGTGCTAGACAATTAGCTCGCGTGTGATACAATACAGCCTCAAACCGAACTCCTGCGCTAAGATCTATGCTAATTCCCGAAACCGAGCACACAAGACGCCGCCCCCACCGCGCCTGATTACAACTGGCTCCTATTTACACACGCCGCGATACTGATTGTCTGCCGACTGTCGACTCCCAGTACTACGGACTACCTCGATTTTATGATATGACAAAAATATAATTTATCATAGAACATATACTCGTTTTGTTTACGGGCAAAAATACTTCAAATCGAATAAAGTAAACGTTTTACGCGTTAACGCGGACGCCCTCTTTGTATTTACGAAATATCGTAGGAATATTATATAATATAAATAATAAGAACCTGACCTCTCAAACTACTCTTGAAATACATCCTTTCCAATAAAAAAAAAGAAAAAATGAATTATAAGTTGGCATGATATTAAGTTATTCTTACATCAGTGCGTGCACATACTTGTTGAAAATGTGAAACATGTGCTTTTCTCATGGATACCTACGTCAGAATTGGGCCGAATTTACCATACATATTCTTCAGAAAGAGACTACCATTCATACTTCAGTCATGTTATCAAAGCGATTAAAGACTAGTTATTTTTTTTAAATAAAAGTAGTCAAGCCACTACTTATGAGATGAGCTATCTGCCAGTGACAGTTTCGTTAAAATCGCCCCAGCCGTTCTAGAAATTCCCCGGAACAAAGAGAAAGACAAGACAAAAATTAAAAAAAAAATATTTTTGTATTTTGTTGTATCATTCAGATGCAAGAAAAAATAAATAAAAAGATGTTATTTTAATGTTATAAAGTATGAGATACTTTAATTTTGTTTATTTGTAGAGAAGTTTTGGGAATAATATTTTTAGAGAAAACCTGATCTACCCTATCTTAAGGTTTGAGGGCTACCTGGAGATACAGATTCGGAATCGTATGCGTTGAAAATGAAGATTTTGCTAATAATTAATAACTGAAAATCGAGCTTTGCAAGACACCATAAAAATTGCCTCAGACGATAAGTGGTGCAATGCGCAAGAAACGGTACAACTTTAGCTTAAAAACAAACACAGAAATGGTCAAAAAGTGCAAAATCCTTATAAATTAGGAAATGTACAAATAAGTTGGTTCTGTCCGCCCTCCGACCTTCGTAGCGAAGGCTCTTCTGTACAAAACTAGTGACAAAATAACACCGATACTTTTTTCTATCTCGAATTTATTGAACCCCAGAAAGGGATTTCCATATAAGCGAAACCCTCGCGCAACCCTTGAGACGTAAATAAACCGATAAGGTAGGAACTATCGCAGTAAATAATCGATTTTGATCTCGGCTGCCCGGAGCAGAAGCTATCCAATCGTGAAAGCAGATTAGGTCCTCTATCTAAGCACTGATAGATATTTAGCTTGAGGAGAGATCCGCCGTAGTTTTTCCCACGGGACATTCATTTGCATCGAGCGAGCTTTTTTCACGCCAACTTGAACTTTAATTAAAAATAGAATTACCTAGAATCAAGCGCATACGTCCTGAGTACTTACAACGCGGTGCAAACTTAACGGACGCTACTAAATGTTATTGGTCTTCTTTAAATATAGTTTACATTTTGCTTTTCTCTTCACGCTTGTCGCCCAAACAATCACATTGAATAGAGTGGAGGTAAAGACGTGCGGGCAATCTATTCCGATCCTTTGCTGTACGAGCAATGAAAGTCGAAGCAATGCGACTTGTCCGGGTCTGCACGTCCACAACAAAAGAATGAAAGGCAAAGGTCTATTTCGGATGGCGAAAAAAAAAGACAAGGGGAATTATTCCATGAGATAGTTCTGAATTATTAACTTTCATATATTAACAGAACAGGTATATTTACGAGCAAAAACAGAAACCGACTTCAAATGGAATCAAACGTTGAACACTATTACTAGCGGCCACCCTCTTTCTATTTCCAAATTATCGTAGGAATATTCCGAAATAGAATTAATCAAACCTAACTAAACTTTCATCAAACTGCTCTGGAAGTATATCCTATCCAATAAAATATGAATTATGGATATCGGTTGGCGCAATATTGAGTTTTTCGTCCATTCGTGGCGCACATTCTTGATGCAAATTTAAGATTTACATGGTTTTCTCATAGATGGTATTGTCAGAATCGGACCAAATCTTGAATTCATTTTTTTATTAAAAAAAAGAATCATCGAAATCGGTTCACCCAGTCGAAAGTTATGCGGTAACAAACATGAAAAAAATAGAGACGAATTGAGAACGTCCTCCTTTTTTGAAGTCAGTTGATAAGACATTGCTTTACTATTGTTCATTATTCACAACAATCGTGTGTAGCTCTCGGAGATGTAGGTACATATTACGTAGAGGAATTGAATCGAAAAGACAAACAAAACATAATTTGAAAATTATGACTTTGAACTCATTCTTGTCAATAAGTGAGAGATACATGTCTGCTTTTAATCTTCATAAATACAAGTGTTATCGCGTTATGTCATAATTCTTTCCAATTTATTTTGGCCCGCAGTGTAGTCGTAGGTTCCTTGGAGGCGCGCTTTATCTATCGGCGACAGCCCTCCAATCTCCAGAGGCCGGAGCAGCGATGAATAGAGCAGATCGTCGGTTTAACGATATCCGCGCGCGCCTCCGCCTCTACCTGCAGCCACACTCCTTACGCGATACATTCATTTCAGACCTTATTTCTACGTAGTGGAGAATAATACTTGAAAGTTATTCTAGAAAATATATGACATTTTAGAATTGTGAGAAAAGGCGCAACTTTAAGGAAACTATTGTAGAAATACATTTTTATTTCATGAAATTAAGAATGAAATTTATTTATTACATATTTTAAGCCGCAAATGGAATCATCTGCCTCACAAAAAAAACCTCAAAACAATATCTCCGGTTACATTATCACAATCGACTTTTGTAATTCCATTCAAAGAAAAGTACAATTGTAAGACTAAGTATACGAAACTTAATTTAACTTACAGCCCGATATCTAGCTTAATAATTGTTAGTAGCTTCAGTGTCCTCATTTATTAACAGAGATATAGCTCCGCATAGAACACCTAATTATTCATTAAAATAATCTCTATTTAAAAAATTCTTCTTCATAATTTCCTTTCCAATATTTTTGGATCTATTGGAATCCTCTGTTCCTAGCTGTGGGTGCTGGTTGTAAAAACTCTATCACTGCAATTTTAGTACGGCTTTAAAAGAACTGAGACAGACTAAAATATTTGTATAATAACTTAAGGTTGTATCGTGGTCAAGCACTTGCTTAGAAAATATGTAAAAAAGACGAAAACTTTAAATTTTACCTTAACATATTTGAAAGAAGTTTTAAAAGAATACAATATATTTTCTCAAATATTATTAACATTCTAGTCATTCCAACTAAACTTAAGCTTGTTCTAGGAGATGGTTCACGGCAATAGTCGAATGGTGGATTGGGACCTACGACCTTATGTTTTGAAGACCGTACACTTAACCATTAGGTTATTAATATTTCGCTTTCTTAAGCTTATATTCACATACTGACAATATAAAAAAACGTGCAGTTATAAAATGCAAAATATGTGTTTTAAAGTATAAAACAAACAACAAAAAGAAAGTATTCATCACACGTTCTCATTTTAGTAAAAGCCAGCACAACATTCAGACCTCTCACTATTCTTTTACCTAAACACAAAATAGCGAAAAGAAAAAATCGTATAAGCTAAGTGACCGCGACCGACGACACTAGTTGCTAAATAGTTGTCATAAAATTCACAGCAATTTAGATTCGACGCGTCGGGGAGGTCGTTCTAACAAAACGTCGCCGTATAATAACTCGGTAAAGCGTGTGTTTTACGAGACGAGATGGCCCTGCTCTGTTGACTGGAGTACGGCCTCCTTACGCCCGACGACTTTATATTCTTCTTTGGGTTTCGTTCATTTTAATTTGTTTTCATATAAATATTTCAAGTCAATACCTCAAGTCTTGATGGCCTTAATAGAATGTGAACAATATTTACTTATGTGTCCTTGGTCTAATTGACAAACACGCTGATTTCGCAATGCTAACAATTTGGCAATTAGTTGTGTAAAATGTAGGTAAGAACATACATGCACGTGCTAAAGAACCTAGTCGTAGTTAATATGAAATTGAAATGTATATAAATTTAATTGGGGAAAAGAACAGTGTAGTATCCTGCCATTTGTTTTGTACTGTTCAAAGACTATGTGTCAAAAGGTAAATCTGAATGTCACAAAAAGATTTGCATATATATACACTAAGATAGTCATGGCAAGAAGTGAAATTTTGTGATTGTTATTTGGTTAGCGTGATTGGAATTCTGGACTTAAAAAATCTGATAAGATTGAAAGATTAAGCCACGATAAAATGTGCTAAAACCGGAATTATCTCAATGTTCACAAGCAATGAACAAGTAACAGGAATTAATTTATACGCTTCTTGAATTGTTTACAGTCACTTAAATGAGTAATTATTATTCGGTGGCCAAACTTTAACTTAATATTTAACATATTTCACGCCACCCCAAGTCGTCCGGCAGTCGTGTCGTCACCGCGTCGTATCCAACGCACGTAAAAAGCCGACGACCCCTTGCTTGTCGCGCGCTTGATTGTCTCACGTGGCTGTACTGCGAAATGGGATTGCGCTCGCGAAATGCACTTAGGACCGTCTCTATTTCAGGTAATTCCTCTGTTTATTTGCTAGTGTCAATGTTTTTATGTTACTGGAATGAAATTGAAGAGGGTAGACGCTGTTATGGAAGTAGTTTAGAAATGGAATGATGCGGCAAGAATACATAAGAGTTTTCAGAATTCAGACGGGACAACAATTATAATGAAAGTTCTCATTTAATTAAATAAAATAGAAAAAATAATTTTATTATATATAACTTCTTTTATGCATCCATGTTCAATATTTTGCAGCTGGCACTTAATGATGTTCAAGCTGAAATCGAGCTGAAAATTTTAGAATTTACAATCAAACATCGTGGAACAAGTTTTAAGGAAATATCATATATCATGAGGATATTTAAGATGGCGAGGAGTAATGGGAGGAGATAAATTCGCGCCTGTAGAATACCTGTCAATCACAATCAGACACTCACAAGCTTGAAGAAGATGCGTAACTGTATGTAATATATATGTAAAAAAATAATAATATTTATTTTATTTTTTTAATTTGTATTTGATATTTTAATTAGTACGAAACCTCCATAATTAAGTGTATGGAGGTTTGTTGCGACATCATGTTGTGACACAAAAGTAAATCAGTGATGTAAAATAGATGTCATTATTTAATTTATATAACATTGTTTAGAAAAACAGGAATAAACTTTTTATGTGGTTTCCTTCAAATACAGACCAATCTCATCGACCCTAAACTATGGACGATTCATCAAGTCTAAGGCTATGATAGCTGCAAAAAAACTTAGGATCTTGGTCAAAGTACAACCGTACTTCTCTGCGGGACAGGTTTTAACACTTTATAAAGCTCAAGTCCGGTCGTGCGTAGAATACTGCTGTCACATTTGGGCAGGCGCAGCTAAATGCCATCTCGCAGCTTTGGACTCGGTGGAGAGGCGGGCTAAGAGGCTTTTTGCTTCGTCTTTCATTCTTCGTACAGCAAAGGACTGGAATAGTTTGCCCGCGTCTGTCTTTCCTTCCGATTACAATGTGGGTATTTTCATTTTTTTTGAGTAGAGTGAATAGGCATTTACTGAGCTAGTGCGCCTACCATCCAGGACTGCATTTCCACTTAACATCAAGTGGGATCGTAGTCAAGCACTTGCTTAGAAATTATAAAAAAAAAAACAGACCAACACATAGTTATTCTTGTTTTTTATTGATATTCCGGAATCCATCTTATATATACTCGTATATATGAAACAAATTAGACTTATCAAATCAATTTCAATAGTAAATTACGTACTTGGCAATATACTTAAAAAATTATGAAAATATATTCTGAATACGGTTACAATCATCCAATAAGATTTGGATCACAGGTCGCAACGTAGAGGCTGCTATTGGTGATTTGAGTGGGGTTGGAGGAGCGATGTGTTCAGTACAAGATATGAAAGGCCCTTCTAAAGTTCAGATGGCCACATGGTTAGTGTGTAGTGAATAGACACATAACCGACACCTTATTCCAGAATCTTTATCTTTTAAAGATTTTGGTACTAAAAAAAGTGGGCCATAGTTCGTACTGTAAGTACTATCACTTATGGGTGCAGCGGTAAGACAGACGGTAACGGTCGATTAAAAAACGTCGCAGTTAACATTTCTAGCCATAAGCGTGGAGCGCCAAAATCGGTAGCAACATTCCGTGAAAACAATTGTCCGCTCATATATATACGGACCCAAATTACATTTCCAATTCATGAAGACTGTTACCCTTGCTCTTCCCTTTCTTTCTTCCTTCCGGTCCCCTCGGTTCCCCTGTTCGCACCTCGCCGGGAGGTCCTCTATGAATAATTTTCGCCGAAGCTTGTTGACTTAATTTTATATCGGTTTTCTTACCATTTTTCTCTCTCTAACGCGAATGTACGCGTTTGGTTTGCCAATGTTGACTTTCCCGAGGTGAGTTTTAGATTAAAAGATGTTTTATTGAAATGCTTCAGTAAATTTATCACAGTACATTTTCAGTCGTCCTTATGAATATCAATGGCGGCTATTATGACTTCAACTGAGTTTCCAACACAATTTCATTTGGAAATGGCTCCCATACGACATTTATCGTGGGATAACATCAACTCTGGGGATTTAACAATTTAAAAAATGCTCTAGTGTGTATACGTAGCTGATCAGCTACGTATCATAACTTTAATAAGCTCTCACGTCGTTATTACTGCAACGTTTGTAACCCAGCTCCAACAGCATCCTAAATGTGTTAACGGATCTGTGGGCTCCCAGATTGTAAAGCGTCGGTCACAGCTACACACAACACATCTTTTTTTGTGTGAGTTTTTTGTACTGTTACCAACTGTAGTATGTAAGTAAAATTGTTAGTAACTATATGGACATGAGCCTGATACTAAAATATTATCATAAATAGAAATCGATTTATTGATTCAAAATACTTACATATAACTATTTATCACAGCTTCCTTAAATTTATGAACGAAACCCTATGAATTTCCGAAAGTCTTAACCAGGCCGAGCCTATATATTAAAAAAATCTTTCAGTATATAATTTGTACAAATGCTAGTGTGGAAGTATCATCGGGTATATTGTAAAACAGTTAAGCTGTTTATTGGAAATTACCGTCACCGTCCTAACATCGCGTATGTAGATTGAGTAACTAAACGTACGAACTTGGGAATATTATGATGTAATTATTAATAAACTAATATAAACAAACTTATGTTTTTAATATCATAAATACAGCGGCGTAAATATAGAATATACAAAGAGTCTTATTTTGTAAATATGAAACCGAAAAATAAAATCTCATTTGTAACAGCCAGCTGGGTAGTTGGGTAGCTGCAGAAAGACTGTAAAGTCCTAACAAGAAAAATCACTTCCTGAAATAAGTGTATGTTGGTACACTCAACGAAATGATGTTAAAAATGGTTGCCATTAATAATAATGATAAAATCTTTATTTGTCTCACTCGCACAATACATAGTTTTTATAACAATCACATGAAACATGGTTAATAAGTGGACGTGGGCGTCAGGAGCTCGAAATAAGTAAACTTGTATCACGAGTCTCCCGATCCTTAATTAAAAATTAGGCATAACAAAGTAATTTATATATTTATCATTGTAATTGTAGGAGTTTTTCTGTTTCTTTATTATCAATTGCCGAAAATCATTTTATAATTTTAGTTTTGCAATAAAATTTTGATTATTTTGCTATATTTAATAATTTATCTTATTATAAAGACTAGTGGTGGAGAACATTCTAGGTTTATTGTCGGCAACTTTAAGTATCAGCTAAGTATAAGCCATTGCTATTTATAAAGGGATGTAAGAGCGTATACATGTTTTAAGCAATACCTATGCGAAATTAATTGTTGAACATGAATTATGACACTCTCAAGTGATCTCCAAGTTGCTCCTAACTTGCTGGCAGCCGGAGGAGCCCAAGTCTGAGAGAGTCGCCTCGTTAACTAACTTGTTTCGGAATAGTTTACAAAATTTGCAATCGTAAACTAAAACATAACACTTTGTGAATTAGTTTCGCTTCTATTATGTAGGAATTAGGAACAGTGATGAGGAATATTTGTACACATATGATAATATATTCAGATAATTTTGTAAGATCAGTTAGATCTTACAAAATGCAAGCATATTTTGTTGTTTGACGCCCGGTCAAAATCAAGCTTTGTATCTCCGTAATATCGTATCGTAAGTTCTACTCTTTACTTATTTGTAAAGTAAAAATTAACCTCCAAGAAGTTCAAGGTGCTACAAACAATAAGCACAAAATTCCGAGGTAGAAGACTGTATCATTTTGTCATGAGACCGCCTTCTTTCCATTCACCATGGAGCCAATTTTGCTCGCAATCATGAAAATTTAAATGGCCAAGCTTCGAGTCAAGGTCTATTCACAAATGAGTGTAATCCAGATTTTATCGATCGTAAATCGAGACGTATGGTAGACACAGTTATGGTGATGGACACCTTCCTCTAGGTTTGTCCTTGTAGTTCTGCCATATAGTTCTGGGCTAGTAGAATAGAGCTACGTCATCCTTTGCCTGTCGTAGAAGGCGACTAAAAAGGGCCCCGGGTTCACTAGGCGATAAGGCGACATCACATGCACTTCGAGAGCACAGTGCAGAGGGGCTCCGGTGCGTTCCACTCGGAGCACCTCACCATGCACCGAGGAAGGGCCACCGGGGGGGTTTTAGTGGGTAAAAACCCCAGATAACCCCGCCTTCTCCCCACAAGACAGGGTATCGAAGGTATGTTGAAGATTTCCCGTCAACAACCAAAAAAAAACAGTTTATTCTCGTTGTCCTGAGGGTTCTCGGCTTGTAGTGCCGGATTAGTAGACATAACTTGGTCACGAAGGTCGTGGAGGAATGCGCGTCTTATGATCCGATGCCCCTTACCTGGAGAGGTTCGTCCTCCCCGGAGACGAGGACGACACAAGGACGTCCAAGTCGCAGGCGGGGCCGCGGACGTGTGCGCGCGCGATCCCGTAGCCCCGCCATATACCATAATGATGGGAATATCTTGTGGGATTTAGTCGATGAGGGCCCGACATAACTCGTCCTTCCCCCGGGGGACGTGTACGCTGTTAGGTACGTTCCCTACAAGTAAAAAAAACGGTTTGTCCTTGGGCGTATATATAAATAAATTTTATTGAATACTATTGTGAGACAATTTTTTAGAAGTTCATATTTATAGGAGAATCTAATTTTCTTATAGTACATAAACTTCTTTTGCAAGTAAATCTGCTTGCTAAACATTATATATATCAGTTATTGGACAAGATCAATATCTTGAAATGAACGTGCGAAGGCGAATGAGATCAGTGAAATCTAATATGCTGATAATGAAGTATTATCTATGTATATATACATATAAGCTAATCCCTAACAATAAGTAAGATAGCAAAATCTACCACTTAAGTGACAGTTTGACGTTTATTTACTGGTGGTCGGTAAAGTCGAATTTCGACTTTGACCCAGTATAGTAACTTAGCCGTTGTCAAGCAACCGTATAATATCCGCGTTTATGTGTATGAAACGCATGGTAGTGTGTGTAATGTTTTTTTTTTATTGATTGAATGCATATTTTAAAAATATTATACTACTTTTTAATAAACTACAAGTGTGGGGAATTTCGAAGTGTGCGCAATTTTCTTACGAAGGCATACAAAGTTTTTGGTTCACGTATTAATATAATGATAACTTTTAGAATCATACAATTTGCGTAAGTCGAAACACACTTGGATTGAAAAATGTCTACATTCGTATGTGGAGCAAGCTGGTACATTACGGCATTAGTCACAATATTAATGAGGTGCACTCTGGGAGCACTCGTGTCGAATTGGGCGCGGCGAGAGACCTCCTGAACTTTCCAACCAATTACCTGTCCGCGCTCGTGCCTCGTGCCCGTGTGCCCGGGCGCCCCACTCGCGGCCGTCTGTCACACTGACGCACTCCATTTATTTTATTCGTAGTCTTTTATGGGAAAGGAATCAACAAGCTTGGGATTCGCCTGATGAACCAGTCCTGCTGCCACAAACACTTACTAAAGGCATTGCAGTTGCCAGCCCACTATAATAAGTCGCTTATCGAACGAAATGCAGAAGTATATAATAAGGGAAATTATAATTATAGATTATTAAAGACTGAAAGAGAGAGGTGTGAGCACATATTTTCTCTCTTGAACAATCGTAAATACATATTATATTTTGTGTTTTAATTATACATACATATAGATAGTGTTTTATTTCAGTCATGTAGTCTAAAATACATAACAATACTCTGACTTTACTTTTTCTCTTTAAAAAATGCCTAAATAAAGAGCACTAAAAGACTCTTGTGAAAACACCCAGTCAGAACACTGAAAAACTGTCTACGAGCCGTCGTCTTGATGTTCGATGGTAAAACCCTCCAAAATGTATTCTGTAAAACACCGCAAGGCCGTAACGCCTGTGCTCGCACTGACAATAAGACATTGTAGTTTATTTATTTAGTTATATTACAGATTATTTATTTACTTACCTTGAAAGAATGTGTTAGTTGAGTGTGCCGGTGTGACCTGCTCCCTACCCCGGGGTACTCGACATTTGTAGCGGCTGCACTTTTGCGGGCGACGCCCGCCTGACGCATGTTTACACGGCCCCGTACCGGCACTACACTCGGACGAACTCGAATTTGCTCCGGCGATGCAAACTACTACATAATTACCGTGCATATTTGGACAGCCACGAAAATATCCGTCTTGGAAAACCACTTTTCCTAAAAATATTTCCAACTATTTTTAGGATTTAAACGAACATGATTTTGGCGTTATTTATTGGATTATTTTACACATTCACATTATCTTTTTTTTGGATTACAGTTGTTGAATATTTTATGGCTTGGTAACAAGACCTTTAAGCCAAGCCTTTTTTAAAAACACATACACTTATTTCTTACATCTACAATGAAAATTAGATGACCCTCCTCCCCCTCTACCCTAAGCGCTTGTATGGAGCCTGTGTAGGAACAAATATATTATGCACAGAAAACTAACAGTCTTAAATATTTTATGCTTGAGTTGGAAGTACGCAGACGAAAGTTGATGCATTTAAAAAAATGAATCAGAAATATTTAAAAGTTACTTTTTT
This sequence comes from Meandrusa payeni, assembly GCA_029286785.1. Taxonomy (NCBI): domain Eukaryota; kingdom Metazoa; phylum Arthropoda; class Insecta; order Lepidoptera; family Papilionidae; genus Meandrusa; species Meandrusa payeni. The sequence continues at coordinate 11,048,904 of JAGSMX010000013.1, forward strand.
GTAGATATTCCTATCATACATAAATACCTATTTTTACGGCTAATTTCTTTCTGATTTACACCTTTTTATAAAGTTCATTAACATTAATTGTTCAATGCATCGCTACTTCACTGACGTGGCAGTATCTGAGGCAACTGCTCTTTTTCAGCCAATAAATTTCGCCCTTTCCGGCTGCGATGCCGCCAATACAAGTAGTGTTTTATAATCCACGATCAAAACCTTGCATATTTTTGCTCTACAAGTATATACCTGTACTTGCATATTGAACATGTCAGGGGAAACTGTATTTATATATTGTTATATTGTATTATATTTACCATAAATCTGTAGATTACTAATGTTTAATACATTAGTCATCTACAGATTTTTAATTGTTAATTGTTAATTTTAGCATGTTAAAAGTTGAGATAACTCAGAATTTTTATACACCTTTATATTTACAATAATAAATGTTTTGATACGATTATCAATCATGCTTTTATTAGATTACAGTCGGATCGAAGCATGTAAACGATCTGATTCAGAAGACAAATGGAGAGTCCTAACTTAGTTAAACACATAATTAAGACTTATATCCAGTATTGACCACGGATCAATTTCAATTGAAACTCAATCCTGTGTGCACCCATTACATTTGCAGTAGTTTTTTATTATTTGAAGTTTTTATGGCCTGGCAACAAGACCTTTAAGCCAATTATTTTTAAAACTCATACATTTAATTCTTACGTCTACAATGAAAATTAGATGACCCTCCTCCCCCTCTACCCTAAGCGCTTGTATGGAGCCTGTGTAGGAACAAATATATTATGCACAGAAAACTAACAGTCTTAAATATTTTATGCTTGAGTTGGAAGTACGCAGACGAAAGTTGATGCATTTAAAAAAATGAATCAGAAATATTTAAAAGTTACTTTTTTGTAGATATTCCTATCATACATAAATACCTATTTTTACGGCTAATTTCTTTCTGATTTACACCTTTTTATAAAGTTCATTAACATTAATTGTTCAATGCATCGCTACTTCACTGACGTGGCAGTATCTGAGGCAACTGCTCTTTTTCAGCCAATAAATTTCGCCCTTTCCGGCCATACAAGTAGTGTTTTATAATCCACGATCAGAACCTTGCATATTTTTGCTCTACAAGTATATACCTGTACTTGCATATTGAACATGTAAGGGGAAACTGTATTTATATATTGTTATATTGTATTATATTTACCATAAATCTGTAGATGACTAATGTATTAAGTTAATTTTAGCATGTTAAAAGTTGAGATAACTCAGAAATTTTATACACCTTTATATTTATAATAATAAATGTTTTGATACGATTATCAATCATGCTTTTATTAGATTACAGTCGGATCGAAGCATGTAAACGATCTGATTCAGAAGACAAATGGAGAGTCCTAACTTAGTTAAACACATAATTAAGACTTATATCCAGTATTGACCTCGGATCAATTTCAATTGAAACTCAATCCTGTGTGCACCCATTACATTTGCAGTAGTTTTTATTATGTGTCTCTAGATGTGTACTATAGGTAAAACGCTGTATATGTCCAAGTATTCGCCAGTGCTTTCTTAGTCCACTAACATCTTATTATGGACTGAGAGGGCAGTCGAGGTGAGGTTAAATACAGCTCTTTGCTATCGCAGATGTGAAGGTGATTATTTAATAAACGATGCTCATACGCTCCTTTTCCATGTATGGATTACTGTAACATTTATTTACTGCTAGAAAGTGGAGACAGGATCGTTAACCATTCTTGGCTTTAATATTATAATCATATAAATAAAAAATCAAATTAATTTAAACACGTTGATATTTATTTCAAGTGAAGAAATATGTTGAAATCAGGTTCACATTTTTGAGGAAAACCGTTATACACAGGGAATCTATGTACTTATGTTTATTATAATCGTGTTGGCAGAAATATATGCAACTTCACTTTTTTTTTGATTAACTTTGTGGGAACATACCTAACCGCATAACTACCTGGATATCGCCAGACATTGACGGCATTAGCAAGCAAGCTGGGCCACACTCTGTATGCTTAATCAAGATTAACCAGCGCTTACCGAGACGGGGAGGAGTCAAGTTAAAGCTCTCGCTAAATTACATTAAGACGCCGTATTAATTATCAGTGACTTAATGTCACCTTAAGTTTCGAGCTTAAATGAATTCTTAATTCGCCGTAATAACATTTTACAGCGAGATGGTTTTGTTGTTTCGTGGGGTGAGTGATGGTTGCATCATCCCGAAGAAAAGTGATATTATTTTAATAACTCGTATTACAAATAAACAAAATATATAAAATGATCTCTACGGCCCACAGGTACTTACATATACCCATCCCTGGTAAGAATATTGTATGCAAATATATTATTCATCCTCACGGCTAATGATGGATTTCTATATTCAATCTCAATCTACAGATAGATAGTTCAATTCATTTTAAAACTCATACATTTAATTCTTACGTCTACAATGAAAATTAGATGACCCTCCTCCCCTCTACCCTAAGCGCTTGTATGGAGCCTGTGTAGGAACAAATATATTATGCACAGAAAACTAACAGTCTTAAATATTTTATGCTTGAGTTGGAAGTACGCAGACGAAAGTTGATGCATTTAAAAAAATGAATTAGAAATATTTAAAAGTTACTTTTTTGTAGATATTCCTATCATACATAAATACCTATTTTTACGGCTAATTTCTTTCTGATTTACACCTTTTTATAAAGTTCATTAACATTAATTGTTCAATGCATCGCTACTTCACTGACGTGGCAGTATCTGAGGCAACTGCTCTTTTTCAGCCAATAAATTTCGCCCTTTCCGGCCATACAAGTAGTGTTTTATAATCCACGATCAGAACCTTGCATATTTTTGCTCTACAAGTATATACCTGTACTTGCATATTGAACATGTAAGGGGAAACTGTATTTATATATTGTTATATTGTATTATATTTACCATAAATCTGTAGATGACTAATGTATTAAGTTAATTTTAGCATGTTAAAAGTTGAGATAACTCAGAAATTTTATACACCTTTATATTTATAATAATAAATGTTTTGATACGATTATCAATCATGCTTTTATTAGATTACAGTCGGATCGAAGCATGTAAACGATCTGATTCAGAAGACAAATGGAGAGTCCTAACTTAGTTAAACACATAATTAAGACTTATATCCAGTATTGACCTCGGATCAATTTCAATTGAAACTCAATCCTGTGTGCACCCATTACATTTGCAGTAGTTTTTATTATGTGTCTCTAGATGTGTACTATAGGTAAAACGCTGTATATGTCCAAGTATTCGCCAGTGCTTTCTTAATCCACTAACATCTTATTATGGACTGAGAGGGCAGTCGAGGTGAGGTTAAATACAGCTCTTTGCTATCGCAGATGTGAAGGTGATTATTTAATAAACGATGCTCATTCGCTCCTTTTCCATGTATGGATTACTGTAACATTTATTTACTGCTAGAAAGTGGAGACAGGATCGTTAACCATTCTTGGCTTTAATATTATAATCATATAAATAAAAATCAAATTAATTTAAACACGTTGATATTTATTTCAAGTGAAGAAATATGTTGAAATCAGGTTCACATTTTTGAGGAAAACCGTTATACACAGGGAATCTATGTACTTATGTTTATTATAATCGTGTTGGCAGAAATATATGCAACTTCACTTTTTTTTTGATTAACTTTGTGGGAACATACCTAACCGCATAACTACCTGGATATCGCCAGACATTGACGGCATTAGCAAGCAAGCTGGGCCACACTCTGTATGCTTAATCAAGATTAACCAGCGCTTACCGAGACGGGGAGGAGTCAAGTTAAAGCTCTCGCTAAATTACATTAAGACGCCGTATTAATTATCAGTGACTTAATGTCACCATAAGTTTCGAGCTTAAATGAATTCTTAATTCGCCGTAATAACATTTTACAGCGAGATGGTTCTGTTGTTTCGTGGGGTGAGTGATGGTTGCATCATCCCGAAGAAAAGAAAAGTGATATTATTTTAATAACTCGTATTACAAATAAACAAAAAATATAAAATGATCTCTACGGCCCACAGGTACTTACATATACCCATCCCTGGTAAGAATATTGTATGCAAATATATTATTCATCCCTCACGGCTAATGATGGATTTCTATATTCAATCTCAATCTACAGATAGATAGTTCAATTCATTTTTACAATCTATCTCTGAGAGGACGAATAGGCATTCATCAAATAGCATTTTAAATTATTTTTAAAATAGCGTAACAATGGAACTCATACAAACATGTATGTGACTAAAGTGTTAATAGTGGGAAAATTTGAACATATAAATAATATAAAGGATACTAATTATTATAAGAACTGTACTGCGATGTGTCAGTACAACAACAAAAACACCACAGAAACTATTTTTTTAAATGCATAAGGATAAACAAATAGGAAGAAAATGACTATAGCTTCCAAGACTTAATTTTAATAAGTTAAAACCACGCGCTCGTATTAATAAAAATATTGGAAAAATTTTAGATGACATTATAACTATTGCATGCAGTAGTTGGATAATTTACAAGATTCCTCATTAAATAAAACTTCAAAATCATTATACTATTTTATATTATTGTAAAATTATGATAACAGAACCTACCTAGGTTACTTTCTACACTTTGATAAAGTAATGGATACACATGGCATTTTCAAAATGGTAATAAAGTGTCATTAAAATATTATTAGCATATTCATAACTGAATGCTACACAAAAAGTTTCAATTTTTTTATTACTAGAAAAATCAGCATCTGGTACACAAATATACATTTTTCTATAACAAGAAAATATTAGCTTAATATTTGTTTGTAGGCTTCACAGCGGCTTCCCATTATTAATATAAACTGAATATGTTTTTCTACTCGATGTACACTTAATTTCTACTATACAATCTTCACATGGTATATGTATTAGGGGAACCAGCAATCATTGGATAGTGTTCAATTAATATGATACCACATTTCTCAATTTTTTTTAAGTGTCAGTACTAAACTTTCTCAGACTTAGTCTTCTAAATACCTCTCTTGTTCCATAGCTGAGGTATCTGGAGTTTCCTCACCCATGGTAATTACGGTTTGAGAGAATTTTATTTCCTTAATAAGAATTACAAAAAATTCACTTACTTAAGGAAAATACACAAATATACAATTTTAGGCTAAGCGTTACAGTTCTAGTAATATGTTTATACAATAATAATAGGTTTAAAACGTCCAGGAACAATATCAACATTTTGTTTTGAATTGTGGGTTGTTGGACATTGCAAGGTGATTAAGACTAAGTACATTTTGTAAATAAATATTATAAAAGACGGTGTTCGTGTTTATGACCAAAGATTTAGAGAATAGGTAATTGATATTCACACATAAGAGATTAAGATATAAGGTTATAGTTATATGGAAGTAAGTATATACAGTATGCAATATATATACATATTGTATCTACTTACTTCCATAGTGAAGGTGTTATCCGTCCATATCTTAGTTCATAGCAAAGACTGCTTTTATACTGCTCTCTTGTTTCTTCATCAATTTTTTTAATGACAGCATCTAATATTACTGCATTTCTTATTAATGTGTCACAATTTTTCTTTGTATTTTAACATAAGCTGATGCATTGACGCTGTATCACTGAAAACAGAATTAAATTGATATTTAATTATTTCATAATCCTCAAGTTTAATTTTTGACCATCTTCTAATAACTTCATGAGTACACTTGAATTTGATGGTAAACTCTTGAACTTAGTTTTGACTGTTACATATTTTAAGCTAGTCCTCACTTGTGATAGCTTTGATTTTTTCTAATAACATTCCTTGAAGCAATACAATTAATTGTGACATTCTACAGAACAAATTATGTTGTTTTTTTCTTCAACAATCAATATTAGTGTGTATAACTTCGACCGCAATTTATGTATTGACATTATGGAATTCTGCAGAGCAGAGATTAGTGTTAGTTCCAAACAATGACCTTAAAATAACAACATTCATTTTGTGCCAATTACTACTATTACCTTTTACAAAACCTGAGTCCATTATAGCTAGTTATTGTATTCACATGAACACTGGATATTAAGGAATATTTCACAGCAAAATTATTGGAAAATAATTAATTTTCACTCCGAAATCGAAGAACTTCATGTACGTATTTCACACAGTGACGTCTCACACTCTGAAAGGCGTTCATTGTCACATGACTAATGGATATACTAAATAATTTTTAATAAATTCTCTACACACAAGATATGTTTATAACACAAAAATACAAATTATCTTTCTTCACTGCGTAGTTACTTTGTTTTTTTTTAGTGATTTGCGTTCAATTTCTCCCCAAGTATATATAATAATGTATTATTTTTATTGTTTAAGATATTCTAAAACAGAAATACTATTAAGTATTATTTCTATTTTATTATTAAGTAATTGTTAAATGTAATAAATAATAGTGACTCACTATTAGGTATTACAATTAACATTTGGAACGCACAATAACACGTGGTAAATGAATAAATATTTGGCGAAAGTGATTGTGTCATTTTAGTGTCTACCCTGTTGATGAATATTTTATGGCTTGGTAACTTGGAAAATGGTAAAATGTAAGTTAGATGATCCCCCCATGAGTCCCCGCGCCATTTTTTTTCCATGTGTCTAACCTGTTTTATAGTGTTTTATAGACGTGAGAGATTATATTTATTTTCTTTTACGGTATGGGTGTGATAATACGGAATTATGTTTGATACATGTGTCACAAGTTTAAGTTATTATTGATAGATGAAATATTTAATACGATTTTATTGTAAAAATAACTTTATGCAATTCTAAATCACATATAATGGAAGATAGTACGCATTAGCATCGAAGTACTTGAAGCGGCGGCGAATTCGATCCCGGCTCCGTTTACATATTGACCTCGAGAGTGCGTGCACTAATGCGTCTATGATTGCATTTCCATTGTGCTCCGTACGGTCGCTGGCGTGAACTTCGCGTGGAGGGAACTGCATTAGGAAACTTTCTCTGGAGCGCTAAATTGTAAAGGTTTCATAGACACTTTAAGCACAAATGGAGTATATTTGCACGCTAAGAGTGGATAACTCTATTCATAAAATTAAATTTTGGACTTCTTCTTCAGAGGCAAAAATAAAAATACTTTTTATTTTAGAAGTGAATCTAATATACGACTATAAATTGTCACAACTCGTAGCATGCTTAATATCATTAATTATTAACGTTTAATTTTATAAATATATAGATATATATACATATATATAAATATATATATATAGTTAGCAACTAACGGTTAACATTCCAGATAATGTTACCATTCGGTTTACATACAAAATTACCGCAAGTTTTACAAAGTCCTACGATGTGTCACATACGAAATTTTATAATATTCTCGCTGAGGTATGAAAATTGATATGGTGATTTTTAAATTTTCTTGCCCGGTTATAATATGTGGCTCCAATATCTCTGGACATCGTGAACGCATCGGTTCGTGAAATTGGCGCGCGTCTGGTGGCTTAATGTAAAACCGTCTTAAATAAATATGAATTAAAGAAGCTTCTATATCTTATTAACACGAGATAGAGAGTGCAGTCGCTTGTTACTCTTATTTTGTTTTTATTTCCATTTAATAACTAGTGTGATCATAATGCTCACTGCATGCATTTCACCTCTACGCCACAGGGATTTTTTGGTACTTATTTCACTATATCCACTTATAAGTAAGGGATTTGGATGCTGGCTTATCTGACATTAACAACAAGATTTAGAGAGTGGAGTTTGGATCAGCAAACATCTACGTGCTACGCGAGCTGAAAAAAATGAAATAAATATATATAAATTTATTTCGGTCTTATACCCACCCAGTTATTATTTATGATATTTTTTGATGAGAAATATAAGTAAAAAGTAATGAATTTCAAAAAAGGAACCATTCAGAAATATTATTTGTGGATATATGAATTCAGTCCACACGGAACGGGACCTGGCCCAAACTACTGACAAATTAAAACTTTTCGTCTCGATTGTATGCGAGGGGATGCTAATGCTTATAACTGTACTATACTGTATTACTTTAATCTGTAAAAACTAATTTCTGGTAAAAGGCCTCTTCCCTTACGGCGGGTTACAATATTCGATCTTCAATCTACGTACAATTTACGTTTTTTATCCAGATTTTATTTGATCCATCGATCGATCCGCAATCCACATTTCAATATCTGATCTCACCTTAAAATAGATTGAAAAAAAAAGGATTGGTCATCAAATAACGTCTCCCGCATGACTCGTTTTATGCCGCAGAAATAATATACCACTTATAGAAATAATTATAAAGATGGTATTATTGGGACTAAAAATAATGTAATTTTAATATAAATTAAGGAGTAAAAATAACGGAAGAAAGTCTAGCTACGATTTTATCATTGTTAAGGGAAAACGTAACTGCAGTGTGTACTATTGTAAATTGACACAACGACGAGACAGCGGCTGTGAGGTATGGCTAGTGAAAACAACAAAAAACAGTCGTGAAAACAGCAAGCTTCCTCATCAGTAGAATTTCGAAGCCAAAATCCCGACTCTATGGCACCAAAGCAGGTCGCTCTCCCCGGGTGCATTATTTCCAGAATTACAGCGCGCATTGAGGCGTGAAATTGGACAGAGTCGGACTGAGCGCAGCTTAGTCATACTTTACAGGTCACACTATTCCCGAACAAGTTTATATACTTTAGTATTTGAATTATAGTTTCGAGAGGGGATTTAGATATGTAGATAGATAAACTACTATAGATAATGGATTTGAAAAACGATAAAAAATTTATATTTAACAAAAAATATGACGCAAATGCAATGCTGCGTAGGTGTTATTACTTTTTTTTCTTATAATAAAGCGCAACCACAGACTTGTGTCCGTGCTCTTTTGTAATATTTTTGAATTGGTTGCTTTGGTTTTTTTTTTAAATAAGAGTGCTACCTCTACAGTTACCTCATTTTTTTTATTATAATGCCTGATTTTTGAAGGTGGTGTTGGAGAATGCTTTGGTTCACGCGTCGAAGCATTGTTATAAGTTTCTCCGCGACTGCTGCGTCTCTATTTCTCATGGCCATTTTTAGATTGTAGTCTATAATTTTCTCTCTTGATGCGGCCGTTGCCCTTGTCACCATTCTTCCTGTGGCGTCGTCACAGTCATCTGTGTAATAGACACAGCTTACTGTGTGTCTGGATATCGCCACTACAGCATGTTGGACGCTGTCGTGCAGTTGCAGCTTTTTCGTCACTGTTCTGATGACCACCACTAATACGTAGGTGAGGCCTTGAGTTATTACTTTATAATCCTGTAATAAGACAATTTGAGATAGTTAAATTATCAAGTACAACGGTTCTTCATTGTATAAAAAAAACTGTATCAAAGCTTTTTTATCTGTTCCTGACTTCCGAAGCGATCCTCGGGCGTGCTCGTTCCGTTGACGTCCGATCATATTTTCTTTGTTTTATTGCAAGAAATTCGAAGCTTTATTTGACGCGCCTTTTATTGGAATCATAAATCCAGTTTGGTGTACATTTCATTCGCATAACTTCAGCATTTTGTTACACAGATCTGAAGAGGCCCTCAAATCCCCCTCTTATTTGCTTCTACAACTTGATTACATTTCACACTGATGAACGAAAGAACGAACATTATACACTTGTTCAAAATTTTAACAATTATAGATACAGAGAAAAGATCCTGTCGGTACTAATAACTTATACCTTTCCTAAAGCTGAAAAAATCGGTCTGGTTCAAATGTTCCTGAGGGCAAATTTATCACATCAAATCAATCTAGATAGTATTAATCTACATAATTAAGTATTAATAATCTCTTAGATTAAAAACAAACTAACTAAGTATATCTAGCATATCTATAAGACTTATTTAATGATAAATAAATTGCACCTTGGCCCATACTACGGTACAACAACCAAAAATATTAAAAATAAAAAACAGTTTCATTGCCTAGTGTACATGCTTCCTAAGTGCTACCACCTCGTAAGAAGTTGATTAGAGAAACCACAATGCCGCAAATCCGCCAGTAACACTGACTTGTTGCCAGTCAGTGTCACTGGTGGAACTTATGATTGGCTCGTTTATAGCTGCGGAAGTTTTTTAAGTGACTTCCTCGGAATTTGTTATTTCAGGAAGTAACGCCGCGGGCCCTCCGTCCCCCTTGTTATAATGTTTATTTCTTTCTAGATATATGTCATGAAGTTAATGGACGTTGAATGTAACAGAAGTGTGATTATAACAGAGTTCAGACAATGCTTAACTTTACTTTTCTACGTAGAGTTAAATGCAGATTTATTGTTCTTATATCTGCTTCTTATGACGACACCTACATTACAACTGAAAGAGTAATTGCAACAAAAATCCTAAGAAATTTTTAGTAAAACGTTTTTGTAGAATATAGTAAATATGTCAGATGTTTTATAAGATTAATTAAGTAAACATTAATAATAATTTAAAAACAAGAAAAACAACTTCGAACAGAAGCGGCATCATATATATTCCATCTAGTAAGACGAAGGAAGTATATAAAATACAACAGAAGACTTGATAGAATTCCTATCAATCTTGGAAGAACCCTAACAAACCGTCTTAGGCAAATACGCTGCTACAAAACACCTCTACAATAAAGACAATAGTGTTCATAAATCCTGCGGCCGATCCTCGGCCAATTTTATAGGAGAGGCATCGAATAGTAGCGGCGATAAAAATGCGGAATCCTCTTGCAACGAATGGAATTGCGTATTGGGGCTCAGACTGGGTGTAATCTGCCTGCCTACAGGACCCAAACGCTCCCGAGAGTTCCGCTCTGCGAACCTGCACTCGCGGAACAAAGAATAACCTAAGGTAGACAGGTCTGTTCTCTGTTCAAAAACATAAGTCTCATGTCGTCACTACGTCAGAATTGTTCGTGGATAAAAAGAAAGACGTTGAATGTAAACAAATTCACGGTACTGCGAGTCACGACGTTCCTCACATTGAGAAAATCGATGTCAAATATTTTTTCAGGTATTAAAAATTGAAATAAAATAAATTTATATTTGCCTAATTACTACCGAAATTACTTGAAATATCGCCAATAAATCTACGAACAAAATCTCAATTTACCAATTAATGCTTTTCATCACGGGATTAGGTCAAGTATTTAAGGTAAATAACGTATTATATAATACTTGTAATTGATTTGTTAAGATATCACGTTGAAAAATAATAAATTGCTGATCCATTGTATGGTATGTCAACTATGACTGCGTATTAAATTAAAAAGGATTTATTAATGGAGTACGAAGTCTGTTTATGCGGAGCCGCCTCATCTTTGACCGGTGCATGGAATCGCGCCAGAACTAAATGAAATTGAAATTAGCTTTCTCTCCCTAGAGCCACTCGCGGAATTTTCCAAAAATAAAAGCGTATTATATTTTAAAATAGACTCCAGTCCCACCCTGGAGCACAGCAACTTAGCAAAGTAGAAATGCAATTAAAATAGTGTTTTGTTGTTGAAAATATGTGAAGTTCCTCTAAGACTTCATATACATATAGGTTCTGTGTTTATAGATGTAATATACGTAAAAAGTGTGTGAGGTTTTAAAATTTTCTTTTTCTCTGAACTAAACCATCTGGAAATGGTACGAATGAATTGCAGCACGAGAGGAAATAACACGCCTTATTATGAATTACATATCATGCAATCACTGGATCGCATTAATCAATATCATAAATCAATTTCCTCTTCCGGTTTCAATGTGTCTACAAGAAAAAAAACAATAGTGCTTTTATATTAAAGATTATATCTCTACTTAAAGTTACAGTTTTTGTATATATATGTGCCACTGTTGTTGATGTTGTAGAAGGCCCGTGCCCAACATCTCTGTAGAGAGAAGGCCCGTGCCCAAAAATCTAATATCTTAGAAAATTTTCTAAGACTTGTAGATGTTTTCCTTCATCGCCGAGCGCGTGGTAAATCAGCACATAAAATTGCAACAACAAATTCTTAGGTACCAGCACCGGGGATCGAACTCGAGTTACTATGCAACTTGAGGCACCAACTCGGACACTGAGGACTACCACGGCTCATCATTATATCTCCACTTGTCATCGGCCAAATGGTGAAAGTTCCTTTGTTAGTCTAGTATCGTTTTCTCTTTACTGCCGCTATTTATCGAATGCTTACATAACATTATAAAAAATTCGCCCGGCTGTACGCCGAAACAAATCGGCCAAATGTGATAAATTCCGCCGCGTGTTGCGGGGAATACCTATAAAGTGGGCGTTGTAACGGCTTAACGGACGCACATGTTTGCGTTCGGATACGCTGCTCAAAATTCAGAGCTGCGCATACTTGATGAGCGTCCGTGGGAACCCACAGAGTGCGCCCTCCGGACAGGATGTTATACATTCATTCGCTTCATATCTATCGGAAATATACACAATAAAAATAAAAATATACACAATGGTCTCCCAATTTTCGCCAATTGACGTGAACCATCTCCTTTCACAAGCCTAAGCTTATTTGGAATGGTTAAAAAGAACAAAAAATTGTTAAGTAGATTTTAAATAAATCAAAAAATATTTGTTTACACAATTCATGTTTGTTGCATGGAACGTTAAGATTGCCTTTACTAAGTAAGAGACTATATAACATATTTTTTTAATAAATGATACCTTACTTGTAAGATTTATCGATCTGAAATAGTTTAAACACCCGCTCCCCGGCCGCCGCGTTACTGTCGCACGGACTCACAGAAAGCCTGCCCGGTGGCTCCGCAACACCGTTTGCTGACCATACGTGCCTCATACACCGGCAGATACGGAAACGTTGATGTGCGCAAATCACGGATGTGGTATTTTACAAACAAATAATACTTAGAAATTCGATTCCTTTCTCCGTATGTGTGCCTAAGTCAGGTTGCCTGTTAGACATAATATTCATGTACTTAAGGTAATATACATTATCAATAATCTCATTTGAAAAATATCAAATATAAAACCACGAAGTATTAACGTTAACTCCCTAGTTTTGTTACTTTTATATATTTAAATTTACACATTCCTTCATCCCCATAGGCCGGCAAGCTCAAGTGTCTTCTATTTTCTTCATATAAAAAAACATATTTTGCTATTCTAAGTGCATCGTCTAGGCTTTCCAAATGTAGAGAAAGAAAAATAATTTAATAATATCATTTAGCTAAGTAGCTGCCTTCGCATGCCTATGTAAAATAATACCTAAAGAGAAAAACCGCATCCACAATTTCTTTGTAGCATTGTCTACCTCCAGTACGAGTCACGGTATAAATTAGATATATTTTCGTATTCGCCGCGTGTAGTGTTGGTTTTTTCGCTTCTCGAAGCCGGCCAGTCGAGCGGACGCGGCCCACTGTGATGTGGTTACTTATCGAAAACTTTGCGAAGTCAACAGACAGACACAGTAACAATACCCATCTACATTCTGTCTAGGAAACTGTATTTACAAGTAAAAACCAAAGCCGACTTTAAATAAGGTTGTCAAATATCTCCCTTCCGCTTTTTTGCTCTTTATTCAATGCTTTATAAACAGTGTTACAGTGATCGGATTTAGTTCAAATATGCGCCGTTTTGTTCGATAATCTGTTTCCATCTAGACGGCAACTTCATAATACCTCCCTCGTAGAAGCCCTCCTCCTTATTTGCGAAGAACTTGGACAGCCACTTTTCACAAGCCTCTTTTGAGTTCAACTTTACACCACCAAGGGCGTTCACCATGGACAGGAACAGGTGGTAATCACTTGGCGCTATGTCCGGGCTATATGGTGGATGCGATAAAACCTCCCATCCGAGCTCCCGTAGCTTCTGACGAGTCATCAACGAAGTGTGTGGTCGGGCGTTGTCGTGGTGGAACACTACACCCTTCCTGTTGGCCAATTCTGGACGCTTCTGGTCGATCGCCTGCTTCAAGCGGTCCAGTTGTTCGCAGTAGATGATAGAATTAAGTGTCTGGCCATATGGGAGCAGCTCATAGTGGATGATTCCTTCCAATCCCACCAAACACACAGCAAAACCTTCCTGGCCGTCAATCCCGGCTTGGCCACTGTTTGGGACGATTCACCGGCCTTCGACCACGACCGTTTTCGCTTGATATTGTCGTATGTGATCCATTTTCGTCGCCAGTCACCATCCGCTTCAAGAATGGGTCGAGTTCGTTCCGTTTCAGCAGCATATCGCAGGCGTTGATTCGGTCCAGAAGGTTTTTGCGTCAAATCATGCGGCACCCAAACATCAAGCTTTTTGTATCCAGCCTTCTGCAGATGGTTTAAAATGGTTTGGTGACTAACTCCCATCTCCTGGGCGATGTCACGAGATGCCACATGCCGGTCTAACTCGATGTAGTCCATGATTTGATCGGTATTTGTCGTCACAGGTCTTCCGCCGGCTGGCTTATCCATGGTGTCGTTTTCACCGGCTCTGAATCGTCGAAACCATTCCTCCGTGGTTCGAAGTGATAGAGTACCATCCCCAAAACACCATTAATCTCACGGAACGTTTCTCTAGCGGATTTGCCTTTAACGAAGGAAAACTTTAAAATAGCGCGAATTTCGGCGTTAGTGAACTCCATGTTTACACGTCTATAACTGTTGAACGCAATATCCAAACTAATTATGCATAGCGTCGTTTTGTAGGTTATGTCAAGACCTTTCAAATTATGTATAGTATTGCTAGATACGAGCTCTGTAGCGCTTTGTACATAACCGCGAAATTCAAAAGACAAAAAGGCGGAAGGGAGATATTTGACAACCTATTATAAGAAGCTTCAATAGCCTAATGCTTCAAGGACTGCAAAACGAAAAATTCGAATCTAACATTCGAGTATTAACGTGAATGATCTCCTAACAAAAGCTTAAGCTCAATTGGAATGCTAAAATTTTGCTAGCAATCTTTTAAAAAACAGGTGTGACGGGTCCAAACATTAAACGCTACTATGCGGGTACGCTATAATTTCCGAAGTATCATAGTTATATGACTTATTATTAACTTCTGGCGTCTATATTCTCTTGAACATCAGTCATGAGTACTTACATACTCTGTACCTACTAATATCACAAATAAAATTTCTGTTTCCTAAGTCCTGTTCCAACAAAATTCATATTTATGTAATTTTAACAAAACCCTCTTACAAAAAAAATCTAAATCGGTTTATAAAAGTACAAACATTACACATAATACAGAGGAATAAAGAACATCCTTGTTTTTTTTTGTTGTCATAGACTATCTGGAATCCCCCCGACGGCTTGTCGTGCCGGGGGGGCTCAGTAGCCGGGGTACGCCTCCCCAAGGTCAATCTAAGAGGAACCCACCCGCCGGCCCGTGTGAAGGGCTGGCATGGAGGGGCTGGAAGGCGGGCTCCAGGTTCAGGAGCCTGTCCATTGCGGCCAATGTAC
Organism: Meandrusa payeni; assembly: GCA_029286785.1. NCBI lineage: Eukaryota > Metazoa > Arthropoda > Insecta > Lepidoptera > Papilionidae > Meandrusa > Meandrusa payeni. The sequence goes on from JAGSMX010000013.1 coordinate 11,064,433, forward strand.
GAGTCGCGGGGGAAGAAGAGTGTGGGTGTGTCGTTGCCACTCTCCCTATCCCCTGCGACTCAGCGGTGCCGCACGCGAATGCGGCGTGGAGGGATTGCAGCGGGAGGGGTGACCCTCCTGCTGCGGCCGTCTGGCGGTGGGGCCAAACATCTTGACCGTCGCTGGGGCCTGGGTGGCCGAGGTCAAACTCGCACTCCCTGCCCCCATGGCCTGCAGGTGACCGACTCGAGGGGTTTGTCACCCGCTTGCGGATGCCTATGGAGGAAGGCGCGCCTTAGGTGTTCGGGTGCGCCTGAAGAGCAATGGAGGAGACGCCAAAAGGTGTCAAGTCGCGGGCGGGGCCGCGAAGGTCTCTCTGTTCCCGTGGCCCTGCCACCATACGCGACCGTGGAGGAACACCTTGTGGGGTTTAGTCGGTGAGGGCCCTACATAAATCGTCCCTCCCCCGGAGGGCGTTTACGCGGCTAGGTACGTTCCCCACAGGCTAAAAAAAAGGCTATCTGGAATGGAACTACCAGTTATCTGTCCATTCTTAGAAGTCTCCCCTTAATAGATAAACCTTGTCTTGTGGCAGAAAACATATCTGATCGTCTGATACAACGATCGCCTTGATCCGAAGGAAGCCGTGTGAAAACCAAAAGGTTCTCGCAGGAATTATTTTTTATAAATATTTAAACAGAGTGCAGCAACTCTTGAACCGTCTGGAGCTAAAAAATAATGAAAAAATTGATAATAACAAAAACTTTATTGCATTTCATTAAAACAAAACAAACGAAAGAGATAAATATTGCACAAATATTATGAGCGTTCAAGTTTCTCTTTTCTGGACAATTAATATGACTATGTTTGTGATGGTGGTGATGTAATTTTATACGTCAGTCATCATTATTTATTGTCATCGTAAAATAATTAAGCAAAAATTGACAACAAGTATATGTAAAAAATGATAACATTTTGAATGAAATGAAACCTCCATAGACTCCATAACGTGTCAGTGATGACAATGAAAAAGAAATAGAATATGTCATCATTTAGTTTGTACAGTTTAGCAAAATCAGGAATAAACTTTTAATGTGCTTTCTTTGATTACGGAGCAACAAATAAAATCTTGTTTATCTTTATTCCGTATATAAACGTGTTATGTATATTGACAAGTAAAAATAAATATCGCCAACTCAAATCAAACGTTAATGACGCCATCTTTGTATTTCCGAATTATCGTAGGAATATTACGAAATAGAGTTATAGTATATATATTAGAATAGATAAACTACTTTCGAAGTACGTCCTTTCCAATAAAAAATGAATCATCGAAATCCGATGGCGTGATATTGAGTTATTCGTCTATTTATTGCGCACATAGTAAATGTAAACCCAGTCGAAAGTGAGGTAAGAAAAATTAAAAAAAAAACAGGCGAATTGCGGAGACCTCCTTCTTTTTTAAAGTCGGTTGAAAATTTAACCTACTATTATTTTTAAGATTCGACACTTCAGCCACTTAACTGGTGGAGGCCTCCGCGGTACTGTGTATGTCTGGTGTTTTAAAACATTTCAGGAGTTATTTTTATTCTTAACACTTTTTCGAATTATGAAGGTTTTCAACTTATCGAGGGTCGAATAAAGAGGTACAGTGTTAGCTTTAGAATAAGTTAAAGTTTATTTTTTGTGTTAATACTTCTGCTCTAAATCTACACCAAATGAAGCTGCACTCAAGTGTCAATTTCCTGCTCCCCTGGCCTGATGCTCCCTGCAAGAGCTGAGACAGACTATTGTGCTCAATTGTACTTTGTGGCCGTGACCATGTTGACGTTCACAAGGTATGTAGGACCCTCACAAAACTCTATATTACCATGGATGATGATGGAAATAGGTTTTAAAAATAATTATCATAGCACAATAAATCAACAACTTAAAGCATGTATCGCTTCTAATACATAAATGTAAAAATAGAACAAAGGACACTAAATTAAGCTACGATAACATTAATGACACGTGCACCGGGACCGAGAGCCAGACAAAAAGTGAAGTGTGCGACTCACAGCCGTTACGTCATCATCGCTAGGCCTCGCCTCCTCGCAGGGTATTCATAACAATATATATATATATATATATATGATTTGTCCATTTTATATCCCATGCAAAATATTCATTAGCGCATATTAAGTATTGTTATAGACTAGTCCAATCAGCAGCTCTTAGCCTTTCTATCTCTTAAGAGACTGGCGATGAAGAATTCTCCAGCTCTGTACGAGGACCTGACCAGCGGCCCGCTGGCGGTGTACAGGAAGCCCAGTTCCGAGCCCTTCTCCTCCCACTGCTTGAACTTAGCCGGCGTGACGTACTCGAACACTTTCAGATGTCGCTTAGTGGGTTGCATGTACTGCCCGAGGGTCACGCAGTCCACGCCCACCGCTCGGAGATCTGAAAGGTTCGGTACAATATTTCAAAAGTGAGAAAGAAAACAAACTGTCTAGAAGCTTCAAACGATTATTTATTTACACTTATCGTAACAACTAAAAGTAAAATTCCATCCTACATGGCATCCCCCAGCAGACAACCCTGGGTAAGAGAGAGAGAAACATCAAAGAAAAGATAAGTAAGAGATGTAACGAAATATTCAGATAAATACATATACATGCACAACATCTATAGAAATAAATAAAATTGGAATGTAGATACGTACAAATGTACGGTACATATGCCAAAATAACATTTTTACAATCTTTGTTTCTCTGTCTGTTTTTTCTAGCTAATCTCTGGAACGGCTTGAACGGGACTTTTAGGGAGAGCTGAAGTAATATAGAATAACTTGGCTACTTTTCGAATGCCACTAAGTATGGCTCCGCCGGTCCGGGTAGCAGCTAGTGTACATATTATAGGTACATATAAATATACAAATACAATAGATAACTATATGTAGAGACCTAGGAAATGAATACATGCAAAAAATATATAACAGTATTAATCTGTCAACGTCTGGCCGAGAAAGTGGAAACGGAAAGAGAAACAGGGGAACAAAAGAGGCAGCATTGCAGTCTACTCTGCGCATAACCCTGCTCCTAGGTCAGAGCTGCAGCAAGCTACGTCACCAGCCTCTCTCCACTCACTTTAGTAGACCGAAATTCCCTTCTACTGCCTTATACGGCGGATGATGAAACCTTACAGTACATAAATACCAAAATAATTACGGGCACCTTTCATAGTCTGTTCTACTTGCTGGTCGCTCTCTCCCAGACCGAGCATGATGGAGGACTTCGTCACCAAGTCTGGGTTCACTTCCTTCGCCGTTTCCAATACCTTCAGCGTTTGGCGGTATCTGAGAACAGTTAGCACTCCTATAACATTTGTAAGGCAAAGCCCTGCACTGTGTCTTACACATACGAAACCTAACTGGCTATGAGAGAGAGAGAAAGAAAATGTGTGCTCGCACCTCTTTCTCTCTCTTTTGCCCCTACAGTAATAAACAAAACAAAACTCTCTCTTTCTATCTTTACTAACTTATATCTCCCTCTCAACTTGCATTCGCCTCGCCCGATCACGATTTTCGTAACCAGCAAACTCTCCAACAAAAGCGTGCGTAAAAAGTTTTACTTCAAAAAATTACAGCACAATAAAATTTTACTAGGCAAGATATTTAGCTTTATTCCCCGACTATACGTAACAGTTCATGGAGGAGCTGTAGCCGAGTACTCAGTCTAGTATATAGACATCATAAATATCAAAACACTAATCAAACAAACGCCGCCCTCACCCGGCCCTCCGGTCCCTCACGAAGGGCGTAAGGCGCTCCACGGTCTCGATGTTGTGCGCGAACACGTCCAGCCCGCAGCCGGCTATGGTTGCGATGCAGTCGCGGCTGCCTCGGAAGTCTGGCACTAGGCATTCTACCAGGATCTCCGTGGTCCTGGAATTGCACATTCAATACAAATCCCAATGAAAGTCACTTCTTTGAATGGGTATCATACTGCCTATAGGCCATATTAAAGTAGATATAATGCCGAGATAAGAAAACAGCTCACAAACGTGCTAAAATATATTTCGTGATAGATAAAACTATATTTACGCATAAAAACAAATACCGACTTCAACTCAAATCAAACGTTAAACGTTATTACGTCCGGACGCCTACTTTGTATTTCCAAACTATCTAAAGGAATATTACGAAAAAGAAATCAAAAATCAAAAAAAATCGGTTGGCGTGATATTGAGTTATCCGTCCATCTGTCGCGCACATACTTGATATAAATTTCCTAAAATACTTAAATAATACTTACTGAAGTTTTATTTGTTTAACAGTTTCCGCGAAGTGCGAGGAGCCACCGTCATCTAGATCTGTGAACAGTGAACAAAAGTGTCTTTTATAGTAGAAGCCTATAAAGGGAAAAACTTTCATATTTATAAAGATACTTGTTTCTCCGTCTTACTCATTTCTTCTTCTTCCACTTAACTCACCATCTCTGTCGACAGAAGTGAGCACGATGTATCCCAGTCCCCACTGGCTGACGGCGTATGCTGTGTTCCGAGGTTCGTCAGGGTCTAAAGGGGGCGGTGCTCTGGAGGTTTTCACGGAGCAGAAATGACAGCCGCGTGTGCATGTGTCGCCCATCAACTGGGAACATATGGTTATTCCGATGTAGATATTTATGTATGAACCGTCAATATTTCCACACCAGCACTAAGCTAATTCATTATTAGTCAGTGTTCACTGCCATTTTGAAATTGAATGTATTAATTGTGTGAGAACTGTTGGTATCTAGATAAGCCTACAATAAGTTTTAATTAAATTGAGTCAAATATATTTAAAAAATGTAATTTATTATAAGCTTAATTGTGGAAAAACTTGATAACTTTCATATTGATTAAGTTACACTTATTTCAATTTCAATACCTATAACAGTTAATTTAATTATGTTATTTTTTCTTTAATTGTATTTTTTGATGTAATCTTTAATACACATTAATATATCAAAAAAAATAGTTAGGAGCAATTTGTTATATACATAAAATATTACATACAAATTTGTTGGACACTAACCATTATTGTAGCAGTAGAGGTGCCATTCTTGCCGCCACTCCAACATTCACCAATGTTCGGACACCTGGCCTCTTCACACACCGTGCTCAGCTTCAAATCCCGCAGCTGTTCTTTCAATGCACTGAATTTTGCTCCTTAAATAAATATGAAAAATATTTACATAATTTAATTATGGCAAACTTTGTCTTATATTTAATCAAATGAAAAGTAATAAATGACACATATTTGAAATATTGAAAAACCCTGAAAAAATTGTTTAAGAAAGAAGAATAATCAGATTTTACTGACAAATGTGTATTCTCCCACAATATGTCTATTCTCTTGCTTAAGCTTTGCAATCATATCACTTTAGATAAACTGCAACTGATCACAAAAAACCCCAATTTATATTGATTCATGGACATTTTTAAATATAAAAATATTAGTATAGAAAAATTATTGAGATTAATGTAATTTGGCAATCACAACCACCATGGAAGTCTCTATCTACAATTTTTATTTCTTTTTAAAAAATAACAAGAATAAACAATGAAATATTGCCAGTCATGAAAATCGGTGTCAGATACAACCTATGTAAGTAATATATTTGTAGGCAGTGGAAATGTTAAGGATAACAGATAAACCTGTAGGGATTGATGTTTTTAACCAAGGTGGTAGTCTCAGCCTTTCTGCTTCCCCCTTTTCACGTTTTAGCTTCCCCTCATAATCGTCCCAGTTTGCTGGTCTATCCTCAGAGATAAAATCGGCTAAACCAGGTCCCTCTCTTAGCTTCTCTCTGATGGAATCCAGTTTACTTGTGTGATTACATCGTTGTACCTAAAGACATCAAACAAAATGATTTACACTATTACCATTTATAACACATTACCATTTATTAAGTAACTAAATGTAATAATCTAATAAGTACATAAATTACCTAAAATGGTATTAGCAATTAATTTTTGGCACGGACACAGTTATACAGAGTGCCTAGTAGCTTTACGACTTTATATATTTTGATATCCATTGTAAAAAGTGGGGAAAATAAAATATAAAAGTAAAATATAACAATATCAAAATGACATATACGAAACTGTCAGTACAAAATTTTTACTAAACATTAGAATTGCCTACAAATTTTGCTAAAATTTAAAACACAACATAAATAGAATGAGTGTCGCAATTATAAACAAGAGATAGGCCGATTATGCTTTAAATGTTAGCAATTTTTTTTTAGATAAGTCATAAAAAATAATGTAGGCTAAGGCCACATTTGCGCTGAAGCTTATAAAATGATATACATGACAAAAACATCACCTGTGTCATCTTAAGATTTAGGTAGATTTAATATATGGTAGATGAACATTAATAGACATTAGTGGTAGTAGCATTATAGGACATGTCAATTGATGGCACTTTAACATGACAGGTTATAGGTCAAGATTGATACTTGGACATCTTTTAGTAGCTCTTATCAATAACCATTACTTTAAAATTCCTTGAAGCTGACCTTATTGGAAATATATGCATATAAGTTTTTAAAACATCGAGGCTCAAAGTTTAGTTACATGCTGGTGGTAATTAAAGAAAATACAAATTTAATAATTTTCTACATTTATGTGGAATTACGTAAGTCATAAATTTGTAAACTCTAATTATATTTGCAATGTGAAAACTGAAAAAATTAAGAAGCTTTCAACTTTTGCACATTTAGAATAAGTATTAAAAAACCCAGCAATCTGATGCGCCAATATGATCAAAAATCAATAAACCATTGGTAGTAAAATCACTACTGATTCTAAATAACATGTGCTGAACTTGATCAAGAAATTCCACCATAAACCTACACTGTCCCTGGAATCGTTGATTATGTAAAATAACGTTGAAGATTGTAGAATCCAAGTAAAGGCCTTAAGAATTGTATTATATTCGCAAAACATAACTTAGTTTTAACAAATAAATATAAAAATAAGATAACACTGAAGGTAATGATGATGATAACTATAGAATGGCTTTTAGTTACATATTTTATATGTACACCAGAAAATCGAGTAAAGTTGACAATATTTCCCTAATAATGTCGTCATATATTACATGCAAAAGAAATATATTTTTCTGATAAAGGGTAATTATGGCAATAGACCAGACACTTACCGAATGATTTAGTGGTGGTAAATGTACTTTTAATAAATTACGATACATTATAAATGTTACATTAAAACATTGAACTTTGTTTTAATTTTTATTCATCAAATCTGATTTCTGAGTGACATAATCTTCATCAACATAAACAAATATGTCAATATTTTAAGTCTGTCAAATGTCAACACAGTTTTTGTGGGGATATGGGTGTTTTTTTTATAAAGTATAAAGCAAGTGCTTGTCACCTGATGTAAGTGAATATGCAGTCCTGGATGTATCTAAGAGCTGACGTGATGTTTTGAATATTGACGCTGGTCAAAGTGGCCATAGAAACTCCAATAATGCTCTTATCATTAACAAAAGATATTATGATTTTCAATTTAATACTTATGTTTTAAGAATTCGTATTATTATTATTTTAGGTATTTATCGTGGCCTAGTGATCCTGGCTGTCGAGCCGTCATAATATTGGTAAAATATGAAAGCGTTTGGTATCTTTGTCTACTTATGTTTGCTAGCTGGGTATAAGTAGTCATCACAGAAAGATTATCTTCACTCCTTATTGGTATATCAATAAAAACGTATTTAATGATATCCGGCTAAATTTTATTAACCAAAAACCACTTATTGCATATCCTGTAAATATTTTCCAATAATGCATAAATAATGTATTAATGCTACACACGAAAAAATAAATTCATAGAACTGTACTACCAAAAATAGAATACAATAGAATAAAATAGAACAATAGAGATATATTTTTTAATATATTTATAAGGTATTATTTTATAAGGTATACCAACAACGTTAAACAAGTTAATTATTATAAATATTATAAATAAATAACGATTAAAATAATACAACAGAAAATATTTAATAACAGGAATAAATTAGGAAAACAGTGTTACAGCGCTTTTTTACATGTGACAACAATTGCTTTGCCATTGAGTTGATTAGTAGTAGTAGTTCTGTCTTGTAAAGAAATTTAATAATAATTAATTACAATATTTTAATGACCAATGTCAATGTCAACGACAATTGTAACCTTTTTGTTTCTTATGAAACAAAATATATTTTTCTTAATGTTTTTACGTCCAATTCGGTAAAACTAAACCAACGACCTTGTGCCTTAACAGCTGTCAAGCAACATTAGTAAAGACAAGAATGGAATAAACAAAAAAAAATTGTACCATTTTTTCCATCATGAGGAACGTTGGTTCCCATCTTCTAGAAGATAAAATGGATGAAGCCGTCACTCATTACATAAATTCCCATCCTCCCACGGAGGTATAACTATTTTGTTTATTTTTCTCTTAATCTGCCGACGTAACAATAAGTTTGTACCTGGTAGAAAAAAATAGAATAATTTTTGTTTATAATACAGCATTTGGGCAACAAAGTAAAGTTTTGTCATGTTATGTATTTTAAGTTAATAATATAATCAAAATACTGTTGTTTTTATCTTAATTTTAAGGCTGTACATATGGATGCCAATACTCTCGCTCTAAATGTGCAGGACGATGGTGGCGGCCGAGTGGTAACAGTGATGCAGCCACTGAGTTTCTCAACAACCCAGATGTGCAGGTAATTTTTTCACTTAAGATTCCTGCACAATATGATTTGATATAAAATTATGTCCAAATCACATTGTATTTCTTCAAGAATTGTATAAACTGTCATGAATTGTTTAAAATACTTACCCAAAAGGTATTTTTTAAAGAAAGATAGAGTTGAGAATTACATACATACATACTGGACTAACACCCACATTTTTCCTGCTACTTCTGCCTTCCAAAGAGTAGTAAATAAAAGATTTTTATTGTGACTTCACTCATATCTTTTCAAAGCACTTGCCTATTATTTATTTTAGGAGGCTCCAGTTGTACTTTTGCTGTAACAAATTTGTTAAAATAGATAAATTCAGCTAGTAAATCATACAACCTGACCATAACAATGTTGGGCGGGGCCGGTCCAGCACTCAGTTCATGTTCATCACTTAATGATAAAAAATTATGCATCTCATTAAACCACCATTTAAATTATCTATAACACTTCAAATCGGCAGCAGAATAATTAGTCTAATTAGGCTTCTATACCTACTTCTTTCTATAACAAAGCTTCTAATATGCTTTTCTTACTCTATTCTTTCTTATAATATTATTATACCTTCAGGCAGGTATCAGTGAATGAAGTTGGAGAAGGTCAATGGAGTGAAGAGCTCCTTGACCCTGAAGGGAGATTAGCAGCAATAGTGGCACATTTGTCCCAACACTCACGGCCATCCCATCATCCCTCCATCCATCATAAGGTAAAATAGTCTTATTATCAGGTCTAAGTGGAACTGTAATATATTGCTCTTATTTATTTTAATGGTTGGTTATAGAACATCCAATCATTCATTTTCACACAATTGCTAAATTTCTAAATCTTTAATGAGGTTCTCATGGAAGGAAGTAGTTTCAATTAAGTCCATATGGGACTTTTTGGCATGGAACCTTGGATACCGAAGATATACCAGGAAACTCCTAAAAATCATATGAAAGAATGCTTTTTGATTGTGATATTGGCAGGCTTTTGGTAATCTCTTCCTTGGCTAGCACTCCATAACAAAAATAAGCACAAATGTAGAGGAACTTCTAAATATAACTATGATACTTTGGAAATAAAACATAGTTTGATTGAACTTGATTGAAATTTTTTAAATGGTTTTTGTTTTCTTTCATAAATATATTGGTTATGTATTATAGTATAGACATTTTCTACTATTATTAGCACAACACAAATGTATGAACTACTTATATCTAACATTAAAAAAACCTCATTAAGCTATGCTTTGGCCAAAGGCGTAGCACTCCACAATTAGAGTAAAGGTCAATAGAGTAAATAATGATAAAGAGACAAAAATGTTTATGATGTTATAGTGAATGGCAATGCCCTGGTTATCAGCATGATCTAATGATGAAATAAAATGATAGGGAAACCTTCATAAGAATAGACACATGTCATGTTACCTTGTGGCATCTACAACACATTTATAAATACAATCAAATATGTAAAATACTACCTTATTGATGTATCAAGCATCAAGAATTTTATTATTTATTATAGACTATACAGCTTTATCACTTAAGGTCAAAAGGTTTTGCCACTTGTGTAATAATATTTTGACACTTGATAACACTTCCAGATATCTGCACTGAGAAATGAGGTGGACACATCAGTTATTCTGGATGCACCACTGAGGCTTTATAATGGACCACCATTGGTAAGAGTTAGTGCTTTTCACACACATCATTGTCCCCTTAAAGACATTTTGAATTTACTACTATTTATATAATTTATATTTATTTGCATTGTAGTTATAGTAATTGTTTTAAACAGTAGCAACAAAATGCTTATTCAATTTTATCTTATTTAAAACAAAATCCATGTTGTGTTGGAGCTCTACATACCAATTCCTTCATAATAACATTCCACAACTACCTCCACACTTCTTTTAATAGTTTATAGTTAGCATTTTTAATTGATTCCTAGTCCTTGCAAAGGGGTGTTACTTGTTTCTATAAAGTCAGTAATGCACCTACAATCTTTTTGATTTAGTAGATGTTTATCAATTAACATTGAGTGGGGACAATTACGTGTTTGCCCAATTGCCCCCAAATGTCTATTATAGAGCACCATCTTAAGTTTTAATATATTTTTTTTATTTTAGGATTGATATCTTATATTGTAATTATGTTGTGTAATACATTAGGAACATCAGTCGGAACCCATTGTGGTCCAAGTTCCCCTGCCGCCGCCAACTTTGCCACCATTGCAAGACATGAAACGATGTCCAGAGGCAGACTGGTTTAGTAATAAAACTAAAAGTACTTTAAAGGTGAGTTAGGAGAGAGTTAGCATTGCATTAATATGATTTCTTTTTCTTCAATAACTGTGAGTTTATTGCGCCAATAAGCAATTGATTATTAGGATAGGTTATATGAGATGTGGATATAATTAACAGGTATTGTTGGGTCGCTTGAATGCTGTGACCCCAACTACAGACACATTTCATTAAATTTTTTATAAATTGTCACAAATATAAATTGGTGGGTTCACGTCATATTGCCACCTGAATACATTATCCTTTTTTCATGTTAAAAGTAGCCAAATTTGAAATGTTACCAAAAATTAAGTGGTGTCACATCAGAAATATTATGGTTATATGTCTTTTATTTGCTTCTTTTTAAGACAAGTTCATTTTATTATTTGTATACCACTGTCGATAATACTATACTACTTATTTTTTTCTTTTAACTTACTTTTACTTATTTAAATTTGCCCAGGAAGACCCAATGCTATCGGAGCAAGAAAGCCCGGTATTGGACATTGGTGCCAGTGCCTCTCCTATACAAAACAAACAGCAAAGCAAAAAGAGTCTACCACATAAGAAGAGGATCTCCAGGAAATTAAAAAGGAACACTGGAAATAGTACGCCTCAACAAGTCAGTCTCTAATTAAATTATTATGTTTTTTAATAAAAAATTATTCTTTCATGTATTGTTGATAGAAATATTTATGTTTTATGGTGATGATTACGATACCGTCCTGCCAAATCCGGCCACGGCGACGCTTCGGGGTGTGTATGTGTATTGGTGGTAATCATCAGATTATTGTCTTCTACAGAGGAGTATGAGATCATCTTGTAGGTTACACATAGACTTTTGAATAGCTTTTTATATTTAGAAGATAATCTTAGTTGGGATGATAACGAAAAGGTTAGGAGCAATAACGAAACATGATCCAAGGGGTGGAAAAAGTTGCCTAACAACTCTTTGCTTGATCTAAACTTAGAAAGAACATGTAAGAGAATAAACCAATCTATATTCCTATATAAAAGTCCTATAATCTCTCATTCTCAAATATATATTAAGTATACAACTTTCATGTAGTAACAGTGCTCATAGTCATTAAAATAGAGTATCAATATAGCTCACGGTACAGCCCGCACTTGTTTGGAAGAAATTACGTATTGTTAAAATTTACTAGTTAGCTAACTAGTTATATCTTGCATACTTGAACAATAAGACTTTTTTTTCAGGACCAAATAGTAGTGATCCACTGTAATTCAGAAATCCAACAAGAAGAAATCCTACCGGACAACTTCGTCAACAGTGTGCCGCATCCTGAGCATCTGGCCGGAAACCCACACCATATTACCCATGAAGTAAGTCACCTTAGTCTTAACTGTGTTGAAGCAACCAACCGAGCTACTTTAAATCCTTTCATGTCACTAACGTTAAGCCGTTACATTATTTCGACAGCAATTTAATCTCTGTAAAGTTAATCAATAACATAAACTTATTAGCGTCTCTGGCCAATAGTGAAAAAATCCCTCTCCATCACACTGATGTACTGTTTTTTTGTTTTGTGTTGTGTTAATTTTAATTGAAGAAAGTGAGAAGGTTAAAAATTATGTGGTTTACTACTGTGTGCATCTGCTGGCACCTTGCTTACTAGGAGAAACACAGATATACCTACACTATAGGATTATTCTGTTTGTATTTTGCTAGGCCTTGATATTCAAGTAATAAATAATATAGTATTAAGTAGTATTTTTAGTATTTATAGTATTATATAGTTTTGTATTTATAGTATTAAGTAATAATAGTAGTAATCAAGCTAGCCAGTTCATGCAACAACAGATACCATTGCAGTGTTACCTATAACTTTTGGTTCCTGTTTTTTCTTCTTGTTCGTTGCCTCACTGCTGAGGATCGTGACCACGTATAAGCAGCCTTCATTGAGTGCGGTCATAGGCGGAGTGGACCGCACGCTGCATGCTGCCTCCCACCATCTTCATGATCGTGTGCGACCATTTTGTAGGCGCCCTACCCTGAGCACGTTTGCCGTCCATTTTGCCTAAAGCCTCCTTGGTTCCTGTTAGGTTGTGGTTAACTAGACCCAACCAGATGCAACAGTTAAAATTAACAGTAGCAGTGAGGCAGTTCTGACTCTGTATTAGATCATGTCTTTCATTATTTTTCTCAAAATGTTTTCAGATGCGACCTATACTACTGTGCCAACTTTGTGGCGAGTTCTACGGGGACGAGCAGCTTAAGTTCTATCAGCATCTGAAGCAGCACTATGAGCCCCATGGAACAATTATCATAGAGAATCCTGTACCTGATTTGGGGATGGACAAGGTTTGTGTTTCATTTGATCCTTCGAAAGTTTATATACTTTGATCACATCTATTTCTTATGGCTGAAGATCTGGCTGGTAGAAGAGAGGTTCAAAGCAATCAATTAGCTACTGAGCTCTCTCCAAGCTTCTGAGATCGATTATAGAGGACATATTTGAAAATCTGCCTTTCTTTTTTTAACTATTCTAAAGTAAGGTCGATGGTGGAGTATTTGAAGGATCAACCGTCCTGTGTCTGTGACTTGTCCTTAAACATCCGAAAGACGAGTTAATTCCCCCACACCCATTCGCATGTTTTAGTCCTTCGGCGGCTCTACACCCTTTTATTGTCGATGTTCCGCGCGTCCGAACGAAACAATTTTAGCCGTCGTTCATCGTGCGTACAACAAAGGAGCGGAACAAGTTGCCGGTGTCAGTCTTTCCGTCCAAGTACGACGTGGGAACCTTCAAGAGTAAAAGTCAATAAGCACTTACTAAACAAACGCTTGTCATCTTTCGTCTATATCACCACCTAATATCGGGGGGACCCCGCTCAAACGCTAGTTTATACCCGAAAAAATCCAATTATAACTTATAAATATTTTTTTCCAGATGACTAACACCTGCATCGTGGATAATGTGCAGACTCTCCCAGATTCACTTGTCGAGCTGTCTCTAGAGAACACAGTGCCAAAGTCCATTTACCAGCCTATTGACAAACATATACTTTACACGTCGAGCGATAAGAGTCTCACCGGTCACTCCAGCAAGGTGCAGTACACGTTGGCCGGCGAGAAGGAACTGCCGCAGGACCATAGCAAATCAGATCTCTATGAGACACTCGCTAAATTAGAACTATACAACTGTCCAAAGTGTGATAAGTCTTTTAGGAAAGAGAAACAATGTGAAGCGCATTTGAAGGAGGCACATTTGAATCCTAAGGTAATTAAGTTGTTCAAAAATAATATACACTAACGTAAGTAAATTTATAGTTATGTATACTAGAAATATTGTTGAAGTAGAACCCTGAGTTATAAAATAGAACAATTTATCCCAGCAACTCCTAAAAATTGTATTTAAAAATGCTTGTGAATTGATTTTCTTTTATTGACGAACTACACAGATTGGCCAGAGACGCTGGCCTTGACTGCTTCACCGGATTAAGAGGTGACATAGCTCTTAGGTCGCTTAGCCTGAACCTCTATCGCTAGTAACTGGACACAAGGGTCCCCCCGGTGGGGGTAACCTCGGCTTAGACGGTTACTATGTTACGCGTAAGCATTCCGGCCGAACTACGAAGTGAATTGAGATAGTAGGTTTAAGACAATCATGGGTAGTACACCTCAATGGCAATGAACATGAATGTGGAAGAAAAATTGAATGCCCATATTCAATTTTTCTTCCACATTCATGTTTAACCATAACTTCCATCATAGCCATAATTTATTACATTAATATAATACTTCAGAGAGTTTACTTTGTGTGTGTTTAATGTCTTTGATGTCACTGATTTGAGGTCGATTTTTGTTTTATTCATATATAATACTTTTATAATGTTGGACTGTTTATTTAGTCACTAAGCTATGTGGTTCAAGCTAAGACTATTTCACAACTAACAATAACTTTGTTCTAGTTGGAGGACATGGGAGAGTTTAGTGAGCCCGAGGATCTGATGGAAGGTATCCACGTGGCGGTGGAGGACGGCGAGCAGTACGAGCCCACACTCCTGCCTCATCTGATCGTCGAGAACGGACATGTACATCAGGAGCATGTCCGACATTGGTCAGTTTATTTTATTTAGAATCAGTAGCGGAATGTAGAATCAACAGGGAATATTCGTACAGACCTTCGTTACGTCTCCTGAGATATCTCAATGTCGGGTATAAGAGAAGGGACCTATAATCTAAAGCGTACCCGACATGGACAACAATTAATATTTTTCAAGAGAAATTTAATGTATTGGTTACATTGTATTGCAGGTACATACGTAACGGCAGCGGCGAGGTGTGCAGTTGCGGCGGGCCGGACTACTGCGCCATGTGCGCGCCCTCCCCGCGCATCTCCCCGCGCCACCCCCCGCGCCCGCACCGGTACCTCCGTCCGCGCCCGCGCCACTAACGCCTGTCACTGCGCCCAACACTCTACCGCGCCACACGCATTCGCCGCAGCTTAAAGGTCCGTTTTATCTTTTTTTCACCTCAATACTAACCAGGACAAATATGTTTGATTTGTCCATTGGAAACGTTGGCTTTTAAACCCAGCCTGGCTAAGCCCTAAATGTAGGTAAATTTAAGTTTCCACTATTTTGAGAAAGATGGCGTGGCACCGAGGTTCACTGTAGAATTCGCAGACGGTAACTCAGTTCACACAGCAACATCCGTCTCACATCGTTTAAAATCACACTAACAATATGTAGATGTAGACATGTCTCCCCAACGATTTCCAGAAGAGCTGCGTAGGGCGTCCACCCGCATGAGGAATAATTCATAAAGACCACAATACCTATAGTCTCCATTAAAATACGTCTTTCAAAAGGACTTCTCATAACTACGCCGCCACTCACTCTCCATTATAAAGTTATCCCTTCTTTTCAACTTTCGATTCTGGTACCAGCATTCTTCA
Organism: Meandrusa payeni; assembly: GCA_029286785.1. Taxonomy (NCBI): domain Eukaryota; kingdom Metazoa; phylum Arthropoda; class Insecta; order Lepidoptera; family Papilionidae; genus Meandrusa; species Meandrusa payeni. The sequence continues at coordinate 11,080,376 of JAGSMX010000013.1, forward strand.
TCTTATTATTTATTATTATAATAAACCGCAAATTCTAATTCCACAGAGGAAGTTCTCCAAAGGATTTTTGAAAGTGACGTACGAAACCAAGAAAGCCCCACGTACACCGAGAACATAATCGATGACAATCCGGAAACGATCCCGCCGCAAACCCCTCACAATGAAGAGAAGACTCCGGCAGAAGTTTCCGGGGACAAAAAGAAACCCTTGAAGAGATTTGAGTGTCCACTGTGTGACCGTGTGTTCCATCACCGGAACAGCTTGCTGTACCATATGTTGATGCATGGAGATAAACAACATTACTGCAAAGACTGTGAGAAAGGGTTCTATACGGCAGCCGCTTTGAAGGTAGGATCATTAGATTTCGACTTGTAGAGCATCCACTAAAGCTGTAATATCAGCCGCATACAAAACGTAAGTAAAGTTCCTTACAAAATCAACCATCGCATTTTCCTACATGTAATGGTTGGTTGATTTCTTACGTGTCCGTCTATCGCGGTCAGCCTTAGGTGGAGTTCTTCCCAGTCATGTAGCACTGCGTGGCTGCCACTTTTAAAAAAAAAAACTACGCTGTTACACACAAATATCTATGATCTCACGACTTTACCGTATCGGGATATACAGGGATATCAATTGCTAACCGCATTTGTTATTAGATCTATTTCTTACATAAGTTCTGTTCAAGAGCTTTGAAAGCAGTCTTTTAGTGCCTTATTGATTTCTTTCTTTTAAGTTATAGCATAGAATTGGATAACCTTTAATAATGTTGTCAGGTCAAATTAATAATTTTCGCGCATCATGCAAAGAAATATAATTGTAACAGATTGGATTTTCCATGTCACAGATCCACCGACGCGTGCACAGTGGCGACCGGCCGTGCGAGTGCGACCAATGCGGCCGCAGCTTCCGTCAGTGGAGCGACCTAAAGTACCACAAAGCTTCCATTCACTCGGATCAGGTCAATATTCATGTCTGTCCTGTACACAACCACTTTCTATTATAATTAAACTCCTAAATATCCGAAACTAAGTACACCAGCAGCCATATTACACTTAAAAAAGAATGAGGTGAAAATATTAAGGAGAGAAGAGAAGGTGGTGCCTCTCCCATATGGATACTTAACAAGGCTAATCTATAAGTCATTGTTTCTATTGTCTTGGGTGGAGGAAGCCTGCTAGTGCAAAAGATAATGATTTTGTAGTAGAGGCACGTAAATGCAAAGTTTCCTATTATAGGGAACTTTTAAATAGTTAACTCCCTCCCTGGGGGTCGGGAGGAATTAGCCTTGGCCATTTTTTTTTCTTTCAATAATGCGCAACTACAGACTTGTGTCCGTGCTCTTTTGTAATGTTCATGAATTGGTTGCTTTGGTGTTTTTTTTAATTAAGAGTGCTACCTCTACAGTTAATACATATATTTTTTTATTATAATGCCTGATTATTGAAGGTGGTGTTGGAGAATGGGTTAGTTCACGCGTCGAAGACGCCCCATTGCATTGTTATAAGTTTTTCCGCGACCACTGCGTCCCCGTTTGTGTTAGCCTTGCCATTGATACCCCGAGGCCCGTTCCTTACGTTCTATACCCCGTACGACGGAATAGCTTAATGAAATGACTAAAACTATCCTTAATATTTGGCAATAGAAACATTTCAAGTGCGAGTTCTGCGACAAGGAGTTCGCGCGGCGCTACTCGCTGAATGTACACCGTCGCATCCACACCGGCGAGCGCAACTACAAGTGCGAGTTCTGCAACAAGTCCTTCCGCGCCTCCTCATACAGGCTCAGCCACATGCGCACACACACAGGTCAGTCCTCTCTCACCAGCCCTTGGTTGGACCGACACGACAACCGTCGGGCACAGGCCTTCTCTATAAAGATAGTATAAGGGCGTTATCATAGGGATTGGCAGACTTCACATGTGGTAGAGGATTTTCTAACACATGCAGGTTTCCCTTAACAATCCCTTACATGGGATGCTGTACAAGGATCTTTTATGTGTTGCCTATACAATACCGTCAGGTCACTTATATTTATATATGTATATTTATATAATATTCTACATATTTATATCCCCACCCACACAATACGTGTTTGTAAATACAAGTTTACGGTGAAAGAAAAGTAATGCTGTATATTGTTAAATAATCCTAATGAAAATGTATTACAGGCAGCAAACCCTACAAGTGCTCACAATGTGAGAAATGTTTCCGTGTGGCCTACGACCTTCGCCGCCATATGCTCATCCACGAGAAGGTTCGCTTGAGGGTCGACGAGATAAAAATCAAGCCGAAAGAGACCAAGGACAAAAAATCGTCTCCTAAACCTACCGAGGCCAAAGCGCAACCCAAGCAAACACAAGAAGAGAAGCCAGCAAAGAAAACCGCTTCCAGCCGTCTTCCAATACTAAGAAGTATTTTAGATAAGAAACATCCTCAAAAATCAATAAAAAAGACACAAAATAAAAAAGGAGCACCAAATGTAACGGTTGCTCAACACCGAGCTGGTCACTTGAAAATAAACGATGAATACACCAACAATGTTGAAGTATTTGATACCAGACAATCCGACTACAACAAATACAACGACGTCTTTGAATACAAAAACCATGACATCCTACATAATTTTAAGAAAGACTATCCTGATGTAATGGCTTACAAGGAAAGTGTTCGCTTGACAGAGGAAAGAGATTTAGCAGTGCTGAGACCAATGTTCAGGAGCAGTCCTACCATGGAGGACATTGATAAATCTAATTGCAGATCTGAGAACACTGACGGAAAACTCGAAGTATTCACACATGTGGAGAAGAACAAAGGATATAATCTCCCCATGAATTCTTCACACCAATCAGTAACTCTTGGTGACATGAGACTAGACAGAGACTTGAATAGAGAAGTTAAGAATGATACACTCTCCAGTGAAAATATGGACAATGCGTTCTTGGAAAGGCTGAGTGCATTGTACAATATAACGGCTGTCTGAAAATGGGTTACTGGAGTCTGTAGACTCCGAAAATGATTGTGACATTCATGTGAAATATACACTAGTGGACCGAATCAGTGAAATACTGTAATGGACTGAATTGTGATATCTCCCTTGAAACATATATAAAAAATGTAATAAAAATTAGGATTGGATTAGACTTATGATAGGGGTTATGTTATCATAGTGTGTGGGGGCCTGTTCAAGTATTACTTAATCAAGCTCAGAGAAAGTAAGTGAAACCACACTGGGGTGAATATTTTTCTTATATGGCAAAGGGAGGGATTGTGAATGTTAAATAAATAGTTTTTAAATATTTTAAATGTTATTATGTGGGAAAGGATCGGTGAATGGATATTAATATGTTTTCTTTAATAACAGAAAGTTGGCTAACGTGATACTTGACCGGCTAGACCAGCTCCAGAGCATGCAACATTGGGAACTAGTGTTTCTGATCACTTTTTGTTGAATTGTGATATTAAGTAAGCTGTACTTCTCCATTCTAATGGAATATGTCAGCGGTCACTACAGGCACGGTTAAAGTTAAGTTGGGAGCGAGAGGCGATTGTATTAAGCATATTCTAGTAGCAAATGAAAGACGCGTTACGACTTCGTTACTATTTTTGTGTTTTATGTGAATCGATGTAATTTCGGGACCTTTGTGATTAGATTCCCCCAATTCCTATAAATGTTGTTACATTGTGATACTATGTTAGTGCCGAGCTTACTGTAGTGGGGCTGTTTAAGTATTTAGTGCTCTAGCATCTGGCCAGCATATCATGTAATTAAAGTAGAAACAGCGACTTACCAGCGGACGGTGCGAATCACCGAAATGATGACGGTCGATGGTTTAGGAGCGTTTCCGTTGTTTTGTCCGTTTTATCAGATTTTAACGAAATACGATTTAAAAAATCACTTGTATAAATATTTGTAACTGTTGCATGGAGTAGAGAGCCCCGAGTCTGCTAAACCAATTGTGTCGAAATGAATGTTCAGTCATGTCGCAGTTTGTTGACTTTTGCTAGTATTGGAATATACTAGTTCAGTTGTACCATTTTGGTTTTTCGATGAACTGGCCCTCGAATATTGTTTGAATTGTTGCAATGTGTTACTGGGTCACGATGGTTATTCCAAATATGCTGTTGCATTTCAATCAAAAAATGCAATTGAAAATTACATCAAAAAAATTAATTACTAGGTTACGGTTTTTGGCACAATGATAACTAAATTGTAATAGGTTGGTTTCATAATAAAATATCATTGGCAAATAGCAGACGCGGGGATTTATTTTAGCAACTTTTGGGACCCAATAAGTGCATGGCATTCGTTATCTCTGGCAACTCCAGTTGTGTAATATAGTCTTGATGCATTCTGTTGCTTGTCTGAGAGTGCAGGCTTATCATCCATACACAGCTATTTGGAGACGGCAGTAGTGATGTTAAAACGCTTTACTCTATTAGTGATGAGATTGGGACTTAAAAGTGTTGAATATTTTTAAGGGTTGCGGCGAAGAAGTTCCTTAGTGATAACGTTAATTGATAAGTTTTAGTACTGTCAATGGAATAGTTTTTATTTAAATATTTGACTCGTGTAGTTGATATCTGTTAGAGTTGGCGGCCGATAACTTTAGTCTGAGCGAAACGTGGAAGCGATAGCTGCACATGTGTAGTTTTTTTTTATTTATTTAATTTCCTGCCGCTATTTATTCTGCAGCAGACTTGTTTACAATATATTATGTATAATAATAAATATCCACCCGCGCTCCCCTCACTCCCCTGTGACACTTTATGTTCGACTTCTGCGCATTAACGGTCAGAGCTGGAGTTATTGGTCGCCAACTATACACTGTTGAGGTGCAGTGAGGTGGAAGCCAAAAACTGAACAATACAAATGTATGACTTGTACATATATCTGTTATATACATTGTAGGCGTTATGTAAATAAGCTAAATATATAAAATGAACTGAATTTACCTGCATAATATACAAAGCGATCAATTTGTATGACATAATGAGTTGATTATATGTTGCCTTGTATAAATATAGAAGTAACCTCGTCCACCGCTCGCCCGGCGCCCGGTGTACACTTGTTGTTAACTGATTCTTTCTTATTTTGTTAAGGTTTCATTTTAATTTCTTTGATGACCTTTGTTGTTATTAATCTGATTTATTTATTTATCTATACTGTATAGTATCAAGAATTTACCATTGTGTATTAAAATGTCAGTCGCTTAATGTGATAAAGAACTGCCCTCTCTATCTTACATACAATAATTAATTGCTAACATTGATTTATTTATATATGATATGATAGGAAAGCTCACGTACGTTTTGTTTTGACTTGGAAAGCTCTGGAACACGAATGCGTTCTAAAGAAGCGATTTTAAATACTTTCGAGTCTCTGCTAATGAGTCTGGGTCAATAGATCACGACGGCCAGTCCCGGATAACCGCAGCTTGGCCAGATTGGCTAGAAGTAAACGGCATCATTTGCGATCGCAGGATACCGGTTAAGTTAAAGGGCTTCGTCTATAAATGCATCAACCGACCAGCATTTATGACGTTACATGAATCCGTCGCATAAGTGACGAACATACCCGAGCAGCCTTAGAGTGCGTGACGTAGCAGACAAACTGTATTATAGTCATCTTCCATGGTATGGTAACGTTTGCCACTGGACACGTCACTGTAAACGGCCCAAGATCTCGCAGTAGGCCCATGAAACGCTGGCTGGGTGTCGTGAAAACGGATATGAATGGCAACAATCTCTGAAAACAGAATGCCGATGACAGGGCAAAGTGGAGAAGACTATGCAGGAAAGCGTACCCTGGTTGATCGCTAGGCGGGAGAAAGAAGACGTATATTTTTATAAATATCATTGATAAATGGAGTGTACAAAATGTAATGCAATGACCCGGATTTGTAATCTGATAAATAAGATAAAAAATACTGGTAATTGGTTTACCTTTTTTTTAGAAATTTAATGACCTCCATTCCCTGATACTGCATAATTAATTTTTGTCAAGAGTCAGTAAAAAGTCTTAGAAACCTTTTTAATTGTAATATGAGAGTTGATAGATTTTATCCATAAACGCTGCCTACCGCTTTCACAGAGGTAAAACTAAAACTTTGAACTTTTAAAATTAGATTAGTGACATTTTTATATACTTTTATTTTTAGTTTTTAAATATTTGCCTAAACTTTGTACTTTGATAAATATGTGAGAAACAAAATGACGAACAGATGTAATAGATAATAATACAATTTTTATTTCTTTTAACCCAGAATGATAACACTTTAATCGAAGACTACGCACAAATATGAATATATTATTATATATATTTACTTGAATAAATTATACATGTTTTCTGACTTCCGACTACGTGGTCCAGATGTTGTTCCATCGTACAATAAAATAAACGGTAACATTTTCTGGTATTTATATATTTTTCGGGTGCCGCAGACACCGGCCCTCGAAATTAAACGTATTAGGTATGATGAATGTCAGTTGAATAAAACTCATATTAAGGATTTTATCGTCTTTTATTTTAGCTGTTTAACTTTCAGGTGTTTGAAGAAGCCGTATTTAGGTCTTGTAATAATATTTAGTCGGGTGGTTGCCTCAAGTTGCATAGTACTCCAGCAAACCGAGTTCGATACCCGGTGCCGGCGCCAATAAATGCGTTGTTGCAATTTTATGTGCTGATTTACCACGCGCTCGGCGGCGAAGGAAAACACCTTGAGAAAACAAAATAAACATGCCTTAGAAAAATTGCCAGTAGCCTATTGAAGCTTATTAAATTGAGTCAATAAGCTGTAAGTTAAATTCAATATATTTACTATGCTAATTCTTGCCGCAATGACAACACACTAGCCTACTAATTCGGTTACAGCTGAATGGCACTAAGTATCAAATAAGCTATATTGTTATGGCCTTCTTTGTTAGGATAGTTTTTATAACTATCACAGAACCGAATCTGTGTTAAAAGTCTATATAATTTTTAATGAAATAAATAATAATCTTTTATTTCATTAAAAAGCAAGCTTAGCCTTGTCTATACAAATTATATTTTGCAGGTATTTTTTATTAACGTTTGGCGTGTTTTGCAATATCAAATAACTAATTACCCTCCGTACTAGTTAGAAGATACATGACGGCAGAGTAGTGCGGCCAGTTTGTTATTTACGTTTAAATACGTCGTTTTACTGAATAATAGTGCGTTTTGTGTTTACCTGTAACACGAGACAAGTTGCTTATTTTGGTGTATTGTTTTAAGCAGTTCGACTATTTATGAACCTTATTCGCTAATGTGAAATGTGTTCGTCCCCAATTATGTGTGTAAAAGTAAGATGTTTACTAATATCCTAAAACAATTAATGTATAGATAAAATAAATGCTATTAATACGTGTAAGGTGCCAGATAGAGCTCATTTATACTTCGCACCTCGAACTACAATCCTTTATAGAAATAGACTATGTTTATTAGAACAAGAAATAGGGTTTATCAATGCACTAAATATTTGTGCAATGAGTCGTATAACAATTTGGGCGCAGGATTCCAACGGAGTAGGGGCGCGCAGTGCCCGCTTGACTTACAGCCAAGAATTCCGCGTGTTTTGTTACCCGATTAACGTTAATCGCCGTTCATTCACGTATTCGATCACCCCACAGTATTTACACAAGGCATGTTCGGAGTAAGAGGCGATACGTTACACGTTTTATTGCAGCTGCGGCGCGGGATGTGGCGCATTCCACTGCTGTTACAATTAACTCTTCAAATAGACTTCTATTCCTGTTGGAGAGGTTAAGCTAGCTATTAATAATATTAGCTTTAACTTAGAACAGAGTAATAATTTGTTTCGTTTCGTTTTTTCGTGTAATCTAAATCGCGATTACAATTAAGTCTAAACAGCCCATATCAAGTCCCACTTTAAAGTTTGTTACGGCCTGTTTAAAGAGTTTGGGTTGAGTGTTAGGGAATAGTCCACCAATGCTGCGACCGTTTCGGCACAGGTTTCCTTCCTATAGTTCCTTCAGCATTGTGCCAGGGGCAAATCAGCTCTTAAAATTTTAATAACTGTTATATCTCAAACGATACCAATGAAACACGCTGAAGCTGTTAATTTGTATGTTGTTAAACAGCAAAATATTTTTTTATTAAATGTCAATTTTATTAATAGCCATGGGTTCACCCTCTGTTATATATAGGACTCGTTGATAAGCAGGCAGCGCTTTTTCTGTCTACTGCGTTATGCGCTTTTATTTCTTAATGAATTTACCTTTTTCTGGATAGGAACTGCAAAAAAGTTTTATTAGTAAGTAGTATAACTAACAAACACCGACAAATTTGACATCACTGAACAGTTTATTTTGACAATTGTAACAGCAGACTTCGGGATAACAAAAGAAAAAGAAGGCAGGTTGCCTTCTTTTTTATACGAATTTAACGAGACTCAAGTTAGCTAATTAAAATTATAAGGCGCTTTTTACAATTTGCTGCATAGTTTTCAAATACTTGCTAAAATATTATTCTAAGTTGCTACTTCATCGTTAATTAACAATGATGATTTTAGTGGTGATTGTAATGCAATTTAATTTGCAACATCGAATGAGGAGTTGACGATGATGTTACGGTAAATAGAAGATTGATTCCAAAGATAATTCTTGCTGCACTAGAATTTAAAACAACTAGCTTCTTGATGACAACAACTAGATTTGATGCTACCTCCTGCTTCGGAAGCGATGATCAATAAAATGTAATCTAAAACTAAGCTAAGGTTATTAAACTCTTCGTGTATCTGAACAACTATTCGTAATTTAAACAATAATTAGCTGAAGATCGTGTAATAATGTGTGGTGCAAGGAAATAAAAACGTTAGGAATTTATAAATCAATTGAATGTAAAACTTAAAGGTGATAAAATTCCGTCCAATAAGTGTTATGTAACGCGTTACACTGGCGGCTACTTAGAAAGTCATAAAATTAAAACGAATATTTACGTCTCAATCCTCATTTTTTGAAGTGATAAGTGAAACAACGTTGCACGTGATAAATTGCTTGTGACTACCGCCGCTATATACGGTAAGTGTTTTTTCACTTCAATTCTATGCTGTTATGGTAGAAAAAATTAAAGTGTGTTTTACACGACTGAAGTCAAACTTCTTTACTTTCATGTATATGTTGTTCTCTGCGCCTACAGTAATATTCGTATTTTCTATCTTGACTAACTTAAATCTCCGTCTCAACGTCCATTCGCTTCGCCCGATCACACTTTTCGTAGCGAAGCACTTTATTGTTATTCTTTTCACACGAGCTTAAGCCTGCCTATATTCCTTGTGTGCGTTAAAACAGTAAGTTTAGCTAATCTATAATTACGCTTCTTCAAAAGAATCAAGTTGTTTTGATCGGAACACACACGTGGGCTACGTGGGCCGCGCACCTCAAATTATTTTCCAGTCCAATGTTTTTGCACTCTCGTACACTACACTCATCTAATGGAATTCGGTTCTGGTCAAATGAGTAACTATAGAAATATTCTCCGTGGGCTTGTAGCTCCGTGTATGATCGGGAGCGCTTCAGGGATTTTCCATTGGCATAGAATAGAGAGGTGTGTACAATGAAAGCGCGCGAAATTCTGACACTATAAAAATCCCAGCTTTTAGTCAATTATTTTACAGTTTTCGGGATGAAATTAATATTTTCTTATTATTATTTATTTTGTCTGTCGTGTAGATAGGCTACTAAAGAGGGAGCTATCCTGCCCGGTGGAAAGCCACCTCCTACCAGAATACCACAGAGAAGTAAAGTTATTTCTCTTCATCACAATTTCTTGAGCAGCGGTTACCATTTAATATTCAATAGTATATATTTAGTAAAGGGATTGCCGGTGTAACCTTTTCAAAGATGATGAAAGTAACATATCGCTTCCGAATGCACTATGACAAAAAATGTCAAATATAAGGCGTCCCATCCGTCAAAATGGCTGTTGTAAACTGTTTTCGTTGTTATTGTTAAAAACGGAAGTACAAAAAAGTAAATTCAAACGCCATAAAATCCGTAAAAGCGATTTTTACATAAAAATAAAAGCTCAATTTGAAGAAAGATATAACGAAATAATCGCTCGTAGTCCGCATAAAGAAGTCTTTCAGCGATCGCAACGAATTTGCACTAAATCCAACATCACCAAACAAACAAGACCACGTTCGCCAGTCGGGCAAACAAACAGCAGGTGAGCTGCCAGGCGCACGTTCGCTTTACCGTTGAACCGTTCCTAATTAAAGCGCTTTGTTTACTTTTAAAAATAATATATTTAGTTCGCCAGCTAATTCGGGTGTTGCAAGTCCAAAATAATTCACATTCCACGGGTTAATGACGCGCGCGCCGCCCGTCGTTTTACCGTTTTAGGTTATGTCTAAGTTAAAGTAAAAATACATATTATAATATTATTATACGATATATATACTTAGATTGTTTACTTTAATTGTTAAATGTTTGTTTGTTATTTACCAAATTTCTATTTTATATTGACATGAGAACTATTATTTTTGAATTAATTCTACCTGTATTGGGTGATCAAGCACTTGCAATTAGTAAAAGGTTACTACAGTACATTTCACAATACCTACGCGTTTGTTTGATGTTATATGAGTTATTATAATTCATAAACGCTCAAGGCGTTCTTCTAACTAAATACACTTGTTTGAATGAATAGTAATTTTTATTTATTAAAAATACGGAATGAAAATGATTTAACCGGTACCGGTAAAGAAAATAATATTAGTGTTTATTGTCCTATACACTTTTAATGTATATAAATAGAATAATCCAGAGAGATCTAAGAATCTATTGAATCTTCATAGGCGACCGGATGTCTGGTGAAATATGTCTTAAGACAAAAATTTCTTTAAATTTTCCGCAGCGGCCATTTTAAATAAACACTTTTCACTTTGTGTAACAGCAACGTCCACTCAAAACGCTGATGAATGTTAGCTTACGATTTAATGTATGATCGCTTCTGTTTTTCGAATCAATGTTATTGTTCTAAATAACACTGTAACGTAGTGTTGTTCAATCGACTTCAAGAAAGGAGAAGGCTTTTAATTCGTCTGTATGCATTTTTTTATGTTGTAATAAACATAAAAAAATGACTTTCAAAATACATAACTTTGAGCTGGGGAACCCACTTTGATGATTATTGTTTATTCGAAAGCTGCGTGGTCCAAAATTTGGTCCTATTCTGACAATAGAATCCATGAGAACACCATATGTCTTAAATTTGCATCGAGTATGTGCGGCACGAATGGACGAATAACTCAATGTTGCGCCATATTCCCTCACATTCTCAAAATTTCCATGATTATTTTTTTATTGGAATGGATGTACTTCAAACAGCTTGATGAACGTGTGGTTTTTTGATTAATTCTATTTCGTAATATTCCTACGATAATTCGGAAATATAAAGAGGCTGGCCGCGCGTAATTCGATCTGCAGTCGGTTTTTGTTTTTGCTCGTATATTATATACTTGTTCTATAGAAGAGAAAAACATCCAGTGGCTGATCTAGTACGAATAGGTTAGTTTCACTCGCGACTAGCTCTGGTTTACACAAATTGAGCTCTTAAGTCACTTTGATCGGTCACTTGAACGTGCTCATTTTTCGCTAGGGTGCTATTTTCATTAATGTCGATAAGATTTTTTGATTTAGAACTTCACGGATGAAATTAGGATTTTTAATATTCTTTCTTAATTTTGTTTTTTTTTTTTCATTTCTAGAAACTCCTGGATCGGTCTAAAACATAATAGGTATAAAGATTTGAAAATTTTGATTTTGTTAATTTTAAAAGCATTAAACTCGTTTTGTTCAGCGGTGTTACCAGTTAATACGAGTATGTGAGAGAAATGTTTGAATAATAATATAATTTACTTTCATAACATCACAATGCCGTGTGTGGTCGTAATATATACAACCAAAACCCCTGACTTCGGCGCTCATGATTCACTGTTATAATTACGTACTTTACAACTGTTTTATATGGCATAATAACGCTGATTAGACAGGTTTGTATAGTTTGTGATTCACTCAAGATTACCGTCGCACCCTTAGGATTTCTGTTACGAATTTCGTGACGACTTTGTTTCACGCTAATGAAAATAGACGTCATCTGTGTTTGAACAAGCTCACAAATTATTTTTGTAAATTATTCACTTGCTCGTGAATTTTGTTTACAGGATTCAATTGCGATAAAACATCTGGAATTCATTTTTACGTAGGATAGATCAACCCAAACAATGGAGACGGGAAGACATTGTTTTTGAATAAATAATTAAAGAATGCGCATATTTTTTTTTCAATGAATGGACCTTCCTTACAGATTTTAGCAAATAATATCTTTATTAAACGCTATTACGCGCGCACGCTCTCTTTGTATATCTGAATTATCGCGGGAGTATTACGAAATAGAATAATAGAATTAATCTAAACTATTCCTAAGTTAGATCCTTTAAAAAAAATGAATTATTGAAATCGTTAGGCCTGATATTGAGTTATTCGCTGATGGTGCCAAAATCGGATCACCCAGACGATATTAATGAGATAACCAACATAAAAAAATACAGACGAATTGAGAACCTCCTCCTTTTTAGAAGCCGGTTGAAAAAGAGGCAAAACGATCAGTGGTCAATGATGACTCCACAGTGAACACTGTATCCGCCAGTTAGTCATGCGATTCGTCTCGCTTATCTCGGAAGGTGTACCCCACTGACACAATTAGACAACTCCGGCTTCACAAAAACATAATTCTAGCGGTTTTTGTCCGCGGTCGCCGCCACTGACGATGATTAAACGAATTGTGAGTGAAAACTTGTTGGCTACTCCAGTTACAGGTAATATTTTTGCTTGATAGTAAGGATTCAAATTGATCTGTATTCAGCCACAATTTTTATTACGAGCAAAAACAAAAATCGACTTCAAATTGAATCAAACGTTAAACACTATTGCGCGCGGCCGCCCTCCTTGTATTTACGAATTATCGTAGAAATAATATGAAATAGAATTAATCAGAACATAACCAAACTCTCATCAAAATATTCATTAAGTTCATCCTTTCCAATAACAGTAAATTATTGAATTCAGTTGACGAATATTGAGTTATTCGTTCATTCGTGGCGCACATACTTGATGCAAATTTAACACTTATATAGTTTTCTCACGCATTCCATTGTCAGGACAGGACCAAATTTGAAAGGGACCACACAAGAAGTACCAGCTTGCAAATCGGTGAAGCCAGTCGAATGTTACGCGGTAAAAAGCATAAAAAACATACAGACGTTGAGCTGCACAGTGACGGAGAAGTAATTTCGTTGATTTTCGCGTTTTTATTTTCGTTGTGAGCATTTTGCAGAGCTCAAGAAGCATTGTCACAGGTGTTCAATGTCTGGAATTAAAAATTGATGCGAAACATTTTAAAAACACAAAATGAAGAATGAGACGTGATGGAAGACTTTGCTATATTATATAAGATATGCATTTATATTCTTTATCGAAGAAGAAAGTTCAGCTGGCAGACAGTAAAGGAAGGATACGACTGGATGAGCTTGATGCTTGCTCCATTCTACAGCTACTGACGTCATATGTTAGGTGGCATGCAGAAGGAATTGCAGCGAGCCTCGTCGCTTTATGATATAATAAGTTTTAATGTGTGAGAATGATTATGTCTATGTCTGTATGTTTGCATTAACCGGATGGGCCAATCCGCTGTTTGCCTTGGACGTGCGTATTCTGACGCCTGTTTTTTTAATATTTGTACAAAAATTATATACATATTTGCATTATGAAACACAGTAACGTTTAGTTAGCGCTCGTAAAAAAACGTGAGACGTGGTCTGTGCGCAATGTGACGCCGTAATTGGATTGTTGAAGGCGGGGTGGACACGAGCGTTATCTGATGCCTTATACATTAAGTGGCTATTTCGTCACTTTCAATACCATTTGAGATCTATGATGTTAAGACTGCCGATAATACATACGATCATTCAAAATTGTTAAAAAAATTAGAAATATGTTTTATTTAACAAAATGTTTTGGGATATAAGGATTCAGTGTTTGCAAACAAAATACTTTTATGCATTTTAAATCATTTTCGTCTCAATCTCTAATCCTATTTTTAAATAAATTAACATAAATGACACATATGCTATAAATTTTACTTAAACCGTACCAGTGTGTACGCACCTTAAAACTTTTCGACCAATATATAATGAAGAGTGGGATAAAATAACAAACTGCTATAAAAAGATTTTTTTTTTAATCTGGGCACTGCTAAGATACACATTTAATTGTCAATAACGCAGCCATGTGTTTTTGTATAATTGCTGTCTTCATTAAATATGATAATACTTATTTTGGTGGCGTGACTGTCCGTGCCTCTATCGCCATTCAACTTAATTGTAGAAGGGGTCAAAGTAGACTAGATTTTCAAATCACGATCTTTCTATCCGACTTTTTCTCATCGTCTTTTTAACCGACCTCGAAAGAAGTTTCTCAATTCGACTATATTTATTTATGTTTGTTACCTCAGAACTTTTGACAGGGTGAAACGATTTTTTAAAATCTTTTTTTTTGTAAGCTGATGGTGGTCCTATTTCAATTTGATCCAGTTCTCACAATGGCATTCATGAGAAAACCATATAAGTAAGGGTAGTTAAATAAGAGTTTGGGTAAATTCTGATTAATTCTATTTCGTAATATTTTACAATAATTCGAAAATACAAAGAGGGCGACTACGAATAGCGTTTAACGTTTGTTTTGATTTGATGTTGGTTTTTGTTTTTACTCGCAAATATTAACCCAACGGTTATTATAAATTATAAGAAATCGTTCTACTAGATGTTTATCTTTGCGACTTAAAAATAATGGTCACTGCTAAACAAATTGACGGACCTTTTGCGGGCCAAAGTTGCACGCGTCGGGTAGAGTTCCTTGTGACTTGACTTGTAGCTCTACAATTAGTCCCATTAGGCTACGAGCCACGTACAGCTTCTGTCGTTGATATAATTACATGGAAACTATTTAATAGTTATTTACCTTTGAGACAACTAATTAATACACAATATTAAAAAAAATGTTAATAGGACTCAAACAAGGGCACATAAAAGTATTTTAAAATTCCGCGTTGAAGCCCACAGATTAAAATGTTACTCGCTGTTAATTTTATAATAGACTTAGTTTTCGTCAGCACTCCATTACCAATGCCAGATGAGCGGGATCAATTTAAACCGTTACCACTGTTCCATCATTACGCAGTTTTTCCACTTCTCTTTAGCCTTTTTTTCTGGAATTCACGCATCGGGGGAATCCCAAAGTTTTTGCCACACTTTACTTTATCTGGCGAGTTCGCACGCGTCGCGACTAAACAATGGGTGGTTTGCGGCGTTTTCGACGGTTTATTGGCTTTTAGTTCCGTAATGGATGTAATAAAATGTTACTTTAGGTTATGACGAGACAAAAAAGTTTTGACGTCGATTTATTGTGTACATTTCATTATTATCAAAATACATGATATTCTCTAGGTCGGTTATTTATCATCATCATCGACATCAACTGGTATAAATCCGCTTTGGGTCCTGCTTCTCTATTTTACATCACAGTCGTCGGCTACTGTCGATTCTAAAATACAAATAACGAAAAAACCGACTTCAAATGTAATAGGAATATTATGAAATATATTAAATGGGAACCTAACCACACTCTTATTAAACTGTCCTTCAATTACATCCTTTCCCAAAAAAATAAATCATCGAAATCAGTTGGCGTCATTTTGAGTTTTTGTGCCATCGCCCGTATACTTAATGCAAATTTAAGACGTGATATGGTTTTCTTATGGATGCCATTGTCACAATTGGACCAAATGACCTCCAATCAAATTCGACCACACGAGAAGCACCAGCTTTCAAATAAAAAAAAAAAATACTCAAAATCATTTGAATTGAGAACCTCCTCTGTTTTTGAAGACGGTTGAAAAAGGAACGTTTCTTATTTAAGAACTTAAAGTTTAAAGCGAGTGTGTGAAGGTAGTTGCATCATCTCTTGAAACATGTTTGATTCGCTTTATAACAATGTTATTTCCACTTAATGCAGACGCACGAGTTAATACCGTAACAAGTTCAGAAATAACTCTGGGTAACGCTACGCTCGTAGCCCTGTAGCGCAATGCTACGGCGTTACAAATCAAGTTTGTTTATAAAGCGGCCCTTTAAAATTAGCTGTAATATTTCGAAACTAGATTAGACGAGGCGTGGTTTGCGCGCCACACCTAATTTGAAATGGGCGCACATACGTTTACGCCAGGATGTACTCGCACATTCAGTCAGCACGTGGCAGAATCATGGGCGAGTATGTCTACACGGTACACCTAATATTAAAATCGTATCTAAATTGCTACGTTTTTTAAGTCTGGTTATGAGTAGAACTTTTTTTAAGGGCCCAGAAATCACTATAGGCCGATGTTTTATGACGGTGCTCTATGAAGTAGTAATTCTATCGCAATCACAGTACCTACATTCTGTTTTAGGCACCTAGGATAATGACTCGTTGTTTAACAAATCTAGTTTTAAACGTAGCAAAATTGTTTAAAATAAACTGATTATTAGTTGACCTTGTTATCATTAATTCTTATATTCATTAAGCTAGTGCGCCTTACCATCCAGGATTGCATTTCATCATTATCATTTCAGCCGTAAAACATCCACTACTGAACATAGACCTCCCCCAGCGATTTCTAAAAGGACTGGTTGTAAGCGGCTCGCATCCAGCTGCGTCCTGCGACCTTTATGAGGTCGTCAGACCACCTTGCGGGTGGACGTGCCACACTGCGCTTGCTGGTCCGTGGTCTCCAATCGAGAACTTTTCGGCCCCATCGGCCATCTGTTCTACGCGCTATGTACCCTGCCCATTGCCACTTCAACTTATTCCATTTCCATTTAACATTCAATTGGCTTAACTCCTTCCAAATTTAGGAAAAGCGGTACAAGAGATTTTGTCTGTATCTGTCTATAACTATTTTCCTTTTTCACTGTTTTTCCTTATTTTTCATTATTAATTTTATCCTATCTCTCGTCTAGTATCCGTGGACGACGGTGTTGCTAGTACAATAACCAACGATGTGTTAGATATTTATATTTTTTATTTAGACATTATTTTACTTTATTGTTTATACTTTTTTTTACAAATGTTTACTTTCTGTACAAATGTTTGTTGTCCTGAATAAAGATCGTGTCAAGCACTTGCTTAGAGAGTATTAAAAAGAAAGATTGAATTCTAGTCTCCGTTGTGAATAGTTTTTGTCAGGACTAATTTTGATTTGTTAATTATTTATTGCGTTTTTATTTTTTTTTCTTTTCCGTAGTATCTTTCTTACTCCAGTTTTTTTATAATCCTTTGATTTTTATCTTGATTCTCCACAAATAAGGCTTCACGTACTTTTGACCCTTATTACGAAACTGGAAACTGTTCACGAATCTTGTTTGATCCTATTTGTGACAGGTGGTGAGCCCATCGCCATACAAAGCCCGAATTATAATACAAGCCGGCTGACATTCGCAGTCATAAAATAAATTATTGTTGAAACGCGCACAACGATTGCTGTCTCTGTCTATTTTGTTAGAATGAAAAACGTGAGAGATTATTATATTTTTTAGTTATGTGTCTAGGACAACATAATTCAATCGCTTTAATAAATCGGTCCACTTCACTCTTTAAACTACCTTGTCAATTAGATTTTTCCTGGAACTCTTAAGCGACGTCAGGTCCAATTGCTCGTCGACCTTTCGTGGGACTGTGTTAAGCATCTTGATCGGAAGTGACGTTTTCCTATTAACTTAATTGATAAAAGTGTATTCATTCTAGATCAGGGACTTAACCTGAATCAACCAGATTAATACACATAATTAAAACGATAACCAATTTAATTGGAATGTCAGTAATTAGCAAGCAGTTGTTGTAATCTCCTTAAATGTAAAAGTACTTTTTGTAGCTATTATTAACTAATTAAAATTACTCTCAAAAAAACAAGTTATTTTTTTCCAACATTCCAAAGATTTAAAGTCATAAATAGGTAAACAAGCTAACAAAATTCAGTATCTTCAAAAATCAGCCCCCAAGGCGTCTTTTCCGACTGATATAAACTTTACTGGTACTCGTATTGCTTAGACGTCTTTCCCAGCTTTTCTTCATGCTACGAGTATTACTTATATTGAATTAAAATAAATAAATTCAATTAGTGTTATTCGTGATTGTAGTAAATCTCTGTCTTCACTATCATATATAAATATACGTGCGTAATATAAGATTACTGGTGGTAAATACTTGCTAGGATACTACGTGTCACAGCTCTCAGTAGCATACATTACCGAGTTCCAATGTGAAGTACGCTCTTATCGAAATTACTGGGCTAAGCATGTTCTGTCAGGTGGAGCTATTCTTATAATATAACTAAGCCTTATTCTACTTTACAATGCTGCTCAGCACTGCGCTGTTATATGTAGGACGTTCCACTTTGCCATCAGGTGATCCGCCCTTTTGCCTCATTTCAAGATTTTCATCTTGTCAGTTAAACAATATTGATTATTGTATAGAGCGATGACATTCTTTACTTGGCGACAACACATTTAAAGAAATTCTCCGTCTTTTTACTTATTATTTATTCTTTCTTCTTGCTTATAACATTGACAATGGATGGAATTTTATACATACATGTGACGCCCTGCTAGGGTACAGCCATAACAGAGGGCTAGTAATTATTTTACAATATCCGCAAAAAACAAAACCAAACAAGTTACCCTTTCTGTGGTAGGAAAAAAGAAAAAACGTGTTTGCTTTAAACACAAAATTAGAAGTAAGACTTCTTTAGCTCCGTATATATGTATTTATAAATATATATGTTTATGTATACACGATTGTTCAAGAGAGGAAGAAAATGTGCGCGCGAACTCCTCTCTCTTACTCCTAAAGTGTGATACAGAGCTGCATACAGTTAAGGCCTGCATTGTGTCTTAGAACGAAACGTAACTCTCACTCTTACTTCATTAACTTTTATCTCCCCCTCAACTTTCGTTCGCCTCTCCTGATCACACTTTTCGTAACGCTCTCACCAGCTTCCTCCCCGAGTCAAGCGTGCCTAAAGAAGTTTTATTTCAAAACTGTTTCGTCACAATTTTTAACCAGAAACGTGACGCCGATGATGAAGTTGTGACGACGCAGTGCTGTTGTGTGCTCAGCCAGTTTTCGTCGATCTTCTAATATAAAAGACATATAGTATCTAAAGTTGTGTCATATTAGGCAGATCTCAGAAACTCTGTGTCATCATTTACTACCGTGATTGTGACATTTACTGTGATTTACTAATCAAATGTCTTCTTTAGTTATATACATAGATACCGGTTTCATTGGCTGGCAAATAATTGAAACTGACGTATTACATAAATATTATTTAGGTTAAAGCTTAGAATAAGACGTATTAGTATAAGTTTATTACGTACGCGGCGTATAACAACAGTATTTTATAGCAAGCGTAAAACGTCTATAAGTCTGTCAATGCCCACTGTTGGGCACAGCCTGTTTATCTAAGAAGAATGTTAGGTATAGTCCGTCGCTTGTCCCACTGTGAAATGAAAAACTTTACATGCTATAATTTTTTTTCTCTAACAAACACCGTGTGTTTTCTATAACCTCAATGGTGAGCGCACAATGGTGAGTACATTGTCTCCGGAAAACTTGATTGATTTGTGCTTTCTTTTACTATTCCCGAGTAATCCAAGAAACGTTGCGTCAAACGCTTCATCATTCCAATTTTACGGAGTAACGCTCCCACATCACAATACAAATTACCGCATATTTACCTTTGAGGCGAAATGACGCCGCCGTTCGTATTATCTGTGATTGAGAAAGTGTCGGGATTTTTTTAAAATTCTTTAAATAGTATTAACTGCAACAGGTGGAAAGCGAACGTCTGCCACATAATTCGTGGAGGTTACGACCCACAGCAATGAGGAAAACGACGCAAGGAGGAGGTGGAAATGGTATTAATTTGGGAAATGCGCAACAGTTGTATAAAAAAATATTAGAGATTATGAGGAAAACGTTCAGTTGGGGCATGCCATAATTAAAATGCTTTAAATGGAATTTGGAATTCCGTATGAAGAAAGTAAAATGAAGCGTGTAACGTAAAGTTAAAATGACAAAGAACAAATGTTCGCGCTACTTGTTGTAACATAAACGCGAACACGATGCCAGTATTGAGCCGTTTAGGAAATATCTCTAGTACAGTGTGGATATAACTAGTACACCGATGTCCGCTCCGTACACTTGGCATAAGAAATGTCACGGTGACTGACCTGTTTTTAACTACGTCTCGATGAGTAATATGACCGAAACATTTCTATCTCGTAACACATATTTATAATGCGTCATAAAGTCGATAAGATGATACGAATGATATACCATTCTTATATTGGTGGTGTAATAATGAAACACTTGATTTAAAAAAATAAGTACAAATTTATTTAAAATTAGGAATAATAAGAAATCTTAGATAGTAGCGTGATTCTATCACTTAAAGCTTTGAAGCTTATATTAAGCCTAGTAACAAGTTATGTATAAGTTAGGATTAAAAGGAGATTCTGTGCCTATGGCACTATCTAGACTAGGTCTCTTATAAATAAGGTTAAATAAATTTTGCTAAAGTTTTCATATAATATTTTGTAAAGAATAGTAATCAATAAAATAAGAGAGCTAATTAACAAATTGACTTTACAATCATTTAAATAAATACACTCAAAAGAACCTTTTGACTAGAAGCAAATGTTCTAATTACTAATTAAGTAAATGCCTTAATACAACCTAGGTACAACCTACTGGAATAACTATATCACAATTTAGGAATTGCGCAATGGCCGCGCTGATATACCTATTGAATACCGAGTAGTTATGTCGACACTTACAACTATCGAGAATAAGTACGTTCATACAAAGTTGTGTAATATAAAACTAATAGGATACAATATTTAAGTACACAGAAAAGACATATCATGGAACTATTTAGCGAGTCACAACACTATTTGGTCCCATTTAATCTTATCAAATAAATTAACTTAGATCTATAATACTGCTTAGATTTCATCAATACGATACAGTTGCTATAAGGACACTTGATTCAGTCGCTTATTAATACTAAACGTCCCCGCTCCGCTCCATTCACGTCTATACTTAGTCACTTCAATTTTCACTTTATAATGTTTGTCGTTTCGGAATGCAACGCACTGCACTGTATGTGTGTTGTTTTTAGATTCAATTAGAGGCGAGAAGTTCTCGCAGATATGTTCTTCCTTTCTTCGCAGGTGCATTTATACCGATTCCACCTCATATTCTGGCTCCGCTGTAACAAAACAAAACTTCATTCCAACTCAGCTGCTTTTTGTAATTTAATTTATCATTATCAGGTCAGAGTGATTTATGAATCACTTCGTCAAAGCGAAACTTGCAGATTTAATTGTATATTCTGTAAGGTACATGTACAACTTACACATTTTTCTTAAACATAAAGCGAAGTAAAGCGAAATATTAATAGCAAACAAAACTTAGATAAATCAAAATAAAATCTGTTAGGGAAGTATTTTGTAAGACAACGGATGTCGGTACAGCACACGCTAATTAATAAAATGAAGAGAACACAGACACAATACATATATAAGAAAGGAAGTAATTCTCTGAAAACATATTTAAAATAATAGACTAACAGGAAAGCGAATGCAAAAGTGTTTCAAACAGACAATTAAATCTATATATTGAAATTTAAGGACTAAAACTACTGGAGACACAATTTTAGTGATTAATCATATGAGAATAATGAAATTTTAGAAAATTCAAATTAAAAAGGAAAAATACCAAAAAGATCTGAACTGAACGTCAAATTGCAAGCGTTTTGTTATAAGAGCCTGAAGGCGTGACATGCGTGTGGTTCCACAACTACGTTAGTGCACAGACATCCATTATCTTACGGACCTTCCTGTGGCAACTCCTCTTCTCCTCCACGTTGGGACATTGACAGGTGCACTTACGAGGATTGTACACCCGCGGCGCCCCGCACTCCTCGGGCGACAGGGAGCAGCAACCACAGCTCTCGTGCACCTCCATCGCATACGTCGAGCACGTCTCCTTGTTAGTTTTCACGTTATATATTCTCACCTGTTGGCAGAGAAGAATGGTTTATGTTTACAATTGGTTGTACGTCTACCGAGAGAATCTTTAATTGTTGCGATAAATTTTGGCTCGTTGTCAGCAGTGACCTATTTAACAGAAATAGCTCAAATCTCTGTACCCTTTTATGTCTTGCGAAGATGTCTTAAATGTCTTATATAATAATATTTTTTTATCTTTTTAATCGTAAAACAATATATGTGAACAACGTCTACTTGTAATTTGGTCAAAGTCCAATAACATATTTGAAATGGAAGATCCTAGAATGATTAATTTGTACTATATATGTCATAATAATGATTAAAGAATTGAGCGTGGGAATGTTTCCAGCTCTTTCCCGTTATCTAAACATTCCATTAAGTCGGACGCAATTATAGTGTATGAATGAAGAAAAGGGATGAGTTAGTTCACCGTGGAACTACAAGATGCAACTTATGTCATTATTATCATTAAGGGCAATGATTGCGTAACGTGTACGCCTGGCGGCAGTCGGATCTGTGTCAAGGATGCACCTAATTTAGCAGAGATAAACACACTTGTCCTTTTGACGATAATCAAACATCGACCATTACTCACCGGTATGTGTTGTATTTTTACTCTAGTGGCGACGCATTTTGACTTGGAGGACTCATAGTCGCAAAGGCCGACACATTTCTTCACCCAAACTGCGCCCGGGCTCACCTGGAAAATCCGAGCGCGTCAGCATATTCATTCCAAGCGGATTTTCTCACGCGTCTTTATTCATCGCTTTTGCGGATGTACACATTATACGATACGAGTACAGTCAAATATTTAACTTAAACAATCGCATGTAACTAACTGATTTCACTTCTAAATCAAACTATCAATTGTACTTAATTGTTTAATCTCTTTTTTTCATTGTTATCTAAATTTCGTTTATTCGACATAAAGGTTAAAGGTACCTTTAGTCTACCACAAAGTCTTAATATTGATTTTAATATTAATTTTATTATTTGTGGCAAAATGTTCACTTGTACAGTGCAGTTCGAAACACGTGTCGCTTTCATTTAATGAGGTCGGATAATTAGATATTGTGCATTGTGAAAGTTTTCCAATGTTAGCAGTTTATTTTAACAGTAAGGGATTGTAATGAACATGTGATGTTATTGTAATATATTGTAGACTATTTTTTTTGTAATACCTGCTCGTGTGCTGCGCGCGGTTGTAGAGGCACGAAGACCTCTTTGGGTTCCCCGCATTTTGACTTCTCAATAATTTCTATTCTCTCCTGGTCAATTTCATTCGTACACGCCACTGCCGAAAATAATTGTTAATTAATTAAATTTTAGACGACAGTTTTAGTTTAACAAATAAAAGAGTTGATATGTAATAATAAGAGGCCGACGATGGACAGATATGTCACTGCCACTGAAGTAGTGGTTGAAGGTTATGGTCAGTGTATTATACAGTACCTATCTTGTACCGCGAGGTATCAGCCTCCTCCGGTGACTTGGGGAACTTGGGATGGTGCCTGTGCGCAGCCGCGGCCGCCACGATAACAAACACAAACAATGCTTTCTCCATTTCACTTCACTAATAATATTCACGATCAAAATTACAAATTCACTGTCACGACCACTCGCACGTGTTGCTCCTTCGCCGGCCTGTTAGTTTATGGTGGCTTCCTCGGCGGTTTTCAATTATAAAGCCTGACTCAATGCGTGTGGGTCTGACGGCGGTGGCAGGGTACGTGTGACGTCACGGAGCTCCGCCTTCGATTGTGTACACAGGTGACGACGACGTCATGACGTTTTCGCTAGACTTTTCGGCGAACTCTTTCGGGATGTCTGGCTTAACCGGTGCCGCTTAACGGACTTCAGCTACCGCGTCATGCGGTGAGGGCGGCGCCAGGCGTCTCCGTGTGCCACTCGCCATAATGTTACCTTTACTATTAATTTTGAATCACTGTTATCACCTTTATCTTTAACGGTTCCGTATCGCCCGTTCCAGGTAGTTATCCGATTAGGAAAGTCCATTTTAAAACGGTCACGGTGTAGAAACGTTTGCAGGAGGACAACGTAACTGATTTGGACTATCTATCTACAGGGCGCGATTAGCTGTGGAGCGCCGGTTTGCTATTTCCTAACTGTTTGTAATGTTGTGTCATACAGCGGTAGCGTACTCATCTGATAATGAATGAGTTTGTATTCGCTTTCCGCGTCGCGTGAACTGTGCAAATACAATATAGTTCCCGCACCGCGACGTTTGCGGTTAAATAACACATTGCCTTTGCGTAATGCTATTCGATCCGAAAACGAAGCAACAGTTAGTGTATTTTCTTTTTCTGATTTCTGTTTCTTATTTTATTATTAAATATTGCTATTATGTTTCGTGTTTATTGTTATATTTTAATTTTTCCTTTAAAGTTACGTAGAGTCATATTTTCTCCTAAGCCTGGGTTCCTATTCAATTCATAGCCAAAAATAATTGTAAATTAAGAATACACAAGGTTATCCGTAATTTTGTTCGAAAGACAAGTATTGTCTATAAGAAATACACTTTCTATTTAAAATATGCCCTACCGTCTTTTAACTCCCGTTTCCAGCGGTGATAGGTAGAGACAACGATTGCTCTCCGCTTTTACCAAGCTTAATAGGTCACATACTCGTATGTGTAAATTATGAGTTCACCACCACACATCATAGAAGAGTATGTACAAAACCGAATCTATCTTTAATGGAAAGCTCGTTAAGACGAGCTTTTAGTCATTAGGCTATCTCTGCTTATTTATTTATATTTAAAACATTTATTTGTTAAGAAAAATTACAACAACAGTGGGCTCAACAAAAACTTTATTTGCTTATATATTATTAAATAATTTTGTTTTGAAGAGAACTTCTATAGAATATAATAATTTAAAAAAAATAAAAAACATTATATAGGAGCTCAAATATTCACGGAGAGTATGTGCACACGCTCCACAGCTACTCCAATAAGAAATGAGTGATAATTTACTCAATGAATGTTGGCTAAATTTGATCTTACAGTTACTGAATCTGGTTTTAAGGACCGTTCTGACAATTGTGTGATTGTGTGACCTTTGTCCATAAACATTATGTGACTACCATTTCTACCTCCAAATTTACCTATAAGAAGTTTTTCTCTACAATCCTATTCGTTTTAGAATCATTACTTAGGCATATTTATTACTCGACATAATTTCATCGTATTCTTGGCTGATTAGATCGCTTTCTTAGCATGACTAATTCACGGACGGAAGGATTCCTTTCGCTTCATACCTCGAGCTGTAATGAATCACAGCAATTAAGTTGGCTCTACAATTTCATTCTTTACAAGAACATTTATCTATGATTGGCGTGAAAATGAGACAACGCAATGTACAACAAGTATAAATGAGAAGCTGGAAACCAAATAAAATATTGTTATTTGTCTTGTTATTATAAAGTCGCCTAAATATTTATTAGTATATACTTAGTCTACTATCATAGTATCATTTCTTCATTTTATAAATAAAGTCCTTTACACGGTACAAAAATAGCGCAGAAAGTTCCGCCGATTTCATCTTAATGATTGTTATCGATACCTTCGTTGATTTATCACGATATTGGATGAACAATTTAATTTGATTAGAATGTAGGGAATTACCTGAGTAAATGTGGTGCACTAGAAACTATGAATTTGAGTAAGTATCAGTAATTTTATCAAGATGTCTGTGTTATTTCGCGATGCCGATTAAATTTATCAAGACGAATTTATTGGCACTTTCATTTGTATTATAAAAATA
This sequence comes from Meandrusa payeni, assembly GCA_029286785.1. NCBI lineage: Eukaryota > Metazoa > Arthropoda > Insecta > Lepidoptera > Papilionidae > Meandrusa > Meandrusa payeni. The sequence continues at coordinate 11,106,368 of JAGSMX010000013.1, forward strand.
TACGCAAACTTATTTTACGCACTCGCCACTCACAAACATCTATAAAAGAGATTGCGGGAGGATTTTCGAGAGAGAAATAGAACTATACGCCCTTCCATTTAATGTCTTTATTCTGCGTGGTCATTGTACTTCCCTAATCGTGGCAATCCATTGAAGCAACCACCACACAATAGCCGTTGCAGTGGCCCTCCTACTCCCTGATTTGTCTTTGAGATTGTCCTTTTTTAATAGAACGAGCAGGAACAAACGAGCTGGCTATTACTAAAGGTCACCCTTTGTAAGTATAACATACGCCGCCGCGTTCTCTCCCAACATTACAATTCTTTGCATCAAATAGTTCCTCATGACACAGCAAACCTTCCTCTGAACATATTAAAGTTAATATTAGACCACCTTTAAATATATTGTTATTTTATTAACAAGACAATTTAATTATATTAATTGTGTTATTAATATCAATCCATAATTATACTAACAGTTAATCGCGCCACTCGTTAACAGTGTGGAGTCTTTCGTGATGCTTACTTACACAGTTGAAATTAATTATACGCATTATGTTAATTAGATGTAATTAGTTGAATTGTTGTATTGCGGAGTTTAAATATATCTGATTTCGATTTAGGAATAAACTGTATTGAATAAGGTAACCCTTTTTTAAGCAACTGATTATCTCATAGGAAAAGTAGACTCACATTTATTAAAAATAGGAAAGTCTACTCCATTTTCTTTCCAGTTGGACCTTTGGATGTTTTTGACTTTTATTCTAGAACAGTCATTGCGCGAAGTCTTAGTATTTCCCCGGTCGACGTATCTTGTAATAGCAAATGCAATTTAAATACATTTGCGATATCGATTAAATAAATTACAGTTACTTATCTAAATCGTTTTACACCAATGTTATTTTTGACGAAGGCCGGTACTATCCCCAGAAGTTGCTGCTATTGTAGTGTCTTATTATAGAAGTTGCGTACAAATATTACGAAGGAGATAAAAACGCCAATATTAGTTTACCCCCATGAATTTAAAAGCACAACGTTTCTCAAATACGTTGTGTTTTCACCCAGTCGCCACTTGCATGTCCGTAGTGACTGCTACGACTGTTCACTTTTATTCTTCTCTATATTGTATCGTAATTAGACTTAAGCAATCAACATTGCTCAAGCAGCTGGGTATTTTTGTTGAGTTGTTTTAAATAGTATTCGTCTATATAGCTGTTTATTATTCCATCCAAATAAATTAAAAAAAACATTAGTGTTAGCTCGAGGCCTTTATAGCTTTACTAGAGAAGCACTAAACGGAGTACCTAGAGAAATTACTAGACTAGAGAAACATGCCTCAAAGAAAAGAATAAAAAAAACCTTTATAGTAGAAAGTTCAATCGGGAAATAATACACCGCTTGATAGTTTTATTGTCGTGCACTGACCATTGACCTTGAATGATGCACCTGAAAACGTGAATCTTCTGTAGATTTAACAAGTGATGGTTCGTTGGTGGTATACCCTGGTTGCCCGCACCTGCACCTGCACCCTACGGCCGTTCGGTTGCTCCTCACCTCCAAGTGATACCGTATATTAATTACTGTGTCGAGGTTTCAAGGATGGTGTGGCTAGTGAAATGAAAAATGGGAAATGACAAATGAAATTGCTAATGTGGCAGAATTAGTTGGTAAGTAGGATTTCCAATTTAAATACGACGGGTAGCATTATTCCTCTAGCATTTGTATGACTCACCTAAAGTAAATGTAGTGTCCATACAAAAAACTTAACAGGCGTATATTATCACGCAAACTAAATTTTCCGGCTAACGAGCTGAATTAATGGTTACAATGAAAGGCTTTCGTGCTGACTGTAATACGGTTAGCGGCGCTCCGGCACGAATTCAATGGAACCTTCGATTGCGGTGCTGCTTCTAGGAACATGGAAGGCCACGTCACCGGTGACGTCATGTGACAGCCGGAACCACCCCGGTTTCGCACTGACGAAGTGATTTGTGAAATTGTGAAGGCAAGTGGCCGCGGTCCAAGTTATACGTTGTGTGAGATTAATGTTGGCAATAATGGCCAACCAAGTACGTTGTGCCGACTCGAGCAAGACCCGACTCTCCAAATATAACGATCATAATATTTACTTTACCTCTAAAGATAAGCAATGGTTTTTATTAATTTCATGTGTTCCACCTATTAAAAAAAATGTAACGTCGTTCTTACAATTTGTTTTACAAAGCAAGAATGAAATGGTTAGATTGGGACCATTTGCCAACTGTCACAGTGTTTATAAAACATCCATCCAATATCTATTTAAAAAGCTTACACGTTAAGAATTCCATTGCACTGCCATCATGTGGGTGAATAGGAAATATTATTATATTACTTGACGACTAACGGACTTGCTGGAAGAAAAACACAATCGCCATAGGGGGCAGAACTAACGATCGGGGATGGAAACTTTAGGTCGAGTTCATGTACGTTACGTTAAACTTGAAGTGGCTTTTCCTATTGCGTTCATGTCACGGCTTGACAAAGATGGGGGTAGATTTAAATAGACGTGCCGCACTGGGGTACAGTACTTATTTAAATCTACTCTAATATAGGGTATATTATTTTTATTTTTTATTTATAAAGGAAGTAAAAAGGAAAACCTTTTTACTTCCTATATAATCTTTTGTATTTTAAACTCAGTTTTACAATCCACGTATTCCTTTGGTATAAATTGTGCTTATTATTGGTAAACCGCAATAGGCAAAAGTATTTTGTAAGATGAGTGCGGCTCATTGGACATTTGTAGATTGATAAAGATACTTGAGAGATTACTGAATATTAGAGGTAACAAGAAACTCAATTGTTGGTATGTAAGCATTTCACACAATTTCTTGGAGACGGCAAGAGACCTGCTTCTTTTGAAATTATTCTACTTGTGAAATGTGAATATGAATTCAGTAGTAGTAATATTTCTCGCTGAATTGGCATACATCGGCAACTCAGATTCCCTCGCCGTGGACAGGTAAGGGTCATTCAATTTCCTTTCTATCGTGTCTTCTATTTACAAACTTATTACAACACATAATTGCACGCTCGTTTACTACAATATTTTACTATGGCAACTCTGCTTAGCCCAAAGTTGTTTACATTCACATTTGTGACTTACCACAAGTGTAAATGGATATACCACCATAAAAAACAATAATACCAGTAAAAGAAAACATGATCTGGAATAGTTTTTTTTTTTTTAATTTTATAACGTCGTTGATAATTGTTCCCAGTACACAGATAAAGAGTGTGACGTGTGTCCCAACCGATTTTTGCTGGTTTCAAACAGTATTTTATCAATACGTGACGAGACACAGACACAACACAACACGAACTTTATCAAATCTCCTGTTATTTAAAAATAGTATGTGCGTAAAATCAGTTCACTTCTCGTCGAGTAAATGGCTATTCTAATATCTTTGCTGCACTTGGCGGTGGGAAGCAACACTACTAGCATTAAGCAGACTATAGTTAGCAGTGCCTACGAGCAGAGAATGCGTGGCTAAACATTAATTACATTCTCCAAGTTCCTTTTTCCCACGCTACATCAATTCACTGTTGGATAGTTAAAACCAAGATCTTTAACTACAGTGTACCTGGCAACTTTGGACTGAATTTAAATGTTGACGTTGGGGGTTGGGAGCGCAATATTTCATTACCTTATTAATTTTGTAGCCTCGGCTATGAATGCCAAAAACAAACAAAACCGCTGCCGTCTACAATTTAAACTGCTCTTTTTAAATATTTTTGTGTAACTACAAATAGACAACCCTAACCAGGAGCCTGATGTCACTCGGGTGTATCAACAATATAATAATATAATTGTCTATTTTTACGCCAAACTGACGTTTTGTCAAAGAAAAAAAGCTTGAATGATCCCCACATTGAACAAAACTTCCGATTGATCTTTTTTATATCCCTAACGCAAAACTGCGACGTGTAATGCGATAAATCTGGATTTTTCCTGTACAGCCTTGCAGCTGGGATTCCCTCGGCCAGTTCACAATCTAGATCCTTGACAGACGAAAGGCTCCGTCTAATTTAAGGTGCAGTTAATGGAATAACCCATTGCGCTGCTCGCGGTGCGGGAGATCCGTCTCAGCTCTTCTAGTCTTATTCTGCCTTTCGTTTGTTTTTTACTTTTATTGCGGCCGTCGTGCCGCTAAACACATTTTATAGACCCGGTATTCCAGATTTTATACTGAAGAATTCTATCTGCAAGTGTTTGACTTGCGTTACCAACATATCAAGAGGTCCAAAGCATCCATTTTATTCCACGCTATCAATTACCCATAATCATTTTTTTAAACCTAAAATAAATAAATACTAAAAGAAAATTATTTATTGGTTTGTTGCCTTCGCTCGTCTTCAGTCTCATTATCTCTAGAAAGGTCAAGAAATCTTTAAGAAATTCAGGGGGAACGTGGAGCGATGTTAGGTGCCGATGCTAATATCTTTGGTATTTTCTTTCAGATGACACAAAGTATATAATTTTACAATTGTTTTTAATTTCATTATCGACGACATTAAAAACTTGCGTCTCTAACCTACCAGGGCTCCATTAATCATGATTATCATGAGTACACTAAATTCGTTCGTAAAAACACTTTAATGAAACAAGTGAAAAACATAAACAAAATGTCGGTACCGCGCGCTGTAGCTCGCAATAAACATTGGGAAATCATTTAAACATTTATTGGTCGCGACATGAGTCGACGGCCAGCACACCTACTGCCGGGCTAGGGTTGCCAGCCTCGCTTTTAGATTTGTTCCATGGAACAAGGGACAACGAGCTAGCTATCATCGATAGCCGTCCCGCGATTGCGAGATCACCGCAGCCGATGAGCTAATGTGCAGCACATTTGCGTGTCGCCGTTCACTTGGCACGTAATATCATTATAGCAATACGTGAAACAAAAACTTTGTCCCCCTACTTATAAAAATAGCTTGGAGCAGTAACATTTATAATTTATATAGAAAAGGAGTGCAGAATCATTTTTTTTTAATTATGCTTATAGAATGCATTGTATCAATAAAAATCATTACACACACTACCATGCGTTTGATACATATACACGCGGATATTATACGGATGCTTGGCAACGGCCTTTATATATATATATATATAATTAAAATATATTTTAAAATTGGAACCTTACCGTTTAATTTGAAGGGAGGATGGGCGTAACCAACCACACAATATCCTATTATTAATGTTGGTATTATCGTATACTAGAATTGTACTGTATTCAACTATGTTGTGGTCTTAAATAAGCGTTTTATTTATTTATTTATTATCACAAATAAAAGTTGTTCCAGCAGGTGTAAAAACGGCCCGAGGACAACTACTGAAATCTTAATATGTCTCAGCTACCAATTTGTGAAGAAAACAATACAGTGGCAGCCCTTCCGCAGGCCAATTATTAGTAACATAAGTTCTTCGTTTTCCAGCGAGCCCACGCGCCATGCCGAGTCATTATTTTGTGATTAAATCAAAATACATCGCATTCTTTTGACAAAGCAATGTGGGGATTTATAGGTATCCCGTTTTGGAGCTTCATCACTGTTATTTTTAATTTTCCATGTTTCCATGTTTCCGAAAACCTACCTACCTCTCTCTAATTTCTGAAAACTCTAAAAACTTCGTGCACTAACGTTTTTACGTAACTATCTACTTCTGGGATCAGAGATCAAAACGGATACGATTTAGGGACCTTCAGGAAAGGCCGATGACGCACCTGCAGCTCTTCTCGTGTTGAGGATGTTCATGAGCGACAGTGGGCTCCGGTCCATTGGAGATCCCGGAGCCCCTCACCATGCACCGAGGAAGGGCCACCGGTAGGCAAAAACCCCATATAACCTCGCCTTCCCCGCAGAAGGCGGGGTATCATGTTGAAGATTTCCCCCCCGTCAACAAAAAAAGATTACGCGCATTACTTGTGGATTTTCTTTACAATAGCCGATTTATGATCGTTATAAAATATCATAGTATATTTATAATCATAGTATAAGCCGATAGTGACTTCAGCTGTCAACCATCAGATTGTAATTCGAACCTACTGTACTTAGCTATCACTGCAAATGCACTTACAGCGGAGTGAGGTGCAGTGAACCGCGATGCGGTGTCGTCAAGTTATTGAGAAACCCAGGTTTGTGGTACAAGATCTCGTCTACAGCCAGGGCTAACAATCAAGCTGATACGGACTTTGTTTCTTTCTACTGCGTATTACGTCATTAAATGTTTTCCCAACCACACTTATCATATTTTGGGAATTCTTTTCGTTTTATCGGCCAGACTGCAGACGTGAGATAAGGATAACTTCAACTAGCACGTGCCGTGAATAAGCAATCGGATAGAGAGCACATTACTAACGCAACGATGTCATATTGCTTTTTTTGTTGAATTGCGTTAAATTCAATATTTTATAATACTGAATTAAATTCGAAACTTTAATATTGACTTGAGCTCATGTTTTGAGATAAACAAATACGCAAAGATTTATGGCGAAATTAAAACGATTCATATATTGATTATATCCAGGGAAGAAAGCGAAAATATCGTATCTCATCTCTCATCTCGTAAATTGCTCTTAAAGACTTATTATTTTAGACTTGATCAAAGTAAAAAGTCTTGACTTTTTACTTACGACTGATCCAGGTCTCGTCTGCACACCACTGAGACAATAATAATACACCATTGATTTTTTTATAGTTTATTTCAAAATTTAAGTATTTTATTATGAATAGTTTTTAGCTCTGGAGTAAAATGAGATATTTTAAGATACAATATTGCCGCTTTCTAGTTTCGATATAATAATGATATCTAGGATATACAACACAATGTTCATCACAATATATTCATTGATATATTCATTATTGATCGATATTTGTGAAATGTTGATCTGAACAGTTAATTTCTTCTGATTCCCTGTCGGAGTTCCCTGTTTTGTCATCTTTCGTGCGTACAGGTGGGTGCTGCGCTCTCCCGCGGTTGGTTCACTCGTACTGTAGGAAATGGCGCTCCATGGCTACCCCACTGATGTGCACTGGCGCTGCATGGCTACCCCACTGGTGTGCACTGGCGCTGCATGGCTTCCACACATCTTGGAAGTCGTTTACAATCTACTGAATACTTCCAATTATTTCATCATATTTCATAATAACCTGTCACCTTATCAGATCGTATTTCCGATTTACAAAATACACCACGTCCTCGAATCTACGAAATAATCGAACGGTAATAACTTGTAATTGGAATAACTTACCTGCCCCGAGTCACGTCTCTACTATGGCAGTCTATGGCCGTGAACACCTCCAGTCAGATTCTGAGAAAACCTAGGTTTACACGTAGCACGCGCCTGTAGGCCGTTCTATGACTAATTAGTATGGTTCTTTGCGGAAAAAGTGTCCATTAATAGTAAGTGAAAGTTTAACTCCGCTCAGTTATAGTGTATTAAACCTTTTTCAACGAATTCAGTTCATTGGCAACAGAAAGAAATAATTCATGACGCTTTACTAATTAGTAATAATTATTTACAGGCTTACACAGAGCTTTTCCTTAAAGCTTTAACTGTCAGAAAATGTCGTAGTTTCTACCTAATAAATAGTTTGTCTATTGTTCTATCCTTTGAGAGATTGTTCAAATTTGTATGTGTTAACATACTCGTATGTATCGTCTTAAATACACGAAGTTTTGTTTTATTATGTACTTCATTAGCAGATTGGTCATGCTAAATGGTAATTACCCTAAAACTGGCTCCTGAAATAATCAGAAGACAAGCACCCCTGTTGAAGGTGGCATATCTTGAATAGATTCGTTCTCCGCTTTCCAGTATTTTTTTTCTGTACGTCTGCAATGGTAGTAAGAAAGTAATATTTGTAAGATTTATTGTTTGGAATGAGCCGCCTGACAGAGCTGTGGTTCCAATCGTCTGTTACTGGATGTGATATTGCGTAGACTAACGTAACTTAAATTCACAATTAATGCAATTAATTTTTTCACAGTTAATTATTTTATTGTACTTTATTTTCTATATGTTTCAGTGTCATTTAAGTTATATAAATTAATAGAACATTATTATCGGAAAAATAAATAAATGAATGATTTTTTATTTATTTATTTATAGGAAGACCGGTAGAAAATTCTTATTAGAGAACGAAAAGAGAGACGAGAAGAGAAAAGAGTAACTAGGTATATGATGGTTTTTATTCATATACTAGGAATATGAATAAAAACATAAAACCATACACAACTAATACTAAATTGGTAAGCAGACAGAATGAACATATTTAAGTACGCTTAAGGTCACTTAACTTATATATGATTGATCAAAACAAAACAATAACTTACAGACTTAACGCTAAAACAAATTGTAATACGTATATAGTGGACTTATTAGTTAGTTACTGCGCTAAGCTACTTATAACAGATATTCCAAATGTACGCTCTAACCCGTCGGTCGGCCGCCTTCCACCCGGTGAAGCCGTAAAAGCCTTCAAGCCAACAATGGTCCGTGTGCGGCGGTGATCACTTGACGTGGTGCTATTGCCAGTTGGAACTATAATGTATATAGCACCTTGACAGCAACCTTGACGGTGGCAGCTGGTTCCCCACCTGCACACACTATGCTTTCATCTCACCGTTTGTTTCGTCATGGTCGCTTTCCGATCGCCTCATGAATCATTCAACATATTTGGACTAATTTGTATCTGTCTTCAAATTGTTCGCCTGACGACCGATACATTGACGTCGCCGTGTTGCGCAACACCCGCTCGGGAAACGAAACACGTTTGAATATTAGACAAGAGTATTTAGCAGTAAAAACAAAACCCACTTTAAATCCAATTAAAATGCAAAAAAAAGGAACCTCCTATTTTGAAGTCGGTTGAAAACCATTAAACGTAATATGTGAGTAAATTTGTTAAATGATAAGAAAGTACAATGTAACGACCACAGAGTGTAGACGCAATTCTATAACGAACTACTAACAGCTCATCCGTCATCTGCATGACATGAAATTAATAAATACAATAATAGTGCAATTACGAGCGCAATTCTCAGTTATCAAGCACCGCTAATTAAATGCGCGATGTTAGCCGATAGCGCCATAAAGTGACGCGCCAACTACAATACTATGGCCGTACGAGGCGACCTCATTTGCACTTATGAATGAAGCCACGCTTCCTATAAATGCCTTCGCTGCCAAATGCATTAACCGATATTCGTTGCTAGACTAATATAAGCCCTCAGTTACAGATTATAAAGTCCCAAATTAAGTGAAATTGAGTCCACGTATAATGTTTTAAAATGTAAGCAAAGACGAAGAACGAGCGGCACGTGGCTACAGCGCGCGCGCCCGCAATGTCACCGAGCGGGAAACTTCTTGTCTTTACTGTACAAACTAGAAACCAATAAAGATTTTTATTTTATTTTATTAGAAAAACTTTACTTTGAAAACTATGTTATTACACGTAATAGCACGTGTAATAATACAGTATAATAATATATTTAATACAGCCAAATAAAAGTTTCTACATTTAAATACGTAGAATAATGTCACGGAACAAAGTAAATGGTAACAAATATAAACAGCGTAACGTTAAGGCGACGTCTCTAATGTATTTTAGAATTTATATATAAAATATCTACTTCTACAGTTTGTACAAGTCGCAGGCACGAGAGCAGTTTCTACTTCTCTTTTTCGTTCTCTACTTACTTCTACGTATTTTCGTTGCGGGCACGTTTAAAGCTGCATGACAAAGTAATTGGAGAGGCTATAAGTATTAAGCTTAAAATTAAGTGACGACAGAAAGAAGCACAGGTTACCCGCCCTCCGGATGGACAGACGACCCAATAAGGATAGCCGTGGTGGAAGGCATTGGGGAAGGCGTATTTCCAGCAGTAGATTGATACGGGCTGATGATGATAATGATGTAATCAAAATTGCGGACACATTTCCAATATTAGGTTCTCATTTGTCACGTGTTCTTCACTGACACAATAACCTTCAAAGAGAAAACCTGTGTCCGGGCCTATACAAGAACACTTAACGTGAAACAACACTTACGATGAAATAATAAACAATGTGATATCAACTTTAGTCAGATCAGATTTAGAGATTTAGTCAAATCAACATTTACTAGCTGGTAGTAGACCAATAGACTTACTCGTATTGTTCAAATCTTACACATGATGCGTAATACATATACTATATTACATATATAAACCTGTCCATATTTCGATTTCTTTATATTTATTAATTCAAATATTATGTACATTATTATTTTATTGTATATAATGTACATATATCTATTAACTATTTCTACCTGTCTGTCCGTATATCCAATTCTGACAATGGAACCATATATGTGTTAAATTTGCATCAAGTATGTGCGCCACAAATGGAAGATTTAAATTATCAATATCACGCCAACCGATTTCGATGATTTATTGGAAAGGAAGTATTTCAAGGGTAATTTGTTGAGAATCAGGTTAGCATTCCGATTAAATCTATTTCGTAATATTTCTACGATAATTCGGAAGTACAAAAAAGATAGGTTTTTTTTACTCGTAAATAAACTTGCTTATTATTTTTCTAATGTGTGTCATATTTTGTTTGTGTATGATACCAATAAATTAAATGTGTATGTCTGTATCTAAATATAAACACATCTAAAGAATAATATAAAGAAATTGTTCAAGAAACCTAACGCCAAATATGGCAGGCGAGCGGCGTGCGGAAGTATCGCGCCGTGTGGAGAGCGCGACAGCGACACTGCCCGCCAAGGTTGCGTCACATCCCAAACGGTGAAAGTATGTTCCGAGAAAAATGGCACAGATATAGTGCGCGGAATGTCAGCCGGTGTCACCCACGAGGAAAATTAATTTATGCCGCGGCACCGGTTATTTATGGCGCGAGGTTGCCATGACACTAATAGCACGTGGACAGTCTGCAATTCTGAATATTACTTATAACAATTTATATAGACAACTAGATTATTAATATTATTGTTAATGTGGTACAATATATAAAATAAAAGACGAAAATGAATAATTATTAATTTCTAACATATAGGATATTTTAGAACGAAAATTTGTTAAGTTTTATGACAACGAGCATGGTAACCCTACTGAGTGGGTTTAATAATTATGTGTTATTCTTTATATTTAAAAAGTTATTATTTATTTTACGGAATTTTTATTTCGGTAGCAATGTGTTGTCTTCAATTTTGTTTGTGAATTATTTTTATAACAGTTAGCGGCATGTCCAAAGGAATCTCAATAAAAAAGCTAATAATATGCGTAATGTACAACGCGAGTGCAAAACGTGAGGTCACACAACTTGTACGAGTGACGGTAACGGAGCAGGCGGCAGCTGAGCCTCATCTAAGCGGTTAATTCTTATCTCAAATATAATCAATAAAGAACATTAGAGTATCTGTTTGTATTATTAAAATAACTATTTTTACTAGATCATGCGAATTTATATACGGTACTACCAAAATAACATTTTTTACAATTGTCATCTGTCCGTTTGTTCCGGCTAATGTCTGGAAGGGCCGGACCGATTTTGACGGGACTGTCACTATATAGATAGCTTACTATTTATATATTTTATAGTTTTATTGTCCTTTGTCCCGAGAAGCAGGCAGGATCAGCTAGTGACATAAAATTCTTGTTTTGTGATAATATGCACATTGAACTTAGTAAAGGTAGCTTAGTATGTATGTTTACTTTGCTTTTCTCATAGAATATAATTAAAAAAAAAAAAATACTCGTAATTTTCTTATTGCATGTCAATAGTCGACATTCTCTTCGTTCTTCCACATTTATATTCTTCCATATTTATTATTCTTTTTTCACTTCAACGATAAATCACAAAAAACCCACAATCTTTGATCATTTAACCAGCTATTTATATCTTTAACTGATATCGTCGCGTAGTTCTCGGAACACCAAGGGATTTCATAATGATTAGACAATCAATGGGATTTTTTTTAGATGTTAGATATCCACTTTTTTATTTCTTCGTAATATGTGTGGCCATATTTTATCTCATGTGTGACATCTGGGAACCATTATTTATAATAGGTTGTCAAATATCTCCCTTCCGCCTTTTTGTCTTTTGAATTTCACGGCTATGTACAAAGCGCTACAGAGCTCGTATCTAGCAATACTATACATAATTTGAAAGGTCTTGACATAACCTACAAAACGACGCTATGCATAATTAGTTTGGATATTGCGTTCAACAGTTATAGACGTGTAAACATGAAGTTCACTAACGCCGAAATTCGCGCTATTTTAAAGTTTTCCTTCGTTAAAGGCAAATCCGCTAGAGAAACGTTCCGTGAGATTAATGGTGTTTTGGGGATGGTACTCTATCACTTCGAACCACGGAGGAATGGTTTCGACGATTCAGAGCCGGTGAAAACGACACCATGGATAAGCCAGCCGGCGGAAGACCTGTGACGACAAATACCGATCAAATCATGGACTACATCGAGTTAGACCGGCATGTGGCATCTCGTGACATCGCCCAGGAGATGGGAGTTAGTCACCAAACCATTTTAAACCATCTGCAGAAGGCTGGATACAAAAAAAAGCTTGATGTTTGGGTGCCGCATGATTTGACGCTTCTTCTGGACCGAATCAACGCCTGCGATATGCTGCTGAAACGGAACGAACTCGACCCATTCTTGAAGCGGATGGTGACTGGCGACGAAAAATGGATCACATACGACAATATCAAGCGAAAACGGTCGTGGTCGAAGGCAGGTGAATCGTCCCAAACAGTGGCCAAGCCGCGAATTTCGGCGTTAGTGAACTCCATGTTTACACGTCTATAACTGTTGAACGCAATATCCAAACTAATTATGCATAGCGTCGTTTTGTAGGTTATGTCAAGACCTTTCAAATTATGTATAGTATTGCTAGATACGAGCTCTGTAGCGCTTTGTACATAGCCGCGAAATTCAAAAGACAAAAAGGCGGAGGGGAGATATTTGACAACCATATATATAAAACACAATAGAATCTCAGCCGCCTTGTACCAATAAGTTTCTGCTTTCGATTATGTAGAATAAGTCTTTCAGATATGGAACATGTTCCTGATTTGAGAATTTCTGTTATATTTTTTTTCAAAAGGTTTCGGAAACCTCATTTCTGAAATCTAGGTTCTAAATTTGTCTGTATTTTTTTTATGTTTGTTACTTTATCGAACAGGTGAACCGATTTTGATGATTCTTTTTTTGTTTCAAAGCGGGTGCTTCCCATTTGGTCCAATTCTAACAATGGCATCCAAGAAAACCATATAAGTGTTAAATTTGCATCAAGTATGTGTGCCACAAATGGATGGACATGATATCACGCCAACCGCTTTCGATGATTAATTTTTTTTTTGGATGTTCATCCTAACTTCAAGAGTAGTTTGATGATAGTTTGGTTAGGATCTGATTGAATTAATTTCTTAATATTCTTACAATCATTCGGAAATACAAAGCAGGCGTCCGCGCGTAATAACGTTTAATTCGATTTGAAATCGGTTTTTGTTGTTATTGATTAATTTGACTTATTCAGGACAGTAAGTTATAAAAACTAACAGAATAATGACAGAGCGGCAACCACAATTATTTCACCATTAAAATATTCCCATTAACCCAAATTTAAAAATACGGCACATACTTTTCTAAATACAATAGTCGTAGTAGCAAGCGATAGCCGCTACCTAGAAATTCTACATCGGTCAGGATATCATAAATGTATTTCGTATGTTATCCGGGATCAATCAAGATTAGATGAGCATAAGATAAACTTTGTTTTAATAAATTAGTGTTACATAATGGTGAGACTCATCTCCGAATAATTCGTCAAGTCATTTCCTTGGCCCGGCGGTTGCCCCCGGATAGCGGACACGTCACTACAACTTGAAATACAGTCTCCAACACGGTTCAGCGGTTAGCGCACGTTCCTGATTAGTGTCGGGTCTGGAATTGTAACCAAAATCAAAGTCGAAACGTTTGGACATATCATAAACGAAATATGGAAAATATTGCCAACCAGCAAGAGCTTACTTAAATTTAAAATTGGCAACATCATTAAGTATTGCAAAATCGTAGTGACAAGTAGAGCAGTGGCTCTTATATTATAAATTGCCACAGATAACATCGCGTGGCCCAACATACAGACCGCACATACATAGTTCACTGTGGATAACTTAAAAACATTTTACGAGTATATATTGATAGCGCGGCCGTTATAGCCGTTGCATGAATAGGCCGAAGAGCTACCGTTCTCGCAGAGAGGTATAGGAAGGGTGAGCTGGTTCCTGTGCCTGGTAGCCTATGCAATGAAGAGTAGCTTAGGCTACTTTTATTTTGGAAGTAATTAAATACTTTTTAATCTAACTTGTACGAGTATATACTACACAATAAGTTGTTACGCGTGGCGAATACGTGCTCAATTTTCCTCAAACATTACATGAGATAAGGAATTTGATGTAGGTGAATTAACTCATTGATGTGGAAAGGTGTTGAGACACCGGCGGCTCGCACCAGCCGGCGTCTGCTGGTGTCACCAGGCCCCCGGCCGTGAAGTCCTTTCTGCTAACTGTAGAGGAAGATTGCAATCAGTTAATTGAGTCATCTTTCGTGAAATTAAAAAGCTTATCTTTTTGATAAATATAATACGTGTGACTGATTTACATGACGATCAAAACAAAATAAAGCTAGTAAAAATATACTACAATGAGATATATTACGTATATTTATGTTATTTAATTAAAGGTCTAAATATAAATTATCTAAATTAAATATAAATATCAAAGGTACAGAAATTTCCAATTTTATAATAATAGTTTCACGGTGGGCTATGTCAGTTACTTTCTTTCGTCTACGGATTCTATTGTATTTCTAATTTATTCTACAAGAATCAAAAATCTTTCGTCTTCGTGACTATACTAATAATTGTTCGAAAAAAGCGGAAGCGAAGTCACGTCAAATGTCTCAAATGAAGACACCCTAAGTTAAACGAGAAAATTGACACGACCAAAAAATTACGACACATAAATTGATGGATTTAGGCATTACATATTTAAGCATATCGTCCAGAATGTTTACGTACTAAATAATAAATATCAAATCATGCAGTATATCTCGTTACGAAACATAGTGATGGAAGTGAGGCAACTATTATATCTTTATTACTCAAAACATTTTAAACCAAAATCCACTTGTAGGTCGCTGTTAGGTCATACGCTAAAGTTAATTCAATTTTAGCAGTTGGAAACAAGTTGGTAATACGCCATTTTCGATAATGAAACGCGTGTTACAGCGTGCGGGAGGTCCGCCTGCCGTTATATTTGCTCTGATATAGGATTCCAATTAAATTGTGTTGATTTAATTTGCGAACTATATTAAAATTTATCTGATAACAAAATATTGGATTTTTTTTTATGTTCTCTTCTGATTAATTGCTTTATCATTTACACGTTGACCCTGTGAACGCGGCTCGCTTATCAATGATATAATTAAATTTGTTACACAGTGATTTATTTAAAATGGCGAACATGTTCTTCATTAAAAAGAAATGAAATCACTGAATTGAAAACCTACCTCAATACATGTTTAGTTCCTCATACGAGTACATTACTTAGTTGGCTCATCATATCAAATCTTATTTCAGTACTGAGCCGGCGTTGTATACGTGTGTAGCTATAGCGCAGATAATTAGAAGATATAACATATTTCATCTTTTTTTAGAGTTTAGCTAGCCTTCAACCGACCTACAACTAAAACCAAATTAAGTATATATATTTTATATAAATTGTTAGAGAATATTTTAACAATTGATATAATTATTTAAATTGTTAGAAATTATACTTGCGCTAAATTGGTCTTGCGATAACACTTATTTGTTGAACTTTAACATGTTGTGTTAATTATTTTTGGTCAAATCTGGTGCCTTTTGTTATTGATCAGTCATTCGAAGATGAATTATTTTTCCGGCTTTAGGTAATTTATAGTAGGAAACCGTATAAAACCGATTGGACGTAGTGCGAAACTTATTGCTTCATGTGCGTAGTGACCTCGTATATTCATCAGGAACGTTGCATTGAATGTTACATTGAACATAGTTATCAAAAATGAAAGGATCGTATTCATCCGGGATAAGGGGCTTTGGCCGTTGCGCTCGTCATCGTAATGCAGCTGAATTGATTCTAGATAAGACAAGGAAAAAAACGTGATTCACGGTATTGTGACGCAACGCGGTACGCACGGGGTCTTGCAGTGCAGATCATGTTGTATACGAATAAGTCGGAAATTATACTATTTGCGACCTTGACCTACGGTGCAACGACTTGGACTCTGACTGTTCGCAAACTTAAAGCCGCAACGAGCTATGGAAAGAGCTATGCTAAGCATTTCTCTGCGGGATAGAAACAAAATTAGACCGAGAACAAAGGTAGTCGACGTAGCTCTTAAAGTCAGCAAGATGAAGTGGCATTGGGCCGGTGAGAAAGAAAGTCTTGGAATGGAACCACGCATTGGTCGGAGAAGTGTAGGGCGCTTTCGCTCCCGATGATCAAGGATTAAAGTATAGACCCAAAACAGATGCGTTGGCCTTACATCAATGGGTTCTCGACAGATTCTATAGCATACAACACAGAAGACAAATAAAGCATACAGGTACACAATAAGGAAAATGTCCCGGCACGCTGTACGCTGCAGCCGGCACGTATCTCCGCTCAGGTCAATGTCACCGAAAACAAATGTCAAGCGACCGGTCTTTCTGCGGCTGCGTACCATACGCACACGTTGGCAACACTGGCAGCGCCGACAACACGTGTCTTCTATATAACCACATTTATATTCATTAAAAGAGTACATATTTAGATGGAATTGCGCTGCGTTACAGCAATAGAGAATCAGATTGAATTGACCCAGGAGCTCAGTCATTCTCAAATACCCGGTGAAACTATAGAGGTCTCCTAACGGATTAGAGTAGGTACTTCAAAAAGTACTGAAGACACTATTTCTAGAAAATAATGTAGTACCCGTTGTTCCTTGTGCGAATATTACCGCGTACCTTAGTGCAAATATTAACAAAGCTATGATAAATTCTGTCCTGCTATTAATGTCCTGCAGCGGGCAGATGTCGTCTTGGACGATAATGACTTTTGTCTGAAATAATTGACTTGTAAGAAAAGGTTAAAGACCTAATTCTAATCAAGCGAGGATTGACCTTCGTTAGGTCCTTGTAGAGATCAGTGACGTGTGCTCTGTAGGCAGTGACCAAGCGAGGTCGTTAGAAGTGGGTCAGTCGGGGGTCAATACCTCACTGTATTCCTCACATGATACGTTTTGCGTTGCTTGCAAAATTCTTCAAATATTAAATACGTTATTTGTATTAATGAAATTGTTTAGTAAATTTTATGTGCTTTAATCACAAGTGCTGACATCGCACACACATGAAATACTTAAACCTGTAACCTAGATTGGTAGTCAGATGAATATGGTTGGAAATAATGCAACGGGCTTTCAAACCTTAAATCGCTTTTTTGTGACGAACCACACAGATTGGCTAGAGACATAGTTCTTAGATTGCTTAGCCTGAATCTCTTTTGCAAGTCTCTAAGCCTCGAGTTACGACACAAAGGTCGCCGCGGTGAGGCGTAACCTCAGCTTGGACGGTTACTATGTCACGCGTAAGCATCCTGATCAGAGGGCGCCCGAGAGAGCTAAACCGTGGCTCGGTCGGTTCACGGATAATCGACTTAGTTCCCTTGCACCAATATGTTTCTTTTTCGGCTTGAAATTTGTTCTCGCTCGTACCTTTTATGTTCAAAGCAGTTATATTTACATTTGCCTTGGATGTTTTCTAGGAGGGACACTCACGGGTCAACGTTTGCGTTATTCTGTACGTTTCTTTTTCCTCCCCTATCCTTTTCCAACACTCCCAAACACTGTAAGCATAATTTTATCAATTCAGATCATAACACTATCTTTATAGTCATCCTTTTCTCGTAGTTTCTAGCTACGGTATATAGCCATCGCTCTGTCAGTGATTTTACAATCATATTTATAATATCTCTGAAATTCATTTAATCCTCTTTTAATAAAATAATTGAGTAGCAAAATACCTATGTTTGGCCGTCTTCTAGCTCAAAACAGCGTCGGCCTCGACGACTCATGCCATCCATATTCTACAAAAGCATTCTTAAAATTGAGAACACGCGGCACAGCATGTCACGGCTACATTATGACTCCGTACGTCATAGAGCGGGCTGTGGATTCCGAAAACTTGTATAAACAGCTCAATCACTTGAAAAAAATTGTCCGTTTAACGCAATTCCTTTATCAAATTCGTCACCGCCAGCAGCCGCCTGGCGTCACCAGCAGTGATCGGCATCATGTTCAACTTCTTCGCAAGCGAACTTTTATACACGACAGGCCCCTCTATATAAAATAGAGGAACCTGCAAAGATTAGCCAGAGGAGCTAACTTTGACTGCTTCCGGATTGAGAGGTAGCATTGGTATCTTAAGTCGCCTAGTCTGAAACTCTCATCGTAACTCGATACAAGGGTTCCTCCCTCGCGAGTCCTCGCCCAGGCGACTCATGAGTCGCCTGGGCGATTACTCTATTACGCATAAGCATTCCGATTACGGGGCGTCCGAAAGGACCAAACCGCAGTTCGGTCTGTTATTTTTCTAAGCTAAAGGACATTATAAAGCTACATTAACTATAAATGCCATCGGAAGCGAACGAAGGCTTCATCATTTCAAAACGGTATGAACTATTGTGGTTGCGGGGCCGCGCCCATTGTTCAGGCAGCTTTAGCATAACTGTCCGCAACATAACGCAAATCACCAAGTACTCGTACTAACACTTCAAGCCATTTAGGACGTAACTAGGGTCTGTTTTTGTGACCTTACGGACGTTTGGAAATGATAAATAAAATCATTAATTTTATAGCCAGTACATTATAATAGCCATTGCCAGTTACTGAACTTCTATGAATAGCAACCTACATACAGCTGAAGAATGTCGGAGAAATACATATGTCTATAAAAATATTTTAAGAAATGTTCGCATACTAGTACGTTACAACCACAGGGTACATAAACTATTACAGTTTCAATGACATAAATTAAATACATATCACCATAAATCACACAGATTCTAAATATTTTCACCACACATTCCAACATGTTTACGCAGATCTGTCCAAACACGAAATCTTTTAAGACGCGAGCTCATTGGGACAAGTTTGTGGCGTGCTGGCGTCCGTCACGCCAGCCCAGATCTTTAGGGATATCCTCTACAAATAAATTATTATTTGTATATTTAAACACACGTATATTTTTACTCATAAAATAAAAAAAAGTATTGGTAGTCGTCTAAACTATGTGACATTTCTACTTTTCAAAGTGAAGGACAAATGTTAGCAGTAAGTTCTATTTCCGCATAAGAGGAAAAAACATATTTGATATAAAGCTATTGCTGTCTGTGACATAAACTGAACAGTATTATGCAATACGTTGTAGCTCAGAGATAGCGCAGAAAAGTGTTACGATCTCGAGTTTAAATCCCAGCAGACTTGTGGTTTGTACTTAAATCAGATTCTGCTCTCGTCCTTTTGTATTGATTCGGAAAACTGACCTCGGCAGAGAGTTCCATTCCTTAGCCGCATAATGAATGAAGAGGCAAAGCACTTCGTGCGTGATGTAGGAATGTTTGTGGCATAAGAGTGGAACTGCTGTGATGGGAATGATATTAGATTATGCAAAATCAAAATTAAATTGGAAGAGAGATCGAAGACTAAGAGCCCAAGACGGTCATTAGTCGGAACGGGGACATTCCAGCTTCTACTGTTAAGAGGGCATTATTCTTATTAAAAGTAAAATAACCTATATCTTTCCCGACTGTCAGTGTTTGCCCGCTACGTACAAGATTGGATCCTCTACAAATAACCGTGATAATTATGAAAACTGAGTCAGTAATTACGCAGTTCCGGATTCCCGAGAAGAATGTATTTCACACGATCTAATAAAAATAACCGAAATACGTAGTAGAATACCAAGTTAATGTTGTGAATCATTGACTTTCGTGCGTGTGGTGTAGGGTAGCCCTGTATTTTTACTAAGCTACTTTGATTGCGAATTTAACAGTTAAAATTTCTCGCATCATTTCAGCTCAATGTCACGTTAACTTTTGGCTGGCAGTATCCATGTGATATCGGTAGAGTCAGTAGCAATTTTGTATTCTTCATATTATTGTACGTATTAATAGATGGTTCAGCTCATAGGGTGTTTAGCCTGGCAAAGCAAGTAAGCTTAACAAGCGCCTCCGAGGGGTTCGCCGCGCGGCCATAGCGAGGATTGGCACACTTTACATATTTGGAAAATTTCAATTGAAATTGCCGAGCAAGTTCAAGAAGACAGTTCTCGTTTCCCGAAAGTCGACAAACACTTTTTTATTTATTTAATAAGTTTTTCCGACAGTAACTATAATTATTCTATGATAATTTAATATACCCACAAACACCTTGTAATTTCCTTACTAATTATAGGAAAACACAGCATTCACAAATACATATAATGAAAACAACACTACTTAACTAATTTCTAAAAAGAAAAATCACTTAACGAAAAAAAACAAATAGTTTTTTAAAAGTAAAAAAAGTAGGAAAATATAAATCTTTTTAAATTTAAATTTTGGTGAAACAAATAATTTTTAAGCCTATTTACAGACGTTACCGCTAAATCAATTTCACTGCGCAGGACAGTGCTGCAAAGGACAGTGCGCCTTCAGTTTACATTCCCAGTAGTGTGACCACTCACAGCACTTGCCGGACACAATTCAAATGAATTTGAGGTGCTAGAGACGAGTCGGTGTCGTTAAAGATAAGGAAGCTATGACGTAAAATATTGAAAAAAAAGTAAAATTGATGGATACCGCTATAAGAGTGGCCCATCTCTCGTCGTATCTGGATCAAAGCGGCCGTAGTCTCCGCAAATAGAGTCGGTTATTTTGAAACTCTGTCTATTTATAGCTGTCTGTTTTTAATTTTATAACAACGCAGTAGAATAGCCCCAGGAAAAATCCGACTCACTGCGGAGGAATCCGCCGCTGTTTTGTGATATAAATATTGATTAATTTATATATAACTAGATAAATGCAGCGAGAAACAAAAATTTAAGGAAAAAAGGACGTAAAGCCGTAGTACCGGGTATATTCTCTGACATAGAATTCTGTTCAGACCACGCGTGGTCTCCCGCACTTCGGCTCATATTACCGCTAAGTTAGTGGCTATGGCAGGTGGTGGGAAGTTTTCGCCCTGTAATCTGATGGACCAATGAGTTCCATCTCATATCTGGAAGCAGTACCATCTCAGATGTGCAAGCGAACGTCATGAATCACCTTCCTTCACCTCGCTGTACATGAAGGGAGTGTTTAAGCGCAATACTCGCTCACAGTAATTCGCCCGTTAGTAGTCTTCACCAAAAAAACAATAAACATGTAAAGAAACGAATAAATCCATATTAAAAGTATGAAAGATCAAAACGGAATAGCACACTGCCCTTAAGAGTAAAGCTCTTACGACATTATAGACAATTGGGTTATAATGATCTGCCCTGGCTACAAATTATAAAGAGTATTTTGAAGACTTCAGAACTCACACGGTGTGGCGAGGTGGCTTCGCGGCGCGACAGCGGGCGCGGCTGTTACGTCACCGAGCTACGTCGCGATACGTCATGCTACGTCACAACTAGGTGACGGTTTTTCTAACCGAGCCTTATTTGGAGCATGTTACATATTACCTAGATATATGGATGAACTAATATATTAGCTTACACCCGTTACTTTACACAACTCTAAGGTAGTCAGAAAATTAAGTCCGCCTTTATATATAGCTTTTGTTTTTTGTTCAAATGTCACCGGCGTGGCTTTTTCCTCTGCATTGAAAACCTCTATTGACAGCAGAAATTAGTCAAAGCAGATTACAACAAACTAAACCTTTATATATAATACCTCAGTACTCTCAAATGCATTATATATTATACATTCTTTGTTGTTGTTTTCGGAAGAAATTGAAAAAAGGTAAAAAGGTAATCATCACATTTGTTATTACGACTGCAAATGGTAATTTTTATTTATTTAATATATATATTAAATATATTATATTTATTTTTCAGACAACTGTTTAGCGCCGCCCTAGCGGACTTCTGGATCCATATTTCAAAACAAAATATCTGTCATTATACGTTACTATAGTATCCTCTTCTCATCATAGATGTCATTATCGTAAATAAAATATATACGGCAAAAATACGAGAAAAATAACGTACCTGAGACCAAAACAAACGCTTCTATTCTTGTAACACTTTTGTGAAAATAATTATTTGTCTTCAAGAATAAAAATAAATAATATCCACCATATTTGTCTTATTGGACTCCGGTAACGTTTATTTTAGGACAAATATGATAAATTTGAGAAAATTTAACTTAACTGGCAAAAAATAATTTATTTGATTGGGGTGAAATTGAATATTTTAGAAATGTATGTAATACATACAAGTGATACAAAAATAAAAAAAATTATTACGAATTACAAGAAAATACGAAAATATTATATTAGTATTAAGAGAAGAGTAATTTTAAACGGTAATATAATATAATAACCTTTTAAACTTGATTAAGTTTCCTAATTGAAATGCATAAAGTCGATATCGTAAAAAAACAAAGCATGCACAACGACTACGATACAATTTTGCTATACGGCAACATCTATGGGCTTGCTTACACGTCAAATGGTTGAGTTGAGGATATTTTCCAATTATCAGTTAACAACAATTGTCTATTTTAGTGTTTAAGAAAAAATATCGCTTTGGTTAAGATCAATGAATTAATAATAGTTTGTGAATGTTTTGGTGAAAATTCGACACCATTCCATTATTAATAACTCATGATTTGCTAGGCTTAAATTTATCATATAAAATGGGTAAATTCATTTGTCAATTTTCGTATTTTTGTACGATAAGTAATGTCCAATTAATAACCCCATTACTACGATTTTCGCTTTGCAGGTGGTCTATTTAGTTACTTCCGGGGATTGTTAGGCGCGCGTGAAATGAGGATTTTGATTCTCGGATTGGACGGCGCCGGAAAAACTACAATTTTATACAAACTGCAGGTTGGGGAGGTAGTGACTACTATACCGACCATCGGGTTCAATGTAGAACAAGTAACCTACAAAAACCTCAAGTTCCAGGTGTGGGATCTTGGTGGACAGACCAGCATTAGGTAGGTGCCTTGTGATGCGAGGTTAGGATTTGTTTTGTTCATGTTTTTGCCATTAACAATACTCTAAAAAGTACTAGTTTTAATGCATCAAAATAAACACACTTTATTAAAGTAAGTAGCTTAGGAATGTTTAAAGGGGAAAAAGATGTAAGAAGGAGTGTCTTGGCAGGAGAAAAATCTTGTGGAAAATGAAAAATATGCGATTTGCTAGAGTCATGACAAATGGAAATATGGTGTTAAAAATGTACATCTAATTATATAACATCATCATTTATGATAATTATCATCATCATCGTCCATTGGTGATCATAAGTGTACCCCAAAGTCTTTCACAATGTACAATCCTACTCTCAATCTTCCTCTCTGCATCCAGCTACTTCCTGCTTTCTTTATAATAATTTTTGTTTCCAGGCCGTACTGGAGATGTTACTATGGGAACACAGATGCTATAATTTATGTGGTGGACTCTGCTGACAGAGATAGAATAGGAATATCCAAGGATGAACTGGTGCATATGTTAAGGGTAAGAACCATTGTAATATTTATAAATTCCCAGTTATCTAAAGAAACATTAAATAATTTGTAACAATTCATTTCAATACAAAATTAAATCCAATGAACAAAAGAAGAAACAAAATTACTTTTAGCTAAGAATTGCTTCCAGTCATTTTTTGTATGTTTTCTTATCTATTAGTCATAGTCTAGTATTTTAAGCATGGCAAATGCATTATAATATAATGTTAAGTTACATGCTTATCAATTGTTTCTAAATGAATATGTTTGGTAAATCATCAAATGTTGATAAAAATGTTGAACATACATCACATAATATATTGTTATTTGTTTACAAGACAAATAAAACTTTCATACTAATTTTTTCCCACTGTTTGTGTTTAATAACTGACTTAAAAAAGGTCTTCTTTATTATGAGTTATTAATAAATCATTTTGAAATATTTTTTATTAATAATGGGTTAATTGGACCTTGGGTTCCAGGAATTCATAAAAATAAAAAAGAAAGTATGTTGATTTAGGTACCAACTAATGGTTTATGACAATCCAAGACCAGATTATTCCTTGACGATAAGCATGAATGTGGAAACAGGAAGTAGAATATGTCTGTAGATGGCAGAACTTCAGAACAAAACTAAAATACTTCAGAATGTATATTGTGATGTTAATTTTAGCTTAGTTATTTTAGTAGGATTTAAAGTCGGTTTTTGTTTTTACTTACATGAAGCTACCTACTATAACAGTTCATTCTCATTGTGACTAGCAATTTATTATTTTTGTTTTTATGATGTTAAACATGGGAAAACTATTCCAGGCCTACAATTAAAGATGTGTAACAATTTATTATACTAATTTTATAATATGAAACTTATCTCAATTACAGGAGGAAGAGTTAGCCAATGCAATTCTAGTGGTGTTAGCAAACAAGCAAGATATGGCCGGCTGCCTCACCGTGGCGGAGGTTCATCAAGCATTAGGTTTGGACGCACTACGTGATAGAACTTTCCAGATATTCAAAACATCAGCTGTGAGGGGCGAGGGCCTGGATCAGGCGATGGATTGGTTATCTGACGCGTTGCAAGCTAGGAAATAATATTGTAGGTAAGCATACATCAAGTTAATCTGTTGGTTTTTAAGGGAAGGGAAAAGTAATCTAATAGTTGGCTCAACCGACGTCGGAAAAACAATGCGGCAATTCTAACCGATGTGCTTTCAAGTTTCTAATATCTTATGACATAAAATAGTTGGTGCTTTTATAATTACTGTTAACTACTCAATTTTTTTAAACTAACACCAGATTGGTGGCATACTAAATGAGGCGATAGTGCATTATCCACAACCATGTATATTAATTTCTAATTATTTATATCTTGTAATAGCAAAATCATATTTCAGGGCTATACCAATTGAAGAGAGGATGTGCAGGTTTGGGTGTGAGCTAAGGACAGAAATAAATTATCTATTAGTGATATGTTTAACGCCATTAAGTTAGTACTTAGCGTCGCCGCCGGACTGCCGCGTCACCCTCGATGTGGTATGTTCACTACCGGTAACTTACATATATTCGCTATTTTTTTTTTATCTACCTTTAAATTTGTAGTAATATAATTATTTAATGATCATAAACAAAGAAATTATTATAATAGAATAAGAGAATTTTGCCCTTGTTGGAAAAGTAAATATATAATATGAAATCAGATTTCTATTGCTGTCGCTGTCACAAATGAAGGAACCTAGGAGTTTATTACTTCAGGGTCCAATCGGAACAGAAGCATTTTTTTTTCATCATTTACATGGCAGTGCTAACATACGGAGTGTTCTTTAGGAGAAAAGCTTTGTAATCCAATCACACCATCTAGACTACCTGCATTTCGTTAGAGTCAAGGTCTAAATCAAGGTTCCATTTCAACAGCTATTGCACTACATTACTCATTATTAGGGAAGACTAACCAAAAGGTTTGGTCATAATTCGGAGATATGTTTCTCTTTCGTTATTTCCTAGTATGTCTATGTAGAAAACTGTTTTTATTCACTTAAATTAGTATTAAAAATAATCTCATATGACACATTTCCCTCTCATTTCTATTCAACTTCTCTTTAAAGCTGTTAACTATTGTTGGTAATAGCTAGTTGACACATTCTAGTGATGGATTTATGTTTCCTGAGTATATTTTACATAGAATACCTCGAGGCTTTATATGCTTCATATGCTAACCATCTTATTAGCAGTGTGAAGAAAATGTTAATAA
Source organism: Meandrusa payeni (assembly GCA_029286785.1). NCBI lineage: Eukaryota > Metazoa > Arthropoda > Insecta > Lepidoptera > Papilionidae > Meandrusa > Meandrusa payeni. Next base: position 11,132,461 of record JAGSMX010000013.1, read on the forward strand.
AGAAACACACACATTTTATTATTATAATGATTTATTTATTAGTTTATGCCCTCGGGGGCTTACTGCTGCAGGGCAGTGATCATATCATAAACAAAGTGTCTAGTCCAAATTTATACATAATATTGATTTTTATGCACTTACAATATATATTTTGGATAAAACCAAAGGTATAATATATTATTCGCCCTTTGTTTTTAATTAAGTTTGCTCTAATTTACATAGAAAATTTAGTCTAAATTTTAATTTGTTCATTTGTCTGATTCAAAGTAAAATATCTTTAGCAATTTATTTGTGACCAAGGTATTTTAGATTGGCTAGCATTGTGAACAGATCTTGTGATCCTTCATATTGTTAATTTCATTTTCCATGGAGTATGTTTATGGAATTATTAGTATTATTAATATGATCAATGTTTATTATTATTATGTACTTTATTCCATTTTATGATATCTTAAAGCTTAGGTTTTTACAATATTATATTAAAAAGTGAAATACATCAAAACCTAACCCAGTGTGCCACTGGTAGCAAAACAGGGCCCAAGCAATTGACAGGCGACTTAGAGAGAAACTTCCTCACGATGCGTGCCGTGTCCTGGAGTACCGCCCTCTGTATCTCACCCTGGACCCAGCCATCTAGCGAAAGTCTGTTGCGGTGTTACTTTTTTATTACTTCTCATAATTGTTTCTTTCTTTACAAAATCTACATTTTAAAAATTCCATTCAAGACTTCATTTTAGAAGTCAATATTTGTTATATGAGCATAATATATAATTGAAGATGCGCACAAAGAATTGAGTTAAACTTTTTGGTGTTTTACATAGATCTTGCGGAATTAATTGTCGGATAAAGGATGACTAACTGTCGGCAGCTAACTTGCCAAAAATCATAAGATTCGCAGAAGTCGTTTAGGTCTCTCCAGGTACCGAGTGGGTGCGGGGGACGAGGTAACATTGTCGAGAACGCGTCCAATCGAGTCTCTCGCCTCGCGTTTGTGCTCCTGAATATTCATTCCCGATTAGGTTTTGTATATGCCGAAGTTTCCCCCCACTATGCCGCGTTTGTTCAAGAAGTTTGCCACGCGCTATATTATATTAGGTAGTATACTATACATACTATACTAGGTACTTTACCCCATAGAGTTAATTCCTAGAGTCAGCCTAAGCAACCTAAGACCTGTAGGCACGCCACCAATCCGATATTGAAACCGTTACGGGTAACTTCTGTGGCTAGACTATAATTGTGTAATTTTCTGCTGCTGGGTATAATATCTCTGCATGATTATTACAGAGAGAAAGAACCAAACATTTATTTGGTACAAATAAAAGTAATGACAATGTACACTTTAAAAATAAATGAACCAAACTGATGTCCACTCCGCTTTCACTCAGGAACTTCACAGAATTTCGTGAATAATGATTTTCAGTGGAATCATGAGATAGATGACGGTACATAAAGAGCATAATAACCACCACTGAAAATAAAAAAATCTTCATCGTTAGTAAAATATTAGTAGTATACGCATCTTATTTGAAGCTTTTATGGCAACTGGCAACAAGACCTTTAAGCCAAATCTTCTTAAAACTCATACACTTCATTCTTACGTCTACAATGAAAATGAAAGTTGCCATTATCCTCCCCCCATGACTCCCATTTTTGACTTAGGAGTTACCTATCAAAAAAACTAGGATAAAGTATAAAATACTTTATGGAGAATATATCAACAAAAAAAATCTCAAATACTGTGACTTAAGGTATCTCCAAATATGTGAAAGTTAACCATCTTTTTATTGAATTTACCTGCGTCATGGACAACATAACGTTTGAAAATTTAATTGTTTCTCTCTGTGGTTCATTGGAATGCGGAGTGCTGCGAGCTTCGAAGATGTGCCAGGTGAGACGGTCGGCGACGCCTTATCAGTAGTTAAAGCAATTGTTCGGTAGGCCGGCGCAGCGGGCGCGGGCTGTCACCTATAGGTACATATAAGTTATTACAATTGATTGATTATAATTATTATATATTTTGTATCAGTGACATTCGATAAGCTATGTGTAATTTATTGTATGGCGGCAAGAGAAAAGGATTGTTTTAAATATAATATCCTGAATTATTTTGTCTATTAATATCCCTTATGTCCGTTAATTACGAACGAAAGAGTTGGGAAGGTAATATGTCGTCGTACAAGAAGTTAACCTTAATCGATTCTATCGTCGTCATAATACAATTGCTGCAGGATCTTCAAACAATGGTAAACAGATTAAATATATCAAGACTAAAGTGATGTCGCACCAGAACAAGTTTCGTCGATGTCGAGGTTCTCCAAATTGTTCAAGATAATGCAAAAATAGCCGAAAGTAGACAGGGTAGTAGGTAAGTTCAGATGGTAAGTTGTTGGGTAAGATTTGTATATAAGGTCTGTATAACCGAAATAGTCCATCGGTTATACAGACTGCAGTAGCAATGGGCTGGTTACTTTGACCACAGTCTGCCGGAGTAGACGCGTTCTAGATTGTAGAATGGCCAAGCAGAGACCATTTGCGCTACGTGCCTTAGAAGAAGCCCAGCAGAGGACTACTTGCGGTATGTTGATGTTATTTCTATCACCGTGTTAGTATTAAAAGATACGAATCTTTCTATATACATATTTATGGTACGTCAGATCTCTATACCGATATAATAAAATATACGTTTCATAATATTCACAACTGTACAGGAGTAGACGGGACATTCCGGATTCGTAACGGGGGCGGAAAGAAACAAGATATCTGAACCCACTTTTAACCAATGGACCAAACTCCATCGTTATCTTAATGGCCTGCTATATATATTCAACCGGCTTCAAAAAAGGAGGAGATTCTCAATTCGTCTGTATCCTTCAACTGGTTGGACCGATTTTAATGATTCTTTTTTTATTAGATAGCCGGTGTTTCCTATTTGTTCCAATTCTGACAATGGAATCCATGAGAAAACTATTTAACTTACTTAAATACGTACTTAAATTCGAATTTAAGACATTTTTGTCTGAAATTATTGGAAAACTTAATAACACGCCAACCGACTTTGATGATTAATTTTTGATTGGAAAGGATGTCTTTCAAGGGTAATTTGATGAGTGCTTGGTTAGGTTCTGATCAATCCTAATTCTTAATATTCCTACGATAATTCGGAAATACAAACAGGGCGTCCGCGCGTAATAGTGTTTGTTTGAAGTTTCATTCGATGTAAAATCGGTTTCTATTTTTACTCGTAAATATAGTTGTATCGAACAATGTAGAAAAATTCCGTAAGGTTTTCCGTTTCTGTTTACAAACGTTACAATCACTCTACTTTCTTAGATAACCGAACCGAATTAGAATATTTTGCCAATAATAATTATTAAACAAATAGACAAAGAAAGATAAAAATGGATAGTACCAACAATGAGTCAATGTTGCCAGCCCAGGAATCCGAGTGCAGGAATTCCGTTTAAATTGGGTTACATCCATAACTCGTTTTCAAACAAGGAAATTCCTCAAATGCCACTCATTTAATAACACTGCAGATGAGAATTTACGCCGCATATGACGTGCAAAGCAACTTCAATCTTATAATAATGTTATAAGGCTGTGGCGGATTTTCATTTTGATAACCAGGTTATGGAAAATACTTGAAATTGCCGGCTAACATACCCAGGGGAAATGGCTATTTACCATCATTTATTTAATTTAAAATAGGCCCCGGTATCGGGAAGTATCAGGACCTATGAATATCAAAGCATGAATTAAGAATATTCGTATTTCTATGTTCTGCAGTGAGCAAGGTGATATAATAAGTCAACCCCATTTTCCTCTCGTCTTTCGTCTTTAAAGGCTACTAGGGCACCATCATATCAATAGGGCGGCCATAGGTGGTGGCATGTTCACATTTGTTCCAACTAAAACAAAAAATCCCATACTACATTCCGTTTTTTATTTATTTTATTAAATATTAAAAAATATTTCTTGTAATTAAAAATAATTATTTTTTTTAACCGATTTCAGAACGTTTCCTAGTGGCTGTATACTGAAGTTATTTTGTGTTTTATCTGATTGAAGAAGTATAACATTATTCAGTGAAATTTACTGCGTTATTTTTAATTCTTAAAACTTATGCGTGTTGGACAGCGGACACGATCAACGCGGACTCTTTGATCCGCGATCGATTGTTTTATAGAAAAGGCGATTGTTTATTGTGAGTACATTTATATTAATTTAATACAAAAATTTAAAAGTTTCATCAATTTCAAAAACTCTAAATCTTTAAAACAATTACCATGACACACAATTTTTTTGTTCAAAATATCACTTTAAAACGACATACACATGGCGTCCGCCGCAGTAAACAACATCATATACTGTGTTAATATATAGAGGTATACCTATTCCACACATATTTTCTTACGTTTGAATATCTTCCAAATAATTCTACTATGTATCATATCACTTACGGGTGTGGCACTCTTTTACATGAGGCCTTCAACCCATGTGTGCGTTTGAAACTGAATTCTTTTTGAAGATTAGTCTAGCTAGTGAAATTACTAAGTTAACGAGCGACTAGTTAAAATGTGCTATTTCATGGTCCTATGTTAGCGCATTATTACGGGCAGAGCGTGTGTACTTATTATATAATGCCTTAATTGTAAGATACAATACGCTTTATATTATAATTTTTTTTTAATTTTAACTGCTTTTCCACGGACTGATCGTCCGTGCCTTTTTTATTTGTTATTTTTGCTCTGTTTATAAAAGAGTTTGCTTAAAGCTTCAACACTTCGCCTTTACTTGATTGGCGTGGTCTATCGCCTTCGGGTCCCTGTTCCGAAACGTATAAAAAAATTTGCAAAGTTAAACTTTGAGAGCTCCCAATAGAGAGGAAACGCGACGACTAGATTGGGAGTCATCATTTCTCGAGATAGACTATCGTGAAATCTAAAATATTCTCTTTTAAACCCTCTATTGAACAAATCAGCAGTAGACGTGTCCGTGCTGGTGTCGTACGTCGAGAGCGTCGCTTCTGCTCGTAGACGCACGTGTTCTAGTAATCGTATTTAACCAAACTCTGTAAATATTATTGTGGTAGTTCAGTTGCAATCATTGCGGTGTCCGGTAGCTCGCAGGTGCATTCCTTCAGGTGACATCTTCAACCAAAAACATCCTTAACGCCTCCAAATAAAGTCCACATTAGGGAAGTCCAACGAAATATGTAGAGAACCCTGCATGCCATGTCTCGTACAAAATGACGGTTAATATAATGCGCTCGATGAGCAATTGATTTTCGACTTTATGGTGATTAAGGAGGGTGGTGTTTTGGGTGTTGAAGGGGCGCAAAGTTTGGGACAGAGGCGTGCAGGGGGAGTGTAAGCGGTCGGACTGGTTGATCGAGCGACGACCGGCGGCTGCGCGCGCGCCTGCACGGGACACTCGCGGCGGAAATTCACCGGCACGGAACCACGTGGATTCTTATACTTTTACAAATAAATTATTTTTCTATGTCATCCCAATCCTGTCTACTGTCAACACTTAGATCTTGTCCCCTTATGAACATTCGCAACACACGGTGTACGTATTGTTATACCGAAAGAAAACCACAGTATTTAGGCCTCCTATATTCCTTTTTAGTGAAAATATTTTTATGTAATCCCTCTTTCGTGAGGTTTAAGGTACGCTGAATACTTGACTCCCATTAATCCATCCCAAAGTTCTCCTTTTTCTTACATGCAGAGTTGCAACTGCGATCGTAACTGGTTGCAAATAAAACGTCTTTACGCACGCTTGACTTGGGGAGGAAACTGGTGAATGCGTTACTAAAAGTGTGATCGGGTGAGGCGAAGGGAAATTGAGGGGGATATACAAGGAAGATAGAAAGAACGAGAGTTACGTGTTGTTTAACTAAAACATAATGCAGGCCTATTCAGTCTGTCTCAGTGCGGCGCACATTTTCTTTCTCTCCTGAACAATCGTGTATATATTATACATACATATACATGGAGCTGTTAAAGCTGAGAAGTTTTACTTTAGTCTTCTGGTCTAAGGTCTTTTACAATAGGGCAATAGACTTTAAGAGAATACTAAATTTAGCACGACCCTGATGCCTATATGTTAGTCTAGTCAGTCTGAATCACATCAACTTCACAGGCAGAGCTCAGTAATAACTCGTCGAAGGGCTCACAAAGGAGGTGCGCGCGACAGTACAGGGCCCGGCTGCGGCACGAGTCTTGTAAAGAATTTATAGGAGAGGCGGGCGCGGGCGCCGGCAGTGTTCACGTCGCCGCAGTGCCGCCCGCGCGCACACACGACCCGCCCTTCGGTGAAAGTTATTTTTCAGTGATTTCAGTGCGGTGTGTGGTGCACTCCTGTGGGATGGATGGCTAGGTACGGAGTGACGAGCTTTTATATTCATATCAGTTACTAGTGTTTATTATTTTAGTTAGAAAATTGAAGTGTTTAGATTCATTTTTCACTATGTGTGAAAGCTTTAAGTTTTTACTATTCGTCGGATTCGTTTGAAAACGATACCCATTGTTTTGTGTTATTGCGCTATTTATTTTGTAAAATGTATTTTATCCGGGAGGAGTCCACCAGTGTACAGGCTCATTGCCCAATTTATCAAACGACTTTCTAAAAGCACTCAGAGGATTTAGGATTCATCATTCCCATCGTTATGGTCACTCAACTAGAGTTAAGAATAAAGTTTCTTGTCGGACAACGTTTATTCACATACTGATATAAAACGTGTCCACATGAATCCCCCGAACAGAGTTTTGAAACAGTTGCAAAATACCAATGCATTTTAAATAGCTTCATCTTGTTTGAATTGAACTTTCTTGTGTGATAAATGACAGTCTTTTACGTATGTCTTTACCACAATATTAAACGGTGCAGCCACAACTAAAGCGTAGCTGTAAACACAGTTCTGTAAGAATTCCCTAAGAACTCTTAAGTCTGCTGAAGTTGGGAATTCTGTGAGGAAACATTCATAGAGAGTTCCCCAGTTGATATATTTCAAATTCATACTTGAGCATTGCAACTTTATCTTCTGTTAATTGGCATCATCTGATGTAGCAAGGGAACAGTTAGTACTGCCAAGTAGATTACTAAATGTAGGTGTTTAGCCGGGATATAATTCCCTACTCGTGTCCCTCGCGTAGTGCTGTACACGTTTGTTACTAACATAAGGTACTACGCAAGAGTTCAAAGTTGATTTACCCAGTAATTTCAGTAGATACTGTATGTCATGCATTTTATACTTTTACATTTTGGTCGGTGAGTGAGGCGAGGAGTGGAGAAGAGGCCAATTCCTATCATTCACATCTTACCCTCCATTTCGCTTTATTTATATTTTATCCTTTTCGCACATAAAATCCAATAATGTGGCAAACGCTGGTGTTACCGATCTTCTCAGGTAATATCTGAACGTACCATGGCTTCATTGATTGAATTTTGTTTTGTTATGCTTATCCACGGTATTTGGTATCCCTGTGGTGATAAGATCTACTATGTTCAGAATATAAGATGCATCGCTACTAGCAATTAGGAAGATCTTCCCTAAATCATCAGAGATTAATACACAAAATACAGCGTCCATAAACTGTTAGGCCGGCACACTCCACGAGTCCAAAGTTACGACGCAATCTATTACTGCAAGTACTATCGAGAGATACGCATTCTACTGAAATTTCGCAAGGTCTGAATCCGGCTCGCTTAACTGTCGGGCTTTTGATTACGGTTACATGTTATTAGTTCGGAATTTAACTGTGATTGGTCTAATAAAAATAATAATGGTTTCAAATTTGGAACTGACGACGAATCGCCATGCCGACTGCATGGCGATTCGTCGTCAGTCACTGGCGTCTTATTTTCGAAAATGCAAAATATTGTTAGAGGTGGAAGATTCACGAGTTCAGAGGTGGTCGTAAATGCTTTCCTCCATTAAAGCGGACATTTCTAAACATTTATATCCCCTGCTTAAACCAATGATTCGACATATGCAAATGGGTATTAATAGTGTAAAATAATAAATTGCTTGGATTAATAATCCAAAAACTTTCAGTATGACTCAAGTATGGTACAATTTTTTATTCTATTTTAAATTAATCGGACAATTACTTCTTCTTAAACTCTACAGCCGTTTGTGGGTCTTGGCTTGGTCAAGCAACTTCCTCTACCTTGGTCTAACCATGGCCATAGTTCTCCAATTCCAATTATTCCAGCAGTGCCAATTTCTATGGCGAACAATCGGACAAGTTTGTTGTACTAAAAGCATTTAACAAATATCATTTCTTTGTTCCTAAGTTGAGCTGGTGATTTGAGCATTTGAACAAAGGTGCTGCATTCAGTTCCTCACTCGTGCGTGTATTTAATTCTGTTATGGATTACTTTATTACAAATGCGCAGAATTCCATTCGCTTAACTCAACAAACAACAAAGAAAACTTACGTTTAAAAATTAGTTACAAACATGCCACAGTGACTTATGCAGCATTCCTGTCATGCTCACCTGGTGAGCCTGATTCTGACACCTGATTCTGTTATTTGCTTTGTAATCACCATGTCCTGCCATACAAGATGTCATGACATCATGACATGTCATGATGATAAATCATCACTTTACGACATTAGTAATTTCGAGCTGTATTGTCGTTTGTGTTGTACGTATTAGTCAAGAATATGCTTCGGTTTTTGCTAGCCTCAACGTTATTTACGTCACCATTCTGTCAAATGAACATTCAGGGACATAGTTGTAGATTTTTGCTAATTTCGGTATTCTGCTATTACGGTGAGTTGTGCCACTGTGCTTTTCTGGTGGTTTGGTAAGCCATGACAAGCCAATTGGTGCATAATGACATTTTCCAAATATGCTTATAGATTCCAGTCTCTTAATCAAATTGAAACGATCATATTGTACCAAAAAAATCAATTCATAATGACATATTGGTCTAATTATGATATGATGTACGAAGGGACAGTCAACTGTTGGGTCATTTGAGCCCACTCTCACTTGTATGGGCTCTTGTATTGGAAGTGTTAAGACATACATTTATTGATATCAATTTTTCTGAAATGAACATCAGTTGGTAAATCCACAGATTAGACGTGAAACTTGTTCTCACAGAGGTGTGATGTCATCGCAGCATCGAACTCGTTCCGTCTGTCGCGCTGCCGCCAGCTTGCGCACGTTAACTGCTGTACGCGACCCCGCCCCCTTGCCGTCTAATTAGACGCGATTATGGAAATAATTGTTAGCGGAGAGGAACCGCACGGCATCCGGGTTCTCGTCACCAATCGACATGTAGACTCAGCCAATTCACATGGGCATCGCATAGCGTTAGAGTTAATGGAATATACTGGAGATGAGTCCTTGTTTAGGTGGATGACAACTCAGTGCCTGTTTCTAGGCTATTTTTGGGCGGGACGGTGAGTGCTAACGCGAATCCATTTCACCCTATAATGGCAGAGGACGGCTCACCATAGGAGGTTTTAGTCGGTAGGGACCTCTTTTACATAACTTGGGCACATATAAATAAAAGCATTTACTGTCCAGCATTTATGTGCGTAGATTACTGTCTCAGTTATTATTTATTATGTCTGGTAGTTCTTGCTAATCTTGGTTTACATCTACATTGTATTGAATAATGCTGATCTCTCGTAATGCGCCGCTCGAAATTTTATTTCAAGTAAACTAGCACAAGGGAGTCGGAGAGAGATGGTAACAATAGGCGCATCATGCAGTAGCATGGGATGAAACCGAAATAGATCAGATGCTTCAATCAGATGACGTGGTGGAGTATGAAGCTTCTGTAGCTAGTGAAGTCATTGACCTATAGAAACGCAGCAAATAAGTGAAGAGGACCAGGTAACTATACACTAAAATTCATATATGTAGTATTGGTGTGGGCAGAGAATACAATTCACCATCAAGTGAAAATATTTACAAATAGTTGCACTGGATTTGAGCTCCTGCATTTCTTACGTGAAGCTTTGCTCGCAATTGGGTGAGACCCAAAGAAATTTAATTTCATAAAGTTTAATCAAAATACTCTATAAACAAATATGCGTGCGGTGCGAGGTCCCGCCTAAAAATTACACCACGTTCCTAGTTCGTTATTCATGATCATAAGTTTTTCAGCATCTGTGGTATCTGCGTGTACGTAACAGAAGGTTCCGTTCAATTTGCGTCATTTAGTTTTGGAAGTGCCGCCGCGCGCCTGTCACGTTTTGTTTGTTTATCGTGAGTGTGACAATTGGGTCAGCACAACTTGTTTCCTTCTATTATAAGAACTATTTGTACTTCTCGAACCAGTTGCATATTTCATACTTATAAGGAGACGCGGAGAGACCGTGCCTTGGCAGCTAATCCAGTACATTATATACATTAGACGGTTTTTGTGTTTGTTTGTCCATGTAGGACTTTAATTGAAGTTTTTCCTATTAAAGATACGTGAATGTTGTTTGGAAATTGTTGCCGGAATAGACGTTCAAAAATATTTAAATGACCCGTTGTCATGTACAGCGGAGAAGGTTCCGTCAAATTATTAGGAATTATTCCATGTGCCGAGTTTACGTTTATAGCTAAAATTTCCAGTTTCCGTCTGTACCATGATGTTTATCATCCTACTGCATTTTTCGCTTCATTTAGTTTAAAACTGTTCAATGAAATCAGTTATTGTCGGCAGTTTTTACAGTACGCACACAGGCATTTTTTTAAAAAATAGTTACATAGTATTTAAAAAAAATGCCTGCACTTGACATAGAATAGATTCACTATAATTATGTTTTTCACCGCAATTATAGATCTCGCACGCGGCAGGATGTGAGCCTATTGCTTTCACTGTGCAAATATTTTTCTGTACTTAAGAATGCGAAAACTAATAACTCATGTTGATACAAACCAGCTGTCATCGAATGCTTTGACTACCGGATTGTGAGTACCGGAACATTCTTAGCTTCTCTTTGTCGCACAATTTAATACTAACGGTCCGTTTAACACGATATTAAAGTCCAATAGTTGAGTATTGGTGTAAATAGTTGATCGGTCCACTCAGTCTATCGAGAAGTAATCGCTCTTCGCGATAACTTTGTGGAGTCTGCATACGTTATCTTTCTATTCTAATACATATTCTATTTATTCATGTCAATTCTTTTTACATCGTAGTAATGAGTGATGAATCACTTTAATGTAGTATCAGGATCAACAATGCCTCGACGCCTCTATACGAACGTGTTACGGGTATTTTATTACCGTAGAAATTGGACCAGCGACGATTCCAGCATTTCCACAGAAATAGAAGTATGCCGTCTCTGCAGTCTCTGTACGGAATAGATTCGTGTAGGAGGAAGAAGTAGAGGGCCCCCACTAGGTGGACGGACTCTGCTCAGATAGTTACTGGACTGAAAACAGCTCCATTCACCAGGCCCAGAATACAAGAGAGTGGGGAGTGCTGGTTAAGATGAGCTCTCTTGATAGCCACGACCCTAAGTGTTGAAGGGAAGATTAAGAACAAGGATAAGCTAATAACGGGTGGACAACATTATAATCCCTAACGTTAAAATATTTGATGTTTTTCACACAACAGAATTTTAACTTTTTCTCAAAATCGTAAAATATTTGTCTCAAAGTCACAAATTTTGCATCAATACTTTAGGTTCGTCTGACGCAAATAACGGACTTGAATAGTATCGTTATAACAGTTGTCGGCGGAGCGCTATTCGTTAGGTCGCGGCATCTGCTGTCCGGTCTGACCGGTGGACGGCATCAGACCACACAGCCACATGTCATATTCGTCTGCTACTAATGATAAAAAAATAATTCATTTACTGAAATAACGGGGATATATATTTTCCGTTTTAACTCTCAGGATTTTCTCACTTATGTTTTGGCCCAGAGGCTTCCACAACTTTGTTCGACATTAGACAGAGGTAGCAATGGGCAACCGTTAGGTGAAACGTGTTTTTGAGTTGTGACTGCGGTGAGGTAAATGCGGTGTGGGATGCCTTAAGATTAGGTGGAGTTAAGATCTTCGGAGGACGGCTAGAAAGAGACGGATGAGAGTGACTGAAGACCGAGCTCAGTAGCGTGCTTTTAGAGATTCCTATGCCTAGAAGACTGATGCAGGTTGATGATGTCTGATGTACGTTTGTTTACAAATGTCATTATTTAAAGCATTACATATGTCGCTATTAATGTTGATATGAATACAATATTTAATATTTTTCATAACAACCTTAATTATTTTAAATATTAAACTATTATATTATACTAACTATTATATTATAATAAATCCAGTAAGTATTCAACTCTCCGCGTGTGAAAGAATTCCTCTGCGTTACGTACGCGATAGTTTCTGCACTGTGGCGTAACCAGTTTTATTTATCTGAATAACGATAAGTTATAATTGATACAGGCGGGAAAGTATTTCATGTCATTTGCAGTGTACGCGACAATTTGGTTCAATCTTATTTTTTCCATCGTGCGGTTTTTTAATTAGTTAATCATTATTATAGAACTTTGAACTTTACTTGACTTGAGAGACAGATATAACTGTTACTATCCTTTTTATACATAACAAGATAGGACACCATAGATCTAGTGAATCAAACCCCGGATCGTCAGGCCGGTATAACCCAGTCACTAGGCTACCAATTATCCATTTGACTTTCATATCGAATACTTTCATGTAGTGGTACTAAGTGCAAAAATTAGTATGAAAAATGCAAATTAATATGAAAATAATGATGGAAACCACAGATATGTTTATTACAAGATTTTTACAATTAATTACATGCTAGGTAAAAGATATAAGAAACCTTATTTCATAATTTTGTTTCGTATAGAGGAATCTTATTACGAAGTATGTAATATTCCAGCGCTTGGTAAACTAAGTCGAAAATTTTAATTTTGTAAATTCAAGAAAAACGTTGACATGCCGTCTGTAGATGTCATTTGATGAGTACAGCGCAGGTTCATAAAACAATGGTTAATGTTATTATCTCTAATTTAACTTAATGTTCAATGGCGGAGAACTAAATGACCTTTAATAACGCAGCTAATTCAGCGGTTCGCTTTAATGACCGAGTAATTTCCACGGAATAACTGCCGTGATCAACAGAAAAATTAACAATAATATTCCGCTTTGACAGTTATACATACTTTAATAATGCTCTGTGGCACATCAAAAATATTTCATTACTTAATCTGTGTGGTTCTATAATAATAAATAATTTGCCGGGCGCGGGGCTCATGGGGAGAATCATCTAACTTACATTTTCATTTTCATCTTCGACGTAAGAAATAAGTGTATGTGTTTTAAAAAAGACTTGGCTTAAAGGTCTTGTTACCAAGCCATAAAATATTCAACAACAAAAAAATAATTTGTCAGCTGTCATGTCTCCCGTATAAAAGGTACAAAAGAAGGAAAGCAGGTAATAATCTTTTAAATTTATCAAAATATTTCACATTAAAAAATATGCAAAAAAAATTATATCACATTATAATATTGTAGTACTTTTTTTCCCAGCTTTTGTTGTTCTCTGTATAGCAACAGACGCCTGTTTTGTGATCGTTTAATATTAAGTGGAAATGAAAGATTCGAGTCGATAGCTTTTGATTTACGACAGACATTTGTTATTGGTATAATCGGACAAATTCCGATGTCGGATGCAATCTGATTTGTTGTCCGAATGTGAGGTTATGAATTACATTTGAACATAATTTAACAATACAGCGCCGCATAGCTTGTCGAATACCGGGTTCGGGCCGGACCAAGTGGCTTATAACAAATATATTGTATACATATAACTAAGTGTCCCAGTTTGTCTTTCCATAGTAGAAGCCCACGCGCGTATGTAACGCTGGAGTGGCATCGAGATATTTAAATATTTCACTGCAGTACCATTGGAAATATTAATTTAATGTATAGTGCGCGTGTTCAAAATTAGTGTTTTGTTGTAATTCAAAAACATATTTCCACTGACCGCGTATTCCATTACCCCGGAGATGTACAAAAAGTTTTATTTCACAACCTCCATTTGAATCAAAGAGCGCTGGCTCTCGGCGTCTCTGGCGTCGGTGTGGCTCTTTCGCTTTTTTAATACAAATGAAATTTGATAGGTTGTCAGCACGCCAGGATATTGACCGAGCTCATTAAATTCTAAATGCAGCAGGGGTGTGACTACCATCATATTGCATGTACATACATTACTGTAAGTACGTAGTATTACTACAGAATCTATTAAAAGTATGACCGTGCTGTGTTAAGATGTTGCCGTAACAATAGCATAAATAAAATTGTGCTTCTTGAAAAAGATATTCATCTTTATGAAAGGAGTTTCCCCAAGCTTCAGTCCTAAATCTGCTCGCTTAGTTTATTATATGCTAGCCTATGTACATATAATGTTGAATGGTATTATCAATACAATAGCTTAAGGATACTTATGTCTTGTGTTACGTACAGCTGTAATTACTGGTGTAATTGTGTGTGTGACTTCATTTACAATTCTTCATTTTGCATATAGTTAAAAATTATTATGGTACTAATCAAGATGCAGTCATTTAAGTAGTATTACATAGTCTTCCGTAGAATTGTAAAATGTACCTTAGTTCTGTAATTTTCTTCCTGTTTAATTTTGGTGTACAATAAAGTTAAATCTATCTATCAACGTTATATGCCACTATTATATTTAAAGACACGTAATGTTGTATATGAATATTCGTATGTCTTTGTGAATGTGTTTATTCGCATAACACGCCCTCGCGTGTGTTGTGTTATGTCGGACTTGCACTAAGTAAAACCCCACGGTGGTCGCCAGCAGCATCACTGAGAGATCGTGGGATTTCCACACGGAACACAACCACAACCCCTTTTCTTCTTCTCGCTAGCTTTGCTGACCCAGGCCGGGGGCGTGCGTTAAAGTATCTACCCTCAAACCCTCGCGGATTGCTACGACTTCGCGGTACTACTCCGTGTGGTCGTCCTTCTCGTCGGGCCGCTATTAGTGAAGGATCGGTCATCTCTCGATCCCTCTCCGCAGTTTACTTTTGGACCACTACGGTCTCGCAAAAGGAGGCCCTCCGTTGATTTGCTGCGCACCATCTCCGACACGACTGCCGGGATGGATAGGTCGGTCCTAGACCGATGGGCCCCGTTTACGTTGGGGGTGCACCGCAAGGAGGATCTCGTTACAGATCGTTGACGCTCGGACACTGCTCGCCTTATATCTGTTTGCAAATTAAATGACGAAAGGTATTCGGCAATCACAGTTTGCACGTCGTTTCGGTCAATGTAGTTCGTTGGAGACGGAATTCAAATTATATTTTGGACATGCGGCTTTAATTTTATGCCGTAAGAAATTTGCATTCAATTCCATTTCTTTTTTATGATTTTTTTTCTTTTTTATGACTGTGCACTGAGTTGACGTGATGTTGGTAAAAACTATAAAGATGCGTTCGTAGTTAAAATTTGTAAAGTTTAAATTTGAGTTTCTGAATTATTTTTTCGACAAAAAAAGGATCTATGAACGCAACACTCCCCGCGAGTCGTGTTGTTTGTTTAGACAAAAACCCGCGCTAAAGGCGCATTATAATGGCATTAGGGTCAATGCACTCACATGTCCTCGTGTCCGATGGAGGCTGCAGTACTGACAGATTTTTATGAGGAGATACGGAGATTGTGGCGATATATATATAAGGCAGACCTAGACGGACTTATGTAAGACAACGCTTACTTAATATTTTATCACTAGCTCCCTTATATCTAATAATAATATAGTCAACATAAGGTGGCGTCGCTAGTGAGCTAATAACTACTTCGAGTCCGTGTTAAATACGAGTTTAAAATTAATTATCGTGCAAAAAACTCAGTGAAATACAAAAAACGTGATAAAGAAACAAATAATTCATAACATACAGTGTGGACAAATCAAAATAACTAGTGGAAACTAAAAGAAACTGTGAATATACTCGAACTGTGTTTTCACCTCTTCAGTGTTTTTTTAACGCCCACATATACAAGAAACAGTATTTAAAGTGCACAAAGTCCTTTAACGATAGTTAATCCGCGACAAAAAACTTATTATAGTGCATTTGTACAAAACATTTGTGAAATTATAACCTAATCTTAGAATATATACAATATACATTATTTCTTAAGACACCAACGCCATCTGTTGAAAAAAAAAAAGAAAGTTCAATTATTGAACTGGACAGTGCTGTGAAAAGACGATACAAGCTTCCACGATATTTCACTAGAGGGCACCGGTAGTACCAAACCTTGGTCCTGTTTTCAATAATCATGGATGAAGTTATGAAAGCACTTAGTAAAATCCAGAACGAGCTCGACTCCCAAAAAAGTACAATTTTGAAAAGTGGAGAAAAAGTAGCAGAAACAGTGACACAAAATATAAACAGCTTAATGGAAGAAAAGTTCAAAATTTGGGATGAAAAATTAAATAACTTCAAAGAAAAGTTGGAAAATCAAGAAAAACGGATCTACTTTCTGGAAAAGCAGGCACGAAAAAATAATATCGTATTTTTCGGCATTGAAGAAACTGAATCCTCTTACCAGATGTTGGAAAATATTATTGCCAACTTTGTTAAAAAATATTTTGATGTAGACGTTGATCACAGAGATATTCAAGAAGTCAAAAGGATCGGCAAAAAAGGAGAAAGGCCTCGACCAATAATTTCTACATTTACCACACTAGGCACCAAAATAAAAATATTTAAACAGAGAAGAGAAGCACTACAACATACAACGTATTACATCACTGAAGATTATCCGAAGCAAGTACTAGAAAAAAGAAAAGAGCTACAACTGCAGGCTAAACTCGAGAGCGAGAAAGGAAATATAGTAAAAATAAAGTATGATAAACTTGTCATACAAAGCAAACCCAAACCTACGGGAACCAATAAGAGATCATTGACATTATCTCCCGAATCTCCAACAGATAGCGTCGGCCGGACGAAAACACAGACAAATAAGAAAAATAAACACCAGGCACAAATAAGAAGAACTTCTAGCCTGTCCGAAGGAATTATCAAACCAAGCATGCTTAACTACCTAGTAACTAAAAACCAACAGAACACGCCTAACTCTCAAAATAATAAAACCGATAACCTATAGCAACTACCGCCCCCCTCCGATATTGACAACATGCATAAAACAATAATAAAACGAAAACCTCATCTTCCAATCCGGCTG
The DNA here is from genome assembly GCA_029286785.1 of Meandrusa payeni. NCBI lineage: Eukaryota > Metazoa > Arthropoda > Insecta > Lepidoptera > Papilionidae > Meandrusa > Meandrusa payeni. The sequence continues at coordinate 11,149,670 of JAGSMX010000013.1, forward strand.
GTCACCGTGGAAGATCACGACCAAAACCCTCTAAAGAAGAATTCTCTAACTCCCTTAAAAATACAAGAAGAAATACCAATCTATACAAACACAACAAATGATGAGATCTACATTTTAACTTATAACGTCAGAAGTTTATCTACTCACGAACGTTTAATTGAACTAAACGAAGCGATTAAAGAAATAAAATATGACGTAATTGGTTTGTCTGAAGTAAGACGTAAGGGCACGCTGATACAAGAACACAATAATTTTATACTATGCCACACGGGCCACACACCTGGCAGATACGGAGTCGGATTCATAATAAATAAAGCTCGAAAGGAATGGATTGAAAGCTTCATTGGCATTAGCGATAGAATAGCTTTATTGAACTTGAACATTCAGGGACTAGCCATGTCACTCATACAGCTGTATGCACCGACTGAAACAGCTCGCGAAGAGGAAATTGACACATTCTATTCTAACGTCAATAAAACCATCGTTAAAGCTCATAAGAACTTTATAATAATGGGTGACTTAAATGCCAAAGTAGGAAAACCAAGAAAAGAAGAATGTTTAATTATGAAACCAAATGGCTATGGCGAGAGAAACGAGAGAGGTCAGAGGCTAATTAACTTTGCCCTTGAAAACAAACTCGCAATATTAAATACTTTTTTTCATAAAAAACCTAACCAAAGATGGACCTGGCGATCGCCAAACGGAAAACACAAAAAACGAAATAGATTACATACTGTCAAGTCATCCAAACCTCTTCAAAAATATAGAAGTTTTAAATCTCAACTACCCATCAGATCACAGAGCAATCAGAGCAACCTTGACCACCACAAAACAGAAGAAGAATCGCAGAGGATATATTAACAATAGACTCTCATCACTAAAACACGAGCAAGAAATAACAATTTATAAACAAAACATTTTATCCCACTTACAAAATATAAATAATTGTCAAGGAAACACAGTGGTACAGGATTATTACAATACAATAACTACGGCTATTTCCCAGAGCTTACAAAACGCTCGAATACCTAACGAAACATCAAAAAGGACAAATAAAGTTTTAAAAGAACGTACACTGGCACTAATCAAGAGAAGACATGAGCTACAACATACTAAGACCAAAACTCGGGCCACAAAAAATGAATTATCAGCACTATACAAATTAACAAGTAAATATATAAAACACGACTATAAAACTTACCGTTTAAAAACCTTTGAAAGACATTTGAAACAAGCGGGAAGTTCAAAAAAAGCTCTTAAAGAATTAAGAACAAACAAATATTGGATCGATGGTTTAAACAGAGAAGACAAAACCGTAAATAATCGTAAAGAAATTATAGACGTCGCAACTGATTTCTACAAAGCTCTGTATAATTGCCAGGGGAATGAGTGCACGAACAATAACTATGCTAACTCCTTATACATAAACAACAGCGGAAATATAACACCAATATCTGAAACGGAAGTTATACACGAAATAAAAAAGTTAAAGATGGACAAATGCCCAGGACCGGACGGTATTACGAATGAAGCCATAAGGGCCGCCGACCAGTTACTAGCTTCACCATTAACATACTTATTTAACCATATACTTGAAACGGCCGAAATACCATCGCAATGGTTGGAGTCAGAAATAGTTTTAATTTACAAAAAAGGAGACTCAAAAGACATTACAAATTACAGGCCTATAAGCTTACTCGTGTATCTACAAACTCTTTTCTTCCATCATAAACAAAAGAATAAGCGTAACAATAGAAGCAAAACAACCTATAGAGCAAGCAGGTTTTCGTAAGAGTTTTCGACCATTGATCACATACATACGCTAGAACTTATACTAGAAAAATACCAGGAAAAGCAAAGAGCGCTCTATATTGCTTACATTGACTATACAAAAGCTTTCGACACAGTGTCACACTCAAGCATACTAGCTGCTTTAAAAGCTCAGGAAGTAGAACAAGAGTATATAGAAATAATTAAAATATTTACACGAATAGCATAGCCAAAATAAAACTAGAAAGTTCCGGCCCTACATTTCCTATCAAAGAGGAGTAAAACAAGGAGACCCACTGTCCCCTAAACTATTTATATCTCTCCTAGAATCAATAATAAAAGGTCTAAATTGGGAAAAAACGGGGCTCAACATTAATGGCAAATTTTTAAGCCACTTACGCTTCGCAGATGACCTGGTATTATTTTCAGAATCTAGTTTACAACTACAAACTATGCTTGATTCCCTAAATGTAGCTAGTAGACGGGTGGGACTGGAAATGAACCTCTCCAAAACAATGGTCATGACAAACAGCGTAAAGGAAAGAATAACAATAGACAACTTCACTTTGCAATACACAGAAAAATACATTTACCTTGGAAAACAGATCGGCTTTGACAGAAGACAGAATGAACTAGAAGTAGAACGAAGAGCACAAAACACTTGGAATAAATATTGGTCCTTAAGTGAAATATTTAAAAGCAACGTACCGATAAATCTAAAAACGAAGCTTATGACTTCATGTCTCCTACCGTGCCTAACCTACGGATGTCAAACATGGAGGTATACATCCAAGGTTGAAAACAGGGTTGTTGCCTGCCAGCGTGGAATGGAACGTAGCATGCTCAACATTAAAAAAAGCGCAAAAAATTCGTCACGTAAAAATTAGAAATATGACCAAAGCCAAAGATGCTCTGAGCTATGCTAAGGGACTGAAATGGAGATGGGCGGGGCACGTAGCGAGGCTGGAGGATGGGAGGTGGACCAGCACAGTTACAAAGTGGGAGGGTCCATACGGCAAGCGCCTCAGAGGACGCCCCCACATGAGATGGGAAGACGACATAATTAAATTCGCTGGCCCCTGCTGGTCACAATTGGCACGGGACAGAAAGAAGTGGATTTCTTTAGAGGAGGCCTTCACCTTCGCCTGAGGAGGGGTTCTTGCAAAACAAAGAATATTACTACTAACTTATACTTACTACACTTTTTATTAATTACATTTTCATAACTCTGTACATTTCTTGCAGGAAATAAAAGGCTTTATTATTATTATTATTATTAAGTAGTAAGTAAATAAATAGCAGTTTCTAGGAAGAGTCCGCACATATTGATTCTGTTAAACCAATTGTGTACTATAAGGCGATCATTGGTATCACAGTGATCAACATTTGCCATACTTTTATTAATCATTTAGTTCATTGGTGCCACTCTTGTTTACCGATGGCGTACTGTGTATACAAATACCAATCGTGTATAATTGACTTATTTAGTAGCGATGGAACGGCAATAACTGTAATACATCGGTTTCATATTAAAACGTCACTGACAAATATCAAACTCTGATCAGAAGACAGTGACGTGACGCGGAACATAAAAACTGAAATAAATTAAGCCCAGCCATGTCTTGTCGACATGATTTTCCAACTGAAAATGCGATTGAAGACTTTAATTGACAGATGAAATAGGGTTGTCCCGTATAAAATATCTTTAAAGTGATTAATTGTAATTCAAACATTAAAAAATATATGTGCATGAGAAGTTGTCCTTTTTTGGCGTCATTTAAAATAGTTTTTAATTGCATTTTTAATTACAATAAAATAATAAAAGGACTGGGAAAGGGGGGTCAATACAGTCAATAATGTTTAGTTTAAATTTGAAAATTAAATATATATTAAGTATAAAATACTATGATCACAATTTCATAACGCGCCTAAAAAAGTATAACTTCAAAAATTCTATTAATTAAAATAAACCAATGAACCGAACCGTGAAATGGTTCTCCGCTAATCCTTCAGTCGGACTGACGACTACGCCGCAGGTTACTGTCGATAGTAGTTCAGTTGATGTGATCTTACAGCACCTCTTAATCCGATAAAGTTTTTTTGTTTTGTTTTTTTATTTTTTTTTTTACTTAAAGGGGTAACTTAAACGAAACGTCTCATATTTACGCGAATATTACTCAATGATTAAAACTGCGTAAACGTAATTTTAGAAAGTTAAATAATCTTAATAAACTTCTGCGATTGTCATGGTACGTATACTAAATGAAAAAATGACTATTATTATCGATATTCATGTTTCAACTGCGAGCAGCCCTAACGTACTCTTACTGGTAGCAGGTAGAGAGTTATGGATCTAATAGAACAAGGTAAATTAGAGACGTCGCCAGCTATGCCTTAAGAGGAGCTTATCCTTAAGGGCATGTAGCAAAGATATGCGCGGCATGCGAAGCGGGACGAATAAATCGCCCCGGGGTTGGTTTTTTGCGCGTTTTTGGATTCCATTGTGTCAGGTAAGAGGTAAGAGGCGGTGTCAGCAAGCGATATGCGGGCGCTGCGCCCCCGGTGTTTTGTGGCGAAGCTTTTTGTTTTACCGGGAAATGAACACCTGCTCCCAGTTCGGCGTTGTTACATTATGCGAATTGTCTGGTGACTGTGTATTTTTTCAAATTGAAAACTTCCACCTATTTTTGAAGTCGGTTGGAAATATCTTAAGTCTATTTTAATAGTAAAACACAATCGGTAGATATTATTTCGTGTCTCGTCTTATGTATTTGCGAATCATCTAAACGTAGATGCGAATGCATATCGATTGCGACGAAACTGGCCCCTTAGTTGTTGCATTAAGAATATACTACATTGAGCCGGAAAAAGCCGGTCGGAAGTTTCTTTCTCTTTTTGAGAAATTGCCGACCAAAGTTAAGAAAAGTTATAGCACCCGCAATAAAATGGTTGCCTTTGTTTTAGGCAAATCAGGGTATTATATACATTGCTATGTTCGTCCAAACCAAAGGACAGTGAATTAACGTACAAGAAGAATTGTTTAAAATAATGTAGAAAGTTTACATGTGACATTAATACGGCTTGCTGTAAACTAAACTATCTAAAAAATCAACAATCTGCTCGCAATCAACCTATTTTCGTCGACTTAGAGTTTGTGATAATCGAAGTCTCATCGGTCAGTGCAGCTTGCCACTGTTACAAGTGTATAAGGGCAAGGCGCGTCTGTTCACGGCCAGACATCCGGCGCACGTGTGGAATCGACGATAAGCTCGTTTTGCTGCAATGCAGGGTTTTTTTTTATTATATCTGATATAATGAGCGATGTAGGAAATTTATGAGATGGTTTTTAAGTAGTAGACCAGTTGTTGATGATGGTCGCCTGGGTTTTTGCAACTGCGTCTAGCCGGCAGCACAGAGACATTCATATCATGCGTCGCCGACTCTACCTTTTGCGAATCACTCGCTATATCTATGTACTACACGTCCAGATGTGATTAATATTAGAGCCCAACATTACACACGATTACATTATTAAACATATACAAATAGCTGTAAAGTTATAAACAATAAAACATTTTATTAGATTCAAAGTATTCTGAAGCAGTTAATTCAAGATAAAAGTACCCTATCTGGTGACAGCTTCAGTCTTTAACCAACTTCAAAAAGTTTTTTTTCTAGTTTCTTATTTTTAAGTTTTCATCACAGTGAGGATGCGCGCACGCCTCTCGAGGTGGCGCCAGTGAGCGGCGCAAGGGCGGTGAGCGCAGCACCGAGCGCCGCGGCCAGCGGGGCGGGCGGCGGAGCGGGCGGCGGGGTGGGCGAGCGCGCGCCCTGCGCCTGCGCCGCCTGGCCCGCGCCGCGCCGCCAGCCCGCTCCCCACGAGATCCTGCGCCCCAAGCCTAGAAGGTACTCTAGACAAATAACTCCAGCGGCTAACATCTATAGAGAGCGCGCGAGTTGCATCCCGAAAATCCAGAACTTATCACACATTTTAATATTTTTTTCGGAAAACGAAAATAAAAAAAAGATTATAATTGAATAATGGCACATGTCTAAAACATTTCTAGTGCTTGGCCATGAATAATGACTCCTTTTTTGTAGCAGAACTTGATGGACTCGGATCAGACATTATTAAAATCAAATAAATAACACGGGATCGCAACTTCGTTATTAACTCTATAACACGGGAAGCGTAAGATAACTGACAGCACTACACTGCAGGCGCGCGAGGGGTGGCGTGGGGAACCCGGGGGAAGATGCTCCCGCTCTTTACCTCACGCCCCAACTGCATTCAACTCGCGCGCTGACTATACATCATTCAACATAACTGCCTATCTCTCGTTTTCTGTCATCAGTAACTCCCTCACTTTTTATTTTGCTTCGTTTATCACCATGTGTACTGCAAGTCACCTGACTAACATGTCTCGCATTCTTTTCCTTTAATTGAAATGTCCGCGTCTATAAAGGTGGGTACTGACCGGCGTTACGGGGCGTAATGTAACGTGTTACACCACGAGCTTTCGTGCAGTCAGTACGTCGTGTTACTGGTACTGCGCTTTGAGTGCTCCACCCGGCTGTCGGTTTTTTGGCGAATCCTTTGAGTGTTACGCGGTTCGGTCAGTACGCTCTTGCAAGTCGGCCCGAAAGCGGAGCACAGAGTTTTGACGAGCATGTTACGCCGATTTTAAAATATGCTCGATGCGTACACGCTCGATGCGAATGTTACATTACACCTCGTAACGTTGGTCAGTACCCACCTTAATAGAAATAGTCTGCGTCTTCATTTAATATCAATTGAGATGGTCCTAATAATTTGAGGCGCTTCCGCGAAACATCTCCTTATTTTTTAAAGCGCTACCGTGGGGTATTTAGATGTAGTCTGATCCAGCAAGCGGTTTAGTGAACTCATAGTTAGAGTAACACAAATAACAGAACGCGGCTCGCCATTAACGTTTTTTTGATAACTGCTATTAATATAAGCTGTCAACAGCCTCCGCTTGAGATATCGAAAATTATTCTAAAATATACGAGCTTTATGAGCACTTTAATTGGAATTTGTCAAACTCTTCGTGATTTACACCAGTGTAGGCTGACCATGTGTTCGTGATTTTGTTATATATTGTGAAAGATATCATTTCAAACATTACGAGCATCAAGTGGAATAGACGGAGAGGCTTGGGAGATCAAATGATATTGGTTATGAAATATAGATAGCAGATCAAGGAAAACCAAGACTATGTTTCTAACGGAAGGAGCAAACGAACATCCGTGTAACTAGCGTGACTGCCGGTCTCAAACTCTTTCGGGAACCTAGAGGAATTGCGTTCTTTTTCGAATGCGAATTTGTGTTCTGTAGTATTCTGCGAAGGCGTGATACTTCCTCGACCATACTGGCACATTCAAGGCACAAAACAAACGTAGCCTACCATTGTTGGTGTTTCTTTTAATATTAAAAACGATAACAAATTATTATGAATGATATAACCATTACAATACAAGATAAAAAAAATGTTCAGGTTAATAGTAGAAAGGTAGGATTGAAGCTACGTCCACATTTCACGCTTATAATGGTAGGACATTACACTTCCATAGTGTTTGCAACTAACAAATGAAAATTGTATATAACATGACAACTATTTGCGTTGTTCTTGTACACATCAACCTGATTGCTTGCTCGACCGCCCGTAACACGCCGCAGCCAATACGTGATTGCGACACAGTTGTCACCACCGCCTCTTCACGCTCGCTAAAAACACATTTAATATTGCTGTTGCTTGTTCTATATTCCTTGTATTGATTTCCTTGTCGTTAGTTGCTACGACGTGCGAGTTAATAATGGCCGTTGTCTGGAGATAGGTTCGGATTCTCGAGTACTCCTCTTTTCATCTAAACTTGAAGGGAGATAAAGTCTCTCATAGCAAGTACACAAAGTTTAAGTAAAACTTCTCTACGCACGCTAGACGTGTATATTGTATTTTTTGTAAATATTATACACATATACATTTTGATTTTCACAAAAAAAAATCGAAGGAAAGGTGAACAGACTAATAAACAGGTGTCAAGCAGTGGATTTGAGATTACGCAACCATGCACCATATGTTTTGACAATGAAGCAAATTAATCATGATATTTTATTCTTATAGCCTGGTCACCCTGTCCGCATTATTTTTCCCAACATAAATATATAGCTGTGAGGTATCTATAATACTTAATGCCATTAGGAGGCGCGTCGTCAGCCTGCTGTCACTGCTAATAGATGGTGAAATGGAGCAGCGGTGACCAGCGACCTTCCCGGTATGTGTGAGGGCAACGCAACACAGAAGTCGCACTAGTAGCGTTGATTAATTATAATCGTGTAAATGTTAAAGTCTGTTCAAGAATACAAATGAATTAATCAAAAAAATTATATTAGGTTGATTTGACATCGGCAGGGCACAACAGTCAGATAGTCTTACCGTTTCGATTTTTGGCGGGCTTACCGACTAGTTTTTTGTTTATCGGTTAAAATTGTTCTGGCCAGTGTTCGCCGATGGACACCATCGGCCATATACAACGTAATAAGTCCGGAGGAAAGTACATAACAGCAAAAAGTTCAAGGACTTTTTTTACTAAAAAACCTGAAAGCCTGTAAAAGCCCCCAGCAAAAAGTATTAGGATAAAACCAATTACACGTAACATTTGAAGCACTCTTATCAAATAACAATATATATATATATATATATATATATATATATATGAATATATATATATGAATATATATATATATATGTATATATATATATATAGTCATATAGCCATAGTCGTTAGACGTAAGTCCAATTAGTTGATTCTTAAGTGACATTGTTACCTACAGTGAGACACCGAGTACATTCCTATTAAGAGAAACAAGTTAAAACGAAACCTGTCTGAGTACAAATAAATGACACGAGTGTGCAAAATAAAACACAACACAAATGAAATATCGTCCAATTTAAAGGAAACGGTCCGAGGCTTCAATTAAAACACCGAATTAACATGTGCAAATGACCGGCTTGCATTGTAGAAATAATCGTGCAATTGTGACGCGCGCACACTGCGCTCCTGCCCGCACAGTTAGCGGGCGCGCAATTTGTGTCCGGTGCATAGGCTCATCACCTGTCATATGTGATCTAATAGGATTATTAAAATCCGGACAACTTATAGCGTTAGACGATACACACACGTTTCATTAAATACTCCTAATAAGATTTGCGTATGTATCAACGGAAATTTTGAATATTTCAAAAGGAGGAATGAATTTGGTGTTAAAAGGAAATTAATTAACCATAGTTCAAAAAATAATAAGAAGAGAATAATAAGAACACTGACAGTATGTCAACAACACCAGTTTAAGATCTTTATTTCCTTGATTAGAATTTACTTTTTTAAATTTTAAAAAAGTATTTTAACTTATTCTTTAATTACAAAAAGAGTACGGAGTTTTTTTTAAACAAAAAAATAGATTAAAATGCGGGTAATTACAGATTAGAACTTACAAGTTCGTTACAAAAGTCAAACAGCAATTCATAAATATTACAATAGACGAAGGAGAGTGGAGTCAAGTTTACATATAATTCAAAAACACGCAGGAAGGGAAGGAACTATGTGATTTATTTTTATAACGAAGTTCCTTACGCAGGCCTTGAGGATACAGGGGCTTTGCTGCGTGACCGAACTAAAAAATGTGAGACTAAAACTGTAAGAAAAATATAGAACGCAAGTTCTGGATTCGTGAACACGACGGCCGATAGCATGACTACTAAATTTCCTGTACTTTTATGCACTGAAATAAAAAAGCAATCAGGATAATAAAAAATAAAAAAATATATATTTAATTAAACAGAATTAGTTGTGCAAATTGTGTTGTCTCTATATTATCCGAAAGAACTCCGACCCTACCTACACAGCGACACAGCGAGTTCTGTGTCTGTTTACCCCGCTAAGGTTAACACGTATCAATCGCTCTCATAATTAAGACGTAACGCGTTAGCTTCTGGGGGCTTATATATCATTGACCCGGACTGTGCTGACCTAAGTAAAGGAGTGAGATACGAATTTAAGTCGTGCCTGATAAAAGCGCATGCGCGCACCAGTCGAGAAGTCGCGCGCCGTCGACATTCCGGATGGAGAGCAGTGACTACCGTTTTAGTACTAAAACATAATTACCTCTACTTTATTAGTATTAACTAATGATCCACATTAAACCGCCATGAAACGCAGTCTGTCACTACATGTTTCGTGGCAGTAGGAACCAAAGAAAAAGGGGTGAAATAAATTGCATGCTGTTAGTAATTGGGTCTCCGGTGTGCAAGAAGATGGATCTTAGCCCACAAGGGTGACAATGCTGCAAAAGGTGTTTCTCGTTTTATAAGGGACTAATATTGACGTGTTAAATATGAACGCAAACAAAAACCATTCGTTTAACTGAAAATCTCGGAAAATATTACAAAGTAGCAGATATTATAGTTAACTAAATTTATAGATGGATTTCGATTAATGTTGGTAAAAAAAATAATGATGTACTCAATATGATGGGCTGACTGGTACTTACTACCTACTGCTACCTGAGCGAGGGCTGACTGGTACTTACTACATGGCCAACACTGCAAATCCGCCACGGGTCACACGGAGGTCTTGCGAGTGGCAACACAGCAAAATGTATAGCTAGTTACTAAGCAAAATATTGTGCTATGAGACCTGAAAATCATAACTATAGGATCAAATTTAATAGGTATCGTAAAAATATCTATTTAAAATATCGTATTTTATTCATGTCTGTCCTATAAAAAAATGTGGTCAACCTAGTTCCGAGATAAATCCAGTTTGGTCCCGAGGCAGTTTTTTTGGGAGCACGCCCTCGGGCCGCCATCCGGTAGCGGGATGCCTTTCGCAAATGACTGTATAATTTGTTTCGGGGCCTGTGTGAATTTATTTGGCTCTCCGTAAATAAAGCGCTAGCGGGGCCCCGCTCTGTTCACCGCTGTGGTCGATTTAATGGCCATGTTCACTACACTCGAGACCGTCTGTCAGTTCGTGTTAAAATTAATGTTGTTCGTTGTGTCAGTGACGATGTTACGACGTAATACATTGGCTAATTGAGAGACAAGGTTAACTTAGCAGTCTAAAATTAAGAAACACATGGTTCTTCCAAAGATTAGCGATCCTGTAAGGTCTAATAAATCCTTTGTCGGTGTAAAATGGGCAAATGTTTAAATGTAAAAATCGTATGGAATAATGTGTGTTAATGGATGTATTGGTAGATTTATGGTTATCCAGGGTAAGAAGAAGAATTGTAGGCTAGGGAGCTAGGCCAGTTTGATGTTTAATCCGGCACTGATGATAAGACGTTTGTATTCACCATCATTTTTAGCGTAGATTTGATTTGGTGCTCCAAATATTTTTTTGTTTTTACTCGCATTTAAGTTTCGCATAACTTTCTTTGACGTACTATCAACTTGTGATATCATCAGTCACCAGTGGAGTTTTCGAACCGGTGCGATAGGGAAGTCCAAGGCCGGCAACGCACCTGCAGCTCCTCCGGTGTTGTGAATGCGGTGATCACTTAAGATCAGGTGAAACGTGCACACGGCCTCGGGGTATTCGTGGTCGGAAATACGTGTAAGGGGACTTGCAACACTTTTCATAAAGAGTAGGCTTGGGTTGAAAAGACGTAAGAACTTATTAATTAAATACCAACGCTTTATACGTCACAAATATGTGTCTGAATGCCAACTGTACCATACCTAAGAAAAAGTGTGCGGCGCGTAATGCGTATGAGTATAAATATTTTGTAAAATAGGTATTATATTATAAATATTCCTCTTTTTAGTTAGGTGTATTATATTATGTATATTTTAATATTATAATAAAACGTACATTGTTATTTTAAAGTGTAACATAAGATTTTAAGTTATTCTAAGAGACCGTAAGTAAGTAAAGTGTCCTCGTGAACAAGTGTTAATTGACGTCTGTACGCAATAATATTGTTACGGGGCTCCCCAACAAACTGCGAGTAAGACGAGCGATCTACTAACAACTAGTTATAACTGCCTGTGCTTTTATCCAAACCTTTTTTAATATTAGCATATCTGGTCGCTGCCAGCGGGTCTAGTGATGTAGTGAGCTCGCCGCGGTCTCGCTCTTCACTGAAGCAGAATGATACTTATATATTACACATTAACATACAAGTATTAAACATTTTAATAGTATAATTAATTTTATCTTAAGTTAATTTATCAAGTATCATCAGATTGGATAATAAACAACAGAATCAATAATGTGAACCAAATGGAAGGATTTTGTAATATAAAACGGTTTTGTTTTAAACCGAAATAGAATTCTGTTATATACTAAATCCTTCTCCACAACACGTCGCATTTATCATGCGACGTACGTCTCATGTCTTATCATTAATTAGTTTTTGCACGTGCGTATGTAGAAAGTGACAAAAATGTTTCCTTAATTATCATAAAGGAATATTGTGATATTTAAAACTTTCATTGTAAGGTAAAGTATAGGCCAAGCTATAATTCACACTAATGAAATATGACACAGTCGAGTTTTTTTTGATTTACTAATTTAAAAATAAACATTTGATATTCTTTTGAGAAATTCTTGTTTAGCAGTACTTGTCGATGTATTAATAATATTTTGTCGGTGGAGGCAGCGGCAGCGGGTCTAGACCGACCTAGCTCTTCACTAGTGTGCCAACATCTCGTTTTAAATAACGAAAGTTGTATTCATTGATATGAAGATAAAAATGGCGGGCCCGTGTGAACGCACCGCCGTATAATTCCATTTAGCGTAGGCAGTAATTATAGAGCTGTAATGAAACGGTTTTACTGTGTCTTTTCTTCATTACAAGCTAAGCTTGACATTTTATTTAATTGTCTAGTAATCAATATTTTTTATGGGATAGTCAAAGTTAGTAATCTTTATGTGACCGACACAACACAAACCTGCAACTTCAAAGCAGTTGCAGGTGCGATAAAACTAAGCGGTGGTGAGACAAAGTAATTTTAACGATTCTACTATGTGATCACGAATCTAATTTTGAAACAGGGTAGTCGAAAACTAGATACATGTAATCTGCGTGTAGTTTCATTACCATTTTAACGACTGGGACAACGAAAATTCAATTTCTTCTTTTTAGGGAAAATTCAATTTCTACTTTTATATATTATTTGCCAGTGAAGTTTCATTATTTAATCGATCTGTTACAGTCATATCTATCTCTCCATCTTTATCCCTTCATTCACGAATGGCCTGCCAGTGGTACGCCATCGGTAAACCAATGAACTAAAAGACTACAATAAGTATATTTATGAGTAAAAACAAAATCCGACTTCAAGTAAAATAGTAATATTACATACCAAATTGGTTGGCGTGATATTCAGTTATTCGACCATGTGCTGCGCAAATACTTGATTCGAATTTAACATTTATATGATTTTGTCATGTATGCCGCCACTGTCAGAACTGGACTACATTTAATTGGGATCACGCGGAAATCACCAGCTTTCAATTAAAATAAAAAGAAGCATCAAAATCGGTTCTCCCACTCGAAAGTTATGACGTAACCAAAGGAAACAGACGAATTGAGATCCTCCTTCAAAAACGTACCAATGTACGTTCATTTTGTACACAATCGGTTTAGCAGACTATGCTCTGGACTCGATCCCCGGTGCCTCAATTTAGAAGCGGAGTTCTCAATCGCTTTTATTACATTAGTTATAAAATTCCTACAGCTAGGAATTGGTGAGATATGCTCGAAGCGCGAGACAGTTCACACTACAGTGGCGATGAGAATTAATTTGATCAGTCCCAAGTGAGATGGGAATCGCGAACGAACTAAACGTACCGGGAGAAAACAAAAAAGCTATCAGTAACAGTTACTTTTGTTGCATAAAGCGGTTAGCTTGTCTTAGTATTGTTCGTCGTATCAATAATTAACGAGGTTCCCATCCCAGAGCAGATAGAGAAAGTCCCTCGGCCGTCATTGTTTGTGTTTTCGCATGATGAATGAAAAGTTATCAAGCGGTGACTTTCCATAAGCTGTTAGGATCTATATCAGACTATAATTTTTTATTGGATAAGGGGAGACGTGCAGAATGTGCATTGCGAACCTATATTTGAGAGAAGTTAAATGAAATGTACATTATCTACATCCCAGTATTCTGCGACATCTGGTCGCTGAAGGCGCTGCGTGTTCCTACTACTAATTTATATTAAAGTATTATCGTCGCCATAATTTCATTTATTTTCATACTCTATTGGAGAGCACGAACCGCCAAGCGCAGTGTAGGACGTCTGCGAACCTTATAAAGGCCGCGGGTCGTAGCTGAATGCGAGCCGCTTACGACCTGGAAGTCGTTGAGGGAGACCTACGTCCAGCAATAGATGTTATGACTGAAATCATGATGATGATTCCATCATCAAATCACTTTGTACTGATCTGTACTATTACTTCTAAACAGATATAGACCGGCCTAACTTATAACCATTAGGCATTACACACTGCCGAAGAACGCAACGAGTGGAAAGCTATCGGCCATAACATAATTCGTGGAGGTCACGACCCTCGGCAATGAGGATGATGATAAGAGGAAGAGGACACGTACATATGTATATACTTTGAGGAGCTTTAATGATGGTTTTACGTTTTTTAAAAGATGTACGAAGCTACGTTGTGTTTCCTTGTATTTGGTGTCTGCGGGCGGGTATGAGTTGGTGTCGCTAGGTCTACTGCAATATTATTATATTTCTAAAGTAAATTTTATAAAAAATATGATTATTCTAAAATTAATATTGTAAAAGGCAACTCAGCGGTTATTTTACTGCTGCTACTTATCGTCAGACTGTTTTTTGATGATGTGTTGAATTGATGGAGTGCGAGAAAGTCAATGGACGTACATGGTCCGGTAACGTACTCGCCGCGTCTGTCTCTCCTCACTATCGTGAAAACGCTTTGCGCTCTATAAACATTTCATAATCGAATCCCAATCGGCCGACTTGCGCTCCTCGCCCGTCCACTCGAACTCAATTGGAAAACACTCCAGTGTGCTCGGAGCAACGCAATCCTCAACTAAATTTAGACGCGGTGTTATGGTTTTATTCACCCCACTCGTGATGGTGAATGGCTTCAGTGTTATGAGTGACGGCGTTTAAGATCTGTTGTTATCGAATGGAACCGTCTATGTTTATGGCTGAAGTGTTCGCATTGCCGGGCTATATAAGAAGATAAGAGTGAGCGTTTGTAGGGAATGGGCGCATGAGTCTAGTATCTATTTCTAGTCGCTGTAACTAAATAAGTTAGCAGAACCGTAACACCATAAAGGGATCGTCTATGGCACAAATTTTTTAACCACATCAATCAACTTATTTTGGCAACTTATTACCAGCTACGTTCAGCTTCTAAAAATATTCAATTTTGAATTTTGCATACACAAAGATTTTTTTAAATTAATAATCTTTACTTCATTATGTGTTTACACAATTAATACAATTGGTTTCCTCACATAAAACACAAACAACAGTATACGAAGATGGAAAGACTTTCATGCAGCATGCCAATTACCGCGCCCTCAAACCGCGCCGCAGCGGTAACGCTAATCCGTGAAGCTCGCAGCGCGCGAGGTAGCGGGGGATAACAATGGATGTTGCGGGCCTCGAGACGCTTCGACAGTGCGGCCGACACCACCGTGCAGATATGCTGTGCTCTGCGCGCTGCTCCTGCTTCCTGTGTCGAGAGCTCCAGTCCTGCCGCGCAGCAGACGCCAGGAAGCCGCCGACCAAACATAACATGTCTGACAACTTTATCCTTAAAAAGGCCGAGGCGTGGGAGCCCATCAAGTTCATTCGCGGCGCCGCGAGACTGTCCGTCAGACATTGGCAGAACAGAGAGCCTCAGTCACACCCCAAGGCGAGGATCGCTACTCACAAGTCGACCAGTTGCGAGCAACTGTACCCGAAAACAGAAGAAGAACCGGGCCCCTATCCAATGAGAAGAGCCCCGAGTTCAGACAGGATTAAGGCGCATGTGGAACACAAGCCGCTGTTCAAATTATTAGGGAATACACGTATGAAAAGAGTTAACAACAACGATGCTTCCGATTCTAAAGTGCGTAAGAGTGTTCTCAACTTCAGGAAAAACGAAGCTTCACTTTCCAAAACTGTTCACGAGAAATATGTGCCTTTGCCACAAGATTCGCCTCACAAGGAGGCAATGTACAGTGAACCAAAGCCTTGGCCATCCCAGTTCGACGATTGCTGCCGACCTCCAGTGTATCAAAGTGTTGAAAAGAACAAAGATGAGATCAAGGGTCCTGTCGCCGAGAAAAAGATTTACAATAACAGGCCACCTTGTTACGAAGAGTTGGCTAAAAGACTATCACAAGATAGAAATAATAAAACCAAACCTCCTCAAAAGGAAGGTGGGCTGGCCAATAAAATAACACAAAATAACAACAAAGTTGTCATATACTTCGGCGATTCGATTATTCGTAAGCACAGCGAGCAGAAAAAGGAAGAAAGAGAAGCGAGACAGAGAGAAGCTACACCTCCAAATGATGAAGCTATTTATGTTAACCGTCAAATAGAAGACAATAAAAATTTGAACGTTAGTAGAGAAGAAGACAAAGGTGGAACCCAATTAATATCAGAGATCGAAGTACCGGAGGCTATATATGCCGAGATTAAAGCAGAAAGTTCAATAGAAATTCCAGAAGTCCCATCTATTAACAATGCAACTTATAAAAAAGACGTTTTCGAGACACTAAGCCCTGATGGGTTTTTAGTGGTGGAGTTCGAAGGTAATTTCGAAAGAGCACGTCAGCTGGTAGAATTGGTACACGGAAGTGGAGATCGACACGAAGCCACCATGCTCGATGACGAAAACCAGTGCGACTGGAGCTTCGTACAGGACTGGAGGAAACGGTAAGTCATCCCAGTAATACCTTTTTTTTTACGCGGGGGAATCCTTTTTACGGACCATCCTCCGGAACCCTTGGTTGGCCCGGAAGGATCTGTGGGAATCGGTTTGGGCGACCCCTACCCACTAAATCTTCCGCGAATGCTATCAGCCGTTATAATTGGAGTGCCCCGGATCTGTCAGCGACAGGGCGCCCCGACGACCGGCCGGTCCCGGCAAAGACCGGATTCTTCCTCTAAAGGGGACTTCTCCGGCAATTAGAGAAGTCCCGACGACGCCGAACCATTAGCCCGATAGATTAGCCGAACCCCAGTACCCGATAGATTAGCCGAACCCCAGTACCTACCTACCTTTTTTTTTTTGTTCACGCGGGGGAATCTTTTTATAGACCATCCTCCGGTACCCTGGGTGGGCCTGGAGGGATGTGTGGGACTTGGCCAAAGTATCTACCTACCTAGTCTATGTAGCTCTAACCGCGTTTACGTTTGTGTAATAGTTACAATTAATTCCTCTTCAAGCTGTTACGATGTGGTGTACTCTGCGAATGTTATATTGTGTCGGCAATCTCGGTGAATCTCTCACCGCATACGCTTTGATCGCAGATAAGGTTGTTATATAAATGTTAATTGCATTCTTTTCCAAACTCTGTAATAACGGCTTTGATGGAGGATCACGATTTATATTTATGTGCTCATGGTTTAGTTCTCGTGTTTTAGTAAATGTTATTCTTTATGTTATAAAAGTAAACCTAAAAATCATAGACATATTTAAGTAAAGTTTTTTGTTAATATTGAATACTTTTTGCAACACGGTAAAGTTTATTAACCACTTAAAATTGTCTATATTTTTGATTTGAATTTTTCTAACAATAAAGTGGGACAAGAAATCATTGCCTTCCAAATTTGCAAGTAAGTTTTCTCTAACACTGATCGCTCTGCGTAGTGTTTCGGTTGTTTTTACTGATATAAAATAATTGCGCAACGCCCCAATTGAGCATTGGTCTGCCACCTGCAACCAACTGTCATATTTATGTCAATTAATAAGCTTATGAGATGAAAAATAAAGACAATAATGGGTTATAAGTTGTTATACTCGTATAATAGAAGCACAGGCATAAATTGCATGATTTGCGGCAGGTAGCAGGTAGCTCTCGCAGTCTCGGAGGCGTTCGCGGGAAGCAATCACCTTAATTGCTAAGAAGTGATAATCATCACTTGCACCTGGTCAAAGACCTCTTGCGATTTCTAGTTTCCCATGTTCCGGACATCTTTCGGAACCATAAATCAACCGCTGTAGAATTGACATCATTATTGAATAAACTACTTTTACGAATTTTATCACGCTTTAGTCCGATTTTTTTAAATTCCGCTTTCATACCACTTGTTATTACCATCTGGTCTTATTTATTTATGTTATCACATTTTCCCCCCACTCTACAGTTCTCGCGTGATCAGGTTATGACTCCTGCAAAGTGTTCGAAACGTCAGGAATTCAAAAAACTACGGGATGGATAACTCTGGACATTTCCCATTTGAATTTCCAGTTTCATGTTTCGATTCCGTTAAAACGATTGCCAAAGCCGATGAAAAAAAATCATATATCGAACTTTGAATCTCTTCTCGACGAGCTACCCTCATTGCACGCTGACCTGTGAGTTGATCACAGATATTGACTTGCACCTATCGATTAAGAGACATCGAGCGAGCGACATGTATATTATAGATCACAAAGACACTCGCTTTCCCAATTGAGATGCGCATTCGCAATAAGATCGGAGAAAGGTTCGGACGTGGTGTCAACACGTGACATACACAACATGTCCAGACTTGAAAACAAACAGGTATCACTTTCGCGTGTATTCTCTGTCAGCTGAGCATCCGTTTGGAGGCCGCCTGCTGTACAATATTTATTTTCCCAATTTGTAAATTTCCTTTCAATCCAAATAAATGTATAATATCACTAGTGAGACTTGTTTGGAACATCGCACTGTCTTAAAAATGTGTTTAAAAAATTACGCAAAGTCGGTATTCATAGTGTAAAGATATTATTGGCTGAGCGAAAGCTGCTAAGAAATTACATGAAATGATTTATCAAACATTTGACATTCTTATATGACTACAAAAATGATGAGTCCAAAATATAAGTTACAGCTATAGTCTTAGAGTGACTATTTAACTTTCTCGCATTATATAAGTGACATATCTGCTGTGATTATTATACGTTTTTATTAGTAAATTCAATTGAGGTCTCTCTAACTTTGGATAATATCACTAAAAGCCAGCCTAGTTAGTTTATATAAATAAAAATGTTAGTGACACAATAAATATTGTACAGAAATCATTTTATATTATGACAGAAGTGCATAGTGACTAAGTAATTGGAATTACAATGTTAAGTTGGTGATTCGATTCGTAGCCGGCCTGTACGAACGAGTATGCGCTACGGTTTTTAACTCTGAGAGTTTTATCATTTAGTTGTGTATAGTTTTAGACATATCTTGGAGTCATTTAAGGTCGCAAACCAATTGTAATATTCAACTTAATTTTGAATCTCTACTCGTTACATCAGCTCAAAATATGCCTTAAATATCACACTAAACAACTTCATTTCTCCCCAATCTGGCTGGTGGCTCCCCGGCCCGTCGCCGGCAACGTTTTTGACAAACAATACAAAGTTATAAAGTTTACAAATTTCCAGGCCGCCATTTGCAATTAAAAGAAATGATTTATATTTTGTCGGTAACAATGTCGTAACGGTGGGCAAAGTAACTTTATCTCCGGTCATTATCTTCACTTTCTTACTGAGAGTAGCCGCATTGAATGCATTGGACACGTCGCGTCTTCGGCACATCAACCGGGAAGGTTTTATTCAAGAGGTCACAATCGGTTCGCTCATCTCATCGTAATCGTAGGTTTTTAATCATAGGACTTCAAGAACAATCAACGAGTTTCTCTTTTCGTCTATTTTATATGAACATACCAATACCTATATAATAATAGGACCCTGGTTTCCGAATATATATCAGGTAAGAAATTAAAATAGTATGAAAGAATTATTTGTATGTCAGCTGCTTGACTTGATTGCAATGCAATAATTCATAAATATTTATTATTGGGCCAATAATAAATATTTATGAATTAAACATATTTCTTTGGATTTTTAACGTCTAGGCCGAGCCTATAACTTAGAGACAAGCCTCTTCCAATAATATAATTTATACAAATAAAAGTGTGCAACCAGGTATTTTGTAAATAGTTAAGCTGTTTACTGGTAATTACCGTCACTCTCTTAACATCGCGCACGTAGATTGAGTAAGCGTTTTACATGCGGACTTAAGAAATATTAAGATGCTCTCAATAACAAAACCAATGTACACAGTTTTATATTTGTAAGCCGAAACAGTGAACATATGACAGTAATAGGTCGGTTTCCTAATTATTCATATCATCGGGGCAACTACATATGAATTGAGATACAGAAGGCACGTTGCCTCAGAAAATCAATGTCACCCTCTATCGAGTGGCCTTTCGCCCGAGCAGTCAGACCTGACACCAATAAAGTGTTCCATGGTAGGACACAATATAAGACGTCAACAGTTGCCAGTTTCCTTCAGTCTTCCTTACTGTATGCTCGTTGCTATTACTAAATCCAATCATAACATATTGATCGCAAATATTCATCGTTCCTATGTTCCTTATCATTTATTTTATTTTCCGATATAATCCAAGCACTTCTTCCACTCTTCTGGTTTTTTTTCCAAGCCACAGTTTCACCTTATCGCGAAATACAACGTAATTCTTCGTGCGTTCAGAATGACGGCGTATCTCGTAATGAGCACATATTATTATATTGTGCACAAATTCTTAAACACTCAACTCCCATAAACTAAAGAGCTACGTTCGTATAGCCGACTCATCCACATTCACTTTCCGTCAGCCTCTCTCGATAGACACACGTATTACCACGAAACATTACCAACCGTGAAGGACACACAAGGACAATTTTATGCGTATCTTCAAAATAAACCGTTTCTGCACTGAATTGGGCCTAATGTGGTTTAAAGCAGAGCTGAGGTGAATTTATTTTGGTGCACACGCGGTGGGCACGCCTCGCCGACAATTAAAATGGTCTGCTGTTTATGACGCATTCAGGCTGGTGGCACAATAGCCAACTTTAACTTACTTTTACTAAGCCTACGGTCCTCGGTTATATTCTAAGCACCGTCAATCAGCACTTCAAATAGTACCTTCACCGCCAATCGTGTGGTAGCAGCACTTCAAATAGTACCTTCACCGCCAATCGTGTGGTAGCAGCACTTCAAATAGTACCTTCACCGACAATCCTGTGGTATCAGCACTTTAAATTGCAACAAACAAATTCACTAGTGCCGATACAGGGATCGAACTAGAGTTGTTAGTGCACTGCGCAACTTGAACACTGAGCGCAATAGGGCTCGTATTATTTGATTATTATTTATAAATATGTGTTCTATTTGTCGAACGAGGAAAACGATAGTAGGACTACAAACTTCGTTTCGTGGCCAGCCATACGTTGAACACATTTTAACAACCTTAGTAATTAATAATGAAGCTCTCGAATAAATTATTCTAATAATTTTCTTTAAATATCTGTTTGATATCTTTACAAGTTGCCAGCCCGAGTTCCCGCTACGCTTGATCGCACTTCACTTTTTTTTAGTCAGATGGTAAATAAAAACACAATATCGTTTAACTACACAAACTTTCGAAATTCTTTTACTTTAGTTAGTTAAGTGCAAGTGGCTAGCTTTTTCCCGCGCAGTGCCGGCCTTTGACCTCTCTACATTTGTGACAACAAGTAACAAATCATACATGTTGTGCAATGGACATTTGGCTTCACCAAAACAGCGCCAGGACAGACAGAACTGCAAAGGACGCAGATGTTGATACACTGAACGAATTGGTTTTTATTACATGTTTTATTGTTTTGTTTATTCTTTATTTAATATTAATTCTTTTTCTTAAAATGCCTTTGCTGCTAACGACGGTTATGTTAAAATGACGACTAGGGAATAGAATTAAGGTTTCCAGTTTGCTTCTGCACCAAACATTTAAGATGCCTCGTCTTGTATGTCTATAATATAAGTTGAAAATCTTTTTCTATGCTGGGTATGCTTATGATACCCATACATGACGACTTTCGTAACGCTACATATTCATATGAGCAGTGGCGATCATTTAACATCGGGTGACCCGCATGCCCGTTTATTTCCTTTGCTATATAAACAACATATATGAAACTTCTATAGATAACATCTATGAAAGCAGTTGTGTTAATTTTTAAAACAGGCCCCTATGGGAAGTGTTATTGCCCATCGACTGGTAAATATGTATGCACCACTCTAAAACTTACTAAAACGTTTAAGAAACCTTTACTCTTACATTCTCAAAGCTGGATAGCTAATGTATCGTCTGAAAGTGCTTTAATTCACCGTCAGCAATAACCATAACTCCCCGCGACTTTCCAACACCCACACTCAATAACAAACAATGTTCCGGCGACAAATATCTCCAAGTACTTGACGTCCATTGACATCGGATCCTCTCGTTCTCTTAATGATCCGTTTCCTGAAATTCTCGCCCCGCATAGCATCTTTCTACAAAGTTTTATAGACTGCTCAAGCTGTGAAACGGTTTTCCCGTCGTGAAGCTGTTTCTGATGGCGACTATTAACTTTATTTAATGCATATCGCACCTTTTCATTTAATTTTATGTCGCCATAAATGTACTAAATGCTGTCCACAGACATAAGATCAACAATCAGCTTTTAAGAAGCTTATCACACTTATCAAAGAGTTGTCGGCAGCAACACTTAATGCTAACGTAATTTTTTATATTACTTCCATTATTGCTTATCATACGTAAGTGTAGACGGACACGTCATATATTGTATCTAAAAATATAAACATTATTTTTTAAATATCTATTGCCTGTCCAGTTGTGCCACTATGAATACGATGTAGTTGGTTGGTCGGATGTCACAGTGAAAATTCAGTGAGCATAGTAAACTAAGTCCAAAACGCAAACAGAATTTTGTCTGAGAATTTTAAGCAACAGTTATTTAGTATTATTATGAGGTTGTTTATTCTGTAAATACCACTTGAAATATTTGTCATTCTTTAATCGGAAAGCATAAGTCCGCTTGTTGGACTTTAGTGTACCAACAAATATTATTTTAATATCAGCTAATATTAACATTGGCGGCGGCAAATTAATATCTCCGACATCGGGATTCGTAAAACATCGTTGTGTTGTGCCTCTTTATCGCAGGACCATTAGTTCCACCCTGCCCACGCGCCTGTGTTCACGTTTCCTTGTTCAAATCCGTCACTATCTCAATTCACTTATCTGCCTCATTACTTCCTTTCAAATCAAAATCACTTTCTCCATCAATCTGATCGTGAGATTGATTAGGTTAAGCTGCCTTAAAGCGTTAATACATCTTTTATTATTCATTGTTTGCATAATTTGTATCAACACACAAATAACATAAAGAAATAAATAAAATATCAAAATAACATTTACTACAATATCTGTCCGTCCATCCGTCTGTCCGTTTATTCCGGCTAATCTCCGAAGCGGCTGGATCGATTTTGACGGGACTTTTGACTGATGGAATAAGGAGTAACATAGTCTACCTTTATTAAAGAAAAAAATAAATAGTTTTAGCGGCCTACACCGCGTGGCGCAGCTAGAAGATAATTAATAAAATACTGGGTCCAAAGCTGCAAGATGGCATTGAACAGCACCTGAACAGCCTAATGTGGCAACAGTATTTACATGTCACGATATTATTTTATACCGCCTCTATCGTCGAATTATTGTGACATTTTCTTTAAGTTCACATCTAATGCAATGAAATTGACATAATTACGTCCTGCAAACTGTATAGGTTTAGAAAATGAAGTACAATAGCAAGTGAACTGTGTGTCAAACAAGTTACCACAGCGACAACAGTGTTACATTCACTGCCGAAGGATAATAAATATGAAAATGCATTCGTTCAAATATTACACTCATATAATGAAAATAAACTAACAGTTTAAGAAAACACTAAGTGTTAAAATTATAAATGTTAATATTGAAATCATTTAAATAAATTAAAGTTCTTCAGTGTTATTTCTAATATTTTATGACATCCATATGCGCTGCAGATTAATATTTTAAGAACCCTAAATCAACATTTTAATTAATAAAGTACGACAGTTTATTTTAACGATTTTTTTGATTACTACTGTCTTGTAACAACAGCCGCTGAATTACAATCGGTCGACCGCTGAGCTAGTACTGTTCAGTCGGACGTATTAGTGCACTAGGGCTGGAGTGGTTATCACATTGACGACGGAACATTAGAAACAGTCGAAGAAACAAAAGTGTGGCGCACCGTTTGATGCACAGTTGTATGGCCCGAGTGTCGACGCACCGAGATTTGACGCGCCGTCGCCAAGCCGACTCTTTCGTCACGCCTTTATTTCCGAGCATCGGTCAGTAATTCTACGAGAGCCGTTATACAAATGAACTATTATATGGAACAGTTTATCACACCGTTAAAAACGCAATTTCAAATTCAAAGGACGATTTAAAGGGATTCGGCAGCAGAGGCGACATCGTTTATCGTTAGATCTTCTCCATTGTCTTTTACGAGTTGTTACTTAATTTACGTGTAATAATAATCTACTGGCGCACGTGTGACTGGCGTAGATGAAACTTATTAAAAGTGATTTTGGGAACAAATTTAGCAAATACTACACATCTTCCGCGTTGCCGTTATATATACGCGTGTATATAATACGATCAAATCCGAGAATAGAACACGAGTTTCAGTTGTCTCGGCAATTAGACCATCATTTAATTTCGCTGCATTTTAATGAGAAGCTTATAGTATTTCATGAACGCTTTGCACAATTAGTAACAAGTGAGGGATGTCTCCCAGCGATACTCCGTCACCCCGTGTCCTCTACACATCAGGTGATCCCAAGCACGAAGCTGTGCAGCACACAATGTCCATGCATGATACATGAGTTTCGGGTGCCGCAGTGCGCCGTCACGAGCGCGCGCACGCCGACAGCCGGCTGTGGTCTACCACACCGACACCCGACCCGTACAAAATAATTCACAATGATTTATCTGCTTCATGTTACCTAGTGCGGCCATTAGCTGTCCATTCACATTATTAAAGGAATTCAAAACCTTCGCAAATAAATACTTTGTGTTCAGGATTATCGATGGGAAATTGATACTGGAAAACATTATTGTTGCTCAAACTCAAACTTAGTTTTCTAAAAGAGAGGGGAGGAGATCCCCGGAAGATCTCCTCCCCTCTCTTTTTGAACAGACGGAAGGCGGCGGTTATGTGGGGTTTTTACCCACTAAAACCTCCCCGGTGGCCCTTTCCTCGGTGCATGACAAGGGGCTCCGGGATCTCCCGTGGAACGCACCGGAGCCCCTCTGCACTCTGTTCAATGAGAGCACGTCCCGGGGGTGGGAGGTTACTCCCTCCCCCCCTCGCAGTTCAAGGCGACACAGGGTCTTTTTCTTCCCGGATCCATGTTAGCGGACGACAGAGGGTGGAGGACCCTTGTCGCCCAATGGACCCGAGGTCCCTTTTAGTCGCCTTCTACGACAGGCAGGGGATACGTAGTCTTATTCTTGAGAGCCCTACAGAACTACAGGGCTGGAGTAGCCTAGTCTAGGTTAACGGTAATACTTTGTCGAGTAAGTCAAGCTTTATCTTTAAATGAAAGTCTTAATTTTTTTTATTTTTAACAGACCTTTAAGTGGCTGTCGGCCTTCAGACGAAGCAGCCTGGAGTGGAAGTGCTCCAGGAATCCCCTCGAGCGCCGTCGCCATCGGCAGCGTGACCGGGACCGTGGGCGTCGGCGGTCCCGGCGTAGTCGGCGCCGCTGGGGGAGTAAGTGGTGCGGGAGGCGCTCGTGCTCTGCGCGTGCGGGTTTCTGGTGGCGCAGCCCCCGCACATGCAAGACGTCTCTCCCCTCCGCCGCCTGCCCATCGCGCTACCACACCCCCGCCGCCAGCTGATCCGCCAAATAAACGTAAGTAAACAATAATCTTTAGAAAGATTGTGTGCGTGACTTTGCGTGATACAATTATTTAGAGCAAAATCAATAGAGGTCCTAAACAACATTTTGTTTGCACAATCTATGTTTAAATTGAACGTTAAAGAAACACTCCGGACACGCGACCGCTTCAAAGCGTTCACATAAATAACAGCTTTCGAAATTCCAGAACAAAGATCTGTCAGGGGCCAACTCGTTATTAGGAACAAGCTAACCGCGACTTCCTTCACGAAGAATTAACAATTTCTCCCCATAAACATTGTATACAGTGTTATTGGTAATTCGACGTACTCGTATAACCGTAAGAAGGAAATAGAGGTGTCTATTTGCGACAATCTTAACCTTTACTTTAAAAACACAACTGTTTACTTAGCTCTCCAATAATGCATAACGACTTATTTCAAAGAAACTGAAAAACAGTGACCACAGAGGAAGCAGGCGGAAATCGTAGTAAGTAATCGAACTGAACATATGCTCGTTCTTTAAATATCAACAAATATTTAATATTGTAATGATTTTTCTGCCGTGCAAGACAACTCTCCGCGACTATGTATGGGGCATCATAAGTTTAAGCAATATGACATGCTATGTAAAACAGAAATTCCGACGAGTAAATGGAATTTGTAAGTAACCAATATGATTGTATGTAGTTGTTTATGTATGTAGCAGCACGGTTGTGTTTCTGTCGACACGCGATCTGTCCACACAAACAGTTCCGGCCGTGGTGCCGTTCGGGGCGGACATCGCGATAACGCTTGCTATTTGCTAAATTCAATATTAAGTATAATCAATGATTCTTCCTGAAAGAACACGAATATTATTTTATCTTTTCGCTCATTTTATTTCTTGCTAAAGGTCGTGTAGGACGTGTTGATCGTTTGATTGACGATCCTCTAACACGTGTCTCCGACCTCGATGGTCTTAATTATTTCGGCTATTGACAGACCTGTGAGCATCATAACTGCGTCTGCCCACCAAATAGGTACTTTCTTTCCACCAGGTTCACCTGGAATGTTATTAACTTGTGACATATCTAATAATAATGATTGAAGCTATCGACCTTTCACGTTTTAGCATACCCGCGGCTAGGGAAGCTCTCAAATGCTCAGAGGCCGTAACAAATTACAAGCCGGTCAAGACCCAATCCCATTCCGATGAATCGTATCTAGATGTAGGATTCAATCTAACATTCCAACAGTGGTATGCAAGAATCCAGTATGACCTAACGGCCACGAGTCTTGATTATTAACTTTGAAACTAAATTCCAGAACCGAGAAATAACTGGAATTAATTTATTCGATTATAAAAATAAAAAATATACGAAGGTTTCTAGTGAGCCACATTAGAGCAATTTGCTTTAATTAGAATCGTAACCGAGTGGGGATATAATTCAAATTTTACAAGAAATAACAAGTAAATTACATACGAGTGGCGGGTATAGTTAGAATCGGAGAACTTATAGCAATTATAAAGGTGTCAGTCACCTTGAAGAAGATTATTCAGAGTACAGATAGCTGCCAATTTAAATTATATACATAATATTAATATATTATACATACGTAACCACGCTCGGCTCGGCCAGAGAGAACAAACATCGGATTTCATTACGACAACTAATTCTTTCAAGATTCACATCGAAATCAGCTCCTGATTTACCTTGTCAACAGCCAGTCACGAAGAACCAGCGCCAATAAGAACCGACTCACCGAGCACGGCTCAGCTCAAGCCGGTGACTGCGGTCTCCCAGATCACAGTGGCCAGCGCCCCGGTGCGCAGCGCGCCGCCACAGAGCAGCTATGCCCTGGAGCGCCGAGCTCCCAAGCACGAGCATCACCACCGCTCCATGGAGACGGTGCCTCCTGTACAGGTACCCTTCACGATTCATAATCATATGCTTATATTATTAAAATATTTCCAAATATATGTTCGTAAGTAACGTTACACTTGGTTTGAAAGGATGCGACGAATTTATTGTTAGGGTCTGTATAAATGCATTGGATGCATGGTGTCATATTTTGTTTTTAATATGTTTAGATATGATACTAATAAAAATGTCTACGTCTATGTCTATGTATCACCAATTGTGGCATTGGCAAAGGTAACATCTGATGTAAAGTGGATGTAATTGTGGTGTATCAGTGAGCACACCAGCCCAGTCCGCGGCCACGATAAGTGATGGGTCGTAGGAATGTGTTTCTCCAGCGGTCGGCTTGTCTTGCGTCAGTTATGTCGTAGTGTCGCGGCCGCGCTGCAGGTACGATATGTGCCGCAACTACCTGCTGCCTAATGATATCACTTAATATTTCTCGCTCCAATTACCAACGCTTCGCAGTTTGTACGTCTGTATGAGTTGTTAATTTAAAAAAAAAACTTGCATGCAATAGTAGTATTGCGTAAGAGGCGCTCATAGACATAGATGCATATAAAAAGATGAGAACACATGTTGTGAGAGGTAAGAGTCATCGTATAAATCTTTTTTTTTTAATACTAAATAGGTTCACGTTTGGCTTCAATCTCGATGATACGTGTAACAAGTATATTTACGAGAGAAATAAAAACTGACTTTAAATCAAATCAAATATTTGTGCGGACACTCTCTTTGTATTTCCGAAGGATCGTAAGAATATTACGAAAAAAATTAATCAGAACCAAACCAAATTTTCATCCAAGTACTCTTGAAGTATATCCTTTCCAATGAAAAACGAATTATCGGAATCAGTTGGCATTATATTAAGAACATTTGTGGCGCACATACTTGATGCAAATTTAACA
Organism: Meandrusa payeni; assembly: GCA_029286785.1. Taxonomy (NCBI): domain Eukaryota; kingdom Metazoa; phylum Arthropoda; class Insecta; order Lepidoptera; family Papilionidae; genus Meandrusa; species Meandrusa payeni. Next base: position 11,178,274 of record JAGSMX010000013.1, read on the forward strand.
CCTGTGTGATTTTACACGGAAAGTACCAGCTTTCAATTATGTCTATTAAATTCTTGTTTTTTATTGATATTCCGAATCCATCTTATATATATATATATATAGTATAAATAGTCGATTTAACGATATTTTATCGTGTTAAAATATAATGTTGAGTCATGTAGAAATGGGCATTTAGTCTAGTCTGGTAATAGCGCGGACCATATGGCGGTCCGCCTGACGCAACGTGTAAGTACATTTCGTACAGGTCTAGTAATTAATTGCCCTACATCTGAGAGCTGACCTTCATTTCCTATTATGGAAAGCGAAGTAATCAAAATTACACGCAACATTTGTAGGTACACATTTACCGGTAAATATGCCACGGCTGGTGTTTTTTTTTATTAACGATTCCACCGTTACTTCGTCATCTTCAATAAGATAGTATAGTCCTTTCTAGAAGGCGGGTGATCTTGTTGTGTGGGGTTCTTACCCACTGAAACCCCCCCGGTGGCCCTTCCTCATGAAGTGCACCGTGAAGCAAAAGCCACACCGGCTGGTGTAACAACTCCAATACTCAGTAAAGTGACAAATGTGGAAACTATGAAATAAATTATGCCAAGTTTATTTAGATTCGTCAGTTTTAAAAATGAAATACGCACACACTAATCACCCCGTTTCTTAGTTTTTAACCATACGTATTGAAATAGAGTATCTCACTTTTCACAAATTGGTCCAAATATGCCAACGCCATCTATGAGATAACTATTTAAATCTTCTTCTATTAGTAAGATTTGATGATTCATTTTTGATTGGAAAGTATATATTTCAAGAGTAGTTTAGTGAGGGTTTGGTAAGGTTCTGTGTAATTCTATTTCATAATTTTCCTACGGATGTGTCATATAAAGAGGGTGTCCGCCGGTTTAGCGTTTGATTCGAGTTGAAATTGGTTTTTGTTTTTACTCCTATTGCTTGTGACTCTAACCGATGTGCTAGAAATACGCTCATTGATTGCTTGCATTTTCCTTGACAGCATTTACCATTGACAAAGTTACACAGAGGTTCCTGACGCGTCAACGGGCCAACTCGATGCTATTACGACCTCACAGAATACCAGCCACAAGAGAAAACTCTATGTGTGCCTCTGCGGTGCACACAGTAAACATTAGTGGTTTGGTGACGAGCTTGCTAGCTCGCTAATGTTTACTTATTTCAATAAAATCATCAGCTTCATCTTATATTCCGGGTTGTTGTTTAAGCCGTTCATCAGTCGGCCACGGACGGTGTAACGGTGGCCATTAGCATGAGCCCCGCTTATATTTACGGCAGTGTTGCCATGTCGCCAGTATCACTTGACGGGGACCTTTACAGGCCATGTTGGATTGTATTTTATCGATTGTCCAAACATTCCGGATTTCAAATTTGATAGGTACGTTATATACCTATACGCTATATAACCTTTGACCTCTATTCATTTTATTTATTTTAACGGGCTCTGACAACACGTGAATTGAATCGAATACGGTACTGACAGTGTGGGTTATAAACTACGTGCCACATGCAAACGTCAATCTTCCGCATTCCAAGATAGTTCCCGCTATGCTTGTGCTGGAATCACAGTCCAATGCCAATTAACGCATGATACAGATCGTGGACTGTAGTATAGAAGTATTTATAAAAGAAATATCAAGAATAAATAAATGGTGCTAATGATCGTTATCTATAATTTTCTTTCCTTTACGCATTTCCACCACATTACAAGCAGATTATCTAACATAACCTACGAAGTTTCTTTTTCCGCTAATTATTCCAACGCCAATGCTTTTGGAAGTGGCAATAATATTAGCAGTAGCTTTAGCATGTCTACTTATTTGATTGATACATCGATTTATATCTATAACGAATGTTCAAGAGAAGGGTGAACAGCTAGAGAGCGGCACACATGTCCAATTAAGGTCCCACGTAAAATGATAAAGTAAATAATAAGCAGTGGAATTTTGCAAATCTGTAAGCCACCGCTCGGTCGCCTCCGACGAGGTTGCAACATGACAGCGTGTGGCAACCGTGGTCAGGTGTATTATCTACGCCAGAGCGTCATTTTGTTTTATAATGTAATAAATTCTAATCGGATATACGCATGCTGAGACGCAATTAAGTACCGAGCTCGTTGTACGGTTTGCGACATAACGTTTTTTCGTAACGCGCTCCAGCAAATGGAACAAATTCGTTGTTGTGTGAGTGTCGCGGGCGAAAGCTTCAAGCCTCGACTCGAAGCCAACAACGTTTTAAAGGAAATAATATTTTTGGAAAATATTAATTAGGACATACACATACTGACCGGTTTAAACTCATAACGAGTTATGACTTCTATTCTGGTCATTGTCCATTTTAAGTGGATTCGAGCTAGCTCAAAGTAATTGCAAAGTGAAGTGCGGTGGCTGTTACTGGATTAACTTTGGCAACCGACGAATTACAATTTAATTTCTGTAAAATGAACCACAAAACGATAAAAGTGACAGACATGTTTGAAAAATGATCATTCACATTTCGCCGTTCTTTCTTACTCGTAGGTTGGTTTAGTAAGATGCTTCCGCTTTCCCGCCTACACTTTATCCCCCGCCTTCGCTTTCCCTGGTGCTAGGAATGTATTACCACTAGATTTTTACTATTCGATTTCGCTGAGCCACGTAGTGTTGCCTATTGTTCCGTGTAAAAAACTAATTTGAAGCAAGCTAAGAGGTAAAACTTGAATCAAACTCGGGTTTGTTTCGTGATGCAGCCGCCTCAATCGCATACCGTAACACAAATCGATCTACAAATCTCACAGCTTGGTGGGGTCAAGTACCACCGCTGTAATGGTCTAATTTCTGTACAGCGTCAGATCACGCGAGATACGCGTTAACGTTACGGGATCTCCTACGCCACCGACCCCATTGCCAATGTATAGTCTCAATAAGTCGTTTCAACTTGTTTTATTAAGTTCTATTCTTCCACGATACCTTATTTGTATCGCCCTAAGTGAAAATAAAACATCTAAAGCACTGCAGAGGTACTGTTTATAGCAATACTTTTATTATACCAAGGAAATGTATCTATCTACACTTTCTAGTGTTGGTCTAAATAAACTAGTGGGATGAGCGTTCGCGTTTGTCACAGAAAATGTTTATTAAACATGATACGATAGATGGCAGCAGGCGAGCGATGGCTTCATGTTTTTACGTCAACAGCAAGACGCACCTCGTTAATTAGACGTTGTGATTACCGCGGTTGTCGCGTAACGGCGAAAGTGGCAGCAGGAAAAAACTCATAGCATTGTGTGTAACGGGATCCCACGATCTCGCGATAGGGAAAAGCGTAATTTGTGGGAAGTTGCGCACCCGCTGAAAGCGAAAGTCCCACAATAGGCGCCATCTTGAATCCGGCAGATGAATGAAGCGGTTTCGTAAGCGAGTTGGGATAAAAAGGTAGAGTTTTTAATTTGATTATGTTATGGGAATATACTTTTATTTGTTGCATACATATTATAAGGCGCACAATAAGATTACATTACGTCACGCGATGAGTCGACTCATCTAATGTAGTTCATTACTAAAAACCTTTTTATACGGTCACGTGCACCGCGGCTGCTGACTTGTGTGCGTGTGCGCTAACAGTGACGTCTAGTGTACTACGTATGTAATAAGTAAAATATATTATGAGTAATGCTATTAGCCGAGGTTCTTTTTCTCTCACTCTTGCGCTAAATTACTCAACATAAAGCCAGGCAGAGCTCCGAGAGCCCGGCTTGTACAAACCGAAACAACGGTAACTCGCCTGGACAAGGTCAACTGATGTGATAAATATAATATAATAGAGCAATTGATTATTTTGTAGAACATGAATAAATCTTTTTTTAATATTTACTGTATAATTGTATAATAAGCCATATAGGGACAGTATTTGTATTGCAATAATGTTACCAGCAACGTGAATGTGTTTGCAGAATGGAGTCCGCGAGTGCAACAGCAGTTCGGACGAGAACAGGTCCTCGGGGCACGCGTCCATGTCGGACAGCGGCGGGGCGGAGGCCGGCCGCGAGGAGACGCGCCGCCCCCGCCAACCGCCGCACGCGCGTTCCAAGCACCGCCCTCACAACAAGGTGTCCGCTGCCCTCCTGTGTCCTAATAATAATCCCCTGTTCTGGTAGCCTTCCGTCACTCCTTAGATGTTAGGACTTTCTGCTGGAATTTCTTCGTCCCTTTTCATCCAGCGCCACCGCTTCCCGTAGAGGCATTCAAAGTTAGTTTAGCTTTTGAATGTCTCTTAGATTATCCGTGAAATAGCAACCGACCGAGCCGTAGTTCAGTCCTGTCGGGCGCCCTCGGATCAAAATGCTTACGCGTAACCTAGTAACGTCCAAGCCGAGGTTACTCTACACCCGAAGGACCCTCGTGCCGAGTTACTAGGACGTATGCCACCTCTCACTCCAGTGAAGCAGTTAAGGTTAGCTTTTCGGGCCTACCTGTGCAGTTCGTCACAGAAAAATAGCCTACCGTGCTCTGCCTTTAATTGCTGTACCAAAATATGTCTCAAGGTCGACGTAGAACGTCGTATATATTTTCGTATTTATCTGGAGGCAACACTTCTGTCCCTGTACTAATACTAATAAACTGAGACGAGCTGTTATTTTTCACTCAAATATAAAAGTGATTTACATCCAGAGCACTCGCGGGCACGGACGTCCCTTTCGTGCTTGTATAGATTTAGCCCGTGTCTTAACATAGATAAAACACACCATAGCTCCCAATCGCTACTTTGATGAATATTTCAAACTTTGTATTCGAATGTTTTGGTTACTAATGCAGTGGTAAAAGGAAATTACATTTACAATACACATCCGATATATTTATCTTTCATTAAGTCGCGGAAGTGCGTGCTGCGTAGCTTAACTAACTTAGAGATAACTTAGGGAAGTGTTGTACGAGTATAAATTGCTCGAGTAGTAACTGTCACGTTCCTAACGGAAATCCTCTACGCAATTACGGGCTGCCTCTGAGGTACTTGTCGCGAACAGTCGACTTGCGTTTCTTGCTTCGTATTCAAGTGACGATGCTAAACTACGGCTTATTTCACGATAATCTTCATTTACTAGCCAACTTGTTTTCGGTCAATGAAGTTTTTTGTTTATTATCTTGGGATTTTGTAACACATGATCGTTATCTGTCCCTGATAGATTTAAGTAATACAATAATACGGGGGTAGTTTATAATAATACTACACGGTTTGACGAGTAGGCACTTGCTCATTTTTATAGAGATTAGCCAGAGAAGCTGATTGTTAGTACTTCACTGGATTGAGAGATGACAGCTCTTAGGTTGCTTAGCCTCAACCTTTATAGCCAATACTTAGACACTTAGACACACTATCCAGACACACAGTCAGCTGTGTCTATTACACAGATGACTGTGACGACGCCACAGGAAGACTGGTGACAAGGGCAACGGCCGCATCAAGAAAGAAATTGTAGACTACAACCTAAAAATGGCCATGAAAAACAGGCACGCAGCGGTCGCGGAGAAACTTTTAACAATGCAACGGGGCGTCTGCGACGCGTGAACCAAAGCATTCTCCAACATCACCTTCAAAAATCAGGCATTATAAAAATATATATATATATATGTAGTACATGTAGAGGTGTGCTACCTGTATACATTTATCAACAAGATATATATTTTTTTATATTGCCTGATTTTTGAAGTTCCTTATTAAAAATACATAAAATAAAACCAAAGCAATCAATTCAAAAACATTACAAAAGAGCACGGACATAAGTCTGTGGTTGCGCTTTATTAAAAGAAAAAAAAAAGACAAAAGGGGGGACCCCCCCGGTGAGGAGTGGCCTTGGCACCTGTTCATTTCTGATGGAGCCCTATCAAACTAGGCAATAGTAATGTATGCAAACTACTTAAAATAGGCTATTACAGAACAGGGAAGTCGCGTCGTCGTCACACACATGAACGGAAGGAAACACCAGAGTATTTTGTACGTAACGGTTTAAGCGTAAACACTGAGCTGCAGTAGATTTTAACTTCGTCGTCTCTGTTTTCGCGTAACAGCAAGGCAGTGTCACTTATCTTGGTATACTGAATTTCAGTTACAATCGCCGTGGCCTGGCGGCGGCGGCCTCGAGGACATTAGGTCTGCCATCAAGCAGCTGACCCTGCGCTCCAGAGACAGCAGCAGCACTGCCACCAGCGGGGCTTCTAGTGGCGGAGGTGGTAGCAATACAGGACCACCAGGTACAATAATTGTGAAACTGTATAACCACGTATAAATACCTGGCGAACCGAAAAGACGCCATAGAGGGCCACAGCCCGTTGACCATAAAGTATTTATGATATATACGAGTCGATCTTCTGGCTTCTACTTTATCACTGCTACCTCTCTGTTTCCATTACACATTATACAATAATTTTTGTAGAACATAGAACAACATGGATTTTGTTTACATAGGACTTTTAGTTCCTACCATGTTCTTAACATACCAGGGAACTCTTCGTATCGTAGGGTAGAATGCTTGTGATAGTATTTAAAAAAATCACTTATTTGTTCCTAGTACCTTTCTGTATGAACACTTATTAAACGAAAGAAAAAAAATTACGTATAGGAAAATAGTTCTGATATATTTCAGAGGAAAGATTTGCCCAGAAATATAAACAGGCAGTTACAATAAATACTGAGGGCGCTTGCTCCACGCGGCTGGTGAATTCTTAAGCAATTATCCCTCGCTCGTTTGAATGTTGTTTCTTTTACATTCCAGAAGGAGGAGGAGGGAGTGCGGCCGAGGCGCGCAGGCGACGAGCCCCGCTGGTGCGACAGCCGTCACTGGACACAGTCTGCACCAACGTCACCAGCGCGGACGAGTTCGTCTGGGTGGATTCGCACAACAGGTGGCCACATCTTATATAACATTCCAATGGAGCCCACTATCAGTGTACGTGCAGTGGTTGATGAATATTACTTGGTGGTTTTCCAGGCTGGTGGAGTTGCGCTGTGTGCCGTGGACAGCGAGCGAGGTGAGCCGCGCGCTGCACGGTGGCCGCTGCCGGGAGGTGGCCGCCAAGATGGCCGCCGACACCGCGCCGCGGCTGGCCTATCTGCTGCAGAGGTGAGGTCCAACGTACCACAATTATTACAATTCGGCTGACGGGTTCCAAGTTAATACCTAGAAAGACAGAGGTTCAGGCTAAGCGACCTAAATGTGGCACTATTCAGACCTTTGAAATAATATATAAATGCATTCGTGTTGCTGTTAGGCAGCGGAAACAGATAGTATAGTGATATCCACCTAGATGTCATTCGGAAAGGGAGAACGTCCATTTGCAGCGAATACAAAGAGACGTCGCCCACTCATTCTTGATCCTGCGGAGTCTGTATGTTGAATCTCGTAATGTGAATATGCCGAACTGGGCAGGGCGCTGGTGCGCGTGGCCCGCGAGGCTCAGCGGCTGTCGCAGAACTTCGGCTTCTGCTCCAAGCACGAGGTGGCCGGTGCCTTCCGCGTAGTGCTCAGCTCCCCGCTGGCGGACTCGTGCATCAAAGTGAGTCTTTGTTGAACTATCTTCTTAGTGCTTCTTATTATGTATTCATCCGTATAGCGTTGCACGTTGTGTAATAGAAAGAAATAATAATAAACACGTTTTTTGCGCGTGTTGCTGCATAACCCGTACACCACAAACTGTCCACCATGGTAACGTGCACTACGTTGATGATACTCTTTGTAAGAGGAGGGAACATAGGAAGACAGAGAGGGTAACAAAACATGTTAAAAAATTGTGTACCCAGAAATGTAACTCAGACTCATTTTAGAGAATCTCAAATCTTGCTTGCATGCTTCTCTACAAGATATTTGATTTAAAAATTATCAATAAAAATAAATAGTTGCAATCCCAGCCGTGTTGTACCCATGATGTTGCGATGTGATGACAGTACAAAAAAATCCCCGCCAAAATATGTGCCTGGTTACAGGTACTAAGTTGCAGGTAGTAAGGCAACCGTTTTACACCTAATAAACTCCGCGATTGCAATTGCCGTCCCTGTCTTCATCCCTAAGATTAAACGGACTTGAGAGGTTGTATCCAATTGAAGTTTTCGGGTGCAGGGTTGCCAGCGCGCAGCGACCATGTACGCGACGTCGGGCAGCGCGGCGCGGCGGCTGGGCTCGGCGGCGCGCGCGCGCACCAGCCTGGCACCGGGACGCTTCCAGCGCTGGATGCTGGACGTGCGAGTCGCGCCCTTCGTGCACGAGTGAGCACCGCACACGAATTCTCTCTTTGCACCAGCCAAATTCTCTCCGATTACCTTCAATTACCAGTTCGACATGAGCAAGGATGAACCAATCCTGGCCTTTAGGCTTCATTTCAGACACATCTTTGGGAATAGTGTTAACAACAACTAACAATAAAGTTGAGGCCACAACATACCATATTATGGTCCAGAGTGTTCGACAACGAGGCGAAAAGAATGCTATTTATGGCGAGATTCAACATTAATTTGTCAGATGTGGGAAAGTGTCTGTAATGGGATTGTTTTTTTACAGTCGGATCAGGCTAGAATGCTATACCGGTTGTGGCCTGCTATGGGCCTGACACGTAGATGATTATACTCATATTTATTGTTTTTAGTTTTTGTTTTAATATGTATGTCGTTTTGATATGATCATTTTTTGATAATAAATAAAGTAATTAAAATAAACTTCGTATCGACAACAGGTACGCGGCCATCTACCTGTGCGCCGGCATGGAGACCCTCCTCGAGGAGATCGCGCTGATAGCCGGCGGCGGGGCGGGGGGCGCGCCCATCACCCCGGCGGCGCTGGACCACGCGGTCGCCAACTGCGCCGACCTCTGGGGCCTGCTGCAGCCGTACAGCCACCTCAACGCCGGCAGGGTCGCTTCGGGTGAGTTGTTCGACCGACAACAACTTACGACAAAATGAGCATTGCTCAGGAATGCTACATATTACCGAACAGTACAGTGCTGTCTTATAGCAACATGTTAAAGATATGAATTATAGCGATAAGTTATCACAATGTTTAAAAGATTTTTAGTCCCCACATCAGTTACTTTCACTTGTTTGTTGCATTATACTCTATATACTTATTTTTAAAACAGATTAGGTCTTACACAAGTTATAATTTCAATCTTAAAGACTAAAATAAAATGTCATGTGTTGTATATTTTGTTATTATTACTAAATTGGTTTAGGTGCTTTGTCTTTATCACGCTGGGAGTCCATGAGTTCCCTGGGGTCGGGCTCGTCTTCGGGCGCGGCGCGGCCGGAGCACCGCCAGCTCGGACTGAGCCACGATTCGGGCATCACGACCAACGGTTCAGGTCAGTGCTGTGACACCTTGTATTTGAGCGCATGTTGTTAAAAAAAGACATATTGTATTGTTATTAATTATATTTTCGTAGGAGGCTCAGGTGCGTCGGGGGCGTCCGGAGCGTCAGGCGCGTCCGGCGGCAGCTCGGGGGCGTCGGGCGCGTCGGTGCTGCTGACGACGTGCGCGGGCTCGGCGGCGGAGCTGCGCGCCGTGCTGCGCCGCGTGCAGCCCGCGCTGCCGCCGCTCTCGCCCTCTGCCGAGCGCGCGCTCTACTACTACATGCGCTGCTCACAGGTACTGCTGGACACAGGCTGTGGTCATCATGATTCTTACTCTTACTCTGCTACATGTACATTGCGCCTGGCACGTTGCAATAACCCGTCAGTTCGCATAACAATTTTTTTTAAGTTTTATTTATTGTTTTAATAACAATATTTGAAACGTATATTTCTAGTACTTAAAATCATTTTGTTTTCCAGTATATGTAAGGTTCAGCTTCCAAATAATATTATTTTTATTTCTTAGTTCGATTGGACAAACATGCCCATTCCTGATTTATGAAAACTTATTTGAACTTACGTTGTGTTCTGACAGCTGGAGCACTCGAGCGGCTCGGCGAACGGGTCATGCGCGGCGTGGGGCGCGGCGCTGTGGGGGGAGCGCGGGGCGGGCGCGCTGCCGCCGCTGGCCGAGTGGGTGCGGGCCGCACGGGCACACGCGGGCCTGCGCGCGCCCCCCGCTGCGCCCGACGCGGACGACGTCCGCCAGGCTGCCCGCCTGCTGCTGCCGCACGCCGATTGCCCTCCGAGACCTGTCGCGTAAGTACACTAACTGACTAACTCTACAAATTTTTTTCTTCTCAAAAAACAGGATCGGTGAATTATTACATTCAACGCCAAATTCTTGGCTGACGAATTCCTCCTGGCAATGGAGGCCGGGGTATTCGTCAGCGAAGAGAAGCATGGATGACATCCGATCTAACTCCAACAGCCCAGAAGTGTTGTTTAAATGTAGCAGGGAATCAAGAATAATGAAACTTGTATCCACTGTCTCTCTGCACTCTTCCCAATCAGTCCCGGCTAACACGGGACCTCTCCGTTTTGCTTTATCGATGACGACTCGGTGCTGACGGCGCTCTTAACGGTGGGCAAGGTAATCTTCCTATACATAGCTGGGGTTCGACAAAACATTATATTTGCATTGCAGAGCAGAAGAGGAGATAGAACCATCCTGGTCCCGTTGCTCTCGCAACCCTGAAGAGCTGAGCCGCGCGGCTCTGTCTCTGGCGCACCGCGCGCTTTTGACGGGCAGACCGGAGTTGATCGGTGGTGCGCGGGCGCTGCTGCCGCCCCAGGGCCTGGACGCTCCGGACAGCTCGGGTCTCACGGTGCTCATGAAGGCAGCGCTAGCTGGTGATGAGCAAGTCGTAGCGGTAAGGTTTTATACCATATTACCTATTTCTTTATTTTTTTTTTTGCTTTTTATGTCCTTATCGTATTTTAGATGTTGCTAGAAGCGGGCGCGGACCCGAACGTAGAGACAGTGGGCGCGGCCACCCAGCACTCTGCCCTCCTCTCCCCGCGCTCGCCCGCCCACACCCCGCACCCACCCGCGCTCACACCTGGTGGCTTCACCCTCCTACTGCTGGTGAGTAGAACACAACATTGGCAGTCCTAATGGGAGCAAATATTCTATCTTGCATATTAATGTAGCGATTCTGAACTCTTCCGACACGCAGGTTGGACGGCGCTGGTGTATGCGTGCGGGCGGGCGGGCGGGGGGGCGGTGGAGGTGGCGCGCCGCCTGCTGGCTGCCGGTGCCAGGGTGGACGCCGCGCCGGCGCGGGGAGACGACGTCTGCACCCTGACGCCTCTGCAGGTAAGAACAAACATTTCGAAACGTGATTCTGTACTCATCCAAACCGAGAGTAAGAACTGAACAAGGTAAAGTTGAATCCCATATGAAAGTGTTCCGCTCGTCCAGGTAGCGTGTGGCGTGGGCAATCTGGAACTGGTCCAGTTGCTGCTGTCGCACGGCGCAGACCCGTTCCTCTCCACGCAGCTCAACGACGCCTTATGCTACTCCGCAGCCGCCCAGTACGGATGTTACAGGTACGGCCAATTATTTTTATACTTTCAAAACAAGTGCTTGACTACGATCCCACCTGATATTAAGTTGAAATGCAATCCTGGATAGTAAGGCGCTGGCCTGGTAAATGCCTATTCACGATACACCTATTAACCATAGAAGACTTTTATACCCCTGCTAGAATGGAACTAGTTTTAGCACGAATGGATGAGTCTCACGTCCCTATAGCCTAATTGCTGCTAACTTCAACAAAAGCTGACCGCTGCGAGTTACATCTGCTTGCAACTGTTGACATTTGTTAACCGGCATGTGCACATCATTTTTGCTTTTACACATATGTGACCAGCCCATTAGACTTCAATGTGCAGTAGGCCGTTTTTTATTAAGTAAGTACTAATAATGATTATTACCTTATTTTTTCCGACAAGTGGTTGATTGTGAATGTTAACTACTGGGCGAGGTGACTGAGTGACCTCGATTTTCGTAGAGTGCCGTGAGTGTTACAGTCACAAGCACAAGGTACTTAGTATACCAACAATAATACTTTGGTATAAAGTGGGACTGGTGCTGGTCACAGGTGAGACCAGTTTGCCGTTAGTTTTGTTATGAACATTGTGTGTGCAGTGCCGTGGCGGTGTGCTGCTCGCACGGGCGGCGCGCCTGCCTGCGGGCGGCGGTGCGGGGCGGCGCGCGGGGCGCGGGGGCGGTGCTGTCGCTGGAGGAGGTGCTGGCCGAGGGCTCGCCGCCGCCCGCCGGCCGCCCGCCGCCCTTCACCAAGCAGCAGCAGCGCGCGCTCCAGGACGCCATGTACTACGCGGCCGAGAGCGACCACTTAGGTGACGTCACACATGCCACATACATCAATTAATTCTAGTTGTATCAGAAGGCAACAAACATTTGATGCCACAAAACATTAACTATGCAGTAGGAGTTTTTACTTAATTTAACTTCCTTGTGTTTGGGCTTGTTTTACACAACAACAAAAATAATTTACGTATTTATCGTGATTAGAGGATTTTGTAATAAAGTTTCGTACAGCTTGCAGCACGCGTGGTCACTGTGACACAGTGTCAAGTCCAAAAACAAATAGCAGTTTACCTGCTAAATTTTAACTATGCCGTCGTTAGCGCTACGTGTCAGGGAACGCTCTGAGTAACGCAGGCTCTATCTAATATCTTAAATGCAATACAATAATATAATAACATTATGCTTCAGTTTCAGCATAGGGAACAAATAACCATAGCCTCAATTACAACAACACAGTTAATGTAAGTTCTACAGTAAAAAAAACTTATATGAACAAACCGATTAGCAGACATAACCCTGGAGCTGCGCGCATTGGGAGTACCATGGTCCCTCCACGCCTGGACGTTGTCGCTGGCGGCGGCAGCGGAGGCTTCCCTCGACCACGTCATAGACCAGCTTTTACAGGACTTCTTACAGGTAGGGTAGCATGTACTGCTACATGAGAATAAAAAGCTTAATCCAAGAGTCGGGCCACAAACAGTGCCTGAGTACTGCTTTAATATCGCGAAGCTCTTGTGGTTGCTGTATGAATCCATGAATCCGATTTGTATTAAAATAAATGAATAGTCTCTCACGCAACATGAGCGATATCAGAGGGTAATCCTAAAAAAGGACCCGACCGTGCCCGAGGGCCTTTAAGTTACTCAGTAGAAGTTCTAGTCCTAGGAGCCTTTGGGCTAACAAAAGCAATCAACCATAAAAGTATAAACAAATGTAATTAAGCGTAGTAGACAGATTATTATCTAGTTATTTTGAAATATCCGCAGGTTTGTCCGTCGGACGACAGCCACTACAGCAAGCAGTTCATCCACGAGTGCCTCCCGCTGCTGTTTAATATCCTCCGGTACAGCAAAGTAAGTGGATGTTAACTTTTATGTTTCATTATTATTTGCTTTTTTACAAGATAAAAATCAACTGCTAACATTTGTGTAAAGCGGACTTAGGTTTTCTTTATTTAATTTTTTTGTTAGAAGGAGGGCACAGTGCTCCTGCTAGCGGACATCCTGTGCGCGTGCTACGGTTGGGAGCCCGTGCCGCGCGTGCAGGAGCCGCCGCCCGCCGCGCCCCTCCCCGCGCGCGTCGACCCCTCCTACGTCAACAACCCCTCGCTCGCCGACGTCACCTTCCGGTCAGTTCAATGATGTCTACCTGTGAACAGCATGAAATATTTCAAACAATACACGCTAGGAGTATATTTCGCGTTCAAATTAAAAGAGTGCAAAAGACATTTTTTTTACATATCGGATTGAGAGGTGGCCAAAGCTTCTAGGTCGCTTAACCTGAACCTCTTAGGAAGACTAGTGACCGATGTAGTTTATGTGTGCAGCGTGGAGGGGCGCCTGTTCTACGGCCACAAGATCGTGCTGGTGTCGGAGTCAGCCCGGCTGCGTGGCATGCTTGCCCCGCCGCGCGCTGATCTGCCGCCCGCCGCCTCGCCTCTCGTGCAGATCAACGACATCCGCTACCACATCTTTGAGGTCAGAATTCACTCATTATAAAGTTCACAAAATTAAATTGGTTTCATCACTAACTTAATCGAGTATCTCTACGCCCTACAGCAAGTAATGAAGTATCTGTACTGCGGCGGATGCGCTGGCCTGCAGATCCCCGAAAGCGACGTACTAGAAGTTCTGGCAGCCGCGTCGTTCTTCCAACTGTTGCCACTGCAGCGCCACTGCGAAGCGCGAGCCGCCAGTTCCGTTGACCTACACAACCTGGTCTCCGTCTACATTCACGCTAAGGTTCGACGACTATTCACTCACAGTCAATACAAACGTACACTAACCTAACTTTTTTTGTACTTTGAATTCCTTCAGATATGTTTAAACACCCGATACAATCAGAAATATCGGTCAACTAACGGTAAAAGACCCATGTAGTCCACTATCCGACTAGCGAGTAGCAAGTTGCCTCATGAAGGCCCACACGTCGTTAATATTTCATGTCAGTTACAATTATTCATTGACGGGAATAAACCCTTAATCTAATTGACCAATGACACTTATTCTCTTGCAGGTGTACGGCGCTACACAGCTTTTAGAATACTGCCAAGGCTTCCTCCTCCAGAACATGGTGGCTTTACTTACATATGATGATTCGGTGAAGAGACTGCTGTTCGGGAAACGACTGCCCGGCCACAACGTGCTGGGAGCTCTTTTAAACACGCTGCAGAAAAGAATCGAATCTAGGAAGGGCCAGTCCAAGAGTAGGTAGCGAAACAGTGACATCTATATATATATTTGATAACAAATTTGTAACTTTTTTTGTTTAAAAGTCAATTATAACAATTCAAATCTAGTTAATTGAACTATTCAAAAGGATTTTTCCCAAAGATTCAATAAAATCTTGCTTTTTTAACTCAAGGTTTAAAAAATGTAAGTACAATCAGTAGAAAAATGTACCTAACTTTTTTTTATCATTTACTGGAAGTAACAACAGCACAAAACATCCAGTTAGTAATAAGCTATATCATAAAATGCTCCCCAATAATTATCCCTCATAAAAATATTTGTACCATAAAATCGTAATAGATTTAGCTCTGTAATGTATCACTTACATATTTTGTATAATTTTATATAAATCTTCAAAGGAATCTAAATTTTGCAAATAAATATTACCAAAATATAAACTATTATGTTTAATATCACGATATTAATATAATATAGCAATAAAAATTCTTTCCCCTACTGTATTTTTTAATTTTATTTCGTACATATTTTTGGAAAAATTGTATTAAATAGTATATTTTATGAAAATTGCAGTTTATCTATAATATGATATTATTACTACAAGAAATTAATATAATGATGCCCAGCGTCTAAGCGTTTGACTTTAAAAATGTGTACTTGTGGCGTTCCTTACTTATACCTCAAAGAGTTAGTTCTGAAAAGATCTGATTTATTCTCAAAGAAACTTGTTCAGAAATAGTCCTATGTCCTCACATATGAGGCTTGGTGAAATCGAAAAGCGATTGTTGTAGTGCTAACAGGGTGCGAGAGCTTGTTATTATAATAATTTACTTACTTCATACATCATAAACTTCTTACCTACATATAACTTATACTCTTGTTTGTAATGCTATTTATGAATATTTAGCATTAACACAGGACATATATTATTCGTCTTATATTATTAATATTGGTTATCCTCATATATATTATATTATTATGTCACTTCTGTAATTTATTAATTTAATTTGAAACTTAACGTAATTTACACTTCACAAAATATACATTGGAACATCATAATTCAGTTTATTTCTCATAATACAATATTGTAATATTATTATTAGTATTGTAGATAAATTAACGTTAGTTATAAAATTATTATAACTAAATACGAACACTCGAGAGTTTTGTAAGAAAAATTGTAGTATTTTTAATTTTTTGGTACAATTGTCTATCTATAGAGAGTATTATAAACTTTGTAATTAAAATATAAATATTGTTGGAACAAAGTCTTGTGTTTTAAATAATCCTAGATATTGAAGATTATTGTTTACAGTGAAAATGTTCTTTGTTATCTGTAATATGGAAAGGGTTAGGTTTAGAGGTGACTGTGCTTTGTGCGACTTCAGCATTTAAGAACCTGCATGAGAAGCTAGTGTCCTCAACTACGTTCTGTAATAAAGAAATTACACGGTGTGCAATCTGTCTGGCACTAACAAGCTGTAAATCTTCTTTTCCTCTGAAGAACAAAGAGAACACCATGAGAGTTGGTTGGTTGGGATTCCACTACTATATGTTTTTCGCCCAATGTCTAACCAAGGTCAGCCATTCCGCTAAACCTTTTAAAAAGAGACTATTCACTCCGCAAAGGCTGGCAACAAACCTACAACCCCCCACGGTGTTACAGATGTTCCTGGTCGGCGGTGATAACCTAGCATCACGTGTGTCACGTGATCGCCTGATTTCTCTAATGAAATTAATAAATATTAAATAAAGTGGCCCTGCACTGGCCTCTTTTGTTGCACGAATTAGGCGGCTCGGAAGACCAGTCGGCAATGTAGTTCCATATAATATAGGTTGGAAACGCGTTGGCATTCCTTTTTTATTTAAGTGATACCTGATACCCCTTCTTAATATAAAATAAATAATATAACTTCCCTTGAATACGGAGATATCGTGAAAATAAATTAATTTTTATAAGTTTTTAATAATATATTCTTAATTGAATTATACAATAATTTCAAATTATTAAGAATCCTATTTTAAAAACTTTTTCAACGCTTTTTTAAACCTCTAGCAAAGCGCCTCTCTAAAGTAGCGCCAACTTAATGAATACCATTTAATGTCACTTTTATTTGCATAAAAATTGTTGACATGGTTCGCTTTGCTTACCGTTGTGTCATCATTAATGCTATACTACAAAGCCCTGGAATTTCTTATAAACACACTTTAACATTCTTTGTATATATAATAATATTATTGCAATTTACTTTTTGCTTTGTATATTTTAATATCTATCGGAAACATACAACAACGCGAAAGACTAGCAGATGTTTTTAAGTTATATATTAAACTAAATATCGTTTTAACTTTTTAAGGTGTTACGAAATTAGATAGTTTTTTTTCTATTGATTGCTTATAGCAGTGTCACGTAGGTGGACGTGGACTTATGGTTGATGTAGTTTGATATATTTATGTCTGTGGCTATTAAAAATAAAATTGTCTATGGCATATGAATGTTGAGTTTTGAGTTGGTTTTAACTTGAGTGATAATGTGATCTGTGACAGCAGTGGTCTTGCGAATTTTCATTTTCGGAATTTTGCGAATCGTGATTAATTCATTACATTAGTGTCGTGTGTGTACATAACTAATTGTTAAATGTCGTGACAGTGATACAAAATGCAGTTTTATAAAGAAAGGATTCTTAACGCTGCACAGTTAAAAAGATTAAGTGAACATAAATATTCGTGTACCAGTGCTAGTATATTGGACGCATGGCTTCAACCTTGGTGGTGTTGGCTGGTGTCTAAAACGCCGCTATGGCTCGCTCCGAATCTCATTACAATTTTAGGTCTTATAATAAATGTAGTCACCACATTAATTTTAGTTTGGTGAGTACCTTAGAAAATGAATCTTTTGTATCCTTAATTTGTGTCACGAGTAAATGAGCGGAACGACTTTCATTTTTGCTTCGCAAGAGACCACAGCTTTCTTTTAACCTACATTCTATAACATTTTTAGCGAGTAATGTTGGCATGTTTGTGCCTTCAATCACAGAGCAATCTTGGTTCCCGCACAAAAATCGCACCTCGTGCGATTGGTCGTTATTACGTCGCGCCACTGTGTACCGATAAGATACTCGTAGTAAAACAGTTAACTGTCATGATCACTCCACATCACTCAACATTAGGCTAATGATATTTAATTTATCTCCGATGTTTTTATTTCCCGAAAATAAAGGCCATCACACTAAAAGGGGCCTCAAAAATTTTATGGCACAACATTAAGCATAATTTTTAAAACAAACTTAGCGCTTCTTTTCCATTTTTGTTGAGAAAATTGTAATATTGTACTTTTATTTAAATAATATTATAATACTCTAATAGCCATGGTTTTCTACATCACACTACATGTGACATATTTAATTTAGTTAAAAGTTACATAACATTATGGAGTTGGCATTATTTAAATATAGTATAAATATAAAAACAATTTCACATGAAAACATCCTTAATATAAGAATATTTTTTTAATAAACAAGTTAGTTGTAGTCTATTGTCTGTGATATTGTGATTCTCGCATTGCTTAAACCATTAAGATATCACTCTTCTAGGCCAGAAGTAGTCCAGTTGTATGACAAATTTTGATTATTTTAAATTGTATTGTCCATGTATCTGGGGCAATATGTCAGTATTATCTAAGGGTTTGTACAAAAAAACAAATAAATAGAAGTGCATAAAATGCCTAGGGGAGAGTAACACAGTAGTAAAAGATATTTTGCAATAAGAAAGACAATTATGTCAATCTGCATATTTTTTGAATGTAAAATTAATTGAAATCAACAGTGTTGGTAAATTATAGAAAAAATTTATCACCCTTCAGACTCCACTTATTTAAGTTTCACTAATTGTCACTGACACCTCAGCTTTACTTAAAATCTCAACTGCATATTTTTAATGTGTACATATTATTTGTTCTGTTTAATTTAGTGAGGTTCTACAGCATATATTTAAACAAAAACGAGTAATTACACTGTTAAAATTTATATAAATTTTAACAGTGCTGCCAAATTTTATTTGCTTGCTTACTTTTGTAGTTTTTATTTCATTCCTGCTGGTGTAGCAAGGTTTAACCGATAATGCAACTTGATGCTGTACCACCCAAAGTTTGCTACAACTAGACTGACCTGTCCCAGTAACAGGATTTTTATGAACTTTAATTATATTGGATGTCAATGGTAGATCTGCTTTTAAAAATGTAAATCTTTGATTTTAGGTTTAAAATATTGTTTATCTGTAATGGCAAGTAAGGAAGTAGCCTTGTTAACACTCCACTAACAAAAAATCATCAAGCTGTCATTAGATTTCTATATATCTTATCATGCTCAAAGCAAAAGTAATATTTTAAAATCAAAGTGTAATATATATTTACTTATATGATACATTACAATACAATGCATGTGTTTCCATTTACACATCATTTCAAGGTAATTACAATGAATATCTTCATAGTCATATTACCAGCAAATCATCCTGTAATTGATGCTGGCCAGAGAAAATTTATTAAAATATAGGCAATTTTTTAATATATTAAATTGTTTTTGTTATACAATAAATTGTTTTCATTATTAGGTACAGCCCAGATGCACGGCAGGATCCTCCACGATGGGCCTGTGCTCTATGTGCCTTTGGAGTCTTTATTTACCAGAGCCTGGATGCTATTGATGGCAAGCAGGCCCGTCGCACAGGTAGCCAGTCACCTCTCGGCGAGCTGTTCGACCACGGCTGCGACAGCATATCCACAGTGTTTATAGCACTTGGAGCTTGCATAGCAGTCAAGTTAGGAGAGTATCCAACATGGATGTTCTTTCAGGTTAGTAAACATCCTTTTTATATGGAGATAAAACAATATGTAAAAAATTATGGGGGTAAATATAATATTGTTTATGATTTACTAAAATTTTGTCCTGTAAGACAGTTATTTTCAGTCAGTTCATTTTTTTGTTGGGGCACACTTTTAACAATTTCATCATTTAGCGGAACACAAAGAAAAAGATAAGATCGCCATATTTTTTGGAATCATCTTTCTATGCTCTCTGAAACAAAAAGAAATTCCTGAGTAATCTTTCTAGTATATTCCTATAGTCTTCTCCTTTTTTGGGGTCTGTCAGGGATTACTAGAGATATTCAGGATATCTCAAGTAATCCCTATTACTTTGAGATAGGTCAGAAATTGCTAGTAATCTTATTCCTATACCACCATTTTACGTGTAGGCACCTGACGTTAGATATTAGGAGCGTTGCTGGAGTTTCTTCGACCAGTTAAAGTTAGTTAGCTTTAGAATGTCTCTAGCTTTTCCGTTCCATGGTAAAGCTACCGTTCAAGTTGTGTTTCGGCTCTTGGGTGGAATGCTAACGCGCCTAGAGCACCTGTTCAATTGCTTTCGTGGGCCTTTGCATCGTTTTGCTCCTAATTAAAGTTAAAGGCTAAGCGACCTAAGAGCTCTGTCAGCTCTCAAACCCGGTGAAACTGCTGCAGTCAGCTTGTCTGAATAATCGGCGTAAGTTCGTCACAAAATAATTGAAATTTTAAATTCAATGCACCTATAAGGAGTTATAGGTTAAGCTAGAACACTACGGCGTGAGCTGAACTCGCGCTTGATGTCATGTGACCGGCCGGGCACCCGTCAGCCGCCCGACGTGGGTTAACAGCTGTGCCGTACTTTGTCTTGATAACAGATATTTCGTTTGAATTTGCTAACGAGCTACGACGAAATCTATCGCTATGCGGAAGCCACAAGACAGTACGTATCACTACGTGATTGCAAAGCTTGTTTGATAAACTAATATAAAATGATTTGTTATATACACTCAATGAATGAATAAAACGACAGTCTCACACTATTCGCGGTATTATTGCACATGAGAATTTGTTAAACAAAACTGGCTCAGGCTCAAACCTATGTCCGTGAAGTTGTCAAGCGTGACGTCTAATGAGTACCCTACATGGGTATCATATTTTTTATAAACTATTTGCTTGTTATGTGAAATTGTTAAGTAGCAGGTCACGCTAATAACTTGCAGCACTATTGAATTAACAGTTTTCTTCCAGTACGTAAACGAAGGTCTTTCAACCAAGTATTGCTGATATGATTCACGAGAGAGTTCATTGACCCATGTTTAAGCGGTGCCCGATATCCGAGGGAGTCAAGTACATTTATTTCTGGAAACCATTTTGAATCGGTTTGAAATATTAACGGTAAAATAAAACTTTAAATAGAAATACTAGTTATTTAGAATTTCTGTGATATTTTCCATATGATCGTAATGCAATCGTCCTATACAACAACGTTATTTCCCGCCCAGATATCGTATACATCAAATTGCCATTTGTCTACGTACAAGTGGAGTTCGATCGCCTAACAAATCTCTTGACTGTGCTAAAAGATAACCTCCACACACGAGCGGCCCCAGGTTCATTGAAATGGCAAAGAGTATTACGACGTGGTGCTGTCCAGATCGTTTATATAACGCCGAAACACGTCGTCTGATACTACACCTGTTCCAATACACCGGTGCAGCTGAGCAGTCTCGGCCGGCGTCCATGTTTGCATTAGCCAAAGCGTGAATTTTTATACTGAGCATTCGCTTACAATTCCTTACCTTGAACGCTCAGGGTCGCAGCGTCGCCCGTGTTTGCCAAAATGTTCTGTTTTGATGTTCGCGTTCTTGACATTGTTCACGCGTGTTATGTTCGTTCAGCCCGCTGTTACAGTTACTGTTTCGTGTCCAATAACTATTGAAGTGTATATGTAGGGCGTGGATTAGATAAATATAGTATTGTTACAAGTAAAAACAAAAACCCACTTCAAATCGAATCAAACGTTTAACGCTATTACGCGCGCGCGCTCTCTTTGTAGAATTATCTTTGGAATATTAAGAGATCGCACTAAACGGAACCTAACCAAACTGTCATCATTAATTTGATGACGTCCTTTCCAATAAAAAATGAATCATGGAAATCGGTTGGCAGTGTCATAACTGCTCCAAAATGATTTGAGACCACAAGGCGAGCACCGGCTTTCAAATAAAAAAAAGAATCATCGAAATTGTTTCAGCCAGTCCAAAAGTTCTGAGGCAACAACCATAAAAAAGAGAATACAGACGAATTAAGAACCTTCTCCTTTTTTGAAGTCGGTTGAAATGACGCTCCCCGCTGCTGTGGGCTAGTATATTGATTATGCTTATTAGATGAATTTACAACGGTTTAATACAATTATTATTATAAGACTGTGAAATGGAAACGGTCAAACGGCGTATATGCTGTAATTGTGAACATTCAACTTGTATATATGGTAACACAATGTCCGGTCAGGGAATTGACCGTTGCATGCATTACATGGTCGCCGGCGGTTGTTCCTCACCAACTTCGTGTATTTACCAATGAAACTTCCTTTTATGTTAGTCCTATTATTCTATTCGGCGGAAAAGGCGGTCGCAAAGCGTCTTTCTTAACGTGTTATTTAAATAATATAAAAACCTGCACTGAATTATTATTGATTTGTATAAAATGTGGCGCCGAGCATACTGTCGGTCACGCTAGTCTAGAAAAAGCTTCGGTGAAAGTGGGTCTAACTTACGTAATCCCTTTCTAACTGTGTAAGTTATGGCGGAGTTACGCTCGTGAAAGCTTGTCTATATACAAATGACTTTAATACCGTTACATTACAATATTATATAATAATATTACGTGACGTAGTACGAGCGTATTTTTTAGCACTGCTCGGTGTTCCTAGTTCCTTAGGATAGTAAGCCGACATCTCCTGGTTGTTCTTATTAATTTGACGCAAACTGTATTTAACTACAACCCCAAATGCTATTTGCTTGTTTGATTTTTCCAAAATTACAAATTAAGTTTCCAAATCAAAGCAAACTTGTCTCTATATTTCGTTCGAGATGGATTTTCAGGAAAAAAACTCCGACAGAAGTGTGTGTGTTTAAGGACTTAAATGGCGAAAACGTTATTCGGGAGCGGCAGCTCTACCCTAAGGGCACCTGAGAGTGCCGTCCTATAACATATCGTTTTCTCATTCTGGGCAATATATACCCTCACGCTTCGTCATCAACCTTATTAAATTCGGCGTTCAGTTAGGTTTTTCTAAGATGTCTGTGATCAATACAGACATATTATAGCACCGGTTATATGTACATAACATTATTAAATTACCTAACTAAACGCTATAAACGTCCGGTGGCGTCCAGCGCTGAAATGTCGGCAAATGTTCCGTCGTTTTCCGGCTGTCCTGTCTTAGGTCCGCTCGTTAACAACTAAACGTTCGGTGAATATTCAGGAAATTTGTATTTGCTCAATCGGAAATAGTTTCCGCAGACCTTTGTGTTAAGGGTTTCTAAATATTTAGTAATGTAATAATTAGCATAGTAATTGATAAATTATGTAATTTGATTTGCTCATTATGAAATCAACTTTGGAAATATTTCGTTATAAAACGCGAGTTACAAAAGCAAGGAAAGCTGTAAAAGTGAAGAAGAATCTTTCCATGTAGTTATAAAATATTTAGTGGTAAGTATTGCCTTTGAAAATTATTTAGAGCGTTTGAATGTCACCGACAGTAGAGCAAGCGGTGTTGGCAGTGGCCGCCGGACGCTCTCCGCCAACAACTGTCGCTGGAGACTGTTTTGTTTTATCATAGTAAAGTTAAAGTTAGTTAATGTATATAAAAATGGGTGCGTGTACTCATGTACGTGCAAGAAAAGTTATATTTTTTGGCATCATTCAAAATAATCATAATAAGCTTATTAATGTCGCGGTGAGTGCACAAATTAAAAAAAAATCACAAAGGGGTAGGTTAACATAACATCGAAATGTATTTCTCATATTTCACTAACAAAAATCGACTTCCAAAGTCCACAGGTTCTAATTATGTAAAGATTTATGTAAGTGCTGAATTATGATCAAAGAAAATTTGAACCGTGAAGTAGCCGTAAAGACCCGCTCTTACTGTTTTTCACAATCCTAGCCCACGCTTTTTCCACATTCATACATTTGTCCTTCAGTATTGTCTCTTCGTTACTTTGTCCGGTCAGCAGTTATAAATGATCACGAGGCAATGACAACTACACATTGACGTGTGAACAATCATAAGTCATAATATCTGGAGATCCCTATCCGCACACTGACGTCACTCGCCCGTTGGAGAGTTGCCAACTTCAAGAGTAAAAGTCTTTGCCCAAACTTGCCGAGTGACGTCACCGCAAATGATTGGCCTCGACACTTTGGATTGCTATTTTTGTAGTGAAAATAGATAAATATCTAAGTACACTTGCGTGCAGCTAAATATTACTTTCTGTAATATAAGTATTGTTTTTAAAAATACATGTGTGTGTCAGGCGAGCATTACTTAACCCACGCCTTTGTAAATTACTTGCTCTTGAAGTGAGTCACTTATTTGCACGCGAGGGTGCATTACGTATACTCTATAATCAAATAAGGAAAACGATCCTACCCGCTTCTATGTGACTTGGGAGAATCCTTGACCGATCATCGTACACACTTTTTTGGAAATTATTTTATTTTTACGTAAGAATCGAATAAACTAAATTTCTGTCGGACTCAGGCGCCGAACGCCGACTATCGACTCGAAAGTGGAATAACTGTTACGCAAAATCCTATTGCATTATAATACCTATTTGAATGTCTTGATAGTCTTCCGACAAGAGCTACCGTCCGAACGCCTTCGGGTCGGAAGCCGAGGTCTCCTCTCGGGAGCCCTTGCGCAGTGTTGCTGCCAATGGAGGTTCAGGCTAAGCGACCTAATTAGTGTTGCGGCCAGCTTCTCTGGCCAATCAGCACAGGTTCGTCACAAAAAAAATGTTTTATATTTCTGTTCTCAGTGTTTCTGTGCAATGACGCTGTTCTACTGCGCGCACTGGCAGGCGTACGTCACGGGCACCCTCAAGATGGGCCGCGTCGATGTCACGGAGGCGCAGTACGCCATAATGGCCATCCACCTCCTGTCCGCGACCCTGGGCGCCGACTTCTGGGCCACACAGGTAATGTGATTCACCCCGCTCCCTCACTCTGTAGTTGTAGTGACGGTACAGTGATCGGGCGGCGGATGTCTCGATCTTTTTATTGCAATTTATTATTCTTTGTCGTGAGTCGAATGTCGTTTCTCTCATTTGAATCACACAATTTTTTCATTTATCATGACGCTTCGAGTACTATTTGACCTAAAGGAGTTTTTATTTAATTTCAATTTATGTTAATTTTAAACCACCACCTGATCACTTTACGATAAAACTGAATTCGTGCACATTTCATGTTTGTTTCATTGCAATCGAAAGGCATATCATTTTAAAAATTCCCACATGAGCGACTACCTGTCTTCAGGACAGAGCTAAATAAAGTTTAGAGTTCATTTAGTATTTATTATATTAATGAAATAAATAAATAAAAATAAATTATTGAAGGAATAATAATGAGCCCTCTAATCCCGTAGCATTCTCGAGTGCAACACATTTGCTAATCATATATATGTATATAGTACATTTATGTTACACATTGAATATATGAATTGTATGTATTAAGTTCCCAATTCCACCGGTCCGTTGGGCTGTGGGTAAATTGTCTGCCGAGTCAGGTGGGCGGGATCCAAGTGCGGTGCTCTCTGGCCGGTGTGGCGGTCGTGGGCGCCGCCCTGACGGGGGGGACCCTCGCTGCCGCCATTGTAGCTGGCGGCGTCGGCAAGAACGGCTCCACAGTTGCAGTGAGCGCGCCACTATCACTTATTAGGGGGTTTGGGGGATGACCGCTCTAGGCACATCTATATACATCACAAATGTGTGTTGGATTGAGACATATCCTTATGATATTGGTGCTATTGAAAACAAATAATGCGCACCACATCTCAGTCCGTGTAGCCGACATAGACAACACCACACTCAAAAGTCTAATAAAAAGGAAAATTGCGATCATTTTGTGTACTAGAAAATTAAACTTACTTGATCTCGTCATATGATTTCACTGCAGTATTCGCACGAGAACTGCTGTTTAACCCCCCACGTCCCCCACGCCCCCATCTCATTTCAAACTCGTTATTTTTTATAGATTTATTAAACTTAAAATATTTAAGTCGTTCGTATATGAGATGTAATTTAGTGTTTATTATAGTTTCATAAGGTTGATAAGAGGTATTTTGGTTTCGCTTATTAATTCATCATGTGGGTTTTTTTAATAGCATGTCTAGTCCGATCTTAATGTATGTCAGTTGGGTTGTGCTCACTGTTATCGATTTACCATTCATTTAATTGTAATATAACAGCGGCATCGTTGGATTATAGAACGCTAAAGGCCCCACCGTAGTATTGTACTCGACAACGTATTAGTAATACAGCTGTATGTCGTTTATTCGCGTTTTAATTAAAGGAAGTATCGAGTACGACGTGGATGTCTCTGTTATGTTGTATGTTGTAACGTTGAGCACGGTCTAATGTATTGTTTTAATTGAATTATGTTGTTAGTTTTTCGTAATCTTGATGTCATTGTATTGTTATTTATCTAAGTCATGCGCGTCTTCACTCATTAAGTATTGTTCGTCCATTTTGCTCATTCATTCCGCAACGTATTAAGTATAATGAGGTGTTCGATCCACTAATTAGTTCCATTATTTGCGTTTAATATTGACCTGTATAATATATTAATACGTGAATAGTTTGTTCATGGAATTGATGGCGGTTATTGTAATTAAGGTCATTGTGCTTTGTTTGTGTCGTAGAAATCGTATTTGGCTATTTAAACAAAATTTAAGTGTTCTGAGCTAAATTTTACTGCTGACTGAATTGACCTTGATAAAACAAACTGTAGCTATACTACTAGGGAAGGAAATTGATTTCACTTTATTCGCAATGAAACCGTTTTTCTCTTTTAAATTATTTTTCTACTATTGTCTATTGATAGACAATGTTTCATATCAAAGTTACATTGTACACGCACGATACCTTCAAAAATAATGAGGCCTTTTATTTTAAATCAATGATGAAACTTACTGAGTGTGTAATTATAAACACACAGATGCAATCTGTTACTCTAGCGGCTGACAACCAGCTTCTGCATCATATGTCATGTGTCAACATTGATTTATTCTAAATTCATTAGCTATATTCCCCCGGAATTTCATCGGATAACGAAAATCAACAAAGTCGGTGTGGTTGCGCGGGTTCACCTTGACATCTTGAGGCAGCGGAGGATGTCGGCCCTGGCGGGTCATTAATGATATTGTCTTCCCTTGTGGCGACGAACCGAGCAGTTGGAGGTGGCGCGAGGGGTGTGGCCGAGGAAGCTGGCCGCGTGCGCGCTGTCCGGCGCCGCGCAGCTGCTGTTGCTAGTCAACTTCGCCACCACATTTCGTGTTAGGGGTTGCGGGAAAAATGGATCCACCGTCGCCGTAAGACACGTCGCCCCCCAGCCGCCCGCTAAACCACTTCGTTCCAAACAATAAAGAGTGCTCATGACTTGCTAAGAATTCGTGTATTGGACGTTAACAACAGTGGAGAGATTAACTTACTAATTAATGAAAGCATTACGTTCGTTTTATGTTCTCTATTGGTTTCGAACGGATTGGCCTGTAGGCTGTTATTAATTGGTACTCTTTCACGTTTCAATTCATGCTTTCAAGGCGCCACTTATTGCCGGTTTATATGTTTCTTTATCCACTCTTTTCTTATTTTCCTGCAGGGCACAGACTAGCCGCTTACATATGTAGCTTTTTACTGAGGGGATTTTTTTTGGGGGTTTGTTAATTTTTATTTATAAATCCATGTTATAAACCAGTTGCGTGTTTCGACACGGCTACCTTAGGTGCATTGTGAGTGACGATTTCGAACCAATGAGTGAAGACGGCGCCACACGACTCCGTCGCTTTAAGAGCTGCGTTGGTATTAATGGCATGTTTTTATTTCTCTTTTTCTGTTGCCGCCGCCGCCCTCGTCCCGACACCACGAACGTACAAACATGCGGGCACGCGAACGAACACCGTTACACTGCGTGTAAACGTGTCGACTGCAGCTGCCTACAATCAACATCAGCATAAGCCTGATGTCGAACTATGGCATCGTCCTCATGACGTTCTCGCTCGTTCTCGGCTACGTTAAAGTCATAATGCGAGGCGGAGTGGGGAAGAACGGCTCCACAGTGGCAGTAAGAGCTTACATTTTAGTACATTGTGCCTGTCTTGCACCGTGCGCGTCGTCCGCTGTGACCGCTGCCGCATCCACTTGTGTATGTCCGCGCGCCGCCTGACGGGGCCGCAACGAGAATCCTACACGGGTCCTTCTGTAGCACATACAATTTACAGCATGTTTTAAATGTATTCAATAATGCATTACACTGGGATTTAAGATCAAATGTGTATAAT
The DNA here is from genome assembly GCA_029286785.1 of Meandrusa payeni. Classification (NCBI taxonomy): domain Eukaryota; kingdom Metazoa; phylum Arthropoda; class Insecta; order Lepidoptera; family Papilionidae; genus Meandrusa; species Meandrusa payeni. The sequence continues at coordinate 11,206,329 of JAGSMX010000013.1, forward strand.
ATATTTCTTGTATTGGTTTCTAAATGTAGTCAAACGCGTACCGCCCACTCTATTGTGACTGATCTTTACATATAAAAAATGTTGACAGCATGCTGCTTGCGTACGCGATGGTCACGAGTAACATTGTTGTAAAGAGAGAACAATAACTAACATCCTCGTAAACTTTGATATTCAAAGTCTATCCGTACGGTGTTCTCCATCCTGCTAACGTAACAGAGACAATTTGCGTCCATAGCGCACGATATTGAACGCCTGTATACACTTTTAAAATATTCTACGTTGTGAGTTGATCATTTGTTCAACTATCGGCATGACAAAAGAAATCTAATTGTAAATAGGTTTCGCGTACAACTCACAGTTGGTTAGTAATTAGAAAATTATAAAATAGATTTGCTCTAAGGAAATATGATGTACATCAATCTCGAACATCAAATGTTTGTTCTGTAGCAGAAATATTATCAACGCATTGGTAGCCTTACGATCTGACAGTTGATAGCTCGAATCCCACCCGGCTCTATACTAATTAGTTTTGGTACGGATTATGAAATACGAAATAGCAAGTTAAATTTGGTAGAGAGTGTGAGAGATTTATCATAATCATTGCCTTTATATTATAGTTATTGTTGAAATCGCTTGTCTCGCTCACGTGTGCGGTGTGTCGGACAGCACGCCTCCGGTCAATGCATCTACGGGAATCATTGTTAGTTCTGTTGCATAGTGCTCTATGCTTCTGCTTCTGTTTCTGTCCCTTCATTTTTTTCTGCATATTATTTGTGCTTTTTTGGTTTACCTGCTTTCTTATACTTATTGTTTGTTTGTATTGCAACACCGTTTTATAATTGTTAATTAATTACTGTTTATACACACAAACAGTAGAACATGACGCCGTTCCTTACTCAAACATTACAACACCATTCATATTTCAATCGCTATTATAAATATGCTTAGATTATTGTATTTACATATTTGAGCATTCCGCAAGTTTTTCTCTGGGTCTTCGGGAGTCCATTTACTAAAAGTATTTAATGGCTTAAATTCCCTACCTGACACAAACTCTTCTTTCTGACGCACCTAGATATTTTTTTATCTGAAAACATCCACAAAATATAGCATTACCTCTACGGCAGTATACGTGTCCGCCGAGTCCATGTTACAGCGCATCCTTCCCCAGGGCACCAGCATCCTGTCCCCGGTGATACCGTTCTCCTTCGTGGTGGTGCCGGCCTTCATCATCTTCCAAAAGAGCGAGTCGCACGTGTACGAGAACCATCCGTCGCTCTACATATTGGCTTTCGGCATGGTCGCAGCGAAGGTCACCAACAGGCTTGTGGTGAGTAATCCATAGGAATATAATACTCCCGACAGTGTTTTCTTACCGTATGCGGTATGTCACCGTGACCTGGCGGCTGTCTTCGAAAGACAAGATGCGAACTATGTACATGTTTACACAAAGGTGCTGTTACCTAGAGACGCCAGTAGAGGTCCCGCCGCTACCGCTGTTACAATTGAACAGGATGATACTTTTCTGACTTACCAGACTTTGTTACTGTGTTTTTACTGAAGCCTGGAGTGTCGTGTGTGAAAAAGAGATCAATCAAATTATTCAACTCGTTCGTTAGCAGTCAGCGCCCTGGGGTTGTGTTCAATACCCATACGTCGACCGTCAGGCGAGGGAGCGTAATGATATATTGACGTTGTAAGATAATAGTGCGTTCAACTGACCGCGCGGTTATTTACGAGTACTTGTCCCGTCATTTCCTACCTGCAGAATGTGTTTTCCCTCTTCCTATAAGTCTTCAAAACGATATCGCGGTTCTGTACCTTGGCCTCTTCTAACTAAACGTTGCAACCCGTGTAAACAATTAATATTTAAATTACCTAAAAAATTACTTCTTTATTTCTGATATCCTGATGGGAACGCTTGGAGACAGCGTGAAATGAAATCCTTATGTATATAACTTCAGGTGGCCCACATGACGAAAAGTGAGATGGAGTACTACGACTGGTCGATGCTGGGCCCCGCCATGCTCTTCCTCAACCAGTACTTCAACAACGCGCTGCCCGAGTACTACGTGCTCTGGTTGTGTACGGTAAGACCATACGGGGGATGTTATCTAATATGCCGACAAACACAGCTAGCTTGATGCTATTACCAGTTAGGGCACTCAGGTTCCCACTACCCTGGCGGCGCTTCGGCTATTCCAAAGTAATCTTTTTTGTTTTAAAAAAGAATGATAATATTTTTTGTACAAAAATGTTAAACATTCTTGTTATTGATCCCGAATAAGGGCAACTGTACCCAATCGCAATTGCCCGGTAACCTGCGAGTTGTACCTGAGTTAAAGTTATATGCAGGGTCAGTTCATCGACATACAATATTGGGGAAATAATGCCAACATATAATAGTTGTCATCATTTCAAAACCTAGCTAGGCAAGTCCCAACTAAGCAGTCCGCTGTGTGTGCTCTGATGGCTTAAAAGGGAAATAGAGGCAAACGAGCTTTCGGCTCACCTGATCTTAAGTGATCACCGTCACTCATGAACCTTCACAACACCAGAGGAGCTGTAGGTCCGTTGCCGGCCTTTGAGATAGGAGTAGACTCGTTTCTTTAAGGTACCCAAATCGTAAAAGTTCGGAAACACCGCTGGTGACAGGTTGACAGTGCGTGGAAGAAAGTTACGTTCGTGGAAAGCCAACCGTCAAGATGATGTCGATGGAATTTGGGAATCTGCCGTGATGTGCGATAATGGTAATCGGTAGTTGGGATGATTCCGAACAATTCCTCGGAACACTCCCCTTGGTAAATTCGACAGAGAATGCAAAGAGCCCCGACGTCTCTTCGCAGGGTCAAGTCGATCGGAAAAACCCTGATCGTCGATGATCCGAGCAGCTGTACACAGTCAAATGCATGGAAGGTTGCCTCCCTGAAGGTTACAATGAACTAAAACTTCGAAGATCATGCTCCAAAGGTTGTCAATAGACATTTATCGTTGTTTGCGTGTATTTTTATAATATTTTACCTGTACCTGTTTTGTTGTTTCCAGATCTGGGTCTGCGTGGACCTGGTGCGATACTGCGGTCAGATTTGTCTAGAGATTTGCGATCATCTGAAGATTCGATTGTTCCGCATACCATACCCGCCCGCGAGCGCGCTGTCCGCAATGCACGCTAGCAGTCACGCGAGCGAACGAAACGGTACGGCCGCCAGACGGACACAGGCGAAGCTGGCCAAGCGAGCCTCGCACTCGTAGGGCAGGGACTGTAGGGAGCGGGTAGAGGAGAAGTAGGAGAGAGAGAGAGAGTCGGGTGCAAGTGCGCTGAGTAGACACGTCTGCGTCACTTGATTTAACGGGCCACATCTTGCGTACTTTGAATGGAATCACCTAGTTATCTTGTTTGGTAAAATATTTATTGCTAATTGCTTGTAATTGTAGTAGTTTCGTTGAACATGTAAAAAATATTAACTGTTAATAGTATTATTTCTGCAACATAGGCCGTTACTGTTACCACTTTAAATAGACTACTAAAATACTAGTTTAAAAGATTTTTTAATTGCTTCAGGTTGTAAGTTGTGAGCATATTGTCAACCTACCTACATGCGATATATTAAATTCGAATGTCACTCTACCCGCTCAAACCATTCTCACTGAAAATGTCCACCGATGTCGAGAGAACTCAACTGTAGAATAGTGTTTCGACTGTGCCGACTAGTAATCTTTATCTTAGTTGTACTTATTCTATGCTACACTAGCTACATACTTAACAAATCCCAATGGAGAAGATGGCTACGGCTATCAATGTCAGGGCCACACGTCATGTGGTTGTGACGTCACTGACTTTGACAGACATGTCGCTGTCAATGTCTAATACATTTGTGTTTCTTCCCAGTAAAACGGTCAACCAGTTAAACATTTTTTTATAATTGATTGAACATTAATGGAAAACTATTGTTTTGTTTTTTTTTGCATTAATTAAAGAATTATACAAAATTAAAAATATATTTTAAATTCAGTACCGACAGCTGCCGAAGAAATATGTTTCTTTTCGATTGTTGCACCGCATCGTACATAGACAAAGCAGTATGTTGACTTTTGATCAGAGATAGAAAGATTTCTACTGTCATAAAATTGTTTTATCATTATCATCATTTATTGGTACTCACGTGATTCTCCTTCAAATTTTATGAATTCTAATTGTGTATAGTTAATAAAAAGTTATAGTTTTACGTATTAAATATCGACTAATGATAAAGTTTAAAAATACACTATATTTGTATCCCACAATCCCACTGAACATAGAAATCAAAAAGCAGCTTAATTTTTGTGAGAGTTGATATGTAAGCCATCTTCTCCATTCCGACCCTATTGCTAACGCTTGAAGGTAAGTGTTCGAGCTAAACATGGAACTGTCGCTTAGCCTGATTGATATCTTCGCGTTTCTTCGTAATTTAATGGATATCCTTGGCACTTTGTGATTGTCGTTACGTGATATGTTTGTTAGGTGGTTGTCATTATTTTGTTAAGTTAGTTGTCAAGTTATTACGAGTTGTATTACGTTTATAAATACCAAGTATTTGTATTGAATATCCCCAAGTTATCATGCACCGTGTGTATATAGTGCCAGGTCCCTATGTTACTACCCGATTGTTGTTAACGTAAGTATTTTGTATCGTTTCAATGTTATATTCTTGTCTTGTATTAGTAGCAGCTGTATATATGACCTTCTCTTTGTTCACAACTTTCCTCTCAAAAACTATTTGTGCAGTATAATAGTATATCGTTGGGTCCTATGTGTAAGGGCCAATGAGCAAAATGACAACTTTCCATCAGAGGCTCCCAAACTTTAACCACGGCTCGGTCGGTTGCTATTTCACAGATAAAATGCTCAAATTGTTATTTTGGTCAATATACGTAGGAGCCATCGATATGTCCAATGACAGTAAATGGTTGATTTTTAGATCAGAAACGTGTGTTGGCTTGTCATGAAGTGGTGATTGGCGGCTTTGTGCAGTGAGTGCGGCGGTGAGGGGGTGTGGGGGTGGCCACCTGACGCCCCCTGCTACTGTTTAGTATATAATTGTTTAAAGCAAAATATTCTCTATATTCTAATGATAATGGTCCTCTGTACAGTCCTACATTTATAACGTGAGTGATTCATATGTGGTGTCATGGCACACCGTCACACCAGGTACGAACGAAGTTCCTTCGGATAATATAGATTTTGTTTTTTTTAATTTTGCTAATTGGTTTTTATTTAAGTACATAAAAGTATTTAAGAAAATTAGTATTTTAGAAAATAACTATACATAACATAAAATCAAAAAATAGTAATTCAAATTATTAAGTAAAAAAAATCTCTTTATGATTTTTCAACAGTACAAAAGTACATAATTTAAACTTATTAATGATTCGTTAAAGCGCCATCTGTTATCAGAGAGTTGACCTACATGCTCAATAGTCATGCATCATGGTCGCCGTGTATACGACTATAGCACTTTCGTTATATATTTTTCTTACGGTTTTAGTCTCACATTTTTTCAGTTCATTCGCGCAGGAACACCCCTATGTCCTTCAAGCCTGCCGTAAGGAATTTCGTTCCAATAATATATATGCTATAGAGTCGATTTCTGCTGGAGTCTTGCCTTAAAACGAAAATGACATCATTTATTAATCTCAAAGATTGTTAACTTCTATATATATATAAGGTACTATCGCATTTCCCACTTCCCCTAACTGTGAGTAGGGCCTGTGACTAATTTACCTTAGCTTCGCTGTGCGTTGAGCTCGACGTACGAATGGCCAGGTCACATATACAGCGTCACAGCGGTCACACGTATCTATACAGCGTTGTTTGTGGTTTATATTGATGGCGTTGGACCATCGGACAACTAACATGTTACTTACGGTGCAATTTTTGAGACATTAACGTGATTGGGAACATTCATTTTTCAAAATGTCGATCCCTGTGCAGTAAGTAGACATGATGTTATTAAAATACTCATCTAAAGACAATAAGCTGACATACTCGACACTCGTCCTTATTGCTATGGAGTTAGGGTTGATTCTGTGCAAGCCGCTACACGGTGATTGACGCCGTGTTCCAGTATTTACGTGTATTATCTATGTATGTATAGCGATAACATTTAGTGTACTAACTCTGTATATACCTTCGTTACTCTTACGCGCAGGCAAAATGATAAATCGAATCGTTTAAGACTATTGTTTGTTTTATTGATTTATTTTTAATGAGACCGTTTCACTTAGTTTAAAGTGCTTATATATTATGACTCACCATTCAAAAATAGTGCCGTAGAGAGCAAATGTAAATGTACAGGTTCATTTTATCACACGACATGCTTGTCAGCAATATGTGTAAACATTATGTGAAATTGCAGATTAAATATGAAGTAACAAAATGTCTCTGTGGCTCTGTGACTACAAGTTGTAGGGTAGCTAATGGTTTGGTTGTGCGGGCAAAGGCTTCTAGAGCCAGGGTCCGATTGTCTATGGGACCGCGAATATTGTCTTTATCTTGAAAAGATAGAAACCATGTTGTGCTTTCATGCAGCTTAATGATTTACAGTAAATTTATCATCTTATTGTACATCAAACGATTTCTGTTACAGTCGTCTCTTAATACAGAAGTTTTAGTATACAAGCATTATAATTCAATGTGTGTTTTTGACAATATTCGTTGTTTTAGGTAATTAGTTACATGTAAGAGTCGCTGTAGTGAACCTGTAAATATCCGGTGTATAGCGGGCCGAGGTGCGTGCGACATCTGTGGACTTTTATGTCAAATATAAGCAAATGTACCTTTTCTGAATTGTTTTATTCCGTCGAGATGATTAATGTAACCATAACATTCATCTCTAAGAGAGAGAGAGAGAGCACGACTTCAACATTTTTCGTGTTTTCATTACATTAATGTTATACATTCTATTCATTAAAGTTATATCAAGTTGTTTCAAACACGTATTCGCATCGGCGACCTCTCTGTTTTTATCAACCCTCATTTCTTAGTAGCCCGAGATCACGCAGAGCATAATTTCACAACAATAACATTTTACAAATGGTGCACATGTAGTAAAGAGTGGGTACGTGTTCACCGAGGACCGGACTGTTATTGAATTTAGAACTATAACTGTCCAGCATAATTTGACAGATGCAGTAAAAAAATCAATTTGCTAAGATGGCCAATTAAATATATCTATTTGTACTGTTTGAGCAATACATAAATGTTTCGCTGAACTATTGATTGAACAATTGTAAAGAGACATTATGTCTACACTTTCGATAACGACTCATTAAATCAAACTAAATTTTAACAACGGTAGACTTGCGTGACTTGTGTTAATTATAACATGCAGATAAAAATATCAACTTTAATTAATAATAGATGGCGTTGTTCTTACAAAAATAAATATGACAATAAAACAACGTACACACCGAGCCAATGCTGTGAGTGCCTGTTGGCCCACTAATCTCTGAACTGTTCAGCGGCAGTAACATAAGGACAGGTAAGGGGAAACGCAGGTCAGTGTAGCTTCTAGGTAGCTTGCTTGAACTTTCCAAAACCTTTTCCTTTATATATATATATATGCAAAGCTTTATTTAGTGTTAGCAATAATAGTTTATTTTTCCTATTTCACATACACGTTTCAGTATAACGTGACAGTTGTATACGTAGCCGCTCGTGTCGGTACAGAGCAAGTAACGTTTGTTCCAGGGACCACTGACAGCGAGCTGTCAGAAGCCGAGGACGCGGCGCCGCTCCTCGTCAAGAACGATATTACTTTACAATGACGCTCACACTGTCTTCTGTTTTTTGCTTTTAATAAAAAAGAATCGCAACAGTGTATTACTGAAGTTACACCCAGAGACAGTGAGCGAATGTCCCTACTACACAAGTTGAATGAACACAACTACACTAATGATGTAGGTATTACTGACGCCAGATCCAGCATACTGAGCTCTTATATTAAACTTGTGTGGAGATTAAACTATTATCACTAATTATTGAATTTTTCTATAATGTTGAACATTTAGATATTACAAAGAAACCAATGGACTGTTGTGTACAAAACATTGCAGTCACGTTAATAACTTTGTCTGCAGACAACTGTTTTAACAATTGACAAGCGACTCTCCGCCTGCTCTAAGTGACATGTAGGAATACATGCTCTCAACCATAAACCTTGAAATACAATATTTGATATCATAATGACTACGCGGATTTGCCGTAAAGCCCAGGTCCAGAGCGGTCAATCGTGACAAAAAATTCACTGATGATAACAAGAAATATGGCTGGTATTTACTACATGGTCTGGGGCCTAGGGCGGCCAACACTGCAAATCTGCCACTGACGGTAATTCAAAAACATAGGCAGCTTATTTCAATGGAGACATACGATCTGTTGTGCTTTGTAACTATTACATATTTGACTTGTCTTCTGCGTTACTACATAATTATAAATAAATATACTGCATTAATAATTTTGCGTTTTATTCACAAAGAAAATTTGTATAACATAAACTTTATTAACTAGATTGCTGAAACATTAGTACGGACAAATGTCAACAAAAGTCCAATGGAAGTCACGGTCATCGCTGTAAATACAAAATAAAATGTATTATTCTTACAAGAAATCAGTGGAATTAATTATTTATCTCAGCCGTCACAGATTAAACATCACTTCAGTTCGGACTTCGTTCGTGCGCGTCCACACTGTCGCCGCTCAATAACATAAGTCCCGTACGTTTCAAATTTATCAATTACAATATGAAAATGATGTCAGTGAAACAAGTGTTACGGTAAAATGTACTTCGAGGGACCTCGGAGGGACAGCTATCAAGATATCGCCGGCACAGGTACGCAACACATCGTAGTTGAGAAATTGTAACATCGTCTAATTTGCTTATAATACGCTTCTACCTTATCAGTTTGTTTATATCGTGTAGGTCGTTATCGCATCGGGGTTGGCCGTGATCGAATGTCGCTATATCGTCTACACAAGTTGAATGAACATAATATAAGCTAGTATCACAATTGTGTTAAAAAAAACTTGAAAATAAAAGTAAATCCTCAATGATGTCGTAGATATAAATCACAAGCGTGTTAAAGCTAATTAAAAACATCGACTGGAAACGTTCAAACGACTATTTTACCATTACAAAATAAATAATCATTCCCGATTACAAATTCGTTCCATTCGATTGGCATGTGTTATGTCGGTACCTCGATATTTGTCTGGCACCGTCATTATAATACATGTTTTGTGTCAGTCGGAGAATATACGGAATACGAAGTGTAACTTGGCTATTATCCTCCCGAGTATTTACCAAATTGGCGACGAGGAAAATTAACAATCAGTGCGTAGTTAGTGGAAAAAAACCGTTACTGTGTAAAAATAATAAATAATGATAAAAATGTCAGTGGGAACAATCGAGCAGTTCGATCTCGCGAGCGGCAACTGGACGATGTACGTAGACGGTTTGTCTTGTTTGTATGTGTCTTTGTGTATGTATTTTAAATCAGTTAAGTTAAAATGTATTTTAAAGCTACCGGCGTCAAAGAACTACATCTGCCTACGTTGATCGCAGTAGTTGGTGATCAGACTTACGAGCTATTAGTAAATTTATCGTGTCAATCCGAGTATAAATCTGTCAGAACTCGACTTTGATAATTTAGTTAAATTAATGGAAAATCACCTGCAACCCAAACCATCCGTTATGGCTGAGCGATACAAGCGCCGGTCGCGCAACACATTGGTGAGGACATAGCTCAATATGTTGCGGAGTTGAAGCGGCAATGTGAGATTAAGGACTCGTTAAATGATAATTTAAGAGACCAGACAAATATCGAGGTACCGACATAACAGCATGTAATTCTATTGTCAACCGACTTCAAAAGGAGGAGGTTTTCATTCAATTCGTCCGAACCGATATTGATGATTTTTCAATATGAAAGCTAATGATGGTTCCCGTGTGATGTCCTATTCTGACAGTGGGATCCATGAGAAAATCATAACTTTATACGTTTTCAAATTGCTACAAGTTTATAAGAAGTATTCTAAGAGTAGTTTGATGAAAGTTTTTTTGTTTTTCTCAAATCAATTATATCTCGGTTCACAAACAGTCCTAACGCTTTTGCGGAAGTAACATTTCATCGATTCAACTACAATATTTAGTTTCAGTGATATTGATGAATTTTTTTTTGTTTTCACCGTGTGCGCTGCACCATGCTTCTTATTTATAATTTGTTTAATTATAAAACATATCATAAATATATAAAGAGAACGAATAAATTCATATATAATACTTTACAAAGATATTCACGTATAGCATAGTGGTATTAAGTTGAGAGCAATTGCTGTCTCCAATACATACAAACTTAAAGTGTTACCTCTAAATCTTTGTATTATTTTCGTTGAAATTTAATCTGGTTTCAATTCAATCCGGCGAGAGCGCAGGACTCTTCCGTAATTAATGGAATAAATTATACCAGTTTATTATCATCGCGACAAGCTGGCCACTATCTTATATGGACAGTTATTATTAATAAAAAGTATAATTAATGTATATTGGACTATTTTAATGACAATGTTTCCTTGGCCGAGGCGAGGCGTAACTATGATGGTTATTATCTTGATGATTGTATTTTGGTTTCGTTAGTGTTCGTAGTTGTCTAAATAGATGCATCCAAAGGAGCAAGGAAAGAGTTAAAGGAGATAAAAATATAATTACGTTAAAAAAGCATTTATTAATTAATATAAATACTTGGAGTTCGGGAACTGGCGACAAGAGCTGGCCCGGTCGTCTTAGCACTGCGAGGGTGCTGGGGGAGGGATTAACCTCCTCCGGGAACGTGCTTTCTTAGCACAGTGCAAAGGAGCTCGCGTTGCACTGGAGACCCCGGAGCCACCTGGGGGTTTTAGTGAGTAAGAGCCTCACATAACCCCGCCTTCTGGGAAGATTATCGTGCTGAAGATTTCATTCCGTCAACAAAAAAAATACTTGGAACCCTGGGCTACGAGGCCTTTGTTATTTACATTATGGTGGATATAATAAATCACTATTTGATGGGTTTTTTCTGGAATTAATGGACGTAAAGTTGTGACTCAGGACCACATTTAACGGTCGTAATCGATGGGACCCTGAATTATGGAGAGGACTAGTCCGCGTCCTATGTCAATAACCTAAGTAATGATTATCCATTTATAGATATCGAGCTGTCCAACATCGACAGGACAGCTCTGAGCGCTGGCAGCACTCGGCGATGTTCCAACTTTGGGCTGCGTCGTCTGTGGCGTCGAGCGAAGGAATGGACGCGTTTGGGTAAGTAACGTTCATTTAAATGATAGTAATATTCCTTTAAGAAAATATGAGTTTGAGTTAAAACAAACAATTTACTAACATATCCTAATCCGGTGAGGCAGTCAAAGTCGCCTAATCTGTGTAGTTCGTTAAAATAATAGTCACTGACGTTGAGCTAAGTGAGTAATATCATTTACGTAAAAAGTGTTGATTCATTCCAGATACTATTCTCTTACAATCTGTACGGCATCTACTTTATGTTGGGAGTTCTAAGATAGCAGACCTCTGATTTTAAATACCTCGGTGTAGTGCAGACAGCCTCATACCGTTCACAATTATGTGCCAGTGTCTCATGCAAATAATATGTTACCATGACACGTGTACGTAACGTATTTACGAATGAAACTAATCTTCTTTCAAACATCCTACCTACGAGTACATTAAAATTACGCTTTTCTACATAAAAACTTTATGGAGTAAGCTTCAGTTGTATACAAATAAGAATATAGGTAAAAATGTACTTTGTTTCATTATAAAAGGGCAGCTTGGTTTGATCACTCAGTCACATTCCCGCGCGCCGCGGTTCATCAATCATCGAGCTACAAATTAGTCAGTTTCGCCCGCAGTGTTTTCATTACCAACTGCTACCACAAACAATCTGGCGACGCCCAGCCCCACGCGGCCTGCCGTCGTGACACCATGTATAAATACGCCCTTGTTTTTATACAAAAGTATTATAAATTTTACGTTTTAGTTCGTTTAGTTTAGTTTCGACCCAGTTTAAATTATACGTCCAGGGACATCGCAGCTCCGGGCGCTTGTCATGATTCCCAAGACTAACGGAAATGCTGTATTAATTTGATGATATCTTCAGCGATAAAAAAAATCATCTTGAGAATACATGAATTTACTGGACCTAGCACAGGCGGTGCAGGGCACACCGCCGTAACGCCTCTAACCTGTATCTCTCTAACTAGCACATACGCAGTGACGACTGGTGCAATTTAAGTAAGCGCTCAAAAGATTCAATCCTTTCGTGTAGCTTCGAATTCGTACCCCGAGCGAGTCGGTCCAAGCCGTGGTTCCTTCTTGCCCTCTCAATTTTTACATAAAGCAAAATATTATCAAATTTGCAGCAGCTAAATAAAAGAACCTAACATACATAATTAAGGTCGCTAGGTGCGGCTTTACGAGCCACAGATATCCTTGTATGATGTACACACGTGTCACGCACGGTCGCGTGGCCGCGTGTCCGTGCGGGGCTGGGCCGCGGCACGCGATGTCTGCGCTGCCTGTTAACACCACTCACTGTTATTATATTACACTTGACCTAAACTGATGGTCCGTTAACATTCCGTTAATATTTTAAAATGTTACGCGCGGTGGACCCCGCGGAGATTAGAAATACCTTTATATCTTCATACGCTGGATTGTTATTTTATTTTGTATTTACGAGAACTTAGTTATCTCTATAATTTCTAGTAATCACTGGAAATATTTATTGTAATCAAGTTACCGCCCTAGCTGAGGATTTTTCTCTAAAGGGGCCCCAGCGCAGAGTAGCTCTCAATACAGGTAAAGTTTAGCAACTTAATAGTTCTGGTACCTCTTAAATCCTTCTATGGCTAATACTCATAGATTTATCAAAAAAAAAGAATTCGAAAAAATGTCGCGTGTGAGCGGGAAATTAGAAACAAGCAACAGAAACTCTGTTTATGAAATTGGATTCGCCAACAGAGCGGCGACAAAAAAATGATTTTGTAGTATGTGTGGTTATGAGAATTTTCACAAGCACGCCACCGTTCCAAAATGAACTTTATTGTCCAGTTTTAAGATCTTCTTCTGATATCGTGCATATTTGCGACGGCTACTAGAACAAATCCTGTACTTCGGTGTAAGTTCACGCGAATGGCAAAAAAGTTAATTGGAGTGGAGATGCTGTGTGATCATTGGTTTACATTTTAATTTTTTTTTCTATAAATTGCTTTAAAAATACGGAGGTGTAAAAGGTGTTACGGAGTTCTAATTATGTATTATTAGTTCTTCCTTAAACTCATGGCTGTTGTAAGGGTGAATAAATTTGACTTATTAAAAGTTTTAGTACTTGTTTAATCGAGAGTATCCGGGGACATCATTTACCGTCCCAAGAATTCAGTGTCACCGGGAAAACTTTCATTGACCGTAAAAGTCATAAAAGATGCCATACGCAAAATTAAACAGTTTTGGTCAAGAAAATATTTTTGATTGAAATAATTGTGATAAAACGGCCGCAACGGAATTCGATCTTAGATTAAGGCTATAACTTTATTTATAAGCGTGACGTTGTGCAACATCAGTGCGATTGATTTGATCAGTAGATTGAATAATTTTGTATATGCGATGTTGATGTCAAAATGATTGCTTCATTGAGTACAGTAAAACAACATGGATATCGTTAAGACCTTGAAGCTTCACTTATGCATAGAATATCATTATGTCCACAGTTAACTATAAATGTAATGGCTACTGGTCTGTTGTGCTAGTGGAAATATAAATTATATCTAATTCTGCAGAGTGACGGAGATGTTTCCGGACCGCTCTAAAGTAACATCTTTGAACTCTAGGATATAAAATGATTCGACCCCCCAACCTAAAACTCAAACTGTAGTCAAGCACGACCACTCACCTAGCGTCACTTTAGTGAACTTGCGAAGACATAAAGGTGGAAGGCGCGACCGGAAATGGGTGTGGGCGGCAGCGACCTCTCGTTTCCGGCGTGGCTGCCGAAATGTCGGCCTCTTTCCTTTAACTGAGATGCCTGTGATAGTTACAAAAAATTAGTATTTACGATCTTATGTTGGCTAAGTAAATTAATTTTATAATGTTTTAAGTATAACATATTTACAATTGGTTGAGTGTTAAGAATTAAATTATTATATGCATTTACTTATATATATAAAAAAGCTAAGAATCTGATTGTAATCTGAAAGTTTATTTTATAATATGGTATAACCAATAAGCATATATTATTACAAGCTCTGTATCCTTCATTAGCATATCCCTTGTACACTGCTACAGGTCGACATTATTATATATTGTAATTCCAGCCTCCACATATTAAATCAAATAATAGCAATTGCTAAATGAAAGAATTTCATCTATAATTAATTTGTCGTCTTTGGCACATAACCAAAGGTACATATATGGTTTCGGTATAATCGTTTTGTACATAATGCGGTATTGTAGAGACGGGACTGAGGAACTGTTGGCGACGTTTGTCAGATACGTAGCCCACGACTAAGTCCTAACGACAATCAATGTAACCATGTACATCTTAAAAAACAATACTATTTTTGTATTGTGCCGATGTTGTGCAGAGCACTAATATAATCGCTATATATTATTTTGTCGGAACAGGAATAGCTTCAAGCTCCTAAAATAAAACCTTTAGCTTCAGACGGTTCGCTAACTTATGATCGTATTGAGCACGTCCCACCTACTCGTACATGTTTAATATTATTTACTCTATATATAGTTCAAGGAAATTGAAAAAAACACCACTTCATCATAATACGTCTACCGTGTTGTATAATGCAGGCGACCCTTATTTTTTCAAATGTCAATACATATCGAGGCCGGTGGAGTCGACTGGCGCACCGTTTTTACTGGGTGGTGGTTCTGCAAATGTCAGCGGCTACTTCCATAAGCAAATCGTCCAATGCTCATGATCCACTTTAATAGCATTCAGACTGTTTTTGTCATAAAATTATAGGCGAGGCCTACCTACAAGGACATAAGTATATCTGTTTAAAAGGAATTGTACAAGTAGCTTGTTAAAGTACTAGGATTAAGAGAAGAAGTCTTTTACAGTAGCGCCGAATTGTTACAAGCAAGGCCACGCTTGTACCACCAGCTCGGAACACTTGGACACCGCGACTCACAGTCGTCTGTTCTGCACAATCCTGTCACATACTCTCCGCTTATTCGTTTATCACGTCAGCGGCTAAGTGCACATACTTGTCAGAACTAGGATAAAATGACAATTAAATTTGGAAGTCTCACAGAATAAGACATTCATTTTCATACGTTAACCATCACCTTATATAATAGTCAACGTATGAAAATGAAACCACTGTCACAAATAGTTCACATCGCAGAACATCAGCACGCCACACGCTTGTCGCGTTGTCCTCGAGCACTTTCCCGACTCCGTCCCCACTACTGCACGTCCGACCTCGTTACTTAATGTAATTATAATAAAATAATAACAGCCGTCGTCTTCGGGAGTGAGGTAAATTTAATTAAATTCACACCATGTCATAAACCACTTTCTTGTTATTATCCTGCACAGTTGGAAAGCAAGGGGCCGCAAACCCCCAGTATGTCGCACGAGCGCTCAGCCGGAGAATGGCCGCGACCTTTCAGAATATCATCGTTAAAAAAGAATTGAACTGTTAAAGTGAGCACAGTCAGCTATTATTACAGTAAGTTTGTTTGTTTGCATGTTGTTTTGTTAACTTTGTCCGCTACAGTTAATTGTATATGATGAAAGTTACCTTCAAAGTTGAGAATAACTTGGAGAAACAGTTCCGTGTTTTGACAACGGTCTCTTTCAGTATGATAAGTTAGGTTCCGTATCGTTAAGTGGTCAGCCTCGCGCTGTTCCACAGGATAGATATATTTCGTCGTTTGATACAACATAATATAACATTTAACATACGAGTACGTGCAAGGTGTACCCAATAAATTTTATTTTAGACTTATTGCAAAGTAGTGCAAGTTAGTGCTCTAACAGTCGTTAGGATTAGAACCTTTGAATTATAACAATTTCTTAACAATATATTTTTAAATGTTTCTGAAGAATCATGAGATAAATCAATGTCATAAAAGTTTTTATTGGAAGAGCTGATAGTGCGAAAAAAAGAAGCCAAAGTCTAAAATGGAGCGCACGTAACTAAAAAATATATTTTTTATGCTCTTTGCATGATCTTTTCTATGTGTTCATTGAAGGTCACTTTATCAACCATAATTATATCTAAGTCACGAATGCTTTTAATACGTTTAACAGTATTTAATTTATAGCCCTGCGTTCTCTCTTTAAAAAGTTTAAAAAATGTCCTCGGAAAATTCCAAACGGTTTGCTATCATCTGCATAAAATAAAGAATTAGTATCATAAAGTACGTTGTTAATATTGTTTACTTACATACAGTGAGAACAGCACATGCTCTGAGGGACTCCTGATGGAATGGGAAATAGCTAAAGCAGTCTTTCTCTCTCACCTTTGAGACAAACTTGGCCAGGATTGCGATGCATGAGTCTACTCATCTAAGGGAGTTGGTAAGTATCCCGAATCCTTCCAGTTTTTTTATTAGTAAATCGTGATTAATTTTGTCAAATGCTGTGGAAAAGTCAGTCCTAATTATGTCCGCTTAATAATTTGAATCTATTGTAATAAATATATATACTATATTGCGCAATTGATATGTAATACTGGCTCTTTTTACTTGCCCTTTCTTTCACCCTCCTTTGGTACAGTTCACTGGCGCCGGTCGCACTTACTTATAGAAAACAATATTTTCTTGGTTTGCGTATCTTTTCCTCCGATGTAAGTAATTACAATAATTCCCGCGCCGATTTTGTGTCTATATTAAAAAAAAGATAAATAAGGTTATATTAATCAAAGAGAGAATAATAAGTTAGAATGTCACTGACAGTAATGTTCATTCGCCGGATCGTTGTTTGGAGTGAAAACAATAATAAAACTTCCCGCGCACGGTAACTTATGCAAAAGCTCAACAATGCATAGCGGGCGGGCGGGCGCTGGGCGGGCGGCAGGGCGGCAGTGTGGGCGCGCAGCAGGGCGGCAGTGTCGGTGCGCCGCAGAGTCGGGCGCGCGTGCCGCTCGCCCAGCTTCGCAACTTCACCCGCCGCGGAAACTTCATCATTATTATCGCTTTTTTATTTGTCAACTTCACACTCCTTAAAGTACCAATAATTTTAACGCTTGTAAGTATTGTTTAATTGAAATGCTATTTGTGATTGCATAGCTTTTAAATAATAAATATATTACACTATCAAAATAATAACTAAAGTCAATTAGTCAGGACCAGACAGCCAGTGCCAGTGCAAGTGGACATAACATTTTGTTATATTTAAACTTAACTATTCTAAAGTTAAACAAATATTATAAAAAGGCCTTTTACGGTCGTAGGAACAATTGCCAACTATGAAAGTAATTGTCTTTACCTCCCGTCCTTTGAGTGTCGTTCAGAACGTCAGCAGAGCGGCGCGCACGCACCACAGCTGACCACTGAGTGAGCAGTCGTCTCGCGATAACCAGCGTAATTATCTCTCAGTTGTGTATTCTTTATAAAATTTCTGAGGACAATTAAATAAAATGTAAAGATTTTCTAAATTGTAAAGTATTAAATATTCAAGGAATTATGAAAAATTTAAAAATGGATGGAAATCTCTCATATTTATTTTTAAAGATTGAATCTGTTTGGAAAAAAGCATCTGGAGCTCGCTGGCGACTGCGCTCGCTCAACGTCCATCGTCGTATCGCTCTCCTCGCAATGCTGCTCGCCTTAAGGTCACTTGGGATTGCAATCCATGAGCTCAAAGGCTAACTTATTATTTACTTTTCCTTTTTGGAAATTGCAAGCGGTCAATGGACATTTTCAACTAATCTAAAAAGAGATTTATATGCACCTCTATCCCAGGGGTCCTTCAGGTCATCTGTATAG
This sequence comes from Meandrusa payeni, assembly GCA_029286785.1. Classification (NCBI taxonomy): domain Eukaryota; kingdom Metazoa; phylum Arthropoda; class Insecta; order Lepidoptera; family Papilionidae; genus Meandrusa; species Meandrusa payeni. The sequence continues at coordinate 11,224,370 of JAGSMX010000013.1, forward strand.
TGGTTTCTTGTGCTTAGTGACTCACAAGTTATTTGACAAACTTTTGGCTTAGTGCTTAGAGTACCTTGCTAGGTCGGTGGCTTACAGATTCAATTCTCGGCCGAAAATATTTCCTAACAATTCACAAATTAATTCTCAGATTAGTGGCAATTGAGTTGCTTTTTATATAAGAATTTGATACCTTTTGTATTCCGTTCTTATCTCTGTGTACCCCGATTTGGATATAAGGACTTCGGAGTTTTTTTTTTCACCACATTTTCTTTCGGGTTAATGTATCGCGCATGTTACTTGTTCTTAATACAGCAAATGTAATTACTTAGATTTTATGTCCCTCGCGTTATATTGGTTGGTGACAAGTGAAGGAGGAGAGAGTGCTTCTGTCCTTTCGTTGACACCAACAAACCTATAATATACCATTCGTGTCATCGCGTGGTCACCAAAAGCTTTCAACGTGATTGTTTAATCAAGAGGACTCCATTTAGACAATTTAACTAGAATACATAATGAAAGTAGAGGTATCCTCCTCTTCTCTACTAAAGGTTGTTGTTGTTGCTGACGCACATGCAGTGGCAGCTCGCGTGGAGTGGCTATTCTCCTCTGGATAGTGTCGGGCGGCGCAGTGGACTATACCAACTCACGAGCTTCTTTATGCATTTTTCAAGTTAAAATAATTATGGTATGTAACTGTAAACAACGCTTGAAGAATTTAGTTCCTCATCTAATGAAGACTACATTTAAATTACAAGCAAACAGCAGAGCAGAAACAACAGAAACCCTCTGAAAGTGAGCGCACGCCCGCGCGTTCACAAACATATTAAAAAGGCGCGCTCGCTTTTGTGTCGGATGTTTTATTGAATTATCATCAGACGGTAGGTCGTCTTCTGATTGCCCGTCAGCCCGCAGTGTTGTGTTGCAAGGCAAACCAGCAAATGCTGTGAAAATGATGTATCGTCGTGATTATGTGTCTAGAAGACGGCGCCGCGCAGGATTGCCAAATAAATTAAAGGAAATCCCTTCAATAGCTTTAGTCCCGTTTTCGTAAGACACCTGTTAAACATAAGGCCAGAGCGTCGTAAACATTTGCTGCGTGCTCTCACTAAGTTTGATCGTACATTGATACAGTTTTTATCGAACATACAACATTAAAACTAGTTTAATATCGTATTAAAGACTATTATTATTTACGATGTTATCGATTATGAGACAACATGAATAAGAACATGAAACAGATATACAAGAACAAGATTAGTTAAACTTTTTAGAATAGAGCGATAGATAAAGGGCATCGGGACTTGAAGGAATACTATTGATGAATCCGTTGTTATATCTAATTGTTCTATCTAGTTGTTAAATCTAGTTAAATATTCATAGTGATATATGAAATCAATCTGATCTGGTTCAGAGACATTTCGTCCTGCTACCATAAACCTTTGATAAATGGCAGGGCACCCTTGATGCAGAATGCTAATGCGCTTGGAGTAACGACCGATCCAAAAATAATATTAGGGTCTAATTTACAATATTTAAAACAATATTGAAAAAAATACTGCTTATCGTGTTAGGTTTATTTAGTAGGATTCTGAAAATATACCTCGTAAAATAGGTGGATGACAATTTCACTTACCGCATCTATGAAGACGTATAAAATATTCTTCTTATTTAAATTAATAAGCTGAAAAAGGGGCATTTGCAGTGTTTTAAAAGAAATCTGCGTAGCGCGTGCGGGCGGCGGCAGTGTGCCCGCAGCCCCGGCCGAGCCGCCCGCCCTGCGCCGTCACACGTCGCGTTATACAAACTTCGACAAGTTAAAACTTTGAACAACAATCTTAATGCGTGAGTAAAGCTTTTACGTAAATCAATTGATTTTATTATTCTGCTAAAGATAACATTTATATATCCAACGCAGTCGAAAAATGTTCTGTTTTGTGTTCAAAAATAATATGATCTTAGTAAAATAACATATACAATTTCTTTATGTAAAATTCTTATTTTGTACAGCTTGCAACAAACTTATGCAAGATATATGTACAAAATATTTAGGTATTAGAACAATTGATAATTATTTAAGAAATTATTTTTATTTCTTTGTAAACTTAGGTGTCCAAAAATGAGTAAAATTTAGACATGGTCATTTGCAGTACAAAAGTTTTTATTTTTCAAATGATAACAAAATATTTCACGACCGTGTGAAACTTCGCTCTATCGGAGAGTTTGTGAACATGGCCGCTATGTTTTGTCAATGCAAAAAAGCGCACGTTCTTTCTTTTTGTGATGTTTTATGTACGACGAGCGGTCGGGTGAGCAGAGTTACTTGTGAGTGTACAGATGTAGAGGGAAGCACCTTTCTAGGAATATACCGTTTATTAAATTCACTGGGATCCTTAAAATCCTCAGCAGAAACTCAAAGTACGCTCAAGTGTAACACGTTTTAGTTTATTTTATAGAACCTTCGCACTCCTCGATGCTTTACAACCTAGAATACCATTGAATTTAACTTTAAAATTCGAAATTCAACTCTTTGGGCTAGATCCCTGACACATTACTACGTAGAGAGAGAGGGAGTGCACTACTCACCTCACGTATAATCGGTCAAATCACGTGAACTTTTCTGGGGTTAAATACGAATATAAAAAATTATCAAAAAATAGTTCGCAAGGGTTTTGAGTCATTTTCGTATTCTTTGTTTCATAACAAAATCAATATCAAAAACATTAAAATAAACTTTTAATTGACAAAACAATACATTTTGTCAATTAAGGTTAAAAAACCTTATAAATTCCCGTCTGACGGAAGTAATTAATTTCGGGACCCAATTTCGCAATTAGCTCTGATAAAAGGTGGCAATTAAATCTTGTGGCACGTGTCAGGACATGCTAGCTGGTGCCGTGGGCAACTAGGGGCTCGGTGGACAGTCGACATGCAGGTGGAAGGTGTCTCAGTTAACCCTGACATAGCCACTATTTGAAAATTTTTGTGCCTTTGCACTTGGATTCGGACAGAGCAAACTTTTCGAATATACCTCATAAGAAACTATCACAAAACGTGCGCCGAACATTAATTTATTAGCGGCACTGAATCCGGGCACCTGCCCTCGACTCACTGCCCTCGGCCCGCGATCACCATCACATAAAGAGAGCGCTGTAATTTCGTATATGGCTCGATGACGACACGCGGCGTGTGGGTGTCCCAGATAACGGCACTCCCAGCACCACGCCTAACCCGACCGATAGAGTAAGTTAACTATTTCAGGAACTTTATCAGGCGACCTGAGCGACGTTATCTGCGTGAGAATCATTTGGATATCTTCACTTGGCAATTAGATTTTTTTTATTATAGAAGTCTGTGAGTGAGATAGACTTACCATAAACGTCAAGTGATACAAGAGAACATTGTTATCTACATAATATTTTATAAATGGGCGAATATTGTCGGGACCTCCCGCTGCGCATCGGAATTCCTGTTGTCCAGAACTACCTTTCTGCAGAAACGACTACTCGCTAATGCAAAGCAGGAAACAAAAAGCAGATCCGCTACGATTTCTAGTACACCTACACCACCAAATTAGTCAGCGATGTTCGAACACAGTAAGTACAGAACAAATTGACGCAGTCGCGAGGGTCGCCTACTGTTGTACTGGAACTTGCTCAGATTGTGCATCGTGGCGACAACACTTGCGATACCGTCACTCGCGCTAATCAGTGTTTTGTTAACCGCCGCGGAGGCACGCCGCCTGCGACAAGCGCCTGCTGACAAAAGTGAACATGAACGTTGTTAAGTATCTTCAAAATTGTCAAGTGTTGTGAGAATTAAATGTTTTGGCGATTTGCTTGTTGACATGCGGCGGAATACTTGACCTGTAGTTCTTTGCTAAGGAATAATAACTATTTCCAGCCAGCAGTCATACTCAAATGTGTTCTTTTATTGGGAGAGGACAAAATAAGATCGTAAATAATGACGGCGACTCATAAACAGACGCAACATCACAGAAGTCGTAGATGCGATTCCAGAAGTTTGGTACACTTACATTAAGTCAACTTTACACTCGGATACATATTAAGCAGCAATCACAGTTATCGGTGGACTACACTGTCGGAAGCGACTATACCTGTCTACCCAGAAAGATGAAAAATGACGCGAGAGCTTATTGTTCGTTATGATACTAATCTGTGAGGAAACAAGTAAACCAACATGTGCTACTAACGTATAAATAAACACACCGACCTTATAGCCTGTCAACACGTTAAACAAATAGAGACCATAAAACCATTTGCCATAAAACGCCGTTTGCCACGTCAAAATATTCAAGCAAAAATGGTTATTGTTTTATTAAATAATTGAATTGAGAACCTCCTCCTTTTGACGTCGGTTAAAAATGACTGCGACTTGCGCGCTAAGTGACGTTATTTTGTGGTGTAGCGGCGCGCTGTGCTTCATTAATTATCAGTAAGTGGCGACACACTTTCCATTTTAATCTATTTGTTTGAGTGGTTTTATAGTTATTTTATCAAAAGTTCAATCAGCATATAGTCATAAACACACAAGAATCACTTAAACAACGACAATCGCACGCTACCTGTAGTACCTAACGTCGGGCTGGAGCTCTGTTGTGAGTAACTCATCGCAAGGGTCCCCAAAAGACAATCTCATATTGAGCCGGTATTCTAAGCACTAAACTTAGGTAAGTAAGATTATCCTGTCACGCACGTTTTTCCACAAGACAGTCAATGGTGCAAGCCAAGTAGGAATGGAATCTTAGACCATTTATTTCGAATAGTAATAACTTTAAATGGTCTTTAAGAGGAGTTCTGGTTGACCATGAACTGCTTTAGATTGCTAACTCCTTAAATATTCGCGCGCTCCAATATACCAACCTCTCGATTTATAGGTCAGTGATATATACTGCACTCTCTATCAACTCCCCGAGCTTATTTGAAGAAGACCCAGGATGAAATCCCCAAAGCTCTTTCTGCGATAAATACAATAATATATCAAAATGAGCAAGCAATTATTCGGACAATTTGTCACGTCGCTTGTAATTCGATACGTAAATCGCCGGAACACGTAACACGCCGGACAAACCGATAGCAATAATTAAACGTTATGGCTGACACGTCGCGCGAGTTAACACGCTGTAACGTGTTAATTGCATTTTTAGTGCGGGTCACAGCGCCGCCATTGTCGGGATTTTATTTGTTGCCGCTTTACTATTTTTAATTCGTGAAATTTATTCCGGCCGTACATAACACTCTGCTAACCACTTTCCCCCTTCCACAAATAATGTGCAAGGCCGAGCTACGAAATTTTGTTTCTTTTTCCGTAAGCTATGCATAAAAGCGAATAAGAATTTGCGAGAGATACGCGCGTAGCAACCAAAACGCTGTAACGCGGGCGATGCCATGTCTACGTCTAGAGACTCTACCATAACTACGTCGCTTTCTACTGTTATTGGAGAAGCATTGCTATAGATTTTCCTGACACTTCTTTTCCCAGCGCTAATGCTTCATGATGTGGCAATACTCCTAGTAGTATTTAGATACCTGATCAAGCCGTGGTTCTGCAGAGTCGAGGTTTAATCGCTCACAGTGGCCTGGTCCGAGAACTTGTTGAACCTCCGAGGTTATAACGTCAGTGAATTTACAGGGCTAGAGTCCGTCATATACATATATACATCAGTCAATCCTTAAATGTGACATCTTTATATTTAATCGTTACTGAATCAGAATGTGACAGTACAGCCTGTGCTCTGGTTAACCTCTCTGTTAACCTTTTCAGATCCAGTTAACATTTGATAATAAAATAGCGGGGGGGCGGGTGTGATCACGGCGCGTGTGTCGCCTGCGCTGTGCAAATTAATTAAGCTATTTCTATCGCTTACGTCTCGCTCTAACGCCTCCTAGAATTGTTTTTTACATTTTATATTCTTATTTAACGAGACCTTTTAAAATTAAATTATTATATTTAGTCACTGGCACGCGCCGATCACTTCTGTTGGAATGTTTGCTCATCATTTCTTTTTTCTTAGTAAAAAGAGTCCGCTCGGCCACCATCGACTCTTAGAGCTACAGGAGCAATTTGTATATGTAGCATATTGCTTCTGTCAGACAAGTTTGAGTGTTTCTTTAGAAAGTTCAAATTGATTGTCGCTCATACGATTCTGAACTATCAGTACTTGGTTGTTTTATTTTATAGATTTATGTTGTCTTTAAAACACGGCTTCCACTCTTCTAAAAGAGCCACTCCATTGTTAACTATATATTTTATCTGATTATTTTGAAATGAATGTTCTTCGATGGCAACTTGCTCTCAAGTAGCTCGATCGCTTTTTGTATCGCAGTACATTAGTCAAGTGATCTTACATGAAAAACTCTGAAACTATGGCCGCGCTTACTTAAGCGAAATATTTGGTAAAATGCCAATTTTTTTCAACCGTAACGCGTCTCAGACGCGGAAGTAGTAGACTGCGAATAAAATTCCTTTATTAAAAAGTAAAGGAGCCCTGTCATTGCGTCCTTCTTACGCCTATCAACTTGGCTTACGTACAATCTAAGTTCGCTCCTGTGTGTTGAGTGCTTATGTTTAATTTACCATATTGCACTTCCTGAAAACATTAAGAAGTAACCTGCAAGCTTGAGAGGCAGAGGTCAAAACTACAACGACAGGATTTTTTAGCATGCAATTTGTTAATTATCCAATTTGACACCTGGCTGTAGAAGTAAGGTGTAATACGCCCTACGCTTCGTAATGCCTGGTTACGTTTCGTGAACTTTTCATACCATGGGATAACATTTAATACGAATTTATTTAGTCGATAAATTGTATATAATATAAATTTATTTGCAATATTTATAAATTTATTACTATAATTCTGTAATTGTTGGGATCGTAATAATACCAGGGCCGTAGCGCGCAGCCTCCATCCCGCCGAGGTCATTGCCCTTGACCTTTCACTCGTATTTCGGCAACCTTGCCCTAGCTCCTGTGCCCGCAAGACCCGCATCTGCCTTGATTACATGTCTGTTTATACACTTGTGGACAATACACATTAATGTGTAACGGCTAAAAGTGCGCCACGCACAGTAGTTGTTTCTTTCGGGGACTTTAAACCACAAGTAGGTATAACACCTAGCATAGTATATGAAAAATAAACTACGTTTTTAATTCTGAAGACGTAAAATTATTTTTGATTCGACAAACCTTCTACGGAAAACATTAACTTGTTATGCATGCATAATAGAAAAACCGCCTGTACAATGAACTTTGGCTGCGTTTTATGGAAATAATGCGGTGAAATAGCGGAGTATTTGTTTCACAACCAAGTTTTTTTTTCGGAAAATTCCTTTCATAGTAACTAAAATGTAACGTCTGTGTAAAAAAATTTAATTGTTTATGTAAATCGCACATATCAATAAAAGACGCCATTTTTCTGCGACACCTGTCTGTCTGTTGCGGGCTGACTAGTTCACGTGCTCTGTTCTTGATTCATCTGCTCATGGATGATAGTCACGGTGATTTCTGTTGTCATGAGTTATATGACAGGCACTTGTTGTTTGGTAACATACGGACGTCTATGATGATGACTTTTCAAATTCGATAGAGCTTGAGTATCGACTGATATTTATTCCTAATTTGAAATTCTAAGTAGGAATTTTTGACATACCATTTTTTTATTCTTAACAAATACATGCGCTTATATTACATCACAAGAAAACGATAAGTGGTGCTACAAGTGCTAAGAACTTTTTCTAACATACTCGGTGTGTGTGAACACAAGTGAGCTGGTGATGGAGAGGTGACGTACGGAGTGCACCGCAATGGCGTGGCCCGGAGGCGAGGCAAGTGCCGTGGAGTTGCCGCTGCATGAGGCTGCAAGTTCCGACGGTATCGACGGACTTGCTGCGGCAGTAACCACTGCCATCGATGATCAGGCTGCGAAACGTAAGTACACTAGCTATTTTGTTACCGTTTACTGTCTGCTACGGCGTAGACTCTTCGTAGCTGTCTACATTTATGGTACAGTTTCGCGATGTTCAAATGATAACAAAGCAAATAAATCAATTAAGAGACCAAACAAAATATCTAAGCTACTTCATACGATTAAAATTCAATTGCAGAACCTTTAGACAAGTGGATTATACCGCCTTGAAGCCTTCAGCGGCTGATGTTCTTATTTCTTCAATTTTTACTAGTCTATATAATCCTTGTTTAACAACAACTGCTTATGTACTCAGAACTAATAACAAAGTTCCAAACTGAAGATACTCGACACGAGTCTCCAATATAAGTACTCTTTTTGGCCGTTTATGAATGCTTGCATAAGTAGGAATGTAAAATACTTGAAAAGTGCAACAGAGTGATCTGCTATTGTACAAATAGGTCGGCCAGCAATCGAGCTACACAACGAGCTTACGCAAGCGTACACAAAGACACCAAACTGTAAAATGCTCAGTTTAGACATTAATAGACCTATTGCAAAGTTTATTTAAAAATCGGTGGAAAGACAACCCCAGCATATAGCAGTAAGCGAATACAACGAAAGCCTTGAGGGGTTGCAAGAAATGTCTTCTTACGAGTAAATATAGCAACCAAACACAAGTTTATGACCTCAATGGCCGTGCCTCTTGCGCCATCTCTAGAGCACCGGTTAAATTTTATACGTCTGTATTAAAACTGTGCGGTGAAAACAGTACGAAGTAATAAGTAGTGAACTGCTCGACATTAACCTTGTCTGCGGCCTGTGGGGCTTCTTCGCCGAAGGCGCAGTACAGTACAGTACTGTGAGCGCAGCGGCCGAGGCACCATGTTGGTCCAAATTCTAATCTTCATGTACATCGCCACCTGCCTCATCTTCTACGTAGCTCATGTTATCGACTATTACTTTACGATCCTGTAATGTTCTCCCGACGCCGACATTTGCTACTTTCTAAACATGTTTTAATTCCGGTGTAGTGTCACTACATTATTAAAATTAGATTAGATAATTATCGATGGAGAGGAAGTTCCTGACCTTGTTCGACAGTTTCAAACGACTCGGTAAGTGTTTATTGATATTCAATTTATAAAGAAAACGCTATCTTATTTAATTCCTAATTACAGTTCTAAAAAAAGTACGTTTTGTTAGAAAAAAATATTAGAATTCAAAAGACAGAAAGTAGGGTACTTTGGTTATTTCAAAATATTAAAGCAAATATGTCACATCAATGTAAATAAAGGAAAAAACGAGGAAATAGAATTAGTACCTGTCCGTAATGTCACCATGTCGTACATCGAATAAATGAGATGGTATTTCAACACTACACTAGGAGTATATATTTATCTTGGATCCGTATCTACGTATATGTTCCTCGCGTACAAGGATAGGTTCAGGAACGAAACGAAATCAAGCTGGAAACAGATTTATTGTGTGCATATAGTTAGCAGGAGACGACAAGTGTGTTTGTAGACCAAATGTTATTTTGTTATCCTCCGGTTATCAATAAATTGTAAAGACACTATGATTCCCGCTGTCGTCTTCTGTCTAAGCACATGTTATCACCATCTACTACATGTGCTGATTTACCACGTGCTTTGCGGTGAAGGAAAACATCGTGAGGAAACCGACATGTTTTAGATGATTTTTCTAAGACATGTGAAGACTGCCAATCCCATAATAAATAAAATAAAAATATTAATTTACTATAAGTACTATACTTTATAATTAAAGTTTATATTACTTCATTGTTTTTAATGCAGATATCATGTACGGAGCAAGAACATTTGTGGTGTATACATTGAAAAAGGAATAAGCTCTCACGTTCTTTTAATTCTATCGTGGTAGACAGGAACCTTAATCGCTATCCGCTATAATTTTTACTACGACCATATGCGACAAGAAGTGAACTCAAAACTGTTCACTGAGTACACAAGTATAATTTATATTCAGCCAACGGTTTGTCCGCTGTCTGTCTGTAGAGTTTCGCCACCGCCTCGGATACTTTATTACGCTTTTTACTCTTATCTCAAATCCGTCTGAAATTCTATCGCGCATGTCCGTACCCGTTTCCGCGCACCGCCCAGCCTCTAGCTTTTGAAACCAGTTCATTTAAATTAGGAAAACTGAAACATTAACAGGCTAAGGTTCAAATGTAACAGTCTACTTAGCATAATAGAATTACAGAGTTAAAGCAATACCGAGAGTCCGGCTGCGAGGCCGCCAGGGATAATGAGATAATGAAGGGCAGGTGCAAGTTTCTTGGCCTTGCGAAGCCCCATCGATCGCACCTCGTGCGCTTCGCCGCGCCGCCCGTGCCCGCTTACTGTGCTTTATTTTATTTTTACTTTCAATAAATCGTATTAGCGGCTTCGGCGCGCTGACGTTATCTTTTTATAGCTGTCTTCGCCGCCGTTTATATCATTATATCAACAAAGTCTGAAGTGGCAGAAATATTTCATCTAGTCGATGGTAATTACTCATATTAGTATTTCACGTATATTTTTACATATGAGAGGCTCTCAGCTTAATTGACTGCTGTATGGTTGGGCCACCTCGACCACGTCGTGAAGCTGAGGCAGTTGCGCTTCTGTATATCGCTCGATGAGCGCAGGGTATATTAGCCTTTTAGATAAACGCATGAGTTGGCTGAGCGTGATCCCCTGGGCCAGCTGCGCCTCACGCTTCATTGACATGCATGCATATGCCGTCGACGAAATCTTTATTGATCACTCACTTCGTCAACTTAGCATATTCTTGTGCCTCCGCCCTCTCCGCCATTCATAGTAATAAAAATGTATTCCCCTATTACAGGTATTGAGCTGTCATTTAATAATAAACACATAGCAATAGCAACCGATGCTTGGAACGATGCATATAAATTATTTCCAAATGAACGACGCAGTTAGTCTGTTTCCGCACGGCCGGTTGTCACGTTATTGTTGGTACCAATTTTCGGTTAGAGCTAATTAACGTGCGCTAATGAGGTCTGGAGCGATGTGTTCACTAAGGTAGTTCGATCGTCTGGTTACGTTTTGGCTAGATACCAATCGGTAAACGTTTGAATAGATTGTGTAAATTATTTAAAGGTCTCTCTCAGGAACTCGACCTCGAGTCCTTCAAAAAGCAGTGTTCTCAACAGGTGAACGCATGCTCATTTCCCCTTCTCATAATGTACAAACAATGGAATCGAACAAATTGTGAAAATTTCAATCATTTACCACATTATTTACAGACAATTACCGGCTGCGGCCAAAAGTTCCTAGCTCTGCGGTATACATAAATGAACCCAGTGACGGAAACCGATTGTAATTGATTTTAGAAGGCTTTGGCTAGCATTACTTTTGTGTAGAATAAGTCCATATGCTGTTCATAGGTTTCTAGAAACCAGCTGCTGCTAACCTTCTTTCATTGATTGTCGCTTCATCTCGTCTTCGCACCAGGAGGCTTTTGATACTCCGTCATCCGTGAAAGAAATAAAATACAACATCGCTACTATTTTGAAGTCCAAGAATTAAACTCTGACCTCCATGACTACAGTTACGTACCCAATTCTTCATAATAATTTGTCGACGCACCTGTAATCTCTTTTGTTACACTTAAATTCAGATGAGTTGATGATGCTGCATTGTCAAATTTAATGCTCAACAATTCTCCTAAGAGGTATTAAAAAACTTCAACAGTTATGGCCAATACGTACTTAGATTAAATATAATATTGTAAAATATACAATAATTATTCTTTAAAACAAACAAAGTGGATATTTCAATTTTTAAAACCATATTTATCTATTTACGATTCTACCATTCAATTCTTGATCTCTAAGTACATTTAGAAACAGTGGATTGCCTGGTTAAGGTGATAATTTTTAGCTACTCTACAATACGAGCTTATTGTTACTAAAATTATTTTTCCCCACTAAGAAAATTATTTTAATGGCAATAATATGGTCATACCGAAATGTCATATTAGTTCACTCATTTACCACGAAACGCTAGTGCTCGGAGGTTAGAAGTGAAGTTCTAAATGTCGATAATTAAGATTTTCGATGACTGAATAATATCTACTCACACCTTTCTAACCCGAAACAGAGATAACGATCGGTTTCCACTTTTTGTAATGTCTAGGCATATATTTTACCTTATGATCTTTGTGGATTAATTTAGAACATTAATATAGACTATAAATTAGAATTCGAAAAACGGACACCAACATGTCGAAAGAAATTCCAATTGGTTAATGAATTGTCGTTTTTCTCTGCGTGTTTTAGCTCTGCGCCATTTATTCTCAATATTTAAAAAATTATCAAAGTGGTATATTGAAAACTATTTATTAAAACGCTTGCAAATACATTGCTTGTGATAGCCTTTACTTAAGCTTATGATTTTTCTTAACTATAGGCTTTATTTTATATCATTTTCGATATCAATTTGTCGATATCGACAAAAAGCTCTTTGACATAAACATATTTGATTAATTCACATCACTAGACTTAAGTTTGTTGTGGGCGGTGGAAAGAAAATCGATATGCTCGCGAAGGAGCTATTTGTGATGTCAACATGCATTTTTACGCGTATTGAAAGATTTCAATAGTATTCACTTATACTATAAATATATCTGACATAAAATAACACAATAATATAATCAACCTTCCGGTTTTTTATACAATGTACGAGTATTTTGTGGTCGCAGTTTTCGTTTTTTCGTGAAGTAAATGTACAGTGATAATGGGTGTCAATTTATAATTTTATTAGTGCCTAAACAGTGCGCAGTGTTGTGAACGTTTATATTGTGTGATCGTGTCTATTTTTGGAGATTATCATTGTTGAAATGGCTTTTAGAGATTATGTGAGTGGATTCTTCAATAACCATAATATGATGGCGCCGTTCTCGAGGTTCTACCGAGCCATGGTGCTCAAGATGAATCAACGTGACTACTGTAAGCGTTGAAAATCATATTCGTTACATGTTTTCTCTAGGTCTCGTTAGCATTAAACTGACAACTAAAGTGTACTGAAAACAAAGTTTATTGCGACATGCACATTGGAACATGCTTAATTATCCTATTTAATTTTATATTTGTTTAACCCATAATGAGTTTAATTTCTGTATATACACTAATGTTTTTAAATGAAGAACACGGGCTTTTTATTAATCTACAGTTGAATATAAGCTTACTCGTATGTTCCTCGCACACATACTGTATGGAAATAAAAAATATTTCTTCCTAAGCAATTATTAAAGTCACACACTCAGGTCATGAGTATTCCTTACGCCTCATAAACATGCTTTTTATTTTTATGGAAAAAATAAACATTTTTCTTTATACATTAAATTTATTAACTTATATACATAGTGATAACAAAGTCATGGTGTGCATATAATTGTTAAATAAGTTAATATTCCTTTATAAAGAGCACCAGCTGGTTTACATTATTCATTTGTCTTGTAAATCAATGTAATATAATTGTTTATGGAAAACGGTTGGCACAGATTGTCTTGACTGGCATCAGGGCTTCAGTGGCAGTATATTTTTAATTTTATGTATTATTTTTCCATTTTATTATCAAATGACTAATTGCTTTATCCACTGAGTCGGAATATGATTTTTGATGTTAAATGTGGCATCATTATTTCTTTTTCCTCTTATAATCTGCTGTAGACTTCCCCAATAAAGTGATTAATAATGATAAATGTCTATCAAGTGATAATATTGCCGTAAACTAACCATTGTAATTTTTAAAATTTTTATTTAAATGTATAAACATATATTTAATGAGGTTTCAGCAATAAATAAAAAGATAATGCTATTTTATATGGCCAGAATTGATACAGACAGACCTTTGATCTGTCTTACTGAAAAAATGTAAAGTTTATATTGTATGGACTGTGAGCTAGGCTAGATGACAAAGGTTGAGAAACAACAAAACATAACTTTTTAAAAGTGTATTTTTGAGAGGTTCACAACACAATTGAAGAAAGTTTCTTAATACACTTTAGTGGAAGACTTCATTTGGATTTAGGGCAAGGAGATTGTGGCCCTGCCCTTACAAGTTGCTGTCTGGGAATTGTAAATGCAAAATCCTATGAGTACTGTGCCCATTACTCAAAAGCAAGGCTCAATTGCAAACAAGAATACAGTAATGTGTGTACACTTCTACTTAGTGGCAGAAACAGGTGCATCGATGGCACTTTATGAATTGCTTCGTAATGAGAAGATGTTTATCCAGTCCTATAATTTTATGGGGTGACAAGCTATGCTAGTAGAAAGTCTATGTTGATGCATCAGGTTAAGGTGGTTTATTTTATGAATTATCACATCAGTTTAAACTGAAATAACAATGTTCAGATTATATAATTTGGTCTAACCATTAACCGCATTTTAGTAAAATATTTTGAGAGTTGTGAGTTATTATTATTATTTTTATAACCTTTTATGCCAAAATGAATTTTGAACTTGGAACATTTGTTTACTCTAATAACTTTAATTACTTTGTTTTAGAGATAGTTTGAATAGATTTAAACCTGCTAGGCTTCAAATACAGATAGACTCATACACACTACACAGATATATACCATATGCATGCATTGATGCAGTTTTCATGTTGTAAAGTCGGTTTTCCAGCAAGGAGGTGTGAAATGGAGCTGTAACAACTGGCATGTGCAATTACAGCGGAGCTTTGGCCCCGTGCGTACCTGCATACATGTACACGTTAGAAATATTTCGTGTAGTAAGTATTCTCGCGACTCTACGAGAGGTGCAATTATACTCTCGACCACTAACTCATACCTAGCGGCGAGCTGACGAAGCAAATTTTGCTGAATGTCGTCCTCTATTTATAATTGTGACGTTTGTTTATGTAGCGCTGAACGCACCTTTACGTTAGTTATAACGAACGGAAACGTTACACGCCCACGTCACGTGCTCATAAAAATATGTCGGTTCTTATTTGGAGGGCGAGGACGAGTCATAGCCTCCGTTGTTTCACTGACATGCCGTCAACGTTGCATAAATACCAGTGACGGTAACTTAATGGCTGGTGACCTTAACATAACGTCAGTGTTATACCACGTTAACTAAGGTCGTTATCTCGTGCTCAGATAGACTTTCACCACGATACTATATGCCAAGTCCACATAATAATGATGATAAAATTAAAAATTCATATAAATTGTGCCACAACTCATACCAATACTTATTTTAGCCTGAAAAGATATTAAATGTTCATCAGTGGAGTTTACGTCAGAAGAGACGGTCGCTCTGTTTATATCAATTACTACAACACTGTAATGTTTAGTGGTAATAACGTTGTAGAGATTTGAAGCGGTTTCACTGTTTCTTGAGTTGTCCAGCTCACCAAAAGCAACACGTCACAGAAAGCCGGCGTCAAGTAACGAACTTATTTCACTGCGTTTCGCTCAGGAAGTGAGGTGGCTGAAGTCGCAGCCCTCTTTTAATACTCTGCTATATGCCAGTAATAAATCAAAATCTATTGATCATATTTTAATCATTGTAGAATGTGTACAGCTGTGAAGTAAGGAAAATCATCTAGAATGCCTTCAAGTCAGAATGCTATCGCGCCCCAATTACGGCTTTAGCCATGATCCTCTTGTGAAAACGGCGACTCCTATCTCGGCGACTTCTATCCCGGAGAAATTGAAAGGCTCTGGGGGTTACCAGCATATAATCTGCCTAAAATACGTAATAAATATAAAATCATAACTTACTGTTAACAAAAATATAGATAATGAACGTACGAATGAATATTATAAAATAATTGTACCGCGAAAGTGAGAAAAATGTCTGTCTGTGCTGGACAACATATCATTGATCACTTTGTTTCTTTTAAGTAAGTAGCCCCGGCCAGTCTCGTTGTACTCCCACCCGGCCCCTGTCGAAGACAAATACAAAAACCTATAATTTGTAGAGACATGCGAAATTATAGGTGATATTGTATTGCGCAGCCGACGCCGCACGTACCGCGTGTACATTACATACGCCTGCATTGTGGGAAGCTTTGACAATTTTAAACATTTATAGTCTTATTAGTATCATTTATTAACGTTTGCTAATATAAAATCCACATGAATTTACTGCCAACATATCATTCATACATTCTTTTCATTTTATCATCTCATTGTTGGTTGACCTGACACTTGCCGTTCGTCACCGATCAAAAACACCTTTGAGAAACAACAAACATCTCTCATACAAACGGCATAGTACCAACTTTTGCCAACCAATAGCTTAGTTCTGCAGAAGAAAGTCAAAAAAATATTGTAGATCACCAGAGGTCATAAAATTTGAAAAACATTCAGTGTAATATTCATCCCGATGAACTAATTCACTAACATAATGTCCGGAGAGTAAAGTCATCTCAACAATGAAACTGGACGACAGATTCAGATCATGTTCGTAGATCGCAGATCACTCGTCAATGTGCTTAAATTGAACGTTCATTGACATCATAATGGTAGATGTTTGCTAGATTTAATAGCTTTACCTACGTTGATACCACTATAGTTTACCAACGGTGTACCATTGGCACGCCAATTTCAAGTGTGTATTTAACGTATTTAGTATCGTAGCATAATTTGACTGCAATATAAAGTTTTCATAATTAAACGTCACTGGCAACCAGCAGACTCTTGCTCTGGTCACGGCGTACAATCTGATAACTCGTTCAAAACTTTATGTATTTTTTACCTGTAACAACAAAGTATTGCATTCATGTTGCATTGCATGCATTCTATTGTTTAAATGTAATTCTTTGTGACCTGCCTTTTGTTGTGACTCACAACAGTAAAAAGAAACAAATCAAGGCGTGTCTGCCGTCACTTTGATTCAAATTGCTCGCTGTCTGCTGACCAAGCAACGGCGGCAGCTCATTATTAAATAACTCGCCGGCCCCGCGACATGTGTACATCGCTTACAAAAATATTTCAACTCTGCTCTCTCGTTCGAGAAAATCAAGTCAGTCGAGGCGCTGACTCCACTAAAGATAACTATTATTACAGTACTGTTAAACTGTCGATGCAGTCGCTTGACTCCGTCTGTAACACTTTCTCCTTGTTCAGGAGTGACGTCTGTCCGGTGACTTAGTTTTACTGTTGTGTTGTATGACAATACACTTACTACTGTGTTCTCAAAGTATTTCAGAAGACGAGCGGCAAACAAAACCTTTTTATTAGTTTACAAAAGCGCGTGCGCGTATTACATATTAGAAGACAACGTTAGTCACACTGACGGCTTGCTGACATTTAAAATATTCCTCTCTTGATTAGATGAGGACGAGGCAACGGCGTCTGGCGTTACGGATGGGGCGGCGGGAGATCAGCAGAGCCGCATCATCTTCGTCAACAGACCACAGCCCCAGAAGTCCGTTAACAACAGAATATCCACCGCCAAATACAGGTACGTCAAAGGCTCTAAGATTCACTGAATTTTTGAGTACCTGAATTGTACCCGGAAATTGGTACGTTCTTGACGTCCACTCCAGTAATATACAGTATTGATTTGGTTCGGTTCATATGATATTAAGTGAGCCAAAGATCAAGCCGTATTAGAACCAATCCTTATATATGACTTCGACGCTATAAATAACAACTGCTGTAATGTTAAATAAACAATCTCTGGAAGTATGTCGGAAGGAAGGAAATTTAATTACATGTTGTAAATATTTACAAGTTGGAGTGCAGGGTTGGGTCCGCTACACGGCGCGGCGGTGATGTCTGCCTGTTGTTTGCTTGGAGGTGATTCGGGGACATGCTTTGATGTCGTCTGATGTCGTTTTTCGTTGTTGACAAGATCAAATCTTCCACTTCCACATTCCCAACACTCAAATTTCGAATATGCCAAAAGACAATTAGTTCTGCACGTTACACTTTCAGAATTCAGTAGTAGATTGCTTTTAATGAATATTAACCAGGGCCGATTGTTGGAGCTACCCCTCCCGACACATCACTTTACGTGACGATAGAGTAGAAATGATGCGCTGTTCTGGTGAGTTTTGCTGTTATAAATGAATTTGCCGGCACCGGTCAGGGTGGTACCATGACCGGTGGCCTCACAAAGTGCCCGCACCAAGCGGAGGTTTCATTCAATTTTAAAGCTGGTAATACGCTTATCGTGCTCCTTTCTTCTATAAAACTTTTTTTTCTTTTAAAAAGCTTGCCGTTACCCCAACTAAATCCGTTGTTTCGAGTGAAAAGAGACATAGGCATTGTTGTGTTGTATTGAACAATGTAGTCTCCATGTACTCGTAATCGCGGGGAACGACTGGCGTGGGTAACTTATTTCAATCCGTTGCTGTATGCACAATTAAAGACGGAGTATGACACTTGGTTCAGATCCGGAGCATGTCCGCAACACAATGATGGAAACTTGCTTTAGAGACTTCCAAAAAGAACGATTGTTATTGCTCCTAAAACACGCACAAGTACACTGCAGACGCGGATGTCCGCTGCCTACATAACAGTGTGTCGGGAATGTATTGTTGCAGCGTGCCGTCGTTCGTGCCGCTGTTCCTGTTCGAGCAGTTCCGCCGCTACTCCAACTGCTTCTTCCTGCTGATCGCGCTCCTGCAGCAGATACCGGACGTCTCCCCGACGGGCCGCTGGACCACCCTCACGCCGCTCATACTCATCCTCAGCGTCAGTGCCATTAAGGAAATCGTCGAGGACTTCGTAAGTACAATGGAGTTAATAGGAACATCTATTTACTTAATTTAACATATATATATTAAAATGGAGACAAGAAATAATAAAGTAAAACTATAAAACAGATTTTAAAATATATTTGAATTTATACAGGCGTGTGGTCACATCTACCGCGAATCTGATGAGGACGTAAACCAAAGGTTTGCAGCAATTGGAATAAATGCGGTTGCGGCTTAATAAGTATTATAATTAAAAATCCGACCGGCCGACAACTTCACCTGCTCGACTGACGCTCACTGCCTGCTCTATATTGACAGAAGCGGCACCGCGCAGACGATGAGACGAACCGGCGCAAGGTGGAGGTGCTGCGCGGCGCCACGTGGCAGCTGGTGCGCTGGCAGCAGCTGCAGCTGGGCGACGTGTGCCGCGTCCTCAACAATCAGTTTTTCCCCGCAGATCTAGCGCTGCTCGCCTCCAGGTGCTATTTTTACTGCTATTTCATCCAAATTAATACCAGTAATGTATAGAAATTTGCCTTTTCGTGAACGGTTCGTCTCATATTGTTTCAATGAGCGCTACATTGTCGTGGGTGTACCGAGGTGGTTCAGTGTCCGGGCATACGCTACAAGTGGCACAATACGCTGGCAACACAAGTTCAATCCCCTACTTTACGATGAGAACCTGTATGCCTCTAGGAACAAGTGAGGTCTGCCAATCGGCACTGGCACGGCGTGGTACCAAAAGCCTGCCTGACAGTGGGACAGGCCTTATCACGAAATTAATCTGAAAACGTGCATTATAGTTAATCATTTTTACAGCGAACCTCAAGGCATTTCATTTATCGAAACTTCAAATCTGGACGGCGAGACCAACCTGAAGATCCGACAGGCCTGCCCGGAGACCGCGCGCCTCGACAACCTGCCCGCCCTGGCCGACTTCCAGGCGACCGTCCAGTGCGAGCCGCCCAACCGCCACCTGTACGAGTTCAACGGCTCGCTCAAAGAGACCAACACTAGGTGAGACTGCCCGAGACCAATATGTTGACGAGCGTTCTCCGCAGCTGCTCCGAGACAATCTCACTTTTTTTTGAAAAACACATTTAAATCTGCATTCAATCAATGAGTTTAATTTGAAGATGTGTTTGACGCCAGATCGATACCGCTGGGTCTGGACCAGATGCTGCTGCGCGGCGCGTTGCTGAGGAACACCGCCTGGGTGCACGGGGTGGTGGTGTACACGGGCCACGAAACCAAACTCATGAAGAACTCCACCAAAGGTGCATACATGCAATTTGCACTGCCTCCTCGTATCTGATACATCAATCCCCACCGTCTGTCAGTGCCAATTTATATGACGTAATGCAATGTTAGTTAGACCTATTTAGTAAATACGTCCACTTGGAGAGGCACCTTCAACTGCTGACAATTTGATAACAGTCAGGTTATCGTTTCAGCCCCGAATGGTTTATGGGCATTTAGTATTTGTTTATTTGCAGCTCCGTTAAAGCGGTCGTCGATCGACAGACAAACGAACACACATATCCTGATGCTGTTCATCATCTTGCTGGCGCTGTCCCTGCTGAGCGCCGTCTGCAACGAGCTCTGGCTGCGGACGCGCTCCTCCACCGACTGGTACATAGGGCTCGACGGTGAGTCAGCGCTCCACGGGCTCCAGTTGGAGGCGAGGCGGCGCCCGCTCACACGTGTGCGCTTTTTGTTGCAGGGGCGCAGAATGCACATTTCGGATTCAACTTTTTAACCTTTTTGATATTATACAACAACCTCATCCCGATATCGTTACAAGTGACCGCGGAAATTGTACGGTTTTTTCAAGTAAGTATGCTCTTTGTTCTAAGTAATTTGTTGAGGGAATCTTCAGGCTCCAGAGCTAATATCAATGAAACAAAAACTATTGCTCCGGCGAGCCTTAGTATGTATTGCAGATTCACTTTTTCCACTAATTTACAGGCAAAATTCATAGCGATGGACAGCGAGATGTACCACGAGGCGACTGACACGCCCGCTATGGCCAGGACCTCCAACCTCAACGAGGAGCTGGGCATGGTGCGCTACGTGTTTAGCGACAAGACCGGCACGCTCACCTGCAACGTCATGGAGTTCCACAAGTGCTCCATCGCAGAGGTACTCGGCGCATCCCGCTCGTCACTGATGTCTGAGCGTTCTGCTCATGACCACATATACAGAAGTACATCTCCTTTCCTCATTAAAGCTTCTCTCCTACTCAAACCCCAACACAACTCCCTCAAGTTCAGGCAGTTTGCGCACAGCATAAGCGAAGGACGCGGTCTCAAAAGTAGCCTGGCGCCGTTGAGCGATACCGTTGTTTTGTGTCGTGAAGCCCCTTGAGATCCCTGATTCACACTGGAGTTGCATTGGTGGATATCCCGTCTCTTCTTTGCTTTTCTGCACTCAAATACTCTTGGTCGTATATTTAAATTTATTTACGTTACGCCAAAACGTTTCACTAATAATGTCTTTTCTATTATCAATAGATAATTTACAACGGCCCAGGGCCTAACGAAAAGCCAGAAGACTCTCTGCTATGTCAAAACCTGGCACGCAATCACCCGACGTCACCGGTTATCAAGGAGTTTCTCACCATGCTCGCCATCTGTCACACCGTCATACCGGAGAAGGTGGACGGCAAGATAAACTACCATGCGGCTTCACCAGGTATATTTGTTTTAAATAATGTTTTCCCAAAATAGACATGTGTAAAAAATGTTTACGAGCTGTTTCGATTGCACAACACACTGCTCATTGGCAAAACCAATAACTTTTCTGACCTACAAAGCTGACTTAGAACAGCCCTATGATAATGTTTAAAAAACCTTGTAGGGAAATGATGTTAAGACACGATTTGCGACTTGACAGACATATAAAACAGAGTGGTGTGTTGTTGTCAGACGAGCGCGCGCTGGTGCTGGGCGCAGCTTCGTTTGGGTACACGTTCGAGACCCGGACCCCGCAGTCGGTGTCGGTGCGCCTGGGCGCGGGGGGCAGCCTGGCGACGTTCGAGGTGCTGCACGTGCTCGCCTTCACCTCCGCGCGCAAGCGGATGTCCGTCATAGTGCGCACGCCCGCAGGTCAGCGCACAAAACATATTTATATACAAATGTACAACACAATACAAATTTTTTAAACGAGCAATTGAAAACTCAAAAGTATATAACTTATTACAACAACACACTAACAAAGTTTTCTGGTCAGAAAATACAGGCTGCGGGCTGACTGGAAACCTCATCACTTCATTTTTTTATAAAACTCTACTTTCAGGTCAGATAAAGGTATACTGCAAGGGCGCAGATTCTGTGATATACCCTCGGCTGGCCGGCGGGATAGATAATGCCAAATACGCTGAAGCTACTTTAGCTCACTTGGAGCACTTTGCGACTGAAGGTCTCCGGACTCTGGTCTTCGCTGTAGCAGACATACCCGATCATTTGTACAAGGTCAATTACAATTTTATATTTCTATGTATTTCTGTGTTTCTTCTCGTCAAGGCGGGGGCGGTATCATTTGCTGAACTCATGTATGTGCTGGTGCTTCTCAATATAGCCCCCACTTTATCACATACAACGGAGAATACTCGAATCATTAACAATTAAGTTGTTTTCAACCTCACCTCTGGGTAGCGAGAGTTAATAAGCGACGTTCTTGTTTATAGGACTGGTCCAACACTTACCACAAAGCGAGTATCGCGATACAGGACCGCGAGCAGAAGATCGAGGAAGCCGCCCTGCTCATTGAGAACAACTTGAGGCTCTTAGGAGCGACCGCCATCGAGGACAAGCTGCAGGTACCACCTCACTGGCATTGCTCTACACGGGACAGGGGACACACTAGCGAGAGTGGTCACATCCAGAGCCACGACTATATGAACATTTACTTGCGGCCATATATGCCCGTGTCTGCCCTTTGTGCATTACTCGACAAGTTTGGAATTAAAAGCACTTGTTATAGTGCCAATATACTTTATGCGTCAAGTTTGTCGGAGTCAAAGAAGACTTGAAATTACTATAATGCTCGTATACGTGCAGGTTAGTCCAAGTACCGTGGTTATACAATTTGAATAAATTCAATGGCGTCATTTGGTTTTTTATTGGAGAAGAGGGAAAACGATCATATGCATCAATCACTTAAGTTAATTGTTTTGGAAACACGTCACCCGCCAGGAGAGACATCGGTATTCTGCGAGGATGTTCTCGACCTGTTCATACATGTATCAATGTTACGAAGTTACGCCCAGACTCGACAGTTGTTTATTAATGGGTCTAATCATAATGAGATTACGTTAAGTTGCTATTTGCTTATCTAGGAGATGTTGTGCGGATGATGTGATGATATTAAAATGGTAGCTTAACGAGGCGGTCATGTCAGGACGGCGTCCCGGAAACGATAGCGGCGCTTTTAAAAGCCAACATCCACGTGTGGGTGCTGACGGGCGACAAGCAGGAGACCGCCATCAACATCGCGCACTCGGCGCGCCTCATCCACGCCGCCATGCCGCTGGTGCTGCTCAATGAGGACAGCCTGGACGTGAGTGCCACCATTTCGTTACCACCTTATCGCACATCTCGATTCCTTGTCAAAACTTAGGACATAAACGTTCATGTAATTACATGTTTACAATAATTCTATTCTTTTCTAATAAATGGCGACACGTTGGGTTTGTTTTGCTCTTGAAATACAAAGGATAGATGCTATAGTTAAGATATATCGTATAAGATGCATCGTATTTCGGGGAGTGTTTTAGTATATAGTATATGGTTGTTTCCTTTGTGAGTTTATAAATTAATAGTTTTTGTTACAAGTTTGTTCTGTGCAATTAATATTATGAGTAAAATAAGGAAAGCTGCTTCGTTTCTCGTAAGGAATATATAACTAAGTATTATAAAGAAAGAAGATAGTTTAGCATGCCGCCGTTAGACGTTACCGGCTCTCGCGAGGGATCCTTTGGTAAAAATGTGCGCTCTGCATATTGCAGTAGGCTCATCGCTTGTCACATATGGGATGGCGATTGCTGTCTCCGAGGTACATGACATATATTGGGTAAGACTAAAATAATCACGTGTTCCCCACCAGGGCACCAGAGAGAGCATATCACGTCACTCAGCAGACTTCGGCGACAATCTCCGCAAGGAGAACGACGTGGCGCTGGTCATCGACGGCAAGACCTTGAAGTACGCGATGGGCTGTGACTTGAAGAAGGATTTCCTCGACCTCTGCATATCTTGCAAGGTGGTCGTGTGTTGCCGCGTGTCTCCAATACAGAAGGCGGAGGTGAGAGTTCTTTCAGCTCGTATATCGTATTACCAGTGACAGGCTTACTCCACTGGCACCACACTAGACCACTCGGCTTATGTGATAAGACTTGTACTTGACGCAGGTTGTGGAGATGGTGTCCCGGGCGACGGGCGCGGTAACGTTGGCGATCGGCGACGGTGCTAACGACGTTGCCATGATACAACGCGCCTCCGTGGGGATCGGCATCTCGGGAGTGGAGGGGCTGCAGGCCGTCTGCGCCTCAGACTACAGCATAGCGCAGGTGATACTCCGGCATTTCCACTCCCACTCGATTACCAATGTTTCAGTTTTTTACAAATCCAATTCGTCCATTTATCGCGCACATACATAATACAAATTTTAAACTTATATAGTTTTTTTCATATATGCCAGTGTCACATTTGAACCAAATTTGGAAATGGGACCACAGGGAAAGCAGCAGCATCAGCATTGAAGTCGTTTGAAAATCAAAGAGTTATTGTTTCTGTCTACCCCATTAGGGTTAAAAGGACGTGAAAGCTTACATTTAAGTATATATAAAGTCATGTGCTGATTTGAATCACGCTTCAATTTTAGTTTCCCATAAATGGATGTTGTAATTCCCGAGTGGGGACAATATTAAAATATATATTAGAAGGAGCCTGCCTAGACGTAGTTTTGACTAGAACTCATGTGGTTCTCTTTTACTAGTTCCGTTTCTTGCTGCGACTCCTTCTGGTGCACGGCGCTTGGAACTACTCCAGGATAAGCAAGCTGATCCTCTACTCGTTCTACAAGAACATCTGTCTGTACGTCATCGAGCTGTGGTTTGCGATATACTCCGCCTGGTGAGTACATTCCTCGTACATGGACTCCAAGAGCTGGCCGACCTGATCTCATGATCACCTCTCACAATATTATTGCAGGACCGGCACCGAAATTGGTTATTTGTTGATGAGAATTTATAATTTATATGTCTACATTGTGTACATTTTTTTACCTCAAGAAACCATGTTAGTTTATACTTTTCAAGCGCTTAGAAAATTAAAAAAATAGTGTTTGTAGTTAGTTATTTTTTCTAGCATAATAATTAACATTATGGAAATGATCTATTTATAAGTTATCCAAAAGTTAGAGGGCGTGGCGTGCCGCGTGAGCCGCCCTTGTGTACATTTCATCTGCATTGTGTTGTATGTAATATATATCTGATATAAGACAACATTTTACAATGAATTAAAATAAATCCATCATATAATCAATATAAGTGCTTCGTCAATAAGGCGTCGTGTCGGGTTAGTTGATAGTTGACGAACGCAGAGACGCCTTTAATACTAATTGATGTACTTACCATTTGTTTGTCCCGTGGACAATGTGCACCGGTTGTGAGGCGAACTCAGTGTTAGCCTCGTGTGTGTGTGTTACTCTGTACAAGCGTGGAGGCTGTCGCCAGGTCGGGCCAGATCCTGTTCGAGAGGTGGACGATAGGGTTCTACAACGTGATGTTCACGGCGCTCCCGCCCTTCGCGATCGGCCTCTTCGACAAGCTGTGCTCGCCAGAGATCATGCTGAGGGTGAGTGAGAGAGTTGAGAGATGACACTTGGCCAGTAAAAACTCTATAATAAATTAAATATATAATTTCTTACTGAGCTTGATTGAGAGGAAGCCACGTATTCTATAATTAGACATAACGCGCAGTCTGACAGGTTCAGATTGGCCTAGTCCTCTGCTTTTATAAACTCCACACCGTTAGTTATTAAGTACATACGGTAACAAGCATACCCCGACAGCATCCTGTGCTGTACATCCCGTCGCAGCAGGGGCTGCTGTTCAACGTTCGAGTGTTCTGGATCTGGGCCGTGAACGCCCTGCTCCACTCCATCCTGCTGTTCTGGTTGCCGATGCTGATGGCCAGTCACCACATCCTGTGGCCGAACGGCAAAGATGGTGGCTATTTGGTTGTGGGCAACTTCATTTACACCGTAAGTAGATGTTGGTAACACAGGTACGTTAGTGTGTCTAGCGAACAGAAGCCGGTGCACCGACTTACGTGTTCCCGATAGCGGCACAACACTATAGGACATTAATTTATTTGATTTGACTGTCAACATTATGGTGCGAACAATTTGTGTGCGAGTTGTGGTGAGCTCACACAAGTTACACACGTAGAACTAACGACATCCTGTTACAGATTTTTAAGTACATATCACTGTTCTACGAAAAGCAAAGGTATCTGTGATTTCTGCCTGACCCGTTGCCTCAAAGGCGACAATTATATAAGAGGTATGTTACACAGTACGTGGTGCTGACCGTGTGCCTGAAGGCGGGCCTGGCGACGCACTCCTGGACGTGGGTGACGCACGTGGCCATCTGGGGCTCTGTGGCGATGTGGTTCGTCTTCATACTAATATACAGGTGAGTCTAGCATGAATAATAACTTCCGACATGCACAAAAGGATTCGTATACTTTCAGATAATCGTCATGCTTTTTTGATTAGGGAAGGGAATTTAAGAAATTAATCGAGGAGGATCAGATTTTCGGCCATCGCACCCTTTACGCTTTGACTATGTTATATCATAATTGTTGTCCAGTTGGTTGCCGTTAATCCCTCGCTAAATCTTCTATTTGCAGTAACATATACCCGCTGGTGTCGATCGGGGCGGTGATGCGCGGCATGGACCGCATGGTGTTCAGCTCGCTGGTGTTCTGGTTCGGCTTGCTGCTCATACCAATCGCCACGCTGGTGCCCGACCTCGTCGTCACTGTGTAAGTACAACTTCCTCCACCGCAGTACGTGTGACCGTCCCTAACTTTACCAACTGCGCCAGTCCACTGCCGGGACACGGACATAACCCAAAGCGCGCTATAGAGCGTGAATTTTGGTTTTAAGCATCCAGTTACTGCCAGGCCTTGCGCAGATTGTGGATCCACCTGACCAGGGGCGGTCAGACCGCATATTTCCGTCAGTGACAGCGACGTATTACGTACGGTACCGGTACCCCGGTTGTCAGTGGTCAGGTTCCCCAGTAAGTCGTGTTCAGGTCGGCCGCAGGGGCTGCCCGCTGACATTGCCACTGACTTTGGGGCTATAGATTTACTTGTGTAATACAGCGCCTTGCCACCACTCCGTTGAGTACTGACGTGTTCTCAACTCGATTACACATCGATAAAGTTGAACTTTATTCCAGCATCCACAACTCTGCGTTCAAGACGATGACGGAAGCGGTGCGCGAGAGCGAGATAAAGAAGCGCGATCCGGCCGCACTGCTCGCACAGCCGCGACACTCGTGAGTAGCGCCCCTCGTGCCCTCCCCGCCCCTCCCCCACACACTCATGTAGCAGTAGCGTACCGACTGCATGGTCCTCCTAACCTCCTCCTATACAAACATATATATGAAACCTATTAGGGTGGCGTGGCGCCTTACAAACCATTCGCCAGGTTAGCTGATGCTCGGGATAACACCCGGCGACGAGACCTGCTGTCATGTTACTAGAGGTGACGGCTCAATAACATATCACTACCGCCGACTGAACATTATCGTCTCTGAGATAATCACGTAGCATATCTATATGATAATATATTTAAATGTTTGTGCTACGTACACGTGACAGGCACATTGGTCAGAACTGTTTATGTCGACACCATTAGAGACTAGTAATGCAGTAAATAAGTTAACTTACTCGCTATCCAAAAATAGTCGTATGGTCTTGAACCTCAGGGAACCTCAACACATCTGCAAGTATCATTCATTATGTTCTTCCATTCATTTATTCTATAAAAACAATACTCGGTAATCGTCTCAAAGGTGAAATTTAAATTTGGTCGATTCCCGTGTACAGTGTACAGTGTAGATCGTCGATCTAACAGCGGGGCGACTCTCAGCAATCATTGAGGTAATAATAGCATCTGACAAAGTTGTCTCGCAGTTCTCTTGAGCATTTTGATATTGTGTCGCCAACGTAAACAGTTCAGATCCGTGTGCCGTGTACATTACTCCTCGGCACTGGACCGGATGACAGGGTTACATTTAGTGTGAGATGATTGTTGCTGTTCGTGTCGTACCTCAGCAGTGAGACAGTAGTGTTCTCCTCAACTATCCACTAACCATTATACTATTGATGTGTTTCTTATCTATCTATGTATTTATATGTTAAACTTGTATGACACCGCTCAATGCTAGCATTATAGAAGGAAAATATGAAACTAAGATATAAAATGACCTACATTAATATTTTTGCTCAGTTTTTTGTTAATATTAAATTTATATTGATTGTAGTCACCCGCGCCATGGCGCATCTTCCTCGTCACCTCTGTTCACTCCAACTCTACGAAGATCCATTTCATTTACATAACATGATTACGTCACTTTTACATTTTGGTTGCGAAACACAACTGCTTCATGGAAGACATAAGTAATCTATTATTTGTATATATTGTGCATAAATATGACAAGAGAGAACTCGCTCGCGTGTGTCAGTAGTGCACGCTGTGTATTAGTGTACCTTTAGTTGGATGTATGGTTTGCTTTGCACCGCCCGTACCGCACTCGGCGCCGCCACCCGCGCCGGCCCCGCTGCCCGACCTCACTGAGCCCTCCACATATATTTAATAGATCAATGTATATTGGTGTTTGCTACTGCTATAACTTTTACCTATACATTTATATATAACAAACTACTGCCACTTAACTCGTTATCATATCACACACAAGAAGCCAGCAGAGGACTGTCCTCGGAGAGCGACGGAAGAGCGACGGATACGTAGCCACGCAGCGGCTGCTGTAGTTCAGAAATTATGTAGTTTATTGATAGTTGAGAGCATTATTTGACACGGGAACGTAGAATAGTACGGATGGTTTGGGCACGGGTGTCGGAGCGCGGGTGGCGGCGCCCGGGGCTGCAGTCGCTCTCAGCTTGTGTGTTGGGGTCAGGCGCGGGCTGCGGCGGCGGCGCGTGGCGCCCTGCACGCGGGACCTGCACACGCGACGCAACGGACACGTCATTTGACTTCACTTCATTGATTTAGGGTTCCGATAATGACGAGAAGACATTGTACATAGTCGCGGCACTACTTGCTGCCATTTGTATATAAAATTTAGTTTTAGCCTTGAGCTAGATTAAACGGGATCAAAAGTTGTAATGCAAATTACTATTCCTGACAAAACAAAACCGCTCAGTTTGATACCAGGGACATGTCGTCGTGGGTGCCGACAAGGTAGCTGAAGTTGAAACGAAAACAACGACAGTAATACTAACAGATAAATTTGCAAACTTTCATTCCGTCTGATCTAACTCCTCTAGTATGTAACACCATTTTATACGACATATCTGGATTTTATTCAATACTTCTAAGTCGCTTTAGAAGACGCAGTCGACCGAATTGTACCAATTAATTTTGTACTCGTTGAATGAACGAGAGTATTGATTGAACATGATTTAGTAATTGTTCCAGTTCCCTGACACAGAACAAACCGCCACGTCTTCCTAATTTGACATTTACAAAAGAAGTATTGAATGGAACCGGCGGCTGATTATATTGTTAGTTGATAAAATATTGTCACCGAACAACACATCGGTTGGGAACGGAGATGCTCTGATCTGATTCAGGTTTATCTCAGTATTGAATATTATTACGACAATACACATAAACATAACTGATACGTTCACATTGTATCGTACTAGTGTTGTGACGCCGTGCTCTATCCCTGCGCGGCGTCGAGTCCACTCTACTTGCATTCCTTAGTACGTACGTTATCATGTTCCTATTTTGAGTTTTACTTTAATATATTAAAGCAGACATGTTCACGGTGACAGGCTCGCGGCCAGCCGGAGCGCGTCTTCTAGAGATATTTTTGTATTCATGTATTTATATTGTACAATACTGATTCTATTAAATGTTTCCACTCCAAGTTGGACTTACCTGAGATATATGATAAGAGGATTTACAGCCATAAAATGGTAACTATACAATTTTATTTGTGTACGTCTGGAGCTAGCGTTTTCAACGTGTGGTGAGCTAAGTATGGTGCGAGTAGCAAGATAACGGGACATCTTAGTGACTATGATCCTTCCATTGTAGAGATAGAGTGAGGTGCTTGTACAGAGTGTATACAGTACTTGTTTTGTGTAAATAAAGAGTTAAGTGAGATCTGAGACTGTTTATATGTATCTGGTATAGACAGAGTTCCAAAATTATTTATCTTGTCTTGTGATATTTGGGCATTAAATACTTATTTTAGTATAAATATATTTGTAAAACATTTAGCAGAGCAGCTAGAGCTAGTGTGTCCACGGTACTGGCGACTGCACGTGCTCGGTGCTGGAGCGCCGTACTCCAAATACGAACATATTAATGGGTCGCCTTCATTCTAATTTTTTTTTTCTGATAAATCTTTGCCTTACGTGACAGCGATGTTAACCGTTTCTTGGGATCATTTGGGCAGCATCAATATGTTCGCTGCAGCGTCTGTCGACGTCATTCCGTCTTGTAAAGGCTGTATGATATGCTGAGGCCAGTCCCTGTGCGGCGCCGTGACAGGTTGTACTTATTACATATCCTAGTCACAAATACAAAACAATTGGTTAAATCTCTTTATAACGATTGTAACAAATAGTTTTCTATATTCCTGTACAATATGTAACATAAAGTGGGGCTGAATGTTGCCACGTAAGTAACGGTTATCTGCTTACATTTTGCTTTTTAATTTTTTACTTTACGTTTTTGTCGTTACTCGTCTTCGCACACGTTCAATCGACGCCTCACATCGTTACCGACATCTACAATAATGGCCTAAAATCTTTTCACACATTGTAAGTCTAATTTCGGTAGGAATTGTTTATTAATAATAGCACGTGTGAAAGTGATTAAGCCGTCAAGTAGTTATTTGTTTATCATGAAAATGTATATGAGGTCGGCACATCGTACGTGGGGGACCGCCGCCGGCGTGTCACCACTATTGTTATCGATAAGGAAGCTCTATTGCTACTGTTTGTATTTATTATTTCTGTTTAATAAAATGTGTTGGAATGTTCACAGTGTTGTGTATTTTAAGTTATTTATGGTTTCTACAAAGTATATCGATACATTTATTGCGTCCAATAATATCCGAGAGAGCCGCTGTCACTGTCCTTAACATTTTGTTACTGAAAAAACTGATCGTCCTGATTTGATTCCGGGCTGTTGAAAGATTCGTCAGTCATTTGATTTAATTTTCGTAATTCTATACAAGAAATTGCATCACGGCACGAATACGAGACGGACGCCGAAACAGATTCACATCCTTTTGAAAAATTTTAAATGAAATAATTTGCCGAGTAGTACCTGGGATATTGTTGGACAGTTCAGATCAGAGAATGACCTTGACGGCCGCCCTGAACATGCGCGCTTCGTTGTTATTGAAAAAGTTATAAAGCTCTGCGTCATGTTAATACGCTATCCGCCGGACTTGTTGCTGATAAAGGTACATCAGATCTGAAACCTTTTGGGTGACGTGAGGTGTATCCTTGTGAGACCGTCTAGTGGGAGCGGAGTGCAGGGTCAGGGCGGCGTGTGACTAACGTTGGTGTTGTGCGCAGTGTGGCGGAGGCCGCGCACGCGCTGGTGCGGCTCGCGCAGTGTAAGTACGGCACACGACGCGCTCGCATGGCTTGGCATGCCGCTTTGCACGCTTCATTATTTTTCCTACGTTATTTTTTTTACTTTTAAAAGAGGAAATCTGTTAGAAATCTTTCTTTTTTGTTCTTTCGTTAAACTTCCACAATTAAACACTTGCACGATTCAAGGAAGTCGGGGATTCTGTAACTTTCATTTGATCGAATAGTATTTCTACTCTGAATTCAATTTTGAATCCTGTTATTATAGAATGTTGCAAGTTCCAATATAGGACATATCGTAGCAGCTTTCCTCTTCCCTCAACTTGATATGGAACAGGATTAAAGTTCCCAATTGAAGCTATCTCGTTGGGCGCGTTATACTTGGTGATTCGGTTGTCACGTGAGCTCTGTGTGGCAGCCTCACGGAGACCGCGCGCCTGCTGCAGAACGTTCGCAGCGTGTTTGGCCGCCGCTCTGCCACCAGGGTCAACACGGAGCTCGAACTGTCGCGTGAGTACCCCACAACGCACCGCCACCGCCCTCTAGTCTCACGACTCTGTCCACAGTTACACGTCACCGACGGACCCCACCGCACACAGGTACACTGTGACATTGGAAAGTTGAAGTCGCTTCTCTTAGCACACAATTTGTGTATTTCGGGCACCGATAAATTAGATGTTACATCGTTTGGTTTGAACTGTTGTTATATTATTAGTGTTGTAGAAATTAGACGTACATGTGTGTACGACTGACGAGAATGTTGGGATGCAGATGGGTTCGCATTTTCGCAAGAGGAGGGCGGGACGGTGTCACAGGCGGACGTCATCCGCGCGTACGACACGAGCCAGCCGCGACAGCCCCGGCCCTGAGCGCGCGCCGGCCCCCGGGCTCCGCGCCGCACCGCCCTCGCCACGCCGCTTCTGTACGGATAATATATTACTCTCTGTTGTCCGCACCTTGAATGAGACGTGTATCAGAAAGTTTACATGTCGATGTAAAATGTATTGTTGGTGTATTAGTCAGTTATTTTGCTTTTCATATTTTATGTGTTCATAATAATAATCGGTAACCAGTATTTTTATATTTCGCACGATGATTATTAATCTGGGATTTGATTTATTAATCGAGGCCTATTTATTGAATTGTTTAGCTTGCAGCGCTTAACGCTTTAAGATCATACTTACTGATTTGCAATTATTATAACACGATTTCACGTTCGCTTTAAATACATGATCCGTTGTAGATAATGTTGTACGTATATAAATTTATCGGCCACAGGGAAACTTGACTGATCAACCGTGAGATGTGAAGAAATTTCAATATAATATATAACTTGATATAAAAATGTAACAACACGTTCACAGGAGTAGTTCACGAATGTTTTTTAAATTTAGCTCATATTCACTCCATCTTCTATGTACTAAATAAAAGATTTCGTGACAGATACTATAGTAGTGTTCACCTAATTATCTGCGCCGCTACAGTACAAATACATTCATGGAAACTGCAACAGACAAGGGCCGGAGCATCTGCCGCCTAACAATGCAATCAATTTACTATATTGATATTATTGGAAAACAACAAACAGTATTTGTGCTCATGTCCCTAGTGCTTATAAACAATGTATTCGTAGTTGCGCCGCGCGTAACAAGTTGTTGGGTGCAACAATAACACTAATTTATTATTAGGTGTTTCCCGTCAATAACGGGCCGCGGGGTTGTTGATTCGGAAATAACAAATGTTGCTATAGCTGATGCTTGTTTCTGTTTTAGTTGGTCATGTCGCACGTCACTGTATTTAATGTGATTATTATGAATAGCTAAAGCTCGTGAACAAGTTTTTAAGTTTAACAATCTCACTAGTTAATAGTTAAGTCAAAGTTATTTAGTGAAGAAAGCGACGTGACGCTCCAGGGATGAACTCACCATATACTGACGCGGAGAAACTTGTTAAAAAGTAAACGAGCTCACCAAACGTTAGTGATCACCGCCGCCCAGGAACATCTGCGGAGGTAAAGACGTTTTACGTCTGGCGAGAGCAGCCATCTTGCGGACGTGTGTCCTGCACCGACTCGGATACGGTTGCTTCCGTCTCCGTTCCGTTTTTGGAGAACTTGCTTTTGGAGGCTTCTTAACATCTGTGTGCAGCTTGGTTTGCGCGCGGTAAGCTGAACACTTCAAAATTACTTGTCTAATTTGTTAATTATTTCTTGTTATTATTATTACAGGCGTTTAACGGTAGTGTCGGCGCATTATTAACTAGTAATTATTTTCACCAGTAATCGTATTTGTGACAGTAGAAGCTAACCTGTGTATTTTTATTTCAGTATCTTTACGACATGAGGTATTCATTGATATTGTTAAAATTATTAATATTTTTGACAAATATAAATGTGAAGGTATTGGAGAAACCTGTTGCGGGGGGTGTACGAGCGCAGTGCTGTGGATGATACTGC
Source organism: Meandrusa payeni (assembly GCA_029286785.1). Classification (NCBI taxonomy): domain Eukaryota; kingdom Metazoa; phylum Arthropoda; class Insecta; order Lepidoptera; family Papilionidae; genus Meandrusa; species Meandrusa payeni. Next base: position 11,258,327 of record JAGSMX010000013.1, read on the forward strand.
GTTAAGTCCTAATATATCTCGAATTTTGTTGATATTTTAAAGTTATCGTCATTTAGTCGCGTTCTCTCGAACTGGTAACATTTATTTAATTATAAATATGCCATTGTTTAATTTTAATTTGACAAATTAATCAAATAAGACTTTATTTACTAGTAAATATGAAATACATAAAATGATTTACGTTACCGAAAAGATATACGTATGTACAAGAAGTAGAGCGTGCGGCCTCGTGTCATAACATGGATGGGCTTAAAAAATCCTTAGTTTTAAGTAATTGTTAACCAAAACTATTATATTTGTCTAAAGTTTATCAAATTTTCAATGTACTTGTATTAGAGAAGTCAAAAGTTATGGCACATTTAGGAAGAATTAAATCGTGATGCACCGTATTGTACCGAGTAGAGTAGCCGAGCGATTCACATTTACTATTTCCCTGTTGTTTTCCCGCGAACAGTTCCTCTCTAATCCGGGTCGCTTTATTTTCTCTTTTCATACTTGTATTTAAAATGAGACGATTGATTACATTGTGATATATAAAGGTATATTTGAGACACGGGAAGCTCTCTGAGTGTTTCCAGCGCCGCGCTCGCGGGTTTTCGATATCTAAGTAATGTTTATCAGATTATACTTTTAACAGTTTATTATTGTTAACTGTTAACTCGGGTAAGGGCGGCAGGGGGCGCGGGGCCGGACCCTGCCTGCTCCATATTTTAGTTCTTAAAAAGCTTTAAAATTCATCCGATTTTATATGTAATCTGTACTATATTCATTGATACATGTTTAGTAACAACACAATACATACAATAAGAACTATCTTAGATCCCTTGGTCCTAGCACCTTTGTTATTGATAAGGAAAATCTAAAATACGTGGGACCAATGTGCATTGCATTCGATGGTAACCGGAGAGGGTTCCCAGCCGACAGCCAGCGCCCCGCCCCGCGCCCCCCCCCCTTTAATTTTAAGCAAAAGATGTGAATGTAAAATAAATATATTTGTTCTCGTTCTCTGTATTGAGAGTTTTATTTCACTTTTCGTGTTGACCTGCCGAGCCCCTGCAGCTAGGTTATCTGCCCTTCCAGTGTTCTAGAAATGTTACCATTCCGGCCAGAGGGTCCCGAGAGGTCTGAACCAGGACTCGATAACTTTAATCGGATTATTATCGAGATATTAAAATAAGCAACTCACTTTGAATACCATTTCAGGAAGCGTTGGGAAAAGAAGTGGTCAAAGAAGATCCAACCACGCTCTTATCAACCATTATAGGGAATTGCATGTGCTTGACCACGATCCCGCCTGATGTTAAGTGGGAATGCGGTCTGCAGGTCGAGGGCGTCACTCATTGTTCTCCTGGTGCATCATGAGACGAGAGAAAATATATAACCGTTACCTAGTAATAAAAAAGTGCCGTTTAATCAGTTAGACAGATGCAACACATAGAAATTAAGCACACAGTTAAAAAATGATATAATACAAAAAATAAATAATAACATTAAAAAACAACGCCGACCCGCCAGGGGTCACCTCAGCTCGGCATTATACCGACTACCCAAGAAGAGATTTCAACCAAACCCAGATGATTCTAAAAAACAATTGTAAACGGCAGAATTTTTTTAACAAAAATAATATTCTCATAAAAGAAATTTAAACGAGGGAAAAAAAAATACAAAACAGATTGTATAGAAAATAACCTCCCAAAAGTAGCAATGTAGTAATAATATGAAGGAAATTCATTCGAGGACTGGCGCCTTGTCACACAAGGACAGGTAATACTCATGCATACGGAAAAATAAGTAAATATAATAGCACCAATAAAATTCAAAATGCTGAGGAACGTTCATTAACTACTAACGATCGCTACAAATTATATTTACTTATTACAAGTTTCTTGTTCGCTCTACGGTTATAATAATTATTCTGTAACATTTTTTTCAGAATTCTGGTCAGTCCGCGTCCCAATATAATACCTATTTTTTAAGAAGTAAAATCTTCAACAATCATATTAATTCTCTTCGATGCGGAGAGTCTAAATATAAGCATTTACGACTTTGACTTGATCTCAACACCTACTTTTCATTTAACGCACAATTTCTAATGCTGTCATTCAGTCACACGTAACTGTCTTTATCTGGTATTTCATATCTTTGAACGGCTAACGTGACTATAAATAAGAATGAGTACTAACAGAAAGCGTCTTTTCGGAGCTCTCGTGTGACAGCTGCAGACGAGCTCTTACGGAGGTCAATGAAGCACAACAAACCACGCGTGAGTTCTTAAAATCGCAGCATTATCAACCCCCCTACTAATGTTAGCTGGCAACACCTGACACCCAGCGATTGTTATACATAATAACTACTTCCAATGATATCTTAATAATTTACCTGAACCTTATTGTATCTTTAATTCATAATTAATAATTTAGTTGATCGTCACATGAACTTGGCATTGTAAACAATAGTTTAACCTTATTAGTTCCTAATCTGACTTCTAATTAATTTTGTATAAAGATGGCGAGGACGCGCAGTTGTGACGTTTGACTCGATATAAATAATTCTTTGTACAACGTTACGCTGTCTCAATAAAGCGAGTGTATTAGTTGTTGGACTATTTTATTCTACGAGACCTACAGATTATAACACTAATTATATAATTTTGTGTAACTTTCCGGATCGTTCGCGATGATTTCACTGTGTGACGTCACAATACTACATAGCCAATGAAAAATTTGAGGTCTGCTCTCCCAACAAATTCCAAGCGCAAAGTTAATTAGCGCCATTAGCGATCGCACTAATTGCTCCCGGCGCTGTGCTCATGCTGGTAATGACGTCACGTTTACTTTTGTTAGTTCCAATTAATGCGGGCTGTTGTTTATGAACAATTCGATAACACACCAAAACGAGTATGTCCGTGAGATTTACAACTTAAAGGAAATGAGTGTGTTTACCCCAATGTTTAAAATAACGCCTTACACGCGTGAGAGATGCGGGAGAAGGAAACACGCATCGCATCGAATATTTTCTTGCACTAAGGTTATCTCGAAGGATTCTTGGCTTATCGAGTCTTAACTCAATAACGTTTGGCTGGCAACGGAGCCATAGAACACATCCGCCGCCGGAGGCTGGGTGGGCGAGCACGGCTCGTTTACCCGGCCCCAAGGCCTCTAGGCGATGGTATCAGGGGAGTACACGGGTACTTACGGAGGTCGTAGAGGAAGGCGCGCTTCATGTTTCGTTGCGCTTTGTCTGGATGGTAAGGTGGAGACTCTGTCTCACCGGGACGGAGCTGCAAGGCTGACTCGCAGGATGTGTGCGCAAGCATTACCGTTGCCCCGCGAAGATGGTGGTTCACCGGGGGACGAATACGCGGTTATCTCCCGAGCATTAAGCGGTCAAGAGAATGGACAGGTCCGTCGCTCATTGTGATCTCTTGGATGTGGAAACTAACTTAAAGTTGTCAATAGGGGTCGATGTTCCCGTTTCGATTCACCTCATCACAGGAGAATGTTGAATTATAAATTTAGCGAGGAACAAAGGATGCCCGTAGAAATGCGTGGGCCGCCGGAACTATTCCCGCCAAAAATAACAAAACGCGCAATTTTCGTGGTTGCGGTACGTTGCGCAGCTAATGTGTCGGGCTCATATATATTGGAACAACATACAGGCCGATGCATTTGCTTACGGGACATTGCATAAGGGACAATAAAGAAAAGAATAAAGCATTTTATTGTCTTTCTTTTTCGAAGTTTACGACAAGTCATTAGTCTAAATGCGTCTTATAATTAATTTTACGTTAAATGAAGTAGTAATTATCACATTTTTATAAAAATAGGCCATAATCTACGTTATGATATACTTAGCATTCAGGTTGCGTCGACACGGTACTCCGGGAGACACACACGCGTGTACAACGCGGCGTACAAGACAGGTGGTCACCCTGGCAGTGCGGTGGCGCAGTGGGCTCGGCGGCCGCCGCGCCAGTGCCTCGCCGTGCCTTCCCCGCGACACTCGTGCCTTACCAGTAGAGTAGTGGGGACTCAAACCGACCAACTGTTACGTGTACGTTACGTACAATATTTATAATTATCGGACTCCTTAATTAATAAATAGATTAAACTTTTTTCGTCGCCAATATAGGTGTGAGTGTGTGTGGACGAGTCGCGTGCAGAGTTGTGTTTGTAAACAAGGCGGGCGCGAGTCGTGCGGGAGCGATGTGAGCGCCGGCGATGGCGCGCTCGCCGGGCAGGATGGCCAGGCCCCGGCGCAGCAGGAGCAGCTCCAGGGAGATCGTGCGCTTGCGGACACAGCTGAACGGGAAAGGTAACATTATGTCGCACAATATATTTATTACACAAAAGGCAAATCGCACTTTTCTGCTATCCGCTGATAGTTAATGGAAAAATTTATCGAATTTTTGCCTTTAATAATTGTATGTTGTTAGCTTAAACTACTTCAAGGATAGAAATAATTGTTATTGTGCTTGCCATTTTCTTTTGACACTGAATTCATCCATGTGACGTGATCACAGCGGCGAGTCGACATTCAATTGTGTCTTCGATACTTATACATGGGGATGGTTTTTGTCTTAATTTTTTTGCCATTTACTCCAAAACCCAAACGGTCAATCAAGTGTCAGTGTTTAGAGCGAGACCTTTGTAAACTTTACTGGATTTTTTGAGAATGAACTACCCTGTGTAGCCACTACAGTTTCACCGGGTCTTTGAAAAGTGGTATATTTCTCAGGTCGCTTAGTCTGAACCTCATTTGGAAGTCCCTGGCAAAATTTTTTCCTACATTACAAATTGACTTGCTTTCTATTGTATCCCAGGAAATAGTTTTGAATGCTCAATAGTTCCACAATGAATCTACTCATATTCCTTCTATGAAGTTATTTTTCATATGTTACGGGAATAGGATTAATTTTACACAAAATCACTGAACTTGTTTATATATTTTAAGTTATACAGATTCATTTTCCCGCCATTTTCTGCTGTAATCCGCTGCTCATTTCCTCAATGAAATATTAGCGAAACAAATCACTTCCCGCTTCCTCTGAAATAGGTAAGACGTGGCGACATCTTGCCTTCACGCCGCGTGTGATGCCCAGAGCAGGGTGTGCGGCGGGTTGCTTACGACATATTATGTATGTGCAGTGATCAAAACGCATTTTCCGTCCGTTCGCTGTGACCGCACATTTGTTAAAACTTGTTTAAACCGGAACTTCACCTGGATCTCTGTTATAAACAGCATAAGGGTCCCCGAATCTTTAGCTTAAGTGGCGGCACACGCGACCAATATTATCCCGTTTAGAGTTATAGCTTATGCCGCGGTTTCCTCTAGGAAGTTAGTCTTATAGAGATCGAGGAACGCTCTGGGAGCTAGCACACTACTTACTCTAGTTATAATTGGAACTGATAAACGAAGTTATAATTGAAAGAGTTTGAGCGATATCATCATCATTTAACCTTGTAGTCGTTCCACAAGTGGCAATTAGAACATTCCAAATTGCGTCCAAAGGTTAAATGTGTTTAATAACGAATATCGTATGGCCAGGTGGCCAAGTGCTCACAATCTGACCTGTGTCGTCCGGGCGGACTAGACCAGACAAGGATTGAAACCCTCGTTACCTCTGGCCAGCATAGACTTATTAAGGAATAAAGAATAAATAAAATATTAAAAAAACAACCTTAAATGTACACTAGGCTGCTCCTCGTGCTGTCAGAGCAACCGATAAAGTAATAGCCTCTGTACAATGGCTCGTGTTGCTGTGTGACGTATTACATTGTACATTTCTGATGTTAGGAAACAGATATATAACATTTATTCTTCGTTGAAATGGCGCCAAGTAAACATTTGGGCGTGACCGTAATATCGCTGTTTGAGGACAGGGGAAAACACAAGCGGATCTTTATTACAAACCGTATAACTATAATATTGAAATCGGCAACAGTCGCGCGCTCCACATGCTCGTCCAAGAAAAGCAATCGACTGAGCCGAGGTTGCCCGTCACCGGGGATCCTTGTGTCGAGTTACTATAGTAGAGGTTCAGGCTCAGCGACTTAAGAGCTATGCCACCTCTATATTGGATGAAACACTCGGTGAACAGGCTCCTCTATGTTACTAAAATAACCGGCCACATTCGAAGCAAATTGACACGTTTACGCTGCGATCTGTTTGCGTTGAAGTAAATGTATTTAATAGAAAATTCTTGTAAACATTTGTGGAGCATGCAGACTGCACGCCGACCACAGCGCTTGTGGTCGACGGGCGCCAAGTGCTGCACGGACGTGTGATACGAGGGCTGAACTGTCGCAGTCTCATCGGCTTCGATCATTTGACACTCTTCAATACACAGCGCCGGTGTACTTTAGTTACGAATACTTCTGACGAGTGCGGACCGAGCAATATCAGTCATCAAATAATTCGTGTAAATAGACATCGTTTTATAAATATCCTCGTATACGAGCATTATCTTAGATCAAACACTTGTGTATCTAGTATCTATGGAAGCGGTCGCGCCACGATACATGCACGAAGGTCGGCGTATCAGCTTTGCCGCAAGAGGGCCCGGCGGCACATCTACGGCTACTTGTCCTGCACCACTGCACGGCGCCTGCGTCATTATCAATACGTAAAATCTCTTTACTATACAGAGTTATATTCAATATCATCTTTTTAAAGCTGCAATAAATAATTGTTCGTTTTAACATACGAGTATATGGGGTCAGGATAAAAGTTAAATAATATAGCAATTAAGCATTCAATAAACTAAGAAGTTTTGTTAGTTTACCTTCCCATTTCTTATGTACGTGATAATATATTGAAATTACTCATTAACTTCTTCTCTTCCCGGGATCTTATTTTTATATAACTCGCTGCAACTGCGTATATTTTAAATAACTAACGAGGAAGCGCTAATGTTCGCCAGAGCACGAGTTGACTAACGTAACACATTATATTATACGCAAATACAAGTAACGGTCGAGATAAGATTAAAGCAGCCGCCACGCCGTTAAGTAATTCTGTGTTTCCCGTGTTTGCCAATTTTGTCTAATGACAAAAAAGCATAACAAATAGACGAATACGGGACAGGTATGTGTGACTTCTAAAAACATGCAAAATATTTGTCCGCGACGCAATGCTCGCAGCACCAGCACCATGTGCCGGCAACACAGCGCGCGCGCTGTGTGGAATGGAAAGCGATTAGTAAAACGCAACATTCGTACACGCAACGGTCAGAGTTGCGAACAAAAAGATTCCCTACATAAAACATGTTTACGCGTTAATCGATAGATATTTAGAGGGACAAGGCAGCGGGTCGATCTAGTCGCGCAGATATTTCACAATTTTCTTCTTTATACAAGTATGTTGAATGATCGTCAAACATTCTCAGTTGGTGACGGACGGTGTAAAATTGTGACGAACGGTTGTGTGAAGCATTAAGACGGCGGCGGTCAACTGCCCACTGGCTCTAGTGACATTCATGATTTTAGGTTTTAGGTAAAATTCAAAACAAAATATTTACTAAAATTAGTATTCGGTGTTTGTCGATGAGCTCACCGCCTGTCACATTTAGGTCCTAATAAGCTTGGTGAATAGCAATTCGTGAGTCTCTACTTGCCATCTATCTGTGTGTGGGTAGGTTGTGAGTTGTTTATAAAAAGTCAAATAAGTATTGTGTTATGTCAAGTTAAATTATTATAAAATTAGAAAACAAAATAACTTTAATAAGATTTAAAATGTAGGTTGTATCACGCGCCACACAGATTGTAAGCAATCTCCGCTGCAAACATTCCTTTTTCCACACAGATTGTAAGCAATCCCCGCTGCAAACATTCCTTTTTCCACACAGATTGTAAGCAATCCCCGCTGCAAAATTCCTTTTTCCACAGATTGTAAGCAATCTCCGCTGCAAACATTCCTTTTTCCACACAGATTGTAAGCAATCCCCGCTGCAAACATTCCTTTTTCCACACAGATTGTAAGCAATCCCCGCTGCAAACATTCCTTTTTCCACACAGATTGTAAGCAATCCCCGCTGCAAACATTCCTTTTTCCACACAGATTGTAAGCAATCCCCGCTGCAAACATTCCTTTTCCACACAGATTGTGGGCAATCCCCGCTGCAAACATTCCTTTTTCCACACAGATTGTAAGCAATCCCCGCTGCAAACATTCCTTTTTCCACACAGATTGTAAGCAATCCCCGCTGCAAACATTCCTTTTTCCACACAGATTGTAAGCAATCCCCGCTGCAAACATTCCTTTTTCCACACAGATTGTAAGCAATCCCCGCTGCAAACATTCCTTTTTCCACACAGATTGTAAGCAATCCCCGCTGCAAACATTCCTTTTTCCACACAGATTGTAAGCAATCCCCGCTGCAAACATTCCTTTTTCCACACAGATTGTAAGCAATCCCCGCTGCAAACATTCCTTTTTCCACAGATTGTAAGCAATCCCCGCTGCAAACATTCCTTTTTCCACACAGATTGTAAGCAACTCGCTGCAAACATTCCTTTTTCCACACAGATTGTAAGCAATCCCCGCTGCAAACATTCCTTTTTCCACACAGATTGTAAGCAATCCCCGCTGCAAACATTCCTTTTTCCACACAGATTGTAAGCAATCCCCGCTGCAAAAATTCCTTTTTCCACACAGATTGTAAGCAATCCCCGCTGCAAAAATTCCTTTTTCCACAGATTGTAAGCAATCCCCGCCGCAAACATTCCTTTTTCCACACAGATTGTAAGCAATCCCCGCTGCAAAATTCCTTTTTCCACACACAGATTGTAAGCAACTCGCTGCAAACATTCCTTTTTCCACACAGTTGTAAGCAATCCCCGCTGCAACATTCCTTTTTCCACAGATTGTGGGCAATCCCCGCTGCAAAATTCCTTTTTCCACACAGATTGTAAGCAATCCCCGCCGCAAACATTCCTTTTTCCACACAGATTGTAAGCAATCCCCGCTGCAAAATTCCTTTTTCCACAGATTGTAAGCAACTCGCTGCAAACATTCCTTTTTCCACACGGATTGTAAGCAATCCCTGCTGCAAACATTCCTTTTTCCACAGATTGTAAGCAACTCGCTGCAAACATTCCTTTTTCCACACAGATTGTGGGCAATCCCCGCTGCAAAATTCCTTTTTCCACAGATTGTAAGCAATCCCTGCTGCAAACATTCCTTTTTCCACAGATTGTAAGCAACTCGCTGCAAACATTCCTTTTTCCACAGATTGTAAGCAACTCGCTGCAAACATTCCTTTTTCCACACAGATTGTAAGCAATCCCCGCTGCAAAATTCCTTTTTCCACACAGATTGTAAGCAATCCCCGCTGCAAAATTCCTTTTTCCACAGATTGTAAGCAATCCCCGCTGCAAACATTCCTTTTTCCACACGGATTGTAAGCAATCCCCGCTGCAAAATTCCTTTTTCCACACGGATTGTAAGCAATCCCACTGCAAACATTCCTTTTTCCACACACAGATTGTAAGCAACTCGCTGCAAACATTCCTTTTTCCACACAGATTGTAAGCAATCTCCGCTGCAAACATTCCTTTTTCCACACAGATTGTAAGCAATCCCCGCTGCAAACATTCCTTTTTCCACACAGATTGTGGGCAATCCCCGCTGCAACATTCCTTTTTCCACACAGATTGTAAGCAATCCCCGCTGCAAACATCTTTTTCCACACACAGATTGTAAGCAATCCCTGCTGCAAACATTCCTTTTTCCACACAGATTGTGGCAATCCCCGCTGCAAACATTCCTTTTTCCACACAGATTGTGGGCAATCCCCGCTGCAAACATTCCTTTTTCCACACAGATTGTGGGCAATCCCCGCTGCAAACATTCCTTTTTTCCACACAGATTGTAAGCAATCCCCGCTGCAAACATTCCTTTTTCCACACAGATTGTGCTAATCCCCGCTGCAAACATTCCTTTTTCCACACAGATTGTAAGCAATCCCCGCTGCAAACATCTTTTTCCACACAGATTGTAAGCAATCCCCGCTGCAAACATTCCTTTTTCCACACAGATTGTGGGCAATCCCCGCTGCAAACATCTCCTTTTTCCACACAGATTGTAAGCAATCTCCGCTGCAAACATTCCTTTTTCCACACAGATTGTGGGCAATCCCCGCTGCAAACATTCCTTTTTCCACACACAGATTGTAAGCAATCCCCGCTGCAAACATTCCTTTTTCCACACAGATTGTAAGCAATCCCCGCTGCAAACATTCCTTTTCCACACAGATTGTAAGCAATCCCCGCTGCAAACATTCCTTTTTCCACACACAGATTGTAAGCAATCCCTGCTGCAAACATTCCTTTTTCCACAGATTGTAAGCAATCCCCGCTGCAAAAATTCCTTTTTCCACACAGATTGTAAGCAATCCCCGCTGCAAAAATTCCTTTTTCCACACAGATTGTAAGCAATCCGCTGCAAACATTCCTTTTTTCCACACAGATTGCAAGCAATCCCCGCTGCAAAATTCCTTTTTCCACACACAGATTGTAAGCAATCCCTGCTGCAAACATTCCTTTTTTCCACACAGATTGTGGGCAATCCCCGCTGCAAAATTCCTTTTTCCACACAGATTGTAAGCAATCCCCGCTGCAAAAATTCCTTTTTCCACACAGATTGTAAGCAATCCCCGCTGCAAAAATTCCTTTTTCCACACAGATTGTAAGCAATCCCCGCTGCAAAAATTCCTTTTTCCACACAGATTGTAAGCAATCCCCGCTGTATTCATAACATTCCTTTTTTGAGACCAAAACAACAAGCACAGTCGTGGAACCTAACAATCCGTACATTGGTTCTGCCACCACCAAATACAAGCTTTTGTTTCGGCGCGCGGGAAACTCGAGCAAGGTCGGCAAGTGAACTTTTGTCCTAGTTTGTAATTGGGTCGGCGTGTCGCAGCCGTAACACCCAGGTGGACCTAAATTCCGGGACACGGTAATCGCTCTGACCTAATAAAACGGCTGTGAGACCGCCGCGATGACATAAAAAGGCTGTGTTTATGTCATCGCTGTGGGCCACCCGCCTCTGTACTCTTACCGATATTGTTATTTGCTTTTTAGACTGGATCCATCGGAGATCGATGATCTCTGTCCACATATCTTACCTGTGGTAGTGTGAGTGCTTTATGTAATTATGTGACTTATCGCCATTACTAAAAAAGATAAAACATTGGTGCTGATAAATTCTAAGAAAATTATGTTTAAAAAAACGTCCTGTCGAACGCTAAAATGATAAAATTTAACGTTTTGGTCCGACTGGCCACCGAGAGAGGCGTGTGCGACGTGACACTAACGAGCGCTTGGTCTCCAAAGTATCGATTATAAAGATAAGATATTTAACCGTATGTACATCACACCTGCATTACGTGACGATAGCGAAGTGGAGAGGTGACAGGCGCAGAGCTCAAAATATAAAGACAATGGCAGTCAGGTTTCAACTTGTCTTAATTCCACTGTTAACATACACACGGTCCCCGCTAACTGGTGAGCAGTGCAGGTCATATTTCACTTCCTCTGGACCCGACGTCTGCTTCAAATTTTTTTATTGCTGATTTACTGCTGCATTGCATACTTCGATTGCCCGCACGGAGCGCGCACCTCGACTTCTTTCTTACAGTTCCATCGACTAAAAAATAGTATTACGTAATAGTAGTACGTAGGGAAGTGACTGTATGTAAACAGTACACCACGATATAATGTCTCGAAAACTTGCCAACAATGTTTGAATACGCGGCCACTTTGAATTCAATTACAATTGCTATCACACTAATCAGTAATAAAACATGAACTTTATGCACACACGTTACATCTACTTTCTCTGCTGAACTCGGAAGTGGTCAATAACAATCAATAAAGGCGGCTGTAGTCTTTCCGTTGTGCAAGTTCAGTTCAGACTCCACACTCACAGTCCTGCGTAACACGCACTCGCAACAAACACACACTGTGTATGAAGAACAAAGACAAGTATGGCATAAATATGACAGGTTAGATAGCCCTGTGGTACCTAAATTAGAGATACAAGAGGGATGGAAATCACTTGGAGAACCATTGGAGCACACTCCAGGATATTGAGACTACAATAATATAATACAGTGGTGTGCAAGTGCAAGCAACATAATAGTCAGTATGTTCCGATTGGTTTACCGGCATAGTGCAGCCGCGCCCGGAGTCCCGGTGACGTGTACAGTACGCTGCACGCGCGAGCTGCAGCCGGCGTGACGTGTGAACTATAACAGTCGGCAGGTGCCTCTCGCGACAACTGCGGGGCGAAGTGAACCTTAACACAATAGCTGTTGGGGAGAGGTTTGCATGTAGATGTGTGTGAACACGCCAGCGCCTCGCATTCCTCTGCGTATAGCGTCAGGGCCGCCTGACGGGCCGCGAACTAGTTGTCCATTCTTGACCGATGTTGTGTGTGTAATGAAACGCTATTTTGGTCTAAGTTGGGTGCAATTTTTGTGTAGTGCTTTTTAATCGACTTCAAAAACAAAACGAGATTATCACATGTCATCACCTGTATGGAAAAATATGATATAACTCAGTTTGTTCTTGTATGTGTGATCAGAACTCCAGAATAAACACCTACTTGCGGGAAAGTAGACGCAGCGGTTGTATCAGTGCAGACGGTTCCGGCAACTCGTCTGATATCTTTTGAATTATCAATGGATATAACATTTTTCAGCTTTAGTTATAATTACAACTTCAATTGATATTGTTCGCATTAATTAGGTCGTGGAGAGGTGACTTAACGCAAAAATTCTGACATCGCTCAACTTCGGCAATCGAACCACCTAATTAACATTGAAACTAAAAGGCTGACCATTGTGTCAGGGTGCGGGGCGCAGTGGGCGCGCCGGAGACGTCCGCACAAGAAGCTACAACTTTAATGGGATTGCGTGCTCTCTAGAAGTAGTCAGCTATTTAAGCTGTAAGATCGGACGCACATTGCAATAAAAAAAAACTAATTTTAGCGTCAAAATAATTGAAATTTGGGGTTGGGTCGAATGTTCTAATAATAATTGATGCTTACTATAAGCATGCATAAGTGTTCCCGGCTACGTATCACACAGTATATTAAAATTTAATGTATGTACAGTTGGATTATCTGGCGCACTGGCGCGCCGACTGCAGGTGCTAAACACTTGTTCACTTGTAGTTAACGTGGGCAGGTAAAAGTTAGCCGCAGAGACTTAGACTACTCGTACCCAGTGTCCGGTCGCCAATCGTGAACGAAGTAAGTTACGAATGCGCACTCAAGCACTGAGGGGCATTCGTATGTTCTGTAAAGCTATTTATATTTTGTGCGTGTACAACGTTATATTCCCACGTCCTTATTGACCATAATAAGCTTGACAAATATAGATTGATACATTTGTGTCTCGCTCCCTTCATATTCTCACGGAGTGACGTCGCGGGAGGACATCACGGACGTTAACTCCTCCCAGTTAATATATAGGACGGTATAGGATTGGTGACCCTACAGATGTCTTTGGTTTCCTAGTCTGGCGGCAGTAACCGTGCTAGGTGTCTCATCCACGTTCTCTTTTCAACACAAACAACAAAAATCTCCTACAGGACATACTCTCGTACATACAGGTGATACTTCTAAGCAAAGTAAGTGGTATTCATTAGGTTATGCTGGAAACTAGAAGATCCAGACAAGTATCAAGTAATTCCTGTGGGCTCTGCTCGGCCAGATGCCAGCACATCCGCTGGTCAGACTGCTGCATTGTGCAAAGTGTTTTAACTAAATGAAACAAAAATATATTTTTATTCAGTACTTTGAAGATGTAATAAAAACTGTGAGACATGATTGGGCCGCTCTTGACCGAATTTCCTTCAGTTTCGTAAGTGGCGGCAATTAGAGGGGAACCTCGTGCGCGGGACCTTCGCCTCAGGTCGGTGACCCTGCTTGCAGTAGCCCCACACACCAGCGGCGAGCTGCACCGCCTGCACACTACTTTCGATTCATTACGGTCTAAGCGGGAGGTCTGATATTTGAGGGATAATTGCATTTTGTGCTATTCAATATTTGTTTATTCATATCGACGTCATTTCGGAATCGAATGTTCAACACGCAAATCATATTATATTTACTTATTACTTTATTGGTCAGGAATGTTTTAGGTGGTAAGGCCGGCTAAACCCTCACGGCGTTCGATGCGTTTAGTCGGAACTACGGAAACGCTGACACACTTTAGTTTTGAAGACGTTGGCTTTATACGAACCTTATGTCCAGGTCGGGGTGAGGATGATAGAGCCGGCTGGCGCAACTATTATAGAGCTCTCAGTTTTTATGTTTGAATTGAAAAAAAAAAGAAGGACAATGAAGGCGATGTGGAAGGTACAGAACTCGGCCATGACAGAGTTTCATTGGAAATGCTGACAGCTGGTGAACCAAGGTGACTTTTGATAGATTGCGTGTCAGTAATTACTTGCTCTTACACTGTGCAGTGAAGTGAAGTATTGAATGCGATAATAATAGGCACCGTAATAACATATCGCCGGCGTGCGCGCTGCCCCGCGGCCTCCAACTCCACAGTCCACATCTGTGCGTGTTTCACAGTATTCATCGGATTAACAGGAAACATCCCAAGGATTCTGAGTGACCAGTTCTTCTGGCAAAAGCTCCTCACTTACTGCGCTTTCTACGGGATTGACTAATAAGCGCTGAACTGGCTTATTTAAATTTGTAAAAATAAATGTGGATGGTCATCATTATCATATCCACAAGACATCTACTGTTGGACATCTACTGTCGGTCCCCTCAACCATTTCCAAAAAGAACAATTATAAGCGGCTTGCATCCGGTTGGGTCTTCATGAGGCAGCTTTATGAGCACGGTTATCGCTCCACAGGCGAAGGGCGGCCTGGTTTTCCATACTGGGCCTGTAGCCAGGGCGCGCTGGTGAAATGCTAGCGCGACCCCATCTCGCTCGCCCTATCATGGCGTAGGCCGACTCACCCTGGCGGGTATAAGTAAACGCATTTCTTCTCACGTTAAAAAAATGATCTCTTATGAGGTCAGACCACCTCGCTAGTGGCTAGTGATCTCGTATGGTTTGGGATGGAATTAGACTGCAGAGTTCATCGTAGGTTCCTAGCACGGCTGTCCCGCCACGGACAACAACTGATCATACTTTTATATTAACAATCACCTTCATTGTTTTTAAATACATTGTTATAAAAATCAGAAGCGATATACTGTGACGTCACAGGGAGGTACGCTCGCGGAGTGGCATGTTTACGACAAGGGCACGTCAGTCAATGCGGACCGTTCCAAATTACGAAGGCCATATCTCATCAACACGTAACTTTATTTTCTTTATCCGCACCACAATCAGAATATAACTTCGTGCTTTTAAAATGTCATCGAAGCTTTGTACTTTTATCGTTTCGTTTATAGCACGTCGCCGTGAACACGACATTGCCGTCGCTCGTTCCAATTACATCATTTTAAATACATTCGCATGCTTCGTCGTGGTCGCCACGTTGAGCGTACGAGTTAATGGAGGAATCATTGACGAAAATTGAACGATCGATAACATTCGAGATCAACGCGCAAACAACGGGACACCGCGCTCCTTGCGGCAAGTGCATCGCGCTGATGCTGGAACATTATATTATATCTGATAGTCTTGTAATCCTTGTCAGAGTTCTATTTTGGTGTCAATTCCTCTCGCAATATTGAAACATTTTCGTATATATGAGGGAATCACTGTAAGGTTTTTATGTGCGGCTATAAAAATATTTATACCCGCACGCATATTTTATGCTTAAAAAAAGCAGAGCTTGCCTTAAATGAAACGTAATGTTTATTGGGCAGACGTGGTGCTCGAGCTGGCTCCTGCCACGTGACCAGGGAAGTTAATCAACTTTATTCAAAGAGGAGCGGAAACTTTTAAGCGCAATGGCTATAAAAATATTTCCGTCAGAGGAAATTTTACGGTTTTGTTAAAATATTACGAGTATAATTATTAATTGCGGGGTCTTAAAATTTTCAAAAAAAAGAACAAAGAGAATGTAGACGCAAGAATTTCCTAATATAACCTTGATATTTGGGGAAAAAAGAGACCAGACGCACCTAGAGCGCCGTCCACCGTCCCTAACTGGTGGAATTTTTGATGCAAATTTAATTTGAAGTCGGTTTGTGTTTTCTATCTTATTGTTCAATAGAACTGTCGTCGTCTTGTCTAATACGCATAATAATAACACGCCCCATCACACTGTTAATGAACTATTTTACTTCTGCTAACGCCATAGGTGATGGTGGGTAGAGCTGCGTACCTCCTTGTGTGCACAAATTCCAATCCGAAGTTAGTGCGTCACAAGTCCCGTCATTGTCGCCACTGCAATCTTTTCGCAGAGTAGACGAGCGCCTCGAGACAATGCTCTATGTCCACACTGTGTTAAGTAAGGTAGATACGGATGTCAAGTAACAACTTGTTTGAAATGCAAATGTGTATTCAATAAAAGTCTAGACTAAGTAGGATAAAACATGAGACACAAGAATAATGAGCATTATAATATGACGCGGTTATCTCTAGCATGCAAACACTGGTGACGAATAAAAGGTAAAAATGTATGCCTGTTCCTCAATCATACATTTTTAAGAATAAAATGAAAATGAAAATAAAAGTTGAATACTAGTAAAGACACGAGTGCCAACTGCTCCAGGCCCTAGCACCGAATTTGTAAGAGTTTATAGAAGGTGAAGCAATCAGCAAGCCCTGGAGCACCGCCGGCGCCGGGAGAGGCGCGCGCCGCACGTCGCGCCCGGCCCCGCCCCCCTCTGCGGACACACCCCCGCGCCTCACGTTAATGTCATTGACATGCCTGGCAACTGCTACCACATACTTGATGGTCTTAGCTTGTTTTAGCATGCAGTTCTTATTGTATAACTTCAAGTTTAAAAAAATGACAAAATTGACTCACGGTCACAGTCCTAGTACGCTCCTGATACCCGATGCCGCAGGTGACACTGCAGCGGCTCCAGTCGCTCCAGGGGCTCAGCTGGCACTCGGCAGACGGTGGGACGGGCAGACCTGATGTATTGTGTATAGTTTAAACGAAGAAAATAGTAAACTACATGTTCTTGCTGCCCGACGGCATCAGTGAGGCGTCAGGCAAAGCAGGTAACACATATAACACCAGCTCACGGCCGATTCCTCTTATCTGTTTACAGCAGCAGGATTTAGCAGATGACGATTTACTTAATTGATCATCCTTGATCATGTCTCTTTCTATTTCTTCTCCCTCTATTCATATACCTACACAAACATATCCGGTCATGCTGCGATCGCTAAAATATTGTACCTGTAAACTAAAAAGTATACACCCACCACCTCCCATGGCCCCACCAACCTCGCGGTTATATGGGCCGAAAGCTATAGGAGCTGCGAAGTCACATAATCCGGTGCGATCCAAGTTGCTTTTAGGCGGTCTGCAACCGCCGGGAAGAATTGATGAAGTTCTCTGCCTCGCGTTTCCCTCTGCCATCTTTCCTCCCATTCCTTCATTACGTCCATTCTTATTGCCCGTTTGCGTGCGTTTACCTCAGGCGCGACATTTTGCCAAAGCATCTTGCCGCGCGGCCAGCAATCATTCTCCCGTGCTCACCGAACGAAAGGCAGGAATCTATACATACACCAAGAACTATTGCGGACGTCACGGCTTTAATCGAGACTCCTGCCATCCTCATAATAGGAGGGCGTTGAAACCTGCCCTTTAAGGTCATTGTTTTTGACTTGTTGGGCGCAAAGTCCAGCCGATTCCTGAATCCCCATTCTAATATTTTACTCACTGTGTCCGTTGCAAGGCGTTCGATTTGCGCTCGGGAGTCGGCCTCGATCAAAACCGTGACGTCATCTGCATATGCCACCATCTTAACACCATTTTCAACTGGAAGGCGAAGAAGGTCATCCATGAGGATAAATTCCACAAGTTCGGCCCAAGGACCGAACCCTGTGGGCATCCCATTGTGGATACCTTCCACGTAACAATATTTCCCAAAACAGTCCAACACGTCGCCCAAGAAAATAACCCGACAGCATCCGATAAACGTTGGGGACAGCCTCCATTCTTTACTTTCAACAGAACCATAGGCCACCACGCGTTATCGAATGCTCCGGATATGTCGAGATACAATGCTTGGACATATTTTCGATTAGTATCCCTTGCCACGTCCAGAATCGTGCGTATCGCCGAGACGGTCGAGCGTCCCCTTGTGAACCCGTGCTGTGCGCTTGATATATTCGAGAAGACCTGAGGCGCACACGCAAGTATGACACACCTTCTATCACACACTTTGCATACACCATCTGGAATTCCGCTGCGGCAACAGCCCACACTTCCTTCACCATTCGCGCTGTGACTCCATCAATTCCCGGAGAAGTGTTCGGAAGCGACCTCACTATAGCCCCCAACGCATCACGGTTAAGGGCAGGCGCGTCAGGCCCACTCGGAATAGCAGAGGCCGCCAGTCGGACGCTTCTGTGGTAAATGTTATCCCTAGATGAATCATCGTTGGGACAAAGAGCTTCCACGAGCGCCTTAGCGGTCTCCCCTACACTTTTCGCATGGCCCCGGGCATATCTTGTGCCATTGATGACATTGGTAGGTGGATGGATTCTACCACTGGCAATCCTGTATGACTGACCCCATGGGTCAGTATTGCCACGTTGCCAAACTAAAAAGTATAATTTGCAAACTTAAAATGATTACCGTTGAGGCTCGGCGGCACAGGGGCTGCGGGGCTGACGTCGCGGCCGGGGTCGCCGCCGCCCGCCGCGGGGAGCGCCGGGCTTGCGGCGGCACCGCCCCCTGCTCACAGACAACTTACAATGAATACGGCTTACTGAAACTGACTCTCTATGTAACTCCAGTTCTTCAATAACAAATCTTATTATATTTCAATAAAAAATAACGTCATCATAAACAAACTGTACCGCCACTGAAACTTCACTGTTTATTTTATTTCTTAAAGTTTTACTTTCAGACACTTTAATCCCAGTCCCAGGAGGAGGTACACTTTATGTTTCCTCTGAATTCATCTCTCTATGAGAACGGGACGGCCGCTGCAGTCACCACCTCAGTGGTACATTCGAATAATGGTACTGCTGCGCAAGTCATCCGCCAGTCCCGGTTTGATCCGGTAACTTAACATCAGGAGTCGGAGCTATCAAGTTCTAATAATAAAGTGGAATGAATTAATCGGGTCCAGGTGAGGCGAGCGCGAGACGTGTGGCCGTGTGGCCCACTTAGCTCCAGCACTTCATACACAAACATTGAGACGGTCGAATGCCCACAGCAGGACCCGAGACGTCACGCCTGCAGCCGATGGTAGAACATGCCGATGTGTGCAATCGGTACCGACAGAGCACACAGCGCGTCCCCGCTCCACTTGTATCTCCATCCGTATCTCGCGGTGTGTGCCACTACTTTGACAGTAAAGCATGTATATCCTTCAGTATTTTAAAATATTGCAGAACAAGCAGAAGGATGAAACAATGTAACTATATACGTTTGTTAAAACATTTGACATAGATATTTTAAATTGCTTCCAACTAACTCCAAGATCTTTAATTATGTCGCGGCGAGGCCAGACCGCGATAAGTCAAATCAAACAATTGGTGTTTCCGTCCAAATGAAGTTAGGTAATAGTTTGTGACATTCAATAGTTTAATGTGGCGACTTGCACTCGCCGCTCGAACAGAAAGTATTTAGAGGAGAACACTAGATGTCAATATTTTTCTTCTTTCCAATGGTTTTTCTGAATGTACGCCTTGTCAAATAAAGTTATAAAATACAACTTGAATCAGAGATATATGGCTTCATTTACCATGTGGACAGGAGAATTAAGAACACGCTTCATAACAACAAAGGGAGGCAAAAAGAGAATTCCACAGAATGCTGCGCTCCCAGAATGTATTCTGTTTGCTACTAAACTATTAACTTAACTAAAATAACTTTTGCAGCGTCAATAGCCTAATGGTTTAGGGTCCGGTCTGCGAATCGTATGGTTGTAGTTTCGAATGCACCATTCGACGTGAACCGTCTCCTAGCACAAGCTTAAGCACTGTGGCATGTCAAGTTTGGGCTCCCGACGTATATTTGTAATACACGACGACAGACGACAGTGAAATACCTCACCCTCACCTTATCTTTTTATCTTCACTTTAATACACAAAAGATGCTTCCATCAGTAATACTTGTATTGAGTAAACAATACTAGGAATCCAATTGTCGGCGAATCTGACCTACGAGCGGTTCATCGAATCTAAAGCGAAGATAGCTGCTAGGAAGCTTGGAGGTAACGCGGTACTTCCCCCCGGGACAGCTTTTGCCTATGAATAAAGCACTGATCCGGCCCTGTGTGGACTACTGTTATATCTGGGCAGGTGCAGCTAAATACTAACTCGCGGCACTGGACCGCACATAGGTGACCAAGATCTACATTTAGATAGTCCCAAGCACCGGCGCAAGGTGGCCAGCCTTTCGGTGTTTTACAGATTACATTTTGGAGAGTATGCACAGGAATTACACGAGTTAATTCCCCCATCCCTCATTTACATTAACATCGGGTAGGATCATGGTCAAGCGCTAGTTTGTACCCCATTAAGAAATCAACTTCTGGTTACAAATTGTCGGCGGCCATGATTGACTGGCAATAGGCTGTTGCTGTGTTGTGCTGTGCTCAATTGTGTTACAAAAGAAATTATTACATCTGCGCGTGTGCATGCAAATTGTTGTTGCGCACGGTCGCCTTGCGAGAGAGGCCATGTGAGCTTGGTGTCAGCAGGAACCTATGACAAGCTTACGGTTGCTGACGGCGCCGCTTGTCGCGACTTGTGCTACAAGTTCAATCTCAAGTGTCACCTAATGCTACTCATATGTGCTCATAGCCTGAATCTCGTACATTCCTTTACAGCTGGCAGTAGCGAGCTTCTGTTGTGTTGTTTGTTCAGTCCACGTACCGAGCAGCACCTTGCAGGTGCTCGTGCAGTCTTCTTGCGTGAGGAAGTTGTTCTGGTTGCCGCGGCAGCCGCCGTAGTTGAACGGCACGCACATGCCCTTCATGGCCACGAAGGCCCACCGCTGGTACAGGCCGCGACACGGGCCCTGCTCCGGGGCCTCCATGCAGATGCCTGCGCGTACAAAAATACAAACAGTTCGAGTCCTCAGCTGTGCACTGCTCCGTGTGCAGAGACTACCGAAGGATACTTTAACGTGACTGACGAAAAGAAAGGAACATATTTTGAAACATGTTGCGTAACTTGGTAGCACACCCTCCACGCGAGCCGCCAGAAGAAGAGCCGCACCAACGTGCCGTAGTTTAAATATCGGGTCGCTACGAGAACGGTGAATATTCAGCTCATATTAATGTATTGAAACAGCTGGTCCGAGCTGTCCGTGCAGCTCGCTACGACCTTGTCCATAATGTACTGTAATGGGACCATTAGCACTGACGTCATATTTAAGACGATGTTGTTCTCTCGGACACGATACTAGCGAACAAGCTTTTAGCAATTATTTGTTATAATGAAAGAATGACATCATGCAATTGGTGCGCCACGGTCACGAGGCTTGAGTATGTCTTCGGATTGACATGCACGCTCACACAACAGCTCACACACAAATACTTTCATATATATTTTTTCATAAATTCTATAGATGTCTGTAATATATAATAATATGGTAACAACAAACGGAACAACTTACGTTTAGCGGTAGGCATATCAATGGAGCAATCCTCGCGCTCTTGGCAAGGTCGCTGCTTCATGAGCTCGACCTTGGCGGAACATTCCTGCTGCAGGTCAGCGGGGACCAGCAACAGACGCGTGCGGAAACGAACCCCGCGGCCGCACGTCGCCGAGCACGGAGACCAGCCCGACCACTCGGTCGTTGGACATGCAGGGTCCGAGATGGAGATCTCCTGCTCTGTGCACTGCGGCTCCATGCACTTGCGGTTCTCCACTGCAGGAAGAAAGTGTCTATCAAGGAACTACAAAACGTAAGCGCCCGTCAGAATGCGGGACAAACGGGCGCTCGGACGCTGCGCCACCAGCGCGGAGCCGGACCGGCTCGCGACCGGTCAGAAGTTTTAGTTTTTGATACACACAGCGACGAGCGGTCGCCTAATGGCTTAACATCCTTACGATCTCATGGTGGAGGATTTTCATCGCAGGTGGCATGTGCCGGTGAGTTAGCTTTGTTATGTACAAAATAAAATATGAATAAAAGTTTTCGTGCCGGCGCCGGCTATCTGTCACATATGAGACTTAATAAGCTAGCTACCCTAGGTAAAAACGGTACCAGGCGCCACACCAGCGCACCTGAATATATATTTTTATCCTTATGGCGGCCTCAGGGCAACAAACATCTTCAATGAGTATTAACATTAACCGGTGCTGCTGAGGACCAGGGTTCGATGTCTCTGAACGAATAATTGGGTATCTGTTCATCTCCGCTAGACACACGAAAGGGAAGTCTGTTTTTTCCTTTAGACGTTCTGTTGAGGCTACTTGGTTTCTCTCGTAAACTTTTTCCTTAAATTCACGTACCTACAGGCACTAGAGGACACTTCTTGAAGCCCATGTGGTTGATGAAGGTCCGTCTCCTGGTGTTGACCCCGATGCCGCAAGTGACGGAGCACTCACTCCAGGGTCCCCACTCCGTCGTCTTGCACACTCCATCCAGCTCCACTAGTGGAGCCGCATTCGATTCCTCTTCGACCTCCGGTACGGCGCTCTCCCTGTTGGTTTAAAAATGTTCACGAATATTGACTACGATAAAGAAAGTGAGGAAAAAAAACGAAATGATCGCATATCACTGACCTTGAATGGATTCACTCGCTGTTCACTTGTTGATGGTTAAATAAAAAGTTACTACTTACCACCACGCACCCAGCAGACTATAATATTAACTTACGGGCACTCCGGCACGGCGGCGACGCACATCTCCTTGGAGACGAGCTGACGGTCGCAGGAGAACATGGCCGCCTTCTGCGGCATGCGGTACTCGCGCGAGCGCATCCGGAGCCCCTTGCCGCAGGACACCGAGCACGGCGACCACGCGCCCCACTCCGTCACCCCGCACTCCGCTGCACACATGACACCGACGTACATTTCACTTAACATTCAAGGAGCTCGTAGAATTCCGACGTGCCCGCATCCTAATGAATCCAACGCACATGTCAAACGTGTACGGGCAGTGCTGTACGGCAGCATCTAACAGTTGCCACCAGAGTTCCGCCCGGTGGCGGCAGACGAACCATTTATGCCATCTCATGCTTTTCCTTATTAACTTTCACACCCACGTAGCAGTAAAGTTCTACCAAACAGTTGTTCTCGGGTTTGAATGGTGGTTACATATCGTATTGGATATCTGCTTACGTCGGTTAGCTGACTGCGTGTTCTCCGCCTCCTCCACCACCATGGACTGCAGAGTCTCCTCGTCGCAGGCTCGCGGGATGATCTTCTCTCGAGTGAGATAGAGTCGAGCCAAGGGCCGCATCTCCTCGAGGTTCGGATCGTAGAAGGGAGCCCGCGGGTCTTCCGGGTACATGGTGGTAATTCGGTAGATCTTCTCGCGAGGGATCGTCTCAGCGTTTGCTGACTAGAGAACACCACGATTAGTTATTCAAAATCACTAGTGCAAGAGCAGGCCCTGGCGCTCCGGAGATTGCGCCCCGTCCACTCACCATGTAGGAGATGCCGTTGTCGGTGCCCGCGTCGTAGGGGAACAGATCGACGGTCTTGGCCTCCGCCCAGCTGCAGTCCTTGTTGCACAGCTCCAGCCCGTTCACCCCCACCACCCAGTCGGGGGAAGGACCTGACCAGAGAGATATCATCACCTAGCACTACCTGCTGTCTCTTCGGTAACTTCACTAATTATACAGGAAAAATATAAACACGAATCAGTAGCTCCACAACTGGACACACATACATAACTGACTGCTATACTGGAGGGTACAACCCGCTCTCGACTTCATTTTGTATTTCAAATTCTTGGGGCTCGATGACAATGAGGCCGGACGCTATGCCATTTATTAATGTAAAGAAAATTAATTTGCTGAAACTGCTATATTCTTAAAATAAAAACACACGTTTATATTACTCTACTGCCGGAAAGGTGGGCACGGAGCCTGCGCCTCTGGGAACATATCTCATTAATCAAACGTGCCGGATGCACTGCTTTCTCCAGTGTATAAGTAAACAGCTTACCGAACATGGAAGCCAGCGAGACGTAGTGGCGTCGCCTGTCGACCGTGAACACAGCGCTGGTGTTGGTGTTGACTCGCGGGTGCCACAGCCCCTGCGCCTTGACGACAGACCGCAGCAGCCGCCCGTGCTGCCGCAGCTCCCGCTCCAGCAAACCCACCGACCCCCACTCTGCCAGCGATCTGTGCATACAATATGCTGTACTCGACCTACGTCAAACACGGGTACACGGTCCTCCAGGTCATAGTACGCGCAGTGGTCTTCAGCAGAGCGTAGAGCACGCCAACTGTCAATAGTCTACTGAGGCAGCATGATTTTTAGCAAAAATTAGGCAACAAACTAAACCTGAATCCTTCGGAGGCAATCTGTCCCTCTCCCCAGAAGGAGAAGTTCTTGGGGTGCGTGGCGCCGATCACATCGGAAAAGTGTGTCAGCCACAAAGCTTGCACCGGGAAGTTCTTCGGATGCGTCTGTGGTGACCACAAGCCTTCAAACACCATCTGCAACAAGCGATGTTATAGTCTACAACAGCTAATGTCTTGAACAACAAAAAAGAATTTGAGTTTGCACACACACTAGGGCACAGACATGCGCATGCGTATTGTACATATTGTAATATGGTGTTACATGCAACAGTCGCACGATAATTAGCGCGACTACTGTAGTACATAGGTACTGACATATAAATAGGTTCCGGAAAAACAATCTGTTATGCTGGAACACGATCCCACGTGTTCGAAAAGTCAGGTCGAATATTAAAATTGTAAAAACATTGGCAGTTTTTAAAGCTCGCCCTAGCCGCTGTGATCTGTCTGCGTAGTGTCTGGGTATGCGGTGTAAACAACAGACCTTGTACTTGGCGTCGTCGCAGGCGCAGCAGTCGGGCGCGCTCAGCGAGCTGTCCTCGCAGATGCGTTTGGTCAGCTGCCCGTCCTGTGCGTACCAGCGGCTCCCGTTTTCGTACACCATGGCCCTGGATATAAGTAAATAGACTAGTGATGATATCTTAATTCTATTAAACACATTTCTCGTGTAAGATAGTCTGACACTAACAGTTCCCAAACGAATTTGTTTTAATTTGGTCTCTCGTCCGTCCTATCGTAAATCTAACATCCAGCGGCTAATGTAGCCAAGTTTTGCTTTCGTTTAAGTCAGTCTATTAATGTCTGGCTAGAAAATTAATGGACCAGTTCTGTAGCCACAGTGTAAGCCCGGCGAGACCGAGCATATCTTCAACCTAGCTGATCGTCCAGGCTGTCTCCTGCGACGCTGCGAGCTGCGACACATTAAATCCTGCTCTAGTTGATTGTCGACTGCAGCAAACTACGTCATGTAAAACTGATACTTACTTCAGCAGCACGCAGCCTGATCCAGCTTGTGGAGCTTTCCACATGACCTGCACCTCTGTCTTGGGCAAGTCGTCAGCTTCCACTACGGAATTGACGCACTCCTCGTCAAACTTAGAGAGGGTGTCGGCGAATAGTTGGAACTGTCCCTGTTTGCTGAGGCTCCGGGGAGTGGCTGGGTCCAGGGGATCCAGCACGAGCTTGAACCGTGTAAATTGCTGCAGCACATCGTGGGTCCGTGACCCCACGAGTGTCACTGGAAACGAGTTAATCGAAATGCGGCATTTCTTTTAAAATTGCAAATCATTGGAATGATTGAGACAAAGAAATATAATGCGTTCTACACAGTTTCATAGATTATGTTTATACATACTCGTATACGATAAGAGCAAGACTTTAAGAAATACAACAGAAACCCACTGGAAACAAACTATCCGATACTTTCTGCGCGATTTTTTTTGGCAATGAACTACGCTGATTAGGCCTCTGCAGTATCACCAGAGTTTACAGTTGCTCCGGGCGACAACAACTGAGCTGTTGTTTGTAGACTAATGTTCTTCAATAACTTTGTAATGTTAATATGTCAGCTAATTGATGTAGTCTATGTAGCACATAAATTGATAATGAATGAATGCAATAACAATGTGATCAAGTTATATTCGGGAGGCTGTTATCGGCGGCGGCGCGCGCTATCGCCTCTGACACACACTCGCGCATCAATTCCACTGAATCTCTTACGTAACTTGTTTCCAAGCAACTGCCACCACGCGTGTGCACGGGGACCAATGTGACGCTGTTGTTGTCATAATGAATAACAAAACAATGGCAGTACAATTTAACAAGTAATTGAACAAGTCCTCACCGACGTATCTCTTTCCGGGAGCATATCGCTCCGCGTCCCCGCTCAGCAGCAGCCGGTAGAAGTTGTCGCCGGGGGACTTGTTGGCAACTCCCTCGCCTGGAGTCAGCTCGCAGCCCAGCCCCGCGCCCACCAGCGCCAACATCAAACAGCACACCAACATCCTAAATGGACATACTGAAAAAGTCCACATTAAACACAGAACTTAATTTATCTTGACATTATTTATTACTATTTGATTGCAGTTATTTATTTATTCATACCTATCGACATTAAAACTTCTCGGGATTTATCTCGTGTTGGAAAAGAGAAAGGAAAATGAGTTACAATTAGAGAGAATAACAGAGAAGTTCGCTGAACTCTCGGTTACAGGCAACCCCCAGATTACCCGTGCTCCGTGCTAATTTTAAGGGCAACTTACTAAAACTGCTGTCAAAGTTGAACTGCCGCACAGGTCGTTTGCCCACGACTGGGCACCGCGTTATGTGTTTACTGTGTCGTCGCTACCGGATGTGTTCTATTCCGGCCACAAGTCGTCTTGTAATTATAATTAAGACCGTTTACGTCAGCCCGCCCGTCGCCGGCCGACACCCGGTTTTACAATTATTTGAAGAACGCATTTGTTTAACGAATCGATTGTACTAACAACAAATTCTTTAATTTAACGTATTATTTTATTTACATTTTAAACAAAAAATGAACACACCTATTATTATTATCACTAATTGCAACACTGCTAATGAATAATATTATTTATTTAAAGTCCTGAGTATTTAATAACCACTTGTTCACAAATTGTGAACAGTTTCGACGGAAACTGTGTAATGATACTTACTGGTATTAATGAACTGCTTAGTTAAATAAAACATAACGTAATGAATGAAATCAATAACAATTAACTAGAACTCACCGAATGACAGAGACGTAGCTTGCAGACGGGACAGCGGCGTTACGATTGAGGACTGGGCACCGAGCGTGGGGCGGCGGAGATAAGGGGTCAGGTGTCACGTGGTCACCCCGCCCCGAGGTCTCTCTTGGATTCCGGACAACTGAGTATGTTTTGACACTCATAAAGTTTATCATGCAATCGTGTGGCCACACTATCACATACTTCATGAGATTTTTTTAATTCTATCATTAACAGCGGAGCTTGTAATCCTTAGGAGTTCGATCGCACTGCTCCATGACCACAGATTGCTGATTTATGTGTGTGTTTGCTTGCGACGAGATGGACGGACATCTCCTACATATACAGAACTGATCTCCACCAGGGATCAGAAAAGTCGCGTGATTATTGACATTAGAAAACATTACAACTCTTTCCATACAACAAACAACATTAAAAATGAATCAAAAATCACTTGCATCCATTCAAAAAATGCTCCGCACTGTGCCACCTACGCAACAAACAAATACAATTGTTAAACATATACTACTTAGTAATTTCAGAGTTTGAAATAATTTATAATATTTCCGTTTACGTTAGCCGCGTGTAGCGGACAGAAACATCGGCTAAATTATGATTATCAAATAGTATTATTGGACATGTGCCGTGTACGTGCACGCACCACTAGTTGCGGCACACCTTCGTTAACTGACTCTGTGATCTATCATAGAGGACAAGGATGAGAACTCACCTTCTGGCGTGGAGCCGGCTAATGAGCTGGCGACAGGCCGGCACAGGACAAGTGGCTCGTCCGGCGCGGGCACGTGCCGTACAACTGGCATGCCTGGCCCACGCTCCTAAACTTGCTCACAATTAATGTATTTTCTTAAAACAAACGTAATAGTGCTTCTGCTTTCAGTTCAGTTCAATTGTTTCTTTATCAACAGACTTCACAAAACGAGGAAATTCTCAATTCGTCCACATTATTTTTGATGTTTCCATGGCACAGCGCCGCCACACTGCGTGCAGTCATTCGTGAACCTTTTTTGATTTTCAAAAATAGATTTTTTCCCAGGATTAGGCTCCGCACCAATTGGACAAACGTGAAAGAATAAAATGAATACAGGCGCCAGGAATGACGTCACATTATAATTTTGATGTTTCGTAAATAAAAGAGAGCGTCCGACAAGACACGGAGCAGCGGGTGGTGTTTGTCACGTTTCACCGGATTATTGTTATTACTATCTGTAATTCTATATCTCGTTGTTATCATGTAACTATTGTAAACTAAATGTGTTCATTACTATATTTCTTCTTACGCCTTCAAGCTCTGGATAAATACTATTGTATTGATTAAATTTTCCCTCATATATAGGAGTTGTATGCTATATAATATCTAGAACTAACAGGTACATAACAATGTACCGTCTTTAAAATAAAGGGACACGCGGCCTCTTAACACAACGTATGCCCGTCTCCCTCGATGTGACACGATCGACGGTTATCATGAAAATTAAAGCAAGACAGTGTATTTGCTCACATAACTGTATTTCCACTACAATAATCGTATGCTCGTGCCTATTGCCGGCGAGGGCTGCGATGGAATATCATCAATCTGGCGAGTGACCTGCGCCTACACCGCATACAACAGGACATGATAGAAGAGAACTGGAGTAGCACACCAGTCGGTGCAGACACAGCTCAATGAGGGAAATGTAATTCAATTATATGTTAGCTGGCAACACGTGACACCCAGCAATTGTTATGCGTAATAACTACTTCCAATGATATCTTAGTGATTTACCTGAACCTTATTGTATCTTTAATTCATAATTAATAATTTAGTTGCTCGTCACATGAACTTGGCATTGTAAACAATAGTTGTAACTTTATTAGTTCGTAATCTGACTTCTAATTAATTTTGTATAAAGATTGTGAGGACGCGCATTTGTGTCGGTATTCGTTATAATAATTCTTTGTACAACGTTACGCTGTCTCAATAAAGCGAGTGTATTAGTTGTTAGACTATTTTATTCCACGAGTCCTACAAACTGTAACACATAATACTATATTAGCCCGAGGCGTCGGCAACAGATAACCAATACTTCATTCATGGCACCAATTAATTTGAATACTGGTGTTTCCTGTGTCACTCTATAACCTAGTTGCCAGCGATATCAGTGCACACGACGGCGCCGCGCTGACCCTCACCTCCTCCTCCACATCCTGTCTACAGTCACACGCCAGTCTTTCACATTCGAGGAGGGCATTTCATTACAATTAAGACTTGCGCGCATTTGAGTGTACATTAGTGGTGATATACTGAGTAAAAATTATACACCCCTCCCCCTCCCCGCCTCGCCGCGGTCAACGTACGTTCTTGCTCTTACATGCTCCAATTCGAGCCTCGACATTTTCCGACCTCCGTCGAAAGTAACAAGACTTCATAGCATGTAGATTTACCTGGTCCCCCGTGCGGCAGGCCACGTGTCGGCTCCCACGTGCTTACTACTACACGGCCTGACCAGTGTTGTTTTCCATGTTATTTACTTCGCAATAGGTTTACATAATCAGACAAGAGTTGAGCACGGCCCGCACCAACTGCTAACTGGTATGTCCCAATATTCTGAGATATGTATATATATATATGCATTGTCTCCTGCGGCCCTTAGTGAAACAACATGTAGTAATGTTACAACAGAATCATTGAATATTTTTATGTGTGCGACAGAGAGGGATTTGTGTAAAATAAGAAGCACTAACTTCTGATTACAATAATTTAATTCACTCACTCGGCGACATGATCTCATCTCGCTCACACACACGGCCTTTGTAGTAAAAACTGACCGCCATGACAAACGAATTCCCAATGAAAATTTTGAAACAAATTGTAATCGCGTGTTGAGGCGCTGCAGTCGGAGGATTGAGATGCTTTGGAATTTTGAATATTTCTTCGTTTCAACAGCCTCATGAATCGAACCCAAGAGCTTTCTATAGAAAAGTTTCATTTAGCTTTATTAAAATACTCAATATATTCTATTGTCTAGTTTATTATTGCTTAGTTGCTTTCCGGAAATGCCGCCATTAAGAACTACTAGTACACTGCCTATATAACGTGGGGGTCAATTTCCGTCACAAAGTGTGTGTGTATCGAGTTCACGAGCACACACACAAGGCAACCTACGTAAACTCCTTCGACACCATCACTTATTACTTAAATAAATTCCGTTTGTGCCGCAACTAACAACAAAACCGAATAATTCCACTTGCTCCATTCCATGGTTTATACTTAGTGTCTGAGGTGTCATTGTCACGTCGAGAGGGACAGAGAACGTGAAGAGATCATATATACGAATGACGTTCAGCTCAGACAGGAGGGCAACACTCACAACGACAACAGACTATTTTTAATTATGAATGTTAACGACACAGACCCGGTGCACCTTTATAGCCTCTTCATTTAGCGGACGAAAGTCGAGCCAAAGTTGTTTTAAAAAATCTTACGTTCATCCTCCATTCTGCAAACTTAACTAGAACAGACGAAGTACTCACCGCCACGTGTGGCTGACATCACAAAATATTTATAATTATAAATATATACATTACGCATGTCATACAAAATAACTTATATTTATTTACGGACAGTTCAAATAATGAATTGCAAGGAATGTGACAAATTACAACTTATCGCAAGCTGGATACAGTCTGTTTAGGATATCAGCTAGGTGTAATTGTAGACAACTTACAAAACGAGTATCAATATAATATCTGCAGCGGCCAGTAATACAAACACTTACGTCCGGCACGGAGCTGTGCACGTTGCACATCTGATCGTCTACATTTGTGCGTCTACAAGTGGACAAAAGTGGCCCCGCCCTGTCACGATGTCACAGATCATCTTATACTATACTTGGTGAGCTCACCGCCACATTCCACTCACCAAGTTTGACAAGTTATTACATATAATTAAGATATTATAAGGTACGAGCTGGGCGAGTTCGACTTCCGGAGCGTGAGACGGTAGAGTAGAGGGAGGAACACGCCGGGCTCCCACCGCTTGTTAGTTATGTGCATCCTTTACACATAACTACTTGTGCAGCTGCACCAGTAACACAGAGACATTGCATACATATAAAACAGAAACTTGACTAGAGATAGCTCCTGTCGGAGCAGTGACCACTAAAGATACATTTCGTATTCTACGACATAAATGATCGCGCTCTTAACTTCAGCGAGGGTCGAGTGGTCGTGTCGGAGGCGAGAGGGCAGGGGCAGCACGCTCTCAGAACGTCAGGATCGGCTCCTCGCGGTGGTCGAGGATATCTGGAATATTGTATGTCATAGATATTAAAGAACAAATTACGTGAATTACATATAAAGTTATCTTCATCTTTATAGTAAAAGTGCATCTGTAGTGGCTCCTTACATAGACTTATGAGTTAATTTTGATGGGACAACTTTTTATTTGAATGGGAGACAACAGAAACGCTACCACGCGTTTCATAACACAAACATAATATGTTTGTACTGGCATACAATTTATGATGCAAGTTGTGTAGCAGCAGTGCAGCAGATCGCATGTCGCCGGCCGACAAAGGAAATGAGGAGCTGCTGCACGTGGGGATTGTCTGTCCTAATTTCTACTTATCTCTCCTGTTTTACATTGCTATTTTACATTTAGTGGCGCGCAACTACACCAAAAATATATGCGTGATACCTTTGGCGATGCTCCACCAGGGCAGCGTGACGTAGGTCAGGTAGGCGTTGAGCGGCGCGGACTGCTGCCGCTTGCCCTCCTTCCACAGGTGGAAGGTCTGCGTGAAGCCGCGCATCGCCCACAGCGGGTTGTATGCGCCGTCGTCCAGCTCTGCGCAGCGGCCCACAAACATACGTTACACATTGTACACTACGACAACGGACACACAATCCTCAATGTCGCCAAGCAGAAGAAGCAACTATAGAGACCAGAGTTGCACATGACAGTTGATGCTTATCTGGCGTGAACATGAGTGCGTCATATGAATATTTTTTAACTGGTGTGATTTGAAAGTCGTCACATTTACCAAATTTGGCCGCCGAGAAAACCTATCTAGATCTCCCTTTGAGAGGTGCCTACCTACCCTCATATAATGTGTACCTGTTTACGTGCTGCATGTTGCGGGACCAAGAGAAACGGCGTCGTATAATATCTAAATCGCACGGCCCGACACCTGCTCCCGTCCCGTCTACGTCTGTCGGCATATTAAGAAGAAGAAAAGGAGTCAGCCTGGTAACGGATCCGCAGACAGTCCACCGCACAAATGTGTGGATAAAAGCTCGAATTAGAAAACGCCCAACGTCTGGTTGTTTCAGCTACATTCAATCGAATCGAAGAGAGTTTGGAAAGATTGGTAGTGATGGTCGAAATGTCAAAGCAAAAGACGTAGGGCCTAAGTCCGAAGCACCTCCTCGGTCAGATGACCGGATAAATGGAGACATCTACAAGCGACGCCCTCCACAGCGTAGTCGACCGGAGTGCCTGCGAGAGGATGATTGGTTGTCCAAAAAAGAGACGGGAGGACGATTGAGAATAGAAGATGAAAAGGAGTCCAGAGCCGCCCGTGTATTGTTAAATATTGTACATTTTTTAAAATTGGTAATAATATTACAACATAATCCTTACAATGACCGTACCGTGATACCGCACAGCGCATTCGTCTCGTTCTCATTAAGCAGTATAGTTTTCTTGGGATCACTAATGCGTGTGAATTGTACGCCTGTTTTTATTATTTTAAATAGTAATCAAGTAAAAACAATTGTAAAGAGATATTATTATTTGATATGA
The DNA here is from genome assembly GCA_029286785.1 of Meandrusa payeni. Taxonomy (NCBI): domain Eukaryota; kingdom Metazoa; phylum Arthropoda; class Insecta; order Lepidoptera; family Papilionidae; genus Meandrusa; species Meandrusa payeni. The sequence goes on from JAGSMX010000013.1 coordinate 11,291,486, forward strand.
ATGGGAACCAGGATTGGAAGGGTGAAGGTATTGAGCGAAGGGAAGTGCATGCACGAGACTAGGCAGCATGCAGCCGGGCGCGACACACGAGCAGTAGTACCGTTGGCGTGGTGCGGCGGCAGGTCGCACCAGTAGTAGATGTCAGTGCCGTCGGGCGTGGTGCGGCGCGGCGGCAGGCGCGAGCGCCGGAACAGCGCTGCCGCCACTCCGCGCTGGCGCCGCGGCAGCGTCACGTACGCACGCGCGCCCGCGCTCCACCCCGCGCCCTCCATTTGCGAGTCGGGGGCGCCCCGCGCGACCTGCTGCTCCTTCACCGGCCCCGTACCGTCTGTGTCCGTAGCGCTCGCTACCTTCGTGTCGCAGTCTAGAGCCGCGTCGTGCGCGAGTTCGCATTCTTCGTCCGTTGCGAGGGGCGCGCCGCGGTGCCGGGAGCGGGGCAGGGGGCGCAGCGGGGGAGCGAAGCCGGTGGCGCGGCGCGGCGGCCGGATGGGAGGAGCCACCTCTCGGAGACAGGCCGGGGTTGCCGTGTCTCGCGCCTCCCGCGCGTACACTTCGCGCATTCTCCCGGCCGTGCATCCCCCTCCCCCGCCCCCCGCACAGCAACCCCAGCGCGCGGAGGAAGCCTTAGAACCACGCCGCGCTACGGACAGACGCTACGTGTTAGGGTGGCGTTCGCCGGACGAACTGGCCGAGTCGCAAACTTTGGTAACAGATGCGGTGTATAGTAAATTATTTGCGACTCTATTTGCGCCCCTAACCACCGCCAGCCGCCTACCTCCCAGTACGAGCATGTTACTCGTCCCGGGTATATAACCGCCACGCCCCGATTTAGATCCAGTTCACACCGTGAACCATGGTGACGGCTCATCAAAATGTATAAATAACAGCCAAAACAAGTTATAGCTGTATTTATAACAAAAGATAAAAGTGTCGGTAATAAGCGAGTTAGTTCCCTGACTACTACGAGTAAGTTAACAAGACGACTCACGCCGCGCACTGGCGTGACCTTTGCCTCGACAATACTGATGCAACATCATTTATTCTTGATATCACAATATTCTTTTAATCGACCCCAGATCCCCAGACCCCAATCAGAAGGTGCTGCGTTCACATCATTCGATGCATATGCTCATGATAAAGTAGTCCGAAGAGAGTATTGTCAGCAACGATACGTGACTTGTTCACACTGCCTGTCACTTACATAATTTGTGTGCAGTCACACTCTGAACAGTTAACACGAATATTGTGAGGGTTATAGCAGTGCGTGAATAGGAGACGAAAAATGTTACTGTAAACGATGTGCTGCCTGCGCTGGACTGAAGCGTTCTAGCGTCGTTTTATTTGACAGTTAAGAGAGCACGAAGTAGCCCGCCCAGAAGCGGCCGCTACCACTACGAGTAGTACCGCGACTAACTGACTGCCCCCGGGCGACAACACACACGCGGACCGACCAAACCACAACACATAGAATGCGTGACGCCCTGCAAATACAGGGACTTTGCGAAACACTTGCACGACATCAAGAGAAATACCAAAAAGATAGGAACAACTACTTAGCTATAGCGATGTCACCAGACGCTGCGGCATTATTAACGTCAACACAATCGGATGTCGTACGGAACATTTATAAATTGTTGTCTACAAGAGTTACCTTGTTGTTATGACAAGTTGTATGTGTCATTTAAAACCAAAGCGGAAAAATTATTTAAACAAAAAAAAAACTAGAAAAATGGCAAATATTTTTCCATTGAATGTGATACTTCACACCGCGACATGAGAAACGCTACACCGAGACACGCGCTGTACTTTAACTATTACTTAACGGTCTTCTGAAACTAAACCCTTTTAAATTCCGGATTTATCTATTTCAAACAGGTGCGTCGATATTTTTGTATCTCGACTCGCGATAAGCTAAGTGGCTGTTTACTCCGTCATGTGCATTTCATCGTGGAGCGAATTAAGTACAAATGACGGTGTAAACGACTTCTGATACCAAAAACATTTATATAAAAAATGTTTGCAATATTTAAGTTTAACCATTCAATACGCAAATGCAATGGCGTTGAGAGTACACAACTGTGATCGATTGGAACAATGGGACACGCGGGGAATATTTAGTTGTGAGTGAAAGCGTGGGGGTGGTATTGGCAGGAGTATAAGATGGGGCGAGAGCGAGACCCACCGTCGCGCAGGTCTCCGGCCTCGATCTCCGCCACGCCGTCCACGAGCGAGTCGAGCCCGTCGTTCTCGGAGCGGCTGTGGTCGGCGGGGTCGCGCGCGCGCCAGCCCCCGCGCACGAACGTCGTGATGTTGGCGCTGGGGTCGCTCAGCCGCCGCTGCAACAGGTCACATTTCACTCTTACCTCAACAAACAAATACAACGGCCACGGAGATGGTACACAGGAGGCTACTGAGCTAGATACTAAGCGAGCTCCTCCTCTCCTCAAGTGAAATGCACCACAATCTCTATTAAGAGATTTCAGTGCTTCTATCAGATGATAACTCATTCCAACGTGTAAATTTTATCGACCACCTGAGCGACCATGCCATAAAATAAATGAATAAGGAATAGTTCACCCTACCTGATGCCGATTGAGGAACAAGTCTTCAGGGTCGTCCATATCGTCGGGCCAGGGCGCCGCGAGGCCCGGCTCCGAACCCGGCGAAGAGGCCCCCCGCGGCCTCGATACCGCCACCTCGGCGTGCCCTTTGCCCCCGGGACCTTTCATACGCACGAACTCACACCTCGCAGCGCCGCGGCCCACTCCCCCGAGCAGGCCGAAAGACATCCGCTGCGCCATCTTCGTCGACAGAGATGATTGCTGAGAAATGACAATTGCGGTCGATAAGTCCACGTGGACGTAGTACTGAAGTACGCAGATAGCCGTGTCAGTAAACATTCCAAATGTGACTCGGACAACACTTAGTGGTCCTGAAACCGTAAACACATGTTTAAGGCGCATATTATGCCTTAGGGTACCTGGACTGGTAAATTTAGTTTTAGTTACGTTTAGTTGTTAGAGTTGACGCTCTCTGGCGATCATTATCTAATGCTTTACTCCAGGGATGTAGAACTCTAGTACTCGTTTCAAATGAACAGATATGATGAATTAAGTCACATTTTCATTCCACTTATAATTAACTCAGTAAATAATTTGATCTTTCATGTCCATTGTTACGACGGTATACCGCGCAGTTTCAATCTAATACCGATCCCAATGACGAGGCCCGCGAACATGACACGCTGATAAGGGACGCAGCCTGCGCTCATCTCCCGCCGACACAGAGCGTCACAGCAGCGCCGCGCCCCGCCGCCGTTTATATCGGACTATCTGAATACATACTTACAACCAAACATTCCTTGTTCGTATGAATGGTGAAGATTTTTTTTAAATCAGTTGGAAAAAAAATGTTCGATTGCCTGTTGTGGCGCCTACATTCTAGTTATATATTCGTTGTCGTTGTTGTTGAGGTGAACTAACGTATTCGTTATAATCGGTCCTGAAATGATGGAGCTATGACAGACAGAAGGCAAATGGAATTGGAATAATTTGAAAAGAAGCGAAACGGTTGTGGCGGCCGAAAGACGCGAGTGCGGCGCCAAGGGGTCAATATAAATGCGACTGGGGGAAGGGCGGGGAGATGCCGTCACCCTTAGACAATAAAAGTATTTTACTTTACAAGAATAAGTTTTCTTTTGGGAGAAGAGGCAAACGAGCATGCTGAACGTCCATCTGATGTGAGACGACTTTGGTGGAGATGGTGTGCCCGTTGAAGCACACCTGAGCGAGAGGGACGCGGGATAATTCGCTCTCAGTCGGTTCTAAGCAGTAAAATGTTAATTACTAAACTAGATGATACAAAACTTGTAATACGACAGTTATGTGGAGGGCGCGCGTGTCTCCCGCCGCCCCGCTCGTTAACCCCATTTCCCCACGGCTTGTGCTCCGCGTCAATGGAAACGGGAGAAGCGCGATGACACGGCGTTCGTGAGAATCCTTTTTAATTTGTAACATTCCTATCAAAACTTTAAAGGTCATCGTCATCGGGAGGACAGCGGACGAATGGATTTTAGAAGCGCAACGTTTTATATTTTTGAATAAATATTATCTCAATACACGCGGGATACCACATACAAGTTTCATTCAATGAGTCGTTGGTTATACCAATACGTATTTGATCTGACGACGAGCTTAAGAAAGTACGTAAGTTTAATTCTTATTATCTTCAAATAAAGTCTCCAATTAGAGGAAAGTTTGGGTAAAAATAACACTCTTTGAATAAACCGTAGTTGACCCTGTTTATATCTGACCTGTTCGCCGATGGGAACCGACGCAGAGGACGCCAGGACCGCGCGCCACTCTGCTTAGGCTACTATATACCATATGTTATGACGGATTAGGATTATAAAATCCTAGGCCGACCGACTGTTTAACAATTTTAGTTTTATTCAAGGCCGTCGTAGTTTACGTTGCTCTGATCCACCTTGTTAATAAACCAAGGAAGAACATTGAATTTCACGTAAAAAATAATTTCTTACTTAAATACGTGACTTTAAAAGTACCATCTCCGATAATAGTTGTAGTGCAGTAAACAATCCGCTTTTTACATTTGTCAATGTGTGCGGTGTAGCACTGTCTGTGCTCACGGTATTTATTTTATTCCAAAATAATAAACGGCAAAGTAAACGAGACAACACACTAACGCGGGCACATTAGCACGGTGTAAACGGCAGATAATACAATCTCGTTTCATACTTGAAGAAAGAACGGGAAATAGGACAGACAGCCGCCTTGGGATCAAGATAACATTATCAAAACGGAAACTAGTATTTTTGAGAGCACTCTACGCGCCCTCCGAGAGGAATGCGCGCGCCGAGGAGGACTGGTCAGCGACACAAATTCAAGCTCGTATGTAGACAAGTATATATACGAGTAAAACCAACACCGAATCAAATCTAATGTAGGTTAAACGTTGTGCGGCCGCCCTCTCTCACAGACTCTCTTTCCATACGATGTTAGGAGTTCGCGAGAATATATTGGGAACAAAGTCAATGCCGACAAAACTCATATGAGACCAAAAATGTCACAAAAATCTTTGCAAACTCAAAAAATCGAAATGAAGAAATAACTGGCAGCGCTATGATAGTAAATAAATATAAAAAATGGCGGATGTTGTGCGATGTATTTTATAAATGAACTTGGCGCTGCTTTGAATCGACCACAAAGGTACATCTTGAGAATGTCGTCTAATTAAAGACATAGGTTTGGCCGTGTTCGCGGTCGCGCAGCTTTTGTCGTGCGGCCCGCCCCCCGCTCCACCCCACCACGTGACAAATATCATGAATACTAACTAACCGGTGCACACGCACCGCGGACCGCCGCCAGCGCGCACGCCGCTATACTTTGTCTAGGAAGCTCATGATCGTCATATCCGACTATCAATCATTATTACTTTTTATTGCGTACGCGACAACAAATAAAATTGTTATGGAAACAGTATTAACAGTGGCGGACAGCGACCGTGCGTGAGGCGGCCGGAGCCAGCTAATGGTGTGAGGATAACGCGCTGGTGACGTAAACAGGAAACTTTGTTGTTTCACCTCGTGTTTACGAAAATCTCTTACATTTAAATAATCGGCGGAAAATGTTAAATATTTAAATTTTAATACCATTTTTACGGATATTATGGCACTTTTTACAAATAGAAGGACTGAGATATTTGACATTATCATGTTCATGTCTTAGTCGTTGGCAGGTTTTTATTTCTTCTCGGGCCTCGGTGGCGCTGTTGCTGTTTCTGTTGCTGTCAACTGCGCAACAACTGTGGACGAGCGTTTATTGTTTAACTATTTATTAATGTATGTATATAGTTTGTGTTTGTTGTCATCCCATTGCTTGATTTAATTATAATTTTAATCAGTGTTTGTGCCTATTCACGCACGCATGTTCTTGAAGCGGTGTGTTAGGTTTATATTTAAAATTCGTCAAAGGATCCCAATCATCGTATTCAATGTAATGGCGAGTGTTTACTACACCATGATCGCAGTCTGCGGACCAGACCGCCCTCGTGAGCGGGGCATGCATTTAGTGCGCTCTCTTCTTCTATAATATCTTGACAATACTTTGTTTTAATCGAGACTTTGTCGCATAAAAAAAGTATGGAACCTTATTTTCTCGACACGAAAATTCTAAGAAAACACTAAGTGCTACTCGATAAACTTTTCGAGATAGCAGAACCCGTCGAAAGGGTCAGTAACCGCTCACCGCTAACTCCGCGGACCACCATCCCACCACGTCATACATTGATGTGAAATGTTAAGAAGAATGTTAATAACATTTATAAAGGTTCGTATCATTTAAGGTTATTCCGGTAACTCGTGCCGTGCAGAACTATTAGATGAAACAATACCGGCGGCCGATACGGCGCCGCCACACCGGCCTGATAACATTCCTTAATTGTATTGTAATAAGTATACGCCGTAAAAATATAATGACTGAGCAAATAAACTACATTTTACTGTACTTTGTTTCAACATTAAACTGATTTTAATGACAACCGCGATTACTTGTGCGTACTGGTCTCTAACGCCTCAGGTACCAATCCTCGCTGTACTTCAAACTTGGGGGCGAACCGCTCGCCTATACGAAACGTTCTACGAATTATTTAGCGTTTCGTCTCGTTTTTGTTCATTTAAATAAATAAAAAAAACAATAAATAAAAACGGCTTCACTGCGGCCGTTCGGTTCCGAATTCGAAATATTTTCGTCACAAACCAATCGGATTATTTAGCAAATGGAAATGTTGTTAACATAATTTTGCATCGCAGCGGAGTGTAGAGTTAACCAACACAGCCATGGTCACACACAACTTGACCTCGACCGTCCACCGCTGGTGACAGTGGCAGTAGAGTGGCGACCCTCGACAGTTTCTCGCGTGTACGTCACGTCAGCTCCACGTACGTTAGCATGGTGTCGCATACAGACGCGACCGGCGGTACAGTCGGCGAAGCTCAATTGGTTCAATTGGCGCAAGTCCGACGCGGAGCACGCTGTTCTACCATAATGCGAATGTAGAATAAATGAATTAGTGTAACTTGGATAACGTGAAACAGCTCAATGCGTACTGACCCTGGCGTCGTAGACCCTGGTGAGCGCGTCGTACCGTATGGAGCCGAGGAAAAGCACCGCGCAAGCCGCGCCGCCGCGGCCCCGCGCCACCAGCTCCACGCACACCATCTCGCCGTCGCGCACCACGATGTCGCAGAACACCTGCGCACAGGCACGCGTCAGCACTCCCACACCGTCGCACTCCGGGCCACCAGGGCGACAGTAGGATGTGGCCAGAAGTCATTTGTTATATATTGTGTAATTGGAGGTTAATTACAGTACAGTCGTTTGAGCAACATAAAGATCTTACAAGTGAACAAAAAAGCAATAATAAAAACACTAACAATAACTTAATTTAACATCGCGCGTGTGCACGAGCCATTTACAGGGCACGCGAAACAAACTTAGCGTGTCCTGTGCGGTCGCTCCGTCCAACTCCAAAACATAGCCGATGTAGGTATTTAATAAGAATCTCCAGTCGAGCAATAGTGTGCCTTTGACTTGATTATCTCGTGTTTATGTTTTGAAAAGATTGTGAACATGTACAATGAGTCACTCTGTACATCGACCACTATTGGAGATGACGCGCCTCGCTTGCAAAGCTATTAAGAAATCCGTCGTAGTCACAGATCACAGTTGGCAGCAGCGCGTCACGCCGAGTCACGTGGTGACGACCCCTCCGCCCCGCACACTTCAAATTGTATTCTAATGAATAACTCTTTCATACACTAAGTATAGTGGATAACAACATTACGATTACTTCCTAATTAGTTTTTACGTACACGGACGGACAGAAAACAAATATCGAGCACATTAAAGCATTAGCAGCGGCTGTAACCAACGACAATACACATGCCACTAATACACATGCCACTTCGAGTACGGATGTCAAAAAAGCTGACCGAGGGAGCGGAGCGCGCGTCGCACACACACACACCCGGCGCCTAATGAGCTGCAATTAATTACGAGCAGGGGCAAACAAGGGGCTCTCAAGCATTGTCCGCGCTATGACTCCGGCGCGGCCGTGAACACCACCTCCCTGGCATCCTCTCTAACGGAGGAATGCGAGATGCATGTAATAGTACAAAGTCAGCGGTTACTGGTGTCAGTATATATTTCTTGCTGATGATGTTGGGTGAGATAAAGTATAAGCCATTCTTCCGTAGGTACAAATTGTTCACATCTTTGTTTAAAATGTATTAAACATCCCGGTGTCGTTTTGCCGGCCACGCTCACACAAAACGCTGCTTTAACGAACGCGTGATAAACACTATCGACTGATAAACAAACGACAGCACTTAATTGTGATAACGAAAAACCTAAAAAAGAACAAACGAAACGAAAAGGCTGTGGAGTTTCATCTATCAATCGCTGCACCTTGCCGGCTTCGCTCGTGTCAATTTCACGCAGCCAGCGGCAAGCTAGTAAAAGTCAAGCTAGTCGGACAAATCCATTTAACCAAGCAGAAAAAGTTGCGTCGAGATTGTGTGAAGCTGCCGAGTAAATAGTCCAAGTTTGCTTTGCTCAGCCTTGATGATATTCCACGGTGGAAACGTTCCTTTAAGCGTCAATAGCCTAATCGTTTAGATACGGTCTGCGAAACGTAAAGCCGTAAGTTCGATTCCACCGTTACCTTTAACTATCCAAATGGAATGGTCAATTAGAATGTTAGTAATGTTTACGCCAAACTATTCTTACAAAAAAACAGACTTATCTCTGCAACTGCTATCTACTGGGCGGCCGACATTGCCGAGTGACGAAGTCAAGTTGCGACTCAGCGGTTCGTTACCGACAAAAGTATCCTTGATTAACATTACTACGATATTCAGCTCCTAAGAGCCCGCATACGTATGGCACGGGACCGAGTCACTTGCATGACAACGCCCAAACAACTATGGAAAACCCAGGGTTTTCCAACACACCAACTGTACTAAGAAACAGAAACAACTCAGAAGCATGTTTGCTTCTGAGTTGCATCTGTTTCTTCTCTTCTCTCTTCTGTTCTCGAGGAAACTTGTCTGCGATACGAAGCAAAGTTAAATGAACTTTGCACTGAAACCATTTATGGTAATTACGGTGACCTTCGAACACGGCCGCGCGGGGAGTCCGTCGCTGTGATCCGACACGGACAATCCAATTACGAAGAATATTCATTAGCTCATAATAGCCCCTCATGCCAATTTAAGAAGCATTCCTTCCCTAATTCAATGAAATTAAAACAAATAAGTAATTTAATTTAATTGAATCCACTGTGTTAAATTGTACACATTGTAGCGGCAACTTAGCTGTATCTCAAATGCACCGCGAGAGAATCAACGAAAGACAGATAATAAGATTGTAAACCCCTAATATAATAAAATATGTGAACAGCTTAAAATATCAAGCGAGCTCAAGGACATGATAATCTCACGCTTCCACATACCACCGCAGATAACGTTACGTTATAACAATTTCAAATGGCATATTAAATCAATATGCTAATGAGATTGTAATTTAAAATGCCACGGAGTTAAAACAATTTCTAGTCCACAAGTGACATACGCCGCGTATGTAACAATTACTAAAAAAGGTATAAAACTAATTGTAATAATGATATTGAATTAAACACAAACGCTCACTTCGCACACGTGTAGTGTTACATTACACAACAAGTCGAACAACACACTCGCTGCCCTGTTTTCATACCGCCGGATAGATTTCCGCAAGCCCTTAATGCATCGTAAGAGTAACTTTTCTCGTCCATTCAGTCTGACAAGGTAGACAGATTTATCAATCGCCGTCCACTTTCACCGAGCTGATTAGTATAATCGTGTGACTAGGTGAGCCCATCGGGTACAAACTTAAGCGAGTGATTGTTTTGTATGAAAGAAAACGAAAACCCGTAAGCTCAAAACGTCTGGGATAAACGCGACCAAATTGCATCGCAATATAAATGATGTTATTATCAATGTATTTAGAGTATTCAACGAGAACACTGGGATATAAAAGCTTTTCAATTATTATCGAAAACACACAAGCTATTCAAAGCTAAGTTAAGAGCGTTGTCAAGGAGCGCACACGCGAAGGCTATGACATGCGTTGGAAAGATTACGAGCGCATTGTAAGGTACGGGATAGGAACAGCAGGCAAGGGCCAATAATATTAAAGTGCTCCGAGCCTATCGCAAATAACCTCACAAGCTCAATTGGCGCAGATTCCTCATTTTTAGCAATCGGTTGGCAGCCCGTCTCCTCGTATTGATTCAATGATTTATTGGCGTGCATAAACCCAATAGACAAACATTCAGTTTGGAAAGAAGACAAAGAACATCGAAACTCTCGCCGACAATAGCAAAGACAAATGTCTTAACGATAATATTCCCCGAATGCTCTCTGGCAAGCTCCCATTGCTATACGCTCACGCTTAATAACAACTAAGCTATCCGAGTGCACCTAAACTGTATAGCTACTACTGGCTGAGCTGGGTCAGTTCGATCAGACGCACGCTCGGAACCAACAGAGCCGCGCCGAGGAGTTCCTTCTCAGTACGGCTAAGAATAGCGCGACTATTCAACTTTTGCATGTTTTTGAGAATCGTCGAGACATGAGATTGGCAGAAAAAAAATATAAGCACAACATCTTTCGTATCTAAATGTTTTGTGACATTTTTAGACAAGGTTTTCGGATGAGTGGTGACGGGAGGGCCGGTCCGCCATGTCTGACGCGAAACGAAGCGCTCGGTGAAGGGTTTTTCCGGCGACGTCGCTCACTACAAAAAAATTGCCTACTTTTACATTTTTTTTTTCAATTTCAAACAAAGCCATTGAAATAAATGTTTGGGAGCGAAAAGTAGTCATTCCAATGGTAAGCTATACACACACGGCCGCATTGTTTTTAGCACAATAGGATGTGTGGTTAAAGATTAAGCCAGGGAAAGAGCCTGTTAGAATGGAAAGAGCTGGTGCCGGTCGCCACGCACACATTCTCGTTAAATGGAAGGGAACAAACGAAAATAATGTCCATTTCGAATGACTTACTTATTAGGCCGGAGAAAAAGTTCCTTCGCATTTTTTAAGAAAATTCTAAACATATTTTAATATAGTTTATTTATATTTAACTAAAGTATGTAGGTACCATTTTGTTTGATAACTTTTTGCCATCTTGCAGGTAGGGACATGATCCCATTGCCATAGAAATTTTGGGACTTCTGATCAAAATACCGCGACAAGTGGTTTGGGCAGTGCTCTCGTGATGTTAACCTGACACTGCCTGAAGATATCTGAAGAGACCGAAACAGGTAGAAATCTGAAGGTGCACGTGTAAGGTGTGGTCACGACTACACGGCGGATGCATTAACACCTCCCAGCCAAACTCTCTTAATTTTTGGTGAATGAGTTAAAGATGTGTGAGGTCTAGCGTTATCATGATGAAAAACCACACCCCTTCTGTTGATTAATTCCGGCCACTTTCCCTCGCAGTAGAGTTCAGAATCGATGGTCCTGCCTGGTGGTAACAGCTCATAATGAATAATGCTCCTCCAATCCCACCACACACACAGCATCAACTTGTTACGAGTTAACCCGGGTTTCGCCACAGTCTGTGGAGCCTGACCGGCCTTTGATCACGACCTTTTTCGCACGTTCTTGTCGTACGTGATCCACTTTTCATCACCACTTATCAGCTTATTCAAAAATGGTTCGGTTTCATTACGTCGAAATAAAGAATCACAAACGAGTACACGGTTCATTATGTTTCTTTCAGTGAGCTCGTGAGGTACCCAAATATCGAATATTGTTTTTTGTGTACCCAGTTTTTTTAAAATGCATCAGCTACGTCGTAACTACTGATATGCTACTGATATTGTTTCACTTTTTCAAAAATTCCATCTATCTAAGCCGTAATAGGGCAACCCGAGCGAATTAAAAACGCTTAAACCAAATTTGTGCTACTAGATATAGATCTCATGGGTCATACTGCACGTGGGACCTAACAATCTGGTACACTGGGCTCATTCTGTACATTTGCATTGTAAACATATTCTTTGTTTGACTGTACACATTACATTATTAATCAGAAATCATTTATAATTATAGCATAGAATACACCGTGTTCGCTTACACTTGTAACTGGAAACGGGGAGTTTTAAACATATACAAAATAGATATAAAAACAAAGGACAAAATTGTATCTACCTCGTCAAAGTTGTCGACCATGAAGCAAATGTGTGGATAGGTCATCTCCTCGCCTTCGCCCTTCGTGTCCATTTTCCGGCGGCTGGGGGACGCGTACACCTGCGCGGAGAACAGGCGGTCGCCATTACGCTCGGTTAAAAGCCGGCCTTAAATGTAAACATAAATATCAGCTAACTCTACATTGCTGCCAAATTTAATGTGTAGTGAGCTGTGCAGTGAACTGCACACTGTCAGCCAGTTAATTTTGAAGTGTACGGACGTAAAGACATGCCGCCTCGGTCCGTCGTGGTGTCATGTAACCCGCACCAAACAATAACAACAGGATGGTCCGTAAAGCCCAGGAGAGCGGCGCCAGAAACTCCAACATCAATCATCAGAAATTCCAACAGAGAAGTTGTTGTAGTCTGTTATAAGGAGATCGCTCGATAAGATATACATTCAACTAGTTAAACTAGTTAGTTTAGTTAAAACCGCGTAAAAAAACAAATCGTCCTCGGGCTTATCCCGATGTTGCGGAAATCAGCCAACTCTCTCCTAGCCTCTCTGAAGGCCTTCCACGCAAACACCTGCGCCCCGAGCTTGCTTACTATTACATCATAATTACCGTTCCGCGGCGCCACAAATGTCGTTACTAGTCATTTTGCATGCGATATATTCCCTCAGCGCCGAGCGCGTGGTAAATCAGCAATTAAAATTGAAACATACTATTACTTGGGAACACGGTTTACCACCATACTATAAATATAAAAAAAATATAATAAAAAAAATAGCGGTAACGCGCGAGGATTATTCGCAACCTTCGACGGTCGCGAATGGACGCTTTGTGGATTTGTAGAGATCTAGCCTGTGCAATGGTAATCGCGTCGTCCGGATCGTCAAGAACGTGTCTCGGCCTCCGGGCGCCGCGACGGAATTTAGTATAGGAAGGTGGCAAGTGAAGTGGCGGCACTTACAAAAAGTTTGTTAGAATGTTTGGTGGCAGTCTCGAAAAACTGTCGAGATGCCTGCTTAAAGAATTGGGCTATTGTCGGTAACCGACGAGCCACGTCGCAGAAAACATTTCGAATTACTTGTGACCTATGGATATGTTTATGGGCGGCATGCACGAAGAAAGGGCTTGCGTACGTCATAACGGGACGTATAACTGCTTTGTAAAGTGTCACCTTATTACGAAGGGACATTTTACTTTTCTTATTAATGAGGTGATATAGGCGACCCATAACGTAGGCCGCCCGGTTCCTAACTCCATCTACGTGAGGATCGAAGCTGAGTTTGGGATTTAATACGACACCTAGGTATTTGGTTTGTGTAACCCATGGAAAAGGGTTAACTAAAAGTTGGACGCAACGAGGTGGAGACTAAAGACGTCTCGTGAAGTACATGGCTGCGCTCTTAGCCGGGTTGATTTCTATTCGCCATTTCCGAAACCAATCCTCTGGGGTATCGGCCACGGTCTGAAGTTTTTTAAGAATAACACCCCACCTAACGATGAGATGAACAATAATAACTGAAGCATTACTTTTTTGTCTGATGAAGCTGACATTGTGAGATTAGGCATAGCTCTCATGTCACTTACCTTGAACCTCAACGAAGCATTAGTCATAAATACGCTGCTTAGCCCCCTTTAAAATAATCCACTTCGGATATAATAGACTTGTGACAGGGCGTTTTTCAACCGTCGAAGCACATCAGATATGCGCTTCTTGGCACAGTCCTGTGCTCATTTAGCGACGCGTTCTTAATCGAATAGAAAGAGGTTAAAGTCAAGGCACCCCGGGAGCTCTGGAAAAAAATTCGCCTCGTGCGATCATAGTTGTGGCTCGTTTTTGGAAACAAACGTTTACAAAAACGAAACAAACAACGTAATGCTAAGAGGATTGACTTGCTGACTTTGCGTCACCCGACACGGCCGCCTTGAGCAAGTAATACGACTCTAATGCGCGTTGCCGAGAGCTCGCCGTCTGGCTCGCCAGGCGCTACTTCCTGGCTCTGCAGGGAATATCACCGAACGCTTTTTGATTTCTCACGTGAATAAATATGAATTACGAGGCATTCGTTCTCACACATGAGAGCAGGAGACGATACGACAGAAAGAGTCGCGAGACCGAATAATCGGCGCGCAGAGTTCGGCCGCTTCTTCTGTCGCTCTCTGCGCTTCATCAAACAGCGTTAACCCCTTACACCCATTGACATTTACAGGGTTAAGGCAATAATTTGTGAAAAACATTGTGAAAATTTTGGGCAAATACGGATGTGCGAGATACATCTACCTTGTTATTGTCTGTGATCGCAAAGACAATAACAAGGTTTACTTTGATGACTGCCGCTATAATTGAAGTTCCCACTCAGTAGTGTAGTCAGTATTCGTTACCGCGGTCATTTGTTTGTAAGATGTTTGAGGTTACTAATCCGACGACTCTGCTTCAAATTTGTATTATTTATCAAGACTAAGGATCATCGATGATTAGATGATTTAGAAAATCTATCAGATACAACACACACACACACACAACATACAACTGTGTACTTGCGTTTGCTTGTAATTGTCATGCCTCGTCATTACCTGCACTTTAACACAATCTTTATTTTGTCGTTTTTGTTCGGAAACTAAATTTAAATAAACAAAAAATTATAATAATAATTTTACATGACTTCATTGTAATTTAATAGTCAGTTGAAACATTTGTCCTCAAGTCGGTGCGGGCGACCATTTCCCTAGGCTGCCAGTGCTGGGAAGGAAATTATGTTAAATAAGATTGTGACGCCATCCTTCCTTGTCTGACGATGTCGATGGAACTATACGGTGCTGTAGTGGACCCGAGAGTCTAACGCGATGTGGTATTGTGAGTCAGGGGAATTTCTACTGAACAGTTCAGGGATCAAATGTTTGCTAAAATTAACTAAAAAGCGCCGACGCCCTCTTGTATCTCTGTAGTAGCAGCGGTTAAATTAAAAGTATCACACGCATAGAGCAAAAAGCAATCAATAACCTAAGAGCTTTGGCCACCTATCAATCCGGCGAAGCAGCCGCGGCCAGCCTCAATCGAAGAAAAACACAATCAATTTAGTAAACGGTTCCAAAAACACTTCTGCAATATGTTCTGACTTATGCCGTTTAAAAATGTCGCGCCGCTTAATAGCTCAGATCAAAGAAATACGTCACAACTTGTCCGCCCTAGCTGATGTATTCTGTTAGGTCGAGCAGGAGACGTACAGCTAAGCCGGGTGCGGTGCAGGCGGCCGAGCACGTACTTCAGTGGCGCCGATGACGTCATCGGCCGAGCGAGCGCGCCTCGCCGGGCGTGACGGGCCCGCCGCCAGCGGCATAGAGCTCTGCTATACAATGTTGCCATTGTCTGCCTCATTGGCCTTGGCCGGATACAGTGGGGACGACGAGACGCGAGGTCGAGACGCACCGCTGCAGTTATTGTGAAAATCCTCTAAAACAAGTACACTAAAACTCCTCGAATATGATGGAAATGGCCATTGTCATTTTATTTATTTACTGCGCGCTTGTTATCTCACTTGCACTTCACTCGCCGGGGGAAACGAAGGTCGCGAAGATCGCAGAAGAAACCGCTGCAGCGACCGGTCCACTGTCGGATAGGAAATAATCAAATGCTATCTTGCGGAGATTGGCTTGTATCAACCGGAGAGCTACCACGTGCGATTGCTTGTGCTCTCCGCGTACACGCGTGCACGCGTCCGGAATGAGGACAACACGACCATTATGAACGAAATTACCACTGAGCTACAGGTTACCGGCATAGTGTTTCATTACCGCGCCGTAGCCAGCGTGGGCTGTGGACTCTTGAACGCGTGAGCCTCATATAAAATTTGTATGTGGCCACGTGTGCCGCAGAAGCAGTTCACTCCACTTCAGATCACGGAGAAGGAGAGATATTTCTCGCACTTCATTTTACCAATTGTTTTTTATGTAGTTTCGTATTCACGGATGATAACAATAATATTAAAGATAAGAAAGCGTTTCAAAAATGACAAGTTATCAGCGCCGCTCAGACGAGCACCTTACTGACTTATCGCCATTAGCAAAACAATATTTTAAATTCGTAATATGAGCTGAGCGGAGCACAAACCGCGCCGCCACAAACAACCTCACTCGTGCACAAATCACGATCTAGAATCGTTTGGAATATCTGAAATTGGTTAAATTCCACTAGTTAATTGAATAAGTTGACTCATTGAGCATCCAGTACAATTGCTCAATGACGCAACACCCGCCGCCCCGGCCACACGCCCTTCTCCCGCTCCAACGCAATCTTTACACGGCTATCAACGGACTTTGTTTGAACGTTTACGTTAAAAATAATTTTGCATCGGACTAACAATGCACATTACACGATGTAATGAAGAAAGCAAATGAATCCGCTAGTACACGTTAGATAACCGCCGCCCCCACTGCCGCCGACGGCAGACTCCTCGCCTGTCCTGTTGACATTCATTCAATTAATAGGACCTCAAAGACAAGCGAGTACACGTACAAAATACTAACACATAGAAGGCAACAAACACGAATCTTCACAAATAAGCGTGTTTACGGCTATAGTCCGCGGGTAACGTCCCCGCCTGTTGAGTAAACCCGTGTGGGTCAGCTCTACACGATCTGCTGTACGGTGCTTGTAGCGCTCCAATACATGTCCACAATGCGCATTTCGCCTCGCAGTATCTCCCCAATACATACTTGGCTATTCATAAAATAATGAGTCACAGGACATTTTTGTAAACAAACAAAACATTTAAATGTAATGGTAATCAATAATGAATGTTAACAAAAGAACCCAGCGATGTTTACACAGTATTTCAGTAAACGGAAACGAGCATTACAATGTTTGAATTTGCTCTAATTTATCTACCATATTTTGTTAAATCTCAGCTTACTTAGTATTTGTGTAGGTTATACGTTAGGAACGAATTTTTTATTAAATTCCCTATTTTGTAACGTACAACCGTTTTATTAGTTATTAAGAAATAAGTAATAAACAATAAAATACGGCGTATTTACCTTTCGTAATGTAAACAAGAAAATGACTTAAAAGTTTGTGAATTGAATCACAATCAGTGGTTGCGCTCGAAGTTATCGAGTCGCATGGGAAGGGCCCTGCCGGTGCAGCCGCACCGTGCGGCAGAGAAACTAGCACTGACGTCACGAACCTCTCACTCGCACCCACTGTACCGACATACCGAGGGTGCGCGAGACGACCCGAGCGCCGCCGAGCTGCACCGACCGAAGCCAACTGGTGCCCCTTCCAGTTTCTAGTACGCGGCCACCGCTTTGCACGCTCGCTCGTTTTAATGTCCGCTGATTAAAATACACAATAACACCGAAAACAAGCGACGCGCAATACTTAGTTCAATTTTTCGGTGAAAAAGTTAAGTGCCGCGAACAAAAGTTGCGATCCGTCGTGTTGCGTTTGAACGTGACCTCGATTCGGCGACAGTGAGACTCGGCCGCTCCTCCGGGCACAGGCGCTCCGGCTTTCTATAGGGCGCACGGAACAAATCGATGAGAGGCCGCGTTCGGCCCGACTGACAGCTCGCACATTGATCGGGTGAGTGAGAATCGCGCACGGAACCTCTTCCGGGCGCTTTCTAAACTGCACCGGACCGACATATACATACGTAAATAAATACGTTTCACACATAAGAGAGAAATCTGTTGTCACGATCGGTCTATATCTGTCCGCGGGACGTCTGGCCGCTCGCGACTGCAACGACCCGCCGACAGCAAATAAGCTAATTATTAAGGGCAACGGCGCCGTGCGACCGTTCGTCCGTCACTCTTTGCACCGGCCGAGTAAAAAGGGCTCTTTACTCGCTTATTCTTAACGAGTACTTAAAAGTAACACGTTTGCATAGGAAATCATAAAAAATAATAAAAAAAAAAAACAAACAAGTGTGATATTCCCCATACGCTTCAATTCAAATTTGTATGGTTTGATTGTTAATAAAATGTCTATCTGTCCATCTCTATAAAATAAACAGACGTGGGCGAGCCAGCGCTCTATAGTTCTATAAAATTTAATTTTATCTCTCCAAACAGATAGCATTAATCTCAAGTACGTGTCGTTTTGATTCCAGGCTCGATCCAGACCAATGGTGATTGGATGACGATCTCAGCCCGCTCCCCAGACCAGGAGCCGTCGCCACCTAAGCAGATCAATTTAGCAGAGCCACTGGTTGAGTCGGTGCGCGTGTACCTTGCTAATGAGCTGCCGGAGAAGCACCTAGCGTCGGTGGGCGCGCCGCCGGCCGCTTGCCATGCAGACATAGGCAACGACACAGCGCGCGAGGACATCCGGGGGATCAATTTCGAGGCTCGATTACAACGGAATGACGTGAACAATAACGCATCGCATCGCGCCATGCCGAGCCAAGCTGAACTTATGCAGCGCCAGCCGTTGCTGGCGCGCACCGTGAAGCCAGATGCCCCTCAACCCGCCACCGATGACTCCGACCCTGATCAAGAACACTCACCGCAACGCGTCCACACGGCCGATTTCGTTGTTGAAATTCCACCAGGAGCCGTCCGCGAAGAACGCTATCCTAAAGAGATATGGAAGACAATAATCTCCTTCTTTTTTCTGTTTCTATGCGTCTGTATCAATATGATGTCCCTGTCTTTAGTTCACGAGCGGCTTCCGGACAGAAATACTACCGCACCCCTCACCGATATCGTCCTGGACAACGTCACGGCGAGGGATTGGGGCCTGGCGGTTTCGGAATACCTCATTATGATATCCACGACAGTCGCAATGCTAGTGGTCGTGTTCCACAAGCACCGATTCATCGTAGCGAGACGCATGTTCTTCATAATTGGCCTGCTGTACCTGTACCGCTCAGTGACCATGTTCGTCACCGTCCTACCGGTCTCCAGCAAGACCTACTACTGCAGTCCCAAGAGTAACAACACGACGCCGTTACTCGTCATCAGAAGAATGTTTTACCTTATTTCCGGCTTCGGCTTGTCTATCAATGGCAAGCATACATACTGCGGCGATTACATATATTCAGGGCACACAATGGTGCTTGTATTGAGCTACTTAATTGTGGCAGAATATTCGCCAAAGAAGCTGTGGCCCGTGCACTGGGCCATGTGGGGATCGGCGATATTGGGCGTATCGTTCGTTTTGCTCGCACACGGCCATTACACCGTGGATGTGGTGATCGCCTACTATGTGACGACGCGGCTGTTCTGGACGTTTCACTCCATGCTGGTGACGCCGCATCGAAGCGGGGGCGGGTACAACCAATACATGATCCAGCGCGAATGGTGGTATTGGCTGTTTACATACCTCGAGAGAAACGTACGTGGACCTGTACCACGACGATACGACTGGCCGCTTCCGTGGCCACGCACGAAGCTCTTCAGTCGACTCAGCTAGTGACGCGCCCGCACCACGCCGCCTCCCGAGCACGTATGACCCTCACCTTCTGCGAATGTCGCTTCAGCACCTGCAGCTCCTTAGGGCTCGTACGCGTGCAGATCGCCAACGTGAGCGTGTAGTCGAACTGATGCACGATCAAGTTGAGGTAGACGGTCTCTTCCCAGTCGATCTCCGGATCGCCGATGGGCAGTTTCTTAGAGTCCTTGCGGAACACCTCGACGTCCGTCTGCGAACAAGCGACGTTGCTGAGAGACAGTGCAGTGCGTGTTTCTTAACTGTGTTTAAGCTAACTGTCGCGCACTGTCCCGGACCGGAGGCTGCGTGTGAATGTGATACCGTGCGAACGTGTCGGAACTGCTTCACCGACCTATGCTTTCATTGTTATACATTTAAGGTACATTATCTTTTCTTAAGGATTGGTGAGTTACTGTAGACTTTTAATGAAATTTCCGTTTTCGTAAATTGTATAGTATATTTTATAAGTGATTATTGAAGATGAAATTTGTAGTCTAACAAAGAACATACTATTTATTAACAAAATGTACTGTGATTCGTTTTGGATGTGCGTTGTGTGTCGCGTGTGGGACCCGCCGCGGCCTAGTACATACTTGTTGTAACGGGGACATATGAGAAGAAAAAATATTTTTATAGTGTTTAAAAACTAAAGTACATAACTGTTATTAAATTCGAACTTTTTGTATTCCCAAATACATGCCTGGAGAATTTTGTATCTGTAATCCAAATGGTGCTAAATCTAGATAGTGAATTGGGAATGATTAGACTATGCCATTATTGCACATGCACCAAACGTTTCAAACAAATAATGCAGATGAAACAGTTGCTTTATAACAAAAAATACAACACCCACTTGCTTAAAACAACAGCCCTTTGAGCTGCATGTTATAAGTATGGATGTCAAATCATTATTATTGAAATTTATTTAGCTATTTTGTGAATAGATCCACTTGTGTTCTACATTCCTGTCGTAAGCGCAATATAAACAATACATAACATTGTAATAGACTTACCTCATATTTAGGCAGATAGCGCGAGGAACCCTTAACATGTCGCTTTCTCACGAAGAATAGGAGATCGTCGCAATCAATTGCTTGTTCCTCTTGAAATAGGAAGTGCCTAACAAACAAGTCAGTCCAGTATGTTGTTCCTTGCAACACCACAAAGCCCGAATCTATTAAGGATCATTGGAGAAAATGGAATGCATTTCATTAGTATTTGATCATTATAGAGTGTGCTGATGTTAAATAGGAGGAGTAATAAAGTGCCTTCCAACTGTAAACTTAGAATAGCCTTAGTGCAACAAATGACCATTTACAACTTTGTGTTCTTTACACTGTTTAAATCATCATATTAATAAGCAACGGTTTACTTTTGACTGCTTATTATTGACTAACCTTTTTATGCATCTGCAGCCCTTTGTAATGGCTAATAGTGGCCGTCTTATATACTCAAAAACACTATAAGATGCTTTTTTTTTGCATATTTTGTGAATGATATACTAGAAATAAATTATGTGAAATATACATTAGGTCATATTTCAAAGTTGTTTAAACTTAATCATGTAATTTTTATTTTTTATACTTACAATGTTCAACTGACTTTGTAAGTACTGCTAACATTTGAATTTGTTTCTGATATATAAAGTTCCTCAAATCATTACTTCAAGGATCTGCCACAAATTGTGTTGACAAAACTGACAATATTGAAAGAGGGCCTAAATTGAATCCCTAATTGTTAAAAGTTTTTTAGAAAAGGAGAATTCCTTGTGCTATAATGGAGTAAATACATAAAGATATAGTTTAATTTACATTAAGATCTAGTACAATGTTTATTCAATCAAATATTTAAATAATGCTGACAAATTTAATATAAGATATTTTACAATTTCCTACATCTAAAACTATTTCTATTATTGTAATTTTTACTTTAATTTGATCAAAATTTTAGTTATTAAATAGCAGTCATTTGTTTCTCATACAACTTTCACATGTCCCAATTAGATAATGTTTACATAGTGAATTTATTGTTAATTTTACGTTATTTAAAAGTATTAAATGTTATGAAATAATTGACACACATTCCGATAAATGCATTGTTTTATTGAGCATCTAGTAGCCGGCCCAAAGGATCTTAAGTAGTTTCGTGAATGTTGGAATTGAATATTTGTTAAATGTTACATATATTTTATGAATATGACACTTCTTAAGATTGTCAACAATATATTTTGTTTGTAACAAGAGTCATAATAATCTCAGACAAAAGGTAGCCTGAGAAATAGATATAATGAAATAACTAATTAAACATAATAACTGTTTATACTATTACTGTTGTAAATTAAAAAATCAATAAATGTTTTTTTTTTCAATTATCACTTATTATTTGATGTTAACATTAGATTCAAAATTTACTAATACACAATTAAATTCCCAAACACAACATGTATCAAGTGGCCAAGAGCAGTAAATACAGAAATAGATCAGATTTGATTTGAAGTAGATTTTTATGACTAAGTAGTAATTATACTTGTTTTATTACATCAGACAAAACTCTGATTCCGAGTCCAGTAAATCCATGATATGGGCCTAATGAGCAGAAACATTATTTGTTTTTGCTATTCTCTTGAACATATTATTTAATTATTATATGTGCCTGGCAGCTGACCTTTTTTTTTAACAGGGAGGAAATCTTCAAAAGATACCCCGCCTTCTGGGGGGTGCGGCGATTATGTGGGGTTTGACCCACTGAAACCTCCCTGGTGGCCCTTCCTCGGTGCATGGTGAGGGGATCTCCAGAGGGACGCACCGGAGTCCCACTGCACTGTACTCAAGGACATGGAGAGATTACCCTCGTGCCCTCATAGTGCAAGGCGACACGGGCCAGCCGATGTCGCCTTCTTCCCGGGTCCACATTTGCGGATGACAAAGGCCCCCTTGTCGCCCAGTGAACCTGAGGGCCCTTTTAGTCGCCTTTTACGACAGGATACCGTAGTCTTATTCTTGAGAGCACAGAACTGACCAACTGTCCAGGTCTAAGGTGTAATTATTATGAGAACATCCAAAAAATATTCCTGAGTAAGTCTGCGGGGTGGTGGCATCCCCGAAAATGTTGATAGAATAGCTTAATCTGAAATTGTACATACAAAACCTTTGGTTTCAGTTAACATCACCTCGGCTAGATGCTTGCCCATTTTCCTATTATAAATATTAACTTCTAGTTATCCTGGCCATTAAATTCATTTTTTATTGCGATACTTAATGTTAAATTTCTCTAAATATGCCTTTTTGCCTTGCACTTGGAAAAATAACATATTTAATGGCAATTACCATTTACAGGGCACTTTAGGTATTTTTTATCCAACACTGTTTTGAAAGCTTATAAAGCAATGTTCACACAGTTGGCCAGTCTTCGAGAGCATAAAAATAATAAAATACTTTACTGTTCTTTAACAGTTTATTCTACTCCAAATAATATATTTAAAACTCTCGGCTATACCATAACACTCTATAATTTTCTTTGACTGTAAGGTCAACAATATATCAATGTTATATGTTTTCATCTAAAGCTTTCTATAAGAGATATTCTGTAAGAGTGAATGTGTTTGTACTAGAATTTTTTGAATCTTCTTTTTGTTCTCAAGTAAAGTATTGATTTTTCACTAATTTTACTTATCACAGGAGGCACAAATATGTATATATGTGTGTGTATCTGTGCCTCCTGCCTGTGTACAATATATATATGTTCTAAATCAACATATTTAATTACATTCCAAATAAAAATGAGCACATCCTTGTGGAAGTAGACTAAAGAGATGACAGAAATGTCTACATTAACAATAGTGACATAAAATTCAATCTGGATAATGTTGGGGGCACTGGAGACTGGTTGGAACTTGTGTGAACAATCCAATTAAATGATGATAAACAATCTGATATTTCCATGATAAAAAAAAGCTTTTTTTGATGATTTTTTATGTTGTTTTTTGTTGAGAAAAAATAAGCTTTTTTACTTTTCTGTCTACAGAGACAGCAATTGCATATCTTGTATTACCAAACTCCCACATGTGACAGGTGGTGATCCCATTAGATATTAGGAGTGTTACAGGAGTTTCTTTGGCCACTTCTTGTCCTGTGTTGATCCAGCTTCTCAAAGTGGCACTTAACGCTAGTTAGCTATTGAATGTCTTGATACTTTGACAAAAGCTCCGGACGGTGCGGCTCTATCGAGCGACTTCAATAGGAATGCTATATCCTAGGCCCTTACCCCTATTTATTCCCTATAGAGGTTCAGGCTAACTGATCTAAGAGCTGTGCCACCTCACAAAAATCCAGTGCAACGTTTGAAACTAAATAATATTATCATTTAAAGTTTTTATTTTGCCGTTAGTTAAAGGCTTTTGCTTTTATTTTATCTGAAAGAAATATATGAAACTCACCATCCTTCATGAGTTGTCGCATCTCTTTGGTTCGCTGGAAATTTATTTCCTCTAGCAGCTGCTCCAGCATGGTGGCATCTTTCAAGTACGTGGATCCTCCTAAGGCCATCACGATTCAGATAAAAACAAAACCCCGAGTAACATAACACAAACACCTCACATGTCAACACAGCTCTGAAGTAAATACAGAGAAACAAAGTTTAACTCGACCACAACATAAAATTTAGCTAAAAATATTTTTAATAAAGAACAGTGCAAATTTGATCAATTTTCCTGTCAACACTTTGTATAGTTTGCATTTAAAATCTAAAATAATGTTCACCCTCAAACCAGCCTCTAACTACCACTTAAAAAAATAATGAACTGTCAATAAGAATAGTTTTTTTTTTTTGGAATTTTATGACCTGGTATTTACAACCTTTAGGTCAACTCTTATTTTTCATAGACATATTACGCCTATGAGCACATTCTATTAAATTGCTTTAATTGTATTCTTTATGTATTTGTAGGTGTGCTTGTAAATCAGTTCGTCTTGTAACAACTGTTTTAATGGCGGCGGGCGGGACAATAAATCACACTTATTTTCACATCACTAAGTTCACTGGCCAACACTAGTCTGTCGATTAAAAATTTTTGACAAAGATTTTTTTTTTTGACGAACTACACAGATTGGCCAGAGAAGCTGGCCTTGACTGCTTCACCGGATTGAGAGGTGGCATAGCTCTTAGGTCGCTTAGCCTGAACCTCTATCGCTAGTAACTCGACACAAGGGTCCCCCGGTGGGGGGTAACCTCGGCTTGGACGGTTACTATGTTCCGCGTAAGCATTCCGATCCGAGGGCGCCCGAGAGGGCCTAACCACGACTCGGTCGGTTGCTATTTCACGGATAATCTAAGGGACATTCGAAAGCTAAACTAACTTTGAGTGCCACTTCGGGAAGCGTTGGCGCTGGGAGAAGAAGTAGCCGAAGAAACTCCAGCAACGCTCCTAGCATCTAAGGGGTGAGGCCTGCCCTTAAAATAGCGGTAACGCGCGAGGATTATTCGCAACCTCCGACGATCGCGAATGGACGCTTTGAAGATTTGTAAAGATCTAGCCTGTGCAATGGTAATCGCATCGTCCGGATCGTCAAGAACGTGTCTCAGCCTCCGGGCGACGCGACGGAATTTAGTATAGGAAGGCTTACAAGTGGCGGCACTTACAAGAAGTTTGTTAGAATGTTTGGTGGCAGTCTCGAAAAACCGTTGAGATGCCTGCTTAAAGAATTGGGCTATTGTCGGTAACCCTGTGTCAACGTGGAGCTCACGATTACGTACTAACCACGGCGCACCCGTGGCTCGTCGCAAACGATTCTGAATTACTTGTAACCTATGGATATGATAATCAAAGATAATGTGTTCCACAGTTCCATCACTTGATTGACAATGTAAACATATGTTATTCGCAATAATGCCAAGTCGAGCAAGGTGTGACGGTGCAGTATTATGACCAAAACGCAGTCTATTTATGGTGGTAATAAAATCTCGAGTAGCATCTTGCATATGATGATACCAAGGTCTTGCAGGTAAGCTTTTTTGTATGTTTCCATACCATTTTCCTTTTGTATCTTGATCTTTCTTCCACATTTCTAGCCACAACTTTTGTATATTCTCGTCAATACATCGCAAGTAATCGGACTTAGGAACATTCATTGTATTTCTAACGTCAACAGCATTAACTCCTTCATATGCAGTTTTATCAGCCATTTCATTGCCAGAGATACCTTTATGAGAAGGCACCCATAGAAAGTAAATTTGAATATCTTTAATATGATATTGGTAAATTATTTGTTTAATGAAGTAAAGGATATAATTTGATTTGACTTTAACTGTGAGGGTAGTTAAAGCTGTTATCAAACTCAAGGAATCAGAAATTATTAAAAAATATTTAATGTTTTTGATTTCGCGGATATGCATTAATGCCTGATACACTGCATATGCCTCTGCCGTAAATATAGAGCAGGGTTCATGTAGAACAAAGCTTGAAGAAAATTTTGCTTGTGGATCATATAGAGCAGCATGTACACAATCACTTGCTTTGCTCCCATCAGTGTAGATAACATAGTATTTTGTATTTTCATCCAAAAATTTAAGCATTTCTGAATTATTGTTTATTGTCAATTGAACTACATTAATTGGGTGTGAAATGCACTGATAAGAGAAAGAGTAACATGGCCATGGATACTGTTTTCTAATTTTAGATAAACTATTGTCTATTTCAAGAAATATATCGGACAGTGTTGGAGAATTACCACATAGTAGACCTTGTGCTGTTGTTAATGGTCTTCTTGGGGTTCTATCTATATAAGGTACAATTTTGTTTATTACTTGAGTGTTGTTTGACGCCATTAATCTGAGACAGTATCTTTCTGCACTACTACGCCCTCTACGGAACTGTCTGCACTACTACGCCCTCTACGGAAGCCATATTGTATATGTGGAATTAAACACTTGGATTCAACATACCAATCAAGACGGACTTTCACCATATTTTCAAATATTTTACCAAGACAAGATGATAAGGAAATTGGTCTATAAGAACTAGCAAACTCAGGAGATTTGTCGGGCTTATGTATGGGGACAACACACTGTGTTTTCTATGACTGTGGAATCAATTTATTACGCCAAAGCAAATTAAGGATTTGAAGAAACAACTTTTGGGCAGATACATCTAAGTTTTTAATTATAATGTAAGGATAATCATCTAAACCAGGAGTTGTATTTTGTCTAGACTGTAAACTTGTTAAAAATTCAGACCATGAAAATGGATCCAGTAAAAATTTAGAATTTGGGTTATCATTGTTAATTTCAAAAAGAATGTTCAGTTGATCTACTTCAATTAAATTGTTATTATCTGATAATTTATCCAAGAGTGAAGATATGAATTCATCTGTATATGATTTATTCTTAGGTCTTATGCCTTTGAACATTTTTAATAAATTCCATATTTTACTAATTTGAGTATTTCTATTAAAAGTGTTACATAAGTTATTCCATCCAATTTTTTTCTGTTCTGAAATTGTTCTCTTTTTTTTGGGCATCTTTTCTTTTGTAATTAATATAATTCTCAATAGTAGGCTCTTTTCTATATATTTTTAGTGCATTATATGAAGCAATAACACTTTGCTCACATATGCTATTCCACCAAGGAGATGGTGGTCTGCTTATGAAAGTGTTTGTTTTAGTGAGCTTTGGAATTGAATTTTGCTTAAGGGTATCTAAATGAGAACAGAATTGATTATAAGTTGAAATAGGATTATGTGATTGAAGTACCAAATCATTAAATATTGTTTTGAAAGAGCTGTGTATGTTGCCCAGTCAGCTTTTTATATATGAACTTATCTACAGGGGAATTAAGATGATATTTATCTATATGTAATGAAATCTTTGTTATTGTTGGATAATGGTAACTTCCCATTGTGTCATCATGTACAAACCATTCACACAGCGGTCTTGAGGCTGCCACTGATGAAGCTTACATCAATGGCAGAAGGAATTTGTCTAGGACGATTTATAGTTGTAGGTCTACCATCATTTAAAATACACAAATCTAAGTCATCAATTAGATTAAATAACTCCTGACCTCTACCTTTGGTTGACTGACAACCAAATGCAATATGATGAGCATTAAAATCTCCACTCATAAATATGGGCTTTGGCAAATCATTAATAATGCAACGGAGTCTATTAATATGTAATTAAGCCCACTAGAAGGTGGACAGTATACACATAGAATTGTTAAACTACTATGTCCAGTTGATACAGACACAGCAACTGTTTGAATGTCTTCATAAAATCTGGTATTTAATATATTATACTTGAGGTATGGTTTAATCAGTATAGCAACTCCATTATGTGTGTTGTTTGAATTTTTGTTGTAAATATTATATCCTGGTATTTTAAAATTATTGTCTTTGAACCATGTCTCATTAAGAAGGCAAATATCAATATTTTGTTGTTTTAAAAATTGGATTAATAAAGGTTTTTTACTATTTGCACTTTGAATGTTATACTGAGCGATACATAGCTTGGATTGTGTAGGACTAAGCCCTACATAATCCATTATGGTAAGTTTTTTAATAATGCATCTTTAATAGTATTAATATTAGTGGGTGTACTGTCGTCTTTATTAGCTAATTCCACCAATGTCTGCACTAGGGCCATAAGTACATCATTGTTGGAAATTATTTGAGTTTTAAGGTTTTCTTTAGAATATACTATTTTAGCTTTATTTACATCTCGTACAGACTTATTTGCAGAGATATTTATAGGCTTATTTACAATAACATTACTATTTACAGGTTTTGGTGGTGGGAGTGTAGGAAATCTGTTCCGTTGATGGCAACTTGTTTTGTCAAGGCGACACTTGCATAAGATATGTTGTTTTTCTTTTCTATTATCTTCTTTGTTTTAATAGGACATGCTTTAGAAATCGCGAGATGAGGTCCACTACAATTTATACAACTAATTTCTGTTGGTTTATCACATTCCTTATACAAATGCTCACCTCCACAAATACTACATCTTTGTTTTCCATTACAAATCTTTGCTGAATGATTAAATTTAAAACACCTATAGCACTGTAGTAATGGTGGAATGTATTCGAAAACCCTGTACGAGAATAGATCGTATTGCACATTATTAGGCAGTACATTAGATAGGAAAGTGATCAATAAGAATAAATAATGTTAGTACAGATTAAAAACAAGTATACTTACAACCAAACACAAAAACCGCCTTCAAATCGAATCTATCGTTACATGCTATTACGCGCGGATGCCCTCTTTGTATTTCCGAATTATCGTAGTAATATTACGAAATAGACTTAATCAGAACCAAATAATGCTTCTTATGGATGCTATTGACTAAATTGAAACGTGAAAATATGGTCCACTTGGGTAGCACCAGCTTTCAAAATTAAAGAATGATCTAATCAAAAAATAAGTTTCGCGTGAAGCCAGTGTAAAACAATATCGGTTCACCCAGTCCAAAGTTGAGGTAACAAACATAAAAAAACATACAGATCAATTGACAACCTCTTCCTTTATAGAAGTCGGTTGAAAAAGGTTTAAGAACTTATTGTAGGTATAAAAATATATAAAATGTAGAATAGCAAGTCACTAGTTCACAACTGTGTTTCAATTTTTACATGAGTGATAAATGCAAATCAGATATATGAGATAGAGATATACAAACTTTAGGTTTTATTTTATGATTTCATTATCATATCATAGACAACAAGTAACTTGAATTGACATTTATGTTATGACATATTCCACTTTTTGACATATTCATTTAACCTTGTTTAGGTTAAGTTGGAAAACGAAAAAGTAAAAAACTTTTTGTTTTAAAAAAATGAGGAAAGAAAAAACTGAGTACTATAAAAATGAATATCCAAAACTTTACAATACACTTTAATTTTGAATTGCAAGTACTAAAATTTGAGGGTCAAAATTTAATTCCTCGTCATGTTTAGAGATACTAAATCATTTCATCGCTTACTGCGGCTTGTGATGGGGTCAACCCGCGTTATGTCTGTGCCAATGAGACGAAGCATTTCATATAACGGGGTAGATAAGCTAATTTTCACATCACATGCCTATCAATTACGACGTCTTGTCGGAGCAGCTTCCTTGGGGTTGGCGATATTAGCTGCTGAATATGTTTTTAACGGTACGTTAATGGTCGGTAACGATGATCAGCTAATTAATTTTGAAATCGTACCACCGAGCCATGGGTCAATGCAATCCTTACACTTCCACATCCAATTGCCTGCAGTACATACAATTGTATGGAAATTATCCTGACACTGATCTGGTCTGGTCTGCTGTCTGTTACACTGCTCTATTACTCATTACAACTAAAATGAAAATAACATGTTGTGCATACAATGGCTAATGGTTATAGCTGACACTGAAGACAGCGGGAGCTGTATTTAGTTAGATGATATAAATGAGTTGTTGTTTGGGACATGCAGGCAATGTTGCTTTTACTTAAACCTGTATAAGGTATCATTTGGTTTTAGATTCCTAAATGGTTTCCCTGCACCTAATCTTGTGTTTAATTCACAATTCTTCTTCTTGTATATAACTCTAAAGTGATAGCATAAGAATCTGTATTTAATTGGAATAGTATTAAAAACATATCTATATTAAATATTTGTTGATCTTGTAACAATTATTAATTATAAACTAATAATTTTTAAGTAATGTTGCCATAATTATAAGAGCTCATCTATAATAAAAGGTCAGTAAAATGATATTAATATTTTTTCCATTACTACACCCTTACTGCTACACATAGGACTATTATATTAATTTATGGACCATGGGGCTTGGACATTTGACATGTTTGTTACAAGTGTGTTTCCCGGTGGACCTTTAATTGAGAAGAGAAACAGAAAATTCCATGTTTGTCTCTTCCTTGTTACCAATCCCTTGTTGAAAGTTTCTTTTCTTTTAAAATATATAATTTAGAGTGCAGTTAAACCACAAGATTGTAAACTTATTCAAAATATTACTTTTCCAGAAAAAAAATTCTTCAAAGCTGCTCAGACAGGCAACATTCAGGAACTTCACAAGTATGTATGTCTTATAAAACAGATCACTTGGTGTGCTTATTTGAAGCAAAATTATGTCTGTGTGGGTGACGTTAAGTTGTGTTTGATAGAAGCGGGGCTAATGAAGGAACATCAATGTTAAAAGGAAAGCCAAACATTGAGGTAGAGCAGTGATTCTCTACCACTGTGCCGTGGCACTTTTGTGTGCCGCCAAATTTTGCAAATATATAATAATGTAAATATTATTAAATTAAATCATTTAAAAAGAAAAATATTTTTAACATGAATATATATTATCATTCCGTATATTTAAAATTTTTGTCCTAAACTATTTATGCAGTGTGTTGTAGTAAGTAAATAATTTTTATCTTTTTCTTTGTACGCCGCCAAATTTTGAAATCGTTAAATATGTGCCGCAACAAAAAAAAAAGGTTGAGAATCACTGCTGTAGAGTTATGACAATGAATAGGTAATGGCAACGAAGAAAGTACAAGTTGGCAACTTGGATTTAAGTAGGAATTGGAACTATTTCATGGTTTAACATAGCGGTAGCAATCAACTATAGTAGAAGAGGCAGTCAAATTGAATGTTGCAGTCAGATTGAGGCGGCGCGTGGCGGTCGGCGCGGCTCAGGTGAAAACGTTGCCGACCTGCGGCATCCTCTGGGCTGGACGGCGTTGATGGCGGCCGCGGCTAACGACCGCCCCGCGGTCGTTCGCGAGCTTCTCCGCCTCGGCGCCCGAGCGGACCTTCGCGAGCGCTACGCCGGTGCTTCATCCGCCGCCTCACAAGCAGGTCTCCATCCATTAGAGGCACTCCAAAGACGCGAGGACGAATTCTGCGGTTCTATGAACGCGCGTGCGTCTTTTCTGGGGTGGACGGCGCTGCACTACGCCGCTCTGGCCGACTCGGCGGCGTGCGCACGCGAGCTCCTCGAGAATGGGGCGGACCCCACGGCCAGAGACCACGCGGGCCGACGTCCGTTACACTACGCTCGCGACCCTTCGCCTGCTCGGGAGCTGATTTTACAGCACACACGCCGCTGGGAAGACGTCGCCGCGGCCGCCGCAGCGGAGGAGCGGCGGCGCTTTCCTCTCGAGCAACGCCTCAAACAGTTCATCGTCGGCCAGCAGGTGGCCATCGAAACCGTCGCAGCGGCCGTCCGCCGGAAGGAGAACGGCTGGGCCGACGAGGAACATCCCCTTGTCTTCCTTTTTCTCGGCAGTTCTGGCATCGGCAAAACTGAGCTGGCCAAGCAGCTCGCCCGCTACATGCACAGGGACGACCCCGCCGCTTTCATCCGTCTGGACATGTCGGAGTATCAGGAGAAGCACGAAGTCGCCAAACTGATCGGCGCGCCGCCCGGCTACGTCGGCCACGAGGAGGGCGGCCAGCTGACACGCGCGCTGGCACGTCGCGCCGACGCCGTCGTGCTCTTCGACGAAGTGGATAAGGCGCATCCCGACGTCTTGACAGTCTTGCTGCAGTTGTTTGACGAGGTGCCCCGCTCTCTCCCTTAACAAACTTATACTTCTTCTTTTGAGTTTCTTAAGTGCATGCATTGAGTGTTCTATTTCAATGATTACAGGGTCGTTTAACGGATGGCAAAGGAAAGCTAATAGAATGTAAGAATGCGATATTTGTGATGACGTCCAACCTGGCGTCCGACGAGATCGCGCAATATGGGCTGCAGCTGCGGCGGGAGGCCGAGCTGCGCGCGGCACAGCGCACGCGGCCGCCGCTCTCCGACCTCCCTAAAGGTCCCGTACACTTACGAACACGTTTTTGTTCTATATTTATTTGCATACCGTATTGAATACCTCAAAAGTAACGCTGCAGGCGGCGGAAGTTGGGGAGTACGGTACAAATTCTTATCTCTTACGTTGCTTTGCATAGGAGTTCCATATTCACAGTGAAGTTTTTATTACAATTGACGATTGGCTGTGGTGGGGTATTTGACATATATTGTTAGACGCGTAGGGACTCTTGTAATGAAGGTTTAATATCTTGTGTAATAGAAGACGTCACTCACCCGAGCTGACTGCGAGCAGTAGCAGCTGGACTCGCAGCTTCAGTTTAGCCTCCGCTGGAGAGCGATGGTTGTGTTCCAACTAGTGAAGACTAGTAATTAAATTGTTACACTTCTTAAGGATATATTTTTTGAAGCTGGAGGATTAAAAAAAAGATATAGTTATTATATATTATATTTATTCCTAAAGATTGTATTAGTCTAGTCTCATAAAATTTTGATGTTGTCACAGAAAAAGTGGAGAACAAGCAGTCCGCGCCGCCCGGCGGTGACGGCAACACGGGCACCGAGGAGACGCTGGAAGTTTCCCGCCATTTCAAAGATGGTGTTGTGAGACCTATTTTAAAAAAGCACTTCGGGCGCGACGAGTTTTTGGGTCGAATCAATGAAATTGTTTACTTTCTCCCGTTCTCCCGACAAGAGCTGCTGACCTTGGTGAACATGGAGCTCAAGCTCTGGGCGGAGAAGGCGAAGAGCAGGCACGACGTGGAGCTGCGCTGGGAGGGCGGCGTGCTCGGCGCACTGGCCGACGGGTGAGCGGAGGATGTTGTGGGAGATTGACTGTGACGGCTCGCAGAAGGCCAGAGATCGGATGTGTGAGATGAAATCTAGACATCGATTAACAGATTTACACCAAAGAAATTTATACGAATAGTATCTTAAAACTCATATTTTTTTAAGTACCTTCATGAATTAAGGCGCATTGGCGAGCGGGATCCATCCGTCGGCGAGCCCGCGGCCTGGCGCTGTCGCAATGGGCGGGGGTTCAACTTGCACTAGCCAGTTGTTCCCCCCGATCGCAAAGTGCCATCCCACATGCACTTATCGTTAGGTGAAGTTATCGTAGCCACGTGCAATACGTAACTGTGACGGTTGGAGACTGTTGGTGACAAATGTGTTAGCATCTCATTTATATGTATCGTATACGTAATTCAGATACGACGTGCATTACGGCGCGCGATCCATCAAACACGAGGTGGAGCGGCGCGTGGTGAACCAGATCGCGCTGGCGGCGGAGCGCGGCGCGCTGGCCCGCGGTTGCGGCGTGCTGCTGAGCGAGCGCGGCGGGCGCGTGCAGCTGGCCGTGCGCGCGCCGCGGGCCGACGACTACGAGCCGCTGGACGTGGCCGCGCTGTGAGCGCCCTTGCCGCATCACACATGGCACGCCCACGTGGCGCTACGTTCAGCCGCCTTCATTAATAGTTATGTGTTGTATAGATTACCTTTACATGATTTTAGAACTAGATAAATTAGACGTAACTGAAGCAAAACAACGACTAAATGTTATAATAAATATTTTTGAGCATATCTTTTGTCTTGGTTTCGCACGATCGAGTACAATACGGGAACAAAATTAACCTCTCACGTTCTTTTATCGTCGGCGGTGTGAGCGGCCGCCGCTGTCCGCTTTTATTTGGTCGCCCGCATCTAAATACTATCTCGCATTTTTGGTTGGTCTACATGAATGAAAGACTACTCTGAAAGAGCTCAACATCTCCCTCGCTTCTCCCCGTAAGCTCCAGGCGGCAGTGCTTCTCAAAATACGATTGGGAAGTACTGTGTAGGAGCGGCTCTCTTAGTGGTCACGGTGACGATGAAGTTTAGGTCGCGGTCTAGGAAGTTAAGCGGCGACAACACGGGGGCCAGTCTGCTCACACACAGACACATCTGCTCGAACATAAGCACGTTGATGAAGCGGTTCACTTCGTCCGGCGCCACCCTCACTGATTATAGCTAAGAATAGAAATCATTTGCATCCGTAGCGGGTTACAGCGAATTAGGTCTGCCAATACCAATAAAAAGAGGTTACAAGGGCGTAAGAGCTAATTTATTAAATCACAGAGCTTTGCTGAATGTTTCGTGCCGCCGTCAGCACTGAGCACGTGACCACCACGTCTGCTGGCGGCGGCATACAGATAATAACATCAAGCGCCTTGCTCGTCGCACTTCTCGGATGACACGTATAATTGTAAACATCATGTCATCCCTATTTTAGGCCGTGTCTAAAATCAAAAAATACTTAGCTTACAATTAATATAATCTCACCAAATAATTTTATTTCATTCTACGTTACTCGTTGTTGTCTGATCAAATATGTCAAAATACATATAAAGTAAATACAGAATTGTTACAAACTTTGCATCGTTTAAGTAATTAGAGTATGTAACATACAGAGCTACCGGGCTGTCATCGACATAATATACAATGTCTTAAGTGTTGTATTCATTAATATATTATTAATTAATTTAAGCTCGACCTCACCGTCCGTTCAGAGTTAGTATACAGCAGTGGACATAGCGAATGTAACAACTGGTCACATGTTTGTACATAAAGTGCACGAACACGGGGTGGGCAGGCCGGCAAATTTAGAGGGCATAGGAACGTACTGTGCACCTCGTTACCGCCAGTTCCTTGTCCACGCTCGTTGCCAATGTGAGCGGCACAATCGCCGCCAATGTGAGCGACACACTCGCCGCCAATGTGAGCGACACAATCGCCGCCAATGTGAGCGACACAATCGCCGCCAATGTGAGCGACACAATCGCCGCCAATGTGAGCGACACAATCGCCGCCAATGTGAGCGACACAATCGCCGCCAATGTGAGCGACACAATCGCCGCCAATGTGAGCGACACAATCGCCGCCAATGTGAGCGACACAATCGCCGCCAATGTGAGCGACACAATCGCCGCCAATGTGAGCGACACAATCGCCGCCAATGTGAGCGACACAATCGCCGCCAATGTGAGCGACACAATCGCCGCCAATGTGAGCGACACAATCGCCGCCAATGTGAGCGACACAATCGCCGCCAATGTGAGCGACACAATCGCCGCCAATGTGAGCGACACAATCGCCGCCAATGTGAGCGACACAATCGCCGCCAATGTGAGCGACACAATCGCCGCCAATGTGAGCGACACAATCGCCGCCAATGTGAGCGACACAATCGCCGCCAATGTGAGCGACACAATCGCCGCCAATGTGAGCGACACAATCGCCGCCAATGTGAGCGACACAATCGCCGCCAATGTGAGCGACACAATCGCCGCCAATGTGAGCGACACAATCGCCGCCAATGTGAGCGACACAATCGCCGCCAATGTGAGCGACACAATCGCCGCC
Source organism: Meandrusa payeni (assembly GCA_029286785.1). NCBI lineage: Eukaryota > Metazoa > Arthropoda > Insecta > Lepidoptera > Papilionidae > Meandrusa > Meandrusa payeni. Next base: position 11,327,373 of record JAGSMX010000013.1, read on the forward strand.
AATGTGAGCGACACAATCGCCGCCAATGTGAGCGACACAATCGCCGCCAATGTGAGCGACACAATCGCCGCCAATGTGAGCGACACAATCGCCGCCAATGTGAGCGACACAATCGCCGCCAATGTGAGCGACACAATCGCCGCCAATGTGAGCGACACAATCGCCGCCAATGTGAGCGACACAATCGCCGCCAATGTGAGCGACACAATCGCCGCCAATGTGAGCGACACAATCGCCGCCAATGTGAGCGACACAATCGCCGCCAATGTGAGCGACACAATCGCCGCCAATGTGAGCGACACAATCGCCGCCAATGTGAGCGACACAATCGCCGCCAATGTGAGCGACACAATCGCCGCCAATGTGAGCGACACAATCGCCGCCAATGTGAGCGACACAATCGCCGCCAATGTGAGCGACACAATCGCCGCCAATGTGAGCGACACAATCGCCGCCAATGTGAGCGACACAATCGCCGCCAATGTGAGCGACACAATCGCCGCCAATGTGAGCGACACAATCGCCGCCAATGTGAGCGACACAATCGCCGCCAATGTGAGCGACACAATCGCCGCCAATGTGAGCGACACAATCGCCGCCAATGTGAGCGACACAATCGCCGCCAATGTGAGCGACACAATCGCCGCCAATGTGAGCGACACAATCGCCGCCAATGTGAGCGACACAATCGCCGCCAATGTGAGCGACACAATCGCCGCCAATGTGAGCGACACAATCGCCGCCAATGTGAGCGACACAATCGCCGCCAATGTGAGCGACACAATCGCCGCCAATGTGAGCGACACAATCGCCGCCAATGTGAGCGACACAATCGCCGCCAATGTGAGCGACACAATCGCCGCCAATGTGAGCGACACAATCGCCGCCAATGTGAGCGACACAATCGCCGCCAATGTGAGCGACACAATCGCCGCCAATGTGAGCGACACAATCGCCGCCAATGTGAGCGACACAATCGCCGCCAATGTGAGCGACACAATCGCCGCCAATGTGAGCGACACAATCGCCGCCAATGTGAGCGACACAATCGCCGCCAATGTGAGCGACACAATCGCCGCCAATGTGAGCGACACAATCGCCGCCAATGTGAGCGACACAATCGCCGCCAATGTGAGCGACACAATCGCCGCCAATGTGAGCGACACAATCGCCGCCAATGTGAGCGACACAATCGCCGCCAATGTGAGCGACACAATCGCCGCCAATGTGAGCGACACAATCGCCGCCAATGTGAGCGACACAATCGCCGCCAATGTGAGCGACACAATCGCCGCCAATGTGAGCGACACAATCGCCGCCAATGTGAGCGACACAATCGCCGCCAATGTGAGCGACACAATCGCCGCCAATGTGAGCGACACAATCGCCGCCAATGTGAGCGACACAATCGCCGCCAATGTGAGCGACACAATCGCCGCCAATGTGAGCGACACAATCGCCGCCAATGTGAGCGACACAATCGCCGCCAATGTGAGCGACACAATCGCCGCCAATGTGAGCGACACAATCGCCGCCAATGTGAGCGACACAATCGCCGCCAATGTGAGCGACACAATCGCCGCCAATGTGAGCGACACAATCGCCGTGGGTTATGTTCGAAGTAAATGTCGCCTGTTGCCATTCTTACAGTTTAAACCAATAAAGTATACAAACAAGATATGGAACCGCCGCCGGTGACAACTTGTTCATGTGCAGGCATTTGTCTATCACAAAAGATATTTCATTAAACTCAATAAAACAAGTGAACGAGTAGCGGCTCTTTTTATTGAACTTCGCACCGTTATATACAAGTATAATGTATAAATAAACAAAAGCTCTTTACAAAATATAAGGGGGGCGTGCAGCTGGCCTCTGTGTCGTCAGATCCAGGCCGAGCGAAAGGACTCTCCAGCCCCCTCGCCTCAGGCGGCGCTGGCTGGCAGCGGACTATTGCCACTGGCGGCTGAACACATCTCGGTACGCGGACGAGACTACCCCTGGTGCGTGCACTCACCCGCACGTGATGCACGTGTGCCACGAACGCTAAAGTGCGGCGAGGTTGACATTAGTAAAACATATCGGCTATGAACGGCAGAGCCCGAGAGGCCGGCGTACGTCATCTGGCGGCGTCATACAGATACAGATAATAACATCAAGCGCCTTGCTCGTCGCACTTCTCGGATGACACGTATAATTGTAAACATCATGTCATCCCTATTTTAGGCCGTGTCTAAAATCAAAAGATACTTAGCTTACAATTAATATAATCTCACCAAATAATTTTATTTCATTCTACGTTACTCGTTGTTGTCTGATCAAATATGTCAAAATACATATAAAGTAAATACAGAATTGTTACAAACTTTGCATCGTTTAAGTAATTAGAGTATGTAACATACAGAGCTACCGGGCTGTCATCGACATAATATACAATGTCGTAAGTGTTGTGTTCATTAATATATTATTAATTAATTTAAGCTCGACCTCACCGTCCGTTCAGAGTTAGTATACAGCAGTGGACATAGCGAATGTAACAACTGGTCACATGTTTGTACATAAAGTGCACGAACACGGGGTGGGCAGGCCGGCAAATTTAGAGGGCATAGGAACGTACTGTGCACCTCGTTACCGCCAGTTCCTTGCCCACACTCGCCGCCAATGTGAGCGACACACTCGCCGGGACGGGCTGCACCTCATTAGTAAGTGTTGCCTCATAAAATATCCCTCTGTAATCATCTATGTCATATATATTTTATTTATCATTATTATTATGTGTGTAATCAGTTTTGAGATGTATTAATGGGCGCGTGTGCCTCATAAATAATTAGGTGTACAGGGAAGAAATGATAAATTTGTGCATTCGGGGGACAGGGACTCGGCTAGGTAAATATGTTAAATATGTCTCATTAAATTCCCTGTGTCCTGTTGTTGGGCTCAGTCTCCACACGTCTCTCTGGTCGTGCGCCGAGCGAGTAAATTACTATCGCAAAACTTCCTGGAACACAATTGTATCATATAGTAATTCTAAATATGTATTTGTTACGTTTAGTATACAAATTATAAGTCGTATATAAAATAGTACACACTAATTTTAGGATATTTTTGTAAACCTCGTTTGCATCTAACAACTAGTTGGTGTTTGATAAAACATTCCCGTATTTAATGTCACGCACAGGGCTAACTCCATCGAAGAAAAGGGGGTAGTTGTGCTTCCTAACGACACCTACTCCTCTCTAAGATACCGGCGTCGCATGTCTTATACAACTATACGAGTATGATACCGAGAGCTGCCTCTCGCCGTGTTGTGTTACAATCGATGCGGTGAATTGCTACGTATTACTATGTAATCTAACGTCACATTGGTTAAGAGTGCGATAATGTAAGAGCTCAGAGCCAGCCGGCCGAGTGGTGCGGCGCGTGCCCGTGCAGCGGCGTGACGCCGGCCAGACGCGCCAGCGCGGCGCAGCGGCCGCACGACGAGCCCGCGACTCCGCCCGCGCCCCCGCTCTCCGGGCGCTCGGCCTCCTCCGGCGCGCACTCCACGCTCGCTTCGTACCCACACTGCCCACACGGTTCCTGGGGAAACGTTATTCCGCACTTACTACGAGTACTACTCTTAATCATTTTTTACTATTATAAAAAAACAAACTTTGTGTGCGTCGTCATCGAGGCTAGCCAAAAGCGGCTCTCGACTCCCGGCCGGGGCTGAGCGCGGCGGCGCGGCGGGGGCGGGCGCGCGGGGCGGCGGGCCGGGGGGCGCGCGCGCCGGCACCGAGCTGGCGCGCTGCAGCGCCTCGCTGGCGCGCTCCTCAGCCGCGCGCCGCGAGTCCGAGAACTCCTTGCGCTTGCGCTTCAGCGCTGCGAGGGCGGACAGCGGATGCAACGGGCCGCTGCGCGCACGCTCGGGGCTACGCTGAGTGTCGCTGCCCGATTCGGAGCGCTCGCTGCCACTGTGACCGAAGCCGATTTCATTTATGGTATATGACCTTATTGCAGTGTAAACTGACTGTGCGTTGCAATATAGAAGCTTATTTAACATACCAGTATTGCAGTTTATTTCAATGTATGTCACTTTGAACCACTTTGAACGAGCAGAAAAAAATGTCGCGCCATGTCCACGTTCACAACTACTCGAGAATTTTTTTAACAACTAAAAAATTCTTATATAGGCTTTAAAGGCACATCGATCTGAACGGTGAAAAATAATTTTTAATATAGATATAATAAAAACAATGGGCCACTTAATACATTATATGAAAAAATGGCATAAAGTTTTTGCTAAATTCAAAACATTCCACAGCGCAGCGCGCACGAGGCAGTAAATAATATTAAACAAAAGTAGACTTTTAGTTGCCTCATCAACTGCGTGACTGACTCCCGGAGCAGTCGGTGCAGCGACGAGCTCACCTTGGCGAAGGTCTCGCGTGGTCGCAGACGGAGTCCTCCGACCGTGACCTCCCGATGAGGCGCGAAACTCGGGCGGCGCGCGCGGCCTCGATGATGGTGCCCCAGCGACGCTTGTGCGGCTGCTTGCGGCGGGACCCGGGGCCCGCACCGCCCCCGCCGTCCGAGAGGCTTGACTGGCTGGTGCGCAGTCGCCCGCCCAGCAACGCCGATAGCGAGGCGTGAGCGCCGTGCGCGCCGTGCGCCCCTCCGTGCTCGTGGTGGAGAGACGCCAGGAACTCGTCCACGGGCGCGAGGGATCCTCCCGGCGCGATGTTGAAGCCCTTCATAAGTCGTCGCTCCTTCTGACGGTTCTTCTTGCCGCCACCGCCACCTGGTGGTGCAAGGGAACAAACTAATTTTTATATTTAAGCAAACTGTACAAAGTAAATAAGAAATATACATTTGCAATGATAAGTAATAATAATTGCGTAATCAATAATAAGCATGCAATCAAGATGTGGCAGCAAACGGTATCTTGTCTACACTGTGGCCAGACATTCCTCCGTCTTACAGACCGGTCAGTGTACTACATGTCGTCACAAGATGCATCGGGAAGACAAAGCAAGCAAGGGAGAGCGTGGGCGGTACCGGGTGCGCCGGCGTTGGCGGTGGACGTGTTCATGCCAGAGTTGCGCAGGATCTCGACCAGCTCGCAGCGGAAGGCGCTCACGTCCTGCTTGATCTCGTTGACGTCGTCCTCCGTGACGCCGCCGCACTCCGCGCGCCGCTGTTGCACGGTCACGTAGCGCCGCACCAGGTTGCGCATTATCGCCTGCAAAGCACACATCGTGTATTCTTCTCTCTTCCTTACGTACATTCACTGGTACTTCATCACCCCACTACAAAATGTTACCCTCCGTCCCCTCTTTCAGTTTTACCAACTTCGCCAACATCCAAACGATATTGTACGCATGCCCCGCACACCACTGCTCTACAGAAAAACAATTTCCCGGTTTCTTTGCACTCCATAAACCATACCAAGCTTAAGCTGGACGAAATCTCAATTAAACGAAAAAAAAACATTACAGAATAAGTGAAATAATTTTTAATTGTTCTTTCTTCTCTGACAATCCATGTTACGTGTGTCGCTGTCGCAGCTGAGCTGTCGATCAATTCAGTTGAAGCAAAATGTAATTGAGGTGCCGCGCCTTCCACTCGACTGACCTTAGCTCTTACAATAACATTGCTTATATATTTTAACCAGAATTTGAAATTCAAAGGAGGCTCGGGTTGATTTACACTTATGTTTCTTAGTTTGTGAAGGAGCGCGTGCACAAACTCCGCCTCGCTTGAGTTCTTCAGTGTCACAATACGTCACGGTACGCACCTGATATCGGAAGTCCCGTTCATTGGCCTGCTTTGCTTTCCTCTGAAAACATTTACACAATCAGTAGCTTGAAAATTGAAAAGTAGCATCATGAGTTTTTTAGGCTGGAGACTATTTCACAATAGACGTTTTAACACAGCTATGTATAAAATATATATCAAGTGTGAACGGAAGGTGCTAGAGCTAGTAATACAACTGTATACCATGATATTTATATGTACCAAAATATTAAGTAACTCTTGCTAACAATATTGTCAACGTTTTGAAGAAGTATCGATATGTCAAGATTGCCATACTGTACTGCTCCTTAAATGTGGGCAGTTGCAATGTTACTATTGTTAAATAATGTATACACGTAAGTTATACAACATGTTATTTAATCTGGGTGTCGCGTGTGAGGGTCGGAGTGCGAGACGGACAGTTTTATAGACCTCCCAGCAAATGTTTCTTTGACAGCAATATACTCGGACAGCCCCGCCCGGTCCGGGTGGTTGGCGGCTGCGGGTGCCGCAACTTACCCGGATGGTGCGCATGTGCTCCCGCTTGGCGCGCGCGTGGCCGCACAGTCTCCGTTGCAGCCAGTTCCAAGTGTAGAAGGCGGACTTGGGGGAGGGTATGACATTAAAAGGCGGTGGCGCCGTGCCTCCCTCTTCGAAATAGCTGATCCACAGCTTGCTGCGGGCGAACTTCCACTCCACATCGGCTCGCTCCTGAAGCAGAGAAGTGTATCATGGAATCAAGTGGCTGCAGACGCCTGCCCATACTGACAGAAATGGCCGATAGTTTCGCCAGCTCAGTGAAGTGGCCGAGAGACGACACAGACCTGCACCCGCGTTGGTGTTGAGACTGTTTGAGGCCCGAGACCCACTTAATATGTAATATAAATTAGTTCGGGCAGGCGCTGCTAGTTACTACCTCGCAGCTTTGGACTCGGTGGCTGCCGGCTCAAGGGGTTAATTGATAAAATCAATCTGCTCAGTTTCGAGCACAGACATAAATGGCTAGCTACATATTTTTATCATTGTATTGTGAAAATCTTCCAAACCCGAGCGAAGCTTAACTTCGTCTTTCATTATTTGTACAGCAAAGGATTGGAATGGTTTGCCGCGGGCAACTGTCATTACCTCCGATTGCAACTGGAGTTACCATTGAAGATTGCGTTAACTTCAGGTTCCACTTAACATCAGGTATAGTGGGAGGTGAATGTGTATAAAGCAAAAAATGTAGATAAGAAGCGCTTACAGATATAAGTTGATAAGAGTGATTCATCATGGCGATCAACAAGTTCAGTAGAACTATGACTTGTATGACGGCATACGTTCCAAACATTAGCATGCCCCAGAAGCGAGTGAAGATTTTTATGCCGTCCAGCTCAAAGGAATCCAGATCCACCAGACCAAATGCTGCCCAGAACAGTGTTTGCATCGTCTCGAACAGGCTGCAGGAGAACGAGTTTCATTTTTATATAAATATATCCTGGTAGCCAGTAGTTGACCACAATATACAAATGGTAACATATATGAAACGCACTTTGCGAATCGCCTCCACACGATGCACGCGTCGGGGTCCACAATGTTGCCATTCGCCGGGGCCCCGGACGCGGGAGTGCATCGTTTTTTTTCCATCTCAGCGTAATACCACAGCAATTGATTTAATCCTAAAAACAACTTTCAATTAGTTTTTATTTTCTTTTGTTATTTGGAGTCAATGGAATTTTAACACTCACCGCACGAGAATGCGAAGATCACCAGGATGTCCAACACAAAGAACTTCAAGATGTCCAGCACCATGCGACTGAGGGACACTTGCAGCGGCCCCAGGTGGGGGTTCACGCTGAATATGTAAACTAGCTTCAGGCTGCTGAAAATATTGGCAGCAGAAAACAAACCCTCCGACAATAGCATGGGGTCCCAAGCGTCCCATTTCTCTCTCGGTTGATTCCATTGAAGATTCATCGACATTTCCCGGCGGACCTGACAAATAATGGGGTGATAATAGGGTGATTCTACTTTTTCGTACGAATTGTGTTTCCAGGTGAAAAGATGATATTTATATTATAGTTGGCCGAAATGTTTTAATTGAAGAAGTTCAGTAAGTATAACCTCCTCACCTCATTACACTCCCTACCCGAATGACTGCCACGGATGTTCCCGATTATATTATATTAGTCGCTTTCCTGAATTAAATGTTCATCCTTGTTGTTCGTGGACAAGTACTGAGTAACTCAATAATCATTATTATTTCTTGCAAGATATTTTTTTACAAGAGTACAAAATAAAAAGAATCGACATTTAAATTTTGTCAGCAAAAAACTTCATTCACTTCCGTAACTATTGAACTGGATTTTTTTTCAAGTTCCCAACGCTATAATTACAATAGCCTAAATAATATTTGCCTATGTCTACGGCAACCCTCTGTGTGCCGAAATAGTTTATCACTGTTGGATGCAACCATAGGAAAAAATATTGACTACTATAGTTGTGGAATTCAAGTTTGTCACAAACACATACACATTACATTCCGTTGTTTTACTAAGGAATCCAAGTGATAAAATATTTTTTTTTGATAAACTTTATTCTAAACTGAAGATTATGTTGTATTATATCTTTTGAGGGCCATACTATATTTAATTTAAGATAAATTAAGATATTCTACCTAAGTATACTCGTATGTTATTCCCTTCCGTGTCATTATATTCCATTCCCTTCCAATGTTTAGATGGAAGGGAATGAACCTTTTTGGAACGTAATGAATATCTTAGCGAATAAAATCTAAATAGATAATTTAATACTTAGTTTTGGTATAAACTGAGAAAGGTACCTTTTTACTGTCAAAATAAAAGCGTAGCGTAGCTCCATAATAGGAAGGTGGTCACTTTGTTTGAGTAAATATCATATTCATGTCCCATTTAGTATAAATACTGAAATTTTCAGTCTTCCAAGCACTTTGCCAACGAATCAAATTAACTGCATTTTTTATCATTGACGTAGAAGACAATACATTATGACTAAGTTAAAGAAGAAGGCGAACATACAGGAAATATTAATCAAATTATACAGACTGCGTGAGAAAGAAAATGTACAGAAATTAAGCAAGATCCGACAAATAACACTTTCAAAAGGAAAAGAGAGAGTCAGGTACTTTAAAAGAAAAATATCTTAACATAACAGAAATGACTGACAAACAAAAAATACAAAGACGAAGATGGCGAGAAAACTCAAGGGAACAAAATCAATTACAAACTCTTTTACTGGAAAACTAGCCACCAGTCAACTGAACTGAAGTTCCGAATATAGTGGATACTATAGTTCGTGATCCATTGATGGAAACAAGACCAAAGGTAGTAAGAACACCACAACTTACCCGTGATACTCCAAGAACTATGAGGATGTTATAAAAAGTTATTCCGAATTGCAGCAAAAAATTCAAAAATTTAAGAAAGAAAGAAAAGCAACAGGAAACAAATGTATATAGAGCGAAGGATGTAGAAAATAAATAAGTCTACTGTCCATTGGAAAAAATGGTATATAGACCAAAATAGAGAGTTCACCCTTCAGGTAAAAGAGATACTGCCAATACAACGTGAATGCTAGCTTGCTTATAAAATCGTTAACAAAGCGAAAGTGTCAGAGCTGTAGACACAAAATAACAAGACATGAAGAATTTGCTAACAGCAAAAATATTGTTTTCTATGAATAGATATTTGATAGGTAGGATTGAAGGTTACCAGGAGAAAGATGGAAAGGAAAAATTTAGAGTGACACTCAAGAAAAAAGAGCAAGATACCTAATGGCAGTGTTCTTCAAGCCTACTCTTAATATTACTGTGCAAAATTCAGCCATAAAAGAAGATTTTAGTGAGAATTATACAAAAATACAACAAAGCAATTCAAAGTTCCCATTATGGCGGCAGTCACAACCAAATTTACAAAAGGCATCTTGGATTTACTCTGAGACAGGGCATCGGCGCCGTTGTAAAAAGGACGGCTGACGGCCGCTGGTGACGAGGCTACTTTCGAACATTTTCCCAAGCTGTTCAATAAAAATAGAAAACATTGAGCTTATTGTTGTTGCAGAAGAAAACAATGAAAATATTTCCAAGTGATTTTCCAGCCTTTTAACGCAACTAAAGTCAAACAGACTATTTGGTCTTCGTTGTTGCCATTATATGACATTGCCTTGCGAAGCCCGAGTTATTTTGCTTGTCGAAACAGGTACTTACTGTATTCACATGGGAAACATATTGGGATTGCTAATATAGGGCTTTGCCAAAAAGCTGCTGCAACATTAACATCTAACCACAATGCCGATCACGATACTGCGATGGGCGTAATAGATTCCTGGCCAATGGCACCACAGAAGTAGTAAACGAACCTCTCGGTAATACTAACTCAAAGCACATCGATTCGCCAGCTATACGAGTATTTACCGATATTAGTCATTTAATGAAGTTTGATTCAACAGAAAACTTTGAGTTTCAACATGTATACAGAAAATTCATTCCATTCCAGAACAAAAATTACACTCCATCCATATTTCATTACCTTCCATGGCTTCATTACACTCCTTCAGTTTTATTAAAATGTAAATCATATTATTTAGGGCCTTTAATAAATAAATGTATCTACAAGGTATAGCAATAAATGTAAGTTACTTATTTGTATAACCGAGAACAAAAAAAATATTCCACAAAATTGCGCAGATCCGGACGAAACCGTAGAATCACTCATAAGCGCTCAGTCACCGAAGACGTTCGCGTACGCGTGGTGCAGGAAGCGTACAGCCACATACCTGAAAGTGTGACACGACACGGAGCGCCACCGTCGCCACGTACAAGGAGTTGGTCACGAAGTCTATCACGTTCCACATGTCGTGCGCGTACTCCCGCAGCCCCATATCCCACAGCTGCTTCACTTCACTCCAAATTAAACCTGCGCACCAGCGACCAGCACTTTCGTGAACTTGACTACATTACAGAATAATGACTACACCATTAGCCTTGAAGATGGATATCCCGTGCCGGCCGGGAGCAGCGGCGGATAGTCGCATACCTCCTTGGCCGACTCGGAGGTTACTACCTTCTATAGAAAATACGATATATCTCCATCACTCACCGCTCACCCATGACAGTATAAGCCACTCGACCAGCGACGGCAGTGACCCTCGCCGGGAGAGCGGCACTTCGTGCGTCGCCACCCAGTGCCCGGCGGCTGTCTCAATCCTTTGAGATGCCAATATTAACAGAACTGCGGAAACGCAACATTCATACGTCTATGAGTACATTCACTAGTGGTAGTGTAAAAGTCATAAATAGTTAATTTTTGACTTACAGAGGAACATGAAATAACTCGCAGAATGGCAGAGAAATTTAATAAAAGGTTTGCGCAGAGTTCGGCCGGCCGCGGAGTGGGGCGCCGCTATGTACGCCAGCGAGTACAGAGGGAACATCACTCCGATGCGCATCATCTCCGCCGCCTGGAGCAGCATATTCTTTCGTCGGAATCCGGGAACGCTTTCGTACCAGATAGAGGCCAGCAGCTGCTGCACATTGGGGTGAGCGACGAACTGGAACGTAGAGTAACTCAATGAGAGTGGGTTGAACGCTGTTACGACTGACGAATGTAAATTACCTTCTTCTGACGTAATTTGATGGCCAATTTGAGTCGGGACAGCCGCATGCGCTCCGGGGCCCCGGGCTCGGCCAGCGGAGCCTGCGGCGAGCCGGTCTCGTGGTTGAGGAGAACTTGCAGCTCGTGCGAGGTGCGTGTGTGGTCGAGCAGTGCCGTCGCGAACTCCTGGCACTGGACCCGTAGCTCCTGATACTCAGTCTTAAACTCATGCTCGAGGGCGGAGAGGCGACGTAGTTCCCAGGAAAGTTCGAAGGCGGTGAGGATGGGATCTTTGGAGGAGAGGGCGATGAGGGAAGGCGAGGCGAGTGCGCGGTACGCATTAATCCGCGAGCGCGAGTGGCGCAGGGAGTCCTCGCGGCGCGAGCGCACGCACTCGTCGCAGCCGCAGCGCACGTCGTGCGGCACGGGCAGCGAGGCGCCGCGGTCCAGCAGCAGCTTGATGATCTCGTAGCTGTCGCGGTGCGCGGCCAGGATTAGCGGCGTGATGTCCGACGTGAAGGTGGCTGTCTCCGGCGGCAGCGCCTCCCAGCTCTGCAACGCCGCGCGCTCGCTCAACGCAATCGGAAATGAGCCAAGATGCGTTCATTAATGAAATAATGGAAATATCGCAGTTCTATATCAATGCGAAGTTATGGCTCGCACTATGTATATAATATGTAGTAATATGTATGTATCGAAATAAGCGGTTCCAAAAGATGTGGATGAAGCCAAATCACCGATATGTGAAATGTAATTTTTTTTACAGTTAAATTGTTGAACAGTTACCAAAAAATATTATAACATATCAAAAGTTGCAAGTTCTGATAAAAAAAATTAAATTAAACTTAGACTCACGTGCAGTTCTCCTGGTTTTCTGGTGCGTTCCTCGTGGTCCAGGAGCGCTTCGACCGCCTCCACGAACTCCTCAGAGATGGCATGAAGTAGAGCGTCGCGAGTCTCCACCCCGAACTCGAGAAGAAGCTCCACCATTTCGAGGTTCTCGTTGTCTATGGCCATGAGTAGTGCGCTGCGCCCGAGGGGGTCGACGCAGTCCACGTTGATGTGGCCGGTATCACGGGCGCGCTGCAGCACCCGCCGCGTGCCCGCCACGTCACCTCTCTCCACCCCCAGCAGGTATTTCTTCTCTTCCAACGATAGAACTGCCATCTCCTGGTGCGGGCGCACCACATTCTCCTCCTCTGTCATCCCATGGATACTGTGCCGCTGTGGGGATAATATACGTGGACGAGAATGCAAGGAACGTTCCACAAATACTTTTTTATATACAATAAAGGAGTTTACAGTAGACCTGACGATGAAGGAGCTCGGCGACGATGCTGGGAGATATCGGCGAACTCATGCGCTACCGCCAGTTACTACCGCAGAGGTAGGATCTAAACGGAGACGCCTGCTCTACCGCATTAAGGATAGATATGAATTGTTTTCGCCGTAAAAATGGTTGGGTCTCAATTACTATTAGATGTTATTGAACTTAATAATAAAATAGATAATTTCGTCTGTTCTGAGCGGCCGCCAGTTCAATGAAAATTCAACGTTGGTAAGCGCCGGCAGATGCTCTGAATGAAATACTTGACGCGGTAAATATTATGGTAATATATCCTTAAGCAAATGTTTGGTCCCACCCGACGTCTCAAGGACGAGCCACCGATCTCTCGCGTGGCAGGTGTCAAACGATCTCTGCGGTGTACACGCACACATGCACGTGCTGTGTGTAGATGTGCGTACAAACAAAGTTCATTATAAAAATAAGCTGCGCGTGTATTGTAAGAATAATAAGGGTTTGTTATAACAATGTGTCCGTTTCTGCTTACAGATGAAAAGCGATAAAGCTGAAGTAGGTCAGGGCGGGAGCTACGGTGCGGGGTAGGGCGGAGGAGGGCGGTTGTTATGCAAACGCCTCCGCGACTCGCACCGTCGCCGGCCGCAACGGATGCAACGCTCTTAGGTGGTGACGTCCGCTAATCGAATGCTCGGGACGTTCTTGATTTAGTAGATGCAAGTTGAGGGCGCGGGTAAAGAGACGAACGGTGACTTCAGGTCGGGAGTGTACGCGTACCTTGACCTTGCTGTCGGGCGGGCGCGGCTCGGGGGCCAGCAGCGCGCCCAGCTCCACGCGGCAGGTGGACGGGCGCCGCTCGCCGCCGCCGGACATGTCGGAGCCGCTGTCTGCGCACACAAAGCGAGGTGAGCGGCTCTCGCGCCGCACGCTAGCGCGCGAGCCGCTCCCAACTCACCGGCGTCGCCATCGCCGCGGCCGCCCTCGCGCGCCCGCTCCGAAAACTGAAACAGGATGTAGGTGAGCGGCGCGCGGTGTTGCCGCACGCCCCGCGATGTTGCAACGTAACAAAACGTGCTTTAATGAGTCACGAGCACGACGCATCTCACTGCGTTCACTTTACGAAATCTGTGGCCGAAGCTGTTTACATTTTATTTAAAGCCATTCGTTTCTGATCAATAAATAATGGACAATGTTCTACTGTATACAACTGCGGCATGATACTGCAGCGTGAGTGTTTGGTCGTCGGCGCCTGTCATTGCGCTATAAGTTAAATTAGTTCCGTGAGCAAGTTTATTGGCGAGGAAGTCGTTTGAGTGTGTGTCACGGAGCGCGCCGTGAGCACGAGCGGCCCGCAGGCGTGTGTGTACTCCTCGCGCGACTATAAATACTGGCGCATCTGTTCGCGTTGCTGGGCTTCCCGAAGTGGCATTTAAAGCCATTACAACGTCTTGATTGTACAGCTTGAAAGCTACCGATGGAGTAGTGACTCGGCCCTCTCGGGTGCCCTCGGATCGAAATCCTTTCGCGACTAGAGTAACCGCTCAATCTTCCCCTCACGCAAGAGGTTCAGGCCAAGCGACCCTTCTCGGGAGTGACTCTGCTACCTAAAATTCCACCGAAACTGTATTGTCCTTCTGTATAGCATAGATTCGTCACGTCCACCAACACGGTCCCAGGTGCCCGGAGCGGCGACCGCAGCCAGCTTTTTTGTACAATATCCGAGAGAGAAAAAAAGACATTGGTATTTTTTTATTGTTTCAATGTATTGTAATATGATCGCGAGATTTAGTACATTTAGGAAAAATAATCGCGCGATTGGACGACTCGTGGTGCAAGCCCCCCGCCACACGTTAGCGCTCATCTGACAAGTGAAGCAGCCATTTGATATTTGATGAGACACGGGCGCAAGTTATGCCCTTGCACATCATGGGCCCGTGTCTATGATTGAAGTAAAAACTAAATTACTTGATAATAAGTAATTAAGTGAGAGTAAGCGTTAACTTTAGTTTACAGTGAAATCATTTTGTGTTTCCGTTGCTACAGCGCGTTAGTTGCAACCAGCGTGCTGCGCTGCGGTGACAGCAGTGTGGCCGGACCTGGCGCCCGGGGTAGCTCACCTGCACGCGGCGCACGCGGCGCGCGGCTATCTGCCGCGAGTGTCGGCGGAGCGCCTCCAGCGCGCCGCGACCCGCCGCCTCCCTCGCCCTCTCGCTGGACCTCTCGCCGCGCACCTCCTGTAAACGCGCCCTGTTTAGCTGCGTTATGTATCAAACTTCAGATAATAAGACTTCATCTTGCGTACGCGCCGTTCGATGCGCGAATCAATAAATTATATTGTAACTCACCTTAACGTCGGAGCGGTTTCGCTCTGCCGCCTTTGATACTATCCCGGTAATAAATTTCGGTAGCACAGTGTTATGTTCATCGACATTAACCCTGCCATAAACTGCCACGGAATAACAATAGTAATTTGCACTTTGCGAGTGGTCTATAGACAGATTTGAAAAAAAAAATACGATTTATCAATGTGAGTCGAATAGAACAATTGAAAACGTCGTATCGAATATAAAAATATTTAAAAGAGGAATAACAAGTGCGCGCCTCGGTCGCACTGTTTACTGCGTGCCAGCGGACTCTGCTTCTGGCAGCTAAATGTTTAGTTTCGATCTGGGGCAAGAACATGAGAGCGACAGATGCCGCCTCGCCAATTTCAACAATAATTATTACAAATTACATTTAAACATTTGTATTAATTTGTAAACGGGAACTACGTTTTTGATGGCGACTATCGTAGGACTTTTCTGTGCCTAATAGTTGTTGTCGAAATGCGATCGGTCGACACGGTCGCCGGGGCACTCCGGAGCAATGAGGGCCGACGCGTGTGTCGGGCGCGTGTGTCGGGCGCGCGCCGCGCACTGAGCCGCTGTCCGCCCCTGTCACTCCGCCCGCGCTCGCCGCCCGCCCCCGTCGCACCGCGCGCGTTCGCCGCCCGCCCCCGCCCGCATAGAGCCGCGCGCTGGTACGCCGATCTTATCGACACTTGACCCGAACATCACTAAGTTTTGACATCATATTCTTTTGAGATGGCTTATCTATTTCCATAACTTGAAGGCTATATAGAACGACCCCGACAATAGTTTAAAATATTTGCAGCCCACCCAGCCATGTGAATCTGATATACCTACCTTATAATTTTAAGATGTAAATTGTAATATAAGTAGGGTAGGATGCGGCAGTAGGTAAGGTACGGGCAGGGGAATGCCACAGCAAAGTCTAAGTTCTACTTAGCCAATTTCCCTTCAAAACGTATAAATATTTCGCCTCTTCCTTCCTGCCTTTCAAAATTGGACAGACTAGACAGACTTCAGACTTGGTCAGACGCACAACTTCGCGTCTCAATAAAAATTGATCGATGAGAGGCGATCAAACGTGACGTACCGGCCAGTGTGAAGAAATAAACAGTAACATACTACACAGAACCCAACAAAAAGGCGATGCGGCCATTAATATGCGTTAAATTATTTTGCTTAAAAGCAAAAGTCATCGCTTCGCGAATAATTGCGACGATTCATGCGCCTGTTTCCCTTTAGGTTATAAAATTTCCCGCTTACGTGCCCTAAATACGCGGGAAATTGTAATAATTTGAACAGATGTTACAATAAGCAGAACAAACGACCGGCGGACGGCGGGCGGGCGGCGCGCCCTGTAATACCGTTTGATACCGCCGCCCGCGGCTCCTGCTGATATTATTGCCTCAATTTGCTCTACACCCCGCGGCTGCCGGCGACGACTCCGCGACACGAGCGTGTCGAACTAACGTTTGACGTGACCTACTTCACCGGCTAACATCGGAGTGCAGGGACCACTCTTTTGACACAGCCGTCTTGTACTCGCCGATCGTAAGTCCAGTGAGACATGATCGCTAATAACATCGGGAGTTTTACAATTCTCAGGTATCCGGCAGACTTAGTTAAAGGTCACTCACGAACGGTGGAGCGAATCGATAGTAGTCTTGTTTGATTAGGCGGCGGCGCGGAAATAGTGCTCGCCTAGTGTTGGACGAACGCCTGACGAATGAGCACCGGCTGATAGACATTGACATCATATGTAAATATGGTCCGCGTCATATTTTTACTTCTATATACAGTCTTTATTATTAACTGCGAAAAATGTGTAACATATAAGGCAATGGCTGACCGTGAACTGGCTGGTGAACGAGCCCTGCGAGAGGCCGTCGTTGCGTTTCGCCGAGCCGCCGAGCTGTTTAATCGGCCGCGTGCCTTACGGCGGCTCTGCGTTTTGCCTAAAACTATTCACCTATCTTACACGTGATAGTGGTAAATAAGTCAAAACAATCGATAACAGAAACATCTGATAGTGGGAGCAACGTAGGAACGTATTGTACGCTTCACACGTATTATATATTATAAAAAATCTCAGCTACGAGTACAGTCACTCTGCACGCCCTGCGCCCTGCGCCCTATGCTCTCCGCTGCGAGTAGACACAGTGCTAACATCGTAGTGCTTACTGATAACACCGTGCATTGCGCATTCTGTAATGTGTTGTATCGATATGTAAAATGTATTTTTCCTGTGATGTTCGTGTCAATTGCTCTGCAATAAAATATAATCATTCATTAATTGTTTCAAGCACGAATTTCAGTTCTTTCTCAGATCAAAGGAAGGAATCGGCTTATGGTGAGGAGTGGTGGAGTGGTAGTGGAGTGGTGGTGGCGGGCGCGGGGCCGTCGCTCCGGTGACCTACATCGCCAACCTAAACCTATCACGTGAACAAAATCGCGTGCCGCGGCCGTTCACCCCGCGGGCCCTCAGCCCTGCCCCGGTCATTTGCTACTTGCCGCACAACGAAAACTACTATTTTTAAAAAATCCTATGTTTATTTATCGGCCGGCAATTGCGGCCCGCACAACAAATAAGCGAACTTAATACGATTCGTTGTTGGCCGCGGTTCGGAGCGATCAACTCATTTCATTCCATGGAAACAGAATGACTCGCAATAGAGTGCAATAGAGTTGCAGGCTGTGCGCTCTAACAGTTCCTCCAAGTCACAAAATCCGGGGTCGCCTCCGGGATAACATCATCGTGTCGGACTGGCTTATATATCAGCAATGACGAATGGCACTGACACAACGGAGTAGAAAGAGGAATAGAATATATATATATTGTATACGGTACCGGAATGACCCAGCTTTACTCCAGTTCTTTTTTTGTGAAATTCCCGTTTTGGGAAATTAAATAGTACTTGGACACGAATTACATAATTATGAAATTTGAGTAATATTGCTCAAACTTATCAAACAATTAAAAAACTCAAGTGCGCTTTATACCACACGACTGCAATAAAACTTATTTAGCCCCATCTATATGTGTGGTACCGATATTTCATCGACCCTTACGGGACATCTTTTAACACTTTATAAAGCTCAAGTCCAGTCGTGTGTAGACTGGACACATGTTGACACTGTGACCACATTCGCACAGGCACTGTGCATTACGCAACGCCACCTCGGAGCTTTGGACTCGACGGAAGAGGCTAATAGGTGACGCAACTGGTACCAGTCTGCTCAGTCAGTACAGGCGTAAGATGCGTTTCGGTTTTTTATACAATAAATTTTGAAGAGTGTACTCAGGAATTACATACATGATCTAATTCCCCCATCTCAGTTTCACCATCGGAATTCAAATTTTCATTAACTATATCCCCCCCTCAACTTCCGTTCGTCTTCCCGATTACACTTTTCGTAACGCAATCACCAGCTTACTTCCCAAGCGCTTTGCGCGCTCCTGGCATCCCGTGAAATATCTTAATCATTGAACTTTTCTGCTTGTATAATTACCATTATAAGTAAGTCGGTGCTGTGAATATTCGCCAAGCAATCATATATACATATATCCATATATATATATATAAGGAATTTGAAGTATTCAAGGTAAGTTATAGCGCCGGAAATGTATCCGTTTATTGATGCTTTTTAATTGCTTATTATAACGAAAAGTTGTGTTTTCCTTCACCAATCATGTTTCTTCACAGAATCATTGTAATTAATAGAAATGCCACCCAAAAAAGCAAGCATTAGTAAACACGCCTCCAAATCAAAGAAGTTAAACGCAAAAAGAGCAAAAGAAACAGCTGAGGAACGTGAGTTACCCCTTGAGAAAAATCGTAACAGAATATATAAAAGAAGAAATATAGAAACTGAAGAAGAGCGTGAATCACGGCTTCAAGAAAAGCGTGACAAAGATCTTCATCGCGAGCGGTAGCTCTAGCGCTAGCTCGGTAGAGAGAACTCAAAAACGTACCCAAAGACTTGATGCCAACCGTATGTGCGTATATTTATGTCATTATGAACCATATTGAAATACAATGGAGTATATTGAAGAGTAATGAACTATATCCCTAAATAATAACAATGATATTGTACTCGTATTTACTGACATGTGCTGGGTGTAGGTCAATAAGTTGATCTTGACCCGCTCAATAATTTATTATAATGTGAGAGTTGGGATTTTTTAATTGGACTGCATCGCCCTCGTAGATGATACGTATTGCGCACTCGACACAGATATTGAGTTAAAAACGCCACTCGACCACTAAGCTCTTGTTCCTATGTTTCTATCACACATCGTCTTATATTTTTCTCTTACAAATATTGTCTCAATAATATTAATTTTCACTCTCAGAGTCATTCGTCAAAGTCCGGTTCTACCTGATCGCTGCACTGCCCTACAGAACTGAGATAAGTTTGTTGTGTCCATGTATGAACGACGTCGTCTTTATAAAGTTGACAAATGACAAAAGTAAGCAGAGATGACTATTCAGAAGCCAATGACACGCGAATATTATCCCACGAGACACGTGAGAAATGTTTCGCTTCTGCGCGCCGTATGCAATTCAAATCTCCCGGGAGAGCAGGTCGCATCGCGTGTGGACTGGCCGTATCACTTTTATAATTAAATTAGTCGCGTACCCTTCGAGGATTGCCCCGTACACGCACTCAGTCAACACACGTTTATGTAACAGAGGGTTAATAAATGCCTTAACATAGGTATTCAAGTTAGATAATTGCCCCCACCATGCCTTCATAACCTTAACCTTCAAACCACCTGATGTTAAGTGGAAACGCGGAGCGGTGAGGTGCACTAGCTTAGTGTCTATTCACTCTACTTTTGAAAATCGCCAAACCATAATCGGAGGGTAAGACCGATGCGGGCAAAGTGTTCTAGTCGTACGTAATGTACGTAACGAAAGATGAAGCGGTTCTTCTGGGTTTTAGGGATGCACAACAAGGGTTGAAGTCCGGTGGTGAAACGAGGATGGGGGAATTAGATCACGTAATTCCTGAGCAAAATCACCAAATTGTATTCTGGAGAACTTCGAAAGACTGGTCAGCTCAGCAGATTGAAATCAGCGGCGTCACCGGACGTTTCGGACGCGGCGTACTGCGGACCTAATGATCCGGTTTCGGCGATGGTATTTGTTCAAGACACATAAATTTAACTTAAGAATATATTGTAGACCTTATGAAACTGTCCGGCACTGGAATCAGACAAGCTGGCAGCGGGCGACAGAAGCTGAGCCTTGTAGATAGTGTTATCTGATTCAGTGTTGGTTGAGGTCTTTCATATAAAATACAGACCTTTTTCCTGATCGTCGGTTCGTTTATAACGATCTTAGACCGGATAAGTACTCGTCATCGACTACGACCACGAATGTGGAAAAGAAAGCGGCGCCAAAAAATAGTAACTGTTATAATTCAGAAATGAAAGAAGCGTTCGATCAATCCAAGACAATCAATAATGCATTCGATAGCCTAGTGCGTCTGCCGGCCGGTCGGCGACTGGACAAAACATTTACCATGATATTAACTTATATACCCAGCCTAAAGAGATCGTTCAATGAACTGACCGGTGATAGGTGGCCACCGTACATGTGTATCCGACACAACATTCCTCCACATTTAGGTAATTGAATGTTTGGATCGGTAGCCGCTGGCCCCGCTTCGTACTACGCACGTAACCTAAGTGAACCCGCGGGAACGGGACCGGCCTTTGTACTTCAAATCAAGTCATAGAATTGGAAGTTCCTGTTATTTGCTGACAACTCAAAGTTTTGTTCGTATTTTATTACGTTGTTGTAATTACTTCAAAAGATTCAGACTTAACACAGAACGACTCGGAGAGCATAGACCATCCGCCAGCGGACCGGCAGCGGCGTTGGCCTCGCAGCAGAGCATTGGAGCCGCGGATTTGCGCTCGACGTCTTAATCACACGCACTGTCGGATTATGTCGATGAGTTGTAAGTTGCAACTAACATTGCTAGTCAGCTCAGTGAGAAGCGGAATTGGGCATAAAACGTCCTCCCCTCCCGGGATGAACAAGCAGGATGTGACCGCCACGTCCAGCGCTTACAGCGCTGCGATGTTTCTTGCCATAAAACTCTTAATTTATGTAATTCTGAAGTGTCAATGGGATGTAATTCTTTGCTCGCATTAATAAATTTATTGATGGTTGTAAAGCTGTCAGACTCGAGCGCTTAACTTTTGTAAAGAAACGTTTAAGTTTGAAATTGTAAATATGGTAAAAAATACTTCTAATTTCATTATATTGCATGCACTTATTAACGAGTCACCTTACGGCTGTCTGTCACGTCCCTTTAGGGGGAAGCGTTAAGCAAAGAGGTTGTGGGGCCGTGGCAGGCGGTGTCCGCAGCATTGAAGCGCTGTATGCGTACAATCCGTCAGCCACAAAACACCCGGCAACAATTCCGTTGCAGCAAGATTGTATTGTTTATGAGGATAATATCAATTTATATGCGAGGAATTTTCATATGAGGAACCGCCGTCTGCCGCTCATTACTTACTACTAAATCTCTCAATAAAAATATATTTTCGTTGGACTATTGCCGACTGACATGCGCACGCGCATACCCTGTGAATGTAATAAATCATGCCGTAATAATAAAAAGTAAATATTCTCTATGAAATTGTACTTCTCGCCACTGGCCAAGTGCGTGCTTGCGGCACAATGCAAGTAAGTGAAGCAGGATCGCCGCCTGGATAAGCAGAGTGAGTACAGGAAATATAATGAATGGCGCTCTACTTCAGTGTTGGAGGGAACACTTCGTCAAATAAAAGGCACGCTTCGCTATATTTAAAATTGTGTATTCGACTTTCCGAACGTATTGAAGTAAGAGTTGATGCAGATTTGAGGTCATCGAGGAGTTTGCTAGAAATGGCTCGAAATGTGACAAGTGCATGCAACAAGTGGCCAAGTCAAAACTCATTTCATAACTTTCAGAGACCGACTGACATATGTGGGAGGACGAGGAGGTTTGTAGCATTTAGTGACGTCTCATGTAATGGGAGATATTTATGTAATTAAATTAATGTTCAGTTCCCAAATAGAAGCCACGTGTGTATACTACTGGTGGTGCGTGTGGTACGTGTGGTACGTGTTGTACGTGTGGTACGGGTGGTACGTGTGGTACGGGTGGTACGTGTGGTACGGGTGGTACGGGTGGAGTGCGCACGCGCCATACATCAATTGTAGAGTTTGAAAAGTATAATTTACGATATTAAATAAATAGCTGATTTGAACGATCCTCTTTTCACCGCAGACATCAATCGAGGCAACATGATGTAATCACAACGCTGATATCTTCATACCGTATTCTGATCTCATCATGATTTCTTATATTTACGTCAATATTATACAGAAATATAATTCATTCAAAGGTTGCGGAAGTTCCCAGCAAACTTCTACTCTCAGGTCTTAGATTCCAAATAGCAACGATAGGCAACTTGAACAATGATTGCAAGCACTGAACAAGGCAACGCTACTACGTTGTAGCTCCGTCCCGACATCCTAGTTCCTCTATCCATTACACGCACACCAGCTCGTATGTTGTGGGAACCTCAAGTAGTCAACGCATGCCCCACCGAGGACATTCCAAAGACATAGCCTAAAGTGGACTACTCTGTAAATCACTATATCAACATTAGGAATCAAATTCCGCAACCTCTCTCTGCGATCTCTCAAACATGGAGACTGAGAGATAAAAAAAATTGGTATCACGTATTTATATTAAATACTTGTTTGGAAATTCGAAACGCTTTACATGTCAGTGTGTCGGCAGGTGACAGGTAGTCAGGCAGTGAGGTGGCGGGCGGGCCGCTGCTCGTCCCGTATCACTGTTTGTCTTATCACGATACTACGTACTAGGAGAATATCTAGTACACAGGAAATTAGCATTAAGCCCGCTTTGATGTCGTGTGTGTACGACGAGCGGCGGCGGTGAGTCAGTCGCCGCGGCCATATGGCCTGGCTCGTGCAGCACGCTGCTACGTGACGGCCTCGGCACGCTCGGGGTGCTGCCGGAGCTCGTGCACACGAGTGTGCACAACATTTCCTCTCCGCACTTAAAGACACACTAAGTACAATTACATTCACAACTACAACTAAAACCGATTTCAAACGTACTCAAACGCGATATAATTTATTTTCTTTAAACTCCTGTCGTTCCAATGCCGGTGTGCGTTCACCTCTCCGTCGTGTGGTGGATATTACAATAAGTACTTCGCAGATGTTGATTTGTTTTCATTGCCTACTACTAAATTTAGAAAATGTATTAAAGACAGCTTATTCAGTTAATTTAGTTAATAAGTATTTATTAGTTCATTATTTCCGTATTCTTCTTCTTAATTTAAATTTTGTTGATATTGTTTTTGTTTTTTAAGTGTTGCACGTTAAAATAATAATGATAATAATTTGCGGATAATGTTGTCGGTAGTGCAGTTACATATTTTATTATTATTATGTCTTTTATAATATCAATTGTGCTATTGGTTATTGTCCCAAATAAAGAGAAAAAAAAATCTATGCTCTTCATAGTTAAGGGGTACTCCTTGACTTACATTGTAATAATATCTATATTCCAGAATTCTTTAGCAGTTCCCTGGTATCTCTTTGGAACCCACGTCGGATGTTATTAAAATTATATTCATATGAGACATAGTTAAAAGCAAATCTTTACAAAATACAAACCTTTACAAAAAAAATAAAACAAAAGTGGTTCATAAATGACGGCGCTATGAGACACTGGCAGAAAAAAGAAGTTCAGGTCACTTGAAAAATTTATGTAAAGTTAATATTTGTTTAATACTTAAGTTTGTTTTATTAGACGAGGAAAATATATAATCATTTACGAAGTAATTAAAGCGAGTTAGTGGCTGAAGGGTTAAACATAAGTAAACATAGATTCGAACCTCTTTGATGAGTGAGAGGCGGCGCCGGCGGCCGGGCTGCGGCGCGGACATGGCGGCCGTGTCCCCGGCGCGCCGCGCCCGCGAGACTGCCGCGCGCTCGCCGCCACCGCCCTGGCGGCCGCACGTGGGGCGGCACGTGGGGCCGCACCGCCGTCGCGGTCTCGCGGCTAAAACCTCACATACACGATTAAACGTTCGTTCTTAATTGAATCGTACGCGAGGATAACAGAAAGCTAAAGTTTCGTATAAGCCGAGGTTAACGAAACAAGTCTGTAGGTAGAGGATCTTGAGAAGAGGTCAGCAACAAGTACCGATGTACTTTACCTGACTACCTTACGCCACTCGCTGCGCCGGACGTCCTTAGTTCGTTGTTCACTCCTCGGCAGCGGAGAGCGCCTGATGCAATACATGCTCCCGCACCCCAGCAAATCGCATTCATCGTATATTATAGTGGATTGATCTTTTTCTCTTAAAAATATTTCAAAAAAGGAGTTTCTCAATTCGCCTGTATTATGTTATGCCTATACTCTCATAACGCCGTCATTCATTAACCGGTTTCGATTTCTTTTTATTTGAAAGGTTTTAGTTTATGATGATGAGATTTTTGTTGAAATAGAATTTCAAGTTGCAAGATATAGCAGGAAACTCCTTGTAGTCCTCTCGTGTGGAGGAGGAATGCTCGCTGATCGTGATGTGATGGTGCAAGAGCAGATCAAGGTCCGCGCGCCCGAGAGCGTGTAGAAATGAGGCCTCCTGAATTATATTTCCTTTTCTTATATATTTTCTTGACTCCATTTGAAGTCATTTTTTTTAACTCGTTAATATTTATTACTTAAATCACGAATGCTTTGTTTTACGTCTGTATTTTGTTTAGTGTGCATGTTTCCTTATTTTACAGCGTCGCTGGCCCCACGCGCCTTATTCTATCAAATTCCGGTGAACATGAAGCTGCAGATGGCCCTAGCAGGCAGCGCGGGTTCGTTAGCAAATAAAAACAATCTTGTATATTTTTATACAAATTATTTATATTATAAAAACAGTAGCGGCATCGCAACGCCCTTCTCTGTGACCGCCCTTAGGTCTATAACACAACAGTTGTGTACGTCTAACAGGGCTGCCACCAAACATTCTAACAAACTACTTGTAAGTGCCGACACTTATAAGCCTTCCTATAATAAATTCCGTCGCGGCGCCCGGAGGCCGAGACACGTTCTTGACGATCCGGACGACGCGATTACCATTGCACAGGCTAGATCTCTACAAATCCACAAAGCGACCATTCGCCACCGTCGGAGATTCCGAATAATCCTTGCGCGTTACCGCTATTTTATGGGTAGGCCCCATCCATTAGGTGTTAGGAGCGGTGCTGGAGTTTCTTCGGCCACTTCTTCTCCCAGCGCCCACGCTTCCCGAAGTGGCACTCAAAGTTGGTTTAGGTTATGAATGTCCCTTAGATTATCCGTGAAAAATCAACTGACCGAGTCGTGGTTCGGCCCTCTCGGGCGCCCTCGGATCGGAATGCTTACGCGGAACATAGTAACCGTCCAAGCCGAGGAGGTTACCCCTCACCGGGGAGACCCTTGTGTCGAGTTACTAACGGTAGAGGTTCAGGCTACGCGGCCTAAGATGCCACTTCTGAATCCGGTAAAGCAGTCAAGGCCAGCTTCTCTGGTCAATCTGTGTAGTTCGTCGTTAAAAAAAAGCGGTGTTGCTACCCTGCCTAAAATAATTGTTTTTGCAATAATAAAAAAAATATGTAATATAAATCATATACATTTATTATATTACATGAATAAAAAACAAACTTCACCGTCATCTTTGTTGATACAAAAATGAACATTTTATTTTTGATGATATTATATCAATTTTTTATCTTGGACCCGTGTATCACCACGCCGGGCGCCGCGACACACGCACGTGTATCACCACGCCGGGCGCCGCGACACACGCACGTGTATCACCACGCCGGGCGCCGCGACACACGCACGTGTATCACCACGCCGGGCGCCATGACACACGCACGTGTATCACCGCCGGGCGCCGCGACACGCACGTATCACCACGCCGGGCGCCGCGACACACGCACATGTATCACCACGCCGGGCGCCGCGACACACGCGTGTATCACCACGCCGGGCGCCATGACACGCACGTGTATCACCACGCCGGGCGCCATGACACACGCACGTGTATCACCACGCTGGCGCCGCGACACGCACGTATCACCACGCCAGGCGCCGCGACACGCACATGTATCACCACGCCGGGCGCCGCGACACACGCGTGTATCACCACGCCGGGCGCCGCGACACACGCGTGTATCACCACGCCGGGCGCCATGACACGCACGTGTATCACCACGCCGGGCGCCATGACACACGCACGTGTATCACCACGCCGGGCGCCGCGACACACGCACGTGTATCACCACGCCGGGCGCCGCGACACACGCACGTGTATCACCACGCCGGGCGCCGCGACACACGCACGTGTATCACCACGCCGGGCGCCGCGACACACGCACGTGTATCACCACGCCGGGCGCCGCGACACACACACAGCTGCCGTTTTTCTCTTTGCTGTTGCAACTTTTGGAAAAAGGAAAAACAATGCCTTTTTATAAGTTTTATGCTTAACTTAGAACTCCAAGAACTCCAACTGTACGTAACAGTTCCCGCTGACGTCACAACAAGCTGAACCTCTGAACAGATACAATAATGTTCATCACGCACCCGTGGGCACGGGAGCCGCAAGGGGCGCTAGTGGGAGGTGAGGGCGAGCCGGAGGTAGCGCAGGGCGGAGGCCACGGCGGCGCCGCGGTCCGCCCCCGCTGTGGTCAGCGTGGGCGAGGTGGGCACCAGCGTCAGCGTCGTGATGTGGTCCTGTTCAGTAGCGAGCTGGCTCCACTCTACGGTCAGCTCCAGTACCCGCGCCACGGCCTCGAGCGCAGACTCCGGGCCCTCCTCCAAGGTGGCTTCGAGCGTCGACAGCGCCGTCTGCCGCTTCTCCGGCTCTGTCGACATCACGTCTCTTTTAACCATAAACGTGGCAAATGTGCGTGCGTAGTGTGCGAGTGGAGCGCTGCGGGCGGCAGACGAGGGTCTCTTGTGGAGTAGGCGAGTGGATTCTCACCGACATTCATCAAAAGGCCCAAGTGGTAGTCGGCGATCCTTTGGCCGAGATGAGGCCGCCAGCTCAGCTCCTCGCGCGTCTCCACGTACCGGTCCATTGCCTTCTCGTGTGCACGGGCGAGCGCCTCGTCCTGTCGACACATAATCACTCGATTAGCTTGTTCCATAATCCGATAACCGATGGATCAACGAATTTCCGAGGTGAATCTCGCATTGTAAGGGAACGACAGCGAGTGTATTCTTATGGGTAAACGTGTGTCTCCTTGTCTGTTGTAATTAAATTTGACGACAGGAGTTCACAAGTTATGGAGCACCAACATGTAGTCCGATCGTGCGCCGTCCTCAAGTGCATCCAGTGCTAGGTCCTCGGCCAAACTGGACAGTTTCCTCGCCAACACTGTAGCAATTAAACGTATTGCATCTAACCTATACAACTAGCCGCCGACGCCTCGAACTGCTCAAGTCAGATAAGTTAAAAATCACTATTCTGATGACACTGCTACCCTGCTCGAGGTTCTGTTAATGTCAAAAGAGCTGTCAAATAAAAAAGCCTTTGTTATTTCCGATAGCTCCCTATATATTATTAAGAAATTGGTGTTTTGTCGTACTGGCCGCGTTCATCTCAAATATAACCTCTTTGGTTGGGAATATCAATTTCAAATGTATGCAGCTATTTACTGATGCATTTGTTTTTCGGAAACCGTAATCCATATGTTTATTACATGTTTGGTATTTTCTTTACGTCACTTAGTTTATAAAATGGAAAACTTAAAATATCGCGTTATTTACGAGAAAGCTAGCGTGGAAGCGAATCCATCGCAAACCACGTTCGAGTCAGCTGTAAGCTGCGGTGTTAGTGACTAAAGTATTTGAATCCACTTGAAGCAAATTGGGAAGGTGAAGAAGCTTCTTTTCGTGAATCGAGTGAAGCAAATCGACAAACGCGCGTAAACTGCTGCGGTACATATAATGCGATAATCGGAAACGCTCACACGCTCGTCGCAAAGACTGTACCCCGGTGCACAAACCAACCTCCTCAAGCGAAAATTGAACCAAGAAATGTTAGTCGTGAGCGTTCGGTGGACTAGTGCTGTCGTGCCGGTGTTGTTCACTTCAGCTTTGTTAAATCTGCCCACAACATTACGGCAGATGTGTATTGTCAGAAATTGCAAAGCATGATGCACGTTGCACCACACACTCCACAACAGACAGTTACCAAATTAGAAGAGCTTCAATTGGAATGTCTAAGAGACATCCACCGTAATCCCCGGACCTTGTCCCAACAAATTACCATTTTTTTTTTGAAATTTGGATAACTTCTCGCAACGGAAAAATTTAACGGCGGGCGGTCCAAAGCGCCTTCAAAGATTTTATTTTTTGCCGCCCGAATGGTTTTTTAGTAAAGACATCAATGACTAACTATCTGTGAGATGGCACAAGTGCATAAGCAGGGACGGTACGTTACGTGTGACTGAATAAATAAATATATTATATTTTGAAAAAAAAAAACCATTTTAGTTTAGTCCCTTACAAAACGACAATTTGATATATTAGGACGTAATAGTTGGTAAGCTGTAGTCGGTGTCGTCACACGAGTGTCACCTCGACAAAGTCCTTGGTGACTCTCGACAGGTTTTCCTTCAGATAGGTGTAGAGTTGTACGGCGGCGAGTTGCCTGGCGGATTTCTTTGTGGTGGAAGTGGCGCGGCGCTCGGTCATGCCCAGGCGCGCGGACACGGTGAAGTGGCGCGCGTG
Organism: Meandrusa payeni; assembly: GCA_029286785.1. Taxonomy (NCBI): domain Eukaryota; kingdom Metazoa; phylum Arthropoda; class Insecta; order Lepidoptera; family Papilionidae; genus Meandrusa; species Meandrusa payeni. The sequence goes on from JAGSMX010000013.1 coordinate 11,356,226, forward strand.
CGGCGGGCCCGTGTCCGCGGTGAGCTCGTACTCCACGGCCGGCAGCCGGTACTCGTCGCACAACTCCCTTAGCAACGCCACGTAGCTGTGCCCGGTAAGCGGCCCGGCTGCACCCCCGGCCGCCGAGCACACGCCCGGCAAAGTCTTGCTACCAATTGGCGCACCCTGCAATCCAAACCTTCGTATATATATCTTGACGTGACAACGTCTTATAACTTGATGAATGCGGGATGTCATTCGCGCAATATGTCCCGTTCCGCTCGAGCCGAGGGTGCCCGAGAATTGCCGATAGTCGAAGCAGTGCAGTTCGGCGATATGAGAGAGATAGAGAACGCAAATTTGCGCTCAGTGAAGTAGAAACAACTAGTTGAATTGTGTTGGAATACCGCGAGCACCGGGGACACGTTGTGTTTCTTACTGAGTGTCCCCGCCCCGCTCCTGACAGACTATTCTGTGATACACGTTTTTTACATATTTAAAATGTTCATTTGTATGCTGTTACCCTAATCATACATACATATGGCGCTGGAATGGTTACCACAAATTTTTATGTGAAGTAATATATGGACGGTACTAACTAAAGAATTTACTGGTGCCCCTCCACGGCAGAAGGGCGGCGGCACCGACAGTCCGTGCTCTTCCAATTGCAGCAGCATCACACGAGCTGCCTCCTGCTTCGCCTCTTTCTTGGAGCGAGCAATGGCAGTGACCGTCACTCCGTGAGCTGAGCACCGATATTCAAACATGGCCAGGTGCTGTGGTCCCGACTAGAAACCATGCCATTATACTTTAATAGGCTTTACTTTATTTCCAACTTTCAGCTGATTATATGTCCTAAATGACATCTATTTAACTGTTGATGTGAACCATCTCCTGACATACTTAAGCTTAGCTGGAATGGTTATCAAGAATTTTTGTAATATTTGTAAAAAATATTGTTGACAATGTCATCAGCTGGGAACCTGTCAACTGAAAAGGGCTGCTCCAGTCAACTTTATATTTTAGTTCTGCACAAACTGTCTACTACCGATTCATTATAGCTAAATGTTATTTGATGTCAACAATCTCCGTATGTGATAGCTGAGGTGAAAAAATGGACGGATTCTCTTGCAAAATAAAGTGCAACACTTAAGATCCAATTATATTAACTTACTCGTAAGTCTAACCAATGTAAAATTGCAATTGCAGAATTTTACCTAAAGAAACTATTGCAGTTTATATGTTGCTACCAGAGCAGTTTAGTGTACTATAAGTTGCTGCTTAGGTATAACAAAAAATGTTCATTCTAATGTGGACCTCGATCAGTACACATCAAATTGAATTCAGCGGTTCATAACTGTCCAGAACTGCTGTATCTACAAGGTGCCGTGTCTCCTAATGACAAATACAAACCACACATTGTAATGTTCTCATTCAAATTAATAATGAAATGAAAATTTGTATCATGATAACAATGAGTGATTCCTACCTGAGCAATGCATTCATATTCAGGTAACCGACCCAGCTTTGTCATCATTTCCTGTAGGACTGTAACAGCCGTTTTCATTGTTACTGCAAAAACATGTAACAATATTTAGAACAGTATTTTAGTTGATTATCTTGCATCACTAATGCTCATCTCCAACATTTAAGAGCGTACATCTTATAAGCCCAGTAAATTCACTACTTACAGCGCCTTTCAAACCGGATTATAGTTTATTTTCTAATGTACGCACTATTACTTATGCGGTATTATGGCAGATATAGGCGTTTCGGGGTACTTAACACTATTTATAAAGTTTGTTTTTTTTAAACTTTTAAATATATATATATGAGACCTCTATATACATTTTTGACAAAAGTTAACTGGTATGTATGATATATGTAGGCTACAATAGCACAGTGTTTTTTTTGCACAATCTACACTAATTTAAAAATTATGTGAAGAAAATTAATAAATTTTATACCCAAATTTCCATTTAGGATCAAAGATTCCAATATTAATCTACAACAACCTTCAAACGTAAGTAAAAAATATATTAGTCAAAATAAGCCAATCAAAACAAGGCATGTCGTTCGAAATGTCAAAGACCAACAAAAGACAGACGTAATAAATTAAAGTAGCACTACTATAACCAAAAAGTAAATTTTAAAGAAGAAAAATAAACTTATTTCTAACAAAAGTTATTGGTTATTTCTTGATTTTTAGGTTTAATAACAGTAAAAACTACCTAGTCACATCTGTTATTCAAAGTAATAATTTATTGAAAATTCACAACATTTAAATCAATTGCAGTTGTATTTGGCAGTAAAAGCATACAAGTATATTTACAAAAACCGACTTCAAATCGAATCAAATATTATACACTATTATGCGATGACGAAGTTCTAGAATATTCTCTTTATTCTTTCACCTTCGTGCTCTTTTTCGTTATGGAGTACTTACCTTGTCCAGGTTTATCATAAACCAATCAATATCACAATCACAATAAACGCCGTCAATCGAGTCGCGTGTAACAGCATCCTGGGAGTTAAGATGGTCCAAAATCGTAACTTTCGTAGATACATCATTATTGTTTGCCAAAAATCATTCAGAAATCTTGGTTTTATCCTCAAGCACTGCAAGGATTTCTCGAATTTATTGGTAGTAAAATCTTTATTTAACGCATTGATAAGAAGCCAATTACAAACTAACGCTTTCATTTGGAATCCTCATGAAGACAAAAATATGTCTCATTGTGGAGAAGATACAAAAAAATTGCAGATTTCTGTATTATAAGCAGTACGACGTGTATCTTTACTTTCCACTGATAAACCTGATACTGTTTGTACTGGGAATGGTCGATTAAAGCAAGCTGCAGTTGAGAAGAAAAGTCGGGTGCTGCGGGACTGCATTCATCGCCCAGAGGTACTGGTCCTACAGCTGCGGACGCCTGACAGTTGCGTGTACATGGGCCGTCCGCCATTGTTCCTACTGCCTGTCTAAAGGACTAATTAACTCTCCGCCGTCGCGTTGGGTTTGTTAATACTATATCACTGCACATAGATATATTTTGTTGCACTCAGTCGGTCTTTATCGAAGCTGCTTACAAATGCATGGAAGGCGTTTAACTCTAATTTATATAATAGGTTGGGGAAAAAGTGTTTTCGCATTATAGTATGTATGAACTTGTAATGAAATCTCTTTCGCCGTACTATTTGTATCAATAAATGTAAAAGTTTACATTTTAAAGACCATAATTCCAAATTCAAATTAGGAAAATGTGTGATTTTCATTTATTTTCCGTACTGTTAAGTTGAGTGAATGTAATGAAGAAATTCGATACATTTTAAAATTTGACTACACGAAAGGTAGTAAAATTTTAAAATGTTACTTTACAAATGTAAATATCACTTTACAAAGCAGTTATACGTCCCGTTATGACGTACGCGAGCCCGGTCTTCGCGCATGCCGCCCATAAACATATCCATAGGTTACAAGTAATTCAGAATCGTTTTCTGCGACGAGCCACGGGTGCGCCGTGGTTCGTACGTAATCGCGAGCTCCACGTTGATACAGGGTTACCGACAATAGCCCAATTCTTTAAGCAGGCATCTCGACGGTTTTTCGAGACTGCCACCAAACATTCTAACAAACTTCTTGTAAGTGCCGCCACTTATAAGCCTTCCTATAGTAAATTCCATCGCGTCGCCCGGAGGCCGAGAAACTTTCTTGACGATCCGGACGACGCGATTACCATTGCACAGGCTAGATCTCTACAAATCAACAAAGCGTCCATTCGCGACCGTCGGAGGTTGCGAATAATCCTTGCGCGTTACCGCTATTTTATGGGCAGGCCCCACCCCTTAGATGTTAGGAGCGTTGCTGGAGTTTCTTCGGCCACTTCTTCTCCCAGCGCCAACGCTTCCCGAAGTGGCACTCAAAGTTAGTTTAGCTTTTGAATGTCTCTTAGATTATCCGTGAAATAGCAACCGACCGAGTCGTGGTTCGGCCCTCTCGGGCGCCCTCGGATCGGCATGCTTACGCGTAACATAGTAACCGTTCAAGCCGAGGTTACCCCTCACCGGGGGGACCCTTGTGTCGAGTTACTAGCAATAGAGGTTCAGGCTAAGCGACCTAAGAGCTATGCCACCTCTCAATCCGGTGAAGCAGTCAAGGCCAGCTTCTCTGGCCAATCTGTGTAGTTCGCCAATAAAAAAAAAAAAAGAGGTAATTATGCAACGCAAGCCGCGAAAAAATTTGCGATTTTTGTGGAACTAGTGCAGTGTCTGTGAGAGTAGCACAAATTTGGTTTAAGCGTTTTCAATGCGGCAATTTTGATGTCAAAGATGCACGTCGCTCCGGTCGCCCTATTACGGATAAAATGGATGGCATTTTTGAAAAAGTGGAGCAATATCGGCATATCAGTAGTTACAACGTAGCTGAAGAACTGGGAATTGACCCCGTAACAGTTTTGGCGCATTTGAAAAAAACTGGGTACACAAAAAAGCTCGATATTTGGGTACCTCACGAGCTCACTGAAAGAAACATAATGAACCGTTTACTCGTTTGTGATTCTTTATTTCGACGTAATGAAACCGAACCATTTTTGAAGAAGCTGATAACTGGTGATGAAAAGTGGATCTCAAAAGGTCGTGGTCAAAGGCCGGTCAAGCTTCACAAACTGTGGCGAAACCCGGGTTAACTCGCAACAAGTTGATGCTGTGTGTGTGGTGGGATTGGAGGGGCATTATTCATTATGAGCTGTTACCACCAGGCAGGGCCATCGACTCTGAACTCTACAGCGAACAACTGATGAGATTAAAGTAAGAAGTTGAGAGAAAGCGGCCGGAATTAATCCACAGAAGGGGCGTGGTTTTTTATCAGCTAGACCTCACACATCTTTAGCCACTCAGCAAAAATTAAGAGAGTTTGGCTGGGAGGTGTTAATGCATCCGCATATAGTCTCTTATAGTCCTGACCTTGCATCATCAGAATTCCACCTGTTTCGGTCTCTTCAGAATTCTTTAGGAAGTGTCAGGTTAACATCACGAGAGGACTGCCCAAACCACTTGTCGCGGTATTTTGATCAGAAGTCCCAAAATTTCTATGGCAATGGGATCATGTCCCTACCTGCAAGATGGCAAAAAGTTATCAAACAAAATGGTACCTACATACTTTAGTTAAATATAAATAAACCATATTAAAATATGTTTAGAATTTTTTCCCCAACCTATTATATTTATTGTTTATTTCTTGTCAGTGTACCAAACTTTTTTTATTTGTTTTATTTGAGAAATATATATATATATATACACATAGACACACAGCGGAAATCAAAGACTATAGATTAATTGACGTATTAGATGGATACTTTTACGTCTATTCGGGAAAACCCCATAACTTAAAACAATTATATTAGTGTTCATCTATCTGTCGGTGCTCCGTTTATATTTCCTTCCTAAGAAGAATGTGAGGTTTTTGTATATTCAATTTATATAATTCATATATTTAAGTATATATAGACAAATAAATAATTTTTATATTACGAGGTGTGGGTGACTAGGGGTGGGTCGTTGACGTTTTCTGGTTTTCGCCGACAACGACGAAATGGAACCGTTAAACGTCGGAGATAAACTAATTTATAACATATTTTGCCTTTCCCATTAGGGATAAAATAATATCACCAATAACATCAGGTGGGATCGTAGTCAAGCACTTGCTTAGAAATTATATATAAAACAAAATCTAACTTATAAAACAATCTAATATTCTTGAACTTTATATGCCTAGTCTATAACAATATTAAGTACTTCTGTTCGGTACGATTTAAATTTTTTTTTTTTAGATAGTCTTATATTAACTTATGCTAATATGCTTTTTTGATAAATAAAAAATAAAAATAGACAATTAATAACCATTTTTTTTAAAATTAAAGTGGCATAATATAACCACTTTTATATAAATTAAGTAATAAACTCTTAATTTACTTGGAAAATACATTTATATTAAGTAAATTTGCTATTACAAAGCACTAAAAATGTTACATACATAAGTTAAAACATTACCTTCCTTTTCAGTTGAAGATAAAAAGGATATAAATGTACAGGACTTGATACTTGGTGTCTAATGTTGAGATGATACATCTGTTGATAGGTGTTTACTGTTGTATTAAATTGCCGTTTTGTATGAAATAAGTTGAAGTATTTTTTTCAAACTTTTTTAATTTCTGTTATTCAAAGTAATAATGACATGTAATTGATGTTGTCATACCCTGTGGACTCTGCACAAGAAAGTCTTATAAGCTAGTACCTTCATTCAACACTGACCCTTTTGGGGTAATAATCTCCTTGGTGCTGAGAGTTGTGACTGTTGTGACCAAGATAGCAGCTCTCCCCACTCTCGTCTATTTTGGGCCAGGTGGAATATGATGTAGATGAATCATACAACAATTAGGAACACATATATTCTTTTTCTTCAGTGTGGTGACACTCTTGACAGAGTGGTTGTGGCCACCACTTTGGAATACAAGATTTTAACAATTAATAAAATAACACAGAAGTAAAAGTTAGCAAAATGAGATTAAAGATGCAAAGGAATAATTTGTTTACAGTGTCAGCGTTGTGAGGTAACAAATTATTTAATTTGTTACCTCACAACAACAAAAAATTGATAACCTCCCTTTTTATTTTGTAATAATATGTTTTATTTTTAATAAATGGATTTTATTTTTAATTTTACAGGAGAAAGGCAAACCAGCGTACCATGTTAAAAGACTACAAGCCACAAATAATACCATGATGCATAGAAATTATTTTTATCAGATTTGTGCTCATCACCTCCATGTAGTAAATAATAAGTTATTTCTCTAGTCCCAAACTTTTCCCTTACTGCAAATACTTGAGAACAACAACTTTTGACTAATTCAAATAAATAAATGAAGATATAAAATTTTGTATGTATTTTATATTACATACTAATTGGCTCTGTCATTTGTGTTTCTTATACTTCCAAAATAAAAGTCACATTTATATGCCATTCAAGAATTGTTTCAAAATCTTTTGGTTGTCAAAGGTTTACAGTGTTTTGGCCGTCTTTTCTTAAGACTGAACCTAGACTAGAACTAGCACCTAGACTGAAGGACCATTTGGCAGATTTTATTCTAATACTCAATGTTTATATTACAGAAACATAATGAAAACACCAGTTATGGTCCTACAAGAAGTGATGGTACAACGTGGTAAGCTTCCAATGTATGAGTTTGTTGATCAGGTTTGTATTTGTTTAACCTTATGCTGGTAGCTTTTTTAGCTTAGCTGGTAGGTTTGTTTAACATAAAATTTAAGGGTCACGGTTGGATTCGAGATTGAATAGAAGGCAAAGATGAAGCCTAGGATGGTACATGTGAGTTTAAAAGGTGGCTGTTTACATTAGCCTTCAAGGTGTCCAGTTGATTAGGTGAGACTATCCTTGGCAGAGAGTTTCACTCCTTACCATACGTACCATACTTCTTCTATGGTGTTCGAGGCTCTGAAGACTTTCCTCCACAAGTAAGTCACTGCCTGCCTCTTGCCTCCTGCCACCCTCTTCGCTCAGCTTAGTGATCCAACTAGTCCAAAGCAGACCCATCCCAGAGATGGGAACAGTATTCCATGCAGAAGCGAACTTGAGTTCTGTGGAGATTTAATAGCTGCTTCAATGTTAAGTACCGTCTAACCCTGGAGAAGATATCAAGATTTTTGGCAGCAGAATTAGCAATGGACTCAATTTATCGGCGAAATTTAGATTAGAATGATTTTCCCTTCTTCTTGTCTCTCAAGAAGAAGGGAAAATCATCTTCAGAATGCACTCCGCTTCTTCGAAAAAGACAAGCCTCTGTTCAAGAGTAGTTGGACTCAACCAAACTGGACTTTTGACCTTTTTTTTGTTAATGGGGAGGAAATCTTCAAAAAGATACCCCGCCTTCTGGGAGAAAGGCGGCGTGGGGTGGGGAGTTTTTACCTACTAAAACCTCCCTGGTGGCCCTTTCCTCGGTGCATGACGAGGGGCTCCAGTGAAACGTGCAAGGCGACACGGGCCAGCCGGTGTCTGATGATGCCTTCTTCCCTGGTCCACCTTAGCGGACGACAAAGGCCCCCACCCTTGTCGCCCAGTGAACCCGAGGCCCCTTTTATTCGCTTTCTACGACAGGCAAGGGATACCGTAGTCTTATTCTTGAGAGCCGAGAACTATAGGGCTGGGACTGGACTTTTGACGTAGACTTCGCTTCGGACAGGTATCTCACCGAGGCTGTCATGCGCTGTCCCAAAGATACTAGGTGTTACTAGCTTGTTGTTGATGTGCAACAAAACAAGTTGCGGAAAGAACAGACCCTGAGGGACAAATACAATACAAGGAGGTCGGACGAGACGCCATTAACGAAAACCCGAATCGATCTGTTCCTCAGGAAATCTTCAATCCAGGTGCCATATAAAGCCAAAGCTATTATTTTTCATTATTACATATTCTGCTTAAGGGTTCGGTAATGCCGGTTACTGGTAATATTGACTAGTTATATGTGGCAATGTGTAAAGTTCATGGGCCGGCCACGCAGTAGGCGTATGTGGGCGGCGGTGATCACATAACGTACACAGGTGTGCCAGCATACATTTATGTAGGAGAGGGTAATGATTGCTGTTTATCACATTATGAGTATAATAAGTATTTTTGGACCGGTTGCAGGCTGGACCGTCGCACTGCCCAAAGTTCATGTGCCGCTGCGAAGCGGACGGCCCCACGGCCTTCGCCTCCGGCGGATCCAAGCGGGAAGCCAAGCAAGAGGCGGCGCGCACCATGTTGCTGCAGATGGATGAGCTTGGTTGGCCTGTGCCGTCACCGTTCTGTCGCAGCGCACTATCTGCGGTTTGTACTTCGTACTTTCTTTCTTTTGTACTTTCTTCAAACACACTCAGTCCTCAGTGGCCAGGACGACAGGATCACGGCGGCGCCACTCCTTGTTCTCGCTCTTGTTAGATCGATTGTACATTTACAATTATGCTGATCAATGATCAATTGGGACAATCTAAGCTAAACTAACTTATATGCCACTTCGGGAAGCGTTAGCGCTAGGAGAAGAAGTGGCCGAAGAAACTCCAGCAACGCTCCTAATCCTATCGAGGAGGCGGGGCTTTCCCATAAAATACTTAAATCGCGCAAGGATTTTTCGCAACCTCCGACGGTCGCGAATGGACGCTTTGTGGATTTGTAAACATCTAGCCTAGGCAACGGTGATCACGTCGTCCGGATCGTGGAGAACGTGTCTCGCCCTCCGAGTGACGCCTTGTAAGTGGCGGCACTCACAAGTAGTCTGTTAGAATGTTTGGTGGCAGTCTCGAAAAACGTCCGAGATGCCTGCTTAAAGAATTGGGCTATTGTCGGTAGCCCTGGGTCGACGTAAAGTTCGCGAATACGTACGAACCACGGCGCACCCTTGATTTTGGTTGACCTGAAGCCGATGGATATGTCGGGGGAGGCATGTGCGAAGACCGGGCTCGCGTACGTCATAATGACAACATTAACGCTAACGAGAGTCGAAGCAGAACTGAACGTTGCGGACATCGTTCTCTGTTTCTCGTTCAATACTTACATTTTATATTACTTACATATTAGTTACATTTTGGGTTTATGTTTGTGAATTATTGTAGGTTGCAAAAACAAACAGTGGCGGTGGTCCAAACACAGCCGCGAGCCCTCAGGCGGGAAGTTGTTACATGTCCCTGCTCAACAACTTGCGAGAAGCCAACGGCCTGGCCGCCGTCGAGTACGAGCTGGTCTCCGAGAGCGGCCCTCACCACGCGCGCCAGTTTGCAGTCTGCGCTCGCTTGGGCAGACACGAGTTCCTCGTCACTTCCACCACCATAAAATCTGCGCGCCAACTGGCTGCCGAACAACTCTACGGCAGTTTAATTGAAAATCTTGCCGAGATTAATAAGGAGTCTGCATCAGAGGTATTTGGTCAGGTCGCTTGTCCTTGCTAGAACTTCTATAAACAATTGTAACTTGGAAGATTTCGCTAGGTACAAGATCGCCGCGCGCGCTCGTCACCAGACAAATTTACGCTCGACGCCGTGCACGAAGAATAAGTGAACTTTTAATATCCCAGAACGCGTCGACGACCTACCCTTATCGGTTGGCCGGAATTCTTAAACCGGTACAATTATATAATTACATGTGGACGACTAAACGCGGGCGAGGAGATTGGCAACTAGCCGAAGTCATGGATCCGATTACAGAAGGTGCCTCACCCACCTTTCAAGAATGGGCCGGACAGTCTCCGCCGTCCACTGACCAGGGCCCGGTGGAGCGAGGTCCTCCGTCCACCGCCGCAAAAGCATCAGACCATACCTGCGCCCTCCTCTCCCACTGAATATTCACAAGGATATTCGTGGGATCTATCTCTTCGCCAACACTAAGTGATTCACTTCGGCGAGGTTCTCTGCTTGAAGCTCCCGGGGGATGACGCGCCAGCAAGCACGCTCTAGTCTAGGACACCGCCCAGTATCCACGGATCCCTCGTCGCGATGATCTGCTTCATCCGATTGATATTTTTATGTAATTTTAAAAAGTTAAAAAAAATGACTGCAACGTATTTATTACGATAATATTTTGCGAGGGGCAAGTTTGACTAGCAGTTTGTCTGTCTGCGTCCCAACTTACCTTACGGACGGAACATATGACGAAACGTTATGGAACATTTGCATAGTTTGAAATAAAAAATAATAAATTTGCAGGTCCGCGCCGCGAGCTCGGCGCACGAGAAGGCCCTGCACAAGTACATGCAGGCCCGCCGCGAGCCCGGCGCCGCGCCCCCGGCCCGCCAGCCCGGCGCCGCGCCCCCGGCCCGCGCGCCCCCGCTCCACGCCTCCTTCATAGGTTTGCTCTTTACTATGTACTACACACTGAGTCCCTTCTACTCACTACACCAATGAAAACAGAACTGACCAAAATTCTGTTATTTTAAGTGTTTCATAGTCTTCCTCCCGCTATGCAGGGACGTTTAAGGTCAGAGAAAGGGAAAAAGAAAGAGGCAGAAAGCAGTAGTTCTAAAGTTGAAGGTTGACATGAGCTGTTATCATCAGACAAGCCGCAGACGAGGAGCCTCGAGCGTGAACTGCTCGCCTGAATGTAACTGATCGTCGCCCTCGCGGTCTGCAGACAAGTCCCGGTGCGAGCTGTTCACAGTTGTAGTCTTGTATAAGTTCTCCTGGGACACTTCTCATGGAGCTCGGTGGCTTTCTGTCCTTCTTGCAATGTCACCGCCGTCCGAGCCTCACACACCGAGTTGTGTGGAAATAGTCTTTCGCACGCCACTGCAACATACAACAAATTGTAGAACGCCATTAAATCTAAACGATGGACTTAAAGAGTACAATTTAACATGGCTGCTCAGATTCGAGCGCGCACAGAGAGCTGTCCTCAAAGTAGGCAACTCTCTGCCTTTCTTCCATCCTACCATCGAACTTTACGAAAAATGCAAAGTGCTTACCGTACGTCAGTTATTTATTCTCCAGACAGTCTTAAGAAAGCACTCCCTCATAAATAAAATATGATCCCAACCTAAATATCTACAGACGCAATAAAATTTGCTCAACCGAGCCATATGAAACAAACTTCTCAAACAAATTCTTTTGCTTCTTAGGTTCCTACCTATATAATAATATACCTATATAATAAATTACGTGTATTGCACACTGCAATGTCGATGAGCGAAACTATTTTGTTCTCTTTGTCTAATAAAGTTATATCCGGTCTATTCCCAGTATAGCTTATAATTGGAGTTTTGAAGGACGGGGTTAGGTTTATATTTGTAGTATGGGACTTTATCTGTAATCAGTCTCTTTTGGAATGCTAGGTATTGGTGTATGATGGCAGAAACTTGATCATGGCGGTGCTTGTAGTCAGTCTGGGCCATTGATCTACACGCACCGGTTATGTGTTGTATCGTCTCGGAGGCGCTGTGGCATCGTCTACAAGAGTCCTGGAAATTTGGTCTGCGTATGATATACTTCTGATAGTTCCTTGTGTCGATAATCTGGTCTTGTATCGCGACCATGAATCCCTCTGTTTCGGGAAACAGTTCACCTCGTTGCAGCCAGGCGTTCGACGCTTTCATGTCGACATGAGATTGCTGCAAGTCGATACGATGTCTCCCGTGCAAAGATTTTCGTACCCAAGCTGCTATCTTCTCTGCATTAGTTGTGATGTTTTCGTTAGGTTGTTCAGTAGTTGATGATAGATTTAATGGTGTGTTACGTTTGTCTGTATGTGAAATAAGGCAATGTAAAACTGATTTAATGGATTTATTAAAGAAAAATTGTCTTAAATTCGTTATTTGTCTATTGTGTAAGTTTTCTACGTCTATAAGTCCCAGTCCTCCCTCTTCTCTCGGTAAGGTCATTCTCTGCACACAAGATCTTGGATGGTGCTTTCGGTGTTTTGTTAGAGTCGTGTTAATTAACTGTTGCATTTTTCGCAAATCAGTTTTTGACCATTTTATTATACCGAAAGAATAAGTAAGAATAGGGATAGCAAAAGTGTTGATTGCTTTAGTTAGGTTGCGGGATGTGAGTTGGGACTTCATGATCGCGTTGAGCCTGTGTTTAAATTTTGTGATGAGTTGTGTCTTTGTGTGTTTTTCATTAATCTGATGGGACTGTTGAAATCCTAAATACTTATAGGTACTTCCTAAGTCTAATGCTTCCACTATTTCACCTGATGTCAAAGTATAATCGTTGGAACCTATGTATCTACCTTGTGTTAAAGTGTATGTTTTGCATTTGTCTATTCCGAAAGCCATACTGATGTCTTTTGAAAATATTTGGGTTACGTCAGCTAGTCTGTGGAGAGATGCGGTATCTTTACTGTATAATTTAATGTCGTCTTATTATTATTATTTGGACAGAACCAGAAAAGAGAGCGTCGGCTTTGTCCGTGCTGGAGAGTTACCGTGGGCTGCCTCCGGAGCGCCTGCTGCAGCATGTGGCCCGCGCGCTAGACTTGAAAGTGGAGAGGCGCTCGCTGGCCGGCACCCGCGGCGCGCTCACCGTGCTGACGCTGGCGCCGATCACGCCGCCGCTGACCGTGGCCGGGGACGACGCGCCCACCGCCGCCGCCGCCGCGCTGCGCTGCCTGCGCCGCTGGCTCGTCGCCTAGCGCTCCCATATCATGTTTAGAGAATGTTATTTTATGATATCTAATTGTATGAAACAGTACCCACGCAGCGGTCCTACCGCAGCGCACTCAACTTCACGAGGCTGTGTCAGGTGCAGAGCTCTCGAAGCTCCAATCCGAAGCCGAGACTCTAGGGAATCTGTGAAACCGTCCAATCCGACACCCCTTTTGGGAACAAATTTTCTTATAACTTGTTATTAGAAAATTCGTTGCGAATGATTGTTTTTATTATACCGTCTGAGCGAGAGAGGTATCGAGTAAGTGTGCGCTCGCACAGACCTACACATATCATATAATACACTTTACACTTGCTTGTTACATACTCGATAAGAGAGATGACCTAATATTTCAGTTACCTATTTACTTATTTCAGTTCATATTTTTTCTTACTTTTATTTATTCTATTTGCTTCTCGTTCCACAGACGTACACTTTATTAATTATTTTTCAATTCTAATCCACCCTCACGGTACCATAAGGGTTCCTAACTCCAATTCTAATGGCTCGCAACGCGTACTTGTTACAAAGTTTTGTTTTACCTAGCATTCCTCGTACCAAGAAGTCAAAATGACAACAAATAATAAAATGAAAATATATTTTGTGTACGGGCAACAATAGACACAATAAGCTTTACCCGTTGTAATGAAAGTTCTGTCATTTGCTTCTTGTTTTATTTTGTTGTTCAATAAAGTTATGTCTAAGTATAATTATGAGTAAAAAGAAAAAGCGACTTGAAATCGAAGCAAAAGTTAAACGTTATTACGCGGACGCCGGCTTCTAGTTGGAAAGCTTCATTCAATTCAGGTCCCTGCGCCGGTATCGTGCCCGTGTCGTTCTTTAGCACGAACTCTGTCATTATCATAGACAGGGCACCAGGCAGGGTGGACTGGAGCACGTCCGTCTTCAACGATCTTGAAAGTTGCATCATGAAATTATTATTTTTAACAAGATACGGCTGCTCGTATTATCGCATCCCCGCCTCTATCTCAATATGATTGTGACAGAGGCGTCTTACCACCTTGACGTGTCGGGTGTAAAGCACGGCTTCAAACGTGTTGAGAGAAGGACAAAGTTGGGCAAGTTATATACCTTGTCATCAGTTGTACTAAGTAAAATAAAATATGAGCAATCAACATCTCAACACAATTACAGTGATAAGCAACAGGAAAATATTGTAATGAATATTAGATATATACCATACGGTTTGCCTTTTGCAGTAGGCACTGTAAGTGTGCCAATGCACGAAAAAATCTAAAAATAGGAAAGACAATTGATTACTAATGCCAAATTTTAACTATTCAGTGTAAATGTGAGAGTACTTCATTTGACACTAATACACAAACAGCACTGTTGCTGTAGAGGCACTATTCAGATACGTTCCAACTGAATGGACATTCCAACATGACCACCATGCCAAAGTATCTCACACACACACACCAACAAGCACCGCTGCTTGTAAATGTACATCTTAATATGATTATTGCATCAAATAAATATTAATGTAAGTTTTTTTTTAATAAAAATATATTATTTGTAATGTTTTTACACAAACGTGTAGATTTTCTTTATAGTACAAATGTAAAGTAAATTTTTAGAGATAACCTGAACTCTTTTGTCGTTGACAGATATTTAGGGTAACATGTTTTGATGTCCGTGACGGTTCCAATCATACTCTACCATAAGTTCCAATCATAAGCTCAACAGTAGTAGGAAAGACAAAATATGAAAAAAAATCATCATTGGCTCCGTAAATTTTTATAAAAAAATGTCATTTATACTATATGTTAGGAAGCACATCACACAAGTATAAAGAAATCAAAGTTTAAGAATAAAATGAGTCAGTCAGAGAGTTCGATTTCCGAGGATTCGTGTCTGCGGCGTAAGGTACGTTCGGCCGCAAGGTTTTGCAGCCACTCGTTCGACTTTTGCGCGGCGAGGCGGCGTGGCGTGCGGCGCTCGGGCGATGGCGCACGCGCACGGCCCCGCCCCCGGGCCCGCGCACCGCGCGGCGTGCGACCGCGCGCGCGGCCACGTCCCCGCCCTTCGATGCCTCGTTCTATTAATATTTCACCGTCAGATTCGTCGCTGTCAGCTACCATCGCAGGTTTCTTTTCAGCCGCCTGTTCGATCAAACTCTTGAGCTGTGCCTCATCTATACTATCCAAATTTTCTTTAACTGCCTGAAGCCGTTCCTGCACCTCTTCGGTCGTTTCCGCCGTCGACTCAAGTAACTGATCAACGCAGCGCCTCCTGTGTCCTTCTAACACGCGGCGGAACACTCCGTCGTCACGCTTTAGCGTGTAGTCACG
Organism: Meandrusa payeni; assembly: GCA_029286785.1. Classification (NCBI taxonomy): domain Eukaryota; kingdom Metazoa; phylum Arthropoda; class Insecta; order Lepidoptera; family Papilionidae; genus Meandrusa; species Meandrusa payeni. The sequence goes on from JAGSMX010000013.1 coordinate 11,371,702, forward strand.
CACAGCTTCGGTAATAGATCGCACCGAAAGTATAGCGAGGCGCCGCTGGGGCGGCAGTGCGGCGTAGTATGCGCGCAACAATGACTCCACATCACTGGCTTCCACCGCTGCACGTCCTATATCCACCTCCTCTGCGTCCTCCTTGTCTTTATGATCCCTAATTTTCTTTTCTCTTTTCATGATTAAAATGTCATTAGGGTTTGCTACTAAACCAGTGAAATTCTGACCAAATCTGATACGATTGAAATTTTGACCCTCGTGTTCATAAAGTACAGAGAGGCGAACCAAAGGCACCGTTGGTTGAGATGGATTGCCACTACATAATTTATTTGCTTCTTCTATAGCTTCCTCAACCTTTTCCTTTAAAAATTCTTGTACTCTCTCACTTTCCTTGACCTTTGAATCGCCTAAATTTTCTTCAGAGAGTACAACTGTTTTGAAGATGAAAGGTCTCACAGTCTTCAGCGGCAGAGGTGTTATGATGTATTCTTTTTTGTGTAATTGCAAGAGGACACAGTGCTTTGGCAGGGCTTCTCCTGCAGCAAGTGAGGTCGCAACCGTGCTGCCCGGCTGGACTACACAAAACCTTTCATTTTCTCTCTTTATATCTTTTAAAGCATACACTTGACTATCATGTTCATGGCCCCATATGACAAGATCTAAAAATTGAGGCAATACACTTTCTGGAATATAATTGCCATGACCTCTGTCTGCTCTGTTTTGATGAAGGACTAGAATATTAAACCAATCATTGTTATCTTCTAATAAGTCCATTTCAACTTTCTTCTCGCCAAATAAGCGTGAAAGGCGTTGATCTTTAAGATGACTTAAGCCATACAGTGATATCTTGGTCTCTCCTTTCTGTAAAAGCACAGGAGACACACGAACTTGAGTGTAATCACTCCATTTGCCAAAATAATTTACCAGACCAGTTATAGAAAGAATATCGAGGGAGCTGATACTGCCCTGTCCAACAGGGTCATCATGGTTGCCATGAATTGACAATATAGGATAAGATACATTTAAATTTGGATCTTCATAATTAACAACTCGAGAAAAGTTTTGCAGTTGGTCTGACAAAAGCTCCACGCTGATCGGTTTGTCTCCGAAGCAATACTTGCGGATGATTTGTGTACATTTAAACATACAGTTCGGAGAAGGCTTTGCGTGATCAAATAAGTCTCCGCCGAGGAGAATAAAATCAACATCGTATTGAACAGCCAAAGACAAAACTTCTTCAAAAGCGATGAAACTATCTTCGCCGCGCACAGCATCGTTTTCTAGATAACCCAAATGAATATCAGAAGCGATTAAAATCCTTAGCGTATCTTCAGGGATCCAATTTTCTGCTTCATTATGTACCATTTTACCTGATTGTCTATAAAGTAAATTTCCAATGCAATAAATGTCTCGACGAGTATCATCAACAAATAATTCTGCGGAAGTCAACTGTCAAATTATTTTTAATTGTCTTTGGTCTTTTTTTTACGTTTTATGGCCTAGTGGCATTGGTGCTTAGTCTCAACCCTTGACTAAAAGACTTTTACTTTACTTTAATAATATATTTTTAGATGTTAAAATATCAATTTAAAAATCATATGACCTAAATAAAATCAAATCTCTTAAAATAAAAAACAAGTTTTCGTAATTGGTTCAACAATGATGATACCAAGACTCCATTATTATAAGTAATAAATCCGGGTTATTATAAGTAATATAATGTTGTTCTGCGCTATGAGTTCACAAACATCTAAAAATCTAAACTAACTTTAAGTGCCACTATGAAACAATTGAGAAGAAGTGGCCGAAGAAACACCAGCAACGTTCTTAACATCTAAGGGGTGAGGCCTGCCCATAAAGTAACAGTAGCGCGATAACATTATTTGCAACCTTCGACCAAAAATGGAACGTGTCAGCCTAGAGTGAGGTTTGAAGATTAATAGCAGTAAGACGAAGGTGAACGTGGCCGCATGGTGTGTGCTTTCTCAGTTGTAAATCTCCAGTTTCAATCAGGAAAAATCCCAACTTTTGTCAGAGCGTAGTCCTCTTCAAGGCCCACCTTCCTACACTTTAAAACGTGTGGGTAAAGGCGATAGATCGTTCAGCGTTTGCAAATTTGTTTTTTTTTTCCTTTTTTATTTTTACTCAAGAATAAAAACTGATTGTACAGCCGGGTGCGTCTTGTTTTTCTACGTCTCCTGATACATCATACTAGTGACTTCTCGAAAAAACCCGACACTTCGAATTTTTAACCACAGAGCGACTCGATACGAAATTGGCGCGTGTTATATTTTCGGTGGTATCCCTTGACCTTATACCTTGAGAGCTCTCATCTCAAATCAAAGAGGCTGCACTGAGGAAGTTAAGAGACGCATGACTATGAGCATTTGTGCAATGGGCGAGCTCAAGAAAATGTGGCAAATACGTAAAATCTTTAGTGTTTCCCATATTTCTCTACTCGGCCGAAACATGGACCCTGCGCCAAACCGAAACACAAATGATAGACGCTCTGGAGATGTGGTGTAGGCGAAAGATGCTCGGGATTTCGTGGTTCGATTTCCGAATTCGAAGAGCTTGGAATCAATGAGCGTCTATCTACTCAAGTGCACAGGCGAATACTTAAGTAGGCCGACGTGGAAACGACTGTTTAGGGCCGTCTTGTCATGCAAGGCAAAGTGGAAGGGACTAGACCACGAGGCAGATCGCCAACGCTATGGTCGGATCAGGTGTGGGGTGATACATAATAACGAAATATCAATTAGAAAACTTGGCTTTAATTAGCTATATGAGAGTTGACAGATGTTTAAATGTCACGATTATTCATAAAGATCATAAGAGGCACAAAGGAGATTTATATATCACGGAGTATGGTGGGTGCTCCCTTAGATAAATGTGCCCGATTGAAGGCCAGCAGGCGGAGGTGGCGACACGCCGAGTGGCGGGTGTTGTCTGCTGCCCAACCCACCGGATCATGATGGCCACGACCACACTTACAAGAGTGTTAAGTTTGAAGACATAAAGGAAACATTTTAATTATCCATCTTATATTTACTAAATAGATCATTTTATGTTATCTATTTTGAAAAAAGGTTTGAACTTTATAAATGACAGCCATAAATTCTGTTTCCATTAGTTTTGCATATATTGGAACGTTGATGTTGTAAATGTCAAATCAATTAAACGCGACGCATTGTAGTTGTATATGATGTACAGTTGGTAGTAGGTAATAGGTATATATGTATATTGGCATTTAACAATACTTGTATGTATTGACAATTTGTTGGCATTTGACAACACAGTTCTGAATGTGAAATTTTCAATTTACTATATCTTCAGTTTTTGGAACATGTGTTACCTATGAGCTTTGTGAGGATGTGACGGTGGCGTAAATTTAAATAAATAAAATATGGTTTTAAATGATTATAATGGTATTAATTTGGAAGAGAAAGTGTCGCGTGAAATCAGAGAGTGGCCTTCAATGATGTGGAAGAAGTGGATTGTGCAAGTATCAGCGGTTTCGAGTACGGCATGGAGTCCGTTTCTGCTTCCAGCTGCTGGTTTTGTGTTTATGATCACAATTGTTATTGTAAGTGTCGCCGTCTCAACTCACTTTTGAAGCGGGACATCTTGTTTTTCAACTAAAATAAGTTGATCATTAATTAGATGATTAAATTTATTTAATTATATTTAGGGTAAAGTTTACATCATGCTACCATGTAAGCAGGTTAAAAGTTGACGGAAATCTGAGGTTTTGTTTAAGAGTTTTGTTTATACATTTAAAGCCAGAACTTGGCTGAAACCCATCAAGACATTAGTTGGGGTGTAGGAAGTATATTGTCTCAACAAGTGAATCTGCACACTTTTTTGATTAAATTGAAATTGGCAAAGTTTGTTAATTTCTGCTTTTTATTGTAATCTGAGCAAGGTTAAGTGTTAGGTCTTACTCTAAAACTAAATATAGTATTAATATGCAGAATGATGAGCATGTGACGCGTAACTCATACGATATATGCATGATGTGCTGCGAGCAGTGTGTACGAGATAAATATGTAATGTATAAATGGGCATCAGGGATCAGCGGCGGGCGCCTCAGCGGCTGACCTGGTGATCGAGATTCCGGCGTCGGGCGCAGGTGCTGACGCAGCTGGAGCTCGATACCGTCTGGACTACACACCGTCACTAGGATCTCCTGAGCCCAATTTCACTGTGCCAGCGCAAGCCTCCACAATCAACTTCCGGGGCCAGCCTGGCACCAAATACCACTTCATGCTGTACTACTCCAATGCCACCTTCGCAGATCTACTCACATGGAACCAAACTATTATCACCGGTGAGGACATTTCTATATAGCAAATGAACGCACTTAAACAGTGGAATTGTATATAAATCTACTGGCTGTGGAAAACCACAATATTATACTGTGTGCTATTCTGTTTGCGTCCCCCGGTATTCTTATAGTATTCAAAATTTCAATGATTTTTCTGTTAGTTGCTCAAAGTATCTTTGTTACATAAATAAATGTGAGAAAACTAATTCCTTTGTATAATAATGTATTTTACATATAGTTGGATATGCCTTATTTAGATGCCCTGTGACCCCAAGATTATCCAGCATTTACACACAATTTAAAATAAGGCAAGAAGCAACTATACAAACTTAAGAAATAACTTATTGAATGTCTATGCCCAAGTTTCACTTGTGGTTGATAATTTCTAGAGGTCAAGTTGGCAGCAGATAACATTTTACTACTTTACCGTTACTTGACTCATGAAAATTGATTATAACAAGCATATGTCCCATTACATTAAGATTACAGCACCAGTGTGTGTGTGAGTACAAAGATATCTTTGGTTCTTGACTTTGTCTCGTGGCTCACGCATCTCGGGGACAATCGTAGACAGGTCTCCCAGCTCCCTGATCCTTCCGATCATCTTTCAAAGCTTCAAATCAAAGCAGTTTTTCACTAGTCATAGTTTTTAGTTCTTTTTCATTTTTGTGTTAACAATTGTATTCCCAGCGCCGGAGCCGCCTACGAACTTGAACGTGACGCAGGGCCGCAACAAGAAAACCATCATCACCTGGTCCCCGCCGGCGCACGGCGACTACACCGGTTTTCGCTTTAAGGTATGTGCGAGCGAGGAGCCGATCTCCCGCCGCAGCGCTAGTACGGCCCTGCCGAGGATGAATATTTTGCATTGAAACTGACGGCTACTCCCGGCGCCAGGTGATCCCGCTCACGGAGTCGCGCGAGGGCGCGCGCAACATCAGCGTAGAGGGCGGCAACGGGAGCCACGTGCTGCGCGACCTTGCGCCCGGCGCCACCTACCAGCTGCACGCGTTCACCCTGCTGCACGACAAGGAGAGCGCCGCCTATACCTCGCGGAACTTCACCGTCCGTGAGTCTGCTTGCCTCACTTACTGAAGCGGAGGTTCCCGCAAATGTTCGTACCCACTGTGTACCGTACACAAACCCGCAAATGTATGAACGGGGTATTTGTAGAAAAACAGATTCCAAGGAAAAAAATAGTAGACTAGCGGGACACCTTTGCCCGTAGTGCAGGAGCCGCACGCGTCACGCCACGCCGGCGGCAGCCAGTGCTCGGTCACCTCTGCTCCAATACGCTATTTAATATAATAAATAATAGATAATATGAGCAATGTCCACGTCATGTGTCCTGTGCCCGCCGGCAGCTTAAATAGACAAACAGGTGTAAGTGGTGAGGTGATAAAATAGAATTGAATACTTATTGCGAGACATTCATCATTTGGTCAGTGCTGCAGGTCTAATATGAGTATTTTAATTACTGCGTCTTAATTATTGATCTTTCTCAACCCTGCCTCCTTGTGTCGCGGTGGCACAGCAGCGCACGCGGAGGACCGGTGAGTGGCCGTAGTTGCGCAGCACGCCCGCAGCATGGCCCGCACGCTCCCTTCGGCTTTCCAACTAGACGATTTCTTGTTTTTGAGCACTGCAATGTTCACGCTGCACGTATACTGCGCTGCCCTCAAACAATTTGCGTAAATCTCTGTGGTATGAGTTTATGGCATAACGTGTATTTAGACGAAAACGTCGCGCTTCTTCTTAAAGCGAGGGCTGGCGGTCAGTTCACCACACCTGCCGCCGTCTCTCGCGAGGCGAGGCGGGCGCCCCTCTGTCGTCATGCTATGAATGTTGTATAAACGATGTCGCACGTGGTGAGTGAGCCGACATACGCGCTCGTTACAATGAAGCATATATCATATATATTATCATTATAAACACAATAATAACAATGGAAATGATAAAACAAGTCACAACCTTTTCTCAAGAATTGCGGGATCTATCATTTTTGGGAGAATACAGCCAATTGCATAATTTTGTTTTAAACGACCGCCTATGGAATATGCCTAATGGTCTCCGGGAACCTTACTGTATATTGTGACATGATTTTGCAACTTTTGCTGTATTTTGTTCTTTCTAAAATAAACCAGTTTGAATCTCGTTCATCGACCAACACAAATTTCAAAAAAATTACGAATAACGTCCTAACATAAGAAATTGGCGTTTTGTGTGTTTGGCGGTTTCCGAAAAACAAATGCATCAGTAAATAGCTGCATACATTTGAAATTGATATTCCCAACCAAAGAGGTTATATTTGAGATAAAAGTGGCCAGTACGACAAAATGCCGATTTCATATGTGGGGACCTAATAAATGTAGCAATAATACAAAGGAGCCGTAAGTGATACATTTGCACGCTTACGATCGGCCGCTCGCGTGCTTTTCACTTGCTCTTCGTAGTCATAAAATAATTTTGGGATATTAACCTAATAGAATATTTTTGACACCGAGCGGTTGTTGTTGACATTGTAAAATCATTTGAAGATCTCCAAGCATGCTTGTTCGGCAGATGGCTTAAGTTACTGTAGCGTATCGCATGAGTCGTGCGCCCTGACAGTTGTTACTCCGTGCAGGTCCGAACACGCCCGGCAAGTTCATCGTGTGGTTCCGCAATGAAACCACGCTGCTGGTGCTGTGGCAGCCGCCCTATCCACCCGGCGCCTACACGCACTACAAGGTACGCAGGCACGACCCACTTCGTCTTTTATTTCCCCTTAAGTTGAATATGTCATTGCGTGTGACACATCGCAGGCCGATCCCGTGATAACGTGTATGTCGCACAGGTGTCTATCGAGCCGCGCGACGCCCGGGACTCCGAGCTCTACGTGGAGAAGGAGGGCGAACCACCAGGGCCCGCACAAGCCGCCTTCAAGGTAATGCACGCCGCGGACGTCACGCATAAGAGGAGACCGGGAGGATCTTATCTCCCGGCGTCGGGCTCGGGAAGTGATTGGGTGGGTTGTTTATTTTCTTTGCGTGTGTGGTGCGCAGGGGCTGGTGCCGGGGCGCGCGTACAACATCTCCGTGCAGACAGTGTCAGAGCCCGAGGTGTCGGCGCCCACCACGGCTCAGTACCGCACGGTGCCGCTGCGCCCGCGCAACGTCACCGTGGACCCGCGCGAGCTGCGCGAGACGTCTTTCCGCGTCTCGTGGTTGCCGCCCACGGAACACAGGTACCACCGTCCTCCCGTCGGCAAACTAATACAAATCGTTGTGACATACGCAAAACAGTGTCTACGTCGCTGTTTGTGTCGTTTAGTGGTTCAATTTACTTTTCGTAGCGAGTTCGAGAAGTACCAGGTGTCAGTGGCGCTGGCTGAGAGCGGGGGCGGAGGCGCGGGCGGCGGCGGCGGGCGGCGGTTGGCGCCAGTCGTGCGGGCTCGCGACGAGTCCACCACGGCCTCCTTCGACGGCCTGGAGCCCGGCGCGCACTACACCGTCACCGTCAAGACCATGTCGGGCAAAGTGACCTCCTGGCCTGCCGCCGCCGACTTTACGCTCAGTATGTTCTTCTCTGTACCCAATTAAATAAATCAAAACAATCCATATTCCAAATTGACGTTGTGTGTCTGTCTGTGGAGCGTCCGGCACACGGCACACGGCTCGGTGATTGTACTGGTATGCCGATTGGCAAGTGTTCCCCCTGTCACATTGCATGAAGTATAATTTGTGGTGTGTCAGAGCCGCTGGCGGTGCGCGGGCTGCGGGCGCGCGACGCGGACGCGGGCGACGGGCTGCTGGTGTGGTGGCAGCCGGCGGACGGCAGCACGCAGGACGAGTACAAGGTACGTCGCCTCCGTCACTCGACCTAACCGTTACCATAATGCGTATTCACGAGTGCACTTACTCACTCCCTATAAGCGTTGCTGAAGTTTTTCTCCAGCGTATGTCGTGCCATACGATACATTTTTGCCCTGAGTAATCGGAAACGCCGATACTGTGTGTGTATCGGCCCTCTCGGGCACCTTCAAACTGGTCAAACTGCTACTCTACTGGTCCGCGGCGAGCGTACGCTCCGAGAGCTCGCTGCCTCTGCACGCCATAAATTTATTTTGTATTTTTTGGCATCGGGCGCCCCTCAGTTAGTAACAGTTGAGGTTCAGGTTAGGCTCCATGGGCTCGACCATCTCCAAATGTAATAAAGTTGTAATAGCCTCGGAGCCAGCCACGTCTGTCGCGGGCGCTAACTTATGGATTTGCAGGTGTCTTACCATGAGACGGGGCCGTCGCACGACGACAGCAGCACGCTCACCACGCCCGCCACCAACGTGACGCTGGAGGGCTTGCTGCCCGGCCGAAACTACACCGTCTCCGTAAGTCGCCTTATACATACATGCATTACAGTTGGATATGTCGCACTGCCGATACTTCACTCCGGTATTGGCGATTTTACAATAATGAATTTCATTGGAAATAACATAGTGGCGTGAAGGCAAGGACCAGATAAGGAGCTTGTGTGTGCAGGTGTGCGCGCTGTCCCGCGGCGCCGAGTCCAACGAGAGCGTGGTGTGGGCGCCGCGGCGGCCGCTGGCCCCGGCGCTGCAGGCGGCGCTGGCGGAGCGCGGCGGGCTCAGCCTGGCGTGGCGCGCCGACGTCACCTCGCGCCAGCACGCCTACGAGCTGCGGTACCGGCGCCGCGCCGCGGCCACCTTCAGCACGGTACGGCCGCCGCCGCCGCCCTCCCCCTCCCCCCGATGATATGATCATTTAGTTTGCTTGGTGCATGTCGCGCGTGACTCCTTCCTTAACATTCAGCCGTAGAAGTTGTTCCACCTAACCGTCGAGTAACTCGCGCACCTCGCGACCTAACATCGCTCGACTACCGTCCATACCCAGCCGCGTGTCTGCGGACCGATCTGTTGTTGTTGTTGGTTGTACGAGGCCGGGGCGTGTAAATGTTTTGTTAGTACTGTACATAACTCGGCCCAGAATATTTGTGTGCACTAACGGCGTGCGGTGGCGGGAGGGCGCAGGCGCTGCTTACATTAATGATGTGAAGGCGTTAGTGTTAAGTCACAGCTCGTGGTCAATATTAAAGTATATTTTGGTTGCACAAATTGGAACTAATTATTTCTGTCCCTTCTAATACCCTCTTCAATGTACAATTCCTTGAACTGTTTCTGTTGGCTTACCGAGGGCGGCGCGGTGTCGCCGCGGCGGGCGAGCTGCGGGCTTGGGCGCGGGCGCTTTGCTGTGTTGCATTTTAAATAACGTTGGGTGGTGAATAGTAGCCCCCCGCCCGACAGTAAGTATACGTGGTGGGAATGAGGGCCGCCCAGGGCCTCGCCAGGACACGCGCTACGAGACCGGGCTGCACGTCACACGTTTCGACATAGAATGAGGTGAGACTAACGTCATACACCGGTTTTGGTGAGGTTTTTCTAGGATTAGTACTGCCGTCTCTTCATCAAGGTGTTGCAAATGGCCTGGAATTCCAGAGAAATAGAGGAGGCCATAGATAAAGAATATGGGGTGTAGGTCTTTTGTGAGCACAGTGCGTGACCCCGCTCGAGAGTTGGCGGTGAAAACACTTTGCTTAGAAAAAGCTTAAAAAAGCTTAGTTTAACAAATGTGCTCGTGACCTATCACTTCCCGCGGCGGACGTGACCTCGGCTGTCGGCTCGGTCATGTCCTGGCGCTCCGCTCAAGATTAATAAGTGCTCTTTATCTTCACCAATGCAAGAGAATCTCTGTTAGATGTCGAGCGCACATTGCTCGTGACAATTCATTGGAACTATTCGCGCCAGGAGACGCCGGGTTATACAACACTGTTCATTATAGAAACCAACTAAATTCGAACACGCACGCTTTCAAACGCTAATTATTATTTTTTCTTGGTTAATCGATAAGACAGGCAAGTTGTCTTCGCAGAGAACAAAGGTAAGCTGTATAATGTGCATTTGTAAATATAATAGAGCTTTTTAAAATATTGTACTTTCAAAGAACCATCGCTTTCGTAAGATAATAAAATGAGATAAAACAATTACAATAAGCGCCTCTGTGTAGCTGGAGACCAAAGACACCAACGCAACACTGGAAGACCTGTACCCGGGAGCAGTGTACGAGATCCAGCTGGCCGCCATCAGCCACGGCCTGCACAGCGAGTGGTACACCGCGCTCGAGCCCGTCCGTGAGTCACTCTCCCTCCGCTCACGTACCTGTTGCACCCGGTTGTATGAAACAGTGGGAGTATGTTATATTACATAGGTACTGTGTAAACCCCAAGGTCCGTTGCCGGCGGAGTGGCTGGAGGTGAAGCGCGCCACGTCCAACTCGGTGTCGGTGCGGTGGCGAGGCCCGGGCGCCGGCGCCGTGGGCTCCTACGCGCTGCGCTACCGCACCCAGGAGCCGCCGGGCGCGGCGTGGAGCGAGCTGGCGCCCGCGCCCGCCTCCGCCAACTACTCGGAGGTAGGGTAGGAGATACAATGCGCTCAAAGAAACTTAACAATTATTATTATATTGTTGGGTAATATGAAAATGTTGGGTAGTAGGAAAATATATTAGGAAAATGTTTCTGACACGCGGCCTATAAAACGGAGATCTTGCCGACCTCAGGGCACTTGCGGTCAGGCGTCGTCTTGGTGAGATCTTTCCGATATTATTTTACGTTGTAAATTCGTGTCGGCTCGCTGCCCGACTTTAATTTTGTTATTTACTTTTGTACCGAACCAATTATATTGAAAAGAATACGTCCTACGAGTTTCTTGTCGGTTCTTCTCGTAGTAGAGTATTTTCGAACCGACGGTAGCTTCAGTAAATTTCATTTGAATTAAATAAAGTTACGATAACCTGACGTCGAGGATTTTATTTTTAGTTTATATACTAGTAGTTTACAACATCAGAAGTGGGATTCGCAGTCCACTTTAGTTAGTTTTACAAGATCAGAAGTGGGATTCGCAGTCCACTTTAGTTAGTTTTACAAGATCAGAAGTGGATTCGTACTTTTAGGGCCCATTTCGGCTTGGCTTAATTTTCTTTAGTTTGATGTGTGCTCTGTTTTCTTTGATGGTGAGTTTTTTACTCTATTTTTCTTGAGATTTTGTGATGTTAAATTTCCTGATATGAGGAAAAGAGTACATTAGGCGCGCTGTTTGGGGTTTGAGCCCTTAAGCCTGGAGTAATAGTGTCTTGGAGTGCATCGGACACTTTACCTAGACTCGGGACCTAGAATAATCATTTGTCTTGGAGTGCATCGGACAGATTATTCTAGGGGATCCTGGACCCGGGATAACATTTGTCTTGAGTGCATCGGACATGTTATCCCGGGAGGGGCCTCGAGCTTGGGACAACGGTTTATCTTGGAGTGCATCGGATACGTTGTCTTGAGGTCGGTCGCTTGACGGAATTAAGTGTCTCCAATTGGTTTATCCTGGGGATTCTGGACCGGGATAACATTTGTCTTAAGGTGCATCGGACATGTTATCCCGGGAGGGGCCTCGAGCTTGGGACAACGGTTTATCTTGGAGTGCATCGGATACGTTGTCTTGAGGTCGGCCGCTTGACTGAATTAAGTGTCTTCAATTGGTTTATCCTGGGGATTCTGGACCCAGGATAACATTTGTCTTAAGGTGCATCGGACATGTTATCCCAGGAGGGACCTCGAGCTTGGGACAACGGTTTATCTTGGAGTGCATCGGATACGTTGTCTTGAGGTCGGTCGCTTGACGGAATTAAGTGTCTTCAATTGGTTTATCCTGGGGATTCTGGACCGGGATAACATTTGTCTTAAGGTGCATCGGACATGTTATCCCAGGAGGGACCTCGAGCTTGGGACAACGGTTTATCTTGGAGTGCATCGGATACGTTGTCTTGAGGTCGGCCGCTTGACTGAATTGTGTCTTCAGTTGTTTTGCCGTTTGATTTGTTTTGAGCTTGGAAACTTGACTTGGTCAGTTGTCCTGGAGCTGGTTTGGATCGTTATGATTATTTGGAGGATCTTACGCATTCTTTTCGCGATTGTCGTTCAAGGCGGTAGATTCTTTGTTGTTGCTCATTTTGTCATTGTTTTATCGTTATCATTAAGTTGTAACTAGCAGTTAGGTTAAATCGTGATCGTTTAGTGACTATTTTAGTGCTTATTTTGTCCTCAATTGTGGAATTGTTTAATGTTTAAGACATGGCTACTGGCTTCCACCGGATACCACTTGTGAAAAATCAGTTCCATTGACCGGTTTTGTAACACCTGAGGGTATTACGAATACCTTAAGATGCATACGGTCTGGCAATGCGCCTGTCGTCTATCGACGCATCATATCGAAAACCCTTCGCGAATTTATCGAGTCGGGGGATGTTTTGGTCTATATTGACGATGTTTTAATTTTGAGTCAAACCGTAGAACAGGGCTTGGTACTTTTGCGCAAGGTGCTTGGAGTCTTAACAGAGGCTGGTTTCTTTATTAATTTGAAGAAGTGTTCTTTTCTTACACGGGAAACCGAGTACCTTGGGCGAAGTATAAGTCAGGGTCAGGTACGGCCGAGCCCTGATAACGTCAAAGCATTGACAGACGCACCTGAGCCGACGACTGTTGGGCAGGTTTTGTCAATTTATGGGTCTGGCTAGTTGTTTTCGCGGTTGGGGTATCGAGCAACAAGTTGCGCGTGGTTGCATTGTTGTGTGTTGACCGACGAGCCGGTACTTGCAATTTGTTGACTCTTCTTTACCGATTGAAGTCCACACAGACGCGAGTTCGATCGGTTATGGAGCAGTCTTGCTGCAGGTTCACGAGGGTGGCTACAAGAGAGTGGTAGCGTACTTTTCTAAGCTCACCCAAGGTGTGGAAGTAAATATCACTCTTACGAGCTTGAAACTCGCAGTGGTTAAGGCTTTGCAGCACTTTAGGGCATTATCTTGTTGGTGTGCACTTCACCGTGGTCACGGATTGTGACGCGTTGAAACTTACGCAACGTAAGAAAGACTTGTTACCTAGAGTGATCCGGTGGTGGGTATATCTTCAGGATTTTGATTTCGAGTTAGATTACCGAAAGGGTACTCTGATGTCACGCGCCGACGCATTTTCGAAGTTTTGCCTCTTGTACCCTATGTACGGGCAGGATTAAGCGTCGCTTCACAAATGTGATTTCCCTGTTTGGGGCCCCGAGATTGATTGTTGCCGGTGGAGAGCATGTGTTCCAGGGTGCTGACTTTCTCGAGTGGGTCCGGGGAGTCGGGGTAGATGTTCATCTGATTACAACGGAGATGCATCAATCCAATGGACAAGTGGAGCGGTACTGCAGGACGGTGCTCAACATGGTTCGAGTAGAAGCCAATTACCGACAGCGGGAGTGGCCAGAGTTGGTATCGAGGCCGCGATACCGCTTATTCGTGGTCTGGTTCGTGATGTGGCTCTTGTTCTGGCAGAGAAGCGTTGCGAGAAATGAGTCGACAGCGAACATGGGAACATTTGCGGCGAGGCCAGGCTGCGCAGGACGAGTGCGTCATGAGAGGAGGCGTCCTCGTCGGGGCTTCGAGCTTAATGTTTTGGTATTTGTAAACAAGCAGGCACAATCTTCTGGCAAGCTAGACTCTGGCATGCGTGGTCCCTGTCGTGTGGTGAAGATTCTGCCTCGGGGGCGCTACGAGCTGCGACTTCTGTCTGGCACTTGCGGGAGGTCTGCGCTAGCGGCGGACGAATACATGGTCCCGTGGCGTGGAGTGGACTCCTGATACCAGCAAACGAACAGTCGGCGAGCGCGGAGCTACAACCTGGTACATCTGGGATACAGACACTCGCCGAGCAGCATGATCCGGTGATCGTCGGACCACAGCCTTGTGCCGGAGCATCTATGCCCTTGTTAGATATTTAAGTAGATTAGAGTTAAGGGAGCCCGAGGACGGACTCCTGGCAGGAAGGCCGTGTTGGGTAATATGAAAAATGTTGGGTAGTAGGAAAATATATTAGGAAAATGTTTCTGACACGCGGCCTATAAAAACGGAGATCTTGCCGACCTCAGGGCACTTGCGGTCCAGGCGTCGTCTTGGTGAGATCTTTCCGATATTATTTTACGTTGTAAATTTGTGTCGGCTCGCTGCCCGACTTTAATTTTGTTATTTACTTTTGTACCGAACCAATTATATTGAAAAGAATACGTCCTACGAGTTTCTTGTCGGTTCTTCTCGTAGTAGAGTATTTTCGAACCGACGGTAGCTTCAGTAAATTTCATTTGAATTAAATAAAAGTTACGATAACCTGACGTCGAGGATTTTATTTTTTAGTTTATATACTAGTAGTTTACAACATCAGAAGTGGGATTCGCAGTCCACTTTAGTTAGTTTTACAAGATCAGAAGTGGGATTCGCAGTCCACTTTAGTTAGTTTTACAAGATCAGAAGTGGGATTCGCAGTCCACTTTAGTTAGTTTTACAACAATATTTATATTATTATTTTAGGTTGTAATTTTTTTTCGCCCTTAAAGTGGTAAAGAGATTTCCAGTACCACGGGTCTGACCAAACGTTAAAGGACGTAAGAGATAAAAAAAATATATAGATTTCTTTCCACTTTACAAGCGCCCCGTGTTTTCCAGCTTTGCCGTTTGAGTAACGGAAGTTGCCAATTGCGAAACATCTTCAGACTGGGTTGTAAGCTATTAATATTAACTTCGGCCTGCCCAACTGACCGTTAGAGCGTACAGGACCGTGTCGCTAAACTCAGCTCTTACACTCGCTGGGCTGCTTCCTCTGGACCTTAGGGTCCAAGAAGCAGCCCTCTTGTACGAAATTAAGAAGGGTCGCTCCCAGCAAGTGTTGGGAGACCTCGAGTTGGAGAGACCTGTCCTGTAACTGAGACGATACACCCCGCTCACTTGGAAGGGCTGCAGTTCGACTGCTTGGCGGACGGTGACGAAGTGACTCAGCGAGCTGCCGCCGATGTAAACATTTACACGGCTGGCAGCTAAATTGACGGCAAGGTTGGCGCGGCGCTATCCGTATGGCATGGCGCTGCGGAAACATCTTGCCGGAAATTGACACTGGGTCACTTCTGCACCGTATACCAGGCGGAACTGTTTGCCCTGTATGAGGCGTCAAAGGTGCCCTTGAAGAATCCGGCTCAACGGTTTGGGATTCATTCCGATTCCAGGTCCGCCCTCGAAACTGTCACTAACACCGACTCCCTCCATCCCCTCGCGATGAAGATCAGAGAAAACTTAAAAGAAGGAAAGAGAAGAGGAAAAGAAGTCAAACTTAATTGGATAAAGGCACACGCAGGGATGGAAGGGAATGAGAGGGCGGACAATCTTGCAAAGCAAACTGCTACAACGATGGGGAAACTGTGGGCACAACGAAGGTGTTTTTCCCTGACATTGTGTCCGCATACCCCGTCATTAGGAAATTGGATCTGACGGGGCACGGGGGGTTTTCCGAGTATCTAAATAAGTTTCGGTGCAAGGAGAGCCCTTTGTGCATCTGCGATCCGGATGCGTATGAGTCGGTGCTACATGTTTTGATAGAAAGTCCAGAATTGAATGTTAAAAGATATGAGTGTGAAAGCGAGATGAATGAAAGGATAACTTTAGACATAATCATCAATAAAAATAAAAAAACTTCTCACCGTTGTCGGTTCGCATACTGAAACACCGACGTCCTGGAGTAGCGACCCTCCGAGGTTATTTTTTTGGTGATTTAATAGGTGGCCATAGGCGCGTAGGCCACGCCGATGATTTCCATGGGCCACACAGGGAGTAAGAATTATCGCCATTATAGTTGTGAAACTGGTCTCATTGTATTTAGATCACGAACATGACACACGGCGAGCGCTACACGATACAGCTGGACACGGAGAGCGAAGAGGCCGAGCACAAGACCGTCCCCAGCGGGCAGCCGCTCAGCGCAGAGCACACCGTCCGTACGTATTCACCGACACAGGAGTCACGGCGCCCCGCGCCACGACAGGTACTACATTAACGAGATATTGCTGCAGGACCGAACCCCGTGTCGAACGTGGAGCAATTGGCGGACACGCTCAACATGACGCTGGAGTGGCCGCGTCCCGCCGGCCGGGTCGAGTCCTACGAGCTGCGCTGGTGGCCCGGCGACGACGAGCCCGACGTGGCCGGCGACGCGGACTCCGAGAGCGAGGCGGAGGCGGCGGGCGCGGGCGCTCGCAACATCAGCGCGGGGACGGGGCGGAGGGTGCGCGCCTCCCTGGGCGGGCTGCGCCCCGGCCGGGGGTACAACGTGTCTATCGTGGCGCACTCCTACAATCTCACCAGCGACCTGTTCACCATGCACGCACGCACACGTACGTACGTTTTATCGTAATCTTGTTTGATGGAATTGATCACTGACGCGGTTGCGGCTCACCTGACGTCAGTGTTTCCACCGTCCATACGCAAACGTGCAGGAGTAAACCTCATGTGCCCGTCGGCAGGTCCGGTCATCCAGTCGGAAATGATCGTGAACGAGTCCAGCCGGCCCGAGTCCGACGACAACGAGACCACCTCGGCGGATCTGGTGGGTTCTTTTATGTTTATGTTGTGAGGATGTTTTTTAATTGTTCTTAAAATAATAAATACAAATGAACTATTTAATACAGTTGTGGTAACATGTATATCTGATTGATAAGATCGGGTGCCGCGAGTGTATCGTATGTAGTGATTGCACTTGTAATGAGGTGTGCGTGCGCAGCGCGTGGTGTACACGCGCACGCCGCCGGCCGCGTCGCGCTTCGACGCGTACCGGTTCCGCCTGGAGGCGGCGGGGGAGCAGCCGCGCACGGCCGAGCGCGCCGCCGACGCCGCCGGGACAGACTCCCACGCCGTGGACTTCCGCAAGCTGGTGCCCGGCCGGCTGTACAACCTCACCATGTGGACCGTCAGCCATAACGTCACCTCGCACCCCGTGCAGCGGCAGGCGCGCCTCTGTGAGTATCCGCTAACAATACGATCTCCCGGTAGATATAGGCCATTGCGGATCGCGGCGGCTTTTCTGTAGACCCAAGTATAAGATACACAATTCCACCATACATTACATGCTTATATGTCGAATGGTTTTGGCGGCCGTTTCCTTGAAAACTCACAGATTGCTTATATTTTTCCGGAATATCGATATCGTAAATTATATACTAAAACCTTCCTCGAGAACAGCTCTATCCATTGGTGAGCACAGCATGAAAATCAGGGTAGTAGTTTATGAGTTTATCACGAACAGACGGACAGACAGCCGGAAACGACTTTGTTTTATACAATGTAAGGATGACGATTGAAGCACCATTAGCAGTGATGTTTCTGTATGGTAGACCCTAGGCCGGTGTCGGAGCTAAAGGCGACGGAGGCGGGTGCGCGCTACGTGGTGCTGACGTGGGCGCGGCCGCCTGGCGACTTCACGGACTTCGAGGTGCAGTACCTCGCCGCGCCCGACCAGCTGCAGGCCGTGCGCACCGACCAACTGCACCTCAACCTCACCGCGCTCGCGCCGCACCACAACTACACCTTCACTGTCGAGGTACGCCAAAGTTTCAGGATCGACTCCACTGACTCGACTACGCGAGGATGTGCCGCTTCCTTTTGCCTCCGATAAGCTTTGTGTTAGTTTCGGTCTCAATCCTAATTCTAATTTTACTGCTCAAAGTAAAATATGATGTAATGTTTTGTCGAGGTGCGCTCGGGTACTCCGGCCACCATCCTGACGCGGTCGCGTGCGCGCTCGCTGGCCGTGCGCACGCGCGAGGCGCCGCCCGGCGTGCCGCAAGGCTTCGCGCCGAGCGACGCGCGCCCCAACGAGCTCACCTTCTCCTGGCGCCTGCCCGCCGCCGAGCGCAACGGCGTGCTGCGCCGCTTCACCCTCTCGTACTGGCCGCGCGACCGCTCTTACGACCTGCGCACCCTCGACTTCCCGCAAAACGGTTAGTAGCACTGCATGAGCCCGGCGCTCACACATCTGTATAGCTAACGTGTGCGTGTGCTCAGCGACCGGCGGCACGGTGTCCGGCCTGGTGCCGGGCGTCACGTACGAGTTCGAGCTGCGCGGCGAGTCTGGCGCTGGTGAGGGAGCGGCCGCGCACTGGAGTCAGCACATGGCCATCGCCGCACCGCCGCGACCTCGCCACGATGCCCTCCCCGCGCCTGTCGGCCGCACCAGCTCCACGGTACCTCTTTTTTGTTAACGAGGGGGGAGGATCATCATCGAGATACTCCACCTTCTTGGGAGAAGGCGGGGTTTGCCGGAGGGGACCGTTGAACGGGACCGGCCCTCTCCCGACCCCGTTTGGCGGTCACCTTTTAGGCTATTACGGCCTCGCCAACGTGTGCTGCACGGAATCCCCGTCACAGCCACAATGGTGGCATTGCGCGGTCGGTACGCGTCCTATCCTGTTCAGGTACTCACCGAAGCACCCGTGCCCGGCGTCAGGCTATACGTGACGTGCGTCTCCTTCTACCGAAGCTAAGGAGGAGAGCACAAACAGAGTCGCTCGCGCCGGGCCTCCATCGCACGTCTGTGTTCCTGCATACGCACCTCTCCCGCTTCCAGGGGCGGCTTGGCTCCACTGCCGGCACGTCACGGACGCGCGTCGCGGGTCGCGACCCTGTACGTTGGTACTTTCCACACACGCCCCGCGCTCCGTACGGCGGCGAGGCTTTATCTTACCGACTTCCGTCTTACAAATTCGTAACCGCGTAATATTACCGCACAGTTGTATTTATTTATTGAAATATTACCAATAAAAAAATCGGCACCGTAATCGCTATAGTGCCGTGACCTTAGCCATATTAAGATGAACCGAATAACCAAACCGCGGCATAACGTGCACGTCGTGTCCCTGCAGGTGGCGGTGAGATTCCGCGCGGACTACTTCTCTGCGGCCAACGGCAACGTGACGGCCTACACGCTGGTAGTGGCTGAGGAGCCGCGCAACGACACGCCCGCGCGCCTGCCCTCCTGGCGCGACGTGCACCGCCTGCCCGTGTGGCCGCCCTATCAGGTACGGCGCTGCGACTGCCGTGTCACCGAGTCTATCTCGGAGCTGCCGCCCTGCTGGTGGCGCTGGTGTGATCCCGTGCTGAGCTCTGAGCTTCGTTTTTCTGAGGAAGACCATTATATTCGAGCTCCTCCGGTAGTTCTCTCTTTATACTTCGCAGTCTCAAACTATAATTATATTGTTCCGAGCAGCTGTCAACTGTCTGGTTCTTCCAAGATAAGAGAAAATGACCAGTCATACGCTCACGAAACACAAAATGGTTGACTCGTTTGTGGCGAAGGGGTAGGGTATTGATTCATGGTTGATTCTGTACAGGAATGGCTAAACACTCATGCCAGTCAACAGGCCATGCAATGATTAGTTTACGTGGTGCGCAGGTGACGGAACCGTACTACCCGTTCCACGCGTCGGCCGTGGAGGAGTTCACCGTGGGCTCGGAGCGTTGCGAGGGCGGCGGCCGCGCCTACTGCAACGGCCCGCTCAAACCCAACGCACGCTACTACGTGAAGCTGCGCGCCTTCACCGCGCCCGACAAGTTCACCGACACCGCCTACACGCAGATCTACACCGGTAAGCACGTCCCCGGACTCCGCCTCGCTCTCCCGGACATCGTCCCATATGTGTCTTGCGCCCAGCTCCTGCAGTAGCATTCGCGAGATGAAGTTTTACGGTTCGGTCGTTATTGGTCGGTACATGGTGTCCGCGTCGTCTGCAGAGGCGGACAACACGGCGTGGATAGCGGGCGGCGCGGGCGCGGCGCTGGCGGCGGCCTGCGGGGCGGCGGCCGCGCTGCTGGTGCGCCGCAGGTGGAGGCGCCGCGCGGCTCCAGCGCCGCCGCCCGCGCCCCTCGCCTCGCGGCCCGTGCGCGTCTCAGATTTCCTCGACCACTACCGCCTCATGTCCGCCGACTCGGACTTCAGGTAACTGTATTGCCACTCACTTATATTTGTTTCCGGTTGCATATGGCAACAACAAGAACCCTGTGCGGGCGCAGCTCGATCAGCAAATAGTGTTTCAAGTTCTTATTGACTTGTCATTCGACTTCTTGATATTTGGCTCTCACCATATCGGTATTTACTAACAAAAAAACTTACTGCTTTTTAGGCGTTCAAGTTTTACTTGATTTTTTACATAGTATCTATCGAGGCGCGGCGTGCTGGATGACCGTTACGATATTTAATGGAGGTAACGAAGCGTGTCGGCTTGTCCGATATTCTAACTACGTGTATACAAATAACTAATGCGCCTACTGAACATAAAATGAACAAGCGTCGTCGGTTGTCGGGTCGTTGGGGGACAATAGTATTTGCCGCTGACGGCAATGAGATACAACCATTATATCTTCATCACACATACTCAGATATAGGAAGCGCGGACATGTCCCGTCAGGTTTAGTGAGGAGTTTGAGGAGCTGAAGCAGGTGGGGCGCGAGCAGGCGTGCACGGCGGCCGACCTGCCGTGCAACAGGCCCAAGAACCGCTTTACCAACATCCTGCCGTACGACCACTCGCGCTACAAACTGCAGCCCGTGGATGACGAGGAGGGCTCCGACTACATCAACGCCAACTACGTGCCCGGCCACAACTCGCCGCGCGAGTTCATCGTCACGCAGGTGATTATTGATGAGGTGACACGTGAAGTACGCCTTGGGCCTACTTATGTATACGTTTTATGATCCGTACTGTGACCAGGGCCCGCTGCACTGCACGCGCGACGACTTCTGGCGCATGTGCTGGGAGTCGGGCTCGCGCGCCATCGTGATGCTCACGCGCTGCGTGGAGAAGGGCCGCGAGAAGTGCGACCGCTACTGGCCTTACGACACGCGCCCCGTCTACTACGGCGACATCGCCGTCACCGCGCTCAACGAGAGCCGCTACGCCGACTGGACCATCACCGAGCTGGCCGTGTGCCGCGGCGCAGAGCAGCGCGTCGTCAAGCACTTCCACTTCACCACGTGGCCGGACTTCGGCGTGCCCGACCCGCCCACCGCGCTCGCCAGGTACACCGCGTCCCTATCGATGGCTGGAATGATAATATACTAAAATATAACTGTACACAACACTCTTCAAAGAAACGTGTGAGTATCGGGTATGATGGGAGACGAGGCAGACTTCAGGTGTGCGTGTCACAGGTTCGTGCGCGCTTTCCGCGAGCGCTGCCCACCGGACAGCCGGCCCGTGGTCGTGCACTGCAGCGCCGGCGTTGGCCGCTCCGGTACCTTCATTACGCTGGACCGCGCGCTGCAGCAGGTACCACTGCCCGTGTACAACTTAAATATTTGTTTTTACCGAGACCGATTTACGCGTTCAATGCAATGTTTTCTGTTCAAAATGAGAATATGGTATGGATGTGCCGACAGCTCGCGGCTCACGCGGAGTATCTGGACATCTTTGGCATGGTGTATGGCATGCGGCGCGAGCGCGTGTGGATGGTGCAGACGGAGCAGCAGTATATCTGCATCCACCAGTGCGTGGTGGCGGCGCTCGAGGGCCGCGACCTGGCGCCACACAACAACCACAACCATAACCATCATCACAATCCCGCCTTCGAAGGTATCCACCACTTCCATCTCCTCTTCTCAACTTTGAGCGACGACGAGGCAGGATGTGCCCGCAGACAGTACACCTTAAACCGGTGTCATTACTTGATTACTTATTTAAAATTGTTTAGTGACGTACAGGAAGAGCTGCCGTTATTTGGTGATGATGTCACTTGAGTTCCCACGTTCATACAGGATGCTATGTTTACCGCAAATTTGAGTACACTTCCATAGTTGCATCTGCTACGAGCAGAGTGAGCCTGTGTGAAGTACCCGCGCTATTCCTTTTGACGTCCATTTCGCTTGCGGTATGTTTCTTGACGTACCGCCGGCCGGACGCTGCGGCTGGCTTTCATCAGCTGCTCCTGGAGAAGGATCTTTCACAAAAAGCAATATATGGCGTTTAATAAAGAAATTATTTGCTTATACGGACTTGGAATGGTGGTTCGAGTCCCCATCATCTCGATAAAGTTTGTGTCCTGAATATGGTTATGGGCTCACCATCTATCGCTTGTGCGACCTTTTGAAAATTATTAATAAATTATTAAATTATTAATAAGCATAGGCGTACTCCTGTACAGAACGTATTATGAGTTCGGTTATTAGTTTGTAATTGCTTAACTTGCTCATTACATGACTGGTCGCAACAATTGCAACCGTAACGATTACCGGGTTCTTGTATGTGTGTGCAATGGTACTGTTGTACTTTACTGGTTGCGTGACGGCGCACCTGTGACCGGGGGCCGCGCCGCTGCCGCC
Source organism: Meandrusa payeni (assembly GCA_029286785.1). Taxonomy (NCBI): domain Eukaryota; kingdom Metazoa; phylum Arthropoda; class Insecta; order Lepidoptera; family Papilionidae; genus Meandrusa; species Meandrusa payeni. The sequence continues at coordinate 11,394,292 of JAGSMX010000013.1, forward strand.
GCGCCCAGCAGCGCGCCGCCCGGGGCCCGATGTCCGCCATGTGAGCGCGGGTGCTGCATGCCCTGTCCACCTCGCCGCATGCCCTGCCGGCCCGCTCACCAACATAGCAATACCAATCTATAAGGGACAAACTGTCTCTCTCACTTATTTTCGGACTATACTCAAAACTGTTTGCTTTTTTGCGTAACATTCGTGACGCGGGATCTGTGCACTAACTCATCTGTCATTATTAATTATCCAATGTGTCTGTCGTGTGCGTGTTCTCGCTTGTGAGCCGCGGCGTGCCGGGCGACGTTCCTAATGCACTTCTCGTTCCCCCCACAGACGACGAGGGCATCGCCGAGTCGGGCATGTGAGGAGCCCCGCCGCCCCGCCGCCCCGCCTCGTGCCGCGACCTCTGTACAATACTGTTATGTCTCATATGAAATATTTTTGTATAAATGTACATTAAATCAGTGGCGCAATTATGTAAATGAATTGTATATAAGATAATGAGGGCGCATAACCGACGTGCCCTCACACAAAGGGACCAAGCGCGTGCGTCGGTCGCCTCCGTACCGCTCAACTCTGTACTTAATTATTGTTTGTCATTAAGTCTTCATATTTACACATATTTTTGTGTTAGCGATAAGAATAACCGTTTGAATCTCAAATTTGCTCTCGCGTCGACGAGTCGTGCCGGCGCTCCGCCATGCACGAGGCACATTTTAGCAAATTATTTTTTATAGTTATATAACAGAATCAGTTTGTGAGTTTCAGACCATCCGGGATTAGATCAAAAATCGGGCTGTCGCCGCTCGTTAGCCGATACGGGAGCAGAGCGCCTGATGGCACGGAGATTCCGCCTTGTATATTGTAGTCTTGTTGAGCATTTAAGACATTATAAAGCGGATTAAACTGGCCGTACACGACCCTCCTCCGGCGGAGCTAACTAGTAATGACAATATTGTTCTGTAAATAACCAGTGAGCGCTATGATGCTCTCAGGACAAATAAAAGTAATTCTTGCGCGTGCCAACTATTATATCCATTATCCATTTGTGATTTAATTCCGTTGACACTTTTTAATGTAAATAACTCAGACGGCGTACCAATTAAAAATTGGCTAAAGACGTTTAAAAGGCGTTGCGTGTGACGCAACCAAACTCGCGCCTGTACCTAAATATATTTTATTTTGTAACTGACTTACCTCCTGTTTTATTTGCTGCACCTTTATCTATATGTCTATCAAATCCGAATCTTTATAGTCAACTTCTGCATTACCATGTGAAAGTGAGGTATTGTAAGCTCTAGCTAAATTGTTGGATTTATTAGAGATATAATCGTTTTTGCGGCTAAGTAAGCTGGCAAACCGAGTTCGATCCACGGCACCGGCCCCAGTAAATTTGTTGCAATTTTATGTGCTGATTTACCATGTGCTAGAAAAAATTTCTAAGACAATCTGCATTAGGGCAGCCTGGCGGACTATGCCCTTTTACTCCCTTTTTTTGATTTAACTTTTAATTAAAACATAATTTCGGCCTCATTCTATTTATAGTAGTAGCTAAAATTATCGTTTTTTTTTATAAATGCACTTATATGTTGACTTGTAATCTCTATATTAATAATTGGTATTACATGTTTTTTTAAATAAAGGTTTTTCAAAAGATATGCGATTAAAAAAACATTTCTTTGCCAAATGTTTCTGAAGTATAAAAGAAATATATTGTCTATGCAAGACCAAATTGTCAAATGAAATGTCATAGTGTGAGTGTCAGGTGTGCACGCACGTTATAGACCACACCAATTACATTATCAAGCAGTTGTGTGCGTGCAAAAGAGCTCGCTTGTCGCGTTGCGGTGCGTGTACTCTCTTCTACAATTTACTTTCATCGCCTCGTAAGTTGTGCATTTTATATATTATATTGTATTTAGTGGCTGCAATAAACGATAGAACTTCGTAATCCTTAAAATTGACCATAGCATATTTGCAGGTCTGTTAGGATACGCTAAGATCATTCGATTGGATCGTGTCGATGCGTCACCTTTGTGAGCCATTTTCCGAGTTCCTGTTATTCTTGAATATTTGTGCATCTGGTGGCTTTTTAGGCGCCATTTCTCTATGATCTGCATGAACACAAAGATCGTTTATAAACGAGACTAACGAGTGCTAAGTATATATTGAGGGGATTCTAACCTCGCCGTAAGCATTATAAGAAACTAATTACCTTGCTGTTTGTTCGTTTCGAGCCCTTCGATATATTTCTGCTTTGTCTTCTCTCTCTGTGTCCTTATGGGTGGTAGTTTACCTAACGTAAACAAATCTGCCGATCCGATATTAAGGATGGGTTATTGAGGTTACATTATCATAGATAGGCTGTAATTAATACTACTCCAGTATTAAATATAATTTGTTAACCTCTAAAGGAAATTCAACTGCCAGTTCCTCACTTAACATATTTTATTCTATTTCAAGTAATTGTTTCTGTCCTTTTTGAAAGTGTTATTTGTAAAGATTGTTTGATTGATGATATGATATAACAAGTTTTTGTTGACAAATATTAAAAATGTGTTCTATTGTTGAGGTAAAATGGTCAAGCTTGCAGCGGAAACTAAACAGTGCTCTTCAGCTATATTTATGTATTATAAACTAATCACTGTTTTCATGCAATTTAAAGAACACCAGAATACCTACTGTCACTGCTTTCAAGTCAATGAGTTGTTTTTGAAGAATTTCTATCTTAAATGATTATCATTTCATATTGGTGACATATAGTTATACAATATACCTCTGATCTTAATCAACTATTGTTTGCTACTTAAATGAATTGGACTGCAGCATCTTGCATATAAATGATCATGCAGTGGCACATCATTCCCTCACATAACTTGTACAATTTATTGCAATATCACAATCCAATATGTAGCATGCAAGCTCGGCCAAGTCAAAGGAGTAGCCGGACTATGTTCTAATAATTAGTTTTACGAGCAGTGTGAGGCTATACAGTACAATTATAATTTCCAGCCTGTCCATTCCTATATTTCACCCAGGCCACTAAATTAAGGCTTTTAAGGACACATTAAAAAAATGTACAGAAATGTATCAAATCATCAAAGGTGAATCCTTTATTTTAATCGAAATATAAATCCATTTTCCCTGGGGCAGGCAGTAAAAGTAAAGTGGCAGTTTTTCATGTTGGTAGGCAGATGGGAGGTCGATTTGTAGGTCAGGCTGGCGGCGGGCCTCCGCGCGCCCGCATCTAGGTCAATGGTAGCGGAGCGCACCACGGCCGTGCAACTGGGTCGCGCGGCCCCGCCCCCGCGCTCTCCACCCCCGACGCCACCGCCCCGCGCAGCCTCGCCACTCGCGTCATTTCTTCAATTTTACTCAAATAACGTATTCAATGTTAATTTTCCCACACAATTTGTGGCCAGGTTGTCGCATTTGAGACTAAGCTGTCGTAAGGTCGCCCGCGAAAGGTGAAGCGCGCAAAGCGAGGGTGCTGCGGCAGGCGCGCGGGCCGGGGTCGGCGGCCGAGCGCCCTGAGGCTTAACTAGCTAATTTATTTTAAAGGACAACCTGTTTACTATTTATATTGATAACGCTTTTTAGGTTTGGTTAAGTGTCGCGGTGCCACGACCGTTACAACCGTTTCTTCTGCAACCGGTCTGCTGCACGCTTGCTAAAAGAGCCGAGTTTCCGAAATGCAGCCGTTGTCACTTCGCGGACAAAAAAAGTTTCTCGGAGATTTTTCAGCCGCGTTCATGTTACTTTGGCTGGCGCGGCGTCAGTTGTTGGGACTGCAGTGAGCATCTCTCCTGATGCAGACATTGTTGGCTGTGAGCTGTAGAATCAAAGTGAAGATATATTTTATTAACAGAACAGCAGGCAGAAAGTCGATTAATGTTTTGTTGTCATCAATAAATTGTATATTGTATATGATGTAATGGAACATGGAGTGCTACGTGCACTGGACACTGGCCAGAGAACATGTCTCCAGATTTAAACAAAGTTCAACAAGGAGATGCGATGTAGATTACCTCTCTGTTCGCATGACGTCAATCTCCCGGCACGAGTTCCAAGTAAAAAAGTAAAATATATTGAGACAAAGGAGTGCGCCAACTTTTGTTGTTAACTGCGACGCGGCCGTCATGACTTTCATTGCAACTAAAGCGGGTACAGCATGGCGTAAATGGAACATTTTCAAACTCGTTCGTCCCTAGGGGTGGCGAGGGCCAGGAGCTGCGTCCTCCGCGCTCGCCCTCTCGCCCCGACCTCTCCCGCCTCCGAAATTTGCTCGCAGCGAGTTCGACGGCCGCCCGGCGGGGGATGCGCCGGTCGTCGACCCCGCGCCGCGCGCTTCTGGCCGTGCTACCTTCGCAACTGTATCCACAATGACGATTCGCGCAGCTATGGTCATTGACCTCGCTAAATCATATTGTATCTGAGCAATTACTCGCACTGACGAACATAGGAAAGGTCCGGGTCGTGTTTACTTTTGACGTTTTTTCGTTTTAATATTTGTATATGCACGATGGACGATGTGCACACGGAGCGGGCGCGCGGCGACCTTGCGGCGGCGGCGCCAAGGTCCCGCGCCCCGCCGCCCGCGCCCCTCACCCTATGAGGGGTTCGAGCGAGCGGGGTCTCCCTCACCCTCACCCTCGAGGCGCAACGGCGCGAGAGTAACGAACTCCACCATCACTGTGGAGATGTGGAATGACTTTAACGTAAAGCGATTCGCGGAGGACAGGGCGGGGTCGGCGACCGCGTTCGCTTTCATTGTACTCGCTTCAGCACATCACTCTAGCCTAACCGTTGGTTCAGAGATATTCTTCATCTCATCCTGTATCTTCAGCTATGTATGCCCAGCCCCTGCCAATTGTTTCCGCCGCAATCTAATATTTAGCCATTTTTGTATTCCGCTTTCTAGTCGTCCACGTGCCCTCAGGTCCTCAGTCGGCCACCGATCAAGCTGTCTGCGACCGACTTGACGTCTGGCAGGAGATAACAGATCTCTTTGTATTTTGTATCGCATATATTCCAGCCACTGTTACGAGCAGCCGCCCGGCGCGGAGTCGCATGTCACCTTGAAAAGGGCCCTTGTCTTGCAGCTGGCAATTATTACATTTAATAAATAAGTTATTTAACAGCGTGAGCATTTTTCTGATGGTCAATAAAACATTTATTAAAACTTTGTGTGTTTCCTCCCAATTTCTACTTTTTTTTAAATTGGTTGAAAATTAGCAGCAAAACAAAGCACGTCACCGCCTCTCTACATGATACTAGAGGAACAACATTCTTCTCTCATATTTATATAAATGTTCCGAGTCATGTGTGTTCCATTCTAATAGAAGCGGACAAACATTTATGTGGTATAGAAGTAGAGTACAATTGTGTGACGTGGGCAGGAGCGGAGGCGATCGCCGTGTGGTAACCAGTGGGGGAGTGAGTTCAGCGGGACGGTGCAGTAGCGCGCGGCGCACACCGGCCGCAAGACGGACAGCGCGCGGCAGCCGGGGCCCGTGCTGCGCGCCGCGGGGCGGACACCCGTCCCCCCGAGGCGGCGCTGGGTCCCGCCTTCCTCGCTGCGGCACCACGAGGTGGCCGACGGCGATGCCAAACACGACGTCATCTTCCGCAAGGTGAGCTATGTCGCGTCCCGTTCTCGAAGTTCCGAATTTCAGACGGAGGGAGCCCGTCGCCGTGCCCCCAAAACGTTTGTGATGATGCAATGTGAATGGATTTCAGGTTCGCGGCATTCTCAACAAACTCACTCCGGAGAAATTTCAAAAGCTAAGCGATGACTTGCTGGGGCTCGAGCTGGACTCCGACAAGGTACTCAAAGGTGTGATCCTACTAATTTTCGAGAAAGCCCTGGACGAGCCTAAGTACTCGTCGATGTACGCGCAGTTGTGTAAACGGCTCAGCGAAGAGGCGCCCAACTTCGAGCCGCCCGGCCAACCCTGCACCTTCAAGCTGCTGCTTCTCAACAAGTGCCGCACCGAGTTCGAGAACCGCGCTCAGGTAAACCACTTTTGTCTCGTACAACTGTTGTCATTGCGTCCCGCGACGTCTGTCCCGCTCGCACCCACTGCTCGCCTTACATGTTGCACTCATCTGCTGTACGACCGCCGCAGGCGTTCGCGGCATTCGAGGACAAAGTCTTGACTGCCGAAGAGGAGGAGAAGCGGCACCTCGCCAAGTGCAAGATGCTAGGAAATATCAAGTTCATCGGGGAGCTGGGCAAACTGGAGATCCTGGCGGAGTCCATCCTCCATCGCTGTATTCAAAACCTGCTGGCCCGCCGCGCGGCCGCCGAGCACCACGAGGACCTGGAGTGCCTCGCGCAGCTGGTGCGCACATGCGGCCGGGTCCTCGACTCGGAGCGCGGCCGAGGCCTCATGGACCAGTACTTCGCGCGCATCGAGACGCTGTCGGCGTCGCGGGAACTCGCTCCTCGCATTCGGTTCATGCTGCGCGACGTGGCCGAGCTGCGACGCGGCGGTTGGCTACCCCGCGCCGCCGTCTCAGCCGAGGGGCCCGTGCCCATCCACCAGCTGCGCTCCGACGACGAGCCGCCGCGGCGCGAGCGTGAGCGTGACCGGGACCGCGAACGCGACCGCGAGCCGATGTTCCGCGGCGGGCTGCGGGCGCGGCCCTTGGACGACGTGCTGGCGGGGCTGCAGCTGCAGGCTGGCACGCCGCTCGGCGCCGACAAGCTGTTCGGCAACGGGTTCGGCGCGCCGCGCGACGCCTTCCGGCAGCGCTCGGCGCCCGGCTACTTTCCGCGCCCGCACGCCCACTATAAACACCACAACGCGCAGACGCCGGGCGCCACGTCTAAGGTATGAAGCTTTTTTATTATCCTTTAGAAAATCCTTCTCCTTCTTTAAAGACGTTTATTTGCGGTGGTTGCGTACGCGCGCGCACACACTCTTCGATGTATAAAGACACCGATAAAAAATTATCTTAAATAAAGATTATTGTCAGTGAACGCAATGGATTACTAAAAGAGCAAGCGAGGAAGAGAGCTCCAGTGAGTCGATACCCATCTCCGAGCAGACGCTTTCACCTCAACAATACCGGCAGCAATCATCATAACTTAGTGTTAGACAACAGTCAATATGTTTTCTGTGTGACTGTTTGCAGGAGGGCGGAGCCCGGACAGGCGGCGGCGGGAAGTCGCGCACGCCGGCGGGGGCGCTGGGAGCGCTGGCCGACGTGCAGATGCGGCCGGCCGCCAACTCTCTCATGTTCACCGCCAACCGGCTGTCGCGGCCGGCGCAGCACCACCAGCCACTTGCGCCCGTGCAGCAAAGTACGTACACACGACAGTCCAACTTAGTTTCAACTCTTCTGGGCACTGCTCTCATGAACATGCGGGTCGTGCCAATATTTGGCGGGAATGCGTCAAGGAATACCGTAACAACAAAGATTCGGATTGTGGTCGACTATATTACTAGATATACTACCGCTAACAAAACACTCCAATTCTCAGCAGAGCGGGACACGCTGCCACCTTACATTCTCGACGCCAGCCACTCCGTTAGCATTCTCTGACCCATTTACTATTGGGAAAGTTTAATGAAAGTATTTAAGTGGCACCTAGGATGACATTTCCCACGATTTGGCCATTAGAGATTGAGTGGTCCGTGAGCTCAAATCTTCTTTTCCTATAAAATAATAAAAAAGCTTTGCTGCGTTTTTATTAAAATATTTTCCTCTCGGGGTAGTATTTTGGAAGTAAAGGCCTGGCACGTTAGTTATCGTCATTTTATCAAAATCCTATTAATGATGGCGGTCTCGAGCTGCTCTTTGCTTTAGTTTTCCATGTGAGCTATTTTGTTGGTGAAAAAGCCCGCAAGAAGACTAAGTCTGTGATGTGCAGCAACAGCTCGTCGGCGGCACGACGGGCACCACTGATACGAGAGATGTCTGCGTTGTGCGCAGTGCAGCCCCTGCAGTGGGGCGTGGCGCACTGCTAGCGTCATCAAATACGCTCAGTTGCCACGTGCACACGTTCACACCCGACCCAAATATTGATGTATTCGTGGTTCCCACCCGCCGCCCTCGAACACTGCTAAGCTGTCCGCTGTCCGCAGACGTGCTGCCGCCGACGTTCGCCAGCGCGCCGCTGCTGATGAAGGAGCCCGCCATCACGATCAAGCCGGCGCCCGACAAGAAGGATAAACCCAAGAAGGACAAGGTGAGTCTACGCTAGTAAACTGATTTACGCAAAGAAATTGCTTCAATGATATTCCATCCAGTGCTGCGCCAGATGTGGAAATTGTACAGCGGCAGTCATCTGACTCCCACACTTGGCCGCGCTCCCACTAATCTGACCATCCCAATGGGGTGATGCCAATTTGGTCGAATTCAATCCCTCTAAAGCACAGGCTTGTCTTTTTTCGGCGAAACGGAGTCCATTCCAACTGACTCCGACTTTCCGGAATGTCCCCGTTCCGATCAATAACCATCTTCAGCTCTTAATAATAATAAGCCATTTAATCGGTTAGACAGATTACAACACATATACAAATTAACACAACAAGTTAAGCGCACAGTTAAAAATAAAATAAAAAATAAATATATATATCACTAAAGACCCAAAAGGTTCGATACACAAGGCTATGCGTTGCAACGCCGAACCGACCACCCGGTCACTGCTCAGCATAATGCTGATTATCCGAGGAGGGTAAAACAGCGCTGGTATTTGCAGAAACCCATTTTAAGAAGCAAACAGATGTCAGTAGCAAAATTTTAACAAAGTACGAATAACGTAAAAGCAAGTAACACCAGGGAAACATAAATTGTATATAAAATAGAACAAAATAAAATAAAATGGGGAATTAAACAAGACGGAAAAAGAACGCAGCCAACCAGGTTTAGATCTCTCTTCTAATCTAAACTTTGGCCGCTACGTTGAGTCCATTGCAAAAACTACTGCCAGAAAACTCGGTATCCTCTCCAGGGTGAGGCGGTACTTCACGTCGGAGCAGCTACTAAGTCTTTACAAAGCTCAAGTTCGCTCCTGCATGGAGTACTGTTCCCATCTCTTGGGTCTGCTAAGTGTCAGCTGGAAGCTTTGGACTAGTTGGAGCGTCGACCGAAGAAGATCATTGGCAGTGACTCGCTCGTTGAGGCAAATATTCAGAGCCTCGTCGTACACCGTAGACGAGTGGCCCGCCTCTCAGTTTTTTATCGGGTGCATTTCAGCGAGTGTGCGGAGGTTTTGCATGAGCTAATACCCCTCTCCCCTTTCCATCACCGAACGACTAGGTGCGGCGAGCAGTTCCACCCACGAATAATACGCACAAAGCGGTTTGCCTCCACCTTCCTTGTGCGAACCGCTAAGGAGTGGAACTCTTTGCCGCGTTCAGTCTTTCACGGATACAATCTGGACACCTTTAAGTCCAATGTGAACAGACACCTTATAGGCTCACGTGCTCTATCCTAGGCTTCATCTTCGCCTTCCATCAAGCAAGATAGAAGCCAAACTTGAGCCTATTTAGTATTAAAAAAAAATTATAATAATCTAAGTCAGTGGACGATTGCAAGAAGGATTTAAGTAAATAGTGGTCATCGAACGGTTCACAGGGGCTGAGTAAGGAGGAGGCGTGCCGGCTTGCCGTGCAGGCCACGGACGAGCTGGCGGCGGCGGGCGGTGTGTGCGCCGGCCGCGAGGAGGATGAGCTTACTGCGCCGCACGTGCAGCGTCTGCGCGACCTGCAGTTGCCCGATAAGGTTCACCACGCCACTAGCCTTTTGTCATTTCAAACCTTGCTCCTAAACGAAACTGCTACGAAATGCTGCCACGCTTCTGGTTAGAGCGAATGGAACTGGCGGCGGCGGTATTGGGCCAGTCGTGACCGTGCTCATGCTGCAGGTACTGCGGCGAGTGATCGCGGCGGTGCTGGAGCACGCGCTGGCCGCGGAGGTGCCGGCGGGCGCGGGCGGTGCCGCGGGCGAAGGCGGCGAGGCGCAGGGCGTGGCCGCGCTGACGTCCGCCGCGTGCGGCCTCGTGCGCAGTGTGAAGCGCGCGGCCGTTGGCGAGTCTCTGCGGGCGCTGCTGCACGCGCATCAACCGCACGCGCGCCTTCCTGCGCTGCTCGCGCACGCCACTCTGCAGGTACGTGCCGTGCGTCACATATATAACGTCGTGCTAGCGTGTTGCACTATAACGGGACCTCACAAAATGTGCAGATAACATTTTACATGTAATCACATATTCTTATTGTCAGGTTATATTTTTAATAAGGGAGTATGAAATTAATTATTATTTGCTAAACGGGGACCCCACTCTCTATCCACTTCCCGCTGAACTCATGAGCTAGCTAATGTGTCAGGGAGTTTGCCTGTCGCCGTCCCGAATGAGCAACGTTTACTCAGCAATTTAGTCGGCTGTAAGCACACTCTTCACTCTCCTAGAGGCTGCACGGCGACTCGTGTAAGCTGCACAATTGAAACGCGAGTCGCATCTACCGAGATTATGTTAAGACGCGTCGCAAATGTCGCAGAAGCTGGTGAGCTTAGCGGAGGTGGGCGCATGGTGCGAGGGTGGGCAGCACTATCCACTGCTACTGGAGGTACTGGAGCAGCTGCAGACACGCGTCGGTCCCGATCGCCTGCACCAGCTTTACAACGAGAGCAAGGTAACTCCGCTGACCTCCTGCCTATTCGATTCGTACACCTACTTTTTTTTGTTTTACTTGTAGGGAATGTACTTAACCGCGTACACGTCCCCTGGAGGAAAGACGAGTCTTGCCCTCACCGACTAAACCCCACAAGATGTTCCATATGGTGGGGCTACGGGATCGCTTGCGCACACAACCGCGGTGCCGGCGATTTGGACGCCTTGCGGCGTCCCCGTCCCGGGAGAGGACGAGCCTCCCCCTCACCATCCTCCAGGTAAGGCGCGCCGGAACATAGACGCGCCTTCCTCCACGACCTCCTTAAGCAGATGATGTACTTCCTCAAGCCCATCACCTTGCCAGCACTCGGCCTTGGGAATTCTTCAACATCACCACAACACGACTCATCCCGGCCCACACCCCGACGCGGCCACTCGACTTGTACCTCGATCTTAAAACCAATGTTGTGCACAGATCAACCTGTGCGCGTATGTGTCTGAGCGCAGCGGCGGTGCGGCGGGCGCGCTGGACGCGCTGGAGGCACGCGGGCTGGCAGCTCTCGTGCCACAGCTGCGTGTGCGCGCCCAACTCGCACGCCAGCTAGCCAGCGAGCCCGCCCCCCTGGCGCTGTACCGCTGGATCAAGGTACCAACCACTTATCTTTAAATTGAGTATTTTCAGTCTAATTGAAACAGTTCCACCAATTGTCTGGTATGCAATGTGAGTGTGGGCGTTGCAGGCCAACGTGGAGCCGGCGGTGAGGCACAACGGCGCGTTCGTGTCGACGCTGGTGGCGCTGGTGGCAGGGCACGTGACGGCGGCGGCGGGCGCGGGGGGCGCCGGCTCCGCTGACAAGGCGGCGCTGGAGCGCGAGAAAGCATTGGCTGAGGCGTACGCGCCGTTGCTCACCGCGTTGCTGGAGGGCCGGCCCGACCTGCAGCTGGCCGCCGTATACGCGGTGCAGGTGCACGCGCACGCTCACCGCTACCCCAAGGGTGAGTCCACACACACTCCCCTTCACGCATTTTTCCACCCCCTTTTTCTTCTCCCCCTTCACACCCTCCATATATTCACACGCGGAAAATGAAAGGCGTACAAATTATCACGATCATTCTATTTCAAATTGTAAATATCTGTACTAATGCAAGGTTTCACCAAGCCCCAAGCTGTCCAACACCACTAAAACTTCACTAGAGTGGGGAGCTTGGCTTAGCTCTTTGATATGGTTTTGTGGAGTCTCAAGGGTTGTATTATAAGTGAGTTGACTTAGCTCATGCGGTTTTCCGAATGTTTTCTGAACGGTTTTGTCGTGAACACCTTTCGAGACTTTCGCTAAATAGCTGGTTTAAGGGTGAGAAACAGAAGGCTGTGCTTTTGGACACGACATGCAACGTCAGGATTTATCTCTATGTGTATATAACTATGTGTTTTATAATAATACTAGTATACCCATACCACTTCGTCAGGCTGGATTTTGCTGTATTTTATTTAAACAATAAACTTACATCATTAAATTATTAATTTCTCTCCATATTCATTCTCTTCTCGAGCGGGAGAAGACCTACACCCATGTACATATCAGTATATACAATATGATTCTTATCATTTATACAAAAACATATTGGGCTCAAGTTACAGCCAGAAAAAAAATACGAAGTATGGCTTGGGCGTGGTATCTGTGAATTAAGGGCATTAATAAATAGTTATGACACAATAGGTATTTTTAAAATGTTGATCACAAATAAGGAATAATTATACTGACTCTACCAGATGTTCATGAAATTTTAAAATGAACAATTCAAAGTTATTTCTCAACATCATCAAGTATTCACATGATCTTGTGCGACAGTGAACATAAAATATTTCGCACTTCTAGATGTTCTCAAGTCAATGATATTTGAAATTACGCAGCAATTCTTGTTTAAATGTTAGTCAAATGAACATCAATAAATGTCCGTGTGAAGTGAATGAAAATCATTAATAAAACATTTCCAGGGCGATAATAATGTCATTGAATTACTTTTTAATAATTATTTAATTCAACTTCATATTTTGATTTACCGGTAAGCTTGGTTAATCTGATAAATGGGTCCCGCGGCCGCCATTTATTTGCGATTAATTGGTCAAATATATATTTATATTACAAAAGTATATTTTTTTTATTTAGCGTAAAGTTACGGTTTTTTAATTTTTTTTTTTTCATATAAAACATGAAATTGTATCAACAAATTCAACTAACAAAGTATTAATTTATTAGTTGAATTTGTTGATACAATTATTGATGTTTTAAAAATCTGTTGTAAGTTTATTTATAAATTGATTTATTGTAACTGTTCACAATGAATGTGTCAATACAATTTGGGTTATAAACAAATTGGGTTATATTGACAAGCTCGTGCATTTATTCAGGAATGCTTCTCCGCTGGTTCATGTACCTGTACAACCTGGAGGTGTGCGAGGAGGAGGCGTTCCTGCGTTGGCGCGAGGATGTCACCGACGCCTACCCCGGCAAGGGCGAGGCTCTCTTCCAGGTGAGACCAGACTCGTCACGGTGCTAGCCCATCGGGCGGTACGCCACCGGGAGCGATGTGCCGTGTACAATGATTCAGTGTTATAAAGCCCAAATGTCCTCCTCACAGCACAAAATGCTGTGGATTTACCTTAGCGCGATTTAGAAAGTTATTAATATTTATAAAGCAACGACAAATCTACAGCTTACAAACACAGTGAACAAGACGTGACTGGGAAATTCAGATGGGCTTAGAGAACTAAATTAATCACAGTGCAAAAATAGGTAAGTTGCCTTATAAAGTGACCTGGCACAGTGTGATGCGTCCATCTCATGCTCTGTATGTTCACATCGTGCATTATGAACATGTTCCAATTGGGCAGACAAGGCCCCTTGTTAATTAAATGATATTTAGTTAACAACGGGCCGAGGGCGCACGTCATCTTCAGGACTCAAGCTTTTGTTTCCGGCCAGGTAAACACATGGCTGACGTGGTTGCAGCAGCAGGAGTCGGAGGAGGAAGAGGCGGAGGACTAGGCGCCCGCACGCACTCGCACTGCTTTCCTTTGCGCTCATCTCATATAAATATAATTAAGCCAAATAATTAACAATAGCTACCTTCGTTACCCTGTAGCGCCGCGCCCCGCGCTCCGCAGGTCAATGTTTTAGGTTATACTACGTAAACAAATGTTAGTATCTCGAGATAATTTTTTGTAGGCCTTTTACTCGATTTTGATACTTTTTACAAATGTATACAATGTATAGTGTTCGATGGTACGTATGGCTGCACCCTCCCCCACATCCCCCATCCCCTACCTCCCCGACTTAACACCCTCCCACATGAGCGTAGTCTAGTTTAAATTGTATAAATATATGTATGGAGAACTTAAATCAATTTCTAATAATATCATGATCATTTATTTTCAATACTAAATGGACTCGGTGAATAAATAAAATAACTTGCTTAAATTGTATTGTATACACACACACACTTTGTAATGAGATAAATCTAAAGAAACCAATCAGTTCCTCGGGTATAAGAAATGTATGTGAAGTTGTGACGTGTGCGAGTTATGTAACATGTCCTCATGTATCCGGGTGACGAATAAACTTCAGTGTAATTTATTATTCCATTGTTTTATTTAAACAAACGCGGGACACTGCGGCTACCGCTCCCGCACTGCCGGCGCCATTACCGCGCCGCTACTGCACCCCGCTGTGCTCCAGCACCAGGGGAGCTGCAACAACACAAACGCATGTATGAGCTACGCCCAGTGTAGTGAGTGTCTCCCCATGCAGCATTGATCATTCTCCTGGGACCTCTATAAGATAGTCACTATCTAACACATGATTATATTACCTGCAATATTCTGGTCTTAATGGAAAGCATTAAATCCCCCGTAGAAGGAAAAATTACTGCCATACCCTTATGCTAAGTATCTGACCGTTTCCAAACTTTTTATTACTTTGATAGGATTTAATTATTATAATATTTTTGATATTTGGTTTTAAATATTAGGATTTGGCTTTATTTATTCTTATTAAGAAAGGTGACTTAAATTTTATTGGCATAGGACCTTGGGCTTCAAAGATATACCTAAAAATTGTATGGAAGAATGCTTGGTAACTGAGACTTTGAGAGGTTTAAGACAATCCAAGACTATAGTTATGTACTCCATAATAATAAGCATGAATGTAGAAGAAGAAAGAACAGAATATAGAAACCAGAATTTCCTGATTCAAAGTTCTCATGTACAAAATTCATATGGGACATCATCATCAGCCTGTATCTATCCACTGCTGGAAATAGGCCTTCCCCAATGCCTTCCACCACATACAATCCTCCTCCATTTCAAGACTTTCTTCCCCCATCTACCACCACTGACTTGGCTGGTGTGGCCGGCCCACTGCCACTTGCTGACTTGACGGGCTATGACGATTGATGAGCGATGATATATTTATTGAGAATTTGTTTAAAAACAATGAAATGAAAGTTTCTACATGCATAAGACAATGCATTGTCTATATTTTGGTAAGTCAAGGCGTGTGCCCGTTTGTTTACGGGAAACTATATGCTTTTGGAGGATGTATAAAACACAATAATGTACAATCTCTACAAGTGGCTAAATATGTTTTTCCGAATAAATATTAGTCATATAACTTCTGTTGACAGAGATATTCTGTATAATTGATTGCTTGCAATATGTTCCCAATTGTTAGTATAATTATTGAATTGGAAACACGATATTTTAGTGCTCGGGACAAGTACAGTTCTACCACGATCATGGGTAATTTACTCACCTATTCTTATAGCAGCGCAAAGTACGAAAAACGTTATGACACTGTTTATCGTGTTCTCCCTCGCCTGCCTTTTTTCTTCAATAGGATCAACCCTCTCACCAAAAGGTAGACGAAACATATTGATTAGTCTTTTAGAACTTTTGTTGACGAAAACTAGTAGCTTTGAATATGTTAAAAAATATGAATTGACAGAGAAATTAAAAATAATCACTTTACTAGTAAGCAAGGTTAAATTTTAACAAAATTAATTTGACATATGCGTCTTGCCATATCTTAAAAACATAAAAGTTGGCAACTCTTAGATACTTCTAATCATTTAATTCTTTTTATATAATTTGCTTACCTATCTGATATTTTGATGATAAATATAGTCGCTTAAATATTATAAACAATCAATTTTTAACAATTATTAAAAAGATAAAAGCAATTTAAATATCGCATTTTAATTGTCAGTGGGTAAATAATTAGACTAGTATTCAGTATTGCCATCGTGTATACGTTTGCATTTCTGTACCTATAACGTTGGAAGTTAAACATTGCATCCGATCTTTACGACAAAACTAGTAAACATTGTTACCACCAAATGTTTCACGGGTTATTTATATTGAATATAGTTCTTGCGGCATAATTATAGTAATCTTTTTGTTTTTAGTCTCTTTCTGATGTAAATAATACTTGAAGTTGCGCAACATGGCGAATTCGGCTCAGCTGCTATAATGAAAATTGAGAATCTTTTGTGACTGTGACACGCTCTAGTTAGCTTTAAATAATTCTCATCAGTTTACAGTTAGTTTAATCCGTTCAGTGTCATTAGCAGAGGTGATGGGACAATTTGTAAGTCCGTATAGCTAAGTCGGGAACTTGTGTGGGGACGTTGTCTTCAAGTGCCTTCTTTTTGTTCGGGAGTGAATAAAAGATATCCGTCAAGCTGGAGCGACTCCCGGAATACCTGCGTGACACCGTCGACTGGTTCATGGGGTAAGTTCTGCAGCTTGCAGCCGACTAGTTCCAGATGTGTTATATCTGGGTGTGGAACCCACTGGATATATTTTTCAAGTCTCATAAAATTGTACCGCAAATCAGCCTTTAAATAAGTGAAACTCGGCAGAATCATATATTCTGCCGAGTTTTTAGCTTGAGATAACATTTCCAGGCAAAGCCATCAGCCTGGGAATGATAAATAGATAGATGGTTATGTTCTGGAACTGTAAGTATAGCTCATTTCTGAGGTATTTCACACTCTAGCCTTGTGTATTTAAACCTATTTGACATTTACTCTTGTTTGTTTATTATGTATGTAGATAAATAAAAGCTGCTGGATAAAGATTTCCATTATTATCACATTATTCCCATTATTTTATGAAAAAATAATGAAGTGGCATAAGTAAAGAAATACTTAAGCCTTACATTAAATCTCAGTGAAGATGTTGGGTGGGGCGCTCTACATGCTTGTGTGAAAATAAATAATTTCTAAGAAATGTGAAGCAATGTTTATCAAGCATGTTATTTTGAATGTCTACAATGATGATGTCAACTTATTATACTCAATTAAGCATCAATAGCCTAATAGTTTATTGTACGGTCTGCAAATCATATGGTTCTGGGTTCCAATCCACCATTCGACTATTGATGTGAACCTATAAATTTAGTTGGAATGATGAACAAGAATGTTGGTAATATTTCTGAAAAGAATGAAATATTGCTAGCTTTCTTTTAAAAAAAAAATGTTAGTCGTCAAGTGCACTTGGCATATAACCCAGGTTGTGTTTGCTCTGGCTGTGTGTGAAAAATAATAAAATGGTATTTTTATTACTAACAATGTACTTTGGCTCAATATATTATATATGTTTTATTTTTTAAATTATAACAGTACAGGTGACACCTGTACCGTTATTAACTTAATAGCAAGTTGTACTGCAAGTGTAGTGGCACATAGTGACACTTGATCAAGTGAGTGCTTTACTTAAGGTCATTGCCAAGCACAGCCTGACATGCACCCTGTAGGTATTTTTAGTATACTTATATCATTTTTGTTTCCTTTACTTTATGTTGTGTAAGTTTTATATGATGAAGTATTAAACCTAGCAGACTGGTCCAACCAAGACCTGAGGGTAGAATCCCATGCCCCAATAATAGCTAAGTGGCATGGGATAGTATGATTGCATGGCTCAAATAAACTATGGCAGCTTGCGTCAGACACACAATAACATAAGTATGTGTCCTAGAACTTAGCTATGAAAGTTGGTAGACAATGCACCTGACCACAACCTGGTGTCGTGTCATTATGCTATAAAATTATATTTACTTTTTTTTTAAAAGTTTGCATTAACTACAAAATGACGGGTATAAAATGTAGTTACTACGTGTCGGGTACCAGAATATTTTATCTCTAAGTAAATAAGGTCCAACGTTATACATGCACTCTGGTCCTTGTATGAGTATGGCAGAGTTGTATGGTGGTGCGTGCGCGTGCGGCTGTATCGTGTGTGCGTTATCGTGTGGTGTGACGTCCGCGGGTGCTGCGGCGGCGGACCGCAGGCGGCGCGCGGTAGTCGGGCGCAGCGCGCGCTCGCGACACGTACCGCCCGCCATGAGCGGCGCCGACCGCGAGACCCGCCGCGGGCCGGCCGCCATGCTGCGCCGCGGCTCGCGCCGTCTGTTGCGGCTCAAGTACCACGCGTCGGCCGGGGACATCGACGACACCGTGTCGTGCTTCTGCAGGTGCGCCCTTCCGCCCGTGTCACCATTCATACATTGTCGTCATTGATCAAAATTTGTCTAAAGCATTTATAGAGGACATAGATAAAGGTACAAACTGCTATATCGTAATAATTGCAAGTGAACACTGAAGCACAGGAGTATACCACTGATTGCTCATCAAAAATATACGGATTTTCCTTGACAAATGAATGTTGCTGCAACGATGCCACGTGAGGCCCGCGACAATGTGAGTAAACACTCCTCGCGGGGGAGAGGCGCGGGGAGGCGGGGACGCTATCGCCCACCTGGTGACGTCACCCCGCGCCGCGCACCTGACGCGCTAACACACTTAGCGCACTCAACACGCTCCGTGAGATAAACATTTTGCTCACGGCCGCGTCGGATGTCTCTCGCGGTAAACAACAGTTTTCGCGCGCATCCACAGTCATCTAAACGGAAACCCGAATGATGTGTAACCGTGCCGCAGTATGGTAAAGTGGCTGGTGGGTGGCGGGCCGGCGGGTCGCAACGCGCCGAAACCCAGAGCCGGCGCCGCACTGATTGCCTCCACTTGACACCGCTAGCTAATTGAGCGGCGCACGCGCACGCGCAGTATTGTTCGGATAGATCTTTTGTCTTCAGAATGACTTGTTACTCGAATGCTCCATTGCCCGCGGCAGCGAGTCTCTCCTATCTCCGTCGCCTCCACTACAGATACATTAGATTCGGAATAATTTATGTTAGATTTGTGGCTCGGACGAGATGACACACTAAAATGCCACTAGGTCAGATGTATCGCTTGCCTTCAGTAGCATAGTCTGCTAGCGGGCTCCAACCACGTTGCCGCGTGTCCTGACCACACGTCGTCACCACCACGTGCACACAATACTAAGCCAGCAGAGAAGGTCCGTGCGCAGCAATGTTATATCTATATTGTGCCGGTTTTCCCACAATGGTTCCTGTAAACGGCGGTGCGGCTGCTGGCGTGCGTCGCGTGGTGCGCCGTGCGACTTGACGCGAAGCCCTCGGGCGCAGAGATGTGTGAAATACATAATTCAATAAAGACTCTAATTAAATAAGGCGGTGCTAAGAATAGGCGAACGTAGGGCAGTCGGCTGTGCGTCACGTCGCGCGCCGCCGTGCCTGCCGGGGCGGCCGCGCCGTGCCCGACCTGCCGGTGAGTCGCTGCTACAGTCGGGCAGCTTGCCTTCCGCTGACGTGGGAATGCAAAACGTGACGTTATTAACAAAACAACGTTTGTTTCGCGAGGTCGCCCGTTGATGCACGTCGCCTTTTATAAATAAATCAGTTCCATCAGCCGCACGTCCCACGATACTAGTACGGCATCTAGTCCTGTTCCCTGTGCGATCATCGTCGCCCGCCTCGCCGACCTTCGCTCTTATTTCGCTCCCTAAGCCGTATTCGTTAGGGAAAGCCCCCGACGAGTGCTGATTCCACGAAACGGTTATTGGGGCTAACTGATGACGCGAAAAATGTATAGCAGTGTAAGGGAGCGATCGGCCTTACGTCAGGGCGCAGTTCTCTGTTCTGCGTGTCATAGCGGAGGTCAGATTTGAAGAGTGTATCTTGGACAGGCGCCGAAGTCGTTGCAACGTACGAGAGCAGCGCCGGGGCCCGCGGGAGCTCGGTGACGGTTCACGTGGACTGCTTCACGGGCTTTCGATATACATATATACGATAAACCTCGTGCAACTCCAGGTGTGGCACCGAATACCGGCGTGTGTCAAGGGAAGAGGACGCTGCGACTTGGTTTAGACGTGTGGATGTAATGGATGAATGGGACACCAGCGATAAACAAACTTCATACCGCCGAAGTGATTTTGGGGTTGACAGGGTGAGATATGTGTATCCACGAGATTGGCGCATTGAGAAAACGTCGTCTTAATCGACGATTGTCTGCGATGTAACATCAATTGTTAATCAAGCGAAATAGGTGTGCCAGCATATCGTACTGAGTGGAAGTCCGCGTTGTCTGCTTACGCCTCGGGGTGGCGCCTTGTGCCCTCGCAGTGCAAGGCGACACGGGCCAGCCGATGTTGCCTTCCCGGGTCCACTTTGGCGGACGACAAAGGCCTTG